>CM066042.1:241918479-243270979 GCA_033557465.1 Ichthyophis bannanicus | reverse complement strand
TCAACTATGCTGCCAAACCCAGGGGAATGGAGATGGCAGAAAGAGAAGACAATCCAACAAGCCTGTAGTGAAATAATTTCCAAGACAGATGACAGCACTGACTTGGAGCCACTACTAAGACTAGACAGAATGTTAGTGGAGGACAAATCTGGTTGCTGATGGACAGAAACCAGTGGTCCAAACATTAAGGCTCCTGCATATGCAGCTGCTTGCCAGACAGCAGAAAAAAATCTTACTGTTTAAAAACAGAAAGGACAGAACAGGAGTAGAAAACTCTGGACATGTCTGATGAACTGCCTCAAAGCAAGATTAAAAAAGAGGAGTCAACTCAGAGAGGAAAACTCCGCACTGGAAAAGTAACAAAACTAGAAAGGCTGAAGAAAAAGCCTTCCAGTGAAGCAATACCGCTCTTACAGAGGAAAAGCTTGATAAGAGGGTAAAGAGAATGGAGCTGAAGAAGACTTACAAAGTAGTAAGTCTATAGAAGGAAAAAAGACATGCTGGCACAGGAAACTATCGTTTGATAGTGGTTAGACCTCTTTCCCTAGCAGGAAGAAGAGGAGAACCCTGTGACCCATATGCATGAACATCCTGACAGCTCATAGAACATAGAAAGAATGGATGTCTTTCGGGAAGAGATCCATGTCTAGGGTTTAGAATGAAAGCAGTGGATTGCCTCTATTGAGAAGAAGCAACTGCAGATTCTAATCCCAAGAGTCACAAGCATCTGATGAAGATTGATCAGAAACCCTGCGGTTGCTGGGTTTGCTGAGCCTGGTAAGAGGTTGAATTCTGCAGACCAGGACAATGCTTCCCCTGTTTGGGAACATCTGAATGATGGGCAGATGATGCATAAAACCTTCTTCTCCTATGGGAAGAAAGTTTGGCAGGACATTTCCTACCTACTGGGACAGAAGAAGGTGCAGAACAGCCCCTAGGGACAGGTAAGTCAGTGGACAACTGAGTAACCTGACGTAAAGACTCCTTGTTGAAAAGATTGTCTCCTGTGCAAGGCGTATGTCCCAGTCTTTGCTGTGCCCATTTGTCCAAGTCTGAAGCATGGAGCCAGGCTCTACGTCGTGCCCCTATGGTTATAGCAGAAGTCCTGCTAACAGACTCAAAAGAGTCTAGGGAAGCACGAGTAAGAAACCAAGAGATAATCTGAAGATGCTTAAACAGTGAAGAATAACCTGCACTCTTGGACTCTGGAAGGGAAGGAGTCAGAAGATGTAATTGCTTTGTGACCTCCTCAAGAGATAGACTCATATAAAAAATATATGAGAGAATTCTTGCTGACGTCCAAAGGCATCTAGTGTCTTAGACTCACGACCTGGCGGATAAGAAGAGTGCTTTTTCTTACTCTTTACCCGCCTCACTGCTGATTCCACTACTATGGAATGATGAGGAAGTTGAGTCTTTTGAAACCCTGGAGAGGGGGGCACCTGATATAAGAGATCAGTTGCTCTGGAAGGTGGGGGTACCTTTAAAGGTGCTTCCCACATTCCTAGAAGGAGATCCTGCAAGGAATGATGCAAAGGAAGCATTATGTTCTCCTTTGCTTTGGTAGAAACAGAGCCTTGTGCAGGATCATGTCCAGGGATAGGAATGGCAAGAGATCTTGCTATATCCTGGAGGAAACTCTGAAAAGAGGGATCTCCAATGGGAATCTCCTTTGGACAGGTTAGATCTGAAGAACTAGCCTGAGCACCGAAAGAGGTATCCAAATATACAGGAACAGAAGATCCTGCACGGTGCAGTGTGGAATCCTTAAGGGATGGTCGCCGGTACTGGTTGTCAGGAGCAGCGACTGTCAGTACCACATCGTCCATGCCAGGTATCGACTCCAAGCTTGGTATAGAAGGGAGCGATCCTGTTGGAAGAAGCATGGCAGGAGTTGGCCACGATGCTACTGTGGATACCGGTACCGATGCCAATACCCGGTACCGATGTCGGAGCCAAGCCCAACACAGACATCGTAGCAGCCATCGGCGATAGTTGCATCGGTACCGAGGTAACCGGAAACCTCCGGCCGCTATCCTCGGTACCGAGTCTCCGGTATCGGTACCAAAACGTGTTGGTACCCAGTCTTCCAGACTAGAGATCGATTCCAAACTAGGCATCGAGGCAAAGGGCCTGATGAGCGAAGCATGGAAGGCACCGACCGCAAGGGTAATGTGGACATCGGTACCGGCTTCGGTACCGTGTCTGATACCGGTGGATGAAGACCAACCAGTGGCAACTCAAATGGTTTCGAAGGAACCGAGAGTTGCGGATCTGAATCATCAGAACCGAGCCTTCGGTACCACCGGGAGCCGGTACCAAGGCGAGTCGGTACCCAGTCCTCCAGACTGGAAAACGATTCCATACTCGGCATCGAGGGAAGCGAGGCTATCGATGCACGTCTGAAGGGTACCGACGTCGGTGGCAGTATCGGTGCTGGTACCAATAATGGAAAGTCAGTCTGGAGAGTATCCAGCGGTCCCGAAGGCACCGAGGATGCCAGATGACCATCCCTGGTGAGGAGTGTTTCATCCAACACCAGTGCCGATGCCGGGGTATCGGTACCGCTCGAAGCTGATGCCACCACTGGACACGGCTCAGGTATGTTCTGTGAGGGGTGACCCCCAGGAACAACCTGAAACCCCTCAAACGCTTTGGAGACCGAAGACTCCCGCCGGGGTTTTGAAACCAGTGGGCCCTCGAGGGCAAGGCCGGAGCAGTCTACATGCTGTGCATGAGACCTACCACTCGAGGGCTGGCTAGTCTTAACAGACTGTTTGTGGGTTACCTGCTCCTGTGTAGAAGAAGAAAGAGACAGTGCCCTGAAGTCGGAGGGAAACCGTGTATCGAGGGAACCTCGATGTTGAAAACCTCTTCTCACCAAACTGTTGCCTAAAGGCTCTGGAGGAAAAAGGTCAGGACCCAAGCAGGTTAGACACCGATTTTGAGGGTCTAAAAATAAAGTTGTACCGCCACAGTCTGAACATTTCTTGGAGAAAGTGGCTGGCGGTTCCATGAAGGAAAAAGAAGAGGCCTGAAAGGCCTGAGAAACCGTGAGACACTATGAAGAAAAAATATCCCTTGAAAAAGGAAGATTTCACAAGAAAAGAAAAGAAAACACCGGCAGTACCGGTGGCGTCGGGGAGACAGCCGCGACCACAAGAAAACTAAAGAAATAAAACAAGAATTTTCTGCGGTGACAGGACGACATCCTGCTGGCTCCGCGGAAAACAAAAACTGAGGAGAGGCAGTTGGGAAAGGCGGGAAGGCAGCACGCAGGCGTGGTGGGATGCTTCCAAAAGCTTTTGATTGGACGCTGGGAAGCGTTCCCGCGCAGACTCCGTCGGTACCGACGTACCCATATGTGAAGACTCATTCTTGCTTGTTCCTGGAGATAGAAAATTAGCAGGGAAGGCCTAAATTTCACCTTCGATCAAATGGAAGACTCCAGAAGTAGGAGACTCCAGAGCCTCAGAAAAAACGGGCAACGTAACCATTTGATTAATGTGGAGAGCCAAAACCATCTCAGGCAAAAAAGGAGGGACAGGTCGAAGTACCACCTTCTCTTTGGAAATGACCAAAAAAGGCTAACAGGACAAGGCCTGCAGCTCAGAAATCAGGTGCGCTGAACAGATCATGTCCAGAAACACGACCTTCATGGTTAAATCTTTCAGAGTAGTCCCTCGTAAGGGCTCAAAAGGTGCTTCCGATAATGCCAAGGACCAAAATCAGATCGCAGGAAGGAACCACTGAGTGAGAGGGCAGCTGGATATGCTTAACCCCTCTGAAGAAATGGACCACATCTGGATGACAGGTTAGGGTCTGACCCCATACCGAGCCCCGGAAACAAGCTAGAGCTGCCACTTACACCTTCAAAGAACTCAAGGTCAGAATCTTCAAGACCTACTTGCATAAAGGCCATAAGCTCAGGAAGAGAAGCCCAAAAGGATGTCCCCCCACACACAATTCTTGCACCACTTCTCAATTCTGAAAGATGTGCCATCTTGCACATGTGCCAGTGAAGTGGACCGGCGCTAAGCCTGCAGCAACATGACCACAACCTGCGGAGAATAACCTCGGCATTTTAAAAGAGCTCTCAAGAGTTAAGCCGTGAGCAAGCATCAATGCACCTCCGGCATCAGAAAGGGACCCTGCGAGAGCAGGCCGCCCTTCCCTGGTAGCTGAAGGGGATCTGTCACCAGAAGGCGAACAAAATCCACATGCCAAGGCTATCGTGGCCAATTTTGAATCACCAGGACCACCAGCCCGGGGTGAGCCTCCACTCACTGTAGGACTCAGCTGTACAGTGGCCAGGGAGCAAACATGTACAGCAGATCTGTGCTGGGCCACACCTGAACCGGAGCATTTACCCTTTGGCCATGTGCTCCTGGTGCCTGCTGAAAACTGGCTCACCTTGGCATTGACAAATGATGCCATTAGATCAATGACTGGTGTCCCCCCAGTGGGACACTATTAGCTGGAAGGCTGACTCTGCCAGGGGCCATTCCCCTGGGTCCAGTCTTTTGCAACTCAAGTAGTCTGCTTGCACACTGTCCTTACCCACCACACGGGCTGCTGAAAGGAGCATCAGGTGCCGCTCCACCCATTGTAGAAGTGGAAGTGCCTCCACCGCCACAGACAAGTTTCTCATGACCCCTTGCCGATTGATGTAAGTCACTGTTGTTGTATTGGACAAAATCCACACTGTCATTCCCTCTACCAGAGGAAGCAAAGCCTGCAAGGCTAGAACCACCACCTGTGTCTCCAAATGATTGATGGACCAAGTGCTCTCCTCCGGGGATCAACACCCCTGAGCAACCTGGGAAAAACAATGCCCTTCCCCCCCAGCCGAATAGACTGGCATCCGTGGTCAGAACAATGCAGTCCAGTGGCTCGAGGGACATCCCTGACAAGTCACTCCCTGTCCAGCCACCACTGAAGGCTTGTCCTGGCCTCTCCCAGTAAGGAGGAGCACAACTCCATGGACTGAGAAAGAGGGAGCATGAGAGTGTGCCTGGAGCTGCGGGACCTACCCGGACCATCTTGTTTGCACAGGAGGCTGCCGGAGCCCTGGTTCCCTTCCTGCTCATTGGCCGCATTACCCCAGCATCATCGGAAGGGGTTTAAAAGGTGTTCCCTCCCGCGGGACGCAGCCGCAGGCGTGTTTGAAGGGGCGTGGTTAAAGGGGCAGGTTCTGCCCCTTTTGAGCCCCTGAGCACTGAGGAGTACTGGAGCGGAGTATACTGTGGTATGGGTAAAAGGAAAAAGAAGGTGACTGGTGTGAGTACGATGAATCCATCTAAAGCTGTTAAAGCAGTAGGTCCTATGGACAAACATGTTGTACTGACTCCTAATGAAGTTGTAAATGTGTCGTTACCATTGTCTAACAGTGTCTCCTCTTCGGTTAGCTCCTCAAATACTGAAGGGGGTGATATCCCTCCCCCACTAGCCAAGGAGGGTTTGACGGCTGAGTTAACCTCCTCACTTGTTATAGTGGAGAGGTCTCCTTCCGTTTTTTCCTTAGCGGTACCTTCTCCCGCGATGGGCCCTCAGGCAGGGGGGGTTCCCCTTCCCCGAGTGATTCAAGCTGGAGAGGTCCCAAACATTTCTACTGAGTTGGTGGACCCTGCTGCTCAGTCCTCTAAACAGGAAGTGTTTTTGACTGATATATGGAGTTTGTTAACACTTATTGGAGGTTTCTTTATCTATGTTACTGCCACAGTTTGCAAAGTTTACTTAAGAGACAGTTGATAAGCTTGCACATCAGGATATTTGTTTAAATTCTTTGGATTCTCGCTTAGAGTCTCAGGTCTCCACTGTACAAGGTGCACTCTCCTCCTCTATAAAGGATAGTTTGATGTTGCATCGTCAACACGAACAATTTGAAAATAATATTAGAGCTAAGAATCTTCGGTGTCTCAACTTTCCCAAAACACATTACTTATCGGCTGATATTCTTTTTCGTAAATATTTAAAGGAAATTTTGGGATATCAAGATTCCTCTACTCTTGTCTTTAATAATATTTATTATATTCCTAGCTCTAAAAAGGAAGTTCAAGGGGAAGGAGAAGTGGATTTACTTGTTTCGGTGGATTCCTTGAATATTTCTGATTTTATAGAATCCTCGTTGGATGAAATTTCAGTCAGAGCAACCTTATTAGTCTCTTTTCATTCTGAGTGTGTAAAGAATGAGATTTTGAAACGTTTTTTTTCAAAAAAGAATGAATTGTTTTGTGGGCAGAAAATAAATATATTTCCTGACGTATCCAAGCAAACTCAGGCCCGGAGGAAGGGCTTTTTGGCCCTTAAACCCAGGGTTCTTGCAAGTGGTGCGACATTTTTTTTAAATTTCCATGTAAATGCTTGATTACCTCAGCAAAATCCTCTTACATGTTTTATGAGCCCCTGCAGGTAGAGGAGTTTTTGAAGTCCTGTAGTGGGGAGTGACATGGGGGTACCATATCTTGGTTAGTAAGATAAATTGGGATTTGGATTAAATGGATAGTGTCTCGTTTTTTTTGGTAAATTTTGTGGTGTTTCTTTAAAGTGATTATTTTGTAATCTAGGCTTATTCTCCCTTGATGTGGGCTTGTACTTTATCTATTTCTTATATTTTTTCTTCTTTGTAACTTGTATATTAAGTTTTTCATTTCTGTATTACAAGTAATATTGATGGCAAATTTATAAATAAAAAAAAAAAAAGAAAGAGGGAGCAGCGCGATACAAGCGCTGCCTGCAGGGGGTGTATGTGGAACCACATCCAAGATACCAACTCCAGAGTCACTGCCATTGAGCCTGAAGATAATCCTCTGACATGGGACTCACAGCAACTACCAATCCTGAGCTGGAGCCTGCAGCTTCGCTATCCGACCCCCCAGGAGGAAGACCATGCCTGCCTTCGTGCTGAATCGAGGTACTCCAAGGACTGTGTCGGAACTGTTCGGCTCTTTGCAAAGTTGACAACCCAGCCCAACTCTTGCAAATGAGAGACCATGAGCTGGGTTGCCTCCTGATTCTCCTGAGGCAAGTTGACCCAAATCAACCAATTGCCCAAATATGGGTGGACTAGTATTCCCTGCTTCCACAAGGCATCTGCCACCACCACCATCCCCTTGGTGAATACCCAAGGTGTCACAGCCAACCGAAGAGTAGGGCCCGAAAATAGAAATGGCCCATCGAGACCGCAAAACACAGGAAGAGCTAGTGATCTGGATGAATAGAATATGTAGATAAACCTCAGACAGGTCCTAGAGAAGTCAAACACCTCTCCCTTTCGGAAGGCCACAATCACATAACGCGGGGTCTCCATACGAAACCGGAGCACTCTAAATGCCTGGTTAATGGCCTTGAGATCCAAAATAGGTCTCTATGTCCTCTCCTTCTTGTGGACCACAAAATAAATGGAACATCTCCCTGCGCCCCAATCGCTCTATGGCACTGGGACCACAACCTTGAGCTGCAGCAGCTGTTCTAGAGTGACCTGAACAGAGAGCACTTTGGTCTGAGCCCTACATGGGGAAGCCATAAAGGCATGAGAAAGGGACTGCGCGAATTCCAGTGCATAATCCTCTCAAACAACTTCCAACATCCACTTGTCTGAGGTGAGTCAGGCCCAGGTAGGGTATAAGTGCTACAGGCATCCGCCTAGCACCAGGACTCCCAAATCCTCATTGGGAAGGCTTAGTGGCCCCCATTCCACCGGGGGGGGGGGGGGGAAAGAGGGTCTCCATCTTTATCTCTTTGGTGCTCTCCATGAAAGGACTGCTCCCGTGAAAGGAACCTACAGCACTGTGAGTTGTCCGACTTGAGCAAATAAAACTTCCAAGAATCATGCCCCTAACCCTCTGGAAGCCGAACAGCCTTGGAGTCCCCCAGGCTCTTGATCAACTTCTCCAAATATTTCCCAAACAGCAAATGGCCCACAAAGGAAAGCTTGTTGAGCCTTGTGTTAAGAGGCCACATCGGCAGACCAATTGTGCAGCCACAAAAAAACCCTCCATGCCACCACCACTGTGGCCATGTTCTTTACAGAAGTGTGAAGCAGATCATAAAGGAGATCAGCTTGGAAGGCCAAACCCGACTCCAGGTGAGCCACTTCACCTAGGCTTGTCACATCTGTCCCAGATCCCTCTGGGATCTGTTGTGACCATCTCAAGCAAGCCCACGCCATATATGCCCCACACTCCGAAGCATGGAGAGCCAGAGCAGAGTCTCATAAGAACATAAGAAATTCGTCAGACTAAGTTCCATCAAGCCCAGTATGCAACAGTGGCCAATCTAGATCACAAGTACCTGGCAGATTCCCAAAAAGGTACAAAGTTACCACAATGCTTGCCCCAAAGTAAGCAGTGAATTTTCCTACTCTTTAATAATGGTTTACCATATGAACCTTTCCTCCAGGAACTTGTCCAAATTTGTTTTAAACCCAGCTGCACTAACAGCTTTTACTACATCCTCCGGTAACTAATTCCAGAGTTTGATTTCGCATTGAGTGAAAAAATATTCTCTCAGTCTTAAATGGGTTATATTGTAGCTTCATTGCATGTCCCCTAGTCTTTCTACTTTTTGATGGAGTAAACAATCTATTTACATTTACCCGCTCTACTCTATTTATTCATTTAGAGACCTCTATCATATCTCAGAGCCTCCATTCGATGATCCTGTGGGTCCTTCAAAGCAGCAGCAGCTCCTCCTGCCACCAATATGGTTGTCTTCCTTATGAAGGCCGTCACCAGGGCATCTACCCGAGGAAGGAGCAGCTTCTCATGCTCCTCAGCAGAAATCAGGTAAAGCCTCACCATAATTGTGGCCTACCCATAGGTCAGCATCAGAGGACTTCCATTCAGTGGCAATCATATCCTTCACTGCCCGATGAAAGGGAAAGACCCTAGAAGGCTTCCACACCCCTTGCAACAGCGGATCCTCCATCATCTCTGGCTGATTTGACTGGGGCTCCTCGCTTATCCATAGCACCAATAGAGTAATGCGCGATCAGGGAAGGGAGCTCATCACTATAAAAGATCTGTATTACTGAGGGATTCTCCCTCACAGGGATTTCTTCATTCTCCAACTCCTCCAGAGGTATGCCCGAGGAGGTCAGAAGGCCTTTCCAGAGGCTCCAAGGAGTCCATGGACATCTCAGAGTCCGCCTCATCATCCAGAGCCGGATCCTGGTGAGGATGCTTGGCTGTAAGAGGGACAGATTTGCCTCTAGGATTTGCCAAGGAGTTTTCCCGATGGCTCTGCCTCAACAAGAATGCCTGATGGAGCAACAAAACAAACTATGAGCAAAAGGGAGAAGACGCCCCCAAAGCACAAGCCCCCAGGGCTCTCCACGCCTCCAAACGCCATGTGTAACAACTCAGGAGGCTGAGATTACTCTCCCTGAGAAACAAACTGCATCTGAAAAGGCAGTATTTCCCACCAAATTGGCACTAGTGGGCTTCCAAAAAGGTCCTCAATCATGGCACAGCTGTTCCTCCAATGCTCCTGCATGCTGTCCAGTGGCTACCATGGATGGGCTAAGCCATGTGACTGCCCTGCCTCACGGCCATGTGGTGCAAAGTCTCCTCAGCTAATTCCCCTTCTGACGCCCAAACACCCCTGAATTTACCAGACAGCTGCATTGGGAGGCCCACTGCACTGCCAGCAATCCTCCTGAAGTATTTCTTTTTTAACCAACTTTAATTGCTAGACGGCAGCAAGACTCCACAATATTCAACCTCCAGCCCCCTCCCAAATGTTGAGGGGGGGGAGAGGAGAAGAAAGGGGGGAGTTCTCGGGGCAGCTGGAGGAGAAGAGGGGGAGGGACCTGGACCACCAGGTTCTGAATCCCCAAAAGCCAGGCACCATTGTCTTTCCAATCTTCAATCTGACCACAAATGTTAAGTTCATTACTATCTGCTGGAGACTGAGAACTACTGATGGGAATGTTGTAGGTACAGGCTTCTCATAGGCTGACTGACTGAGTTCAGTGTATCTCAGTCTCCATCTGCTGGAAGGTGAGCATAACACAAGCGTCTGAATTGGACTGGAGGGACGAATAGGAATACAAATATTTCCACTACTCAGATACTAGTTCTCCCTTACTCCATATAGCCAGTAATCCCATCTCATGGTGGTTTCTGAACCAGTGTTTGCCCTCCTTCTTGCCACATTCACCACTAACATATATACATGGGGGGGGGGGGGAAGAGGTTCAGAGGGATTAATGCAGCTAACAGACCTGCTAACCACATTAATCCTTCTATCTGGGATATTCAATGGCACTAACATGATTAGTGCTGCTGCTGCATGCTCCAATGCTAACCGGTTAGCATCGTGCGTTCCAGGAGCAGCACTTGGCCATAATTGGGCAGCAGAGATATGGAAGGTAACCAGGCAGCAGCTGAATATCGCCGGTGCTCTGTTAGCCTCCTGCCGATCCAGGCAACCTGAATATTCAAAGACCCCCAGAATTGGACAGCAGCTAGCCGCATTAGAACAACTAGCTGCCGCGGCTGAATACCCTCCCCCCCCATATCTACAAACATCCATCTAGTTGTTAGATTCAATGTATGCAAACAGATCTGCAGCATCCCCAGTCCTGGCTGCCCTAGACAGCAGAGTCTGTCCAAAGATTCAAACCAAAATCATCTGTATGGCAGCACTGCCAATGGGCTGGTCCAGGGATTCACCTTGTGTTATAAACACCTCTTTTTTTTTTTTTTTTTAACTCCTTATCTCCCTCTCCTCTCCCCCCCCCCCACCCACCCTCAATGAAAGTGATACAGTGGGACACAATGGGGGAGGAGTGGCCTAGTGTTTGAGACAAGTTACCTCAGGCCAGAAGGTAAGGGGTTCAAATCCCACTAGAGGACAGCAACCTTGGGCCAGAAGGACTGGGGTTTCTAGTCCCACAGGTGCTCCTTGTGGTCTTGGGCAAGCCACTTAACCCTCCCCATTGCCTATGTTCCCTGTAAGTATTAGTGTATGTGTCTCATATCCTCTCATGTTAAATGTATCCCCCAATTGTGTTGTGACCACTGATTGAAGGATAAGATGGTCAAAACTGTCTAAATAAAGACTTTAAACACTTAAACCTTCTCTCTGGAATTGTTTAGCCACTTCAGTGCGTGCTGAGAAATTAACATTTTAAGAAACTTCTTTATTGTTCAAGTCTGCCTTTAACTTGCCATCTTCCTTTTAGCAGTCCTTTTCCCCTTGTTTTGTTTTGGTTACCCTGAACTAATCCTGGCATGGTGTTATACACAGTTAAACTAAAAGAAAACCAGAGTTATATTGTGCTGAACCTTCTCCTGACCATCTCACAGCTCCTTCTACAGTTACCTTGTTTCTGCTATCCTTTCGTTCACGATGCGTCTCCGCTCCTGCTTGGAAGGCCTTTGTAGTCTTTTTAAGAGGCTCTTCTTCACTCCAGTCTTGATATGATCTTTTGGTTCGTTGTTGGCTGTGCTTATGGTTCTGTGGTGTCTCAGTTTTCCTTGGGATGTCCTGAACTCTTGCAGCCCTTTCTTTTCGGCTACAGTCCCTTGGGCTGTCTGGTGTCTTCTGGTTACAATTCCTGAGGGAGTCCTGTAAACGGCTGGATCTCTTGGAAACGGTGGACACTGGCACAAAACTGTGGTGGATTTGTGGCTTCTTGCTGGGGCCTCGTAAAACCTAGAAAAGCAGTAACAAAACCTGAACCTTTATTTTCAAATAAAGTTTTGAGGGTGGAACAAGATGGCTCTGTGAATCAGTCCAATGTATCGGAACCTGGCTACCTTACCACCAGGTTACAAAATGAGTGGAAAAAATGCTAGTTGAGTTTCACAAGCCCTTGTACCACAAAGCAGCAGCTGTTTTAAAGAAGTTACTCATAAAAACATAGGGCTGGAAATCTGCCAGGTACAAAGTTAGCAAGGCACTAAAACCTTTGAAGCTGATACCTAGACTGTGGAGTAGTCCAGCACACTAGCGGCATTTCACCCTGGCAGTGCAGGCCTACCCATCAATGTAATTGACCTAAGTTAGCCTAACGAGGTCCAGGAAATTGCACTTTGGGTGGTCACTAATCCTGAGTTTGTCTGTGTAGACTGACTATCCTCAGTTTAATAAGCCAATTGCTAGGCATTCTGAAACGGCCAGTGATTATAATTTGGTTATATCTATATGCTAAGATGTGCCCTGAAAAATTTCTTCCCATCGAAGATCACTGTACTGTATAAAAATGATGGCCAATATGTGAAATAGAACCGCCTTCCTAGAACTTACTCACATTCGTTCTCTTTCCCCTCTTCTCTGCCGACTCAGCTTTCATTCAGAGAATCAGAATAACTTTATTGCACAACTATTTTACAGGTTTCCTAAATAATACATTACAGTGATTAAAGTAAAAAGCAGAAAGAAATTTACAGAACAGCAACTCATGTGAAAAGAAAATTGTAGAGTAGAGAGAGGACAACAAATACTAGTCCAAGGCTCTGGGGCAAGAATGAGAGAAATGTGAATACCTCCAGGCAGGGCCGGATTTACCTTGAGTAAGGCCCTACGCCAACAAAAATTGTGGGCCCCCAGCAGGGGCGGCCCAAGGGGGGTGCGGGGCCTCATTTGCATAAGGGGCCTCATTTGCATAAATATTTGTATAATGTTACCATATACTAACTTTTAGTAAACGTGCCTCTTAATGAGTGTATGGATAAAGACTAAAAGATTTCTACATTACTATAATCCAGTGCCAACTGCCAGACACATTAGGAACTACTACAAACACTGCCCATTTAGAACCCATAGTAAACCCGCCGTATCCTAACAGCACTACCAGGACTCACAAAGCACCATACCCTACCAATCAAAAGGCAACACTGCAAATATTAAACCAATACATTTCAGAGAACAACAATACATGACCTACTGGGGAAAGAGAACAAGTGGCAATGTCAAATAGGAATTATATAAACAGAACACCTCAGCTCAGTTACACATGCAGAACATAGACCATCAAACAAGTAATCACAATTTAGAAACAGGAAGACAATAATTAAACTGGGAATCCCAAAAGCCAAACTTGGAAAGTACAACACTGTAGAAATAAAACTATACATTAATTTGCTCTTGTACTAAACAAAGCGCAGACGTTAAAAAGATGCACATTTACCAGAGCTGACATATTCCAATTAATAAATTCAAAATAAAGAGATATTTTTCTACCTTTTGTGCATTTTTTTCAGCTGCAATTGCTCCAGCCACTTTCTTCTGGTTTCTTCGTGTCTTCTGCTAACTCTCCATCGTCTGCTGTCCATTTGTCCTTTCTTCTCTCTTCTAGATTTTTTCCATTCTCTCTCTACATCTGCTTTAACATACTAATCTTTCTCCTTTTGCTCTTTCCTCATTCCTATTTCATCCACTCAAATTTTACCCCTCCATCCTCAATCCCCACTTACTCTCCCAATACCCAGCCAAATGGAAATTACACTAACCTGGTAATTGTAGTTCCTGGAGGGTCCAGTTTAGTCCTCCAACATCGGGTAGTGCCCCTCCTCCTGCAGCCTGGAGACTGGACCAATCAAGTCTTCTGTAGTATATATGCAGACGGAGCTCCCAGAAGCCCCCAGTGTACTAGTAACAAAGCATACTTAACGAAGCAACACATTAGATTAATATACAAAATGACATAATGAAAATGACATAATTAAAGAACAATTTGTTTCCCCCCCACAAAAATATCCAACTTTCTCCCCAAACAAGGAAGTCAGAACACTGTATTGCACTGGAACCAACGCCCCAGAAATCAAAATACAGCTCCGTATCAGAAATCTCAGGAGCTGACTGAACACCTGAGAAAGGAAGAGCCATAGCCAAAAACGCGGCTGCAAAAAAGGTTCGAACGGCAAGAGGAACCGTCTTATGATCCACCGTTCGGAAAGCGCGCCGCATTCTTATAACAGATAGTCGGGAGGGAAGGAGGACTAAACTGGACCCTCCAGGAACTACAATTACCAGGTTAGTGTAATTTCCATTTCCTGTTCGGTAATCCAGTTTAGTCCTCCAACATCGGGATGTAACAGAGCAGTTAAGACCGGGCGGGACCTTGCCATCCGGCGCGCAGAACCGCCGAACAAAAGAGGAATCCCGAGCCGCTGACACATCTAAACGATAGTGTGTACTGAAAGCATGCAGAGACGACCAGGTGGCCGCCTTACAGATATCTGCTGGCGGAACTAGGCTATACTCCGCCCAAGCGGTCGCCTGAGCCCTAGTGGAATGATCCAGTAGCCCCTCCGGAACAGACCGCTGCTGCAACAGATACGCAGACGCGAACGCTTCCTTGAGCCATCTTGTAACGGAGGCCTTAGCCGCCGCTTCCCCTTTACGTGCACCACCGAAGAGCACGAATAACTGGTCAGTCTTCCGAAAAGATTCGGTAGCCTTCAAATAACGACGAAGTGCACGACTCACATCGAGACGGTGAAGACTTTTGTCCGCCGACCCGACAGAGTGGGAAGAAAGAACTGGAAGAAACACTGCCTGATTCACATGAATAGGGGAAACCACCTTCGGCAAAAAGGAAGGGACCGGGGAAAAAGACAAAAAAGGTTCTCGGCAGGACAACGCATGTAGATCTGAAATACGCCGTGCCGAACAGATGGCTACAAGAAAAACCGTCTTCAGCGTAAAATCTTTCAGAAACGCCCTACTCAGGGGTTCAAAAGGTTCACGAACCAGGGCCCGCATCACTAGATTCAAGTCCCCCGGAGGAACGAAAATCCTGCGGGAGGGCCGCAAATGAAAAACAGTCGTAAGAAAACGACGTACGTCCGGATAAGAACCGTGGAGACGGCCTAAAACTTTGCCTCGATAACAAGAGATAGCCGCCAACCGGACTTTCAGGGAACTAGCCGCAAGGCCCTTATCAAAAGCAACCTGAAGAAACTTAAAACGACGGAAACGGAAACCGTCGCCGCCCGGACTCCACGCCGGGAGCACCAGTCTTCAAAGATCCCCCAAATCCGAACGTAAGTAAGAGAAGTGGACGTTTTCCCCACCCGCAGTAGGGTAGAAATCACCGCGGGGGGAGTAACCCTTCTTTTTCAGCCGAGCCCTCTCCATGGCCAAACCGTAAGCGAGAATCGACCCACTTGGGGCATCCGCAAGGGTCCCTGAAAAAGAAGATTCGGCAGCGTGGATAGGAGCCAAGGAATGCCGTCGCTCAGCCGGACCAGATCGGCATACCAGGGCCACCCAGGCCAGTCCGGGGCCACCAGTAACACTCGACCCCGATGGCCCTCGATGCGCTGAACGACCCGGCCAATCAGAACCCACGGAGGAAAGACAAAGAAGGCCGGACGTTGGCCACGGCTGAATGAGAGCGTCGAGCCCCTCGGACATACGCTCCCTTTGCCTGCTGAAGAAGCGTCCTGTCTCGGCCGATTGAAATGTTGCCATGAGATCCATGAAGGGCGGCCCCCCCCCGACGAACTATTTGCGCGTAAACTTGCGGGTTTAGCTCCCACTCTCCGGGGTCCACCCGCACTCCGCAGAGAAAATCGGCCTGAACATTGTCTGCGCCTGCAATAGGCGCTGCCGAGATGGCCGGAAGACGAGACTGCACCCAATTGACCAAGGCCATCGCTTCTGATTCCAGGGCCATGCTGCCGGTGCCCCCTTGGCGATTGATGTAAGCTACGGTGGTCGCAATGTCCGAGAGGACTCGCACCGGCCGGTCGAGAACTAGGGCTTTGAGGCCAAGAGGGCTAGCCGCACCGCCCACAATTCGAGGCGGTTGATCGACCAAGAAGTCTCCAGGGGAGACCATTCCCCTTGAGCGAAGCGGGTCTCGCAGTGAGCCCCCCAGCCGGTTAAGCTGGCATCCGTTGTGAACGGAACCCAAAGTGGAGGCTCCAGGGAATCCCCCGCGCCAGGTTCTCGGAGGAGAGCCACCACCGGAGTGATCGGCGAACCGCCCTTGGGCAAGTCAATCTCCTGTTCAACGAGTCGAATTGGTTGGACCAACGGCGCAGCAGAGCACTGCAGCGGGCGCATGTGGAAGCGCGCCCAGGGCACCACCTCCAAGGTTGCTGCCATCGTACCGAGGAGCTGTAGCTATCACCATGCAGACGGAGCGGGCACCCCCCTGAAGAGTCGGACAAGAGACCGAATGCGGCGCTCTGGCAGGCACACCAAGCCCCGTGCTGTGTCGAGGCTCACTCCCAGATACTCGAGATCCTGAGTCGGGCACAGACAACTCTTGCATTCTTTCACCACCCAGCCGAGGGACCGCAGCAGAGCCACCACCCTGCTCGTGACGTGCACACACTCCCGACTGGACTTTGCCCGAATCCACCAGTCGTCGAGATACGGATGGACCAGGATGCCCTCTGTGCACAAGGCCGCCGCGACCACTACCATCACGTTTGTGAAGGTGCGGGGGGCCGTGGCGAGACCAAACGGCATGGCCGGAATTGGAAGTGGCCCCACGGAAGAGCGAAGTGGAGAAACCGTTGATGAGACGGCCGGATGGGAATGTGTAATGTGGTCTGCAGCGGCTGTGGAAGATCCTGCAGCAGGGGCTCTGAGGAGGGGGGAGATAAGGTGCTGAGGGACCCAGCTAGCAACGCAGTGGGTATGGGGAAAGCCTCTGGGATGCAGCGTGCAGGTGTAACACAAGCAAGCTATTAATGTACCCTTCGGCTGATTACATTTCACATATAATACAGCCAGAGAAAAAAGCATTGTAGAGACTTAAACCACCTTTCCTCTTCTTGTGTGGGGTTTCATTTATATTTATTTATTTATTTTTTTTGCATTTAAAACAAAAAGCAAGGAAGGCTCAGGGAAACCCAAGACTGTTTAAGAAAAGGATTTTGAAACTCCACGTGCCTCCACAGCATGATTAAGTGTGTGGAAACTGCTGTTTAGAGCCGTTTCCTCTAAAAAGAAACACTGAAGAGAAAAACAAAACAGCCGCTGGCACCGAAAAACTGTCAGGTATTCGCAGAACTGAGAAGGGAACTGTCAGTCATTCACTGTGCTGGCATAGAGAAACTTTCAAGGTCAGGGTAAGGCAATTACAGTGACTGAAAGTAGGGAAATTAGAGTGGGATCCCTCCGCAGCCATTCAGACCTCCATGGTAGGGGCTGAAAGGTGTTTCTGGGGAGGGATGTAGAAGCTCAATCCAGCCATAGGAAAATTACAGTGAGCATGCTTAATTAGGCCGAGCCCAAAACAGTCAGGATCCAAAACACTGACTTAAAACCTCAACCAAATGGTATATTGAATAAGACAGGTACAACAATCAGTAGGACGTACAAAGTAACCCGGCTGCAGTTTGTGGACTAAAAAGTCAAAGTAGGCACTTCCAAACTCAGGGGCAGCCGGTCCGGATACAGCTGAAAGCATCCCAGAGCAGCTGAGGCAAGGAAGAAAAACAAAAACAGAGTACTCACAGTTTTCTTACAGAAAATGATACCTGAACTTCCTGGAGGTATTCAAACTCTCGTGGTAAAGACTCAGTGCAGCGTAAAGCCAATGGAGAGCTCCCCCGAAGCCAAGCTCCGGAGTTCCCAAGTTCCTCAGGGGAAGCAAGATGCTGGGGGAAGAGCAGAGCTGATGCCTGAGGCCCCTGTGTTTCTTCTGACAGCCTATGCAGCGTAAACCTGAATAAGGCACAGGGAGAACTAAAAAGAAATAACTGCGTCCCGCAGGAACAGGCATTTAACAATATTCCCCATAATAGGTAATGCCTCAGCCAGCCTTCTTTGTTGGGCACAGTGGGGAATGGAAGCCATGAGCCCTGCACCCTTCGTCAGTGACTCAGCATTGTACTGTGGCTCTGAATTGCATACTGTTCTCTATCCATGCCTTCTGTACTTTTTATCCATTATGTTCATACATAGGCAGAGAAAAAAGTAACCTCTGCACAACTGACATCTAGCAAGTGTTGTGGAAAGAAGAAAAAAACTGAAACAATATAGCTTTTAGAAGCCAGCAGAGAAGTAATCTGGCTTCCCGCCAAAAACCGAGGCTCATTAGCTATTCAAAATGGCCACCAGCAAAAATAAAACACCAAAAGAGTGAATTAAAACCCCCAAAAGCTAAGGAATTAACTTAAAAAGTCAAAGAAGAAGGTGGGAGGGTTGCAGGCATGAGAGAAATGCCTAAAATCGCTGAAAAATCAAGAAAAATCAATCGAGTTACCACAGAGCTGCAAATAGCAGTGGGAGAAGACATTCCAGGTCTGAAGAAACTGCAGCACAGCTCTTGCAGATGCCAGTCAGTCATTGTACCTCTGCGGGACCCACAAATCACACATTGAGGTTTGGCAGCCATGCTAAGGCAACCTGCTTCCAGGGGGAAAGAAGGAAACAGGAACAGGGAAGCCCACAGCAAAGGGACTAACCGTATTCAAATCAGTACAGCTTTAAATTTAAAACTTTTTTTTTTTTTTTTTTACAGAAAATAAAATACTCCCCAGAATCCTAGGGGTGCCCTGAGCAAAATCGCCAGCAAAAGAAACCCCAAAAATGCCAGGGGAACCCGTGCACAAGTGTTAAAAAGTGCCCTTAAAAAGCACACTTTAGAAATCCAAAATGGCCGCCGCACTTTTCCACCCACAATAAAAAAAGGCGCGAAAATACAAAGGTAACCAAATAATATGGAAAAGAAAGAAAACGACCCTCTAATACAGGGCAAGCGAAAAAAATCAGGAAAAAGTG
Organism: Ichthyophis bannanicus; assembly: GCA_033557465.1. Lineage (NCBI taxonomy): Eukaryota > Metazoa > Chordata > Amphibia > Gymnophiona > Ichthyophiidae > Ichthyophis > Ichthyophis bannanicus. The sequence goes on along the minus strand of CM066042.1, from coordinate 243,252,283 downwards.
CAATTCGGAAGCCAGGGGAGCCGACAGAGCCTCTGACAATGCAAAAAACAACAGAGCTGAAAAGATAAAGCAAGGAAAATTCCTACCAGCTCAGTGAACAGCAAGGAACTCAGCCAACTTCTCCAAGTGACAGGCAATGCTGTAGCAGGTATGGCTCTTCCCCGAACAGTCTTGGGGAGAGCTCAACCCAGGTTTCAGATATTCCCAGGCAGGAAGGCAGGAGCCCAATGCAGGTCTGGCTTCCCCCAGGATGTCCCCTGTGGCAATGCTCTTTTTTTTTTTTTTTTTTTTTAAAGATACAGCTACCTAGCAAAGAAATGGTAAATAAAGGACCCAAAATAAAACCCCAAAAGAACTAACTAACTAGTGTTGCTCCTTCAAGTGTCACTTAGTGTGCCCAGAAAGGGCACAGAAGTCTGCAAGCTGCAAGGAGACTGGACACACTGGGGGCTTCTGGGAGCTCCGTCTGCATATATACTACAGAAGACTTGATTGGTCCAGTCTCCAGGCTGCAGGAGGAGGGGCACTACCCGATGTTGGAGGACTAAACTGGATTACCGAACAGGAATTGTAGATTTTTTATCCCTCCCACACAAAATATTTTTCCCTTCTCCATTTTACTCTTCCAGCCCCATCCCATTCTAATCCTCCCCCAACATCAGCTCCCTTCTAGTTCCAGCCTCACCCAGCATCCATTCCCTTCGAGTCCCTGCATCAGCCCATTTCCAGTCCTAGCAACCCCCCAACCCAATACCAGTCCTAGCCCCCCATCAACCCACTTACAATCCTAACCCCATCAACCCATTTCCAGTCAGCCCCCCATAGCCCATTGCCAGTCCTAACCCCCCATCAGCCCACTTCCAGTCCTAACCCCATCAACCCATTTCCAGTCAGCCCCCCATAGCCCATTGCCAGTCCTAACCCCCCATCAGCCCACAGCCCATTACCAGTCCTAACCCCATCAGTCCACCTCCAGGTTTAACCGCCCCCCAGCCCATTTCCAGTCCTAGCCCCCCATAGCCCATTACCAGACAGCCCCCATCAGCCCACAGCCCATTACCAGTCTTAACCCCCCCCAAAGCCCATTACCAGTTCTAAACCCCTCCAACAGCCCATTACCAGTCCTAACCCCCCCCAGCCCCTTTCCAGTCCTAGCCCCCCCATAGCCCATTACCAGACAGCCCCCATCAGCCCACAGCCCATTACCAGTCTTAAACCCCCCCAAAGCCCATTACCAGTCTTAACCCCCCCCCAAAGCCCATTACCAGTTCTAAACCCCTCCAACAGCCCATTACCAGTCCTAACCCCATCAGCCCACCTCCAGTCTTAACCCCCCCAGCCCCTTTCCAGTACTAGGCCCCCCATAGCCCATTACCAGTCAGCCCCCATCAGCCCATTACCAGTCTTAACCCCCCCCCCAAAGCCCATTGCCAGTTCTAAGCCCCCCCAACAGCCCACAGTCCATTACCAGTCCTAACCCCATCAACCCACCTCTAGCCTTAACCCCCCCAGCCCATTTCCAGTCCCAGCCCCCCCCAATAGCCCATTACCAGTCCTACCCCCCCACCCCCGTCGGCCTAAAGTAAAATTTAATTTAAAAAAAAAAACCTGCTGGCTGCCGCCGCGGGGCCCCCTCTGCTGCCGCGGCAGCACCGACTGACCCGCCGGGGCCCCCCCTACAAGCTGAATCCGTCGGTTCGTTCCTTCCTCCCTCCCTCCGTGTACGCTGTGAGAGGCGCGAAGGAAGAGCGTCTCCCTCGCGTCTCTGTTAAGTCCGCAGGGGCTGATGGGAAATTTCCCATCAGCCCCTGCGGGCTTAACAGAGACGCGAGGAGACACTCTCCTTTCGCGTCTCTCACAGCCTGCACGGAGGGAGGGAGGGAGTAAGGAACGAACCGACGGATTCAGCTTGTAGAGGGGGCCCCCGCGGGTCAGTCGGTGCTGCCGCGGCAGCAGAGGGGGCCCCGCGGCGGCAGCCAGCAGTTTTTTTTTTAAATTTTATTTTTAAAAAAAATTAACTTGTTCTTTTTTTGTGGGCCCCTGCCAGCTGTGGGCCCTACGCCATGGCGTACGTGGCGTATAGGTAAATCCGGCCCTGCCTCCAGGGATCCAAAACCAGAACGCAGCACCACAATATTACATACCCACTTTGGGCTGGTAAGGAGAGGTAGAAGGAGAAACATCTGGCAGTCTTTTCTCAACAGCCAAAAATCTGTTAATGCTGCTATGGGAGCTTATTCCCTAACATGCCACATAGGAATGAAAGCAGCACCATGGATACAGCCCGAGTTCCTAAAATGTCCCCTCAGGTATTTCCTTTCTAAACAGGAAGCACATGGGTGAAAGGGGAGAAGTCATAGAACCAAGAAGCATTTGGCCTCATGCTGTTCTAATATTGCTGGCCTCTTTACTGTTGTGTTGGATAGCTGTTACGATGAGGAAGGAGGAATTTGATGGCAGAGAGGACAGGAAGAATTACACATGGAGGTCAGAAATGCATGCACCAAGGGCAGAGAGAGAGTGCAGGATGAGGGAAAGAGCACCATGGGGAGGGTTGGAGAGGAGAGAATATGTAAGAGGAAGGGGCTGTTAGTTTGCACATCCCTGGTTCAAAGATGGTAAATTCTGGCCCTCCAGTTACATATGCAAGACTGGTTTTCAGACATTCCATAATGAATATTTGAGAAACACTTGCATATATTTGATTCAAGATCCAGATTTATTTACATACATTTGGCTATCCTACAAACCAGCTTTCCTTAGGACAAACTTCAATCCTTGAGTGGCACAACAACTACCTGCTGTTGCTGAGGACTCTCTAATAATTTTCCTGCCATTGAGAAGTAAAACCAAAATTCTGCTAGAACTTAAGAGACTTAAGGTAAATATGAAGAGTGAACATTTCATCTAGTTTCTCTCTTCTTTGATACAGACATCTATATCGAGTGAGATTTATCCTAGAAATTGCAATGGCCTTATGTTTATGTTTATTACATTTGATATACCGCTCAGGCCAAAGCATCAGAGCTGTTTACAATATTACACAAATGACACTGAAAATATGAAAAGAACGCCATTAATAAGATAGGACAGAATAAGAGATATAGTGATAGTCAAAGAAATAGAAGAGACAAGAGGAAAGGCTTATTATAACATCCAGAGAGGCAGAGCATCATACCACCACAGCTCAGTCCTTCCAAACAGACTTGACCATACTCTTCTCTCATCACAATTCAAGTCAGGCAGGAATACAGCAGTTTACCTGGTCCAACGCCTAAGGGCCACGCCAAAGGGCCCTCTTGCGAGGCCCGCAAGGCGCGGGGGCCCTCTTGCGAGGCCCGCAAGGCGCGGGTGCGCCGGTGGAGTGGCGGTTAAGCAGCCGATGGTGTGGGCAGGCTCTGTGGAGGGAGGTGGAGCTCCTGCTCACACCTCCGATGCCGGCCGCTGCTCTCCCCTTCATGGAACGCGCCTTAGATAAGAAGGGTGACGCACATTGCAACAGAAATGCCCCAGAGGTTTTCAAAAGATCTCTTACTGCTTGGAGACTCCATTATCGGAGGCAAAGTTCAAGGGCTAGAAGGTGGTCAAATGCCTCCCTGGAATACAAGCCAACTGTTAGTGAAGAGAGAGGAAAGTAAGGATTCTAAAATTAACGTTATCCATCTGGGAACAAATGATCCAGCCAGAAAAAAACCCCCACCGTACCTCTGCATTGCAAAGAGACTTCCAGTTTTTGGGGGAGAGAGATTTAAACCCACTGTCAATACTCTAGCTTTCTCGGTAAGGAAGAAGAGGTTGCATCACACAACCTGCTTTAAATCTTTTCCACTAGGATAAATTTTCTATGTTGCTCATCCCAGATCAGAATAAATTTTAACAAGAAACGGCCCAAAAAATGACACACATGCTACAGTAACAAACCATTGGAATGGGCAAATTTAAATGTCCCACAGGGTGGGACAGCAGAATGGAAAGGGTTTTTTTTTTTATTTTTTATAATTCAAACATACTTAACATAAGCAAGTTTCAAGAAATAAACAGAAAATACATTAAGAAAACACACTTAAAAAGCAATCTACATAACAAACAATTGCAGCCCACATCTATAGGAGAATTACCATGGAAAATAAAAACAGATGAAAAACAAGAGAAAAAAATCCTCTCAAATACAGAGCCATATTATAAATCCACCCAATATTCCCTAATCCCTCACCCAGTTTCTCCCTATCTGACAAAAAGGTCTCCAATTGTAAAGAGTCAAGAAAAATATACTTTACACCTGAAGTGTTATCACACACTTACTTACAGGGAAACCTGAGAAAAAAGGATGCCCCCAGGGCCAACACCCTTGGCCTAAGGGACAAAAAGCTTGCCTACGCACCTGAGTTGCCCTAGCTAGAAACATCCTGAAACAATCGTACTTTAGCACCACAAAAATAAGCATCCTTATGTTTAAAGTAACTCTTAAATACCAAAGCTTTATCCAGTTCAGATACAAAAGAAGCCACCAGTGTGGCCCTAGTTAGAAAGGTATCTTGCGAGTCCTCCAGGAATTGGGTAAGATTAACTGGAGATTGAGGTTGCAAGATATCATATGCTCCCACAGACTCACAAGATATCCTTCAAGAGGAAATATAAAACATTTTGGAAAACATCTGCAATTGGAAGTTCGAGCACTTCTTTTATATATTTACGAAGCAATATCTCAGAAGATAACAAATGAGTAACAGGAAAATTTAACAAACAAATATTTTTCATCCCGAGGGAATTTTCCAAAGAATCCAACCTATGATGAATAAGCAAACTATCCTTTACTGAGGAGACACTCATCAACTGTAGGGAAGCATACCAGAAATTGCATCTCTGCACCTGTACACTTAAGGATTCCAACCGCTCATCGACTGCCTCCAGCCTTGTCACAGTTTCCTGTGTAAATTTACAAAGCTGGGGCACCGTGGTCACCAAAGTAGTCTCTGTACACATCACAACACGCCAGATATCCGTCAAGGAGACCTGAGAATCAGGTATATCTTGGGGAACATAGTGGGGAAGCGACCAACAGGTAAAAAGAAACTCACTAAAGGAGCTGGAGTACTATGTTGTACCGGTATACCACTTGCAGGCAATTCGGACAGGGTTATCAAAGAAGCTCCCTCCAGAGTCTGCAAAGGCAAATCAGTACCTGCAGGGGGAAGAGCCCTAATGTCCCCAGTCTTCAGATGCCTATCCATAGGGTCAGTCTCTCCTGGAGCCAAAGAAAATATCATCTTCTTTCTCTTACCCATACAAACAGCAACTCTTCCAAACTCCTCTGAGACTCCTAAGGGGCTCCCAAGGGGCCTACCTGCCCCTTGTGGCACGCCCCTTAGGGCACGCCACGGCCACGTGCCAAATGGCCGTGTGCCTAAAGGGGACAAAGATTTTAAAGCCCCGATATTGTCAGGGGCAGTCACTGCCGCAGCCTGCTCGCCCCGGTAAGCTCAGACGCTGCACGGCTGGCTCCAATCAGCTCTCCCCAGAATGGAAAAGTTTAATATATGGCTTCACACCTAATGCAAACAAAGTGATTTTAGACACACAGACAGTGGGGCAACAGATAAAACAGGCTATGCTGTATTGATGGACTACATCTTTTCGTGGTGTCAAAAGGTTACTATTTCCTGAAGACGTTGTGGACAGCTTTTGTTGCCTGCATTCCCTTCTGATGGTAGGACTGGTGTGGCTGCCACATGTGGTATGGCTGGTAGAACTTCGCTGAGGAGTAGTGTTTTCACTGATGGGATCTCTGTGACTTGCGTGAGCTGGTGTTGCACTCAAGCCTGTCAGAGGCTAAGGTCTGTAGGGTGTTAAAGTCCTCCTTCATGTCATTGACTGTCTGACTTTTTTCCTGATGAGCTTGTTTCCCGCACAGTGGGCTTCAACTAGATGCTCGTGTGTGTCCTCTTGTAGACCTGAAGCTTAGACCTAGGCAGTGCGTCTGGAGGCAATGGCTATTGGGGTTGTCCAGAATACAGAGTCTAAGGCATTGAAAGCAGAACATAAGATATGCCATACTGAGTCAGACCAAGGTCCATCAAGCCCAGTATCCTGTTTCCAACAGTGGCCAATCTAGGTCATACGTACCTAGCGGTTTCCCCAAAAGACACAGGTTCCGCAATGCTTGTACTGGGTCAAGCACTGATATCCTGGGTCCCTTCTTAATAATGGTTTATGGACCTTTCTTCCAGGAACTTGTCCAAACCTTTTTTAAACCCAGCTACACTAACAGCCTTTACTACATCCTCCGGTAACATATTCCAGAGTTTGATTACACGTTGAGTGAAAAAATATTTTCTTTTATTAGTCTTAAATAGTTTACCCTGTAGCTTCATTGCATGTCCCCTAGTCTTTCTATATTCTGATAACGTAAACAATCGATCTACGTTTACCCGTTCCACTCCGTTCATTAATTTATAGACTTCTATCATATCTCCCCTCAGCTGTCTCTTTTCCAGGTTAAAGAGCCCTAACCTTTTTAGCCTTTCTTCATAGGAGTATCCTTCCATCCCCTTTACCATTTTGGTGGCTCTTCTCTGAACCTTTTCTAATAACGCTATATCCTTTTTAAGATACGGCGACCAGAATTGCACACAATATTCAAGGTGCGGTCTCACCATGGAACAATATAGAGGCATTATAATATCTTTTGTTTTATTTTCCATTCCTTTCCTTATCATACCTAGCATTCTATTTGCTCTCTTGGCCGCCGCTGCACACTGGGCCGAGGGTTTTAACATGTTATCCACAATGATGCCTAAATCCTTTTCCTGGGTGGTGGTTCCTAATGTGGAACCTTGCATTGTTTAACCATAGTTTGGGTTGTTCTTCCCTAGGTGCATAACTTTGCACTTGTCCACATTAAATTTCATCTGCCATTTTGATGCCCAGTCTTCTAATTTATGAAGATCCTCTTGCAATTTTCCACAATCCTCATGGGTTTTAACAACTTAAAATAGTTTTGTCTCATCTGCAAATTTGGTAACCTCACTCGTTATTCCACTTTCCAGGTCATTTATGAATATGTCAAAAAGCAGCGGACCCAGCACAGATCCCTGGGGTACACCACTATTCACCTTTCTCCACTGGGAAAATTGGCCATTTAGCCCAACCCTCTGCTTTCTATCTTTTAACCAGCTCTTGATCCACAGTGGTACACTGCCTCCTATCCCATGACCCTTTAGTTTTGCCAAAAGTCTCTGATGAGGGACCTTGTCAAAGGCTTTCTGAAAGTCCAGATACACTATATCAACCAACTCACCTTTGTCCACCTGTTTATTCACACTTTCAAAAAAACATAACAGATTAGTAAGACAAGATCTTCGTTGTCTAAAGCCATGTTGGCTGTCTCCCATTAGGCCATTGCACAACACAAATAGAAAAATGGTCAACCTATCACAGAGCTAAAATTGTCAAAAAAGAAGATCAACTCTGTATTTGAAACAATAAAGTAAAAAGTATCTACAAAAAGCTAATGTGTATGTTACAAAAAGCAGCAATAGCAAAGCCGGATCAGCCACACACAGAAGCAACAATAGGTCTCAGTCTTCCCGGGCAAAACAAAACCAGCCAGAGTTACCCTGAAACGGCATAGCCCTATTAGCATCAATGACCCATAAAAAACAGTTGCTCTGGGGTGGACATCAACCAACTTCTTCATGTACTCAAAATTATTAGTAATTATCAATAACGAAAGAGTGGTATGATAACACTTAGCTTTGCAGTTGCAGCAGTGCTCATATAGTAGTGCTACGCCAGTGCCATGATCCCCAACGCTCTCGTACGCGGTTGGAAAATTTTGCTTGGCTTGCCATATAGTGAACTCCAAGGTATGTGCCAGCGTTCTTCCGTATGGATATTCTGGATATAAGAATTGAACATCTTTTTTGAAAGTATGTATCTTTGTGAAAGCTAGTACCTATCAAACTCTGTTATGTTTGTGTTCTATATGCTTTTCAGCCACCCCCTGATGAAACCTCCTTAGGTGAAACGCAAATCAAGCGCGTACGAGAGCGTTGGGGATCATGGCACTGGCGTAGCACTACTATATGAGCACTGCTGCAACTGCAAAGCTAAGTGTTATCATACCACTCTTTCGTTATTGATAATTACTAATAATTTTGAGTACATGAAGAAGTTGGTTGATGTCCACCCCAGAGCAACTGTTTTTTATGGGTCATTGATGCTAATAGGGCTATGCCGTGTCAGGATAACTCTGGCCGGTTTTGTTTTGCCCGGGAAGACTGAGACCTATTGTTGCTTCTGTGTGTGGCTGATCCGGCTTTGCTATTGCTGCTTTTTGTAACATACGCATTAGCTTTTTGTAGATACTTTTTACTTTATTGTTTCAAATACAGAGTTGATCATCTTTTTCCCATTAGGCCACGACTATCTACATGCTGAGTAATTTTATTCTTTATGATGGTTTCTACCATTTTTCCCGGTACTGACGTGAGGCTCACCGGTCTGTAGCTTCCCGGAACACCCCTGGAACCCTTTTTAAAAATTGGTGTTACATTGGCGATCCTCCAATCTTCAGGTATTAGAGATGATTTTAATGATAGTTCACAGATTACTAATAGCAGGTCTGCAATCTCATATTTCAGTTCTTTCAACACCCTTGGATGTATACCATCCGGTCCAGGTGATTTGCTACTCTTCAGTTTAACTAATAAAAGAGTGGAACGGGTAAACGTAGATCGATTGTTTACGTTATCAGAATATAGAAAGACTAGGGGACATGCAATGAAGCTACAGGGTAAACTACTTAAGACTAATAAAAGAAAATATTTTTTCACTCAACATGTAATCAAAACTCTGGAATTTGTTACCAGAGGATGTAGTAAAGGCCGTTAGTGTAGCTGGGTTTAAAAATGGTTTGGACAAGTTCCTGGAAGAAAGGTCCATAAACCATTAAGGGACCCAGGATATCAATGCTTGATCCAGTACAAGCATTGCGGAACCTGTGTCTTTTGGGGAAACTGCTAGGTACGTACAACCTAGATTGGCCACTGTTGGAAACAGGATACTGAGCTTGATGGACCTTGGTCTGACCCAGTATGGCATATCTTATGTTCTTCCAATTTATCAAGATCCTCTTGCAATTTTCCACAATCCTCTTGGGTTTGTGATAAGGAAGCTTATCATAGCTCAGGAAGGAGCTATAGAAAAGGTGAAGTGACTCTGAACAAGCAACCTGTCAGTTCTGGTAGAAATAAGAAAACAATTTTCCCATAAAAGACTACCAGTCCCAGAATGCACCAGGTTTCCAACAGCCATTAGAGGAGCTGAAGTGGGGAAACGTGTGTTCAATCAGGAGGGCTATGAGGTAATCCCTAAGCACTCATCTCAAAGGGCAGGGCCTGATTCAGCACAGCTGCGCTGTGTTAGGGAGGAGCACTCATCTAAGCAGAATAAAGGTAGAGTTTATTCTACAGAGAATCATCCTCATCATCTTCATGATCACCTTGGATATCCTGAGAATCAGCTTGAGCTTGGTCATCAGTTTCATCTGGAGGATCATCAGAAGCAGAAGCCAAACCGGACGGACAGAGAGGGCAAGAAACCCTTTGGAAGAAGGAAGAGAAAAGCCTTTGAGAGGTCTAAAGGAGTCCAGAGCAGTACGTATACTGGAAGGCATTCCAAGGGCCAGCATACACCATTGGACTGGGGAAAGCCAGAGGAATGGTGCTGCAGAGCTAGGAATCTCCAGAGGATACCTGTGAGGGAGACGGCTGCACGTGGAAGGGACCCTAGGACCCGTGCCAGAAGGTATGTGAAGAGAGATCCAGTGTCCAGGGATCTGGATTGGAAGGCTGGGCATAAGAACTGGACTACATACTGGCCAGGCTACATAGAGAGGAACTCTAACAGCAATGGAAGCTCAGGTATGAACACTGATCTATGCCCTAGCTATAACCTTGAAAGACAGCAGGGAAACAAGTATTCTCCTGAAAGTGCTCCATTGAGAGATTCATCTGTGCCAATCCATGATATTGAACCCATGCTTGTTGAAGGGGAAATGATAGCAGATGAAGAATGTGTTTACATGGACTGCTCTCTGTCTAAACTCCTTTGGTGATTTTCTGTTATAAAGTACAGCAACCATCACAAAGAAATACAAACTTGTTCTTTAATCTACTCAGAAAAGCTCCTGTGTAGGATTTCTAGCCATGAAGTAGAAGGCAAGCCAGCTAAGGGGTTTCAGCTGGATAACTGCTAGCAATTGAGCCTTACCTAATTGCTTGTGAGCTCTAAGAGAATCACTTCTGAATCTATGTGGGAAGATATAAGATGCTTACCTGAAAAGAACAGTTTTTTTTCCTTCTTTGTGGATTTTGTTTGTTGTTGATACACTGCTAAGAAAATATTAGCTAAAGCCTACAGAAAAGACCAGTTTGTTACCAACCGGGTCTTTATTCTTTTGCTTTGATTGCCTGACAAGTTCAAATGTTTTTCCTGATTTTGTTTTTTCAAGTTTAACACTGAAAGCAAGTAACCTGATTTATGTGCTACCAAGCATATCTGTGTTGGGAGAAATAACCCCATAAATAAATATCTTATTGGCTTTACACTTGAGCACAACTAAATTATTGTCAGCAGCTGTGTCTGGTGTGAATGGACTGCATTGCCCACAATCCCTTGCAAATCATATAGATATATGCACTTGCCAAGACTGTGAAGATTCTCACCCAGGCAGCCGTCTGACAGGTTTTAACAACTTTAAATAGTTTTGTGTCATCTGCAAATTTGATAACCTCACTCGTTATTCCACTTTCCAGGTCATTTATGAATACCTCAAAAAGCAGCGGACCCAGCACAGATCCCTGGGGTACACCACTATTCACCTTTCTCCATTGGGAAAATTGGCCATTTAGCCCTACCCTCTGCTTTCTATCTTTTAACCAGTTCCTGATCCACAATAGTACACCGCCTCCTATCCCATGACTCTTTAGTTTTGCCAAAAGTCTCTGATGAGGGACCTTGTCAAAGGCTTTCTGAAAGTCCAGATACACTATATCAACCGACTCACCTTTGTCCACCTGTTTATTCACACTTTCAAAAAAACATAACAGATTAGTAAGACAAGATCTTCCTTGTCTAAAGCCATGTTGGCCGTCTCCCATTAGGCCATGACTATCTACATGCTGAGTAATTTTATTCTTTATGATGGTTTCTACCATTTTTCCAGGTACTGGTCAGAGGCTCGAACGGTGGTCTGGTGAACAGGGAGACCACCACATTTAGGTCCCATTCTACCGCAGGCAGATGGAGGGGGGGGGGGAGGGCTTCAATAACAGGAGGCCTCGGAGAAACCTAGAGATGAGGGGCTGGCATGAGGGGCTTCCCCTCGATGAGGTGGTGATTAGCGGCTATAGCGCTTAGATGCACCCATACAGAGTTAGAGAGGTGCAGCAAGTATTGCAGTACAAGCTGCACTTGACAGAAGAAGGGATTATCGTTTCTCTCTGCGCACCAGGCAGAGAATCTCTTCCACATGAATGTGTAGGCCCCTTCTGGTAGAGGGTTTCCAGGAGGCTAGGAGGGATTTGCTCGACCTCCTCTGGGAGAATGAAAGGGGCCAGTGCTATCCTTTCAGCAGCCAAGCCATCAGCAATAGGACTCCAGATTGGGGTGTAAGAGGGAGCCTCCCTCCTGGGACAGGAGATTCAGGTCCCGTCCCAGTCGTATTGAGTTCACCACTGACAGAGAAAGGAATAGGGGGAACCAGGGTTACCTGGGCCACCTGGAAGCGATCAGGATGACTGACGCATGCTCGTTCTGGACCTTGAAGAGAGTCTTGGCCACCAGGGGAGTCAGTGGGAAGGCAAAGAATAGGCCCTTGGACCATGAGACCAGGAAGCCATCTGCTGCCTCTCTCCCCTGGCACAGCTGATGTGAGAAGAAATTTGGGGAGGTAATGGAGATTCTGCTCAAGGAAGGGATAGTGAACCTTCTAGAAGCCAATGGGTTGCAAGGTTATGGTTATGTTGTATTTAATATACCACAAATTCTGAAAATACAATCCTTGCAGGTTACAAGATTTGAAAATTAAAATGAAAAACAATGATAAAAGGAAGTTACAATAAATCAATAGAAAAGTAAACACAATAAAGAAATACTAAGCGAGGGGGGTACAAGATTAAAAGAAGGGGGACGGGGTCAAGGGAGTTACAGGTAACATATGGGTACGTCGGTACCGACGGAGTCTGCACGGGAACGCTTCCCAGCGTCCAATCAGAAAGCTTTTGGAAGCATCCCACCACGCCTGCATGCTGTCTTCCCGCCTTTCCCAACTGCCTCTCCTCAGTTAAGTTTTAAAGCTGAGACAAAGAGAGAGAGAGAGGAAAGGAAAGATAGATAGAGAGATACAACTCCTGGGGAGGTGGGTGGGTTGTGAAGACTTATTCCTGCTGCTCCCAGAGATCACCTGTTACAGGTAAGTAACTGTGCTATCTCCAGGAACAAGCAGGAATGAGTCTTCACATATGGGGACTCCCAAGCTAAGATGCCTGGAATCCCAGCATGTTATAGACTGGAAACATGCTACATCTCATATCGCCAGGCATCCTGAGGATGGAGGGTAGGAGTTGAAACAGAAAGGTGCTGTAAGACAGCTAACCTAGCATAGGACTGCAGGCAAGGAGTCCTTGTGTGGATGATAATTATCATCAAATATATTGAAATGAAATATTGCAATATGGACCTCCCCTAACAGGATTGCAGGAAAGTATAGAGGTTCATGGGATCTACTGGGGAATCCAGTAGAGGAACCTCAAGGAGGACCTCACTGAAAAGTGGAGGTAATAAACCTGTAGGACAAACAGTGGAGGTCAGAATCCTGAAAGGTGAGAGGTAACCCCAGGGATCAACTGGGGTAGTACAAAAACGGTAGGCCTTCAGCAGAAGGTTTTATGGAAAAAGCCGAAACTCTGTTGGCTGCAGAGTGGCTCACTCTTAGGAGCAAAAAGAGGAAAGGCTGACCGATTTTGACAAACCGGCCTAGTCCTTGAGGGAAGAAGGGGTATGGAAAAACCCTTGTATCCCAAAAAGAAAGGACAGGTGTCTGAGGCGTTAGAGCCTCAGATTTACTGAAGATCCGCCATGTCTTTCCTAACTGGTGGTAGCTAGGAAAGATACTGGAACATGGAGAGCTTCAGGGGTACCTAAACCTTAAGGTTATGGTAGAAAAGTTGTTAACTATCACGGGAGTGGTTGTGTGTGTAGCACCCCAAACATGCTGGAACAGCATGAATATGGGTAGAGCCCAACTGTCAGAATCATATAGAGACATATATATCTATATGAGCATAGACAGTCAGATAGATAAGTATGTAAATACATATCTACCTAAATAAATATCTTGACAGATACACATACATATTACATACATACATATATATACATATATACATACATACAGACAGATAGAATATATATCTATAGTGAGATATAGAAGGGCATAACTTATACACACACAAATGACATATATCTATAGAGATGTATAGAGATGTATACAGATTATATCTATATCTATCTATATATATATATGGATATATAGGCCTATATATAGATGTTTGCAATTAAGCAGACAGAGATATGCCAATAGAAGTATATTCACATAGGAGATGTGAAGAGGAAAGATTCATCTAATAACAAGAAGGTGGAACCTACTTGAGAAGATATATAGAGAATCTATTCCCCCTGGTTATGAAGGAAGGAGTCAGGGGAAAAATCTCCCTGACAAGGAACAGACTAGATTGCTGTAAGAATGCTAGCCAGTGAAATAACCAGGATGGTTACGTGAAAAGCAGAGGATAATATCAGTCTGCAGGCAGCAAGTCCCGAGTCCTCCAGAACTCGAGCATGGTAAATGGACAGAGAACGCATAGGAATGAGATACCATGTTGACCTACTTGAGGGGCAAAAAGGGGATCATGCGTTCTTTAGCTAAATATGCGCTGTCCAAGACGGATTAGGATACCATGAGGACGAGCTGCAAGGAAAAAAAGAGCATATTCCCGGTGGGAGTCCTGAGGACCAAACCAGGGAATTGAACAACTCTTTAAGCTTTCACGTAAGAGAAAGGCCCATGTCCTTTGTTTTAAAAAAGGAGATAGAAGGATAAGAAGAACCCTTCCAGTCATGAGGGGCATGACTGAGGGAGTCTTTTCCAACCATCTAGGACAGCTGTTTGAGAAAATCCTAATGCTCTCTAGCAAGGGCCCATGGTGGAAAGCTTCTCTGTAGGATTGCAGAGAGCATAATGCAGGAGAATTAGGAGATAGAACTGGCTGCTAGAAAAGCCAGTACCTACGTCAACTATGCTGCCAAACCCAAGGGAATTGGAGATGGCAAGAATAGAAGACAATCCGAGAAGCTTGTAGTGATAAGATTTCCCAAGAAAGATGAATCCACTGTCTTGGAGTCACTACTAAGGTCAGAAGAATGTAGTGGAGGACAACTCTGGATGCTTGTGGAGAAGAACCAGTGGTCCAATCACTAGGGCTCCTGCATGAGCAGCTGCTAGTAAGGCAGCAGAAAGAATCTTTCTGTTTAAAAACAGAAAGAACAGACAGAACAGGAGTAAGAAAACTCTGGACCTGTCTGATAAGCTGCCCCAAAGCAAAAATGAAGAAGGGAGTTAACTCAGAGAGGAAAACTCCATACTGGAATAGAGACAAAACTAGAGGGGCTGAAGGAGAAGCCCTCCAGTGTAATAGTACCACTCTTACAGAGGAAATGCTTGGTAAGAGGGTAGAGAAGACTTACAAGTGGTAAGTCTGTAGAAAGGAAAAATTCATGCTGGTACAGAAAACTATCGTTTGATAGTTGTTAAACCTCTTTCCCTAACAGGAAGAAGAGGAGAAACCTGTGACCTACAGGCATGAATATCCTAAGAGCTCGTCGTATACAGAGAAAAATGGATGTCTTGTGAAAAGAGATCCATGCCTGGAGTTTAGAATGAAAGAAGTGGAAGGCTTCTACTGAGAAGAAGCCAACTGCAGGTTCTAAACCCCAAGAGGCACAAAAATTTGATGATGATAAATCAGAAACCCTGCGGTTGCTGGGTTTGCTGAGCCTGGTGAGAGTTTGGATTCTTCAGACCAGGGCGATGTTTCCCCTGTTTGGGAACATCTGTATGATGGGCAGATGAATAAAACCTTCTCCCCCTAGGGGAAGAAAGTTTGGTAGGACATTTCCTACCTACTGGGAAAGAAGGCGGCGTAGAACAGCCCTTAGAAACAGGTAAGTCAGTGGACCACTGAGTAACCTGACGTAAAGACTCCTTATTGAAGAGATTTTCTCCAGTGCAAGGAGTATTACCCAGTCTTTGTTGTTCCCATTTGTCTAAGTCTGAAGCTTGGAGCCAGGCTCTACGTCGTGCCCCTAAAGCTATAGCAGACGTCCTGCTAACAGACTCAAAAGAGTCTAGGGAAGCACGAGTAAGAAACCAAGGGATATTTTGAATATGACTAAGCAGTGAGGAATAGTCTGCACTCTTGGGCTCTGAAAGAAAAGGAGTCAAAAGATGTAATGTCTTTGTGACCTCCTCAAGAGATATAAAAAATATATGAGAGAATTCTTGCTGAAAGCATGGATGTCTGGAAGGTTTGACTTCCAAAGGCATCTAGTGTCTTAGACTCATGACCTGGCGGATAAGAAGAGTGCCTTTTCTTACTCTTCACCCGCCTCATTGCTGATTCCACTACTATGGAATGATGAGGAAGTTGAGTCTTTTGAAACCCTGGAGAGGGGGGCACCTGATATAGGAGATCAGTTGCTCTGGAAGGTGGGGGTACCCTTAAAGGTGCTTCCCACAGTCCTAGAAGGAGATCCTGCAAGGAATGATGCAAAGGAAGCATTATGTTCTCCTTTGCTTCGGTAGAAACAGAACCTTGTGTAGGATCATGTCCAGGGATAGGAATGGCAAGTGATCTTGCCATATCCAGGAGGAAACTCTGAAAAGAAGGATCTCCAAAGGGAACCTCCCTTGGACAGGTTAGATCTAAAGAACTAGCCTGGGCACCGAAGGATCTAAGTATGTAGGATTATAAGATCCTGCACGGTGCAGTATGGGATCCTTAAGGGATGGTCGCTGGTACTGGAGGTCAGGACCAGCGACAGTCAGTACCACATGGTCCATGCCAGGTATCGACTCCAAACTTGGTATAGAAGGGAGCGATCCTGTTGAAAGAAGCATGGAAGGAGCTGGCCACAATGCTACTGTGGACACCGGTACCGATACCGGTACCGCTGTCAGAACCGAACCGGACACCGACATCGAAGCAGCAATCGGTGACAGCCCAATCGGTACCGAGGTAACCGAAAGCCTTCGGCAGTCATCCTCGGTACCGAGGGTCCGGTACCGATAGGTGTCGGTACCCAGTCTTCCAGACTAGAGATCGATTCCAGACTCGGCATCGAAGGAAGCGAGTCTATCGATGCACATCTGGAGGGTACCGACGTCGGTGGTAGTATCGGTGCCGGTACTGATACTGGAAAGTCAGTCTGGAACGTGTCCACCGGTCCCGTAGGTACCGAGGACGCCAGAAGACGATCCCTGGTGAGGAGTGTTTCATCCAACACCAGTGCCAATGCCGGGGTATCGGTACCGCTCGAAGCGGATGCCACCACCGGGCATGGCTCAGGTATGTTCTGTGAGGGGTGAACCTCAGGAACAACCTGAAACCCCACATAGGCTTTGGAGGCCAAAGACTCCCGCCGGGGTTTTGAAGCCAATGGGCCCTCGAGGGCAAGGCCGGAGCCGTCTACATGCAGTGCATGAGACCTACCACTCGAGGGTTGGCTAGTCTTAACAGACTGTTTGTGGGTTACCTGATCCTGTGTAGAAGAAGAAATGGTCGGTGCCCTGAGGTTAGAAGGGAACCGTATGTCGAGAGAAACCCGATGCTGAAAACCTCTTCTCAGAATACCGTTGCCCGAGGGCTCCGGAGAAAAAAGGTCAGAACCCAAACAGGTTCTGGGAGTCTAAAAATAAAGTTGTACCGCCACAGTTTGAACATTTCTTGGAGAAAGTGGCTGGCGGTTCCATGAAGAACATGGAGAGGCCTGAAAGGCCTGAGAAACCGTAAGACACTAAGGAAAAAAAATATTCCTTAAAAAGAAGATTTTACAGAAAAGAAAAAAAGAAACACCGGCATTACCGGTGGCGTCGGGGAAGACAGCCACGACCACAAGAAAACTAAAGAATTAAAAGACGCGGGGAACTGAGGAGAGGCAGTTGGGAAAGGCGGGAAGGCAGCACGCAGGCGTGTTGGGATGCTTCCAAAAGCTTTCCGATTGGACGCTGGGAAGCGTTCCCACGCAGACTCCGTCGGTACCGACGTACCCATATGTGAAGACTCATTCCTGCTTGTTCCTGGAGATTGTTCGTGTGTGTGACACATTGAACACTACAATTAGCAAATGAACAAAATGCTTAAATATTTCATTGTTAAAAGTTACACAAGGAAAATATAAAATAGCCTTAACAGAATTTACCTCCTCAGGTTCAGAAACTGCTAACACCTAATCAGGAGTTAGTGGGCCTGTTTCCTGAGTGCAGTTGAAGCCTGCATAAAAGGCTCCTGAGCCCTGCCCTTTTGAGGCTTTCCTAACCAGAGCTCCACACATCAAACAGTAAGTAAGGATTTGAGGTTTTCTTTGTTTGGTTTTTTTATTACATTGCTAGCTCTCTGACTGGGAGCTCTTAAAAGGGTTTTGTGTATATTTTTTAAAGCAAGGTTACTTTCATGTTTGCTGTTTTAGGGGAACTTTACTTGAGCACAGAAGGTTGCTGAACTCTGTAACCTCCTCAGGTTCAGAAACTGCTAACACCTAATCAGGTGTTAGTTCCCTCCCTACCCACCCCGACTCCCACCCACCCCTAGTGAGCAGTCTTGCTTTATAGGGCACCTCCCCCTTTAACAAATCACAGTGAATTGGACCAGCACATTTTGAAAACAATTAAAGAGATTTAACTGCTTTTTCTCTGAAAGGACAGCTGCGAAACCAGCTGGTACTTGGTAGATCTCTCTCTTTTGCTTTAACAGATACCTAAGCTCCACAAACAGAACAATGGCTGGGAAAAATCGTATTGCTAAAGCTGTTGCCCCCGTTACAGCTTCTGCCTCGGTCCAGACAGAGGTCCTAATGCCAGTTGAAGAACCGGTTCCATGTGCAGGGTGCCTGCATGCTGAAGCTCTGAGGAAACAAGTGGAGGAACTCAGAGAGGAGGTGGCGAGGCTGAGGAGCATTCAAGACAGTGAGAAGTACATTGATGAGATGCTTCTTGCAGCAACCAGGCTCTCCAGCACAGGAGAAGATGGGTGCCAACAGAATGTCGATGGTTGGACAAAAGTCACCAGAGCCTGCAAAATCACCAATCCAACTTCTCCAGCCCTTGAATTGAAGAACCATTATGCAGCCCTGGAAGTGGAGGAGGTGAAAGCATCCCTGGAAAGGGAAGAACCAGAGTTCAAGTACCCCATAGTTGCGGAATCAATGACCAGAAGGAAACGAAGGGTAGTGGTGGTTGGGAAAATCACAGCTTTATAGGTACTTGCACACCTTAAAAGACAGGAGGTGCTCTCAGGTGAAGCTCATTACCCAAATCAGTCATACACCAAGGACCTGAGATTAATTAAGCTTCAGGTGAACAAGGTATATTAAACTTCTTAGGTACAGTTTTAGTGGTATAAATATCCATTGCACCCTTTAGTACATATAGAACTTAAAGATCTAAACACAAACTTAAAACTAAGATGCAGACAGCAGTCCAGCAGCGGGATGTGGGCTTTCCAGTCTTTTGCATTGAGTGTCACATGTATGATTTTCTCCCAGCTGGTGAGAGGTCTTACGTGTGCACTAGGTGCAAGGAGCTCTCTGCTCTCAGGGAACGAGTCCGTTCTCTAGAGGCTAGAGTAGCAGACTTGGAAAACATAAGACAGACAGAGAGGTACATAGACGAGACCTACAGGGATATAGTCCTGAAGTCCCACCTCCAGTCTGGCAGCATCCCTGTTGCCATGGAGGAGAGAGGTCACGTGACAGGAGAGCATCACCCTGGTGTGGCAGGAAGTGATCCTGTAACTAGGACCTGTCCTCCAGGTGATGTAAACCCCTCTCGCACCGAGGAGGTTTCTCCAGGGCCAAGTGCCCATGCGGGAAGGGTTAGGACAGCAGTTATAGTTGGTGATTCGATCATTAGGCATGTAGATAGCTGGGTGGCTGGTGGACGTGAGGATCGCCTGGTAACATGCCTGCCTGGTGCGAAGGTAGCGGACCTCACACGCCACCTAGATAAGGTCTTAGATAGTGCTGGGGAGGAGTCTGCTGTCTTGGTACATGTTGGTACCAATGACATAGGAAAATGTGGTAGGGAGGTTCTGGAAGCTAAATTTAGGCTTTTAGGTAGGAAGTTGAAATCCAGAACTTCCAGGGTAGCGTTCTCCGAAATGCTTCCCGTTCCACGCGCAGGACCCAATAGGCAGGCAGAGCTCCGGAGTCTCAATGCGTGGATGAGACAATGGTGCAGAGATGAGGGGTTCGGATTTGTTAGGAACTGGGGAACATTCTGGGGAAAGGAGGGGCTCTTCCGAAGGGATGGGCTTCACCTTAACCGGGATGGAACCAGGCTGCTGGCATTAACCTTTAAAAAGGAGATAGAGCAGCTTTTAAACTAGATAATAGGGGAAAGCCGACAGTCGCCCAAGAGCGCATGGTTCGGAAGAATGTATCCTTGAAGGATACTACAAAAAGCAGAGAGGTTCCAAAAAAGAGTAAAGTAGCCCAAATGCCCTCGAGTATGGAGCAGACAGAACTTAAAGATCCCAAATTACCCATGTCTACCAATAGCCAAATTAATATGAATAAAATACAGTCTCTAAAATGCTTGTATGCAAATGCTAGAAGTCTACAAAACAAGATGGGAGAGTTAGAATATATAGCACTAAACGAGAGGTTAGATATGATTGGAATATCAGAGACATGGTGGAAGGAGGACAACCAGTGGGACACTGTGATACCTGGGTACAAACTATATCGAAATGATAGAGCTGATCAAATTGGTGGAGGGGTTGCGCTCTATGTTAGAGAGGGCATTGAATCAGAAAGGATTAAAGTTTTGCAAGAAACAAAATTTGCTGTAGAATCTCTATGGATTGAAATTCCATGTAAAAAGGGGAAGGCGATGGCAGTGGGGGTGTACTATCGTCCGCCTGGCCAGAATGAACAAATGGATGATGAAATGCTCAAAGAAATCAAGGAAGCTAGCAAAAGTTACAGTGCAGTAATAATAATGGGTGATTTCAATTACCCCGGCATCGACTGGGTCAGTGTCACAACAGGACATGCTAGGGAGATAAAGTTCCTAGATGAAATAAATGACTGCTTCTTGGAGCAGCTGGTTCATGAACCGACCAGAGGGGAAGCAATATTAGACCTAGTCCTTAGTGGAACACCAGATGTAGTGCAAGAGATAAGGGTGTTGGGGCCACTTGGCAGTAGTGATCATAGCATGATCGCCTTTGATTTAATTAGTGGAGGAGGGATAGTAAGGAGTGGAGGAGTGGCCTAGTGGTTGGGGCAAGGTACTTCAGGCCGGAAGGTCGGGGGTTCAAATCCCACTAGAGGACAGCAACCTTGGGCTGGAAGGACTGGGGTTTCTAGTCCCACAGGTGCTCCTTGTGGTCTTGGGCAAGTCACTTAACCCTCCATAGCCCATGTTCCCTGTAAAATAGTTATCTCCAAGTTATAATGCCCTGTTCAATGTAATTTAAGTTTGTTCAATGTAAACCGCACTGATGCAGAATAGCGCGGTATATAAGAGAATGTAATAAAAAAAAAATAATAAATCCACAGTACTACCCTTTAACTTTCGAAAGGGAGACTATGATAGAATGAGGAAAACAGTTAAGAAAAAACTAAAAGGAGCAGTTGCAAAGGTTAAAGACGTACATCAAGCTTGGGTGTTGTTGAAAAATACTATCTTGGAAGCCCAGACCAGCTGTATTCCACGCTTTAAGAAAAGTGGAAGGAAGTCTAAAAAATTGCCAGCATGGTTTAAAGCTGAGGTCAGAGAGGCTGTTGTTGCCAAAAAAGCATCTTTCAAGAAATGGAAAAAAGAGCCAAATGATGAAACCTGGAAACAGCACAAGCACTGGCAAGTCAAATGCAAGGCATTGATAAGGCAGGCAAAGAGAGAATTTGAGAAGAAGCTTGCTGCGGAAGCAAAAACGCGAAATAAAGACCTTTTCAAGTACATTCGTAGCAAAAAACCCGTGAGAGAGTCAGTTGGTCCATTAGATGATAAAGGGGTTAAAGGAGCACTAAGAGGCGACAAGGCGATAGCGGAGAGACTGAATGAATTCTTTGCTTCGGTCTTTACTGAGGAAGATGTAGGGATGTTACCCACGACTGAAGTGGTATTTAAAGGTGTGGAAGAATTGAAGGAAATAGATACATCGGGAAGATGTCTTACAACTATTAGATAAACTGAAGAGTAGCAAATCACCTGGGCCGGATGGTATACATCCAAGGGTGTTGAAAGAACTGAAATTTGAGATTGCAGACCTGCTATCAGTAATCTGTGAACTATCATTAAAATCATCTCTAATACCTGAGGATTGGAGGATCGCCAATGTAACACCAATTTTTAAAAAGGGTTCGAGGGGTGATCCGGGAAACTACAGACCGGTGAGCCTGACATCAGTACCGGGAAAAATGGTAGAAACCATCATAAAGAATAAAATTACTCAGCATATAGATAGTCATGACCTAATGGGAGACAGCCAACATGGCTTTAGACAAGGAAGATCTTGTCTTACTAATCTGTTATGTTTTTTTGAAGGAGTGAATAAACAGGTGGACAAAGGTGAGTCGGTTGATATTGTGTATCTGGACTTTCAGAAAGCCTTTGACAAGGTCCCTCATGAGAGACTTTTGGCAAAACTAAAGAGTCATGGGATAGGAGGCAGTGTACTACTGTGGATCAGGAACTGGTTAAAAGATAGAAAGCAGAGGGTAGGGCTAAATGGCCAATTTTCCCAATGGAGAAAGGTGAATAGTGGTGTACCCCAGGGATCTGTGCTGGGTCCGCTGCTTTTTGACATATTCATAAATGACCTGGAAAGTGGAATAACGAGTGAGGTTATCAAATTTGCTGATGACACAAAACTATTTAAAGTTGTTAAAACCCAGGAGGATTGTGGAAAATTGCAAGAGGATCTTGATAAATTGGAAGACTGGGCATCAAAATGGCAGATGAAATTTAATGTGGAGAAGTGCAAGGTTATGCACCTAGGGAAGAACAACCCAAACTATGGTTACACGATGCAAGGTTCCACATTAGGAACCACCACCCAAGAAAAAGATTTAGGCGTCCTTGTGGATACCATGTTAAAACCCTCGGCCCAGTATGCAGCGGCGGCTAAGAGAGCAAATAGAATGCTAGGTATGATAAGGAAAGGAATGGAAAATAAAACAAAAGATATTATAATGCCTCTATATCGTTCCATGGTGAGACCGCACCTTGAATATTGTGTGCAATTCTGGTCGCCGTATCTTAAAAAGGATATAGCGATTTTAGAAAAGGTTCAGAGAAGAGCCACCAAAATGGTAAAGGGGATGGAAGGCTACTCCTATGAAGAAAGGCTAAAAAGGTTGGGGCTCTTTAACCTGGAAAAGAGACGGCTGAGGGGAGATATGATAGAAGTCTATAAATTAATGAACGGAGTGGAACGGGTAAACGTAGATCGATTGTTTACCTTATCAGAATATAGAAAGACTAGGGGACATGCAATGAAGCTACAGGGTAAACTATTTAAGACTAATAAAAGAAAATATTTTTTCACTCAACGTGTAATCAAACTCTGGAATTTGTTACCGGAGGATGTAGTAAAGGCTGTTAGTGTAGCTGGGTTTAAAAAAGGTTTGGACAAGTTCCTGGAGGAAAGGTCCATAAACCATTATTAAGAAGGGACCCAGGATATCAATGCTTGAACCAATACAAGCATTGTGGAACCTGTGTCCCTTGGGGAAACTGCTAGGTACGTATGACCTAGATTGGCCACTGTTGGAAACAGAATACTGGGCTTGATGGACCTTGGTCTGACCCAGTATGGCATATCTTATGTTCTTATGTTCTTATGTTCTTCTGAGGGGTACTGAGGCGTCCATCTGCCGACCAGACTTGATGTCCAGAGAGGTATGCTGTCTGCCTGGTGCCAAGATCCAAGATGTTACGGAGAGTTTGCCGAGACTCATCAAGCCCACTGACTATTACCCAATGTTGCTAATCCATGTTGGAACAAATGATACTGCCAGGTATACCTTGGAACGTATCAAAAGTGACTTCATGGCTCTGGGACAGAGGGTGAAGCAGCTAGGTGCACAGGTGGTGTTCTCTTCAATCCTCCCTGTTGAGGGTAAAGGCCAAGGCAGAGAGGCTCGCATCCTGGAGATGAATGCATGGCTGTGTGGATGGTGTCTTCGAGAGCGTTTTGGTTTCCTAGACCATGGGATGCTGTTCCAAGGGTTGCAGAGCAGAGATGGCATCCATCTGAGTTTGCTTTTCTCTGATCAGAGAAAGGCTGAACTTTTACAGAGCTCTGCTAGTGAGTGGATTTTTGCCTCCTGGGACATCTTACTGTGAGTTCTAGCTGTTTATTTAATTATTTACTGTTTGTCTAACTGTTGTTTGTTTAATTATTTAGTGTTTGTCTTAGTGGTGTGCAAGT
The DNA here is from genome assembly GCA_033557465.1 of Ichthyophis bannanicus. Lineage (NCBI taxonomy): Eukaryota > Metazoa > Chordata > Amphibia > Gymnophiona > Ichthyophiidae > Ichthyophis > Ichthyophis bannanicus. The sequence continues at coordinate 243,228,506 of CM066042.1, read as the reverse complement.
TTCAGCCTTCTCAGCTGTACTTACCTTGCCTCTCTCAATTAACTGGGCCTTGTGTGGTAGCCATTTTGAATTAATCTCTCTCCCCAGAGCCTGCTGTTTGTTAAGCTTTTCCTGTCCTTGCCTGCCTGAGTGACTCCTCCCCCTGTTTGTGTGGTAGCCATTTTGAATTAATCACTCTCCCCAGAGCCTGCTGTTTGTTAAGCTTTTTCCTGTCCTTGCCTGCCTGAGTGACTCCTCCCCCTGACCCCTCCCCCTGAGGTATCCTGTAACCTTGTTCCTGTTTTCTCCACGTGTGCATAGGCTGTTTTAGTTTGCTTTTCTCTGATCAGAGAAAGGCTGAACTTTTACAGAGCTCTGCTAGTGAGTGGATTTTTGCCTCCTGGGACATCTTACTGTGAGTTCTAGCTGTTTATTTAATTATTTACTGTTTGTCTAACTGTTGTTTGTTTAATTATTTAGTGTTTGTCTTAGTGGTGTGCAAGTTTCAGCCTTCTCAGCTGTACTTACCTTGCCTCTCTCAACTAACTGGGCTTTGTGTGGTACCCCCATCCCCCTGCTGAGGGTTCAGGACAGGGTACCTTGTAACTGCCCTCTTTAATAGGACTTATCTCCCCCCCTCCCTCCCCAGCACCCACCCACCCCTGGGGAAATTGTAGTTTTATAGGTACTTGGACATCTTAGAGGAAAGGGGCTGCTCTCAGGTGCAGCTCTTAATCCAAATCAGTCATACACAGAGGACCTGTGATTAATTAGCTTCAGGTACACAGGGTGTATTAGGGGTATTAGATACACTTTTATTAGTATAAGCATCTACACCAATCCTTATTATATACCGATTTAAAAGACCTAAACACAAGCTTTAAACTAAGATGCAGTCAGAGGTCCAGCAACGAGATGGGGGTTCTCCAGTCTTTTGCATCGAGTGTCACATGTATGATTATCTCCCAGTTGGTGAGAGGTCCTACATATGCACTAAGTGCAGGGAGCTCTTTGCTCTCAGGGAACGAGTCCGTTCTCTAGAGGCTAGAGTAGCAGACCTGGAAGACATAAGAAAGACAGAGAAGTACATGGACGAGACCTACAGGGATATAGTCCTGAAGTCCCACATCCAGTCTGGCAGCATCCCTGTTGCCATGGAGGAGAGAGGTCACGTGACAGGAGAGCATCACCCTGGTGTGGCAGGAAGTGATCCTGTAACTAGGACCTGTCCTCCAGGTGATGTAAAACCCTCTCGCACCGAGGACGTTTCTCCAGGGCCATGTCCCCATGAGGGGAGGGTCAGGACAGCTGTTATAGTTGGTGATTCAATCATTAGGAATGTAGATAGCTGGGTGGCTGGTGGACGTGAGGATCGCCTGGTAACATGCCTGCCTGGTGCGAAGGTAGCAGATCTCACGCACCGCCTAGATAGGATCATAGATAGTGCTGGGGGGGAGTCTGCTGTCTTGGTACATGTTGGTACCAATGACATAGGAAAATGTGGTAGGGAAGTTCTGGAGGCTAAATTTAAGCTTTTAGGTAGGAAGTTGAAATCCAGAACTTCCAGGATAGCGTTCTCCGAAATGCTTCCTGTTCCACGTGCAGGACCCAAAAGACAGGCAGAGCTCCGGAGTCTCAATGCGTGGATGAGACAATGGTGCAAGGATGAGGGTTTTGGATTTGTTAGGAACTGGGGAACATTCTGGGGAAAGGGGGGGCTCTTCCGAAGGGATGGGCTTCACCTTAATCAGGATGGGACCAGACTGCTGGCATTAACCTTTAAAAAAGAGATAGAGAAGCTTTTAAACTAGAAAATAGGGGAAAGCCGACAGTCACCCAGGAGCGCACGGTTCGGACAAAGGTATCCTTGAAGGATACTACCAAAAGCAGTGAGGTTCCAAAAGGGAGTATAGTAGCCCAAATGCCCTTGAGTAAGGAGCAGACAGAGCATAAAGATTCCCAATTACCCATGCCTACCAATAGCCAGATTAATATTAATAAAATACAGTCTCTAAAATGCTTGTATGCCAATGCTAGAAGTCTAAACAATAAGATGGGAGAATTAGAATATATAGCATTAAATGAGAGGTTAGATATGATTGCACTCTCAGAGACATGGTGGAAGGAGGATAACCAGTGGGACACTGTGATACCTGGATACAAACTATATCGTAATGATAGAGCTGAACAAATTGGTGGAGGGGTTGCGCTCTATGTTAGAGAGAGCATTGAGTCAGAAAGGATTAAAGTTTTGCAGGGAACAAAATATGCTGTAGAATCTCTATGGATTGAAATTCCATTTATGAAGGGGAAGGTGATGGCAGTGGGAGTATACTATCGACCACCTGGCCAGAATGAACAAATGGATGATGAAATGCTCAAAGAAATCACGGAAGCTAACAAAAGCCACAACAGAGTAGTAATAATGGGTGATTTCAATTACCCCGGTATCGACTGGGACAGTGTCACAGCAGGACAAGCTAAAGAGATAAAGTTTCTAGATGAAATAAATGACTGCTTCTTGGAGCAGCTGGTTCATGAACCGACCAGAGGGGAAGCCATACTGGACCTAGTCCTTAGTGGAACGCCAGATCTGGTGCAAGAAATAAGGGTGTTGGGACCACTTGGCAATAGTGATCATAGTATGATCATGTTTGAATTAATCAGTGGAGGACAGATAGTAAAGGAATCCACAGTACTACCTTTTAACTTTCAAAAGGGTGACTATGATAGAATGAGGAATATAGTTCGGAAAAAACTAAAAGGAGCGGTTCCAAAGGTTAAAGACTTACAGCAAGCTTGGGTGTTATTTAAAAATACTATCCTCGAAGCCCAGACCAGCTGTATTCCACGCATTAAGAAAAGTGGAAGAAAGTCCAAAAAACTGCCAGCATGGTTTAAAGGTGAGGTCAGAGAGGCTGTTGCTGCCAAAAGAGCAACCTTCAGAAAATGGAAAAAAGAGCCAAATGATGAAAACTGGAAACAGCACAAGCACTGGCAAGTTAAATGCAAAGCATTGATAAGGCAGGCAAAGCGGGAATTTGAGAAGAAACTTGCTACGGAAGCAAAAACACGAAATAAAGACTTTTTCAAGTACATTCGTAGCAAAAGGCCTGTGAGAGAGTCAATTGGACCATTAGATGATAGAGGGGTAAAAGGGGCAGTAAGAGGAGACAAGGCTATAGCAGAGAGACTGAATGAATTCTTTGCTTCGGTCTTTACTGAGGAAGATGTAGGGGTGTTACCCAAGACTGAAGTGGTATTTAAAGGTGATACTGCAGAGGAATTGAGAGAAATATCGCTACACCGGGAAGATATATTACAACTATTTGATAAACTGAATAGTAGCAAATCACCTGGACCGGATGGTATACATCCCAGAGTGTTGAAAGAACTGAAATATGAGATTGCAGACCTGTTATTGGTAATCTGTGAACTTTCATTAAAATCATCTGTAATACCTGAAGATTGGAGGGTCGCCAACGTAACACCAATTTTTAAAAAGGGTTCCAGGGGTGACCCGGGAAATTACAGACCGGTGAGCCTGACGTCAGTACCAGGGAAAATGGTAGAAGCCATCATAAAGAACAAAATTACACAGCATGTAGATAGTCATGGCCTAATGGGAGACAGCCAACATGGCTTTAGACAAGGAAGATCTTGTCTTACTAATCTGATCTGTTTTTTTGAAGGTGTGCATAAACAGGTAGACAAAGGTGAGTCGGTTGATATAGTGTATCTGGACTTTCAGAAAGCTTTTGACAAGGTCCCCCATCAGAGACTTTTGGCGAAGCTAAAAAGTCATGGGATAGGAGGCAGTGTACTATTGTGGATCGGGAACTGGTTAAAAGATAGAAAGCAGAGGGTAGGGCTAAATGGCCAATATTCCCAATGGAAAAAGGTGAATAGTGGAGTACCCCAGGGATCTGTACTGGGTCCGCTACTTTTTGACATATTCATAAATGACCTGGAAAAGGGAATAACTAGTGAGGTAATCAAATTTGCAGATGACACAAAACTGTTTAAAGTTGTTAAAACCCAAGAGGATTGTGGAAAACTGCAGGAGGATCTGGATAAATTGGAAGACTGGGCATCCAAATGGCAGATGAAATTTAATGTGGACAAGTGCAAAGTTATGCACCTAGGAAAGAACAACCCACACTATAGTTACAAGATGCAAGGCTCCACATTAGAAACCACCACCCAGGAAAAAGATTTAGGAGTCATCGTGGATAACATGTTAAAACCCTCCGCCCAGTGTGCAGCGGCGGCCAAGAAAGCAAATAGAATGCTAGGTATCATAAGGAAAGGGATGGAGAATAAAACAAAGGATATTATAATGCCTCTGTATCGCTCCATGGTACGACCGCACCTTGAATATTGTGTGCAATTCTGGTCACCGTATCTTAAAAAGGACATAGAGTTATTAGAAAAAGTACAGAGAAGAGCCACCAAATTGGTGAAGGGGATGGAAGGCTACTCCTATGAAGAGAGACTAAAAAGGTTAGGGCTCTTTAACCTAGAAAAGAGGCGGCTGAGGGGAGATATGATAGAGGTGTATAAATTAATGAATGGAGTGGAACGGATAAACGTGGATAAATTGTTTACGCTATCAGAATATAGAAGGACTAGGGGGCATGTAATGAAGCTACAGGGTAAACTATTTAAGACAAATAGGAGAAAATATTTCTTCTCTCAACGTGTAATCAAACTCTGGAATCTGTTACCGGAGGATGTAGTAAGGGCTGTTAGTATAGCTGGGTTTAAAAAAGGTTTGGACAAGTTCCTGGAGGAAAGGTCCATAAACCACTATTAAAAAGGGACCCAGGATATCAATGCTTGGCCTAGTACAAGCACTGCAGAACCTGTGTCTTTTGGGGAAACTGCTAGGTACGTATGACCTAGATTGGCCACTGTTGGAAACAGGATACTGGGCTTGATGGACCTCGGTCTGACCCAGTATGGCATTTCTTATGTTCTTATGTCCAAGAAAGGTCAACGCATCTTTGGTAGTAGACTGGCTAATCTACTGAAGAGGGCTTTAAACTAGATTCATTGGGGATGGGTGAAGAAAGCCCCCATGTAAGTGAAAGCCCCCAGGTAGGTGATACATTAAATACCTTTATGGAAATGGGTAACAGGGGTAATATATGGAAAGCAGTGTGTATTAATGCCCGTAGCATGGGAAATAAGATCCCTGAAGTTGAAGCTTTGGTGGGAGTGGCTGACTTGGATTTAGTGGCAGTTACAGGAACATGGTTCACAGAAAACCATGATTGGGATGTAACTATACCTGGCTATACTTTATTCAGAAAGGACAGGGTAGGAAGAAGGGGAGGAGGAGTGGCACTATATGTAAAAACTACTATTAAAGCTTTGGAATTACAGAGCTTAAAAGGGAGAGAGGAGGCATTGTGGGTTAAACTAGAAAGAGGGAAAGAGAAATCTATTTGCATTGGTGTGATATACAGACCTCCCTCACAAGAGGAAGAGTTGGACAGAGAGTTAATTGAAGACATACGCAGCACTGCTAGGAAAGGGGAAGTGCTACTGCTAGGAGATTTCAATATGCCAGATGTTGATTGGCACATTCCTGCTGCAGTATCATCTAGAAGTAAGGAGATCCTGGATTCTCTACAGGGAGAACTATTCAGGCAATTGGTAACAGACCCCACACGTGAAGGGGCCATACTGGACTTGGTGCTTACCAATGGTGAAAGTGTTTCTGATGTTGTAGTGGGAGATCATTTTGCATCCAGTGATCACCAGATGGTGTGGTTCAGTATTAGGACTAGGGCTGTTAGAATCCATTCCAAGGTGAAGATCTTAGACTTTAGGAAGACTAACTTTGCGAAGATGGGCCAATACCTCAGGGAGTCGTTAGTGGGATGGGAACAGCTGGGGGATGTAGAAAAACAGTGGGCAAAACTGAAAGGGGGTATTTTAAAGGCAACCAACCTTTTTGTTAAAATGGTAAATAAAGGCAAAAGAACAGGAGACCGCTATGGTTTTCGAAGGAAGTAGCTGAAAAAGTAAAGAAAAAGAGGGAGGCCTTCATGAAATACAAGAGATCACAGAGAGAGGAAGACAGGCATCTGTATTTGGAAAAACTTAGAGAAGCTAGCAAAGTAGTCAAGAAGGCAAAGATTCAAAAGGAGGAGGAAATAGCCAATACAATAAAAAGGGGGGATAAGACATTTTTCAGATATATTAGTGAGAAGAGGAAGGGCAAAAGTGGTATTGTCAGACTCAAGGGTGCAGGGGGGGAATATGTAGAAGCTGATAAGGATAAAGCGGAATTGCTTAACAAATATTTTTGTTCTGTGTTCACAGATGAAGAACTAGGAGCAGGACCTCAGAAAACACCCACAAATAGGAACAGAAGCGAGGGACATCTTGAACAATTTTCAAAAGACTGTGTTCGTGAGAAACTAGCTCAACTTAAAGTAGACAAAGCGATGGGACCGGATGGGATACACCCTAGAATACTGAGGGAACTTGGGGACGTTCTAGCAACTCCACTGACTGACCTTTTCAATGCCTCGTTGGAGTCGGGAGTGGTGCCAAAGGACTGGAGAGAGGCTCATGTGGTGCCTTTACACAAAAGCGGAAGTAAGGATGTGGTTGAAAACTACAGGCTGGTTAGTTTAACTTCGGTGGTGAGTAAATTATTGGAAACGCTGCTGAAAGAGAAAATAGTGAGGTTTCTGGAGTCCGGCGGATTACAGGATCAGAGGCAGCATGGATTCACCAGAGGCAGGTCTTGTCAGACAAATCTGATTGATTTCTTTGACTGGGTGACCAGGGAGTTGGACCGAGGGAGAGCTCTAGATGTGGTGTATTTAGATTTCAGTAAAGCCTTTGACACTGTTCCTCACAGGCGACTTATAAACAAACTGAGCACCCTAGGGATGGACCCTAAAGTTACTGCTTGGGTTAGAAATTGGTTGGGTGGGAGGCGACAAAGAGTACAAGTAAATGGAGCTCACTCTGAGGAGAAGGATGTTGCCAGTGGTGTGCCCCAGGGATCTGTCCTTGGTCCGATTCTTTTTAACATCTTTGTTAGTGATATAGCGGAAGGGCTGTCGGGTAAGGTTTGCCTCTTTGCGGATGATACCAAAATCTGCAATAGAGTAGACACCCAGGAAGGTGTAGATAACATGAGGAGGGATCTAGCTAAGCTTGAAGAATGGTCTAGAATTTGGCAGCTGGGATTTAATGTTAAAAAATGTAAGGTCATGCATTTGGGCTGCAGCAATCCAAGGGAGCAATACAGTATAGGAGGTGAAGTACTTTTGTCCACTAAAGAAGAGCGGGACCTAGGCGTGGTTGTGTCTGATGATCTTAAAGTAGCTAAACAGGTAGAAAAGGCGACGGCAAAAGCTAGAAGGATGCTTGGGTGCATACGGAGAGGAATGGCTAGCAGAAAAAAGGAGGTGATAATGCCTCTGTATAAGTCTTTGGTGCGACCTCATTTGGAGTATGGTGTGCAATTCTGGAGACCGCACCTTCAAAAGGATGTGAACAGGATGGAGTCGGTGCAGAGGGTTGCTACTAAAATGATTAATGGGCTTCATTATAAAGCATATGAGGACAGACTTAAGGATCTTAATATGTACACCTTAGAGGAAAGGCGGGATAGAGGTGATATGATTGAGATGTTTAAATACCTCCGTGGCATAAATGTTCAGGGAGAGAGCCTCTTTCAATTGAAAGCAAGTTCTGCTACGAGGGGACATGGGATGAGGGTGAAGGGAGATAGATTCAGGAGTGATATGCGGAAATATTTCTTTACGGAAAGAGTAGTGGATCCGTGGAATAGTCTCCCAGTGGAGGTGGTGGAGATGAGGACAGTAACTGAATTCAAAAAAGCATGGGACCAACACAGAGGATCTCTAAAGGTAAAAAGTGGACTGTTGTAGTTGTTATGGAAGGACAGACTAGATGGGCCTTGTGGTCTTTTTCTGTCGTCATGTTTCTATGTTTCTACTTTATTTTTTAGAAACTGCTATTGACATTAAAGTTATTCAATTTTATTTTTGCTCATACATGTTTTAATCTACACCAGAGTGAGAAAACAAACTGATGTGTTACCAACAATTAAATAAAAATAAATATTTACCATTCAACCCCATGAAGAAAAATTGTGTATTTCTCTCATGCCTTTTTGGTAGTTATTTTAAGGAGAATTACATTCACACTCAGCTTACTGCCAACATCAAAAATAGTCACCCATTCTGGAATCTATACACAGCAGAGAATTAAGATATTTTCCCCTTAGAGCTTGATAAATAAAAACATATATATATTCAAATTTGTGCGTCACTTCAGTAACAGGGAGTGGTTATTCGTATTTCAAGTATCTGACACCCTGGGATCTCTGCCTCCATTCTGGTGAGAGCAAACATAGTGGTTAAGGAAAGCATGAAAGCCATGTCAGATTTTCTGATGACACCTTTCACCGCTTGGAATATATGTTGGGACATACAAGTGTGAGAACCACTGCCCTAAAGGAGAGGAGGGACAGGGGGAGATAAGATAGTACTTTTCAAGTATTTGAACATCTAATGAACACACATATCTTTTTCAAAAGCAAGGAAGTCATAGGACCAGCAAAGTAGTAAACTTAAAAGCAACCTCAAGAAATATATGTCATAGGACAGACAAAGAGGATAGTATCAAAGCAAATAAATAACTTTTACACTTCAAAAAACAGAGAGGGGGGAGGGTAACCTGCACAGGGCAGCAGGTACAACCCTGAAAAAATAGGCATCAAGAGAATTAAGCTGCACAGAGAGGCAGGTACAACTCTAGACACGGATGGACCATAGCGGTCTTATCAGCCATCATTTACTGTTACTATAGCCTTAAAATATTAGAAATGGATTTTCCCTTTAGAACAAACAGGCAAGAAATAAGGACCATTAATGGCAGGGCATCACAATGTGCTCTGATCCACCCCCTCTGCCCAGATTAACTGCAGGTTTTCATATAGGAAATATCACAGAATTCCAAGTGTTGGGGAATATATAGGACACATGGGTGTGCTGCTATGACACAAACTTGAATTAAATGGGACAAACACTGCGGTTTCTGCCTGCTATTATTTACTGCTTCAGGCCCCTCCCTACCCCCCGATGCTGAAGTCTATGTTGGAGGGGGAAGCAGAAGCAGTAGAAAATAGCAGGCAGAAGCCACGACGCAGCAGCAGAACATTAGGCAAGCACTGCATTGTGGTGCCCTTGCCAATGCCACCACTGCTAGCCCTCGAAAAGGGAAACGGTGGCGGCAATGGGCACCCCCAGAAAGCCAGTGCTCTAGGCGATCACCTAGTTCACCTAATGGTAACAGTGGCCCTGGTTGAGGTTATATAGCAGATATGGCACCCAGTAAATTGGAGAACTGTCAGGCCATTCTTTTGGGGAGGAAGGAGAAATAGCAAAGACAGCTGAGAAGAGTTGGGCGAAGGAGGAGGGGACGTCACCCCTTATAGTGTACTGTTCTTTGGAGTGCAAAGCATATGAGGACAGACTTAAGGACCTTAATATGTATACTTTAGAGAAAAGAAGGGATAGAGGTGATATGATGGATGCATAAATGCACAGGAAGAGAGGCTCTTCCGATGGAAAGCAAGCTCTGCTACAAGGGGACATAGGATGAGGGTGAAAAGGGATAGACTCAGGAGTGATATGTGGAAATATTTCTTTACAGAAAGAGTGGTGGATCTGTGGAATAGTCTCCCAGTGGAGGTGGTAGAGATAAGGACAGTATCTGAATTCAAAGCAGCATGGGACAAACACAGAGGATTTCTAAAGGAAAAAAAGGGCACTGTTGTAGTTGTTGATAGAAATATCACGACAGAAAAAGACCACATGGCCCATGTTTCTTAATGCATGTCCTTGCAGTTTCTTTTTAAATTAAATTTATCTGCCAAACTCAAAAGCATTCTTCAAGCTTAGTTAAATCATTTTTCATATTTTCTATACCTTCCTGGATGTCTAATTTATTGCAAGATTTTGGTAATCATCTGCAAACAGATACATCTTTTCTGAAACCAGATTCCTTTGGAAATACTGAACAGAACGGGAGCAATCCCTGCAGCATACCAGCTCCTTCCTCTACTTACCACTTCCCTTGTGTTCTCCAACCCAACCAGTTTCTAACCAAGTGAGTCACTTTAGAATCCGCACTGAGGGAACTCAGTTTGTTTATAAGCTGCCTATGTGGAACAATGTTAAAGATCTCGCTAAAACGCAAGACACCACAGTGAATCCCAAATAAAGCTGGAAGGAATCAGTACAATACCCATAGTAAAGAGAACTCGTACATTAGCGCATACTGGACACACCTAACACTCAGAACATCCCAACAACATACCCAGCAAGTCAAAGGATAGCCGGTCCAAACTGGCCAATACCGAATAGATTAAGGCCACAACACGAAAACATAGGCACTACTGTAAATAATGTGTAGATATGTTACCCCAGTTAAATCCAAGTTTTAATCCCTGTTCGATGTAAATACTCTGTGGCCCTTCCGCACAGTATATTGCTCTGTTTATTGTAAACCGCACTGATATGTAATAGCGCGGTATATAAGAGAAGTAAAATAAATAAAAAATAAAATAAATACTGGGCCAGTATTTTGCACAAGGATCAAGTATGTGTTAGGAGAACTTACTGGTAGAGTTTTGACTCCATCACCTCCTGCTGCATCCTCCTCCTCCGATCTCAGCAAAGAGGCAATCAGATCCTCTGCTATCTGTTTTACCTGCATGTGCAAACGAACACAAAACCACTGCTTAGCACCCATCTTTTGAAATAACAGGGTTCTGGTCCATTATCTCTCTCTCTAAACAGACTAGCACTCTAAGATTCTAATCCCATCAGACACCCCTGGAAGCATTTAAAAGAAAATAAATGCCTCAATCAACAAGCCAAAGAATGGGGAAAAAACCTCTGCCACGCCATCCACACACAGTTTCTGCAAGGTATTTCTTGTAGGTAATTTCATGACAACGTGAAATACAGCCACCTCCTGGACTAGGAGCCTCACAAAATGTACTGTGACACAGGGCTTTTCTGCATCCAGGAAAGAATGGGGCCCAGACACATTCTTCTCAGGGTCTGACACTGCAGATTACAACTTACAGCAGCAATACTAGCAAAGTAATGCAATGTGTGCCTTCAAGTCAACACTGACTCCCAGCGACCCAGCAGCTCCTGGGTGTTCTGGGCAGTGTGATCGGAAGTAGATTGCCAGGCGTTTCTTCAGAGGCAATGGGGGTTTAAGTGACTTGTCCAAGGTCACAAGGAGTGCCAGTGAGACTCAAACCCTAGTCTCTTGGTTACCAAGCCAGTGCTCTAACCACTAGGCTACCCCTCCACTCCTAGCAGTTATATAATTCAGATGGGAATAGGCGCACAAAACTAATTGACTAGAAACCAGGAGACCAAAGTTCAAATCCTGCTCCTGCCACCTGCTTTGGTCTTGGACAGGCTTTCTGCATTCCCGAGATATTAGTGAGGATTTTCTTGAACACTTCTTTGCAGTTATATGTTTTCCCCATTTTAAATGTTTGATTTCTCAGACTTTAAAAACATACATTCTTTAGTACATATTATAAAACACAACAGAACCTTCCCCCTCCCCCACCCCTCCTACCTTGCTGTTATGAATTCCATACAGACATATCACCCATGTGTGTAAATCACATATGCAACAAGACATGCTGAGAAAGTCTGAAACTAGGGACAGAGTCATTAAAAAAAAAGGTTATGCCAAGATGAACATATTTTAAAGGCTGAAGTCACACGTGCTGCTTTAAAACAAAGCAAAAGCAATCATTCATGGAGTCTGTACAACTTTCCACTTTTGTCTTCAACACAGCACAGGGCGTGAAGATGTCAGTTAGGGGCTTTTGGCTAAGTCTGCTACAGTTATAGTATTTTCATTACCGAATAGCTAACATCATGGTTGTTAAGTCTTCACACAAAGTTTGAACCTGACCAGTTGACTTTAATGAACAATATGATGCCTTAGGATGGACAACGATGGACAACAGATGGACTGAACCACCATAAAGTGCTTTTCCAACATCATTGAAAAGTTTTATGCACGGACATTTTATGTCATTTGAAGTGCACAAGTGCCTTCTTGTGATCAAATGTATACTTTTTGGGCTTAAGATTTCATAGGCTAAAGCTTTCCCTGGATTTTTCTTTCCAACATTCCTTCACCAACACAAATAAATCCAGGTTCAATTTATGACAATCACACCTTGACAAAATTTCTTTGACTGAGACCTCAGTCACAGTTCCGCCTCCCCATCCCCCAAAGGTTTTAATTGCAGATCCTTTTTTAAGGTGACATTTTACTTACCAGTTACTGTCCTTTCCTTGAGTCTTGCCAGACCAGTCCAGACAAATGGGTTATGCTCCCATATCGGCAAATTGGTGGAGACAAAGCTAATGAAAAGCACAGGTTTCAATGAAATCACTCCTATGCCTCTATTCGCCTCGACCACCAGAGGTCCCCTTCAGGATTCGTCCTAAAGCATATGGGAGAAACATGGCAAGACTCACACAAACTCAATCATGGGCGATAAGGAGTAATCAAGAGTAGAGAACTATGTACAGGAAAGTATAAATATAAAGCTGTCAATAGATGAGCCATGAACCTGCAGAGCCAAGTATAAAAATCATAGTGAACCCAAAGGAACTGCAGCAGAAGAACAGAGCAAATATAGTTTCAGGGGTGGGCCCTGGACTAATCTAGCAGGACTCCAGTAAAGGACATTAACTGGTAAGTAAAATGTCACCTTCCACATTGTCCTGCTAGACCAGTCCAGACAAATGGGATGTACCAAAGCTACAACTCCACAGGCTGGTAGAAGATAGCAACTCGCAAAATCCTTGAGCCAAAGGTCATGTCCGCTAGTGCATGAATATCCAAGCAATAATGCTTTACAAAAGTGGAAAGTGATGCCCACATTGCTGCCCAACAAACGTCTGCAGGGGCTACAGAGCTCTGCTCCACTCACAAGGACGCTTGTGCTCGGGTAGAATGAGCGTGCAAACCTTCCAGAACTGGCTGGTTCCACAATAGATACGCTTAGACAATTGCCTCCTTAATCCAGCACCCCAAAGTCAGCTTAGCTGCCGTGTCACCCTTGCATGGGCCAGCAAACACCACCAAAAATGGATGGTCAAACTTACGAAAGGACTTCGTAACCTCCAAGTCTTGGAGAAGCACTCTCCAGACATCCAACAAGGCAAAGATCCTCATCCTTCCCCCAACACAGCTCCTTAGAGGAGGGCAAACATACCACCTGGTTCATTGGAAAGGGAGAAGGCACCTTAGGCAAGTAGGAAGGCACAGGCCAAATGGAAACAGCCCCCTCAAAAAAAAGACAGATAAGGATTTCAGCAAAACAGAGCTTGTAGCTCAGAAATCCACCTTGTGGAACAAATCACGACCAAGAAGACCGTCTTGAGCGTCAATTCCTTTAAAGTGCGTGCTTCAACAGCTCAAAGGGCACTGCCATCAGGGCCCGGAGCACCATACACAGGAAGGGATCACAGCCAAAGGGGAGGACGCAGATGCCGAACCCCCTGGAAAAAGCTGTTACCTGAAATTTCAGGGAGCTAAAGGAAAGGTCCTTCTCCAGGCCATCCTGTAGAAGGCCCACAGAAATGGCAGCTTGGCCACCTCAGGAGTCAACTGCTGAGTGCCACACCATCGCTCAAAAGAGGCACCAGATCCACAAGTATGCTAGTTTGGTAGACCTCTCCCGGGGCTCTGAGCAGAGTGGAAGCCACCACCATGGGAGAGCAACTCTTACATACTTAGACAACTCCACTAATTTAACCAAGTGTAGCAATTGAATTACGTTGCACTAGACAAGCTAACAATACTGTGGTGACAAGGGAGCACAGACCTCAGACAAAACCCCAAGTAGTCAGTAATACTTCAAAACCGGAAATACCGGATATCAGTAAAACCAAGGGGAGAAAATAGCATCAATGGTCTGTGACCTACCCCCACCATCCATCAACAGTATTGAAAAGCTTATTAGTAAATACAATCCTGATGGGACAATAGCTCTTACAAATTCCAATTATAATAACAGAGACATAAGATAAGATCTATATCAATAAGTTGCTAAATAATACATAATAACTAGTAACTAATACTTTAAATCTTCAATGGCAAACAAATAGCATATCATATATCTCTTAATAGCCACTGCTCAGAGAACTCAAAAAGAGCAAAGAACCCATCAGTAGAAATAGCAATCTTCAGCTTCAAGATGGCAAAAGATGGCATAAGATGGCATTAGATATCAACCCCGACGCCACATCAGACGTCCCTCTTAGCGTTTCGCAGACGCTGCTTCAGGGGGGTGAACTATAAAAACAAATAAAACAATAAAAAGAAAGTGCTAAATATATCAACTACATACCAACTACTTCATTTTCAATCCAGAACTAAGCAAAGCCAAGAGTTCTTACCATGCCCGCACCGAATACACGTACACATCAGAGCGCTCAACTCACATTCCTTCTTACATCCACAAGCCAGGTTAAATATCCAACTCATGGCGTCTGACGTCATCACCCTGTCGCCTAAATTATCCAATAAGGCTACACAAAACCATATTCCCATTACAGCTGTCAAACCAATCACTTCCACGCAAAAAGAACCCTCACATACAGGCCTACAGTTTACTATTTAAAATCATGTACTTCCTGCAAATCGGATTACATTGTGTATGGGATTTTCTGCCCGTGTCGGCTCCTATATATTGGGAAAACTATTCGTCCATTATATATACGCCTGGGAGAACATCGCAGCAGGTTGCGCTGTAAGAGACGGGAGGCGCCATTGGTTAGCCATTGTTTAGAGTTTGGCCATGCATTTACTGATTTGCTGTGCTTTGGTATTGAACGAGTACTCCAGGGTTTTAGGGGGTTATCTCGGGAGCAATTTTTGATACTTCATGAGCAGCGGTGGATATTTTTGCTTCACACGGTTGCCCCTGGGGGATTAAATTTTACTATTGATTGGCAGGCCTGTATGTGAGGGTTCTTTTTGCGTGGAAGTGATTGGTTTGACAGCTGTAATGGGAACATGGTTTTGTGTAGCCTTATTGGATAATTTAGGCGACAGGGTGATGACGTCAGACGCCATGAGTTGGATATTTAACCTGGCTTGTGGATGTAAGAAGGAATGTGAGTTGAGCGCTCTGATGTGTACGTGTATTCGGTGCGGGCATGGTAAGAACTCTTGGCTTTGCTTAGTTCTGGATTGAAAATGAAGTAGTTGGTATGTAGTTGATATATTTAGCACTTTCTTTTTATTGTTTTATTTGTTTTTATAGTTCACCCCCCTGAAGCAGCGTCTGCGAAACGCTAAGAGGGACGTCTGATGTGGCGTCGGGGTTGATATCTAATGCCATCTTATGCCATCTTTTGCCATCTTGAAGCTGAAGATTGCTATTTCTACTGATGGGTTCTTTGCTCTTTTTGAGCTTTTTGAGTTCTCTGAGCAGTGGCTATTAAGAGATATATGATATGCTATTTGTTTGCCATTGAAGGTTTAAAGTATTAGTTACTAGTTATTATGTATTATTTAGCAACTTATTGATATAGATCTTATCTTATGTCTCTGTTATTATTATAATTGGAATTTGTAAGAGCTATTGTCCCATCAGGATTGTATTTACTAATAAGCTTTTCAATACTGTTGATGGATGGTGGGGGTAGGTCACAGACCGTTGATGCTATTTTCTCCCCTTGGTTTTACTGATATCCAGTATTTCCGGTTTTGAAGTATTACTGACTACTTGGGGTTTTGTCTGAGGTCTGTGCTCCCTTGTCACCACAGTATTGTTAGCTTGTCTAGTGCAACATAATTCAATTGCTACACTTGGTTAAATTAGTGGAGTTGTCTGTGTTTTGTATGTTGTATCATATTTAAACTCCGGTTAGGCCGTGTATATTTGTGTATCTCCTTTCAAGAGCCAAGCCGTGACCGAGAAGAACCAGGTCCTTTAGGACAATTGGTCTCTGCTGCAATAGGCCCTGAGATGGAGGCAACAGAAGAGGCGGAGCCTGCAGGAGCCAAATCAGGTTTCCTCAGCCAGCCAATCTGGCACCACCAGAATAATTTTGCCCTGGTGGCATTCTATATGTCGAATCACATGCCCCACCAGGGACCATGGAGGAAACGTGTAGAGCCAGTGCTGACTTGGCCAAGGTTGGGTCAGGGCATAGACTACCTTTGACCCAGTCTCCGTGTGGCAACTGAAACAGCGACAAATGTCAGCATTCGAGTGGGTCGCCATCAGATCCATTTCAGGGCAACCCGTGTGGTGCAAAATCAACTGAAATGCCTCCTGACTCAACTCCCACTCTCCAGGGTCCAAAGAGTATGCTGACTAAAGAAATCCACTTTCACATTGTCCACCCCGGCAATGTGCTGAGCCGACAAGGCTAGGAGGTTCTTCTCCATCCAGGCAAACAGGAGAGCCATCTCCAGAGCTACCTCGGCACTCCTTGTGCTACCTGGCCGATTGACATAAGCTACCGCCATGTCTGAAAACACTCGAACTGCACAGCCCTCTATCAGAGGCCGGGAGCACAGAAGAGTCAACATGATGGCCCTCACCCAGAGGCGGTTGATGGACCACAGTGCTTCCCTGTGATTCCAATGTCCCCAGCCCGTACGGTCTTGGCAATGGGCTCCCCTGCCCAAGAGACTGGTTAGGAGAAATCATCCAGTGGAACACCCTTCCTCAGATGACAGGACTAATGCCACCACCACAGGTTGGACTTCACCATTAACGGTAGCAACAGCCTGTGCTCGAACTCCTGATAACTTGGGCACCACTGAGTTAACAAGGACTGCTAAAAGAGTCGCATCTAAGCACACACACACATACACAGCACCATCTCTATGAGCACTGCCATCAATCCAAGAAGCTGAAGAGAATCCAAGACCCTGGGAGACTGCTGCACACAGAACAGTGCCAGGCAATCCAACAGAACTTTGATGTTCTCCTCTAGCAGAAAAACTCTGCCCACTTGAGAGTCGAAACATGCTCCCAGAACCTTCAGGGACTGGGAAGGTCAGAGTTGGCTCTTCCCAGATTGATCATCCAGCCAAGGCTTTCTAAGGAGGACACAGAACCCTTGGTGCCGCAGCCGCCACTATCATGACCTGGGAAAACATCTTCAAGGCGATGAAAAGCCCAAAAAGGAGGGCGGCGAACTGATAGTGAGCCAAGCATGGCAACACAGATACTTTGCTGATCTGCCTGATCTGGACTGGTCTAGCAGGATGATATGGAAGGGCCAGATTTACTGTTTGCCCATGGGTCCTGGACTGGTCTAACAGGATTCCAGGAAAGGAAATTATCAGGTAAGTAAAATTTCACCTTTCAGATCATCCTGCTAGACCAGTCCAGAAAGTGGGAAGTATCAAAACTACGACTTGACTGGGCAGGAAGATGACACAGCTGCCTTGAGTTGAGGGAGGACTGCATAAACACCTGACATATCTATTGAGGGGTCACAGAACCTATCTCCATCCACAAGGGTGTCTGGGCTCAGGTGGAATGAGCATAGACGACCACCGATGGGTTTACTTCGAGAAGGTAGGTGCAAGCCACCACCTCCTTAATCCAGTGCCCCAGGGTGGCCTTGGAGGCCGCCTCACCTTTTGTATAGTGAAAAAGCCAGGAAAGAGGCCACCTAGTTTACATGAAAGGCTGACACCACCTTGGGCAAGGAGGACAGATTATAGCTTCCCCAAGGTGGTCAAATAGGGTTCTCTTCAAGCTAGGCTGAGCAAACGGCCACCAAAAAGACAGCCTTGAGGTACAAATCCTCCACAAACTGCTCAAAGGGAGCACCCATGAAGGCCCAAAGAACCAGGGTGAGATCCTAGGGCAGGACAATAGGCCGGAGAGGGTATGCAAATGTCACCCCCCCCCCCCCCCCGAAGAGTATCCCTTTTGCTTCAGATGGCACCTCTCAAGGGCCAAGCCAAAAGCAAGAATGAACCTGGGACGGCCAGGATGGGCCCCTGATGCAGGAGACCTCTCCACTAAGGAAAGGGCAAGGGCTGCACCACCAATAGCCTCACTAGATCTACATACCAGAGCCTTTGGGGCAAGTCCAAGGCTACTAGGCTCACCAACCACAGATGGTCCTCTATCTTCTGTAGCACGTGCTCAGAGATTATGGCAGAAAAATGCACAGGAGAGACCCCCGTGGCCATGGCTACAAGAGTGCATCCATGCTCTTGAAGTGAATCTCTCTGCCAACTGTAAAACTTTGCTTTGGTGTTTGCCTGTGTTGCCATCAAATCCAGGAATGGACGATCCCTGAAGATCATCTGCTGGAAGGCCTGCAGGCCAAGTTCTCATTCCCAGGATCAAGGGTGTGCCAGATGAGAAAGTCCGCTTTGACCCTGGCACTTTGTTGTGTGGAGGAAAGTGCCAAAAGATGGCTTCTGTCCAGGGAAACAATAGCCACACTTCATGAGCCACGATCATGCTCCTGGTGCCCCTCCTTGCCTTGACATATGCTACTGCAGTTGCACTCTGAGAATACCCTGAATACTTGACCCTGAACCAAGTAACGAAACTGTAGCAAAGCTAGTCAAATAGACTATGCCTCCAGCTAATTGATCAACCAGGCCACCTCACGGTCGGTCCTTTGATCTGAGCCATCTGAACCAAACCGGAGAGGCTGGTATCAGATGTCACCACCAACCACTGTGGATTCTCTAGAGGCATGCCCTTCAACAAATTCAAGGGGCAGGACTACCATAGCAGGCTGCCACTGTCAGAAGCAAGGGAAGTTGGATTTTATAATCATGCAATAGAGAGGACAGTCCTGCAAGCAATGTTCTCTGGAGCGGGCTCATATGGGCCATTGCCCATAGAACAAGCTCTATTGTTGCTGCCAGGCTCTGGGAACCAACTGACACCAGAAAGCTGTTAGCTGGCCCAAGAGTTCTGATTGCCTCTTGCTGGTTAGGAATACCCTGCCCAAGCAGGTATTAAACTGCAACCAGAGGTATTCCAGGGAATGGCACCAGATTACTCTTGATGTGATTCACCACCCAGTCCAAGCTTTCCAGAAACTGTACTACTCAGGCTGTCGTGATACACCCATTGTCTTGTCCTGTGACTTTGTTCCGATGAGCCAGTCATCCAGGTATGGGTGAACCCAGATCCCTTTGGAATGGAGAGCTGCTGCTGCCACCACCACCACCATCATAAGCTTAGAAAAGGTTCTGGGGGCCGTCGCAAAGTCAAAAGGGCAGGGAATAACACTGAAAATGCCTACCCAGGATGGAAAAAAAATGGCAGAAACGTCTGCTGAACCTCTCAAATGGAAACATGGAAATACACCTTGGCTAGATCCAGAAGACAGGAATGTCTCTTTCCTGAATGCTTGGATGACTGATCTGAGCATTTCCATCCGAAACAGACACACTCTAAGACAGGCATGGACTGCATTGAGGTCTAGAATCAGACTGAAGAAGCCATTTTATATACCGGGACAACGAAAAACTGAATATCTTCCCATGCCCCAATGGAAAGGGACTACAAGCACAATGGCCTGGAACTGGAGAAGACTTTCTAGGGTGGCCTTGACGACAGCCTTCTAGAAAGAAGAAGTGCATGAAGAGACCACAAAGGCATCCAAAATGGGCTTGGTGCACTCCAGGACTTAACTGTGCCAAATGATGTTGAGGACCCATCGATCTGTGGCAACTCTGACCCACTCCTGGTAAAAGAGGCAAAGGCATCTGTCCACCAAAGGCTGCATGGAATGGGCAGGGTGGGAGATACCAGTTCCAGAAGAATGGTCATCCTTTGATCTAGGGGGCCACCAGAAAGAGCAGAGACTTTCCTCAAGGCTTGCCAAATGGATATGCTTATTTACATAGACAGTAGCACTGAGAAGTCTTGAAGGACTAGAAAGGGGGGCTGTTACTTCTGGAGAGAAATCTGAAATTGTGAGTATATACTTCTGGGAATTTTTCTGAAAGGAATTTTTTTCTTTTAAAGCTAATTAATCTGTGAACCCACTATTTTTTGTTAAATCAGTCAGGGCCTAGTAGCAACAGTTTAAGATTCAATTTAAAACACAGAAGAGAACTTTCTGGTTACCTTTCATACCCAGTAGAGAGCTGTAGTTTAAATTTCTTAGTCACTCAGGGCCTAGCATCAGCAAAGTACTTTTAGTTTCAAATTAAAACACAGAAGAGAGCTTTCTGGTTAAATTTAGAATCCAGCAGAGAGCTTGTAGTTTAAATTTCATAATAGGTTAGAGCCTAGCAGCAGCAAAGAGCTATAATTTAAATCAAATCAGAATATAGCTTACCTCAGCAGCACAGGACAGGGTACTGTGTAGCAGCCCTCTTTTAATAAGTGCTTCGGTCTTACTGAGGAAGATGTAGGGATGTTACCCATGACTGAAGTGGTATTTAAAGGTGCGGAAGAATTGAAGGAAATATCGATACATCCGGAAGATGTCTTACAACTATTAGATAAACTGAAGAGTAGCAAATCACCTGGGCCGGATGGTATACATCCAAGGGTGTTGAAAGAACTGAAATATGAGATTGCAGACCTGCTATTAGTAATCTGTGAACTATCATTAAAATCATCTCTAATACCTGAAGATTGGAGGATCGCCAATGTAACACCAATTTTTAAAAAGGGTGAATAGTGGTGTACCCCAGGGATCTGTGCTGGGTCCGCTGCTTTTTGACATATTCATAAATGACCTGGAAAGTGGAATAACGAGTGAGGTTATCAAATTTGCAGATGACACAAAACTATTTAAAGTTGTTAAAACCCAAGAGGATTGTGAAAAATTGCAAGAGGATCTTGATAAATTGGAAGACTGGGCATCCAAATGGCAGATGAAATTTAATGTGGACAAGTGCAAGGTTATGCACCTAGGGAAGAACAACCCAAACTATGGTTACACGATGCAAGGTTCCACATTAGGAACCACCACCCAGGAAAAAGATTTAGGCGTCATTGTGGATACCATGTTAAAACCCTTGGCCCAGTGTGCAGCGGCAGCCAAGAGAGCAAATAGAATACTAGGTATGATAAGGAAAGGAATGGAAAATAAAACAAAAGATATAATGCCTCTATATCGTTCCATGGTGAGACCGCACCTTGAATATTGTGTGCAATTCTGGTCGCCGTATCTTAAAAAGGATATAGCGATTTTAGAAAAGGTTCAGAGAAGAGCCACCAAAATGGTAAAGGGGATGGAAGGATACTCCTATGAGGAAAGGCTAAAAAGGTTAGGGCTCTTTAACCTGGAAAAGAGACGGCTGAGGGGAGATATGATAGAAGTCTATAAATTAATGAACGGAGTGGAACGGGTAAACGTAGATCGATTGTTTACGTTATCAGAATATAGAAAGACTAGGGGACATGCAATGAAGCTACAGGGTAAACTATTTAAGACTAATAAAAGAAAATATTTTTTCACTCAACGTGTAATCAAACTCTGGAATTTGTTACCGGAGGATGTAGTAAAGGCTGTTAGTGTAGCTGGGTTTAAAAAAAGATTTGGACAAGTTCCTGGAGGAAAGGTCCATAAACCATTATTAAGAAGTGACCGAAGATATCAATGCTTGACCCAGTACAATCATTGTGGAACTTGTGTCTCTTGGGGAAACTGCTAGGTACATATGACCTAGATTGGCCACTGTTGGAAACAGAATACTGGGCTTGATGGACCTTGGTCTGACCCAGTATGGCATATCTTATGTTCTTATGAGAATCCTTAAGGTGGGAATGAGATGCCAAACACTTACCGAATCCTTTCAGCCTATCCTCAAGCAGCTGTTGGAGTTTAGTCTCACCCAAAACCTTGACAAGCTTCTCTGGGTACTCTCCAAAGAGAAGTGAACCCTTAAAAGGGAGCTTGGCCAAACGGGACTTGGAGGCATATTGGCTGACCAGTGATGGAGCCACAGCCAACATCTGGCTATCATAGCCACTGTAATCACCCTCACAGGCAGAAGGAGGAAGTCATACAAGGAACTGGCTTGGAAGGCCACAAGAGACTTCAGGTGGGCCAATGCAGAATCTTTTGGGGGCTGCTGGACCCAGCACAGAAGAGCACAGACTGACAGGCCCCCACAAACAGATGATGTAGATTCAGTGTTGAATCCAAGAAGACTGTCTTCAAAAGTGTCTCCCACCTTGCAGTCTTGCTGATCTGGGATGACTGTGATGCCTTCCACCAGAATAGCGGTGCACTAAGTGACTGCCAACACCTTATCCATCTTGGAGAAGCACAACCAGCTGTCTATATCTGTTGTAGTTATTCGTTACCAATCCTGTTACATGTTAACTAACTCACTGCTAATGTTCAATGTTGTAATGTAAACCGTTCTGACTGCAAAACAGAGCGGTATATAATATCAATTAAATAGTTCAATCAATATATACAGGGGAGTGTCTGTGGTCTCCCATTCCTGTTAGGACCATGCCTCAGACCACCTACAGAAGAGGAAAGGCCTTAGTATCTGCAGATCATCCAAGTTGGGGTCCACATCAAACTTTTCCTTGTCCGCCATAGTTAATGCAGAGTGAGGCAATCTGAGCAGTTAGGGTGACAATTCCTTCCATCGGAACAGAAAGACAACCAAAGAGAATTTGTCCTCTTTCACTAGAGACAGTTCTCCCTCTTCAAAACTGGCTTTCTGGATTCTCCAGGTCCAGGCTTCTTCCCTATTCCTCAAAGGGCAAAGATCCTGCTGCACAGAGACCTTGGAGGCCCTGTGTGTACCGTTGACTGGTGGTCTTCTGTATATATCAGCCGTAAGCTTCTGCTTCTGCAGCATGCTCCCAAATCTCATGAACCATGGTGGAGGGGTCCACTGCCAGTGAAGTTAAAGCCCCTTGGGAGAACAGAGGGGGAGCCCTACCATATTTAGTGCATAGAGTCCCAAGAAAGGCTCCAGAAAGCTCCAAGAGGAAGGAGGTCCCTGAAAGGCCTCCCCAATACCCTCCCCCTGATTCAGACAGGAACACTGGAGGCTGCTGAGGGGCAGAAACACTGCAGTCAGTAAAAATGGCAGTGGCTCCTGCCTTCCCCACAGCTGCGGTAAGCACCAGGGCGGTGCACTCATTTAGTCCCTGCCACATTAGGAAGGGCTTGTTAAAGCTGCGCTACCCCGCAGAGGACTTGCTGAGGTCAGCTGCACATGGAACACAGATACCTGGTTCCATTAAGTTGGGCCACCATTTGCCACAGACCAAGCAGCAGTATCATCCAGACCAGCATGAGCAAAAAAGTGTGGTGGGAGTACATGGCCTAGGCTGAAACTGCGCATGTGCCTATGAGGAGCCCATGCTGCTAAACAGAACAATGCCACTCGCAGCCACACAGAGCAGGTGCCATGGTGAAAGCCTAGTTGGGTCCCTTTCCCACCCCCACTCACAGTCCTGTGGACATTCTTGATGCACCATTACTGTGGAAAGCAGCAAGCCAGCAGGTTAGCTCTTTCCTCAGACAGCTGATCCCACTCTGGCAACCTGAGTCCAGGGAGAATACTGCCCACAGTCGGTAAGGATCCTCCAGGGGGAAAATGCTGCCAGTTTCTCCAATGACCACTTCCCCCAGAGGGAGTAACAGTCTCAGTCCCCCGACTTAATCACCAATTTGCCCTGGTTCAAAATACTTAAAAAAAAAAAAAAAATTAAAAGAGGGAGGGGGAGGAAGTAGAGGCACAGGAAGGGGAGTGTGGAGCAGCAGGAGCATAGTGTCTGGGCCCTAGTTCTTCTGGGACAGCCCTACCAAGGACCTCCTCATCAGGACCATGCCTGGGCTCAACAGCAAAGCAGATGGGGAACCCAAACCCCTCCCCCATCCCCCTTCCCAAGGTATCCACAGATATGCCCTCAGATATATACCATTCGGTCCAGGTGATTTGCTATTCTTCGGTTTATCAAATAGTTGTAATACATCTTCCCGGTTTATTAATATTTCTTTCAATTCTTCCAATGCATCACCTTAAAATACCATTTCAGTCATGGGTAATTTCCCTACATCATCTTCAGTAAAGACCGAAGCAAAGAATTCATTTGGTCTCTCCGCTATGGTCTTATCCCCTTCTTAGTGCTCCTTTTACCCCTCTATCATCTAATGGTCCATCTGACTCTCACGGGGGTTTTTTTTTGCTATGAATGTACTTGAAAAAGTTTTTAAGCAGCATTTTTGCTTCCATGGCAAGCTTTTTTTTCAAATTCTCTTTGGCTGCCTTATCAATGTCTTGCATCTAACTTGCCAGTGCTTATGTTCCCAGCTTGTCATTTGGCTCCTTTTTCCATTTTCTGAAAGAAGATTTTTTTTTGGCAACAGCCACCTCTCTGACTCACTTATAACCATGCTGGCAGTTTTTTGCCTTCCTTCAACTTTTCTTAAAACGTGGAATACATCTGTCTGGGTTTCCAAGATAGTATTTTTAAACACCAACCATGTTTGATGTAAATCTTTAACCTTTGCAGTTGCTCCTTTTAGATTTTCCTTAATTATTTTCCTCGTGTTATCATAGTCTCCCTTTTGAAAGTTACAAGGTGGTACTGTGGATTTCCTTGCTGTCCTTCCTACATTTATTAAATTAAATGCGATCATGTTATGATCACTATTGCCCAGTGGCCTCAAAACCCTTATCTCTTGCACCAGATCCTATATTCCACTAAGGACTAGGTCCAAAATAGCTTCCCTTCTTGTTAGTTCATGAATCAGCTGCTCTAAGAAGCAGTCATTTATTTAATCTAGAAACTTCATCTCCCTAACATGTCCTGCTGTGACACTGACCCAGTCGATATTGGCCTAATTAAAATCATCCATTATTATTACTGTGTTATAACTTTTGTTAGCTTCCCTGAGGTTTTTTTTAGCATATCCAGCTGGCTAGGTGGGTCAGAAGTACACCCCCACTACCATTACCTTCTCCTTTTTACATGGAATTTCTATCCTTAGAGAGATTCTACGGTGTATTTTGTTTCCTGCAAAGCTTTAATCCTGTGCGATTCAATGCCCTCTCTAACAGAGCGCAATCCTTCCACCAATTTGATCTACTCTATCATTGTGATATAGTTTGTACACAGGTATCAGTCTTCCATTGGTTGTCCTCCTTCCATCAGGTCTCAGATACCAAATCATATCTAACTTCTCTATTTAGTTATTTTTTTAGACTTCTAGCATTTGCATACAGGAATTTTAGTAGTTTATTTTATTCATATTAATCTGGTTATCAGTAGACAGGGATAATTTATGATCTTCTAGCTCTGTCTGCTCCGAACATAAGGGCATCTGAGTTACTTTTATCTGGAACCTCTGTCGGGATGCCTTAACGTCTCTCTTTTGCTAGTATGCTTCAAGGATACATCCTTCCAAACCATGCACTCTTGGGCAACTGTTGGCTTTCACCTATTATCTAGTTTAAAAGCTGCTCTATTTCCTTTTTAAAGGTTGATGCCAGTAGCCGGGTTCCATCCCAGTTAAGATGGAGCCCATTCCTTCGGAAGAGCCCCTCCTTTCCCCAGAATCTTGCCCAGTTCCTAACAAATCCAAAACCCTCTTCTTTGCACCATTGTCTCATCCACGCATTCAGTCTCCGGAGCGCTGCCTGTCTTTTGGGTCTTGTATATGGAACGGGAAGCATTTCTGAGAATGCTACTCTGGAAGTTCTGGATTTCAACTTCCTACCTAAAAGCCTAAATTTGGCTTCCAGAACCTCCCTCACACATTTTCCTATGTCATTGGTACCAACATGTACCAAGACAGCAGACTCCTCCCCAGCACTATCTAAAACCTTGTCTAGGTGGCACGTGAGGTCCGCTACCTTTGCACCAGGCAGGCATGTTACCAGTCGATCCTCACGTCCACCAGCCATCTACATGCCTAATAACTGCATCATCTATTTTAATGGCCATCCTAACCCTTCCTTCATGGGCACATGGCCCCGGAGAAACCTCCTCAGTGCATAAGGGTTTTACATCACCTAGAGAACAGGTCCTAGCTGCAGGATCACTTTCTACCACAACAGGGTGCTGCTGTCCTGTCACATGACCTCTCTCCTGCATGGTAGCATTGAGGCTGCCAGACTGGAGGTGGGACTTCAGAGCCAAGCCATCCCCCTTACCCATATCCTACTACCCCCCAAGTCCCCTCTCCCCCCCCCCAGCCATCCCCTTTGGACAAATAATTTGAAAGTGGTTCCAGAGTCAATTATAACGTGCCCAGCTAGGGCTGGTATATTCCCAGCAAGTGCGTCTCTGCCTTTGCCACTGTGTGCATCAAATTAACCCAGTATTGGAATGTCGGTGCCCAGTCTCCCACGTAGTGTTGCAGGATAACCTTCTTAACCCCCAGATATCCACCAAGACAACTTACTCTCCACCCTCTGCACCTTCGTTCCCGTAAGGGCCCCCTCCTGCCCCAGTAATAAAAGCCTATAGGACCATTCAATTTGCTTATGGATTAAGTCGCTCATGCAGCAGAGGGCCACTCCCCAGAGTTCCGTTAAGATGGACCACTCCAGAAAAACATGCGTGAGTCTCCTCCCTCCCCCTGCATTTCTCGTACAGCCCCGAAGCCCAGGCACAGAGCTATGCTCCTTTTTGCTTTGTAAAATAGCTCCAGTGCAGAATTTGGTATTGCTTCTCTTGGTATCGGGTGTTACAAAGCACATGGGGAATTTGCTGAAAACATTTCTCAAGCTGCATCTCCTTTATCTCCTCCCCTGTATCATGCACCCACTGCTGCGCAAATCTCTGCAAACATGGTGTGGAATGCTTCTCTTGGAGCATGCAGACCCAATTTTATAAAGTGTTCAACATCTCCCTCCTTAAGCATCAGCTCTACTGGCCCAGCACCAGCTAACTTTTGCCAATAATGGTGGAGCTGCAAATAATGTATATAGTGACCCACCTCAATTCCCAATTCCTGCTGCATTTGGACAAAAGTAGAAAAAAAAAACCCTGCCCCAACTCTGCAGCTGTCCCAATTCTAGGGGCTGTCTGCGCTCCCAGTTGCAGAAACAGGTACGTCCCTGCCTGGGTACAAAGCTGGGGTTACCCCATACCTGCAGGAAAGGAGACACCTGTCAGCTATGGTTCTCACACCTCGCCCATCACTTCCATACCTTACAAAGGGGTTCGATAAGAGCCTCATATTCCAGCTTAGTCAGCTGCACCATCTGGTGCAATCAGCAATCTATAGGATGGGCTCCAGCTGTCCCAGAGGGGCATAGTATGCTGTTATAGTATGTATCAGGGCAGCCAAGTTATAGGTACGTAAGTCTGGCAGGCCCATCCCACCCTTCTCCTGCGTCGCTATCAACTTCTCACACTTTTCTGAGCCACACTCTTCTGTCACGCCACAAAAAGGCCCTTAAGGTGCTTTTCAACAGAGCCTCATCTGCCCATTTAAGCCACAATGGGAGCATCTGGAGTTGGTACGCTATTTTAGGTAGAAAGACCATTCGCAAAAGCGACTCAGCCATAAAGGGAAAGAAGCAGATTCTTCCACTTTGTGCAGAGATTTTAAGTTAGCACATCTTTTCCTGGATATTTTTCTAGTATACTATGTTTAAGTCATGCTGCAGGTAGACTACTTCAGGGGCACACCTATCCCCCCCTCATCCCTCCAGAAAACACTTCTCGATATTGATCCTTAGACCTGAAAAACTGCCAAAAGTCGTTAAGTATCGCCACAATTCTTCCAACCTGCCCGAGGGGGGACTGTAGACTGACTAGCATTTCATCTGCAAGCATGCTAATTTTACATTCCTGCTCGCCTATATGCACCCTTGGCACACAATCTGCCGCACAGAGCTTTACCGCAAATGGCTCAAACATTAGAACAAACAGTAATGGGAACAGCAGACATACATGCAGTGTCCACCTACCCAATTCAAAGGCATCTGTCAGGCAACTGTTGACAAGAATTTGTGCACTAGGACTTTTAGAGGGTGCACCCCCATCTCAAGAACACAACACCCACCCAAAAGCGAACCACAGCCCAAAACATGTAATCCCAGGCCACCCTATCCAACACTTTTGTGGCATCCAGACTTACCACCTCTCCCTCTTGACTTGCCTCTCGCTTCTGCTGGAACAAAGTGAGCGCCCGCATCAAATGGCTTGCCACACGTCGGCCTTTCACAAAGCCCATCTGATCTGGATTACCACTCGCGGGACCACCTCCCCCAGCCGCCTCCTTAATACTGCCGCCAGGATTTTTACATCTTGGTTGCGGAGTGAGATGGGCTGATAAGATTCCACTCTCTGTATCTTTGCCCGGCTCAGGTACTAATACCACTAAGGCCCGGCACAGTGTCCTGCTTAACGCGCAACCCAGTCCCTGAGCGGCAGCAGCAAGTTCATTAAGTTCACCGGGCGGGCTGCCCGGCCCTGTAGCATTTCTTCCTTTCCTCTCACAGGGCTTCCTGTTACCATCGAAACCTGGGGGGGGGGGGGGGGGGAAAGAGACGCTACAAGACCCAGGCAGCTCCATGCTAAATTTAATCAACAAACTTGCTGCTGCTGCTTGCAGATCGGGTTGTGCGTTTAAGCAGGATATCAGAGCAGAGACGATCAGCAATGCAATCACTGAGCTGCAGCATTAGACTCAGATCAAGGCATGGCAGCTGAGGAAATACTCCGGTGCCTATCAAAATTTGGCACTGGAGGCAGTTGCTTCCATTGCCTATGCCTAAATCTGAGCCTGGATAAACGTCAATATTCAGTGGTGAGATAAATGGATGTTTTTCTTTAAACCAGATATCTTTAACCAGATAGTCCAGCTGTCAGGCCACTGGAAATCATATTCTAGATTTAACCAGATAACTGGATAACTTTAGGACAGCTAAACCTTTTATGTGAACCCAACTTAATCAATTAACTTTAATCATATATAGTAGCGCTGTATATCGGCATGAATTGGTTAAAGTGAGACCATCACTCGGTATCGCTTTCACTCCTCCATGACAATAAGCTTAATTTTAACCAGATAAGGAGATGTTTGGATACACTTACTGTGGCTTGGGAGGGAAATTCACATTACAAAATCTATTTAAGTCCCATAGTTAATCAGAAAATAGTTTTGATAATTGACAGAAAGATAGAGGGGTATGTAGATAGACAATTTCTACTATTGGGCATCTGCAAGCAAGCTGGCTCAAATTTTTTCTAATCCTTTCAGACCTTTGGGAATACTGCACGCATGCGTGGTCCTCTTCCCGCCTAAAGGTGCCATCTTGCTCAGTCTGATGACATAGCTAAAAGACAGCACAAAAAAATGCCAAAAATGAACTATGTACAACTGCAACTCCCAGGGGAGGAGGGAGGGTTGTGAGGACTGATTCCTGCTGCTCCTGGAGAACACCTGTTACAGGTGAGTAACTACTCTTTCTCCAGGACCAAGCAGGAAGTCAGTCCTCACATATGGGTGACTCCCTAGCTCTGGGCTACCAGGGACCTAGGCTGAAAAAGAGAACCTCTAGTCCCAGCATCAGAGAAAGGCTTTCAATGAACCAGAACCCCCACCGGTAGCCCAACAGAGGACTGGAGGGCAGGAGTTGCCTAAACCTCAAAGAGATTCCGGAGTACTGCCTGGCCAAAAGCACTGTCCCTATGGGACTCCCTCTCCAGGCAGTAATGAGCTGCAAAGGTCTGGCTTGAGGACCAAGTTGCAGCCCTGCAGATATCTGCCAATGGTACAGAGCAGAGGTGAGCTACTGAGGTAGCCATAGCCCTGACACGGTGGGCCGTGACCCGACCCTGGAACGGAAGGTCAGCCACCCTGTAAGCCCAGGTGATACAGTCAGCCACCCAGATGGACAAGGTACGCTTGGACACAGATAACCCCAAATTATTAGGGTCAAAAGATACGAAGTGCTGAGTAGCCCTTCTATGCCCCTGCGTACGGTTGAGGTAGAAGGATAAGGCCCTTCTACAGTCCAGGGTATGCAGGACTACCTCAGCCTGGTTTGCATGAGGCCTAGGGAAGAATGTCGGAAGAACCATCTCCTGGTTGAGGTGGAAAGAGGAGACAACTTTTGGGAGGAACTTAGGATGAGTCCTAAGGACTACCCTGTTCCTATAGAAGTGAGTGTAAGGCCTGTCACAGACCAGGGCCTGAAGCTCACTCACTCGTCTGGCCGAGGGTTAGGGCTACCAGGAAGAGTGTCTTCCAGGAAAGGAAGCAGAGAGGACAAGTAGCCATCGGCTCAAAGGGTGGGCGAGTCAGTTGTTGCAAGACCACATTCAACTCCCACTCAGGAGCTGGAGGACGGATAGGAGGCTTGAGCAAGAGCAAACCTTTGAGGAACCGGGACACCAAGGGGTGAACCGACAAGGAGTGTCCTTCCACTAGTGAGATTCCCGAGTGTCCTTCCACTGATGAGCTGCTAGAGCTGAGAGGTGGACCCGAACAGAAGTGGACTTGAGGCCCTGACTGGATAAGTGCAGCAGGTACTGAAGTACCACTGGCACAGAGCAGGCGAAAGGATCTTCTGTGCATAGCTGACACCACAAAGAGAACCTTCTCCATTTCAGGGCATATGTTTTTCTGGTGGACTGCTTCCTAGAGGCCAAGACCACCTCTTCAACTTCCTGAGGCAGGCCCCAGGGAGCCAACACTACCCTTGCAGCCTCCAGGCCATCAAATTGAGAGATTTGAGGTTGGGGTGCAAAAGAGAACCCCGGTCCTGAGAGAGAAGGTCAGGCTGCAACCCCAGAGGTAGTGGGGTGTCCACTGCCAGTTGAAGCAGAAGTGGAAACCAAGGCTGCCTCGACAACCTGGGAGCTACCAGAAGTACCGAGGCCTTGTCCCTCAGAATCTTGAACAAGGTTCGGGCCACCAGAAGCGTGGGAGGAAAAGCATACAGAAGGCCCTGGGACCAGGAAATCAGGAAGGCATCCGCTGCCCACCTCATGGGATGCAGTTGCCTGGAGCAGAACCTGGGCAGCTGCCGGTTCAGGGGACTGGCAAAGAGATCTATGGATGGAAGTCCCCATTTTAGGAAAATCTTCTGCACCACTAATGGATGCAGTTGCCATTCGTGGGGCTGCAGAACTCTGCTCAACCTGTCTGCCAGGGAGATAAACAGCTTTGAGAAACATGTTGTGCCTGAGCGCAAACAAGCAAAGGTCCTGTGCCTCCTGACAAAGGAGCCTGGACCCAGTGCCGCCCTGTTTGTTCACATAGAACATGGCTACTTGGTTGTCTGTCTGCACTAAGACAGACTGGTGAGCCAGGGTTTGAGAGAAAGTCTTGAGGGCTAAACGAATAGCCCGAAGTTCCAGTAGGCTGATTTGTTGCGTGGCCTCCCAGGGGGACCACAGACAATGTGCCCCCCAGCATTGCAAGGAGGCATCGGTGGTGAGTACTTCTGTGAACACAGGCATCTGAAAAGGCACCCCCTGTAGTAAGTTGGGGGGGTGCAGCCACCAGCGTAGGGAGTTCAGGAATGGTTTGGACACCCGCACTCTGTCTCTGAGGCTTCCTGTGGCCTGAGTCCACTGAGTTCTGAGGCACCACTGGGCAGGCCTCATGTGGAGCCGGGCATTTGCAGTCACATGCACTGTCGATGCCATGTGGCCGAGGAGCCTCAGGCAGAGTCTGGCGGAAACCAGTGGCATACTGAGAAACTGGTTTGCCAAGTCCATCAGTCTCTGGGCTCTGTGTTCTGGCAAGTAAGCCTTTGCTTGCAGAGAGTCTAGCCCTGCCCCTATGAACTCCAGGTTCTGGGAGGGGAGCAAAGTGGACTTTTCAAAGTTTATGACAAAACCCAGGTGTTGAAGGAGAGAGAAAGTTCAGAGGGTGGCTTGCCTGGCCTCCTGGCACGTCTGACCCCTGATGAGCCAGTTGTCCAGGTAGGGGAAGACAAAGATACCCTGATTCCTCAAGTAGGCCGCCACCACTGCCAGGCACTTTGTAAAGACCCTGGGGGCGGAGGTGAGGCCAAAAGGCAGTACCCTGTACTGATAATGGTTTCCTCCCACAATGAACCTGAGGTACTTTCTGTGGTCTGAATGAATGAGGATGTGAGTGTACGCATCCTTTAGATCCAAGGAGCATAGCCAATCTCCATGCTGGAGATAGGGCAGAAGTGTTCCAAGAGTAAGCATCTTGAACTTTTTTCTCCAAGATCTTGTTGAGATTTCTGAGGTCGAGAATAGGCCTAGGCCCCCAGTTCTCTTTGGTACTAGGAAGTACCTGGAGTAGAAACCGTGACCATGTAGGTGGGGAGGCACAGGCTCCACCGCCTTGTCTCGCAGCAGACCCTGAAGCTCTCGAAGGAGGAGGTCTGTGTGCAGAGGAGGCCTTGGAGGCTCCCCTGGGAAGTAAGGAGGAGGCAACTGTTGGAAATGGAGCATATAGCCCTTGTGGACTATGCTTAAGACCCAACTGTCTCCTGTGATGGGTGGCCACCTGTGGGCAAACAAGGCTAGTCGACCTCCTATGCAGGGATGGGACAGCAGAGACGGAGAGGCTATGCTTTGGGAGTCAAAAACCCCCACCCTGCTGAGTGGGAGCAGGAGCCAGAGGCTTGGGGGTCTTCTGCCTACGGGGCCCATGTCCCTGCCCCTTGGCCTGCTGACCTTGCTGGGGAGGCCTGGTAATGTGGGAACTGTTTGTAGGCAGACGCCTTCCTCGGGTAAAAGGGCTTCTTACCCGAGCCCTTCTTTTTCTGAGAAGGGGCAGAAGTTTTTCTGGACAGCCTTGTCCTAGTGAGGTGCTCGGTTTCAAGCTCAGCAGCCTTCTCGGCCAAGGGCTTGCCAAAAAGGTTTTCACCTCGGCAAGGGACATCGACCAACTTGTCCTGTACCCATGGCTCGAGGTCCGACGACTGCAGCCATGCCTGGCTTCGAGCCGCGATGCCAGCCACTGCAACACGGGCCGAGGCCTCGAAGCCATCGTAGGCTGCTCGGGACATGAACTTAAAAAATTCCCGCACTCCCGAGGACAAGGACTTGAACCTCTGCAAAGGTTCCCCGGAGAGACCAGCAGAGAACCCGGCAAGCTCCTTCGCCAGGTCCCGCAAGTACATGCCCATGTACAGCTGGTAAGACTGGACACGGCAAGCAAGCATCGAGCCCTGGAAGCACTTTCTACCAAACGCATCCAGGTTCCAGGCCTCCCTGCCAGGGGGCACCGCGGAGTGCATCTTCTGGCTTTTCAGATGATGCATGGCTGATTCCACCACCATGGAATGGTGTGGTAGCTGCGCCTTTTGGAAGCCAGGGCTCTTACGGAGTCGATAAATGGAATCGACCCACTTGCTCAGAACCGGCGCAGAGGCCGGTGCTCCCCACATCCGGAAGAGGAGCCGTTCCAGCATCGGAGGAACCGGCACAGTAAAGGCCTCCTTCGGAGGAGAGTCATACTGGAGGGCCTCGAGCTCTTCAGCTCGAGGTTCCTCCTCGGGGTCTGCGGGAATCGCCGAGGCTGTGGCCATATCCCTAACGAACTCCGAGAACCGGGTATCCTCCGGAGGGGATCTACTCCGGGGTTCGGACTGCGGTGAGTCCGAAGGGACGCACAGAGTCCGGAAGGTATCGGGGGACTCCTTGTCCTGTCTCCCATGCGGACTCGTCCGAAGAGGAGTCGGGGGGCTCCGACCGCATGGGTACCGGCAGCACCCACCCCGACGCCCTCGGTCCCGAGCGGGAGGTTGAGGGTGACCGCGACCAAGGACAACCTCGAGCCTTCATGGTCTCGAGTATCGGCTCAGTCTCCGGGGTCGACTTTGACGTCGATGTCCCGGTGGTCAGGGCAGATGCACCAGCAAGGCTGGCCATCAGCACCCGCTGCTGATCCATGAAGGCAGACAATCTGCACTCCAAGGCTGTCAGCCTGAGTCCAAGCTCAGAAGACTCAGCAGCTACCGACTCGGGCCCCGGTGGCGCCGGGCCTGATGTCGGCTCCCTGGGAGGAGAGTCCTCGAGGACAACAGGACTTACGTGTCCAGCAGACTCCGGCTCCACACGAGGCATTTTAGACGGCTTCTCCTGTTCCAAGGGCCCGGGACGGTGGTCGGGGGTCTGAGACCTGGCCCTCAAGGAACCAGGGACCTCCAACGCCGCCCTCGCGAGCCGCTTCTTCCTCTTTCGTTCCCGATCAGGGGACCCCCTGTCCGAGGAACCCCGGCGATGCTCGGAGTCAGATTCCCGAGATTTCGCCTCAGACGAGGTTCGGGCCTGGCCGGAGGCCGAATCAGAAAAAAGCCTTTCCTTTTGATGCTGTCGACTTCGCAGTGCCTTAGTGGACATTTTGCCACACGGGCCACAGATCTTAGGATCATGATCTGGACCGAGGCACCGAAGGCAGCAGTCGTGTGTGTCGGTGAGAGACATCAGTTTCTTGCACCAATCACACTTTTTGAAACCACTGGAAGCCATCGAGGAAAAAAGGGCCCCCGCGAGGTCAAAGGACCGGCCTTTCAGGGAAAAGAAAAAAAAGGCGCGAACGCCAGCCACTAAGGGCAAAAAACCAAAAAAACAGAAGACGGGCTCGATACCGGTGTACCGAACCTGGCGGGAAGTGGAACCGTGTCGAACCGGACAAGAACCGCGATGAAATCGCAAGAAAAATCTAACTTTTCTCCGGGTGACTAGGACAGACGTCCGTTGGGCTCCTTGGAAAAAGAAAGACTGAGCAAGATGGCACCTTTAGGTGGGAAGGGGACCGCGCATGCGTGCAGTATTCCCAAAGGCTTTCATAGAAAGCTGGGGAAATGCTCTGCAAGGGGCTCCATCGATGTCACCCATATGTGAGGACTGACTTCCTGCTTGGTCCTGGAGAAATAAATATTATCATATATATATATATATATATATATATATACACACACACACACACATGGAATTCAATGAATAAACATGACATCCATTACAGTGGACATACGGTCTGAAAGGGCTAAACTGCAATATTTAATCCATTCTGTTGAAAGAAACATAGAAATATGATGACAGAAAAAGACCACATGGCCTATCTAGTCCGTCCTTCCATATCAACAACTACAACAGTCCTCTTTTTTCCTTTAGAGACCATCTGAAGTGGGGTACCAGGGCCCTCTGAAAGGGTTAAATATGGAGAATGGCTTGGAATGTCCGAAGCCTAGCAGCTTGGAAAGAGATGTGCTATAAAAACCAAGGACGTACTTTGGCATGACATTGTGAGAACGAGACAGAATGCTTTGTTTTTAGCATGCTGGAGCTGAGAAATGTCTGTGCTCTAACCTATAACATATAGGATAAAGAAAGCTTGACGTAGCGCTGAATTTGTACCATGTAACAGTTTTCTTCCTAATAAAAGGAAGTGTGATGGCTTAGCTGGGGGGGGGGGGGGGTAGTAAAGCGTAGTTACTCACCTGTAAAAGATGATCTCCGGGAACAGCAAGAATTTAGTCTTCACATATGGGACGGAGCCTGCATGGGAACGCTCCCCAGCATCCAATAGGAATGCTTTTGGGAGCATCCCTCAGCACATGCGTGCTGCCTTCCCACCTTTACAACTGTCCCTCTTCAGTTAAGTTTGTAGCATAGTGAAAAGGACAGAGGGAGAGAGGAAAGAGACAAAGAGATAGAGAGACAACTCCTAGGGGAGGTGGGTGGGTTGTGAAGACTAAATTCCTGCTGTTCCCGGAGATCACCTGTTACAGGTGAGTAACTACGCTATCTCCAGGAACAAGCAGGAATGTAGTCTTCACATATGGGGACTCCCTAGCTGAAGATGCCAGGGAGATAGCCCCAGGAAGGTGCCACCGCCAAGGGTGAGGATCCTTCCTCCCATGGATCTCTGGCATCCCACCAGGGTTGGTGGGTAGGAGTTGAATTAGGTCTGAAAGAGATTTCGAAGAACAGCTTGGCCAAAGGCGGCATCCCGACGGGAGGCTTTATCCAGGCAGTAGTGGGCTGTGAAGGTGTGCACTGAAGCCCATGTGGCTGCTCGACAAATGTTATCGATAGACACAGAGTGGAGATTAGCCGTGGAAGTAGCCATGGCTCTCACATTATGAGCTGTGACATGGTCCTGAAGAGGAAGACCCTTACTCTCATAAGCAAAGGATATGCATTGGGCAATCCATTTAGATAAAGTTCTTTTGGAGACTGGAAGTCCCAAATGACTAGGGTCAAAAGCTATAAAACGTTGCGAGGACTTTCTATGTTGCTGTGTTCTTTGAATGTAAAAGGCTAAGGCCCTTTCACAGTCCAAAGTATGAAGGTTTCTTTCTGGATTAGAGGCATGAGGCCTCGGAAAAAATACAGGAAGATAAATTGATTGATTCAAATGAAAAGGTGAAACCACCTTTGGCATAAAGTGTGGATGAGTTCTAAGAACAACCTTATGATGAAACCTAGTATAAAGAGGATCAGCCACTAAAGCTTGCAATTCACTAATGTAACGTGCAGAGGTGATTGCAATTAGGCAGCTGACCTTCCAGGTCAAAAACCTAAGGGCTGTAGTGGCTAAAGGCGGCTTCATAAGCTGCCCGAGAACTTGATTTAGATTCCATGCCACTGGTGATGGCTTGATGGGAGGTTTGGCTAATAGAAGGCCTCTCATAAATATTGATAGGAGTGGATGAGAGGAAATTGGTTGTCCATTCAGAGGCTTATAAGAAGCTGCAACTGCACTAAGATGGACTCTTACTGAATTGGTCTTTAGACCAGAATTTGGTAAGTGAAGGAGATACTCTAGTATCAATTCTAAGGGTATGACAAGGGGGTTTAATCCCTTCTTGGAGCACCATATAGTAAAACATTTCCACCTGAAGGCATAAGATCTTCTTGTGGAAAGTTTCCTAGAAACTTGAAGGATGTCCTTTACCTCCTGGGACAGGTTGAGATCCTGGAGGTCTAAGCCTTCAGCCACCAGGCAGTGAGGTGCAGGGATTGGGGATTTGGGTGCCATAGCGTCCCGTTCTCTTGAGAAAGGAGATCTGGAGCATGCCCTAACTCCAGAGGTGCTGCTTGAGAGAAATGTAGAAGCAGGGGATACCACGTTTGGCGTGGCCATCGTGGTGCTATGAGAATCATGCGACCCCTGTCTCTCTGAAGCTTGAAGAGTGTTTTGGGGATGAGGGGAATGGGTGGGAAGGCATAAAGGAAGTCCTGACCCCAGTGAAGGAGGAAGGCATCCCTTGCCTGACAATTGTGAGCCGGAATCCTGGAACAGAAACAGGGAAGTTTTGCATTCAGTGGGCTTGCAAAAAGGTCTATGTCTGGAGTGCCCCAGAAATGAAATATCTTTGCCACCTGGTCTAGGTGGAGGGACCACTCATGAAGCAGCAGTATTCAACTGAGTCCATCTGCCCAAAGGTTTTGAATGCCTGGAAGATATACCACTAGAAGGTGAATTTGATGCCCTCTGGTGAGAGCCCACAGTCGTAAAGCTCCATTGCATAACGACAGAGAGCCTGTTCCGCCCTGCTTGTTCACATAGAACATGACTACTTGATTGTCTGTCTTGACTAGGACTGTCTTGTAGCTGAGCTGGGTGTGGAATACTCGAAGAGCTAAATAGATTGCTCTTAATTCCAGGAGGTTTGTGTGTAAACCAGCCTCCTGTGGAGTCCAGGTTCCCTAGGTAGAGAGATGATCCAGGTGTGCTCCCCAACCTACCTGTGATGCATCTGTTGTTAGGGTGGCCTGAGAAAGGGGTTGATGAAAGGGAGACCCCACTGTCAGGTTTTCTAGTGATTGCCACCATTGGAAGGACAAAAATTAGTCGTTGAGAGTTTATTATTTTGTCCGACAAATGGCCAGTGTCCACTGTGTGGAAAGAGTCCACTGAGCTGCTCGCATGTGGAGGCGAGCATATGGGACTACATGAACTGTGGATGCCATATGTCCCAGTAACTGTAGTAGCTCTTGAGCAGTGAGGGAGGATTTGCTTGCTGCTTGAGAAGCTATTTGTATTATGTGAAGACACCGAGCCTGTGGAAGGAAAGCCCTTGCCTGTCTGGTATCTAGACAGGCTCCTATGAATTCCAGGCATTGGGAAGGAACAAGTTGAGATTTTGGGAAGTTTATTACCAATCCCAAGTATTGGAGGATTCGCATGTGAAGTGCTGGCCTCTGCAACTGTAGGGGCTCGAATGAGCCAGTCGTCTAAGTAAGGGAAGACGAATATCCTCAGGGTTCATAGAAAAGCAGCTACTACTGCCATGCATTTCGTGAATACCCTTGGTGCTGAAGCCAGACCAAAAGGGAAGAACCCTGTACTGGAAATGTTTTCCCCTGAAAAGGAAACGTAAGAATTTCCTGTGATCTGGATGGATGAGAATGTGAGTGTATGCATCCTTTAAGTCTAGAGAGCAAAGGCAATCCTGGCTTTGAAGGTATGGCAGAAGAGTTCCTAGAGAAATCATTTTCAACTTCTCTCGAAACAGATATTTCTTCAATTCTCTGAGGTCCAGAATGGGTCTGTATCCTCCTGTTTTCTTTGGAATAAGAAAATAGGGGGAGTAGAACCCTGTACCCTGTTGAAGAATGGGTACTTCCTCTATTGCCCCTTGGGCAAGAAGTGTCGAGACCTCGTGATCTAGCAGATTGTCTGCGGAGGTTTGAGAATTGAATTGCTTTAGAATTATAGGAGGGGGCATGCTGTGAATATGAAGCTTGTACCCTTCTCCTACAATGGACAAAGTCCAATCTTCTGCTGTTATCTAATGCCATCTGTTGATAAAGTGGCATAACCTGCACAGGATATTGGGGGGTTGGGGACCCCTCAGAAGCAGGAAGGCAAAGCTCTCTAAGAAGGAGTCAAAGCCCTTGAGGGGGCTGAACCTGGAGAGCTGGTTGGGTTCTCGGGCCTTTTGGCTTCTTTTGCTGTCTAGTTTGTCCCTTTTGGGCAACCTGACCCTGAGTTTGACTCTGCTGGGTATAGGAAGGATAAAACTTCCTCTTTTTGCTGAAAGAGGGCTTTTTAAGACTTATTTTTGGCTGGAGTGGCTGTAGATTTTGACAATCTAGAGTAGTATTGTCAGCATCTAACTCGTTAGCCTTTTCCTGCCAGTTATTGCTGAAGAGATTCTCCCCCGTGCAAGAAATATTGCCTAACTTGTCCTGTACCCAGGTCTCCACGTCTGATGCCTGCAGCCAGGCAATCCGTCATGCGCCAATGGCAATAGCAGAAGTTCTGCTGATGCATTCGAAGCACTCAAAGGCTGCACAATTAACAAACTTGGAAACATCTTGAGCATGCTTAACTAGAACAAGAAAATCTTGTCTCTGTCATCTGGGAAAAATGGGCTCATAAGTTCCAAGTCTCCTGTGACTTCTTTGAGGAACATTCCCAGATATAGAATATATGAACTGATCCTAGCTGAAAGCATGGAAGCTTGAAACGTTTAAGAACATAAGACATGCCATACTGGGTCAGACCGGAGGTCCATCAAGCCCAGTATCCTTTTTCCAACAGTGGCCAATCTAGGTCATACGTACCTAGCAATATCCCCAAAAGACATAGGTTCCACAATGCTTGTACTGGGTCAAGCATTGATATCCTGGGTCCCTTTTTAATAGTGGTTTATGGACCTTTCCTCCAGGAACTTGTCCAAACCTTTTTTAAACCCAGCTATACTAACACCTCTTACTACATCCTCCGGTAACAGATTCCAGAGTTTGATTACACGTTGAGTGAAAAAATATTTTCTCTTATTTGTCTTAAATAGTTTACCCTGTAGCTTCATTACATGTCCCCTAGTCTTTCTATACTCTGATAGCGTAAACTATTGATCCACGTTTATCCGTTCCACTCCATTCATTAATTTATAGACCTCTATCATATCTCCCCTCAGCTTTCTCTTCTCCAGGCTAAAGAGCCCTAACCTTCTTAGCCTCTCTTCATAGGAGTAGCCTTCCATCCCCTTCACCAATTTGGTGGCTCTTCTCTGTACTTTTTCTAATAACGCTATGTCCTTTTTAAGATACGGTGACCAGAATTGCACACAATATTCAAGGTGCGGTCGTACCATGGAGCGATACAGAGGCATTATAACATCCTTTGTTTTATTCTCCATCCCTTTCCTTATGATACCTAGCATTCTATTTGCTTTCTTGGCCGCCGCTGCACACTGGGCGGAGGGTTTTAACATGTTATCCACGATGACTCCTAAATCTTTTTCCTGGGTGGTGGTTTCTAATGTGGAGTCTTGCATCATGTAACTATAGTGTGGGTTGTTCGTTCCTAGGTGCATAACTTTGCACTTGTCCACATTAAATTTCATCTGCCATTTGGATGCCCCAGTCTTCCAATTTATCCAGATCCTCCTGCAGTTTTCCACAATCCTCTTGGGTTTTAACAACTTTAAACAGTTTTGTGTCATCTGCAAATTTGATAACCTCACTAGTTTTTCCCTTTTCCAGGTCATTTATGAATATGTCAAAAAGCAGCGGACCCAGTACAGATCCCTGGGGTACTCCACTATTCACCTTTTTCCATTGGGAATATTGGCCATTTAGCCCTACCCTCTGCTTTCTATCTTTTAACCAGTTCCCGATCCACAATAGTACACTGCCTCCTATCCCATGACTTTTTAGCTTCACCAAAAGTCTCTGATAGGGGACTTTGTCAAAAGCTTTCTGAAAGTCCAGATACACTATATCAACCGACTCACCTTCGTCTACCTGTTTATGCACACCTTCAAAGAAACATATCAGATTAGTAAGACAAGATCTTCCTTGTCTAAAGCCATGTTGGCTGTCTCCCATTAGGCCATGACTATCTACATGCTGTGTAATTTTGTTCTTTATGATGGTTTCTACCATTTTCCCTGGTACTGACGTCAGGCTCACCGGTCTGTAATTTCCTGGGTCACCCCTGGAACCCTTTTTAAAAATTGGTGTTACGTTGGCGACCCTCCAATCTTCAGGTATTACAGATGATTTTAATGAAAGTTCACAGATTACCAATAGCAGGTCTGCAATCTCATATTTCAGTTCTTTCAACACTCTGGGATGTATACCATCCGGTCCAGGTGATTTGCTACTATTCAGTTTATCAAATAGTTGTAATATATCTTCCCGGTGTAGCGATATTTCTCTCAATTCCTCTGCAGTATCACCTTTAAATACCACTTCAGTCATGGGTAACATCCCTACATCTTCCTCAGTAAAGACCGAAGCAAAGAATTCATTCAGTCTCTCTGCTATAGCCTTGTCTCCTCTTACTGCCCCTTTTACCCCTCTATCATCTAACGGTCCAATTGGCTCACTCACAGGCCTTTTGCTACGAATGTACTTGAAAAAGTCTTTATTTTGTGTTTTTGCTTCCGTAGCAAGTTTCTTCTCAAATTCCCGCTTTGCCTGCCTTATCAATGCTTTGCATTTAACTTGCCAGTGCTTGTGTTGATTCCAGTTTTCATCATTTGGCTCTTTTTTCCATTTCCTGAAGGTTGCTTTTTTGGCAGCAACAGCCTCTCTGACCTCACCTTTAAACCATGCTGGCAGTTTTTTGGACTTTCTTCCACTCTTCTTAATGCGTGGAATACAGCTGGTCTGGGCTTCGAGGATAGTATTTTTAAATAACACCCAAGCTTGCTGTAAGTCTTTAACCTTTGGAACCGCTCCTTTTAGTTTTTTCCTAACTATATTCCTCATTCTATCATAGTCTCCCTTTTGAAAGTTAAAAGGTAATACTGTGGATTCCTTTACTATCTGTCCTCCACTAATTAAATCAAACATGATCATACTATGATCACTATTGCCAAGTGGTCCCAACACCCTTATTTCTTGCACCAGATCTGGCGTTCCACTAAGGATTAGGTCCAGTATGGCTTCCCCTCTGGTCGGTTCATTAACCAGCTGCTCCAAGAAGCAGTCATTTATTCCATCTAGAAACTTTCTCTCTTTAGCTTGTCCTGCCGTGACACTGACCCAGTCGATACCGGGGTAATTGAAATCACCCATTATTACTACTCTGTTGTGACTTTTGTTAGCTTCCTTGATTTCTTTGAGCATTTCATCATCCATTTGTTCATTCTGGCCAGGCGGTCGATAGTATACTCCCACTGCCATCGCCTTCCCCTTCATAAATGGGATTTCAATCCATAGAGATTCTACAGCAAATTTTGTTCCCTGCAAAACTTTAATCCTTTCTGACTCAATGCCCTCTCTAACATAGAGCGCAACCCCTCCACCAATTTGATCAGCTCTATCATTACGATATAGTTTGTATCCAGGTATCACAGTGTCCCACTGGTTATCCTCCTTCCACCATGTCTCTGAGAGTGCAATCATATCTAACCTCTCATTTAGTGCTATATATTCTAACTCTCCCATCTTATTGTTTAGACTTCTAGCATTGGCATACAAGCATTTTAGAGACTGTATTTTATTCTTATTAATCTGGCTATTGGTAGGCAGGGGTAATTTGGAATCTTTATGCTCTGTCTGCTCCTTACTCAAGGGCATTTGGGCTACTATACCCCTTTTGTAACCTCACTGCTTTTGGTAGTATCCTTCAAGGATACCTTTGTCCGAACCATGCGCTCCTGGGTGACTGTCGGCTTTCCCCTATTTTCTAGTTTAAAAGCTTCTCTATCTCTTTTTTAAAGGTTAATGCCAGCAGTCTGGTCCCATCCTGATTAAGGTGAAGCCCATCCCTTCGGAAGAGCCCCCCCTTTCCCCAGAATGTTCCCCAGTTCCTAACAAATCCAAAACCCTCATCCTTGCACCATTGTCTCATCCACGCATTGAGACTCCGGAGCTCTGCCTGTCTTTTGGGTCCTGCACGTGGAACAGGAAGCATTTCGGAGAACGCTATCCTGGAAGTTCTGGATTTCAACTTCCTACCTAAAAGCTTAAATTTAGCCTCCAGAACTTCCCTACCACATTTTCCTATGTCATTGGTACCAACATGTACCAAGACAGCAGACTCCTCCCCAGCACTATCTACGATCCTATCTAGGCGGTGCGTGAGGTCTGCTACCTTCGCACCAGGCAGGCATGTTACCAGGCGATCCTCACGTCCACCAGCCACCCAACTATCTACATTCCTAATGATTGAATCACCGACTATAACAGCTGTCCTGACCCTCCCCTCATGGGCACATGGCCCTGGAGAAACGCCCTCGGTGCAAGAGGATTTTAC
Organism: Ichthyophis bannanicus; assembly: GCA_033557465.1. Lineage (NCBI taxonomy): Eukaryota > Metazoa > Chordata > Amphibia > Gymnophiona > Ichthyophiidae > Ichthyophis > Ichthyophis bannanicus. Next base: position 243,185,355 of record CM066042.1, on the reverse strand, counting down.
ATCACCTGGAGGACAGGTCCTAGTTACAGGATCACTTCCTGCCACACCAGGGTGATGCTCTCCTGTCACGTGACCTCTCTCCTCCATGGCAACAGGGATGCTGCCAGACTGGAGGTGGGACTTCAGGACTATATCCCTGAAGGTCACGTCCATGTACTTCTCTGTCTTTCTTATGTCTTCCAGGTCTGCTACTCTAGCCTCTAGAGAACGGACTCGTTCCCTGAGAGCAAAGAGTTCTTTGCACTTAGTGCATACGTAAGATCTCTCACCAACTGGGAGAAAATCATACATGTGACACTCAATGCAAAAGACCGGAGAACCCCCATCTCGTTGCTGGACTTCTGTCTGCATCTTAGTTTAAAGCTTGTGTTTAGATCTTTTAAATTCTGTATATAATAAGGATTGGTGTAGATGCTTGTACCAATAAAAGTGTATCTAATACCCCTAATACACCTTGTGTACCTAAAGCTTAATTAAGTAATCTCAGGTCCTCTGTGTGTGACTGATTTGGATAAAGAGCTGCACCTGAGAGCAGCCCCTTTCCTCTAAGATGCAAGTACCTATAAAACTACAATTACCCCAGGGGTGGGTGGGTGCTGGGGAGGGAGGGAGGGAGATAAGTCCTATTAAAGAGGGCAGTTACAAGGTACCCTGTCCTGGACCCTCAGCAGGAGGGGAGGGGGGCAGGGGGCTACCACATAAAGCCCAGTTAGTTGAGAGAGGCAAGGTAAATTACAGCTGAACTAGCACTAAGACAACAATAAATAATTAAATAAACAGTTAGACAAACAATAAATAGTTAAATAAATAAACAGCTAGAACTCACAGCAAAGTTTCTCAGGAGGCAAAATCCACTTTTCTAGCAGAGCACTGTAAAAAGCACTGCTCCTCTCTGATCAGAAGAAGCAAACTGAAAACAGACTATGCACACGTGGAGAAAACAGGAAGAAGGCTACACAGTACCTCAGCAAAGGGGGGGGAGGGGAGGATTCACTCAAGCAGGCCCCAATGAAGGAGGAAAGCATCCCTGGCCTGAGAGCCCTGAGCCGGAATTCTGGAACAGAACTGGGGAAGTTTGGCATTCAACGGACTTGCAAAGAGGTCTATGTCCGGGGTTCCCCAAATTTGAAAAATCTTGGCCATCTGGTCTGCATGTAGAGACCATTCGTGTGGAAGCAGAACTCGACTGAGTCTGTCTGGCCAAGCATTTTGGATACCTGGAAGATATACTGCCAGGAGATGAATCTGATGCTCTCTAGCGAGGGCCCATAGTCGCAAAGCTTCGTTGCAAAGCGACAGAGAGCCTCTTCCTCCATGCTTATTCACATAGAACATGGCTACTTGATTGTCCGTGTGAATGAGGACTGTCTTGTAGCCGAGTGTGGAACACCCGAAGAGCAAGGAAGATTGCTCTGAGCTCTAGAAGATTGATGTGTAAATGAGTCTCCTGTGGAGTCCAGGTGCCTTGGGTGGAGAGGTTTTGCAGACGAGATCCCCAACCCACTGTTGAAGCATCTGTTGTGAGAGTTGCTTGGGGTGAAGGTTGTTGAAATGGGGACCCCAGCAACAGGTTTTGAGTGGACTGCCACCACTGGGAGGGACACAATAAGGCAATTTGTGTTTGCTATTTTGTCTGACAGGCAACCTGATGCCTGGGTCCATTGAGTGGATAAGGTCCACTGGGCTGCTCTCATATGGAGGCGAGCATAAGGGACCACATGCACGGTAGAAGCCATGTGGACTAGTAGCTGTAACATTTCTCGAGCAGTGAGATGACGCTTTAGCACTGCTTGAGAAGCTAATTGCACCATGCGAAGGCAATGGGTCTCGGGGAGATAGGCCCTTGCTTTCCTGGTATCCAAAGCAGCTCCTATGAACTCTAGAGATTGAGTGGGAGTTAGGTTGGATTTTGGGATGTTTTTGACCAGACCCAAATACTGCAGATACGCATTGTGCAAGATAGAGAAATCCTGGCCTCTGACTCTGATGGGGCTCGAATGAGCCAGTCGTCTAAGTAGGGGAAGACGAATATTAACAGAGTGCAAAGAAATGCTGCTACCACAGCCATGCATTTCGTGAACACCCTTGGTGCTGAGGCCAGGCCAAAAGGAAGCACCCTGTATTGATAGTGCTTTCCTTGAAAAAGGAACCGAAGGAACTTACTGTGAGTTGGATGGATGAGAACATGAGTGTACGCATCCTTGAGATCCAGAGAACAAAGCCAATCCTGACTCTGAAGGTATGGCAGCAGAGTTCCCAGAGAAATCATCTTGAATTTCTCCTTGAACAGGAATTTGTTCAATTCTCTGAGATCTAAAATGGGTCTGTGTCCTCCTGTTTTCTTTGGGATAAGGAAATAGGGGGAGTAAAACCCTGTACCCTGTTGAGGAATGGGTACCTCTTCTAGTGCCCCTTGGGCAAGAAGCATGGTGACCTCTTGATCTAATAGGTTGATGAAAGAGGTCTGAGAATTGAACTGTCTTACCATTGTGGGAGGGGGCATGCGGAGGAAGTGAAGCTTGTACCCCTCTCTTATAATGGAAAGAGTCCAATGTTCTGATGTTATTTGCCCCTATCTGGGAGCAAAGTGACACAACCTTCCTGGAACGGTGGAAGGTTCTGGTCCATTGAGGGCCAGGAAGGCTAAGGTCTCTAGATGGAAGTCAAAGGCCTTGTGGAGGCTGAGACTGCTGAGACAGTTGAGACTTAGCAGTCTTTGCTTTCCTTTGTTTAGGTGGTTGCTGACTCTTCCGGACAGGCTGACCTGCAGAACGTCCCTGCTGATAAGAGGGATAAAACCTCTTCTTTTTGGAAAAGAATGGTTTCTTGAAAGATTTCTTCCTTGCAGGATCAGCTGTGGCTTTGGATAATCTATCCAAAGTGGAGTTATCAGCATCCAGCTCATTGGCCTTTTCTTGCCAATTTTTGCCAAATAGATTCTCACCTGTACAAGGAATATTGCCCAGTTTGTCCTGCACACAGAGCTCCAAATCGGATGCCTGGAGCCAGGCAATTCTACGTGCATCTATGGCAATGGCAGAGGTTCTGCTTATGCACTCAAAACAGTCAAAAGCTGCATGATTGACATATTTAGAAACATCCTGGGCATGTTTAACCAGTGTGAGAAAATCCTGCCTCTTATCTTCAGGAAGAAGAGGGCTCAAAACCTCTAAATCTCCTGTGACTTCCTTAAGTAACATTCCCATATATAAAATATAGGAACTGATCCTGGCAGAAAGCATGGAAGCCTGAAAAGTATGACATCCAAAGGCATCCAAAGTTCTACACTCACGTCCTGGAGGATTAGAGGCATGCCTCTTTGCACTCCTGATCCTTCTCATAGCTGACTCCACTACAACAGAGTGGTGAGGCAGCTGAGTCTTCTGGAAACCAGGCCACAGAGAAACCCGATACATGGTATCCGGTCGACGGGAGTGAGGAGAGGTGGTAAGGGGGGTTTCCCACATTCTTAACATGAGATCATGTAAGATCTCATGGATAGGCAAGGTAGCTGCCTCCTTAGGAGCTTTGGGATATTGAAGAATCTCCAACTCCTTTGCCCTGGGCTCTGTCTCAGGAGCCACAGTAATGGACAGATCTCGAGCCACCTCCCTGATAAAATCCAGAAAGGAGATATCTTCTGGAGGAGACACTCTACGTTTGGGAGAGGAAGGCTCCTCGGGGAAAAGTATTCCGGTACCGACAGAACTGTCAGAATTCTCAGACTCCTCCGAGGATTCAAAGTACCTTCTGTCCGGATGCTCTTGTAGAGCATGATACCCGTACCGACCGAAGTCGGTACCGGTGTATCGGTACCGGAAGGCATGGCTTGACTGGGTGCCGGCAATGCAGACACCGATGTCGATGCTATCGGTACCGGTACCGATGCCGGCGCCAGAGCCGGTGCCGGCTGAACTGTCTGACGCGGTTCAGAGGCTGTTGATGCCGCAAGGAGAGCCGCCAGACTGCGTTCAATAGCCAGGAACCTCTGGTCTATTGACGCTGCCGATGCCTGGGTATCAGTACCGGAGAAAACAGTCGGTACCCCAGAGCATGGCACCAGTAGTTCTGCTGAGGTTGAGGCCTCGAGAACATCCTGGAGCCCCGATAATGCTTTGGAAGCCGAAGCCTCCCGCCAGGGCAATTTTGCCGGTACAGAACCCTCAAGGGCAACGCCAGAGGCATCTCGATGCTTAGAAGGAAATCTACCTTTTGAGGACCGGCTGGACTTATGTTTAGTTACCCGAGATCCATGGGAGGAAGACGAAGCCCTGGAAGATGTCGATGCCACAGAGGCTGCATCAGAAGGAAAAAGGGTGCTGAGCTTAGCAGCCCGGTTTTGTCGACCCCTCTTAGACATCATGGCACAAGCCATACACTCCAAAATGGAGTGGTCAGGACCTAAACATTTAAGACACCACTCATGGGTGTCAGTGACGGAGATGGTACCGCCACACTTGGTGCACTTCTTAAAACCCGAAGTGGGTTTTTCCATAATGGAGGAAATTTTGGGCCTAAGGCCCAAAATGGCGCGCGCACCTGAGGAAGAAAAAAACTGGAAAAAGAGAACTAAATATATATATATTTTAAAAAAAAGAAAAAGAAAGAAAGAAGAACCAGCGGTACCGGTATAGCGTCAAGGAAGGCAGACGCGACCACAAAAAGAAGAATAAGGAAAAACATTTTCTGCGGTGACAGGAACAACGACCTGCTGGCTCCGCGGAAAACAAAGAACTGGAGAGAGGCAGTTGGGAAAGGCGGGAAGGCAGCACCCAGGCGCTGTGGGATGCTCCCAAAAGCTTTCTAATTGGACGATGGGGAGCGTTCCCGCGCAGGCTCCGTCGGTACCGACGATACCCATATGTGAAGACTACATTCCTGCTTGTTCCTGGAGATTAGATCCTGTCGGCTCCGCGGAAAACGAAGAACTGAAGAGGGATAGTTGGAAAGGCAGGAAGGCAGCGCGCATGTGCCGAGGGATGCTCCCAAAAGCGTTCCTATTGGACGCTGGGGAGCATTCCCGCGCAGGCTCCGTCGGTGCAGACGATACCCATATGTGAAGACTACATTCCTGCTTGTTCCTGGAGATTCATGGAACCTGCACAAGCTTAAGTTATACTGTTTTATATAACTCTTTGTGTGCTTCCTTATTTGCAGTTCAATTTAGAGAACTGAAGTCTAAGGATCAAGATTAAATTTTGCTATCTGGTCAGAGGTAGGCCACAGGCTAAAAGATCCATTCAGTTGGTGACATGACTGATATTAATTTCTTTTCATTCAAGGCAAGGCAGAGAGGACAGAGGATTGTGAGTATGGAGTATTGACAGTGTTTAAGAGAGGTAGCCTATTGTAAACATGGTGATATTGTAAAGTCCTTTAGAAGGGACTTTTTCACATGTACCATTATCTTCAAACATCGCAGCTCCTCTGAAAAACTGAAGAGAAAAATATAAGTTGTTAGTATTAGAAGAGAGCGTATGATGATTCATTTGTTTGCTTTTCTGATGTGTTTTTAAAAGGATAACTTTTCTGGTTGTAAAAAATTTGAAAAGCCTGGCTGAAACTTGGTAATTGCTTGTTGTGTTTTCATATACTGATTTTCTTCCCTATTAACCCTTTGAAGGCCTACTTTAAAATTTTTAATCCACATTCTGCAGCAGGGTTAATTTTTGCATATTTCAGGAAAATTGTACCCGTCTAATTCAATATGTTCTAATAGTGATTTTCCTTCTGCTATGGTCATGTATTATATACCATTTGATAGGAATATTTAGTCAGAATTTTGGATCCCGAGAGTTTTGGGCTCGGCCTGGAAAGGGTTAAATCAGAGCTGGATTTTGTCAGACTTGTAAGTTGATATTTGAAATGTCTGTGTTCTTTTCTTTGTTAGTTGGCAGTGTGTTAAAGACAGATTTTTCTTGTTTTGCTTCACTCTTGGGTCGTAGGTAAGGTAATTTCAATTGTTTTTCTGTTTTGAGTTGTACATTTTCATTTCTAGAGAGGTGCATTTTGTTTTGAAAGCTCTCTTATCTCAGTACGATTGTAAAAAAGAAAAAAAAACAGATAAATGTTGTAGCGCTGTGTTTTCTGTGCATGCTGATTTTTGTTTTTGTTTGGTAATCCTTAATTTAAAAATAGCAGTAAGTTTTAAACCTTAGTCCAGAATGATTAGTATGTTATGATGGTCTATGCATGTATGTTAGCTGGTACGAGGATGTAGTTGGTGGTATGAGTAAGTGATCAGAAGGTACTGCGTGAAGTGAGATATGATATTAATGGTGATGGAAGAATTTTTTTGACAGACAGTAAACAGATTAGGCTGGTCTTGTGATATGTTGGTTTAATGAATATGGAAAGGGAGACAAGATTCTATAATGGATTTTACAGTGTTAATGTATTTGAATAGCTAGTGTTTTTTTTCTGTCTGTATGAGTTTGTACTGTAGTATGGAATGCATTGTCTGAATTTTCTGAGTCAATGGATTGGGTTTGGAGTGTACTGTACACTGAAGTAAGAACTTTGGAAGCAGACATTACAGATAAGTCTGGCAGAGTTTTGTGTGTTTAAAGTAACACTGTAGCAAGAGATATTGTCAGTTATCTGCGAGAAGGCCTTGACTGCAAGTTTTGTTGGAGGGTTTTTTTATTTTGGTTTTTTTTTTTGTTTAAACAAAAGTTACAGTTAAAGTACAGCCTGAATGTGGCTAATTCTTTTCTGTTTTTTACCCCGTGAATATATAATAAGAACAACTTCTGATTCCAATTGGCAGTAGAGTTATTGAGAAATGAATCTGCATGATTGTAATCTTATGTTTTAAGATTTTACAGAGATCCTGGATTTGCATTTGTGAGAGAGGAGGGAAGAAGGACATTAACCATTTCTTAATTTGTGTACAGTAAACCAATTGTAAACAATACAATTAAATTTCTAACATCTCTTTGTTAACACTTTATAAAAGATTAATTAATCTCTTGAAGAGGGAAATTTATTTACACCTTGAATCTACCTCAATTGGTGCTACTAATTTAATACCTATTCCACTAGCAGCAAAATATCAGTTTTGCAAGGGTCATTCCATAATAGCAAAACTGAAACACACAACATAAGAATTTTAAGATCCAATAGACTAGGGGTGTCAAACTCCAGTCCTGGAGGGCCGCAAACCAGTCAGGTTTTCAGGGTATCCGTAATGAATATGCATGAGATACATTTGCATACAATGGGGTCAGTGCATGCAAATATAGCTAATGAATATTCATTAGGGGCATCCTGAAAACCAGACTGGTGTGTGGCCCTCCAGGACTGGTGTTTGACACCCCTGCAATAGACTCTTGTAGGTGGCTTATAATAGATCAGTTGAGTATATGTAAGTACACGCTCCAGCCCTCAACAAAGAGATTGTAATATTGTGATGTTTCAATTAGCTTAAACCTGTGTCCAATTGACCTAGAATAGTTATTATCAATAAGCAACAAAGACTTAGATGGGGCTATGATCCAGATCTAACAAGTCTGGTCTGTGTGCACCTTTTTTGCATCAATGACCTTCTAATGTCGCTTAATATTGTGGCATCGATGACCTTTTAATGTCAGGTCACTTCCCAAATGTCATGAACACACAGAATTATGTATATATTAAGAACAATGGTGCTTAGCTCAATTCGATGTCCCCAACGCCATACTTCAGCGCCATTGCGTTTCACTATCAAAACGTTTCTTCAGGGGGTTCTTTGTTAATATGCACGTCATGACACACGTTGTTAATGCTGAACTTTTATAAAACTTTATTTAAGTCCACCATAACATACAACATCATTGCAACATATGTCACCACGGGGGGTGTGTACTCTTCTCCCCCCCGTGGGCAGCAGTAAGAAGACACAATAGGTGGACATTTTACAATATATCCCCTCCCCAGCCCTCCCACCCCCCCCTACCCACCCACTCACCCCCCCCACTCCACTTCTCGTTAATAAAATCAAATAATCGTCAAGAACAGCATGGCAGTAATCAATCCGTCACTGGACCGGTCTCGTTTAACTCCCCCCCTGAAGGACTGCGTTGCGGCTATGGGCCCCGAGTTGTTGAATATATGGCTCCCAGACCGACAGGAACACTGTCCAACGCTTGGCACTGCCCCGCGCCATCCAACGCTCTGTCAGCATGAGTTGGTGGAAACTATTCCGCCATTCACTAAAGGTAGGCAGCTGGCGTTCTCTCCACAAACGAAGGATCGGTCCCTTACCCACCAGACAGGCCTTCCGCACAAGCAAACACTCGCCAGGTGTTGCGGGGCAGAGGGTCGGCAACTGGTCAAGCACTACCAATAGGGCTGTCCAGCGAAGCTGACATTGAAGCACTGTGCGGAGAAAATTGCATATCCTTACCCAATAGGCCCGCACTCCTCGGCAACCCCACCACATATGCAATAAAGTGGCCAGGGGCTCCGCGCAGCGCGGGCAGGATCCATCCGTCTCCAGACGGCTGCGGAGCACCCGCCTCGGCGAGAAATGAGCCCTGGTCACACATTTAAATTGAATCTCACGCCAGCGCACCCCCTGCACCAGCCTTCCAATCCGCCTCAAGGCCGTCAGCACCAACCCTGGCGGCACATCTCCTCCCAGTTCGACTGCCCAAGCTTTTTCAACACTACTATAATCAGGGAAAGGGCGGTAGGGCTCTAGACAGTTTCGGAGAATAGAAATCGAGGGTGGGCGCTCCTCCCCTATCTGAAAAAATTCCAAAATGCGGGCTGAGCGCGACGCCTGTAGCGAGTCTCGTGGCAGGGACGCCACATAGTGGGAGGCTTGCATGTATGCGAAACAATGCGAGTCAGGGAGACCATATTCCCGACTGAGCGTCCGGAATGATTTAGAATTTCCCTCATGGTCGACCAAATGCCCCACTGTCCGGATGCCCCGCAGCCACCAATCTCGAAACACCGCAGTCTCAGAACCGGGAGTGAACTGAGCATTCCCCTGCAATGGCAACCAGCTAGACACCTTCCATTCAGCATTCCAACAATTATTAAGTTGTTGCCAGGTACGTCGGGTCGATACCACTAAGGGACTCTGCCGAGGAGAAGCTAGGAAATCCTTGTGCGAGCCGTGTAGAATCCCTAGAAGGGACGCAGGAGCTACTAAACACTCCTCCAAAGACCTAGGGGTATATATTTCCGTCTCCCCTAACCAATCCCCCAGGTGTCTGGCTTGACAGGCCAGTGCATAAGTTTTCAAATCCGGTAAGCCCATACCCCCCTCCCTCCATCTACCAAGTAGTCGAATCCACGGGACTCGCGCCCGCTTTCCCCGCCAAAGAAACCTCTTTAGCAAAACTTCCACTTTACGCAGGTCGCGACTTAGCAGCCAGACTGGCAGGGTTTGCAGCCAATACAAGATTCGAGGTAAAATGATCATCTGTATCGCCGCTATCCTCCCCGCTAGCGATAGCGGGAGAGGTTCCCACGCTTTTAATTGTACTGTCAGATTCCGCAGAATCCGATTGAGGTTACGCCAATATAAATCATGGGGATTTCCGGTCAGTGTGATTCCCAAGTAGGTAAATTCCTTCTCCGCCCACCGTAGTGGGAATGGGCCTCTCCAAGAACCGCCGAGGTGTCCTAGGACATCCACTGCTGCAGATTTGTCTTTGTTAATGCGCAAGCCAGCAAAGGCTCCAAACCTCTGAAACTCATCCAAGAGCTGTTGCAGGGAGGTGGCCGGAGAAGTCAAATGAACTAACAAATCGTCGGCAAATGCCGAGATGGTGAAAGTCTGCGACCGTAGCCACACCCCCTGTATCCCTCCCGACGTTACAATGGTGCGAATCAGCGGATCTAAGGAGAGGACAAATAATAGGGGCGATAAAGGGCAGCCCTGTCTCGTACCTCTTTCCAACATAATATCGTGCGACAAGAGGCCATTGCACAATATACCTGCAGTCGGTGTAATGTAGAAGCTTTTCACCATTTTGCAAAACTCTGCCCCGATGCCATATTTTGGTAACAATCCCCAGAGATAACCCCAGTCCACCCTGTCAAATGCTTTTTCCGCGTCAAAGCTAATCAATAACGATGGGATATTATGTGCCTGCACCCACTCCCAGGAGGCCAGAATCTTTCGAAGGTTCCGGACAGCGTGGCGGCCCCTTACAAAGCCCACTTGTGCTTCGTGAATTAGATGGCCTAAGACCCCTGCCAGTCGATCTGCCAGAATTTTCGCAAAGAGTTTGAGATCAAAGTTTAGTAGGGATATAGGCCGGTATGCAGCCACCTGTGTCGGGTCTTTACCCGATTTCGGGATCAGGGTGATATAGGCATGATTGCGCCCCCACCGAAACGCCCCCTTCTCTGTTCTGGTGGTAAAAACCTCACGCAGCACTGGGCCCACGCCATCTCCTAGGATTTTATAGAATTCAGCACCTAGTCCGTCAGGTCCCGGCGTTTTGTAGCACTGGGCTGCGGCTATGGCGGACTGTATCTCCAGTGTGGTAGGGGGTAGATCAAGAGCCTCTCTTTGATCTGCCGTGAGTTGGGGCAGCTGCATAGCTGCGAGGTAATCCTGCAGCTCCTCTGGAGGGCCAGCTGCCGCTTTGTATAAATTTTGAAAGAAATTCCGAAAAATCTCTGCAATTTCTACAGTCTCCCTATGGATACGTCCCTGACCGCCTTTTAATGCCGCTACGTGGGCAGAACCCCGTCGGGCCCGCAAACATCGCGCTAATAGCTTGCCGGGTTTATCCCCGTAGCAGTGTAGGCGAAATCGATAAAACAGAACCGATTTCTTTGCACGCTGGTGCAAGAGCTCGTTTAATTCAGTTTGGGTTTCCCACAACAACTTCTTGTTTGGTGTCATAGGCGTATGGGCGCACCTCCGGCGTAATTTTGTGGTTTGGCGTTCAAGTATTAGAATGCGTTCGGCCATCAATCGGCGCCGTCTGGCGGCATATCCTATGATTTCCCCTCGGAGTACCACTTTCGCCGTTTCCCATACTAATTCGGGATCGTCGGCGTGAGCATGGTGATCAGTGAGAAAGTCCGCCCATCTCTGACGTAGAAACTGGCGAAATTGCCCATCTGAGTAGAGCTCCAGGGGAAACTTCCATAAACGTGAGCGAGCCGTGTCTCGCCCCCAATGCAGGTCAATCCATACCAGCGCGTGGTCCGAAATCTCCGAGGGGCCAATTTGAGCATCCTCCGTATGCGTAAACAACGTCCCCGAGATGATTATGTAGTCTATACGGGCACTGGTGCCATGGGCCCGAGACTGATGAGTGTAGTCCCTATCTGAGGGATGTATTACCCGCCAGGGGTCGATTATACCCAATCTTCGACAGAACCGCGCCAACAATTGAGAGGATGCTACCCTCTCTCGTCCACCTCCTCTCCTAGAGGTGTCCAGGTCAACATCCAGGACTCCATTAAAGTCCCCTCCTAGGATCACAGGGCACTCCGGGAGTTGCTCCACCCTAGATGCCAGGCCGTTGTAAAAACCCGGATCGGTCACGTTGGGACCGTAAAGGCCTCCCAAAATTACCGGTTTACCGTCTAAATGACCATATAACAACAGAGATCTACCAATATTATCTGCAAGGACGGTCTCCTCTACGAATCGGAGGCGTTTATGAATTAGGATCACTACGCCCCCCTTTTGCCCTTGGGCGGGGGATCCCCAAACCTGGCCCACCCAACTCCGACAGAGCTTGCCATGCTCAACCGTCGTCTGGTGGGTTTCCTGGAGAAATGCTATGTCACATTTGTGGCGAGCCAGTGCCTGCAGTACCTTATATCTTTTAATGGGATTTCCCAAACCGCAGACATTCCAAGAAATTATCTTCAACGCGCCGGGGCAGTGCCAAGTTGCCACCACAGTGTCATGCCCAATCTTTCCAGAGGGACACCCCCAGCCTTGCGCCCCCCCCAAATCAGTAGTGAACAGTACTGCCATCTGTTACCAATCAGTGGAGTGTTCCCTACCCCAACCCCCCCTCCCCCTCGCCCACCCCCCCTCTCTTCCCCACCTCTTCCCCCCTCTCCCCCCCTCTACCCCTTCCCCCTCCCCCCCTCTACCCCTTCCCCCTCCCCCCTCCCTCTTCCTCCTCCCCCCTCCCCACCCTCTCAAGTCCAGCCATGTCCTGGACCACTTCCTAAGGCAAACGGGGCGCCCCCTAACCCCAAATTCTACCTATGAGCCAATAGGAACGCAAAGGAAGAAGAACTTACAGTTATAAACGCTATGAAGAGCCTTGCAGAGACAGATTTATTGCCTCTTTTTATCTCATTCTCCAGCCGTCTCCACTCGGGCTGCCTCTTAATTCACCCCACCTATCCCCCCCCCCCCCGACCAGAGCAGAGTGACGTTGTCAAGATTAATCCTCTCCACCCTTGGAAGAACTCAGTCTACCCCCACCCCCCCTCTTCGCCCAGGGGATCGCCGCCTTAAGGCATTGTCCCAACGCGGTTACCATCTAGACACGCTGCACAACGCAACGGCTCTTGCCGCGCTTACCTTTAGCCCTCTGCGGATCCAGCCCCGGTAAAGAGGCCTTCCGTCGAACGGAGGACGTTCCGGGGATACCGTAACCCCAGGCTTTCTTCGTTATGGATCTAGATGTGAGGGCGTGGTTGTAGGTAGGTCCTACCAGGCCCCGCCTGTGTTGTCAAGGGGCGTGGGTAGCCATAGCATGCTTCCGGCTCCCCCCCCTCCCCCAAGGACCGCCATCCCCCCCCCACCACCCTGACCCGGACACACCACCCTGGAGATCAGCCTCCCCCCCCTAGAAAGACAGCGTTCGCTATCTAATAATGTTGAGTGGAGGATGCTGATCTCAAAAAAGGGGGGGAGGAGGGGATTGTGTCGTGCTCAGAAGGGCCAGTCTTGTAGCCCTGGCCGATAATGCTTCCGTGCTCCCCTAGACTCATGCCCCTCCACCCCACCCCCCGCCCCACATACCTGGGAGGCATCAGGAGGGCGCTGAGGGAGAGGGGGCCGAGCCCGGGGAGAAAAACAGGGCCAGGGAAACAAGCAAGGGGTGGGAACAGAAGGCCCGCAAGACAGAGGCAACTATAACAAACAAAGTAACTTAAATACAATGTCTCCAGTTAAGAATAACAGTTATCAGGATCTTGAGACTGTGTAACTCAGCCCCTCAGATCACCGGGAGTGCGGGGCCATTAGTTCTCACACAGTAGAGGAATCTATAGGGGGGCCAACCAAACAAAAATGAAACAAAACAAACAAAAAAAGAAAATTCAGCCCCCATGTGTTGAGGGCTTTCTCCCAGCGCCTCCGGGGATGCATCCCATGCCGAGACAGTTCGTCGGGAGTCCCGTGGTCTAGCGAGGAGGCAAGGAATCCAAGAAGGCAGCAGCCTCGTCCGGGGTCGCCAACACACGAGATTGTCCTTGGTAGTCGATCCGCAGCCGGGCCGGGTATAGGAGGGAGAAGCGGATGTCTCGGTTGAATAGTTGGGTGCAGATCCCAGAGAAAGCCTTGCGTTGCTGGCTAACAATCACCGAGTAGTCTTGAAAGACGAGTATCGGTTCGGTGTCTTGTTGGTGTCGTCGCCTTCCCCTTGCCGCCTTCAGTACCTCCTCCTTCTGCCGATAATCAAGAAAGCGGGCAATGACTGCACGTGGCCTCCTGGCTTGTTCCCGTCTCTGGCCCAGGCGATGCACCCGCTCTATTTTTAAAGAGTCTCCGCTCAGATTCGGCATGAAGCTCCCAAGCCACGATTGTAGATAGCCAAGCAGGGCATTGTCGGCGACGCTCTCAGGGATGCCAATAAAACGCAAATTTTTGCGCCGGCCCCGGTTTTCCAACTCATCAATTTTGTCTCCTTGCTGTTTTACTAAAACCTCCAATGCGGCCACCTTAGCCACCACCGACTGTTGCGTGTCCTCTATCTCAGACACCCTGGTCTCAGCCTGTTCCAAACGCTCCTCCACCGCTGTAAAGCGTTGTCCGACCGATTGGATTTGTTCCGTTAGGTCTTGAAAGCGTGCGCTGAGCGCCTGTACCACCGCAATGCTCACCTCGGCCACCAAATCTGGTGGGGTGCCCGGTTTTGGGCTAGAAGGGGAGCCATCCACCATCTTGCTTTCCAGGGCACGAGGCTTTTCCTTCCTTACAGCTTTGGAGGCCATCGGGCTCGGATTAAGAAAGATCTCGCGTCTCACTCTGGATATTGTTCGTGTAGAATAACAGAGGTAGAACTGGGTAGTTAAGAATCACAAATGCAAGAATTTAAAGCCGCTGCATGGGGCAGAGTCCCGGAGCTGAACTTAAGACGTCTGTTCAGCTCATTGCCCAGCCAGAAGTCTCTTCCCCAGCCGGAAGTCTCTCAATGCTGAACTTTTAAGCACTTTATGATGTATCTTGCCATTTCTTAATAGACCAGGACATTGCTACTCTAATCTCTTGACACAGAGAATGAAGTCAGCAAACACATTTTCTTAACCAGGATACGCTCAGACCCCTAGCCTAGAAAGCAAAACTTATACATCATGGATTAAACTTATTTAAATTCTATGTTTTTGAAAGTTTTGTGGTTATGAATGCATTATCTTTTGTTGAGCATAATTCTTGGAATTCTATGTGACGACTCATGATGTATGTTTCCTTTTTTTGTGTCCTGATGTCTTTCCTTTGCGAGCCGAGATGTCTATATCAATCAATGTTCAGGGTAATGCGAGTCAAACCATTACCTGAGATAAGAGAGCCTGCCTAAGAATTTTTGGTGAACAATTGACATGAGTTTAATTTAATTGCCATAAAAACTGTCAGTTTATGTTTTGATGTTAGTTACCCCTTAAATAATAAGATTAACACCACCTTGTAAGTTGTGCATCTAACAAAAGAGGTGTGTCTATTAGGTCACATGTTAAATTTAATTTGATAAAGAGAAAACAAAGAATACGGATGCAAAATAGAAGTACGTTGCAAGCTAACTTGGTATACATATAGTTAAATAAATTGTAATAATTTAGTGCTAGCAGTAGATGTATTGTAATTAACATTAGATTAGATAAGATAATTCTGTTCAGTAATTCTATATTGACATTAGTAGTTGTGCATGTTTGCTATTGTGAGGAATCAGAGGAGTGTTGCTGTAGTGAGTTTTGGTTCTGCAAATTATATATTACATGCACTGAATCCTATGGGCCAAAGATGACAACTGCTATGAATGAAAAGAGGTCTGCAATGCTATTGAAAGCCGGATGGAAGCAAGGATCAGCGATTCTAGCACTGTTTCAGAAAGATATATATGCAGCCATGAAGCTGGGTAGACAGTTACTAAAACTGTACAAGATGTGCATAGCGCAGCCCAGAGTGAAAAAGAGAATGCCACTGGAGAACTTGTAGTTATGACCAGTGTTGCGATGTGAATGTGAGCGTAAACCTCTGAACTACTGAAAGATCTAAGAACAGTTGGCCACTGTCAGCATATAGTACTTGAAGAATAATTGGTAAAGCCTTACTCTCTCTATACATTCTTACTGAAACTTAGCAAGGGCAAACATTGTCACATCATTTTGGTTAATTTGCAGTATGCTTGTAATTCCTTTTCTATGTTGTCAAATGGAGCAAATGTATAAAGACTGCTTCCAACCAGCAAGATGACGTTCGCCTGTGAACCAGATGTGGTGCCTGAAGCAAGTGAAGAGAAAGGTGTTCTCTACTATGGCAGAAGATTTATTTTGGACTTGGATATGTTTGAGCTATATGAAGAATGGTTGGGAATGTCTGAAGCCTAGCAGCCTGGAGAGAGATGTGTTATAAAAGCCAAGGACATACTCTGGGATGACATTGTTTGTGAGAATGAGACAGAATGCTTTGTTTTTAGAATGCTGGAGCTGAGAAATGTCTGTGCTCTGACCTATAACATAGATAAACAAAGCCTGATGTAGAGCTGAATTTGTATCATGTAACAGTTTTTCCCCTAATAAAAGGAGGTGCGATGGCATAACTTGGGGGGAGGGGGTAATCATGGGAACCTGTGCAAGTGTGCACACCAGCAAATTCATCACTTAAGCTTAAGTTGCACTGTTTTATATAACTCTGTGTCTGCGCTTCCTTATTTGCAGCTAAATTTAGAGAACTGAAGTCCAAGGATTGAGGTTAAGTTATGCTATCTGGTCAGAAGTAGGCCACAGGCTAAAAGATCCAGTCACATTCAAAATTCTTGCAGGCCCCGGATCACTTACTCGCCATTTTGTGAAGTCTTTGAGGGAATTAGCTCCATATTTAACTTCCGAGATGGCCGATTTCGCAAACTTATCTGCAATGAGTTTAATGCTCGTTGCAGAGATTGTTTCAGGAAGCTGTTTTCTATAGTTTTTCTCCCAGTGACCATGGACCTGAGGGCAGGGGGGAGAGGGGAAGGAAAAAAAAAAAAGTGTTGCAAGTCATATCATCAGAAAAGAAGAAAATAAAAAACAAACAGCAAACATTATAACTCCAAGCAGGGAACCACCATAGTCTGTCTAAACTGATGCCTATCAATAAATAAGGGTTAACTAAACAGAGCTGATACTTTTATAAATTCTCCACATGTCCAATTATATTTTTTGTTGGATTCAATGTTGAGAGGGAACAAACCACTCTCCTGTGACAGACTCCTTTTACTCAATTTTTCATTACAGGCAAAAACCTAACATAAAAAGCACTTAGCTTATGTAGTGCTAATGGAGCCAAGCAGCAAGGCATCTCACTTGTGCCACATTTCGAGCTGTCTCAATTCCAAACAGTTCTGCTTCAGGTGCCACAAAGCCTCTTGCTCCCATGTAACAAAAAGCGCATCCAAAGTGCAATGCATCCTACTCCAATTTTATAGTAAGTGTCAGACGCCATCCCCAGCTGGGTAGACATTCCATCCCTTTGCCTCAAAATGGCCAAATCATCATAAAAGCACGACAGCTGTATACAAATGCTCATGTTCAAAGAAGATTTGACCAACCATATTCTAGATTTAGACAAGGAGGATTGAAAGTTCTTAAATAAAAAATCCAAACGCTGTTCCAACCATTGAAGCTTAGCCACCTGATTACCGCAACAGGGATCACTAGGAACGTGATCAATAATACGCCACTTGAGATCATGAAAACCATGCTGGAACTCCAGGCAATGTGCCACAATTGGGGCCGATAAAATTGACGTGTTTATCCAAGAAGAGAGTTCCCCCAGGTGGACCCTGACAGATCAAATGGTCCTGCCAACATACCAGCACGTTTTTCATGATTTCAAGGCACCCTAGATGTAATTAACTCCTATGAGAGTACTTTAAGGGTCTTGGGCATATAGAACATTGCTTTACATCTTTAATGGACTGTTATAAAATTCCGCAGGATATGTACAAGTAAACAGCAGACATACTAAAAATACAGCACCTACTTTTATGCAGTATAAATGCAGGTGCTTCCGGAGATGGAATGGACGCATATATGCATGTTCTTTTATAGATTCCCATTGTGTACCTATTTTAAAGGTGCATATACGCACAATTCTACATGCCTCAAAGGAGATGCAAATGTCTGTGCTGCTTCTCCTGGGACAATTTTATAAAAGGCACATATGTTGCCTTTATATACCTTGAATGACTAGGTGTCCTATTATAAAATTATCCTCCATGACGCCATATTCTAATTAATAATTACATAGACGCGCAAATAAATTCCTTAAAAACAAAATGTTATAAATGGAATAAAATAAAAACAGTGAAAATTAAATCCTTGACTAGGGGGATCTTACCCTTCTGGTCAGCTCTGTGGTGTTGACCAACCTCACGTGGCTGGCCAATGACCGGACATCTTTGTTATTGAGTCGCCATAGGTTTGGTAATAGATACATAACCTTGTAATTATCACAAACCTAACAAAAAAAAGAAGCAAGAGACCATTGGCATCAAGAGCGAGCAAATGCAGCATCCAACAGTGGGTGGGCACCATCTTCTCTCAGATATCTGAACCACCACCACCTTTACTTAAATGAAGACAATGTCCCCCAACACAGTAACCTAACGTGACAGTGAGGTAACAGAGGGAATAAAATAGTGAGTGGTATGAACAGGGCATTGTTATCTACTGGGATAGAGAAATTAAATGAAACTATCTGGTAGCAGATATATAAACAAGTTTAAGAAGGCATTTAATCAGTTAATTAAGTTGTGGAATTTGTTGCCAAGAGTGTGATCAAAGCTAGTAATACAGCTGGGTTTAATAAGAGATTGGAGGGCAAGTGAAGGAGTAGCCTAGTGGTTAGAGCAGTGGACTGAGAACTAGGGAAGCAGAGGTTCAAATCTCACCAACATTCCCTGTTATTTTGGGCAAGTCACTTAACCCTCCACCTGTCTCAAGTACAAACTAGTAAACCTGAATGTACCTCACCTTGAACAGTTACTGAAAAGGTGTGAGCTAAATCCACATTAATATCTGGCGAGTACTTCTTAGTGCCGAGTCAGCTTACCCAGGACAAAGGGGAGAGGGGCCTGGAAGGCAAGCAGAAGGGGAGTAGAAACTCAAGAATTGGAGGAAGGGGGAGAGAATGGATCCATAGGAAATGGTTGGGCTTGGGAGTAGGGAAAGAAGCAACTCAGAATGGGCTGGGTGCATCAGTGAGAATTAAGGAGAGCAAAGACTCAGGGAACAGTGGAGATTTGGTGATGAGAGTAAAGAGGGACTCTGGGATTGGGCTGGGTTATCAGCAGAGACTGGATGACCAACTGGGGAATTTGGGAGAATGGAAAACTCGGGGACTGGGAGGTAAACCAGAGGTTCAGAGATGGGAGAATACAGAAACTGAATGGCTCCTGGTGACAGCAAGGATGCAGTTTTAGTGGGAGAGGATAGTAAGAACCTAGCACTGGGTTTGAGCAGGAATGGGGAATGAAAGGAGTTGCTGGTGATGTGAAATATGGGCAAGAGATGGAGGTCGGAAGAGGAAGAGGCCAGAAGGGAGGGGCAAGCGAAAGATAAGGGAATGGGCAGGTGAAAGCTGATAAGCATGCAAGACGTGAATAGAGGAAGACTGAGGACTGGGGAGGACAAATACAGTAAGACAAAGATGAGATGTGAGAAATGGAGGTGGATGACTGAATATGGAAGAGGTGCAAGGCAATAAAGATAAGGAAAGGTAGCAAAGAGAAAAAAAAAATTGCGATGGGAGAACGCAAGAAGGCTTGACTAGCGATGAGAGAATTTGGCAGTAGAAGAGTTGGACAGGAATGGCTGAGAGAAATGTGAGGGGATGGTTTGCAATGCGTGCCTTTGAGTCAATGCTGACTCCTGCTGACAGCAGTCTTGGGTTTTCTTGGCAAGGTATGACCAGAAGTAGGTTGGCAGGCCTTTCTTCCAAGGCAATGGAGGGTTAAGTGACTTGCCCAAGGCCACAAGGAGTGCTAGTGGGTATCAAATCCTGGTTTCTTGGTTACCAAGGCAGTACTTTAACCATTAGGCTACTCCTCTATTCCTGGGATGGTTTAAGAGGCCCAGTTCTTGGTAGGGATGGGGGAGGACAAGGGATCCAGATAGCTAGATACTGGTGTTGGCTAGATAGGGTGTAGTTGGAGAAGAAAAGAATGTGAAGATAAGAGGGGTCAAAAGATGTAATAAGCTGAGAGAGGCAGAGAAGAATAGATGAGAGAAAAGGGAAGATCAATGTCAAGGTGAAGAAGAGAGGAGAAAAGAAAAGGAAAATGGAGAAGGCATCCTAAAATAAGTTAGAAGACCATAGTAACTTAGTATATGATGGCAGATAAACACCAATATGGTCCATCTAATCTGCCCGGCAAGAATAGGTGCACTTGCCACTCCGTGCAGGTCACCCTTCCCCATGCCTTTGTATAGGGGTGTACCCAATGCTCTGTGTAGGTCACTCATATTTGTTGACATATTGTTATGTTATTTTAATTTTACCCTGTTGCTATAAAGGAATCCACTGTGTCTGTCCCATGTCATTTTGAATTCTGTCACTGTATTGACCCCCACCACTTCTATTGGGAGGGCATTCCAAGCATCTACCACCCTTTCAGTGAAAAAGTATTTCCCGACATTGCTTTTCAGTTTACCCCCTTGTAGCTTCATGTTATGCCCGCTAGTTTTACAGCTGCCCGTCTTTGGAAGAGGTTGTTTTGTTCATTAATACTCTAAGTATTTAAAGGTCTGAATCATATCTCCCCTGTCCCTCCTCCAGAGTGTACATATTTAGGTATTCAAGCTTCTTCTCATCAGTCTTCTGACACAGGCTCCAAATCATTTTGGTTGCCTTCCTCTGAACCGTTTCCATACTTTTTATATGGTCACCAAAACTGAATACGATATGCCAAGTGAGGCCTCACCAGTGACATAAGAACATAAGATATGCCATACTGGGTCAGACCAAGGTCCATCAAGCCCAGTATCCTGTTTCCAACAGTGGCCAATCTAGGTCATACGTACTGTGGTGACGAGGCGGCAGCAGAACCTAGGAAAATAGCTAGAAATAAAACTTTTTCCTATGAGCAAGGGAATAGCTCGGCCAAGCATACGTATAAAACTGCAGGCAGAGAAAAAAAACCACACAGCTAGAACTACTGAGTTCAGACCACACCCAGGCTCCATGGCAACGCAGGGTGGAGATAGGAAGCACCTGTGGGAGGAGCTAGAAGGGGGAAGACGCTCACATACATTTAAGCTCTCAGAAACAGAGAGGAGGGGGCACGGGAACAGAGCCAGCCACAGCAGTAGTGACGGAGCCAGTCACAAGCCGTCCAGGAGAGAGGGACTGAGGAAGCTGGCCACAGGCAGTGCTGGAAGGCAGAGAGTGTCTAGGGACAGACACAGGAGAGACTCTCAGAGCAGCTGTTATTCAGGAGACTGCACTTCAGAGAGGAGCCCTTGCTGTGAAGAGATTGCAGCAAAGTTGGAAGGTAAGAGGCATAGTCCTGGGGGAGCCGTGGATTACAGCTCAGATACCAGAGAAGTCCTACAAGACTCTAAAGGAGAAGTTTTACCTTTTCAAAGGCCTGTAAGAAAGAGTGTTCCCAAGAGCAAAGTGAGACAGCTAAAACCTTTGAATGTTTTAGTCAGAGATAAAAAGCCTTGCAGACATTATAGAAGCCCAGAGGAGAGGAAGAAATATCACTGGGAAAAGTTGTTTAGACTTTTAGAGGAAGTTAAAAACCCAGAGGCATGTGAGTCTGATTATGAAGATATGGAAACGGAACCCTGTGGAGGTGGAACAGGATTCTGTTGATTCTTTGATGGATTGCTCTTTATGCCTGACGTCGGAGTGAAGGGGGGCAATGTTTTTTAAGCTGGAAAAAACCCAGAGCCAATGTATTTAAATGTCTTGATACTCTGAGTGTTGAAAACCTGAGAGAGAAAGAGAATTGCTAATGTTAAAGCCATAAGAAGTGTTACAGTGTGAAGTGAAGGTTACAGGAGCAGCTATTCTGTGGGTAATACAGACAAGCACAACGGAGCCTTGTTTTAAACCCTGAACAGTTGAAGGGAACTGATGTCTGTGCTGGAGGGGAATAGCAACCAGTAAGCAACAGTTTTCAACTGTGGCTTTGGAAGAAAAAAAATACCTTCTGTTGTATATAAGCTGAATGAAGCAAGTTTATTTTATCACTGCCAGAACACTGTTTGTATGATACCTTTTTGAGTGGAGAAAATAACCTTCATTTTGTGTTGGCTTGTTCACAACTTCTAAAGAAGCTTTTGCTTGCAAAGTTTAGACCACAAAAATAAATTTCCTGTGTTTTGCCTCTAAAACCACTCGGACTGTTTCTTTGCACACAACTACAATCCCAGAAGCCTTGGCTCTGGGCATAAAGCAATAAAAAGAGCATTAGATGGCACGCTGCCTCCTATAGGCAACCGCCTAGATGGGGTGCAGCGCCACAGTACCTAGCAGTTTCCCCAAAAGACAGGTTCCACAATGCTTGTACTGGGTCAAGCATTGATATCCTGGGTCCCTTCTTAATAATGGTTTATGGACCTTTCCTCCAGGAACTTGTCCAAACCTTTTTTAAACCCAGCTACACTAACAGCCTTTACTACATCCTCCGGTAACAAATTACAGAGTTTGATTACACGTTGAGTGAAGAAATATTTTCTTTTATTAGTTTTAAATAGTTTACCCTGTATCTTCATTGCATGTCCCCTAGTCTTTCTATATTCTGATAACGTAAACAATCGATCTACGTTTACGCGTTCCACTCCGTTCATTAATTTATAGACTTCTATCACATCTCCCCTCAGCTGTCTCTTTTCCAGGTTAAAGAGCCCTAACCTTTTTAGCCTTTCTTCATAGGAGTATCCTTCCATCCCCTTTACCATTTTGGTGACTCTTCTATGAACCTTTTCTAATAACAACACTATATCCTTTTTAAGATACGGCGACCAGAATTGCACACAATATTCAAGGTGCGGTCTCACCATGGAACGATATAGAGGCATTATAATATCTTTTGTTTTATTTTCCATTCCTTTCCTTATGATACCTAGCATTCTATTTGCTCTCTTGGCTGCCGCTGCACACTGGTCTGAGGGTTTTAACATGCTATCCACAATGACGCCTAAATCTTTTTCCTGGGTGGTGGTTCCTAATGTGGAACCTTGCATCGTGTAACCATAGTTTGGGTTGTTCTTCCCTAGGTGCATAACTTTGCACTTGTCCACATTAAATTTCATCTACCATTTTGATGTCCAGTCTTCCAAATTTATCAAGATCCTCTTGCAATTCTCCACAATCCTCTTGGGTTTTAACAACTTTAAATAGCTTTGTGTCATCTGCAAATTTGATAACCTCACTCGTTATTCCACTTTCCAGGTCATTTATGAATATGTCAAAAAGCAGCGGACCCAGAACAGATCCCTGGGGTACACCACTATTCACCTTTCTCCATTGGGAAAATTGGCCATTTAACCCAACCCTCTGCTTTCTATCTTTTAGCCAGTTCTTGATCCACAGTAGTACACTGCCTCCTATCCCATGACTCTTTAGTTTTGCCAAAAGTCTCTGATGAGGGACCTTGTCAAAGGCTTTCTGAAAGTCCAGATACACTATATCAACCGACTCACCTTTGTCCACCCGTTTATTCACACTTTCAAAAAAAAATAATAGATTAGTAAGACAGGATCTTCCTTGTCTAAAACCATGTTGGCTGTCTCCCATTAGTCCATGACTATCTACATGCTGAGTAATTTTATTCTTTATGATGATTTCTGCCATTTTTCCCGGTACTGACGTGAGGCTCACCGGTCTGTAGTTTCCCGGATCACCCCTGGAACCCTTTTTAAAAATTGGTGTTACCTTGGCGATCCTCCAATCTTCAGGTATTATAGATGATTTTAATGAAAATTCACAGATTACTAATAGCAGGTCTGAAATCTCATATTTCAGTTCTTTCAACACCCTTGGATGTATACCATCCGGCCCAGGTGATTTGCTACTCTTCAGTTTATCTAATAGTTGTAATACATCTTCCCGATGTATTGATATTTCCTTCAATTCTTCGGCACCTTTAAATACCACTTCAGTCATGGGTAACATCCCTACATCTTCCTCAGTAAAGACCGAAGCAAAGAATTCATTCAGTCTCTCCGCTATCGCCTTGTCGCCTATTATAGTGCCCCTTTAATGTACAATGACATTAGTACCTCTTCCTTTCTGTTGGTAATCCTTCTTTGTATGCAATCCAGCATCCTTCTGGCTTTTGCCACTGCCTTGTCACACTGTTTCACCACCTTCAGATCCTCAGAAACAATCACTCCGAAGTCCTTCTCCTGGTCCGTGCACACCAACCTCTCGCCCCCTATCACATACAGTTCTCCCAGATTTCTGCTTCCCAAGTGCATGACACTGTACTTGTTCACATTAAATCTTAACTGCCAAGCATTAGACCATTCTTCCAGTTTTTGTGGATCTTTCCTCATGTTACCAACTCCCTCAGGGGAGTCCACTCTGTTGCAAATTTTCATGTCATCTGCAAAAAGACAGACTTTTCCATTCAGTCCTTCAGCAATATCACTCACAAATACATTGAACCGTGCCGGTCCCAGGACCGAACCCTGGGGAACATTTCTAATCACATTCCTTTCATCCGAGTAAGTTCTGTTTACCATCACCTTCTGTTGTCCGACAGTCAACCAATTTCTGATGCAATTCACCACCTTGGGGTCCATCTCATGTGCCACCTAGACAAGGTCTTTGATAATGCTGGGGAGGCGTCTGCTGTCTTGGTACATGTCGGTACCAATGACATAGGAAAATGTAGTAGGGAGGTTCTGGATGCTACATTTAGGCCTTTAGGTAGGAAGTTGAAATACAGAAACTCCAGGGTAGCTTTCTGCAAAATGCTTCCTGTTCCACATGCAGGACTCCAAAGGCAGGCAGAGCTCCGGAGTCTCAATGCGTGGATGAAACGATGGTGCAAGGGCGAGGGTTTTGGATTTGTTAGGAACTGGGGAACATTCTGGGGAAAGGAGGGGCTTTTCCAAAGGGATGGACTTCACCTTAACCGGGATGGAACCAGGCTGCTGGCATTAACCTTTAAAAAGAAGATAGAGCAGCTTTTAAACTAGATAATAGAGGAGAGCTGACAGTCACCCTAGAGCACATGGTTCAGAACAACTTATCCTTGAAGGATACTACCAAAAGAATGAAGTTAGGGCATATCAGCAGAGAGGTTCCAATAAAGGCAAAAGTAGCCCAAATGCCCTTGAGTATGGAGCAGACAGAGCTTAAAGATTCCAAATTACCCCTGCCTACCTATAACCAGATTAATATTAATAAAATACAGTCTCTAAAATGCTTGTAGGCAAATGCTAGAAGTCTAAAAAATAAGATGGGAGAGTTAGAATACATAGCACTAAATGAGGTTAGATATGATTGGTATCTCAGACATGGTAGGAGGAGGACAAATCAGTGGGACCACAGATACCTGGTTACAAACTATATCACAATGATAGAGCTGATTGAATTCGTGGAGGGGTTGCGCTCTATGTTAGAGAGAGCATTGAGTCACAAAGGATTAAAGTTTTGCAGGAAACAAAATTTGCTGTAGAATCTCTATGCATTGAAATTCCATGCAAAAAGGGGAAGGCGATGGCAGTGGGGGTGGCAGTGGGGGTGTACTATCAACCGCCTGGCCAGAATGAACAAATGGATGACGAGATGCTCAAAGAAATCAGGGAAGCTAACAAAAAGGTACAGCACAGTAATAACAATGATTTCAATTACCCCGGTATTGACTGGGTCAGTGTCACGGCAGGACATGCCAGGGAGATAAAGTTTTTAGATGAAATAAATGACTGCTTCTTGGAGCAGCTGGTTCATGAACCGACCAGAGGAGAAGCCATTTTGGACCTAGACCTTAGTGGAACACCAGATCTGGTATAAGAGATAAGGGTGTTGGGGCCACTTGGCAATAGTGACCACAGTATGATCACGTTTGATTTAATTAATGGAGGAGGGATGGTAAGGAAATCCACAGTACTACCTTTTAACTTTCAAAAGGGAGACTATGATAAAATGAGGAAAATAGTTAAGAAAAATCTAAAAGCAGCAGTTGCAAAGGTTAAAGACTTACAACAAGCTTAGGTGTTTAAAAATACTATCTTGGAAGTCTAGACCAGCTGTATTCCATGCTTTAAGTAGAAGGAAATCCAAAAAACTGCCAGCATGGTTTAAAGGTGAGGCCAAAGAGGCTGTTACCAAAAAAGCATTTTTCAGGAAATGGAAAAAAAAAAGAGCCAAATGACGAAAACTGGAAACAGCATAAGCATTGGCAAGTTAAATGCAAGGCATTGATAAGGCAGGCAAAGAGAGAATTTGAGAAGAAGCTTGCTGTAGAAGCAAAAACGTGTAATAAAGACTTTTTCAAGTACATTCATAGCAAAAAACTTGAGTCAGTTGGACCATTAGATGATAGAGGGGTAAAAGGGGCACTAAGAGGGGATAAGGCCATAGCGGAGAGACTGAATGAATTCTTTGCTTCGGTCTTACTGAGGAATGTTAGGGATGTTACCCATGACTGAAGTATTATTTAAAGGTGACACTGCGGAAGAATTGAAAGAAATATCGATACACCAGGAAGATGTATTACAACTATTTGATAAAATGAAGAGTAGCAAATCACCTGGAACGGATGGTATACATCCAAGTGTGTTGAAAGAACTGAAATATGAGATTGCAGACCTGCTATTAGTAATCTGTGAACTATCATTAAAATAATCTGTAATACCGGAAGACTGGAGGATGGCCAATGTAACACCAATTTTTAAAAAGGGTTCCAGGGGTGATCCATGAAACTACAAACCGGTGAGCCGGACTTCAGTACCAGGAAAAATGGTAGAAACCATAATAAAGAACAAAATTACTGAACATGTAGATAGTCATGGCTTAATGGGTGCAGCCAACATGGCTTTAGACAAGGAAGATCTTGTCTTACTAATATGCTATGTTTTTTTGAAGGTGTGAATAAACATGTAGACAAAGGTGAGTCAGTTGATATAGTGTATCTGGACTTTCAGAAAGCCTTTGACAAGGTCCCTCATCAGATACTTTTGGCAAAACTAAAATGTCATGGGATAAGAGGCAGTGTACTATTGTGGATCAGCAACTGGTTAAAAGATAGAAAGCAGAGAATAGGGCTGAATGGGCAATTTTCCCAATGGAGAAGGTGAATAGTGGAGTACCACAGGGATCTGTTCTGGGTCCACTGCTTTTTGACATATTCATAAATGACCTGGAAAAGGGAATAACGAGTGAGGTTATCAAATTTGCAGATGACACAAAACTATTTAAAGTTGTTAAAACCCATGAGGATTGTGGAAAATTGCAAGAGGATCTTGATAAATTGGAAGACTGGGCAACCAAATGGCAGATGAATTTTAATGTGGACAAGTCAAAGTTATGCACCTAGGAAACAACCACCCAAACTATAGCTACACGATACAAGGTTCCACATTAGGAACCACCACCCAGGAAAAAGATTTAGGTGTCATCGTGGAGACTATGTTAAAATCCTCCACCCAGTGTGCAGCGGCGGCCAAGAGAGCAAATAGAATGCTAGGTATCATAAGGAAAGGAATGGAAAATAAAACAAAGGATATTATAATGCCTCTGTATCGTTCCATGGTGCGAATGCATCTTGACTATTGTGTGTAATTCTGGTCGCCGTATCTTAAAAAGGATATAGTGTTTTTAGAAAAGGTACAGAGAAGAGCCACCAAAATGGTAAAGTGTGGAAGGATACCCCTATGAAGAAAGGCTAAAAAGGTTAGGGCTCTTCAACCTGGAAAAGAGACGGCTGAGGGGTGATATGATAGAGGTCTATAAATTAATGAATGGAGTGGAATGGGTAAATGTGGATCGATTGTTTACATCATCAGAATATAGAAAGACTAGGGGACATGCAATGAAGCTACGGGGTAATCTAAGACTAATAAGAGAAAATATTTTTTCACTCCATGTGTAATCAAATTTGTTACTAGAGGATATAGTAAAAGCTGTTAGTGTAGCTGGGTTTAAAAAAGGTTGGGACAAGTTCCTGGAGGAAAGGTCCATAAACCATTATTAAAAGAGACCCAGGATATCACTGCTTGACACAATACAAGCATTGTGGAACCTGTGTCTTTTGGGGAAACTGCTAGATACTTATGACCTAGATTGGCCACTGTTGGAAACAGGATACTGGGCTTGCTGGACCTTGGTCTGACCCAGTATGGCATATCTTATGTTCTCCTATGAGGAAAAGTATCAAAGGCTTTGCTGAAATCTAGCTAGATCACATCCATCGCATGCCCTTGACCTCATTCTCTGGTCACCCAGTCAAAGAACTCAATCAGATTTGTTTGGCAAGATCGTCCTTTGGTAAAGCGTAGTTACTCACCTGTAACAGGTGATCTCCCGGAACAGTAGGAATAAGTCTGCACATATGGGTATCGTCGGTACCGACACACTCCCCAGCGTCCAATAGGAAAGCCTTTGGGAGCATCTCACAGCGCCTGCCTTCCCAACTCTCCCTCTTAAGTTGAGTTTATAGCTGAGACCAAAGGAGAGAGTAGACAAAGAGAGAGAGAGAGAGAGAGAGAGAGAGAGAGACAACTCCTAGGGGAGGAGGGTGGGTTGTGAAGACTTATTCCTGCTGTTCCCGGAGATCACCTGTTACAGGTGAGTAACTACACTATCTCCAGGAACAAGTAGGAATGTTGTCTTCACATACGGGGACTCCCCAGCTGAGAGATGCCAGGGGGATGACCCCAGCAAGCTGCGAACTCCAGGTGAGATGGGTCATTCTTCCTCCCATGGATCTCTGGCATCGAAATCCGGGACGGTGGGTAGGAATTGTACTAAGTCTGAAAGAGATGCTGGAGCACAGCCTGGCCAAATGAGGCATCCCAACAGGAGTCCTTGTCTAAGCAATAATGGGCTGTAAAGGTGTGCATCGAAGCCCAAGTGGCTGCTCTACAGATGTTATTTATTTATTTATTTACAGTCTCTTATATACCGCACTATTCAGCATCAGCGCGGTTTACATGGAACAAAAATGCTCAGTACGGTTAACACGTATGAGTTTACAGATAACAGGGCAAAAAACTTGGATAACAGGGGTAAACTATTTACAAGACTTGCTACATAGAGTCATATGAACAGGAGTTTCATAGAAACAAATGCACCACTAAGGGTTAGGGTATCTGCCTTGGCGTGTTGTTGAGATACAATTCGCTAAGCAAATATATGGTATCGTTGGACTCTATGGGGTGTCGGGCTCTGAGGTACTTGTTGAAAAGGTGGAATTTGAGGGCTTTCCTAAACTGTGTTAGGCTCTTAATAGCCCGGATACCTGGGGGTAATGTATTCCAGCATCTTGGCGCACTGAGACTAAAGGCCCTATTGGCTGTAGATGCAGTGCAATCTGTTAGTGCTTTCAGGACTTTTAGAGAGTTTATAGCCGTGGATCTTCTTGCTCTATTTGGAGATGTGGAATGGATGAGGGCAGTTAAGGATGCAGAGGAGAGCTTGTTAACAGCTTTAAAAGTGAGTAACAAGGTCTTGAAAATGATTCTAGCCTGGATGGGTAGCCAATGTAACTGTATCAGCAGAGGCGTCACGTGGTCATTCCTGGAGGCTCCATGGAGGACCCTTGCTGCCGCGTTCATAGCGAGTTGCAGCGGGTTCAAGGTGGATTGGGGAAGACCTTGCAGGATGGCATTGGCATAGTCAAAATGAGGTATGATCAATGCCTGGTAGATTGTCCTGAAATCATTTGGTTCCAGCATGGATCGTAAATGCCTAAGTGAACGGATCTTGTAGTATACTGCTCTGACTGTGTTTCCTATGTGGGCCTTCATGTCCAGGCGTTGATCCAAAGTGACTCCCAGGTAACGTATTGAAGGTTTAGATTGTAACTCAGCTTCTTTTAATTTAAGATATTGTGGTGGGGTAAAGTTAGGGTTCCTCGTGATGAAGAGTACTTCCGTTTTCTTATGTTGTATTCGGAGGTTTTGGGAGAGAAGCCAGTCAGATATTGCATTGAAACAGCTCGTCAGTGGGGAGAGGTCCAAATGTTCAGTAGAGAAGGGTATGTAAAGCAGGACATCGTCAGCGTTTAACATGCAATCAACATTGAAGGACCGGATGATCTTACAAATTGGCTGCATGTAAATGTTGAACAATAGGGCAGAAAGGGAGGATCCTTGTGGGACTCCCTGGCTTTGGTGGAAGGGTTCTGAAGTTATCCCTCCAGAACGAACATGCTGCCATCTTTCGGACAGGTAAGATCTGCACCATTCAAGTGCTCTTCCATTAATGCCTTTCTCAATTAGTCGTCCTAAGAGAAGCTCATGACTTACTGAATCAAAAGCTGCAGCGATGTCCAGAAAGATGAGAGCAAATCCTTGACAGATGTCGTCAATGCTGGTGATTATTTTGCAGAAGAGAGTGGTAAGAAGAGTTTCTACATCATGGAATTCCCTAAAACCATGTTGGCAGGGGTCTAACGGTGCAGCGGCGTCGATGTGGTCCTGTAATTGTCGTTGAACCTCTTTTTCAATGATCTTCGCGAGTAGTGGTATGCTGGATATAGGTCTGTATGATTCTACCTTTTGGGGATCGAGCTTGCAGTTATCAATGGACACAGAACGAAGGTCAGCCATTGAGGCTGCCATTGCTCTCACATTGTGAGCTATGACATGGCCTTTGAGAGAAAGTCCCTTACTCAGATATGCAAAGGGTATGCAATTTGCAATCCACCTAGAGAGAGTTCTTTTGGAAAATGGAAGTCCCAAATGACTAGAATCAAAAGCAACAAAAAGCTGAGAAGATTTCCTATGTTGCTTAGTTCTTTGAAGGTAAAAAGCTAAGGCTCTTCTACAATCTAAAGTATGAAGATTCCTTTCTGCATTAGAGGCATGAGGCCTAGGGAATTATACAGGAAGGTAAACCGCTTGGTTTACTGTAAATGAAAAGGCGAAACCACCTTTGGCATAAAGTGAGTATGAGTCCTAAGAACTACCTTATCATGGTGAAATCTTATATAAGGAGGATCCGCCACTAAAGCCTGTAACGCACTGATGCATCTTGCAGAAGTGAGTGCAACTAGGAAGATGCCTTTCCAAGAAAGAAACTTTAGAGCTGTAGTGGCTAAAGGCTCAAAGGGCGGTTTCATGAGCTGCCTGAGAACAAGATTCAGATCCCATGCCACCGGTGGTGACTTAATGGGAGGTTTCGTTAAAAGTAAACCTCTCATAAATCTCGCTACGAGTGGATGAGAGGAAATAGGTTGTCCATCCAGAAGTTCACGAGAAGCAGCAATGGCACTAAGATGGACCCTTACTCAATTGGTTTTTAGACCAGAATCTAATAGATGGTGTAGGTACTCCAGAAGCGATTCGACAGGCACTGTAATGCAATGTGTGCCTTCGAGTCAGTCCTGACTCCTGGCGACCCAGAAGCTCCTGGGTTTTCTTGGCAGTGTCACCGGAAGTAAATTGCCAGGCCTTTCTTCCGAGGCAATGGAGGGTTAAGTGACTTGCCCAAGGCCACAAGGAGTGCTAGTGGGAATCGAACCCTGGTTGCTTGGTTACCAAGTGGGTTATATTCCCTTTGAGAACACCATACAGAGAATCTCTTCCACTTAAAGGCGTACGATCGCCTTGTGGAAGGCTTCCTGGAAGCCACAATGATCTCCTTTACCTGTTGAGATAGGTTGATATCGGGGAATCCTAGCTTTTCAGTAGCCAGGCCCTGAGGTGCAGGGACTGGTGATTCGGGTGTAATAGCGTCCCGTTCTCCTGGGAAAGAAGATCTGGAGCACATCCCAACTCCAGAGGTGTGGCTTGAGAGAGAGATGCAGAAGCAGAGGATACCACGTCTGCCATGGCCAACATGGAGCTATGAGTATCATATGACTTCTGTCTCTCTGAAGCTTGAACAAAGTTTTGGGAATGAGGGGAATAGGTGGGAAGGCATAGAGGAAGTCATCCCTTGCCTGACAGTCTTGAGCTGGAATTCTGGAACAGAATCAGGGAGGTTTGGCATTCTGTGGACTTCAAAGAGGTCTATATCTGGCGTTGCGCAGATTCGAAACACTCAAGCAAGTTGGTCTGAGTGCAGAGACCATTTGTGTGGCAGCAGTATTCGACTGAGCTGGTCTTCCCAAAGATTTTGAATGCCTGGAAGATATACCACTAGAAGGTGGATTTGAAGCTCTCTGGCGAGGGCCCACAGTCGCAAAGCTTCATTGCATAATGACAGAAAGCCTGTTCCACCCTGCTTGTTCACATACAACATGGCTACTAGAATGTCGGTCTGGACCAGAACTGTCTTGTAGCTGAGATGGGCCTGAAAAACTCAGACAGCATGGAATATGGCTCTGAGCTCTAGGAGGTTTATGTGAAGACAAGCCTCCTGTAGGGTCCAGAGACCCTGAGTTGATAGATTGTGCAAGTGAGCCCCCCAACCCAACTTGGACGCATCTGTTAGGGTGGTTTGGCATAGGGGCTGCTGGAAAGGAGAACCCACAAGAAGGTTTCCCAGCGACTGCCACCATTGCAGGGACAAAATGAGACGTGTGGAGTTTCTGATTTTGTCCGTTAGCAGACCCAAGGCCTGTGTCCACTGAGAGGATAGGGTCCACTGGCTGCTCACATATGAAGGCGAGCATAGGGAACCACATGGACCGTGGATGACATATGCCCCAGGAGCTGAAGCATCTCCCGAGCAGTCAGGAAGACCTTCATAGCTGCTTGGGAGGCCAGCTGTACTATACGAAGACACCATGGCTGTGGCAGGAAAACCCTTGACTGCCTTGTGTCTAGACGAGCCCCTATGAATTCTAGAGACAGAGCAGAGGTGAGATGAGATTTTGGGAGGTTTATGACCAGTCCCAAGTATCGAAGGATTCGCATGGTGTGAGAAAGAGTGAAGCAGACTTCTGGAGCTGTTGATGCTCGAATGAGCCAGTCGTCTAAGTAAGGGAAGACGAATATTCCTAGAGTTCTCAGGAATGCTGCTATTACTGCCATGCATTTCATGAAGACTCTTGGGGCAGAAGCCAGACCGAAGGGAAGGATCCTGTATTGGAAGTGTCTTCCCTGGAAAAGGAATCAAAGGAATTTCCTGTGATCTGTATGGATGAGAATATGCGTATATGCATCCTTTAGATCTAGAGAACATAGCCAGTCCTGACTCTGAAGGTATGGCAGGAGTGTTCCGAGGGAGATAATTTTGAATTTTTCCCAGAAAAGATACTTGTTTAATTCTCTGAGGTCTAGCATAGGCCTGTATCCCCCTGTTTTCTTTGGTATGAGACAGTAAGGGGAGTAGAATCCCTTGGGGTATGGGTACCTCTTCTATTGCTCCTTGAGCAAGAAGTGATGCGACCTCCTGACCCAAGGAGACTGGTGGCAGGGACCTGAGAATTGAACTGTCTTATCATTGTAGGAGGGAGCATGCTGTGAAAATGAAGTCTGTACCCCTCTCGTACAATGGACAGAGTCCAGTTTTCTGATGTTATTTGTTGCCATCTTGTGGCAAAATGGCATAACCTGTCCGGGATAGTAAGGGGTTCTGGACATTTCAGGGGCAGAAAAACTAAGTTCTCTAGGAAGGAGTCAAAGCCCCTGAGGAGATTGAGTCTGTTGAGCCGGTTGAGCTCTTGGAACTTGTGGCTTCCTCTGCTGTCTGTTCTGTTGTCCCCTTTGGGGAATATGAACTGGACAGGGACCCTGATGGGTGTAAAATGGGTAAAACTTCTTTTTCTTGTTGAAAAAGGGTTTCTTGACTGACTTTTTCTTTGCTGGGTTGGCTGTAGACTTTGATAGTCTGTTCAAGGTAGTATTTTCAGCTTCAATCTGATTAGCCTTGTCTTGCCAATCTTTGCCAAAGAGACTTTCTCCTGTGCAAGGAATGTTTCCCAGCTTGTCTTGCACCCACTACTCTGTCTGATGCCTGAAGCCAGGCAATACGACATGCACCAATGGAAATAGCAGATGTTCTGCTAGTGCATTCAAAGCAATCAAAAGTTGCAAAAGTTGCACGGTTTACAAATTTTGAAACATCCTGGGCATGTTTGACCAGAGTAAGGAATTCCCCCCTTTTTTCTTCAGGGAGAAGAGGGCTCATGAGCTCCAAGTCATCTGTAACTTCTTTGAGGAACATTCCCATATAGAGAATGTAGGAGCTAATCCTGGCTGCCAACATGAAGGATTGGAAACATCGACGCCCAAAGGCATCGAGAGTCCTCGATTCACGGCCCGGAGGATTGGAAGAATGTGTTTTAGCACTCTTAATCCTATGCATCGCTGATTCCACTACCATTGAATGGTGTGGTAACTGAGTCTTTTGAAAGCCAGGACAGCTTGGAACTCGGTACATGGTATTGAGCCATCGAGAGTGTGGAGACACCGTTAAAGAAGTTTCCCCACATTCAGGAGTAATTACTCACCTGTAACAGGTGTTCTCCAGGAGCAGCAGGAATCAGTCCTCACATATGGATGACGTCGGCGCTGACGGAGCCCCTGTGCGGAGCATTTCCCCAGCTTTCAAGGAAAGCCTTTGGGAATACCCGCCCAAGGGTGTCATCTTGCTCAGTCTGATGACATAGCTAAAAAACAGCAAACAAACAAAATGAAGTATAAGACTGCAACTCCAGGGGAGGAGGGAGGGTCATGAGGACTGATTCCTGCTGCTCCTGGAGAACACCTGTTATAGGTGAGTAACTACTCTTTCTCCAGGACCAAGCAGGAAGTCAGTCCTCACATATGGGACTCCCCAGCTCTAGGCTACCGGGAACCCTAAGCTGAAAAATGGCTCCCTCTCAAGAGCCTCAGCATTTGTGAGAAGAATATCCTCTGAGAACGCCCCCGTACGGTAGCCAAACACAAGGGCCAGAGGGTAGGAGTTGCCTAAACCTCAAAGAGATTACGGAGTACCGCCTGTCTGAAAGCACTGTCCCTTTGGGACTCACTCTCGAGGCAGTAGTGGGCTACAAAAGTCTGACTTGAAGACCAAGTAGCGGCACGGCAGATATCTGCCAATGGAACAGAACAGAGATGAGCTACTGACGTGGCTTTTGCCCTGACACGGTGGGCCGTGACTCAACCCTGCAAGGGGAGGTCGGCTGCCTTGTACGCCCAGGCAATACAATCTGCTACCCAAGTGGACAACGTACGCTTGGAGACAGGTAACCCCAGTTTATTAGGGTCAAAGAAGACAAAGAGCTAAGTGGCCCTTCGATGCCCCCTTGTACGTTCTATGTAAAAAGACAACGCCCTCTTACAGTCCAGGGTATGCAAGACTGTTTCAGCCCGGTCGGTATGCGGCCTGGGAAAGAAGGTCGGAAGAACCACCTCCTGGTTAAGGTGGAAAGAGGAGACCACTTTTGGAAGGAACTTCGGGTGGGTCCGTAGGACCACCCTGTTCCTATAGAACCGTGTGTACAATCTATCAGAAACCAGAGCTTGTAGTTCACTCACACGTCTGGCCGAGGTAAGAGCTACCAGGAAGAGAGCTTTCCAAGAAAGGAAGCGCAAATGGCAAGTAGCCATCGGCTCAAACGGTGGGCGAGTAAGTTGCTGCAAGACCACGTTCAAATCCCACTCAGTCGCCGGTGGACGAACCGGAGGCTTGAGAAGAAGCAGACCTCTGAAGAAGCGGGACACCAAGGGATGAACCGACAGACTGCCCCTCCACCGGTGAGTGGTGCACTGATAGAGCTCTGAGGTGGACCCGAACAGAGTTAGACTTAAGGCCTAGGTCTGACAGGTGAAGTAGATACTGCAGTACTACTGGCACAAGGCAAGAGAAAGGATCTTCATTGCGCTGAGCACACCATATTGTGAACCTACGCCACGAGGGCATAGGACTTTCTGGTGGACTGCCTCCTAGAGGCCAAAACCACCTCTTCAACCTCCTTAGGTAGAAGCAAGGGAGCTAGCACTATCCTTTCAGCAGCCAGACCATCAGATTGAGGGACCTGAGATTCGGGTGCAGAAGGAAACCCTGATCTTGAGATAGGAGATCGTGTTGCAACCACTGTTCCCTCTAAGCTGTGCGCATGTGCGTGCGCACACACCTCGCTGAGCGAGCGCACATACTTTACAACAGAGCGCACAAAAATTACGGCTCTGATTCAGATAGAAAACACAGACGTCTTAAAATTTAAAAGTTATGATTACTAAATGAAGCGGGAAATTTCTAGTAATTACAATCGTCTATTTTCATTTAATTTGATTAAAATCAATGTGGTGTACATACTGTATTCTGACATGTAGTCAAATTTTAAAGTATATAACTCTGAGTGTCGTTATGTGGCGCACAAAAATGTAACCTTCCTTCAAAAGCTGCACACAGCTGATATTTTATGCGCACACAGCCTACAGAAAATTAGAGGGAACATTGGTTGCAACCCCAGAGGAAAAGGAGTTTCCACTGCCAACTGTAGCAGAAGTGGAAACCACGGTTGCCTCAGCCATCTGGGTGCTACCAGAATCACCGAGGCCTTGTCCCAGAGAATCTTGAACAGAGTTCGGGCCACCAGGGGCGTGGGAAGAAACGCATACAGGAGGCCCGTAGACCAAGATTTCAGAAAAGCATCTGCTGCCATTCTCAGGGGATGCAGCTGTCTGGAGCAAAACCTGGGCAGCTGACGGTTCAGTGGACTTGCAAAGAGATCAATGGATGGAAGTCCCCAGCGGAGAAAGATCTGCTGGACCACCAACGGACTCAACTGCCATTCGTGGGGCTGGAGAATCCTGCTTAGCTTGTCTGCTAAGAAGTTCTCCTGACCAGGTGGATAAACTGTTTTGAGAAACATGCCTTGTTTGACTGCAAAGGAGCAAAGGGCTTGCGCCTCATGACATTGGAGCCTGGACCCCATGCCCCCTTGCTTGTTCACATAGAACATTGCTACCTGATTGTCCGTCTGAACTAAGACAGACTGGTGAGAGAGGGCATGAGAAAAAGTCTGTAGAGCCAAGTGGATTGCTCACAGCTCCAAAAGATTGATCTGCTGTGTGGCCTCCCGAGGAGATCAGAGGCCTTGAGTGCACGTGCCCTGGCAATGTGCACCCCAGCCCTTTAAGGAAGCATCGGTCGTCAGCACCCTTGTGTGTGCTAGAGTCTGAAAAGGTCCCCCCCCCCCCCGAGAAGGTTTGGGAGATGTAGCTACCACTGCAAGGAGTCCAAAAGTGGTTTGGACACCTTTACTCTGTCTCGCAGACAGATGTGATACCTGCATCTCCTTGCCATGGCTCAACATGGACCTCTTCCACTTCATCCCTTCCTCCTAATGCAGCAGGAAGGTCATCTCCTCCATCCCAACCTGCAGTCACTTCCTCTAGCCACTTGGAGGTTCACTGGCTAGCTACTCCTATCCATCCCATGCCACCCAATGTCCAAGAGATAATCCAGGCATCTTGATGCCCTTTAACACAGCGCTCCTATAGTTCTAAATGGACTCATTTTTCTCACTGGGCTTCGTCACAGGGTTTAGACTGTCACGTGCCCTCTCAGTCAGGTTCTGACTTATGTTCTTCACCTGTCTAACTCTGGATTACAGATTTCATCAGTTTGTTAAGATCTCTCTGCCATTGCTGCGTACCATTGTCATGAGGATGGCAAACTGATCACCAGGCTGAAAAAACACAAGAAGATTGTAAAAAATTGCAAGAGGACCTTGATACATTGTGAAACTGGGCATCCAAATGGCAGATGCCATTTAATGTGAACAAGTGCAAAATTACACACTCAGGGAAGAACAATCTAAACTACAGTTAGATATGCAAGGTTCCACATTAGGAACCACCACCCAGGAAAAGGATTTAGGCGTCATGGTTGATAACATGTTGAAACTCTCCCTCCACTGTGCAGCGGTGGCTAAGAAAGCAAATAAAATACTGGGAATCATAAACAAAGGAATGGAGAATAAAACGAAGGATATTATAATGTCTCTGCATCGCTCCATGGTGTGACCACATCTTGAATAGTGTGCGCAATTCTGGTCACCATATCTTAAAAAAGGATATAGCAGAATTAGAAAAGGTACAGAGAAGAGTAACAAAAATAGGTTAAGGGAAAGGAAGGTATCCCTCCAAGGAAAGGCTTAAAAGGAGAGGGCTCTGCAGCCTGGAAAAGAGATGGCTGGAGGGGAGATACAATAGAGGTCCATAAAATAATAGAACAGGTACATGTAGATCAGTTATTTACTCCTTCAAAAAGTCAAAAGACTAGGGGGACACGCAACGAAGTTATATTGTTGCACATTTAAGACTAATCAAAGAAAATATTTTCACCCAAAGCATAACTGAATTCTGGAATTTGTTACCAGTGGATGTAGTAAAAGCTGTTATTGTAGCTGGATTTAAAAGGTTTGGATAAGTGCTTGGAAGATAAGTCTATAAACCATTATTAAAAGGACAGCGGAAATCTACTGCTTACCCACTGGACAAGCAGCATGGAATCTAGATACCTTCTGGGAACCTGTCAGATGCTTGTGACCTGGATCAGCCACTGTTGGAAACGAGATACTTGGCTTGATGGATGATTGGTCTGACGCAGTATGGCATATCTTATGTTCTTACATCTCCCCTCAGCTATCTTCCACAAGCTGAAGAGCCTTAACCTCTCTAGCCTTTCCTCATTAGGAGAGTCGTTCCATTCCCTGTATCATTTTGGTTGCCCTTCTCTGTATCTTTTCTAAAACCACTATATATTTATTGAGATGAGACCAATTCAAAGAATTAATAAATTAACAAAATAATCCACCATAAGGAACTACAGAGCACTTCTACAGGTGGTGAGAGAAAAAAAAATTCACAGTGGCAGCTCATTTGGAAGAGGTCTTGTTGCTTCACAGACACTCACTCACCGTCAGGTACAGATTGTCCTCATAGAACAGCTGCTCTAGATGTGAAAACTGTCGCAGTGATGTCACATCCTCCAACTGGTTATTGGAGCAGTTCAGAACACGCAGGTGAGGCAACTTCAGCCCATCAGGGACCACGGAGATGAGGTTATCAGAAAGGTCCAGCTCTTCCAGTTTTTCTAGCTGACCAAAGAGCTCTGGATCTAAATCGTGAGACTTCAAGTGCAGCTTGGACAGACTGAAAGCAAAGTAGGCAAGCATGGAGACCTCAAGTTTTAGAAAATTCATGGGACGCATAAATGATTACAAGTACAGTATAACACTTTTTTTTTTTTTTTAATTCAAAAAGAAAAATATTGCACTCATGTCCTGTAGGGATTTAACCCTGTGTTTTACTTTCTGCACTATAGCTTCGCTGCCCTGAATGAGCCTGACCTCAGCTGAACTCAAACTAAGCAGAGTCAGGCCTTGCTAATGAATATGGACGGATGGATGGGAGACCACCTTGGAATACCATGTGCTGTAGATTTACTGGGTGGAAGAAAGGCTTGACAATCTACTTCTGGTCACACCCTGCCAAGAAAATCCTGGAGGTGGGTCACCAGGAGTCAACATTGACTCAATGAAACAAACATGACAGCAGAAAAAGGCCATACAGCCCATCTACTCTGCCCTTCCATACCAACTACTATAGTCCCTTTTTTTCCTTTAGAGATCTCCTATGTTGGTCCCATGCTTTCTTGAATTCAGATACTGTCCTCATCTCTACTACCTCCACTGGGAGACTGTTCCACACATCTTCCATTCTTTCCCTAAAGAAATATTTCCACATGACTCCCAAGTCTATCCCCTTTCACCTTCATCCTATGTCCCCTTGTAGCAGAGCTTGCTTTCAGTTGAAAGAGGTTCTCCTCCTGTGCATTTATGCCATGGAGATATTTAAACATCTCTATCATATCTCCTCTCTCCCGCCTTTCTTCCAAAGTATACATATTGAGATCTTTAAGTCTGACCCCATATGCCTTATGAGGAAATGAGGAAGCCCACTGGCCATTTTGGTAGCCACCCTCCGCACCGACTCCATCCTATTTATATCCTTTTGAAGGTGTGCAATTCTGGAGACCACAAAATACTCCAAATGAAGTCTCAAAGACTTATAAAGAGGCACTATCACCTCCTCCTTCCTGCTGGCCATTCCTCTCCCTATGCACTGAAGCATCCCTTCTGGTTTTTGCTATCATCTTTTCTACCTGTTTAGCCACCTTAAGATGATCATCAGATACAATCATGCCCAGGTCCGGCTCTTCTTTCATGGACATAATTACTTCACCCCTTATACTGTACTCTCCCTTGGATTTTTGTAGCATTAAATCTGAGCTGCCATTCTTCAAGCTTTGTTAGATCCCTCCTCATGTTATCTGCACCTTCCTGGGTGTCTATTCTATTGTAGATTTTGGTATCATCTGCAAAGAGGCAAACCTTACTCGATAGCCCTCCCACATCATCACTAGCAAAAATGTTAAAAAGAAAAGAACAGAACCAAGGATAGATCCCCGCGGCACACCACTGGTAACATCCTTCTCCTCAGAGTGAGCTTCATTTACCTATACCCTTTGTTGCCTCCCACTCAACCAATTTCTAACCCAAATCAGTCAGTCAATCACTTTAGGGTCCATCCCTAGGGTGCTCAATTCATTTATAAGTCACCTGTGTGGAACGGTGTCAAAGGCTTTACTGAAATTTAAGTATACCACATCTAGGGTTCTCCCTCGGTCCAACTCTCTGGTTGACCAGTCAGTCAAAGAAATCAAACATATTTGTCTGACAAGATCTGCATCTGGTAAATCCATGCTGTCTCCAATGCTGCAATCCATTGGACTCCAGAAATCTCACTATCCCCTATCTTAGCAGCATTTACATTAACTTAATCATTACAGAGGTCAAACTGGCCTGCAGTTCTCAAACTCATCCTTACTTCTACTTTTGTGTAAAGGGACTACATATGTGCCTTTCTCCAGTCCTCTGGCACCACTCCAGACTCTAAAGAAGCAATGGTACTTCTTTTTTTCTTTTTTCTTTTTTTTTAACTTTTTGCATACTTTCCAATTTTGTAGAACAGAGGCTGAAGACCTGAGGATGTAGTAAAGGCTGTTAGTGTAGCTGTGTTTAAAAAAGGTTTGGACAAGTTCCTGGAGGAAGGGTCCATAACCCATTATTAAGAAGGGA
Source organism: Ichthyophis bannanicus (assembly GCA_033557465.1). Lineage (NCBI taxonomy): Eukaryota > Metazoa > Chordata > Amphibia > Gymnophiona > Ichthyophiidae > Ichthyophis > Ichthyophis bannanicus. The sequence continues at coordinate 243,144,778 of CM066042.1, read as the reverse complement.
CCCAGGATATCGATGCTTGACCCAGTACAAGCATTGCGGAACCTGTATCTTTTGGGGAAACTGCTAGGTACGTATGACCAAGATTGGCCACTGTTGGAAACAGGATACTGGGCTTGATGGACCTTGGTCTGACCCAGTATTACATATCTTATGTTCTTATATCTTTCCCTGCAATTCACAGTCACTTTCCCAAGGTATGCAACTGTTATACAGAAGATGGAAGGTCTGCATGCAGTTCAAATACACGTGAAGCTGACTTGCTAGTCTTTAACTCTTCTCAGCATGGTCACTATCTCAATGTGCCTCATATTGCTCCACTGCTGCGACGGTGACATTTTACTTACCAGATAATGTCCTTTCCTGCTAGACCAGTCCAGACAAATGGATTGTGTTCCCCTACCAGTAGATTGGTGGAGATAGAGAACCAATGAAAAAGCCCAGGTTTCAATGACATCACTCCCATGCCTCTATCAGCCTGAGCCACTACAGGGCAACTCTGTGTTCACGCCAAAGCATATGGGAAAGCATGGCAAACCTCACACAACCTCTATGAGGGAAACAATGATTAATCAAACAGTAGAGAAACTATGTACATGAGAGACTGAACAGAATGCTGTCTGTAGGATATGGATCTGCAAAGCAAAATATGGAGATCACAGCGGACCAAAAAGGCACCATCGCAACATAACAGACCAAACACAGTTCCAGAAGCAGGTCCTGGACTAGTCTGGCAGGACTCAAGGAAAGGACATTATCTGGTAAGTAAAATGTCACCTTCCATTTTGTCCTGTTAGACCAGTCCAGACCTACTGGGATGTACCAAAACTATACCTCTACTGGGCAGGAAGATGACACAGTCACTCACAAAACCTTGGAGCCAAAGGCCATGTCTGCCTGAGCATGGACATCCAAGCGGTAATTTTTGACAAAAGTGGAAAGTGATACCCATGCTGCCACCTGACAAACGTTTGAAGGGACTACCAAGTTACACTCTGCCCATGAGGATTCTTGTGCTCAGGTAGAACGGGTGTGCAAATTCTCCAGAACCAGACAGTTCCACAATAGATATGAAAAGGCAATAGACTCCTTGATCCAGCACCCCAAAGTAGACTTGGCAGCCGCGTCGCCTTTGTGCGGGCCAACAAGCAGCACAAAAAGTTGATCCGATTTACAAAAGGAATTCATAATCTCCAAGCACTGTTGAAGGACCCTCAGGACATCCACAAGGAGAAGATTCTTATCTTTCCCTTGACACTGCTCCTTAGAGAAGGAAGGCAGGCATACCTCATGGTTCACATGAAAGGGCCTTGGGTAAAAAGGAAGGTACAGGCCGAACGGAAATGGCTTCCTCTGAAAAAGACAAATAAAGATTGCAGCAAGACAAAGCCTTCAGTTTGGAAATCTGCCTTGTCGAACAAGTCATGATCAAGAAGAAACAAACAAAAACAAACCCAAACAAGTCTTGAGCGTCAAATCCTTTAGCACGCTTCAAAGGCTACAACATCAAGGCCCTGAGCACATGACATAGATCCCAGGAAGGGATAATTGACCAGAGGGGAGAACGCTGACACCGATCCCCTAGAAGACGTCATGAAACACCCAGGTGCAATGCTAGAGATTTTCCAGCCACTAGACCTCTGAAACAGGCCACAGCAGCCATCTGTACTTTCAGGGGGCTAAGAGAAAAGTCCTTTTCCAGACCTTCCTGCAGAAAGGCCAAAGACATCACCTTGGCTGCCTCAGGAACTAGATTTTGTGCGCTGCACCATTGCTCAAAGAGGCATCAGCCCTACACATATGCAAGGCTGGTAGATCCCCTCCATGCTAAGAGCAGAGTTACCACCAGAGGAGAGTATCCCTTATACACCAACTCCTTTCAAGAGCCAAGCCATAAGCGAGAAAGCAGTCAGGTTGTCCAGAGCAAAATCGGTCATAAGAACATAAGATATGCCATACTGGGTCAGACCAAGAGCCATCAAGCCCAGTATCCGGTTTCTAACAGTGGCCAATCTAGGTCACAAGTACCTATCAGTTTCCCCAAAAAACATAGGTTCCATATGCTTGTATTGGAGGCAAGCAGTGGATTTCCCGGGTCCTCTTTAATAATGGTTTATGGAACTTTCCTCCATGAACTTGTCCAAATCTTTTTTTCAACCCAGCTACACTAACAACTTTTACTACATCCTCCGGTAACGAATTCCAGAGTTTGATTACACAGAGTGAAAAAATATTTTTTATTACTAGTCTTAAATAGTTATACTGTAGCTTCATTGCATTTCCCCTAGTCTTTCTGTATTTTGATGGTGTAAAAACAATCGAACTACGTTTATCTGTTCCACTCCATTCATTAATTTATAGATTTCTCTCATATCTCCCCTCAGCTGTCTTTTTCAGGTTGAAGAACCCTAACCTTTTTAGCCTCTCATCATAAGGGTATCCTTCCATCCCCTTTATCATTTTGGTGGCTCTTCTCTGTACATTTTCTAAAAATGCTATATCCTTCTTAAGATATTGTGACCAGAATTGTACACAATATTCAAGGTGCGATCGCACCATGGAATGATACAAAGGCAATATAATATTATTTATGATGATTTTTAATTTTAATTATGTTTGGTATTTATTAATGTTTAATATTTTATATGCAACAATGTTGATTTTATTATTGCTTTCCTTTATTTGAGGCTTTCACCCTCTGAGGAAGGCGTTTTGCCAAAACATGTAGGGGATTTTTATTTTATTTTTTTAAATAAAGCATCTGTGACCTCTTGTACTTCGGTCACCTCGCTCTGTGTGTTGCCCTGGTGCCTCTGCAAGTGTGCCTGCTCTTGTTTTGGACTTCCCTGTGGTTGGGGGTCCTTTTCAGAGAACTGAGCTCCTGGAATCTGGGTTGTCCTCCCCAGAATTGTTTTCCTTTTACAACAGGACTGGTCATCTTGCCATGGAAATTCAGAACCTGCAGCCTCTGGATTTCCCTGCATTCAGTCTCATGAGGGACAGGCTGAGAGTGGAAGCTTGGCTCAGGTGCCTGTTTCTAAGCGTCCCCAGTGGAAGTTGCCTCCTAGAGATGTGAGTCAGCTGGTCTTTGTCCAAGATTTGGACTGGGATTTGGTAGGAACTGGTGGTATTGCTTGCCAGAGTCTCATCCACCTTGAACTTGGTGGATGCTCCATTTGTGGAGCACAAACCGAAAGTCCATTCACTTCTCCATGGAGTGCGGAAAGCTACTACAATTTTCATGTTTCCAGAGGTTATCAAGGACATGATCCAGTCGGAATGAGATCCTCCCAACTTTCCATCCAGGGAGCTGAGGGTGTTTAAGAGGATGTACAATCTCCTAGAAGAGGAGTGCATTGTGTGGTTCAGCATACCTAAGGTGGATGCACAGGTTATGGCATTTACGAGGTGGACCACTATTCCCATGGAAGGCGGGTCAGCCTTGAAGGATAATCTGAAATGAAAGGTGAACTCATTGCTGAAGAACCAGTTTGCAGTGGTGGCTGCTATTCTGCAAATGGCAAATGTGTGCAGGTCTGATGAGTACTTCACTGGATTTAGTCTCTATCACCGGATAATTCTTACCCATCTTTTGGAGTCGGCTATTACCTTCCTTTCTGATGCCATGTATGATCTTGTCTACTTAGTGGCTAGAGATAGTGCCTTGTCGACAGTGATGCAGCATTTGGATTTGGCTTCGCCACTGGGCAGTCGGCACATCTTCCAAAGCCCAGTTGACCCAACTGGCCTTTTAAGGGAAGCTCCTTTTTGGGGCCAATTTTAGAGAAGTTGGTGAAAGACTTGGGCGAAGCCAAACCTTATTGCCTTCCAGAGGACAGGGCAAAAGGAACTGGAAAGCAGGCAGGAGTCCCTATCTCTTTGGCCTCTGACCATCCCTTGTGGATGCACTGGATGGACTTCTAGGGGTCTGAGGCTTTCAAGGATAATGATGGGAGTCCCTTCTGCCCCTCTGCTTCTGGATGTCATACTCATTCTCAATCCTTTTGAGGAGCTCAAGGCCCCTCCCAGTCTATGCAGTGAAGGTTTAGGAGGGGGAGGGCATTCCTAGTTACCTCCTGGGTAGGAGACATGCTTTGCGTTTTCTTTCAGGAGTGAGCCCGAGTCGCCAAGGATCGCTGGGTGCTAAACACCATTCAATTTGACTATGTCCTGAAATGCAAAGAGCTGAACCCGGAGGCCTGTGTCGTCTCCCCCTATGGTTCAGCAAACAAAAGAGCCATCCTCCCGAATAACATTGGACAAGTTGCTGCACTTGAAGGCAGTGCTGCCTGTTCCCCGAGCCGATCAGGGCAAAGGCAGATACTCCATTTATTTCATGGTGCCAAAGAAACACGGCTCCTTCCAACCAATTCTCGACCTCAAGGCGGTCAATGCTCATTTGCAAGTTCTGTGCTTCCAAATGGAAACTCTGAGATTGGTGATTCAGGCAGTGCACCGAGAGGAGTTCCTCGTGTCTCTGGATTTGGTTGAATCATATTTCCATATTCCGATCTGGGAAGATCAGCAAAGATATCTGCATTTTTTGCAGTGCTTGGCTCTTGCTTTCAAGTTCACCACCCTTCCCTTCAGCCTTTCCACTGTCCCAAGGATGTTCTCCAAGGTCATGGTGGTGGAGACTAAAGTGCCAAGGGATTGTATGCACCCATATCTGGACTGGCTCATCTGAGCTCGTTCTCTGTCGGAGGTGTCTCAGGTGTGAACCTGAGTGGTGTCCTTCCTAGAAAGCATCAGCTGGCTGATCAACCAGAGAAAAAATCAGTTGGTACCTTCCCAGTCCCTGGAAGCATGCTCCTATACTCAAGTGGGGAGAATCTTCCTGCCGGCAGAGAAAATAGAAAGATTATTGGATTGCCTTGTGGTGTTCTGCTTGCAACAGGCTCCCAGAAATTGGGATTATCTACAACTCTTTGGATTGATGGCAGCAACAACTGAGATGGTGCCTTGGGCGTGTGCTGGTATGCAGCTGCTGACCCTGTGGCCCCCAAGTTCCAGGAGTTTGAGCTCAGGCTTACGCTCCAACTGATGGTGAAGGCCAGTCTGTGGTGGTAGTGACAGCCACATCATTTGCAGAGGGGCATGCCGCTGGATGATCACTTGTAGATCTTTCTCATGACAGATGCTAGTCTTTTGGGCTGGGAAACCCATTGCCAAGACCGAACAGCTCAGGGCAATCAAGTTGGCATTTTGCATTTCCAGCCTATGGTCAAGGGTCAGGCAGTGTGAGTGTTCTCAGACAATGCCACAGCAGTGGCATGTCAATCATCAAGGCAACTGGAGTGGCCCTGAAGATGGCTCTCTTACTTGACTGGGCGGACAAGAACCTAATTGTTGGCCGAGCACATTACTGGGGTGGACACTGTGTGGGGGTGGACTTCCTCTGTCATCATTCTGGATCCTGGAGAGTGGAAATAGAGTCAAGAGGCGTTTTCAGATTATTCTCTGCCATTGAGGTAGCCCCAAGATGGATTTGATGGCGTCCCACTCCAATTCCAATGTGTGTCAGTTCTTCAGTCGCTGCATGAAGGCAGGATCCAAGGGGTTAGATATACAGCAGGCATTGCCTTGGCCAGGTTATGTTTCCTCCTTGGCCACTGCTGGAGCATGTGATTTGGCATGTAGAGCACCATCCAGGATGGATTGCTCTGTTGGCACTGGACTGCCGAGGAGAGCATGGCTCATAAGAACATAAGATATGTCATACTGGGTCAGACCAAGGCCCATCAAGCCCAGTATCCCATTTCCAACAGTGGTCAATCTAGGTCATACATACCTAGCAGTTTCCCCAAAAGACACAGGTTCCACAATGCTTGTACTCGGTCAAGCATTGATATCCTGGGTCCCTTCTTAATAATGGTTTATGGACCTTTCCTCCAGGAATATGTCCAAACCTTTTTTAAACCCAGCTACACTAACAGCCTTTACTATATCCTCCGGTAACAAATGCCAGAGTTCCTGCAGGAACCTTCTCAACTGCCCCCGTTTCAGGGGCAAATGAAGAAAAAATGAAAAGGAGCAGTTGCAAAGGTTAAAGATTTACATCAAGCATGGGTGTTTAAAAATACTATATTGGAAGTCCAGACCAGCTGTATTCCACGCTTTAAGAAAAGTGGAAGGAAATCCAAAAAATTGCCAGCATGGTTTAAAAGTGAAGTCAGAGGTGGCTGTTGCCAAAAAAAAAGCGTCTTTCAGGAAATGGAAAAAAGAAGCAAATGATGAAAACTGGAAAACATAAGCAATAGCAAATTAGATGCAAGGTGTTGATAAGGCAGGCAAAGAGAGAATTTGAGAAGAAGCTTGCTGTGGAAGCAAAAATGCATAATAAAAGACTTCTTCAAATACATTCATAGCAAAAAACCCACGAGTCAGTAGGACCATTAGATGATAGAGGGGTAAAAGGGGCACAGAGGGGACAAGGCCATAGTGGAAAGGACAATGAATTCTTTGCTTTAGTCTTTACTGAGGAAGATGTAGCGATGTCACTTATGACTGAAATGGTATTTAAAGGTGATGCCGCCGAAGAATTAAAAGAAATATTGATACGCTGATGTAATACAACTATTTGATAAACTAAAGAGTAGCAAATCACCTGGACTGGATGGTATACATCCAAGGGTGTTGAAAGAACTGCATACCTATTATTAGTAATCTCATATTTCAATCATTAAAATCATCTGTAATACCTGAAGATTGGAGGATGGCCAATGTAATACCAATTTTTAAAAAGGGTTCCAGGGGTGATCCCAGAAACTACAGACCACTGAAACTGATGTCAGTACCAGGAAAAATGGCAGAAATCATTATAAAGAACAAAATTACTAAACATGTAGATAGTGTGATGCAGCGGACCCTCCTTTGGAGAGAAAAACAGTTCTGGATTCTGAAAGAAAAAGAAGTTGCCTGCAATATCCAGAGGATCCACCTAGAGGGAGCAGGAGAGTCAGGACAGAGACCACAGAACCACGCCTCTGTGGGCAGGACTTATGTTCCAAAAGCTCACATTTAAGGGGAGGCAAGCAAGAGTCAGGAGGAAGCTCACATGCTGGGAGCTTACCTGCAAAAAGCTCAGCTGCTAGAATCTCATCTGCCTGGAGATCCACTACTGGGGAAGCAGTGGAAGGATTACCTTCCTCAGCTGGGAGAGAACAAGCGGGAGCCTGTTCCAGAGAGAGATTGAGGACATGCTATGAAGGTACCAGAGCAAGATTGGGATCTAGTCCAAAAGCAAACCTGAGTAAAAAGACAGGCTGGGAGAGGAGAACCAGTCCTGTAAGCCAAAGGCTAGGCCGAGAAAGCCAAAGCCAAACCAGAACGGGCCCTGAAACCCACAGGAGGGCAGGCCTCAAAGGCTTGAGGAGGAAAGACTGGGAGAGCCGAAGGAGAATACCTGAGAGCACTGATACGGAAGGCAGAAGCCAAGGTAGGCCTCCTGTCTCGCCCCAGAGAACCAAAAGAAAATCCAGAGGTAAAGCTTTTAATCTTTGCTACTGTTTTCCTAAAGCCAAGTTAAGAGAAGAACCTTGGGAGGGAGAGTCTCCTTACCTAAAGCACAAGCCAAAGCCAAAGTTAAAAGACAGTTTGAGCAAGGACAGAACTTTCAGAGGAAAGCATTATAAAGAAAATGTTTTTAAACCTCTAGAGGAAGAGATGCCATCATGGTATTCCACCACACAGAACCGTAGGCCCAAACAAACTGCTAAGTCCTGGGAAGCAGTAAGCCAAACCCACATAAAGGACACCTATCTTGACTCTTCAGAACAGTCAGAGGAGGCCATGCAGGTGGAATCCGTACATGAAGATCTTGATAGCCCTATGGAATGTGCATACTGTGCCGTGAGTGATATAGAGTCACTCCAGAGCTCTCTGGAGTGAATGAAGCAATATTGTTTTGGTAGCTTTTATGCTGTGAAGTTAACAGTTTCTGGTTGTTTTTCTTGTGCTTACAAAAGCTGCTGTAAGGACTTGTTTTGCTACGTCTGCCAATGTGTTTATCCTATGTTCTGAACCCTTAGTGCAAAAAGGGAAAATAAAGCCTTTTTCTTTTTCCCTCCACTTTTGTGCAAGACTGTATTCTCTTTGGGAGTTGGCAACGAGGCCGGCACAAGGCACTGGCCCTTGACCCTCGCACCTGGCCAATCCCAATCACAAACATCTTAGTGGCCCCGGGCCCAGCCCTTCGGTGGAAGAACTACGCCGCCACCAGGGGGGGGCTGGCGCCGCAGCAGGGCGACAATAGTCATGGCTTAAATGGGAGGCAGTCAACACGGCTTTAGCCAAGGAAGTCTTGTCTACCTATTTTTTCATACCTTCAAAAAAAAAAAAGATTAGTAAAAGTTGAGTCGGTTGATATAGTGTATCTGGATTTTCAGAAAGACTTTGACAAGATCCCTCATCAGAAACTCCTGGCAAAATTAAAGTCATGGAATAGGAGGTAGTGTACTACTGTGGATCAGGACCTGGTTAAAAGATAGAAAGCAGAGGGTAGGGCTAAATGGCCAAACTTTCCCAATGGAGAAAGGTGAACAGTGGAGTACCGCAGGGATCTGTGCTGGGTCTGCTGCTTTTTAACATATTCGTAAATGATCTGGAAATGAGAACGAGCAAGGCAATCAAATTTGCAGATGACACACAATTATTCAGTTGTTAAAACCCAAGAGGATTGTGAAAAACTGCAGGAGGACCTTGATAAATTGGAAGACTAAATTTCATCTGCCATTGGATGCCCAATGTGGACAAGTACATCTAGAAAAGAACAACCAAAACTATGGTTACAGGATGCAAGGTTCCACATTAGGAACCACCACCCAGGAAAAAGATTTAGGCATCATCGTGGATAACATGTTGAAACCCTCCGCCCAGCACGCAGTGGCGGCCAAGAAAGTAAATAGAACATCAGGAATCATAAGGAAAGGAATGGAGAATAAATTTAGAGTAAATTTTAGTTTACTCTTTGAACTTTGCCTCTGGATTTCGGCACAAAAGTATCACCTTTTTACAGTGATGCAGCCAGACACCAGCATTTACACAAGTTCTGGTTCACGGAGAACTACTATGTTTTAGTGGATAAGGCAAGTTCCAATTATGCTCCCCTTTTTAATCCCTTAAACATTTTTGCACGGATAAGTATATGAGCATCATTCGTATGATTTTCTGGTTCTGTATCTGCCTTGCTTTATATTGCTTAGGCATATGCCTGTTTTGATTGCTCCCTGTTATTCATCAGATGCTATTTTGCTGTTGAATAGTTTAGAAAGCAACACCGCTCTAGTGGTTTCCAACGTATTTGTTTTCATGTTGTACATTGCTGAAACACGTTTTCTATTTAGTTTCCATTTCTATATTGAATATCAAACATACAGTCGATTTAGCAGTCAGCCCCACAGTTTCACATGCTTTCACTGGTTAAATTTAACAAGTTAAAAGCTTTATAAATTCATTTACATACTGAATTTCACTTGCAAACGGCTTAATCAGAAGCCATTAATTTTTTTTACTGATTTGGCAGGGTTATCCTTTTTTGATGGAGTCCCATAATTCTTTACAGCATTTACCTTTGCTTCTATACTGACTCCAAGACTAGTTTGCTTTATGGTGATTTAACCTCAGTTTCTCTGCCCTCAGGTGTACTTTTCATGCAAACGTTACGATTATTTTCACTACTACCAGTAAGTTCCTTCAGCCCAATATGGCTGGCTATTTTTTGTCCTCCTCAACCCTCCCCTCCATTCCTTGGTTTCTCTGGTAGCACTAGCCATTTTGACAATAATGTCTTGAGAACACATTTGTACCATGGTTTATTATATTTTATCTGTGTACACACATTTACCATTAGCTATTATTTAGCTTTCACTTTTATTAGTTCTTATTTCTCATTAATAATTATTAATTTTAATTATATGTTTAGTACTTATTAATTTTTAGTGTTATATGAGACAATGTTGATTTTATTATCGTTTTTCTTTATTTTTGAGGCTATCACCCCTCGAGGAAGGCATTTACCAAAATACAGATTTTTTTATTTTGTGTTTAAATTTGTTTTATTGAATATAGTTATAGTAGCATCATCAAAAACCAAAGAAAAACTTTGCAGTACTTTCCAAAAATTCAACACGCCCAGTCTTAAAACAATTCACAATCCCCCCACCCCCCTCACCACCCACCTCCCCCTACCCTCCCCGCTTCACGCACATCATAATTACTCTAGTAGAACAACATGTCCCCTGTACTATAGGATAAACAAAGAGTATTCCAGATTAACAGATAACAGCAGACGCTATACACAGGCACTACCACAATAACACCCAAGAGTGCAACCAATTCCTCGGGGCAAAGCATGGATGGTGCAACAATCATCGAACCCTTTAGAGCCAAGATCCAATATACTACCCTCATTCACCATTCTACCCAACCACCGCCCACCCTATTTCACAGCACCCAGGAAACCTCCCCAACCACCTATTGATATATCTCCACCCCTCCCCCCTCCTGGGTCTTCAGTCCTTCACACTCCAATAACCTTAACCCCTATTCCCTCCCTCCCCCAGTTCCACAGACAACAAATTATTATTTTTTTTTTAATAGCGCATCTATGACCACCTCGTTCTTTGTGTTGCCCCCCTAACCACAGGGGGCACAGCCGCCACTGAGCCCTTAGAGGAATGGGAGCGGCTAGAAGCATGGTTGCTGGGCCAGCTTACCATCCTTACCCACAGCGCCATCGAGCACCTCTTGCACGGAGGTGAGATAGGCCGGGCCAGCTGAAGCCCCTGGCTAGGAGAGCAGAAACAGTCCCCTCCAGGGATGAGTCAGATGCTGCCATGCAAGAAAAATAAGAGTCTAGAATCTGTAGCTGAAAAACCTTGTTTGCCACATGCCAAACAGCATTTCCTGGAAGAAAACAGAGTTAAGACCAAAGCAATAATGACGCGTGTTAAGGCTATGCAGACATAGAAAGCGCATGCATTTTCAAAGCGCTTGGGTAGTACATGCATTGGAGCCGCTCGGGCAGAACCCATGCCATGACTGTGCAACCGCAAGGCGCACAAAATGTTAACCACACATGTTGTGAAGGTTTCTCACCCTTTTCCACTGCACCAACAGCCACCTATGTTCCACGCTGAATTGCACCCTGGATGAACAGAATCAGGAGCCCCTAACAAGGACAATGAGGTCAAGGTTTGGTACTCATCCTCTGGGAGCCCCAGGCAGAAGATTCATGCCGGGCTCAGTGCTACTCCCCTGAAACTGCTTTTCTGAAACTTTGCTTTAAAGATTCTTCCGACAGCCTTCTGCAATCTTCAGGGGAGAGCAGTGGGGTCAAAGAGGGAGAGGGCAACGAGTTTGTGCAACACTGCTGAATTCTTCTAAATCCTTCCGATTTTCTGGCTGCTCAACAGGTCCTTAATAAGATAAGAGCATGGAGCTGAACCAGTTTCCCCCCTCCTCCTTTGGCTACCAAAACCATCTTAGTCTAGTGGACCCTCCCACATCGCACTCAAGTGAGTGTGTCATCCCTCAGACTAGTTGTTCACAAGCAAAAATCAATCTTTTTCCTCTCAATTGTTCAGATTTTCTTCAGAACTGAGAAAATCCAACCACCATCTGCTGGAGACAAAAGAATACCACATTGCCCTCTAGTGGCTCAAGCTGATAGTCATGGGAGTGATTCATTGAAGCCTGGGCATTTCATTGGTTCTTTTGTCTCCACCATTCTGCTAGTAGGGAACACAACCCACTTGTCTGGACTGGTCTAGCAGGACAATATAGAATACAGATTTAGAGTTATACATTAATTAAAATTAACAAAGGAAATAGAAAATATGCACAACAGATGTGAACTATGCTACCAGGCCATCCACACCAGAGGTGGTAACACACAAGGTTCTGAAGTATTACACTGTGTGCATTAGGATTCTGTTCAGAGGAAGGTTGCGACAATTTCAGATTATTAAAGGATGATCTAATATTTAAATGTAGAACATGCATTTAGAAGAGATTATAGAAATGTAATAAATGAATAATGCAGTGGCCTGGAGAAATGAACAACAAACATTCACAAATGCAGCAGTTTCATTGTACAAATGCAATGCAATGTGTGCCTTCGAGTCAATGCTGACTCCTGGTGACTCAGCAGCCCCTAGGTTTTCTTGGTAGTGTGACCGGAAGTAGTTTGCCAGGCCTTTCTTTCGAGGCAGTGGAGGGTTAAGGGATTTGCCCAAGTAGGTTCGTATTTTTCATACAAAAAATAATTCTGAAGCCAGAGTCTGAAACATTAAAAACGCATTAGATACATATTGCATGGAATAAAGCGCCTACACCCAGCAAGTCCATCTCATTATGCTATCACAAAATCACACCAATTTGGTTTCCGCCCATCCCACGGAGTAGAAACCCTCCTAATCATCCTAATGGACTTCTTCATCAGGGGCACAGATGACAAACACCAAGGCTTTTTACTCCTATTTATAGATATCTCTGCCGCCTTTGATAACATCAATCATCTGACACTGATCAACAGATTAGAAAACCTAGGAATAGGCGGGACTGTCCTCAACTGGTTCAAATCCTACATTTCACATAGATTAATACGCGTCCAAATTGACCAACAAGCATCAGAAACATTCCCCCAAGGACAGGGAATACCCCAAGGATCAGCCCTTTCAGCCCTCCTATTTAACTTGTACCTGCAACCGATAACAAACATATTTAAAAAACACAGGATTAACCATTTTATATATGCCGATGACATCATGCTAGCTATCCCCATAACCATTAAAAACCCTACATATGACTCGCTATCCAAATGCATGGCTGAGACATCCTCCTGGATGGAATCTAACCACCTCAGCAACAACCTCAAAAAAACTGAGGCAATGTTTGTAACAAGATCATCTATAACTGAGAACACATACCCGGAAACAATCACAATCAACAAAACCTCCATACCTGTTAGAAAACAGGTAAAATACTTAGGAGTAATAATAGACCACACTCTCACCATGCTACCGCACATAAAACAAACAGTAAAAACCATTTTCTATAAACTCAAAACTATCCAGCACCTAAGGCCACTCCTCGAAACACAAGACTTTAGATCCGTAGTAAGTACACTGATCACCCCTCACTTCGACTACTGCAATAGTCTCCTAATAGGCCTTCCTCAAAAAAGCACATACCTTCTACAAAGAGCACAAAACATCTGTGCAAAAGTAATTGCCAAAGCTCGCCTAACAGACCACGTAACCCCAATACTGCTGGAACTCCACTGGCTCCCTATAAACAGCCGAATCAAATATAAAATTATCCTAACAACCTATAAACTCATAAATGACATAACCCCCTCGCACTTATCCACACTACTGCACTCTCCAACATCGACAAGGGCCCTCAGACAAAACGCAGCCTACTCCCTTATCATACCAAAAGCCATCCGGAAAACTAAGAATACCACTAGCTCCAGAGCATTCTCATTCACTGCTCCTACACTCTGGAACGACCTCCCTATTGAACTTCGCACCATTAGAGACCTCATCCAATTCAGGAAAGAATTAAAGACCTACCTGTTCACTGAACACTTCGAAATCCCCTACTCCCCTAAAGCCAGCTCCACAACAAACGTGGTTACACACACACAAGCTCCTTTAACCCCAACAATGTAACCACAAGCCTGCCCCCCCCTCATACACGCCCCAAAGACGACAAAAAAAAGGAATTAAATTCCAGCACCTACACCATTATCTGCCCCATACACCACACACACCACACGCTGTAAATACACATTTGTATAAAGTTTGATGTTTTGCTTTAATACCTACAAAGTTTAAATTTATCGTTCAATGTAATTAGTTGATTTCTATTGTTCTATGTAAAATGTATACACATTGTTACTTGTTCCTGTTCAATGTAATGACCTGACTTTTGTTTATTGTCGGATACTGTTTGTTTTATGTAAACCGCGCTGATCGCAAATAGTGCGGTATATAAGAAATGAAAATAAATAAATAAAATAAATGTGTACAAGATTGTTAATCTGTTATATGTAAACCGCCCTTGATCTCTGGAAGGGGCGGTATAAAAGAAATAGTTAAATAAATAAAATAAAAAAAAAATAAATAAAATGAATTGGGCATTTTTGCTCCTACTGTGCAGTTCAGTGTGAAAGAGACTTGAAGAGTGCTGTTCACATTAAAAGAAATTTCTGGCATTTATACACTGCCCTAAACCTGCACAAAATTTACAAAAGTACCCCCCGCCCCCCGAACAGAAGATGAATTTGAATAAAAAAACAAAACGCAGCAAGGGAGATGAATAATTAAAGGAGTTGATCAGTGCTAACCTATGCTGGTTTTATAAAGTTGTTGAATAAGAATTAAAGCATGAACCATCCATCCTGGATAAGAAAGGCTCTGTGCCCCTATGCTCGACTCCTGAATCGGCCAACATCTTCTCTCCCACTGTATCGTTCAGTTCAAACGAACAAGACTTTCAAAAAAGGGAGCCGACTAGCATCCACTGTTGGGCAGGAAGCATATTATAAAGCCAGACACTTACACTTGGCTAGATCATACATCACTGGATCCCTTCTTTAAAAGGTTTCCTGGCCTCCCTCTCTGCGGCAGTAAAAGCATTGAGAGCTCTCCCAGTGGGAATCAAAAGATGAAGTAACCAAAACTGATAAACTAGTACCTGGTGTTACAGTCTAAAGAAAAATATGCAGGGAAAATATGACTCAGTATCTACTGGGGGCCAATCATTTTTTTTAACACAGGTAACTGCACTAAAATAAAGAAACCTTGGTTTTGCAGTTAAGAACTCAATGACAGAATTTTCAGTACGGTCGTGTTTACATACTTCAGGGTCTTCAGACTTCGCAGTTGGGTGGATTTTGGAAGTCCTCTTCCCAAGAGGAGCTTGGTAGTAAGCTTTGTCATTTTGATGCTTGCACTTTTTCAAACAGCAAATCTCCCAATAACCTTGCCAAAGTCCCCCTAAAAAAAATGGAATCAGCAGGTTAAGAATGTTATATCAGCAGAAATAAAAGATGCCGAGTGCAGTCAGTGTCTCTTGTGAAAAAGAGTTTTTACTAAATCAGTAATGTTAAACCTGCATTGAAACCAGAGCCAGTTTTTATTTATATATATATATAAACCCATAGGGGTCCGATATCGCACGGAGTCCACTACTGCCGTTTAGTAAACAGACCCCATAGACTAGGAGAGCAGGTAAGGACCTCAAGCTTCATCTGATCTTCCCAACTCCACTCCTCCTCCAGGACCTCAACTGATACTGGCATTTCCCTCACATCTTCATAATCCAAAATCTTCTGCGCTTACCCCATGCTTCTGAAATTCTCACTGTCTCCACCTCCATACAAAAGAAAGTGATAAAGAGATCATCCATATATAGACCATCAACAAAAAAGTGATTACTGGAAAACACTGCTTAAATGGTTTTCTTAGACCTCATATTTATATGAATTAATATTCATATTTATAAATATAAATATGAAGTCCAAGAAAACCATTTAAGCAGAACTCTGTACGAGATGATGAATCCATACTTTATTATATTATATTCAATCTATATAGATATATATAATACAATTCATCTCATACAGAGTTCTGTATTCATCAGGTCCAACTGTGGTCAATTCATGTGCTGACAAAAATAAACCTTAACTGTACTAAAACTGAAAAACATTTTTGAGATAAACAAAAGAGGAGGATACCAGGAACTAGTAGGAGCAATCCAAATCCTTTATTCATGAAAACAATCATAAAAGCAGCAGTGATACCTAGTACCCAGTCAATGGCCTGACATGTCTCAGGATAGGAGGCCTGAATAGAGGCAAATAGTTTTTGTGTACATTAGTCCAGCGATAAGAATGAGCTAACTGTAATGGGAGAACAGAGGGCAAAAAAGCAGAACAAGGGCAAAAAGCAAAAAAAAAAAAAAACACACTTAAAAAGGAACACACCACCACCAAGAAAAAAAGGAGCAAACAGAACCACCAAAAGGAAAATGGGGCAAAAGAGGACGAGGGCTACTTAAACACTTTTTCCCGCCAGCACCCTAAACTTCCAAAAATTAAAGAGGAGCTTGAATTTTTAACAGTTGCACATCCGTTTACTCCCACTATTTATATTTTACCAAAAATTCATAAGTCATTAGAGAATCCCGCAGGACATCCGAATATTTTGGAGACTGGTTCACTCTTTGAACCAGTCTCAGATGAATTCTTGAGACCCTTTGTGGAACAAACACCTTCCTATGTGAGAAGCTCTTTCCACATGATCAACATATTAGATGAATTTACTGGATATAGCGAGGATTTGACTTGTTTCACTCTATACCAATGTCCAGAGTGACCAAATGTACCACAGAAAAATGCATTAGACATTATAACAAATGTACTACTAGGGCGACCTCGTCCCATGCGGACTCCGACAGTGTGTCTGGCACAATTGGCATCATTGCCTTTTCTGAGAACTATTTTTGCTTTAGAGGTTTAGTTTATAAACAGATCCAGGGGGTGGCCATGGTGTCTTCCATGGCGCCTGATGTCACCAATCTTTATGTTACAGATTTTGAGAGATTTTTAATGTTGTTTCCTTTCAAGACCCACGTTAAGCTATGGAAGAGATACATCGATGACATTTTCATGATATGGGATGATACAGAGTATATTTTAGAACAATTTTTCGAATGGTTGAACACATGAGATCCAAATTTACAGTTTCAGATCACATATAGCAAACAGGTGTCTTACTTAGATATGCTAATTAAGAAGAGCAGACAGGTTTGTTACAGATCTCTAAAGGAAACAAACAGATCATAATCACTTGTTACACTATGAGAGCTTTCATAACAACTCTTTGAAACAGAACTTACCAACCACTCAGTTCCTTAGACTTAAGAGAATATGTTCATCCAATGTTGATTTCAAGAGACATGCACAGGATATGGCAGAACATTTTTACGATCGGAAATACCCCACATGTTGCATTACCAATGCATATTTTACCAAAGGACGATCTTGCCAAACAAATCTAATTGAGTTCTTTGACTGGGTGACCAGTGAACTAGATCAAGGGCATGTGATGGATGTGATCTACCTAGATTTCAGCAAAGCCTTTGATACTGTTCCTCATTGGAGGCTTATCAATAAACTCAACAGCTTAGGGATGGGTCCCAAGTTGTGAAATGGATCAGAAATTAGTTGACTGACAGACAGAACTCACTCGGATCAAAAAAGGGTGATTAGCAATGGTGCCCCAGGGTTCGGTCCTGGGAACGGTACTGTTCAATGTATTTGTGAGTGATATTGCTGAAGGACTGAATGGAAAAATCTGTCTTTTTGCAGATGACATGAAAGTTTGCAACAGAGTGGACTCCCCTGAGGGAGTGGATAACATGATGAAAGATCTACAAAAGCTTGGCAGTTAAGATTTAATGTGAAGAAGTGCAGTATCATGCACTTGGGAAGCAGAAATCCAAGGGAACTGTATGCAATAGGGGGTGAGAGATTGGTGTGAATGGACCAGGAGAAGGACCTCGGAGTGATTGTTTCTGAGGATCTCAAGGTGGCAAAACAGTGTGACAAGGCAGTGGCAAAAGCCAGAAGGATGCTGGGTTGCATACAGAGAGGAATTACCAGCAGAAAGGAAGAGGTAGTAATGCCACTGAACAAGTTGCTAGTGAGGCCTCATTTGGAATATTGTGTTCAATTCTGGAGACTGCATCTCGCAAAGGATATAAAAAGGCTGGAAATGGTTCAGAGGAAGGCAACCAAAATGATTTGGAGCCTGCATCAGAAGACTTATGAAAACAGGACTTGAAGACCTAAAATATGTACACTCTGGAGGAGAGGAGGGACAGAGGAGATATGATTCAGACCTTCAAATACTTAAAGAGTATTAACGAACAATCAAACCTCTTCTAAAAAGTCGAGGAAACTGTAAAACTAGAGGGCATAACATGAAGCAGCAATGTCAGGAAACACTTTTTCACTGGAAGGATGGTGAAATCTTGGAATGCCCTCCCAATGGAAGTGGTGGGGGGCAAATACAGTGATAGAATTCAAAATAGCATGGGACAGACACTGTGGATCCCTTTATAGCAACAGGATAACATCAAAACAAACATAACCATCTCATATCTCAGCAAATAGGGGGGTGACCTACACGGAATGGTTGGTACACCCCTAAACAAAGGCATGGGGAGGGGTGACCAGCAAGGCACCTGCTCTTGCTGCCTTGCTGGGCAGACTAGATGGACCATACTGGTCTATATCTGCCATCATATACTATCTTATTATGTTATTACGAAAAGGACAAAAACTCTGATCGTCAGGATCTTTTGAAAACTAAGGAAAAAGAGGACTATGAATAAAGTGGTATTGTCACTTTCATTTTATAACTTATCAAGAGATATAAAAAAAGATTGCAGAAGAATGGCACAACCTCTCTATGGTCCCCTCACTGCATCACAGTGATTTTATGGTTGCTCACAAAAGGAACACCAATCTTGCTAATATTTTGGTCCACTCAGCACTTTCGGTTTCCAGACCTACACCTAAGGCGAGGGTCATTTTTAATGTGGTCACTGTTCGGTGTGTCAACATTCCCTGATCACCAAAGAATTTTTCAGTCACTCTGTTTCACATGAAAAATTCCTCTTTTGGCATTCTCCAATTGTGAGACACAAAATATCATCTACCTTGTGGTTTGTCCATCCAATCTGTTGTATGTAGGTAAAACTGAAAACGCACTATATGCACTAGGATTGTGGAGCATCATACTTGTATTAAGAGAAAGATTGAGGACAAACCATTGGTAGCTCATTAAGTTGAGGCCCAAATGAAATTTATGATTTGAAATTCTTGATGATCAGGGTTGTGAGACCGCACTGGCATGGGGGTGACATTGACAGGGCTCTTCATAACACTTCATAACCTGAGATTTCTCAATATCAGTAGCAAAAGAAACAACCAAAGTGGCCCTCCTAGGGATATCATCCACTGACTGTTCCAAAAATTGGGACAAGTCAATGGAAACTGGGCAGGAAACTGGAGAGGACCCCGCTGGTATGCTAACCGGCTTGTCCGGCAAGTAATATAACTTAGTAACTTGTATCTTATCCACATCCTCCATTTTTAAACATTCCTTAAAGTATTTCCGCAGCAAAATTAACGGTGAAAGATAATGAGTTTTAGGAAAATTAAGAAATCTTTAAATTTTTACTACGCATCACATTCTCCAACAGTTCAAGCCACCCATGTAAAAGCAGGGCATCTCTCATCCCTGCCAAACTGGCTGCCTGAACACTGGAGAACTGACCATCCAATCTAGATAATCCATTGCTAAGCTGACCAAGGACCGCATCCTGTTGCTCAAACTTAGCAACAACCTCTTTAGAGAAACTGGCTGTCTGATCAAAAACAGTTTTAAGATACTGATTTGTCTGAGCGACTATTATCCAAATATCCATTAAAGTAAGAGGCAGGAACAGATCCCAGCGAAGACTGAGGAGCTAAAGAAACTTCAAAATGTAAACATGATGGCGTAGGAACCGAAGAAACATCAGAAGGGGGAGACACAGAGGGATTAAACTCTGGGATAGCCAGTCCCGAAGTCTGTTCCCTCTCACCCAGTGGCTCCAAGGCAGCTAAAGGTTGTAGAGGTAGAGTTCGAGCAATGGGGCTTAAAGTAACCCCCAACTCAGAGGGTGAAGATAACTGCATGGATTGATACAACAGAAGAAGAAAAACATGTCTATCCATAGGGCCTGTGATTTTACTCAGTTTCTGAGCTTCCAGAAGACACCTGCCCCTTGTTCTTCCTTTTATGCAGCATCCCTCCAAGTAAACCTCCTAACATTGAACTAACAACGAAGGGACAACAAAGGGACAAGTCCCTTTGTTTTGTGTCCCTTCATTGAAGTGTCCGTGGCTGCACAGGAAAGCCCTGGTTTTTAAAGAGGAGGTGCAGGCAGATGACACCAGCAAATGGGCAGAGACGCAACTCTCATGCCAATCTCTGGACTTCAGGCAGGCTGGAACCAACACCCACCGCTCAGCTGCGACATCCTCAGACTCCAGGAAGGCACCCTCTGCTCCCCTTACTGTTTTTTTTTATGAGGTCAGTAGTGTTCTTAATGTTTTTTACTTTCTCGTAAAGTTTTGTTTTTATGCCTCCTTTTTACAAGAGTTCTTCTCTGTTTAAATTAAAAACTACAAATCTAAGAGACAAAATAAAATTTTCCCCTTTCCCTCAAGCAAATTTTAGATGATACATTCAAATTTTTGTTTCCTATTATCTTAGCACAGTCTATTACTTTTATACCATTCTAATTTTACTCCCAATCCCATAATGTTCATTTTACATTCAAACTTTTATGCTTATCTTAATACTGTTTTTTTAAATATTTTTATACTGTTCTAATTACGATTGTCCTCTGAATCCTAAAACATTCAGTTATATGTCCATACGTGTGCATAACCCAGTCTCGAAGTGGCCAGAAGAGGGTGATGGACCCCTTTGATTATCAATGGTTTTAAATTTATTTTGTTTGGTTTTAAGTTTGGCTTTCATTTAATATATTTTTAGTCCTCTAGAGCAATTAGACCATCCACTATGTATCAGCTGTGCTCAGTTCCTCCTTAAGGAGTTTTGGTGCCAAAATTGTATTTCCTTTAAAGGGTAGTTCGTGTCCTCTATACCACTTTCACTTTCAAAGCTGCATGGCAACCTTTAATGGACCTCTGGCAGGTTCAGGTTTGGAGCTCTTCCATGAATCCCTTTTATAGTCTTCTCTTTTCATTTTAAAAACTGTGCTATAGTAAATTAAAAGCATTGCATTTTGTTTCATTAGTTTGGCTACCATTTACAAGACAAGTCTTTAGGCTGCCTTTGCTGTCCGATGATCAAGAATCTTCACGCTCATTTTTTTGTACCTTCTTTTTGACAAGATATAGTTTTACTAGCAAATATCAAAATTCAAACTACCTTTTTAAATTGGCACAAGTATATTTGTTTTAAATATTGAAGACGGCATTTTTCCCCCCTTTGCTGATGTCTCAGTTTCTCCCGGTGATAACATGAGCGGTTCTGCCAATTTGTCTCTCCTCTTCTTTTTACTTCCTTTTTCATGGTTTGTTAGCTTAAAAACAGATATTTTTCACATAACTAATGACCATGGTGTCATGTTCTTTTAAAACAGCAAACAGGGCTGGCCCGTCCATTGTGCGAGAATGTTGCGCGCACAGGGCCCCGTGCTTCAGGGGGGCCCCACGCCAACAATATCTCGCATATTTAGCACCGGCAGGGCAGCTTTAGAAGGAACTGGAGAGGCCCCGGCTCACCTCTGACAGCCACCGAACTGAAGACTGCCTTTTTTCTTAATTTTGGCAGCTGTATTGTAGTATAGGCCACTGGCGCACTGAGTGCCGGAAAACAGGAAGTTCCCTTTTACCTCCAGCAGACTATACTATAATACAGTGGCCAAAGTGAAGCAAAAAGGCGCTCTTCACTTTGGTGGCTGTGAGAGGTGAGCCAGGGCCTCTCCGGCTCCTTCTAAAGACATTCAGACAGCTGCAGGGCTCTTCGGGGTGGGGGGGGGGGGGGCAGCAAAGACAGTTTCCAGCGCTGAGGGAGAGAAGCCATTCTATCAGGGGTGAGAGCAGGAGCTCCCCCTTCCTCCTTAAGCCACCAATAGCACAGAATGCTCAACGGCATAAAAATCGCCGTTTCCAGCGCTGAGGGAGAGAAGCCATTCTATCAGGGGTGAGAGCAGGAGCTCCCCCTTCCTCCTTAAGCCACCAATAGCACAGAATGCTCAACGGCATAAAAACCGCCGTTTCCAGCGCTGAGGGAGAGAAGCCATTCTATCAGGGGTGAGAGCAGGAGCTCCCCCTTCCTCCTTAAGCCACCAATAGCACAGAATGCTCAACTGCATAAAAACAGCCGTTTCCACGGCGCACCCGCGCCTTGCGTGCCCGCGCCTGAGGGCCTCGCCAGAGGGCCCTTTGGCGTGGCCCTTAGGCATTGGTCAGTGGCGTCTGTCTCTGAAGTGGTTTCCTACTGTTATGGTTTGGCTTGCCTTTGGGCGAGCTGCGGTGGTGGGACTGTTTCCACCCCTTCCAGATCGTATGTAATGTATAGTTATTCTATGTATGTACTGTAACATATTCCTTGTGTTATGTAATCCCTTTTATTACCGCTCTAATTTTATTAAGAGTGGTATATGTTTCATTCACCTCTGTTTAACCTTGTATTGTATTGTTCTGTGACCGCTTTGATTGAAGGAAAAAGCGGGACATAAATCTGTTTAAATAAATAAATAAATAACTGATGGGAGAGCTAGGATAGGGCTGGAAATGGGCTGATGGGGTAGGGGATGGAAGAATGGGACTAGAAGGGAGCGGATGCTGGGTGGGTCTGGAACTAGAAGGGAGCTGATGTTGGAGAAGAACTAGAAGGGGATGGGGCTGAGGGAGTGAAGATGGAGAAGGGAAAATAAATTTTGTATGGGAGGGAAGAAAAATCTACGATTGGCCTGGGTATTGGGAAGGTAAGTGGGGATTGAGGATGGTGGGGTGAAATTTGCGTGGATGAAAAAGGAACACAGAAAAAAAGTGGAGGAAAGAGCAAAAGAAGAAAGATCAGCATGTTAAAGCAGATGTAGAGAGAACGGGAAAAAAACTAGAAGAGAGAAGAAAGGACAAACGGACAGCAGACAATGGAGAGTTAGCAGAAGAAATTGATTGGAGCAATTGTAACTGAAAAATAAAATGCACAAACAAAAGGTAGAAAAATACTTTTTTATTTTGAATTTATTAACTGGAAAGATGTCAGCTCTGGGAAATGTGCATCTTTAACATCTGCATTTTGTTTAGTATAAGTGGAAACTAATTTATAGTTTTATTTCTGCAGTGTTGTTGTACATTCCAAGTTTGGCTTTTGGGGTTCCCAGTTTAATTTTTGTCTTCCTATTTCTAAATTATGATCCCTTGTTCTTGGTGTGGTGACATTCTATGTTCTGCATGTGTATTCGAGCTGAGGTATTCTGTCTTCAGTCTTGAAGGACTAGATAAAGGGACTGCTACTTCTGGAGAGAGATCTGCAATTATGAGTACATACTTCTGGGAATTTTCTGAAAGGATTACTTTGTATTAAAGCTAATTAATCTGTGAACCCAGTGTTTTTTGTTAAATCAGTCAGGGCCTGGTAGCAGCAGTTTCTATCCAAACAAGGACTGTTAATCACTCAGGAAGTTGGTCACAGCTTACCTCAGCAGTACAGGACAGGGTACTGTGTAGCAGCCCTCTTTTATTAAGTGTTGTTCCACATTAGGAACCACCACCAGGGAAAAAGATTTAGGCGTCATTGTGGATAACATGTTAAAACCCTCGGCCCAGTGTGCAGCGGCAGCCAAGAGAGCAAATAGAATGCTAGGTATCAAAGAATTTATAATGCATCTATATTGTTCCTGTTTGCCTCTCTCTGCTCTGGGAAGAGCAGTGCCCTCACAGTGCTCTGCAAGAGAGGTAGATATTTAACTCCTGTGACAACTTGCTGTGAGTTCTAGCTGTCTATTTTATTTATTTACGTTTTCTTATATACCACGCTATTTTCCATCAGTGCGGTTTACATGGAACATTTTACATAAACATTTCAAATGACTTGATTTGTGTTTACAAATAACAGGAATAGGAACTTGGAAAGAAACAGGGGTAACTATTTACATCTGTACAATGCGAATTGATTGGTTGGATTTGATTATTTATTTATTTATTGTCTTATTGGTGTGCTACTTCACCTCCCTGTTCCCTTTAGTTTTGCACTTGAGCTTCTCAGCTGTATAAAACTTACCTTGCCTCTCTCAACTAACTGGCTTTTGTGTGGTAGCCAGGTTAACTGTTGCTTTAAATTAAATCTCTCTCCCTGCTCTGTCCCCAGAACCTGCTGTGTTTTAAACTTTTTTTCCTGCTCTAGCCTACCTGAGGGACTACCCCCTCCCCCCCCTGCTGAAGGTACAGGACAGGGTACCTTGTAACAGCCCTCTTCTTTTAATAGGTCTTATTTCCCTCCCACCCTCCCCAACACCCACCCACCCCTGGGGTAATTGTTGCTTTATAGGTACTTACACATCTTAAGAGGAAAGGGGCTGCTCTCAGGTACAGCTCTTTATCCAAATCAGTCATACATTGAGGACCTGAGATTAATTAAGCTTCAGGTGAACAAGGTATATTAGAGGTATTAGATACACTTTTTTTTTAGTATAAGCACCTACACCAATTCTTATTGAATACAGAATTTTAAGACCTAAACACAAGCTTTAAACTAAGATGCAGACAACAGTCCAGCAGCGAGATGGGGGCTTTCCAGTCTTTTGCACTGAGTGTCACATGTATGATTTTCTCCAAGTTGGTGAGAGGTCTTATGTATGCACTAAGTGCAAGGAGCTCTTTGCTCTCAGGGAACAAGTCCGTTCTCTAGAGGCTAGAGTAGCAGACCTGGAAGACAGAGAGGTACATAGACGAGACCTACAGGGATATAGTCCTGAAGTCCCACCTCCAGTCTGGCAGCATCCCTGTTGCCATGGAGGAGAGAGATCACGTGACAGGAGAGCATCACCCTGGTGTGGCAGGACGTGATCCTGTAACTAGGACCTGTCCTCCAGGTGATGTAAAACCCTCTTCCACCGAGGACGTTTCTCCAGGGCCATGTGCCCATGAGGGGAGGGTTAGGACAGCTGCTATAGTTGGTCATTCGATCATCAGGCATGTAGATAGCTGGGTGGCTGGTGGACGTGAGGATCGCCTGGTAACATGCCTGCCTGGTGCGAAGGTAGCGGACCTCACGTACCGCCTAGATAGGATCTTAGATAGTGCTGGGGAGGAGTCTGCTGTCTTGGTACATGTCTGTACCAATGACATAGGAAAACGTGGTAGGGAGGTTCTGGCGGCTAAATTTAAGCTTTTAGGTAGGAAGTTAAAATCCACAACTTCCAGGGTATCGTTCTCCGAAATTCTTCCTGTTCCACGTGCAGGACCCAAAAGGCAGGCAGAGCTCCGAAGTCTCAATGCGTGGATGAGACAATGGTGCAAGGATGAAGGTTTTGGATTTGTTAGGAACTGGGGAACATTCTGGGGAAAGGAGGGGCTCTTCCGAAGGGATGGGCTTCACCTTAACCGGGATGGAACCAGACTGCTGGCATTAACCTTTAAAAAGGAGACGAGAAGCTTTTAAACTAGAAAATAGGGGAAAGCCGACAGTCGCCCAAGAGCGCATGGTTCGGAAGAAGGTATCCTTGAAGGATACTACCGAAAGCAGTGAGGTTCCAAAAAAGAGTAAAGTAGCCCAAATGCCCTTGATTATGGTTCAGACAGAGCATAAAGATCCCAAATTACCCATGCCTACCAATAGCCAGATTAATATTAATAAAATACAGTCTCTGAAATGCTTGTATGCAAATGTTAGAAGTCTAAGCAATAAGATGGGAGAGTTAGAATATATAGCACTAAATGAGAGGTTAGATATGATTGCAATCTCAGAGACATGGTGGAAGGAGGACAACCAGTGGGACACTGTGATACCTGGATACAAACTATATCGTAATGACAGAACTCATCAAATTGGAGGAGGGGTTGCGCTCTATGTTAGAGAGGGCACTGAGTCAGAAAGGATTAAAGTTTTGCAGGAAACAAAATTTGCTGTAGAATCTCTATGGATTGAAATTCCATGTATGAAGGGGAAGGTGATGGCAGTGGGGGTGTACTATCGACCGCCTGGCCAGAATGAACAAATGGATGATGAAGCTTAAAGAGATCAAGGAAGCTAACAAACGTTACAGCAGAGTAGTGATAATGGGTGATTTCAATTACCCCAGTATCGACTGGCTCAGTGTCACGGCAGGACATGCTAGGGAGATAAAGTTTCTGGATGAAATAAATGACTGCTTCTTGGAGCAGCTAGTTCATGAACCAACCAGAGGGGAAGCCATACTGGATCTAGTCCTTAGTGGAACACCAGATCTGGTGCAAGAAATAAGGGTGTTGGGACCACTTGGCAACAGTGATCATAGCATGATCGTGTTTGATTTAATTAGTGGAGGAGGGATAGTAAAGAAATCCACAGTACTACCTTTAAACTTTTGAAAGGGAGACTATGATAAAATGAGGAATATAGTTAAGAAAAAACTAAAAGGAGTGGTTGTAAAGGTTAAAGACTTACATCAAGCTTGGGTGTTGTTGAAAAATACTATCCTGGAAGCCCAGACCAGCTGTATTCCACGCATTAAGAAGAGTGGAAGAAAGTCCAAAAAACTGCCAGCATGGTTTAAAGGTGAGGTCAGAGAGGCTGTTGCTGCCAAAAAAGCATCTTTCCGGAAATGGAAAAAAGAGAAAAATGAAGAAAACTGGAAACAGCACAAGCACTGGCAAGTTAAATGCAAAGCATTGATAAGGCAGGCAAAGCGAGAATTTGAGAAGGAACTTGCTATGGAAGCAAAAACACAAAAAAGACTTTTTCAAGTACATTCGTAGCAAAAGGCCTGTGAGAGAGTCAATTGGACCATAAGATGATAGAGGGGTAAAGGGGGCAGTAAAAGGAGACAAGGCTATAGCGGAGAGACTGGATGACTTCTTTGCTTCAGTCTTTACTGAGAAAGATGTAGGGATGTTACCCAAGACTGAAGTGGTATTTAAAGGTGATACTGCAGAGGAATTGAGAGAAATATCACTACACCGGGAAGATGTATTACAACTATTTGATAAACTGAATAGTAGCAAATCACCTGGATCGGATGGTATACATCCAAGAGTGTTGAAAGAACTGAAATATGAGATTGCAGACCTACTATTAGTAATCTGTGAACTTTCATTACAATCATCTGTAATACCTGAAGATTGGAGGATCGCCAATGTAACACCAGTTTTTAAAAAGGGTTCCAGGGGTGATCCGGGAAATTACAGACCGGTGAGCCTGACATCAGTACCAGGGAAAATGGTAGAAACCATCATAAAGAACAAAATTACACAGCATGTAAATAGTCATGGCCTAATGGGAGACAGCCAACATGGCTTTAGACAAGGAAGATCTTGTCTTACTAATCTGATATGTTTTCTTGAAGGTGTGAATAAACAGGTAAACAAAGTTGAGTCGGTTGATATAGTGTATCTGGACTTTCAGAAAGCCTTTGACAAGGTCCCTCATCAGAGACTTTTGGCAAAACTAAAAAATCATGGGATAGGAGGTAGTGTACTATCGTGGATCGGGAACTGGTTAAAAGATAGAAAGCAGAGGGTAGGGCTAAATGGCCAATTTTCCCAATGGAAAAAGGTGAATAGTGGAGTACCCCAGGGATCTGTACTGGGTCCGCTACTTTTTGACATATTCATAAATGACCTGGAAAAGGGAATAACTAGTGAGGTTATCAAATTTGCTAAAACCCAAGAGGACTGTGGAAAACCGCAGGAGGATCTGGATAAGTTGGAAGACTGGGCATCCAAATGGCAGATGAATTTTAATGTGGACAAGTGCAAAGTTATGCACCTAGGAAAGAACAACCCACACTATGGTTACACGATGCAAGGTTCCACATTGGGAACCACCACCCAGGAAAAAGATTTAGGAGTCATCGTGGATAACATGTTAAAACCCTCTGCCCAGTATGCAGCGGTGGCCAAGAAAGCAAATAGAATGCTAGATATCATAAAGAAAGGAATGGAAAATAAAACAAAGGATATTATAATGCCTCTGTATCGTTACATGGTACGACCGCACCTTGAATATTGTGTGCAATTCTGGTCGCATTATCTTAAAAAGGATATAGCGTTATTAGAAAAGGTACAGAGAAGAGCCACCAAAATGGTAAAGGGGATGGAAGGCTACTCCTATGAAGAGAGGCTACAAAGGTTAGGGCTCTTCAACCAGGAAAAGAGACGGCTGAGGGGAGATATGATAGAGGTCTATAAATTAATGAATGGAGTGGAACGGGTAAACGTAGGTCGATTGTTTACGCTATCACAATATAGAAAGACTAGGGGACATGCAATGAAGCTACAGGGTAAACTATTTAAGACAAATAAGAGAAAATATTTTTTCACGCAACGTGTAATCAAGCTCTGGAATTTGTTACCGGAGGATTCAGTAAGAGCTGTTAGTGTAGCTGGGTTTAAAAAAGGTTTGGACAAGTTCCTGGAGGAAAGGTCCATAAGCCATTATTAAAAAGGGACCTAGGATATCAATGCTTGACCCAATACAAGCATTGTGGAACCTGTGTCTTTTGGGGAAACTGATTAGGTACATATGACCTAGATTGGCCACTGTTGAAACAGGATACTGGGCTTGATGGACCTTGGTCTGATCCAGTATGGTATATCTTATGTTCTTATGTTTATGTAGTTTCTTTTTGACAGTGCCACTTGCTCTCTTTCCCCAGTAGGAGATGTATTGGTATTCTCTGAGATTTATTTTATTTTTTTTTTAATTTATAGCTTTTCTATACCGCGCTATTTAAAATCAGTGCGGTTTACAATTAACAATTCTTTGTACAAAGCAGGGGGATCTACTTTGCCATGTATTGGTTTAATATCTGCAGTGTTGGCATTTGATAAGTAGGGTTTGGTGCTTTATGAGTCCTGGTAGTGCTGTTATGAGCAGTATTTGTAGTTCCTAATGTGCCTGGCACTTGGCACTGGAGTATAGTCGTCTCTTTAAGACACTCATTAAGATGCATGTTTACTCAAAGTTAGTGCACATTAACATTATGTATGCAGATGAGGCCCCCCATCCCCCTTGGGCCACCCCTGACAGCAAACAACAGTTTTAAAGTATAGTTTACATGTATCCCTTTTCTTTATAATTGTTATATAGTTCTACATACAAGATCTAGTCCCCTCAATTACTGACAGAACACACTGCGTTTTCTGTTCGGGCATATTTACAGCATCTACACATTTTTGTTTCTTAACTGTTCAGGTTACGTGTTGATATGCAGTAGTTTTTAAAGGAGCTTATGCCCTCTGGTGGTTGAAAAGATTTACGCTTGCTCTGTCTTCATGGCTACACATAATGCTACACATATATTATGTGCCTGTCGGGTTTGATATTTCAGTTGACATGTTTTTATTACAACACAGACAAGCTTTACCTACCCAACATTTGCCCTATTTTTGTTACAAGCGATTTAGTTTTGTTTTCTGTTATACATATTATACTTTATTACTTGTATTACTTTGTATACACGATCAATATAATAGTATTACAATAAGTGTTATTTCATTATTAGATTATTGCTAACATTGTGTTTTTGGACATATACAATGCAATTTTACCTCTGCTCAGTAAGTCTCCTTTGATTATAACTGTGCTGGTGTTTTTAGATCACCTTGTCAAATTGATCAAGATATATGGTGGTTTGTTCTTTAATTTCTCTTTACGTCATCTTCTCTCTTCTATATAGTTATTTCCTTTTTATACAATTCAGTGTGCCTAGGATCAATGTTTTTTCATTGGTTAGATTTATATTGTTTTTATGCATTGTTTTATTATGATCTTTTATTTTGATATAAATGTTTTTCCAATATACATATCCTATGTTAATTTGATATGTTTTGTTTATGTTTTGAGATTTATCCCTTGATGAAGGCTTATGCCGAAATGCGGTCACCGATTGTAAATACAAGGATTTTTTTCAGTTACGTCTCGCTCTCTGTTTCCCCAACAGGACTGTGGTTCATAATTGTTGGTCATTGCACATTCTGTAGTGCATAAATAAAGAAATTAGGCATTTGCATGAGCCCAGACTCTACAGTCCCATTGCCGAGTTTGAAACCATAAGGTTAGCAATCCTTTTTTAGAGATATTTTGGAATGATACATGTTTTAAGTTTTATTATACTTAAGGCTTGATTTTTTTTGACAACATATGACTTGAGCAGTTTTAGACTAATGATTACAACATCCTATGGAGGGGAGGGGGGGGATCATTTACTAATGGCAACAGCATATGTTACCTGCCGCAGGGCCCACAGAAACAAATCTGTCCCTGTGGCAGATTCTATAAACTAATCTTTAGTAAATGCCCCCCTTATATGAGATGACCTCTCATTTACAGGTATGTGGTCCAAAAGAAGTGTTAGCGTAGTTACTCACCTGTAACAGGTGTTCTCCAGGGAAGCAGGAATCAGTCCTCACATATGGGTGACGTCGGCACCGACAGAGCTCTCGTGCGGAGCAATTCCCCAGCTTTCAAAGAAAGCCTTTGGGACTGCATCGCGCATGCTCAATCCCCTTCCTGCCCAAGGGTGCCATCTTGCTCAGTCAAATGACATAGCTAAAAAGACGGCAAAAAGAATAAAATCAATAATAGGACTGCAACTGCAGGGGAGGAGGGAGGGTCGTGAGGACCGATTCCTGCTGTCCCTGGAGAACACCTGTTACAGGTGAGTAACTACGCTTTCTCCAGGAACAAGCAGGAAGTCAGTCCTCACATATGGGACTCCCTAACTATAGGCTACCGAGAACCCTTAGCTGAGAATGGCTCCCTCTAGAAGAGCCACAGCAGCTGCAATAGGAATTCAGCAGAGACGCAAACCCTCCCCCCCCCCCCCCCCCGAGTAGCCTGAGGGTAGGAGTTGCCTAAACCTCAAATAAGTTACGGAGTACCGCCTGGCCGAAAGCACTGTCCTGTCGGGACTCTCCATCTAAGCAGTAATGGGTTGCAAAAGTCTGGCTTGAAGACCAGGTTGCAGCCCTGCAGATGTCTGCCAGCGGAACAGAGCGGAAGTGAGCTACTGATGCGGCCTTAGCCCTGACACGGTGGGCCGTGACTCGACCCTGCAACGGGAGATCGGCTGCCCTGTACGCCCAGGCAATGCAGTCTGCCACCCAGGTGGACAACGTGCGCTTACTGGGGTCATAAGAGACGAAGAGCTGAGTAGCCCTTTGATGTCCCCGCGTACGCTCCTGATAAAAGGCTAAAGCCCTTTTACAATCAAGGGTATGCAGAACTGCCTCTGCCCGGCTAGCATGTGGTCTGGGAAAGAATGTCAGAAGAACCACCTCTTGGTTGAGGTGGAACGGAGAGCCCACTTTCAGAAGGAACTTGGGGTGGGTGCACAGGACCACCATGTTCCTATAGAACCGTATGTAGGGTCTTTCTGACACAAGAGCTTGTAGTTCACTCGCTCGTCTGGCAGATGCGAGTGCCATCAGGAAGAGCAGATAGCAAGTGGACATCAGCTCAAAAGGTGGGCGAGTAAGCTGTTGCAAGAGCACATTCAAACCCCACTCGGTTGCCGGAGGATGAACCAGGGGTTTTAGTAGAAGTAGACCTCTGAGGAATCTGGACACCAAGGGTTGAACTGAAAGAGGTTGTCCTTCCAAAGCACTCAGGTGGACCCTGACAGAGTTAGATTTGAGGCCTAATTCTGAGAGGTGCAGCAGGTACTGCAAAACCACTGGTACTACACAAGAGAAAGGGTTTTCATTGTGCTGGCTACACCACACCTCAAATCTATGCCACTTGAAGGCATAGGTTTTCCTAGTGCACTTCCTCCACGTTCTTAGGCAGGAGGAGAGAGGGCAGCACTACCCTTTCAGCAGCCATGCCATCAGGTTGAGGGACCTGAGGTTGAGGTGTAAGATAGAGCCCTGCTCCTGGGACAGGAAGTTGGGCTTCATTCCCAGAGGGAGTGTGGTTTCTACTGCCAGCTGGAGGAGAAGCAGAAGCCAAGGTTGTCTTGGCCATCTGGGGGCTACAAGGATGACCAAAGCCTTGTCCCAAAGGATTCTGAATAGAGTTTGGGCCACCAGAGGCTTGGGAGGAAACGCATACAGGAGGCCCACTGACCAGGAGATCAGAAAAGCATCTGCAGCCATCCTTTGGGGGTGTGGATGTCTGGAGCAAAGGTTGGGCAACTGATGATTCTGCGGACTGGCAAAGAAATCTATAGCCAAATGTCCCCAGCAATGAAAGATGTGTTGGGCTACTTTTTTTTTTTTTTTTAACTCTCATTTTCATTATATACATACACGTTACAATAAGCATATTTATACAGGCAATATAATCAAGTCCACATCAAGAGGAGCACTGCCCTGTTACAATTATAGAAAACTAAGTAAATTGAAAAAGGAAAACCATCATAGCAAAATACAACCATAAAGAACAAGCATTAAGAAACCTGATTGATTCCCAAACAATATAAACCCCTAAATACTAGGTCAAGAAGTAAGCAAACTCATACTTTTTCCTTATTCAACAAAAATGCCTCCAATTGTTCAAGCTCAAGAAAAACATATTTAACACGTTGAAATATAATAATACATTTACAGGGATATTTTAATAGGAAAGAAGCCCCCGAAGTGAAAACTCTAGGTTTTAATACAAGAAAAGCCTTCCTTTGTTTTTGGGTAGATCTAAATACATCCAGAAAAATCTGAATGGGATGCCCACAAAAAGCTTGATTTTCTTTTTTTTTTAAAGTATAACCGCAAAACCAAATTCTTATCAGCCAACGATAAAAAAGAAACAATCAATGTAACCCAATGTGGGATAACATCCAGGGAAGACTCCAAAAACTCAGAAACGTTTAAGGATTCTATTAAAGGAGAAGTCCATTTAGGTGAAGAGGCAGTCTCCGTGGGGGTCAGTGTAGGTACATAATACACAGAAGAAAATGTTATTACTTTCTGGATCATCTAATAACCAAAAAAAAAAAAAAAATTCCTGAAATATTTATACAATAAAATATTAGGAGAAAGATAATGTGTACAAGGAAAGCTTAAAAATCGTAAATTTTTTAATGAACTGAATTTTCCAAATATTATAATTGGTAATGTATCGTAAGACTATCCCTAATAGAAGATGACATAACTGCCTGAACCACGGAGACCTGCCCTTCTAATTTATTAAGAGATGCATTACATTTATCAATAACCACCTCTTGGTCTGAAAGCTCCTGAATGTTGGGCTACTTCTGGACTCAGTTGCCACTCGTGAGGTTGAAGAATTCTGCTTAGATTTCTGCTAGGCAGTTCTCCTGACCCGGCGGGTAAACTGCTTTGAGAGACATACTTTGTTGGATCGCAAAGGAACAGAGGTCCAATGTCTCCTGACAGAGGAGGTGGGACCCCATCCCTCCCTGCTTGTTCACGTAGAACATAGCCACCTGGTTGTCTGTTTGTACTAAGACAGATCGATGTGAGAGAAAATGAGAGAAGGTTTGAAGAGCTAGGCGTATCGCCCAGAACTCTAAGAGGTTGATTTGTTGTGTCCTCTCCTGAGGAGACCACAACCCTTGAGTGCATAATTTTATTTATTTATTTAATTCTCTTATATACCGCGCTATTCTGCATCAGTGCAGTTTACATTGAACAAACTGAAATAAGTCCTGGCAATGGGCTCCCCAGCCCAGCAGAGATGCATCTGTCGTCCGCACTCTTGTGTATGAGGGAGGCTGGAAAGGCACTCCCTTGAGCAGGCTGAATGGCTGAAGCCACCAGGTCAACGACTTCAGTCGGAGAGGCCAGCTGAGAACCCGGCAATCTCCTTTGCCAGGTCCCACAAGCACATGCCCATGTACAGCTGGTATGTTTGGACACAGCATGATAGCATCGAGCCCTGGTAGCACTTTCTGCCGAGGACGTCCAGGTTCCGGGCCTCCCTGCCAGGGGGCACCGAGGAGTGCGTCTTTTGGCTCTTGAGCTTGTGCATGGTCGATTCTACAACCATGGAGTTGTGTGGCAGCTGTGCCTTTTGGAACCCAGGACTCCTGCGAACTTGATAGATGGAATCGACCCACTTGCTGAGAGCCAGGCATCGAGGCTGGTGACTCCCACATGTGGAGCATCAGCCGCTCCAACATCGGAGAAACCGGTACTTTAAGGGCTTCCCAAGGGGCAAAGTCATACTGGAGGGCTTCAAGCTCCTCGGCTTGAGGCTCCTCCTCGGTGTCCACCGGGAATTCCAAAGCCTTGGACATGTCCCTGACGAAGTCCGAGAATTGGGTATCCTCTGGGAGGGGAGGTGGCCTTCTCCGAGGTTCGGACCCCGGCGAGTCCGATGGGACACACCGGGTCTGGTGGGTGTTCGGGGACTCTTCATCTTCCGTCTCCCATGCCTAGACCTCCGAGGAGGAAATTGATGGACTCCAGCTGTGAGGGCTTCGATCTCAACCGTCCCAATGGCGAGGGCACCGGCGTCGACGACCTCAGTCCCGAACGGGAGGTCGAAGGAGACCTCAGTCGAGGATGGGGTTGGCCTCCGGGGTCGACTTGGCCGTCAAGGTCCCAGTGGTCAGGGCGGATGGACCAGTGAGACCGGCTATCAGCGCCCGCTGCTGCTCCATGAAGGCAGACATGCTGCGCTCCAAGGCTGTCATTCTGAGACCGAGCTCAGAAGACTCTGCAGCCTCCGGCTCGGGCATGACACCGGTTCTCCCAGAGGAGAGTCAATGAGGTCAACAGCAGTTACCTTCCTCGGCGTCTCCAGCTCCGTGCGAGATACTTTTGCAGGGCACGCTGGTTCTGAGGACCCGGAGCGGTGGTCAGGACTCCGCGAGGGCCCAGGCCGATTAGAGGCATCCAATGACGCCGCTCTCGCAGGTTTCTTCTTCCTCCGGTGTTCCCGCGAAGGAGACCCCCACTCAGAAGACCCCCCTCACGATGTTCAGAGTCAGATAGCTCCCAAGACGTCGAGGCTTCTGAAGAGGTCCGGACCCAGGTGGATTCGGACTCTGAGAAAATCCTTTTACGCTGCTGCTGCTGCCTACTTCTAAGTGCCTTAGAGGACATTTTGCTACACGGGCCACAGACCTTCTAGTCACGGCTGGACCCGAGGCAGCAGAGACAGCAGTCATGTGTGTCAGTAAGGGACATTAATTTCTTACACCGATCACACTTTTTAAACCCGCTGGCAGCCATCGGGGGAAAAAGGGCCCCTGCGAGGTCAAACGACTGGGCTGTCAGTGAAAAAGAAAGAGCGTGAATGCTAGCCACTAAGGGCAGAAAACGAAAAATAGTGACCGAACGAGATATTGGAGTACCGGAAGGGGAATCGGCATTGAACTGGGCCGAAGAAGAGAATCTTCAGGAGTTTTGACACACTTTTTCCACGAGGGAAGTTGGAGTACGCCCGTTGGGCTCTGCAGGAAAAGGAAGACTGAGCAAGATGGCACCCTTGGGAGGGAAGGGGATCGCGCATGCGCGATGCAGTCCCAAAGGCTTTCTTTGAAAGCTGGGGAATTGCTCTGCACGAGGGGTCCTTCGGTGCCGATGTCACCCATATGCAAGAACTGACTTCCTGCTTGTTCCTGGAGAATAATAAATTTTTAAAAAGGGTTCCAGGGGTGATCCGACAAACTACAAACCGGTAAGCCTGATGTCAGTACCAGGAAAAATGGTAGAAACCATTATAAAGAACAAAATTACTCAATATGTAGATAGTCATGGCTTAATGGGAGATAGCCAACATGGCTTTAGACAAGGAAGATTTGTCTTACTAATCTGTTATGTTTTTTTTGAAGGTGTGAATAAACAGGTAGACAAAGGCGAGTCAATTGATATAATGTAACTGGACTTTGAGAAAGCCTTTGATAAGGTCCCTCATCAGAGACTTTTGGCAAAACTAAAAAGTCATGGGATAGGAGGTGATGTACTATTGTGGATCAGGAACTCGTTAAAAGATAGAAAGCAGAGGGTAGGGCTAAATGGTCGAATTTCCCAATGGAGAAAGGTGAATAGTGGAGTACCCCAGGGATCTGTGCTGGGTCCACTGCTTTTTGACATATTCATAAATGACCTGGAAAAGGGAATAACGAGTGAGGTTAACAAATTTGCAGATGACAACTATTTAAAGTTGTTACAACCCAAGAGGACTGTGGAAAATTGCAAGAGGATCTTGATAAATTGGCAGACTGGGCATCAAAATGTCCACATTAAATTTCATCTGCAAGTACAAAGCTATGCACCTAGGGAAGAACAACCCAAACTATGGTTACATGATACAAGGTTCCACACTGGGAACCACCACCAAGGAAAAAGATTTAGGCGTCATTGTGGATAACATGTTAAAATCCTCAGCCCAGTGTGCAGCGGTGGCCAAGAGAGCAAATAGGATGCTAGGTATCATAAGGAAAGGAATGGAAAATAAAACAAAGGATATTATAATGCCTCTATATCGTTCCATTGCGAGACCGCACCTTGAATATTGTGTGCAATTCTGGTCGCCGTATCTTAAAAAGGATATAGCGTTATTAGAAAAGGTGCAGAGAAGAGCCATCAAAATGGTAAAGGGGATGGAAGGCTACTCCTATGAAGAGAGGCTAAGAAGGTTAGGGCTCTTCAACCTGGAAAAGAGACGGCTGAGGGGAGATAGGATAGAGGTCTATAAATTAATGAATGGAGTGGAACGGGTAAATGTTGATCGATTGTTTATGTCATCAGAATATAAAAAGACTAGGGGACATGCAATGAAGCTGCAGGGTAACCTATTTAAGAATAAGATAAAATATTTTTTCACTCAATGTGTAATCAAACTCTGGAATTTGTTACTAGAGGATGTAGTAAAAACTGCTAGTTTAGCTGGGTTTAAAAACGGTTTGGACAAGTTCCTGGACAAAAGGTCCATAAACCATTATTAAAAGGAACCCAGGATATCACTGCTTGACCCAATACAAGCACTGAGGAACCTGTGTCTTTTGGGGAGACTGCTAGGTACTTATGTCCTAGATTGGCCACTGTTGGAAACAGGATTCTGGACTTGATGGACCTTGGTCTGACCCAGTATGGCATATCTTATGTTCTTAAGTAATATTCAAATGCTGGTGGCTTAAACAGAAATGATTTTTCCATCACTTTTTGTTCTATAGTACCAGCTTTTCAACTCCCTTCCCATTTCTGCCAAGCAAGACTAACTTGTGATGCCAATATTCAGGACTTGCAGTGTTGCTGCCCCTGAGCCACAGGACATGCTCTTGTAATCTAACTGCACCTCAATCACCTCCCTTTGGAGAGACTGTTCCATGCATCATTTTCAAATATTGCTCCTGAGCCTACTTCTAAGAGCTCAGTACTATATCCGCCATAGTATTCTCTTTTCTGAAAGAAATGTGTTTCTTGGATACATAAAACATATCAATAATACCCAAATGCCATTATCATATTCCCCTCTCCCCCATCTCTCCTCTCTGATATACATACTTGGATCTCTAAAAGCAAACTTCGGCATCCCACTTGCCTTAAAAGAATTCTTGATTTTGAGATCTACTACTGACAATTTTCAGGAAATTACTAGATACAATGTTAATTTTGCTGTAGACAGACACGGCAGCTGGAACTGCAGATAAAGCTGCCCAGCTGACTCCATATCACAAGTTACAGGCTAACCCAGTTCTAGTTTTACCCTATTGCAAGCATGGGCTGTAGTTCTGATTATTCCATTGAGTTTTCCAAGAAAATGGCAAAAAGTCAGGTGATAACCCTAATCCTAGGTTAGCCCTGAAGAGCTGATCCAATTCTGGTTTTGCCCCATTGCATCGATGGGTTTCTAATTCCAATTTCTCTAGGAAAAGCATGATTATAACACACCCACCCATAAATACTATGGAGCAACTCTAAAGTGGATCAGCCTGTGGAGGTCGATCAGAAACAGATAACAAATCTAGACCAGTGCCAGCTCTACGGTGAGTGGGTACCCTAGACAAGTCACGTCCTCCATTCAGAGAGGGCACAGGGGGTTATAACTAGGGATCATATAGTGTTCCTGGCTCGCACAGTGCTCCAAGAGATCACCCTACGCTAGGCACCAAACCTTGGAAGGTTTCTGAAGGACTTGCACATCACAGGCAGCTTGAAACTGAACATGGCCAAGACTGAACTCCTTGTCTTCCCCCCCCCCATATTCCTCCCCTCCCCTCCACCCCCCATTCCTCCCCTCCTCTCCCTCCCTTTTCAGCCTCCGTGGATGGCTCAACAATCCTTCCTGTTTCCTCAGCCCCCAAACTGGGAGTTATCTTTGACTCCTCTCTCTCCTTCTCCATACATATCCAACATGTAGCTAAGACCTGCTGCTTCTTTCTCTACAACATTAGCAAAATCCGCCCCTTCCTTTCTGAACACACTACTAAAACCCTTGTTCACTCCTTAATCTCCTCTCGCCTACTGCAACCTTCTCCTTACTGGTCTCTCTGTGAGCCATCTCTTTTCCCTTCAATCTATTCAAAATTATGCTGTTCGACTAATCTTTAGCCATCCTCACATTGTGGCAGGTGAAGGCCTGTGATCCACAGTGTCTGACATAAGCAAGCAAGCCTAACTAGCTTGACCTGTAAATGAAGCTTGTGAAGAGGCCCATAGGAATTGCACATCCCCCCAATATGCTGCTATAGAATTAGAACTCAGTAAAAGTATTGAATTAGCTTAGACAAGCAGAACATACAAAAATACAGAAAAATATGTTTAAAACTGCTGACAGAGAAATTACAGAGCCCTGCTTCCCTGCACGTATTAACTAGCCCAGTGGCCTTGGAAGTAAGAAAGTAACAAGTTGGTGAACTGACCATTGTAATTGGGACTAGAAGGGGGGTAAGCAGGTGCTGAGCCCACTCCAAGAACATAATTGGATAATCATATCAGTACCGGGACCAATAGAAGGGGTACGGGAGGTTACTGGGACCAATGAAATGTTTTTCTATACCTAGAATGGAGCAAAAGTCTATAAAAGTTGTTGTATTGCCAGAAAACATTGCTCAGCCATTTTGAAACTGACTTTGCTTGAGACTTGTGCACAAATAAATGATTTGGACCTTCTGAACAGACTCCTGGTATCATTGGTTTGTCTGCGCTCTGCTGCTACAACATTACTCCTCTTCTCAAGTGGCTTCACTGGCTCCCTTTCCAAATCCGCATCCAATTCAAACTTCTCCTCCTGACCTATAAATGAGGGGCTATAGAGTGAATGCATCTCTCATTTCTCTCTACATCCCCTCTCGGGAACTTCGCTCTTCTAACAAATTACTTCTATCCCTCCACACCGCTATCTCCCGACTTCGCTCCTTTCACCTTGCTGCATGTATGCCTAGAACAACCTACCTGTGTCTATATGCCTGGCACCCTCCCTGGCCCTCTTCAAGTCCAGGTTGAAAACCCACCTCTTCACTGTCGCTTTCAGATCCTGACTTCTACCCTTTGTCCTAACCTGACTCCCGTCCTTTGTCATGTCTAAGTGCGCACACGGAAGACGCCGGAGACATAATCAGCAACATTTGGTCCTGTGAAACAACAGCCATCACCAATCACACCAGAATTCAATACCTTCCAATCGCCCGCCAGAAATGCTTCACTTCCGCCCACTGCTGGCCTTCCATCTATACGTCACAGGAAGTCTCGCATTCTATTACATCATAATTACACTGCCCACCGCATTCTAATCCAGCGAAGCGTACAATGTTCCCAGCAGTCGGTCATATGACTGGAGGGAGGAGCAGAAATCAAAGCGAGGCTTAGAACGCATAGTCCGCCCGCTCCCTTGTTGCAGAGCCTAGGAACATGGTGGAGCCCCCTGGGATGGCGGAGTTCGGAGAGCGATGCGGCTGTAAAGGGATCCGCTCTTGTCTTGTTTGCGAGAGGTCACAGCAGGGGGCAGGAACCGGAGTCTCCATGTCACGGCAGGTGCGCACCTTCGCTGCATGGGATAGAGCGGCTGACAGGTTACAGAGCCAAGGAATAGGTGGTATAGCGCTGCTTTCCGCCTCCTACAGGGCCGTCCTGGATCATCAGTTACATTTTTTGGAAACAGTTCATGACAATGAAGTTAGCAGAAGCAGCTCAAACCTGGTACGGGTGGCTCCGGCCAATTTTCAGATCTGCCCTGGTCACCGCATAGTGAGTTGGGATTTCAGGCAATCCGCAATGAGCATACCTCCGCACATTTATTTGTATAAGATACTCACTCACTAGATGCACGCTTCGCAAGCATATTAATCGCCAAAAGCCTAAACTGGAGCTCTAAATACAGCCCTTCTTCTGCCTTCCGTGATGACACATTCACTCCTCGACATCCATACTAGCCTCTCCTTAATTCCCACACTCCGGAGGCAGTTACTCTTAGCACCATCTTCCATGTACTCGCTGGAGCAGCTCTCTCCACCGTAGGACTGCTTTCTTACGAGCGGAGCTTTTACCAATCCCACCTTCCTCCTCACCCTTCAAGAGAGATGCTCTGAACCTTCGCCAACCCACCTCTTGGTGCCCAGGGGCATCAACTTCCTTTCAAGCATGCCAACTCCACGGCCTTCATCATAGCACCAGCATGCAACCTTCCCCAACATATCCATTAGATAAAGTAGGGAGCTACCTAGAACCCAAATTTGGGGGGTGGGGGTAACATGATATTTAGTTCACAACCTTTAGTAACAGAACAAAGTGAGCTACAGTCTATTTAGATTTGCACCTGAGGCAATGCAGGGTGAGGTGACATCCCAGAACAAAAGGAGTAGTAGTGGGATTTGAACCCAAGCTTCCCATAGGCTCAGGCCACTACTCTAAGCAGTAGGTTATTCCTCCACTCTGCATTGAGGTTAATAAGTCGTTATGAGTCCTGCTTCCTGAATTGTAAAGGCACCATAACACCCCACTTGAGGAGGGGGGGGGGGTAGAGGGTGAAAAAGCAGAGTAACCACAAAGACTAAACAACCCTCTGGATAGTTGTCCTAAACTGTGCTCAGTCTTCAGGCAGGCGACTCATTGCAGATAGAGTGATACAAACACAACGGCTGTGGGTGTCATGTTATCTCACAGGCTCATGCATTGACTTTCTACTTTGACACACATTATGGCTTTCGTACCTGATCTCTCTTTTCACATGATGTGTCCAAAGTATGAAAATCAAAGACTTGTCACCTGAGCTTCTAAAGAAAGCTGAGACTTGATCTCCACTAGTATTGACTGGTTTGTGTTTTGAGCAGGCCAAAGGTAGATACACTAGTCATCATGAGCACCATAATTCAAAGGCATCAATCTTCTTCCTATCTTTTTCACTATCCAGCTTTCACATCCAGATGATATTATTGAAAAGACTATGGCTTAAACAAGTCAACTCTTTGTATGGAAAGAAACATCTCTGCTCTTGAGAATCGGGTCTAAGTCCCTCATAGGCATTCTGCCAAGAACAATGCATCATCTGATTTCTTGACTGCTGGTTGTTTGTATATTGACAATGGCAACTTTAACCTACTTAGATCAATTATTTCAATTTCTTCTCCATCAACAGTCTTATTAATTTTGCCAGTTAAGATCTTTGTCTTCTTTACATTAAGGTGCAGGCCCATTTTATGACTATGTTCCTTGAACTTAAGAAGCAAGGCTTTCAGATGTAGTCACACACAGGTGCAGCTGTTTATCCTCATCAGGCATACATTAAGGACCTGAGATTAAGCAAGCCTGAGGTGAACTAAGTCCAGTAAACGTATTAGGTACAGTTTTATTAGTATAAGTATCCCCAGAAAACCTTAGTAAGTAAACAACTTAAATACCTAAACACAACCTTAAAACTAAGATGCAGACAGCAGTCCAGCAGAGAGATGAGGGCTTTCCAGTCTTTTGCACTGAGTGTCATATGTATGATTTTCTCCCAGTTGAGGAAGGGTCATATGTGTGTACTACGTGCAAGGCGTTCCTTGCTCTCAGGGAATGAGTCAAATTTCTGGAGACTAGCGTAGTAGACTCAGAGGACGTAAGGAAGACAGAGAGGTACATAAATGAGACCTACAGGGATATAGTACTGAAGTCCCACCTCCACTCTGGCAGCATCGCTGTTGCCATGGAGGAGAGAGGTCACATGACAGGAGAGCATCACACCTGTGTATCAGGAAGTGATTGTTCAGCTAGGACCTTTAGGTGATGTAAAACCCTCTCACACCAAGGAGGTTTCTCCAGAGCCATGTGCCCGCAAGGGAAGGATGAAGACAGCCGTTATAATTGGAGATTCGATCGTTAGACATGTAGATAGCTGGGTGGCTGATGGACATGAGGAGTGCCTGGTAACATGCATGCCTGTTGCAAAGGGAGCAGACCTCATGCGCTTTCTAGACAAGGTCTTAGAGAGTGCTGGGGAGAAGTCTGTAGTCTTGGTACATGTCAGTACCAATGGCATAGGGAAGTCCTGGAGGCCAAATTTAGGCTTTTAGGTAGGAAGTTGAAATCCAGACCGTCCACGGTAGCAGTCTCCAAAATAATTCCCGTTCCACGTGCAGGACCCAAAAGGCAGGCACAGCTCCAGTGTCTCAATGCGTGGATGAGACGATAGTGCAAGGAAGAGGGCTTTGTATTTGTTAGGAACTGGGAAACAGTCTAGGTAAAGGAGGAGCTTTTTCGAAGGGATGGGCTCCACCTTAACAAGGAAGGAATCAGGCTGCTGGCATTAACCTTTAAAAAGGAGATAGGGGAAAACAAACAGTCACGCAGGAGCACATGATTCAAAACAATGTATCCTTGAAGGATACTAACAAAAGATTGAAGGTAGGGCATATCAACAGAGAGGTTCCAATAAAGACAAAAGTAATAAAAATGCCCTTTACAGAGCTTAAAGATTCAACAGTTACCCTTACCTACAAATAGGCAGATTAATATGAATAAAATACAGCCTCTATACTGCTTGTATGCAAATGCTAGAAGTCTAAAAAATAAGATGGTGGGAGGAGTGGCCTAGTGGTTGGGGCAAGGTACTTCGGGCCGGAAGGTCGGGGGTTCAAATCCCACTGGAGGACAGCAACCTTGGGCCGGAAGGACTGGGGTTTCTAGTCCCACAGGTACTCCTTGTGGTCTTGGGCAAGCCACTTAACCCTCCATAACCCATGTTCCCTGTAAAATAGTTCTCTGTGTGCTGTGCTTTCCTGTCTAATCAATGTGTTTATACCTCAAAAATTTCCTGTCATGATTTGACAATTTCCAATCTGTAATCAAAC
Source organism: Ichthyophis bannanicus (assembly GCA_033557465.1). Taxonomy (NCBI): domain Eukaryota; kingdom Metazoa; phylum Chordata; class Amphibia; order Gymnophiona; family Ichthyophiidae; genus Ichthyophis; species Ichthyophis bannanicus. The sequence goes on along the minus strand of CM066042.1, from coordinate 243,101,797 downwards.
CGCTGCTGATCGCTGGAAGTAGCGGTATACAAATGTATACTAAATAAATAAAATAAATAAATAAATAACATTAAATGAGAGGTTAGATATGATTGGTGTCTCAGAGACAGGGTGGAAGGAGGACAACCAGTGGGACACTGTGATACCTAGGTACAAACTATATCATAATGGTATAGCAGATCAAATTGGTGGAGGGGTTGCGCTCTATGTTAAGAGAGGACACTGCATCACAAAGGATTAAAATTTTTCAGGAAATAAAATTCACTGTAGAATCTCTATAGATTGAAATTCCATGTAAAAAGGGGAGTGGAGGTGTGCTATCGACCTCCTGGCCAGAATGAACAAATGGATGAGGAAATGCTCAAAGAAATCAGGGAAGCTAACAAAACTTACAACACAGTAATAATAATGGGTGTTTTTTAATTACCCCGGTATCAACTGGGTCAGTCTCACGGCAGGACATGCTAGTGAGAGAGAATTTCTAGATGAAATAAATGACTGGTTCATGAACTGACCAGAGGGGAAGCCATTTTAGACCTAGTCCTTAGTGGAACACAAGATCTAGTGCAAGAGATAAGGGTGTTGGGGCCAGTTGGCAATTGTGATCATAGCATGATCACATTCAATTTAATAAATGGAAGAAGGATGGCAAGGAAATCCAATACTGTCTTTTAACTTTCAAAAGCGAGACTATGATAACATGAGGAAAATAGTCAAGAAAAATCTAAAAGAAGCAGTTGCAAAGTTAAAGATTTACATCAAGCTTTGGTGTTGTTTAAAAATACTATCTTGGAAGCCCAGGCTAGCTGTATTCCACAATTTATGAAAAGTGGAAGGAAGTCCAAAAAACTACCAGCATGGTTTAAAGGTGAGGTCAGAGAGGCAGCTATTGCCAATAAAAAGCATCTTTCAGGAAATGGAAAAAGGAGCCAAATGACGAAAACTGGAAACAACATAAGCACTGGCAAGTTAGATGCAAGGCATTGATAAGGCAGGCAAAGAGAGAATTTGAGAAGATGCCTGCTGTGGAAGCAAAAACGCATAATAAAGACTTTCAAGTACATTCATAGCAAAAAACCTGTGAGAGTCAGGTGGACCATTAGATGATAGAGGGGTAAAAGGGGCATTAAGAGGGGAAAAGGCCATAGCGGAGAGACTGAATGAATGAATTCTTTGCTTTGATCTTTACTGAGGAAGATGTAGGGATGTTACCCATGACTGAAATGGTATTTAAAAGTGATGCCACAGGAGAACTGAAAGAAATATCAATACACCGGGAAAATGTATTACAACTATTTGATAAACTGAAGAGTAGCAAATCACCTGGACCAGATGGTATACATCCAAGGGTGAAATATGAGATTGCAGACTTACTATTAGTAATATGTGAACTATCATTAAAATCATCTTTAATACTTGAAGATTGGAGGTTGGCCAATGTAATGCCAATTTTTAAAAAGAGTTCCAGGGGTGATCCGGTAAACTACAGACCAGTGAGCCTGACGTCAGTACCGGGAAAAATGGTAGAAAGCATCATAAAGAACAAAAATTACTGAACATGTAGATAGTCATGGCTTAATCCGCTCCCGCATCAGATATAAGACAGTCATAAACATATTCAAAATCAAACAACAGACCTCAGCACTCATCCTACAACCACTCATACAACCCGACAGCAGCAGCAGAAGACCGCGGAGGAGAGGCACCTCCGACCTCATCAATACACCAAAAGACTTCACCAAAGTACGCAAGGACACTGCAAAAAGAGCTCTATCGCTGGCAGCACCTGCAATATGGAACACCCTCCCTGATGACCTACGATCGATGATAGACATCAAGGACTTTCGGAAACAGCTCAAGACGACCCTCTTCATTGAGCATTACGGTGACGTCACATAATCTGCCCACCAGCCCGGACTACAGACCAATCCCCCTCCCTTTCTCATTCATGTACATAGTATTGTGAATTAGCGCACGCTATAAATAGCCCACCACGAATCAGCGCCAACTTACATACACACGCATTCACTGCATGCACACACAAATGTCGATATACTTCGATTGTTTGCTGTGTAAACCGCCTTGATTACAGGAGAAGGTGGTATATAAATCCTTTTAAACAAACAAATAAATAAATAAATAATGGGAGACAGCCAACAAGGCTTTAGCCAAGGAAGGTCTTGTCTTACTAATCTGTTATGTTTGAAGGTGTGAATAAACAGGTAGACAAAGGTGAGTCGGTTGATATAGTGTATCTGGATTTTCAGAAAGCCTTTGACAAGGTCCCTCATGAGAGACTCTTGGTGAAATTAAAGTTCCTTGTCATCCCTCTAGTCTAGTCCCGGACATCTGGGGGTATAAGCACCTCCTCCCGCAGCCTTGGAGACTGAGCCTGTCATCCTTTTTGGTGACACCAGTATAAGTAGATGAGGAACTGCCTCCTTGCTCCAGTAAGCTCAGTCTCCAAGGCAGCTGTAGGAGGTGTGAGCCACAGAGGGCCTCACTAGAGGAATCAGTGAAGAGTTCTTTTAGTTAGGTTGTTTTACAAAAAAAAAAAAAGATAAGAGTTAAGAGGCGTAACTGCAGCTTTAAATTTACCGGTAAAGGTTTTTTTCTGCTAAGAGGCTGCCGGAGTACGCGCTGGGCTTTCCCCCTCTCTCCCCCCCTCCCTGCAGGTACTGTTGTCAGGGTGGAGTGCGGGAGCTGCTGTTGGGGCCTCTGTTTCCCGAACCCATGGAACGGGTGAGGAGACATTGAGGGAATGCACGTGCCGGTGTCTGGAGCCGCGGTGACGGCCATTTGGCAGCCGCGGCGGAATTTGCGGTGGCGGAAGCAGAGCCGAAGGGATGCTTGCCTGTAGCCTTTGATAGAGGTGTGGTTCCCAGAGCACGGTGAGCGTCGCGGGGAAAGCAGGCGGTCTGAGGAGGCTTCAGTGCGAGAGAGGCCTAAAAGAAAAGCGTGGCAAATTTCTTGCGGCTCAGAGTGTAACGGCGCATGGGCCTTAAGCCACGCAGCATCTGCGCGGGAAGCTCGGGGGTGTTTTTTTCTGCATGCACGCACGGGCTTTGGCAGGCCGCGGTGCAGGGGTGTGCTCTGTGGGGGCACTCAGTTTCTTGGAGTGACGGAGTAGTGTAAAAAAAAAGAAAAAGGAGAGAACAGAGGAAGCAGTTTGGTCACAAGGAGCTGAGCAGGTGTTTGCAAACTTGCCATTATGCCTTCCAGGCCCCAGTGTGTAATGTGTGGGGCCAAGAGGGGGTCGCTATCGGAGATGGGGGTCTGTAAGGGCTGTGCACAGGAAACTGCGGCAAAGGAGATAGAGGCGGATGACGCAGCGCAGGGGGAAGAAGCGTCGAGCTCTCCTGAGCTGCTCTCTCCAGCCGGACCTTTGTCGGTGCCGACTCAAGGGCCATCCGCGGCGGCTGAGCCCTCCACGGCCCAGCCGAGCTTGCAGGGAGGGCTGGTGGCCATTTTCTTCCAAGATTTTATGTGTTTACTTCAGCAGGCCCTAGCAGGTAAGCAGGGGGCTGCAGAGGTAGCTGGGGGCCTTAAGCGGCCTGGGGCTTCTCTACTTGGGGGCCGGGAGGGCACTCCGTGTAAGAGGTCTAAGGTAGCGGCTGTGGTTTCAGAAGACATCTTAGATAGTCCGGATTCGGATGTGGATCTAGACCTGGAGGAAGGCGAGATTGCAGAGCAGGAGGACCAGGCAAGGGTGGTCAGGGTCTTTCGCACTCCGGCCCCTGCAAGAAGCTCTCCCAGTCGGGGATAGAGCGGGCCGGAGCTCCACAGCCACCCACGTGAGCGCCAGGCCCAATCGAAGCGGCATCCCGGCAGATTTAAATCCCGCGCCTGAGGGCCTTGCCAGAGGGCCCTTTGGCGTGGCCCTTAGGCGGGGCACGACAAGCACCCACAGCCCACATGCTCAGTGACTTAAAAGTTCCTGCTCTCTCTCACTACCTCAAGTAAGAATACATAGCCCTCTGTATATAATGCTAATTAGCCTTATCTCTGAAACTTCCATGTAACTATATACTTCTGAATAGCCATCGCTCCTAAATAATGTGTATACTACTGAACTACTGCTAAATAGTGTGTATACTACTGAAATGTGTATTCTACTGAACAACTGCTAAATAATGTGTATTCTGCTGAACAACCATCTCTCCTAAATAGTATATTTACTTCTAATTAGCCTTATCTCTGAAACCTCTCGTGTAATTGTATACTGATGAATAACCACCTCTTATAAATCTCACACCTAATTTAGATCCCACTAATCAGCCTTGTCTCCAAACTTAGATCAGAGATAGATATATATTTGAATTCTCTCATACACCTCTGCATACTGCTAAAGAGCCCTACCTCAAAAATACTCTCTTATTGATATTCTTGACTCCATCTATGCGCACTTTGCCTGCCTCACTCTAGAATAGTACACAATTTCCAGCTGCTTTCACCCTCCCCTCTTCACACACCCAAAATAGTGCACAATCTCCCCTTGACAACTTCCAATAGTCAGTGACACTCACCAAAGCTGCAGAGACTCCCCACCATCGCCTTAACATCAAATCCAACACCAGCTCTACAACATTCAAGAACAACACGGAAATGGCCCCACCTATCACGGTCATGATGAGCGGCCTCCTTATCTTCTCTTGGCTGATTGTCGAGTCCTTAGCCCTATTCCACACTACCAATCAAATCCCAATCCTCCAGCACCATGCCAGAACGTGGACAAAATATTCTTACCATCACCACCTAAAGAACAATCACACACGTCAATCATATTTATTACACATAGCCCTCCAACATGCCAAGCAAACGAAACCAGAGAAACCCACTCTCCTTCTTAACTGCGCCCTTATAAATGCAAGATCAATTCGCAAGAAATGGCCAGTTGTCACTGACTTAATTGCTTCCCACGACCTGGATATTCTTTTGATAACTGAAACCTGGTTATCTGACGTAGACAATGTAATCCTCAACCAATTACTACCCAACAACTTCACAGTCCACTCCCGTCATAGAGAAATCAAAAGAGGAGGAGGGGCCCTTATTTTGACCAAAACCGATCTGCGTTTTCATACAACAGACTCCTCCAGCACCAACAACCTTGATATTTTATCCATTGCAAATGACCATTGCACCATCAACCTCCTATATAGAGCACCCTCATCCTCAACTGATGATCTCTGCAACATCCTCGACATAGCAGCCAACACTCGCAACCCCAACCTATCAAACTGGATACTAGGATATTTCAACCTCCCATCACTTCACTCCAGTCATGCCACCACCCTTCTAGAAGCAATCAATGACCTGGGCTACAGACAAATCATCACTGAACCCACCCACACTAAAGGGAACATACTTGACATGATTTTTGTCCCCCTGTCAGTACAAGAACCAAATGAAGAACTCGTGACATCTCTCACCTCTGTACCATGGTCAGATCACAAACTGATCAAATTCATCATACCTATCAACAACAGCTCACTACACAACAATGAAACTCCAAGCATCCCAACAAACACTGCTTCTCGAAACTTCAAAGCCTTCAATAAAGATCTCATAATGGCAGAAACTCTTCCGCTATTCAACAATGCAACTCTCAACCTAGACAATTTAATCTCCTCATGGAATAAGGCTCTTAGTTCCATTGCGCAAAAACCTACCAAGAACAATATAGCAAATAAAAGAAAACACTCTCCATGGTTCTCTCCTGAACTACAGGTCTCCCGATCACATTTACGGAAACTAGAGAAAAGATGGAGGCGGTCCCACTCCACTGAAGACCACTCAGCATACAAAACTCACCTTGCAATCCACAGAGAAGCCATCCTAACTAACATGAAACAATACCATACCGACACTCTCAAAAGATCACTAAACAAACCACGTGACCTTTTCGAACTAGTTAAATCATTCACTAAGGAACCATCCCCATGTCAACCTGAAGAGATCCACCCACAAGAGTATGCCAACCATTTACAATCCAAGCTACTTCAAACGGATAAAATTGCCACATTCATAGCACAAGACACCCCTAGTCCAACTTCCCTTTCTAAGTTCTCCACACCATCCAAGAAACTTGTGGAAGATACTATTGCGGCCCTCAATACCACAACTGCACAAACCGACCCCTGCCCCGCATATTGGATTAAAAATTTACGGACAGAACTCAGCCCACTGATCACAAAAATGATGAACTTATCATTCACAACTGGATCCTTCCCTGCAGCACTCAAGCAAACATCAATCAGACCACTCTTGAAGAACCCTAAACTTGACCCAAGCAAAGTTGAATCCTACAGACCTATAGCCAGTATACCTCTCTTAGCCAAAATAATCGAAAAGGAAGCACAGAGGCAACTTCAAGACCACATAGATTCAACCTCCCCACTAGACCATCGTCAACATGGATTCAGGGAATACCACGGCGTCGAAACACTACTTACCTCCCTCTTTAATAAAATCGTCACAGGTATCGACAACATCCGCCAAGGTTTCGCCCTCATCTTCATAGACATCGCGGCAGCCTTTGACTCTGTACACCATGGTCTGCTTGTTGAACGACTAAAAGAAAAGGGCATAAATGGCATCGCCCTCGATTGGTGCAGGTCATACCTTGAAGACAGATTGCAACATGTAAAATCAGGAGCAGGATCTTCCGAACCCTTCCATCAACGACAGGGCGTCCCACAAGGATCTTCCCTATCTTCCCTTTTATTTAACATTTACATGCAACCCATTTTCAACATAATCGGATCATTCAAGGTCGACTGTCTAATTTACGCCGATGACATCCTCCTCTTCATGCCATTCTACACAGAGCAAATGGACCTTTCGCCACTGATTGAATGTTTCAACGCAGTTTCCGAATGGCTTCTGTCCCAAAATCTTAGGATACAGCACAAAAAAACTGAGGTGCTATTCATCACCAGAGACCAGAGTTTCTGCCCTCCACCTCATTTAAAGGTCAATGAGGCGGAGCTCCAAACCAAATCAACAATTCGGTACTTAGGAGTCACCCTCGATCAACGTTTAGATATGAAAACCCATATATCCAACATAGTCCGAGCCATATATTTCAAAATCCGGTCCCTTAGACACCTGCAATCCCTTCTAAACCCTGAAGACTTCCGGACAATATACCAATCCCTGATCTTACCACACTTTGACTTCGCCAATGCTATTCTTCAAGGTCTCCCTCAATCAACACTCAACCCGTTGCAACTTGCCATGAATGCCGCTGCTAGAGTCTTAGTGGGAGCAGCAAGATGTGACCATATAACGCCCATCCTAATACAGCTGCACTGGCTCCCCATTCAAGGAAGGCTCATATTCAAATCTTTGCTACTCACTTTCAAATCCATCCATGGCATCACCTCCCCTTCATTAACCGATATCATCCAACCCATTCCTCCCAACAGAACAAGGAGATCCCTATCTACAAATGCACTATTAATCCCAAAGGCTTCAACAAAGTACACAATCGCAACATCTAACAGGGCTTTCAGTATCTATGCCCCAAAATGTTGGAACGCATTACCACCAAGCATCCGTGCAATTACTGACTTAACACAATTCAGAAAGGCTCTCAAATTCCATTTATTTACACAGTACTACCAGACTAACCTATCCCCTACCTAACTTCCTCCCCTCTTACCTCCCTAGATAACATCTCAACCCTACTGTACACATGTAAAACCCTAAATTCTCAGCACTCAATCTCATTGTACATATGTAATTAGTTAAGTTCAGTTTACGTCCCCATGTTATCCAAGTTGTTACTCCTGTTCTCTGTAAAGCAAAACATGTTACCCAAGTTGTTACTCCTGTTCTATGTGAAGCCAAACAGTTTGTTATGGTCATTTTGTTATATGTAAACCGCGCTGACAATAGTGCGGTATATAAGAAATTGTAATAAATAAATAAATAATAAGAACTGGCAGCTCTTATTTCTGAGACTCTGAAAGCTCTTATCATGCCGGTGGCAGAGCACGAAGCAGATTTGGCTTTGGAGGATCCGTTGCTTCAGGCAACGCGGAAGTCCCAGAGAGTGTTTCCAATGCATCGGATTTTTAGGGAGATGATCCAGGAGGAATGGGACACGCTGGAAGCAGGGCTGAAGGGTTCCAGGGTGATGGCACGGCTCTACCCGTTGCAGGAGCAGGATAAGGATATTTTCAGATCGCCTAAAGTGGATGCGGCGGTATCCGCTGTTACCAAGAAGACCACGATTCCTGTGGAGGGCAGTGCTGCCCTTAAGGATGCACAGGATCGGCGACTAGATACTCTACTTAAACAGGTGTTTGATGTCAATGCTCTTTCCTTGCAAGCTTCCATCTGTGGAGCGTGGGTAGCAAGAGGGTGTCTTTGTTGGGCCCAAAGGATTTCAGTGGGCCGGGAAGATGAGATGGTGGAAGGAGCGGCCCGGCTGGAGTCGGGGGTGGCTTATTTAGCGGATGTACAATATGATCTTATTCGGGGTCTGGCAAAGAGCACGGCGTCCGTGATAGCGGCACGTAGGTATTTCTGGTTGCGCAATTGGGCGGCGGGCGGCGCCTCTAAAGCGAGACTAGGAAAGCTTCCCTTCCGGGGTAAGCTTTTTGGAGAAGATTTGGACAAATTGGTGAAAGACCTCGGAGAGTCTAAAGGGGGAAGGCTGCCGGAGGATAAGCAGAAGCAGAATCGCCCTCTCGTGCCTTTCAGAAGCCAGCAGAGGGCGTTTAGGAGATTTCGTGCACCAAGATTTGGTCAGTTTCAAAGAGGATGTTTTCAGTATAGGTCTCAGGGGTTTTGAGGATTTAGGGGAGCGGGGAGAGGTTTTAGAGCCTCCTCGTCCTCGGCCCTCAAAAAGCCGCAATGAAACGAGGGGGGCCCAGGCAGGGTTGGTAACCATAGGGGGCTGAGAGAATTTTATCCTGCCTGGGTCCAAATCACGTTGGATTGTTGGATTTTGGAGGTCATAAAAGAGGTGTATGCCCTGGAACGTCAACAACCTGTTGCCGACTCCTTCATCCAGTCTCCTTGCAGGACAAGGTCAAAGCAATGAGCGGTGCGGGAGACTTTGCAGAGGTTACAGGACCTCAAAGCGGTGGTGCTGGTCCCAGCCAGCCAGTGCGGCTGCAGTCGGTACTCGCTATATTTTGTGGTGCCCAAAAAAGAAGGTTTTTGGTGGCCGATTCTAGACCTCAAGGGAGTCAACAGGTGTCTCAGGGTGTCTCACTTTCGCATGGAAACTCTGCAGTCCGTTATAGTGGCGGTGCGATAGGGAGAGTTTCTCACATCTGTAGACCTCTCCGAGGCGTATCTGCACATTCCCATTCGGTTGGAACATCAGCAGTACCTGCGTTTTGCAGTCCCGATGGGACATTTTCAGTTCCAGGTGCTACCGTTCAGCTTGGCGCCGGCGCCGCAGGCCTTTACCAAGATAATGGTGGTAGTGGCGGCGGCGGCGTTGGGCAGAGAGGGGGGTGTTGGTTCACCCGTATCTAGACGATTAGTTGATTCGAGCAAAGTCGCAGAGCGAGAGCAAGGAATCTACTCACCGGGCAGTGCGGTTTCTGCAGAGCTTAGGGTGGGTAGTGTGATAAAGAAGCCCATAGTGAGCCTATGGAAATAGGAGAAACTAAGGAGTTTACCTTTAAGAAAAGTGACATCCCTGCAGTGCACAGGTTTCAGCGTTTCCCTAGAGAGAGCAAGCACAGGGAATCTGAACTTAGGCTGCCACACCCAAGCTCTGCAGACGTAGTTGCAGGCTTGGATGATGATTGCATGCACCTGTCTAGAGAGAGGGAGACACAGCCCGAGAGGCAGAGAGATAAACCACAGCTAGAGCTGAGGAGACAGAGAGGAAGGAGGACCACATCCACAGCCAGAGCTGAGGAGACAGCCAGGGAGGAGAAGAGAAGGCAGTGGAGAGAGCCTGGGTGGAGAGAGACCAGGAGAGGAGTGCTCAGAGAGAGTGAGCAGGAAAAGCTTCAAACCCCAGTTCCCGTTGAAAGGATTCAGAGAGTTCAGAGGAGGAAGCCCAGGACTCAGCCCAAGAGTTCACAGAGCCCAGCCTGGAACAGGAGACCGTGGCAGAGCTCCAGAGAGGAACTCGGGCAAGTGAGACAGGGACTGTTTCCCAGAAGCTGGAGGGAGAATGGTGAGCACAGTCAGGGGGAAGTGACCAGAGCCTCAGAGATAACTTATCCTTACTGGGGAGAGCTGTACTCCAGAGAAACGCAGGGTTCCTCAGAGAGGGTTTACCCTGGAACGTCCGTTAAAGCTTCAGAGCAGGGCACTGCATTCCCGGAGCTAGAGGAAATGCAGGTGGACCTCATTGAGCAAGATTCTTTGCAACCAGAGGAACTCATGGACTGTACACAGTGTAAAGCTTATAGTGTTGAGTCTATTAGCTAAGGAATACCTTAGATGATAAGTCTCCTGAAAAGCTGAGTAAGGAAGCCTAGCCTTAAGCTGAAGGTAGGAGCCTGCTCTTGGTAAGAGGAGAATACTTATTGCTTCTATATTTGACTGTTGAATCAAGACAAAGGTAAAAGAAGTTATTTTACTTTGGCTGAATGAAGAAGCTCTGTTTTGCTTTATCTGTTATTTTGAAGCACATGTATAGAAGTAAGGACTGTGAAAGCTCATATAGCCCAGTTTGTAAATGACCTGGAGCAAATACCTGAAAAGTATCCTATTACAACGTGCTTGAACTTTGTTTGCGTTTTGGGGAAATAAACTTTGTCATTTTTGCCTACACTTTTGGTCCATAACTACACTTCCTATTAGAAGGCTAGAACTACAATTCCCAGCATCCTTCACTGGAGAAAAAGTCTGTTCAACCTCTTACAAAGGAAGTAAATGGCATCCCTATCCCTCTAAGCCCTAGGCGGAGGGCTGGGGCATGATAGTAGTAAACGTCACAAAGAGCAAGTTGACACCGACCCAAGACAGAGTATCTGGGAGCCCGCTTCGACATGAAGACAGGCAGGGTATTTCTGCCACATGCCAGGGCTCAAGGTCTGCGCCGACTCATTCGGGAGTTCTTGGGGGGGAAAAAGCCCCTTCAGTGTGGCATTACCTGCAGCTTTTGGGTACAATGGCGACCACGCTCGAGCTAGTGCCTTGGGCCAGGGTGCACATGAGACCGTTGCAGAGAGCGCTGCTCAGGCGGTGGTTCAATCAGTCAGATCAGTTGTCAAGGAAGTTAATTTGCCCCGGGCCGATGAAGCAGTCCCTTCAGTGGTGGCTAGATCCAAGAAATCTAGAGCAGGGTATGCCGTTGGAGTCGCCAGCTCTTGACAACGGATGCCAGTCTTTACGGCTGGGGGGTGCACTTCGAACGTCAATTTGCCCAAGTTCAGTGGATGGAACAGGAAAGACAATGGTCAATCAACAGGTTGGAGCTAAGAGCAGTCACGCTGGAGTTAAGGGCGTTCCAGCATCAGGTGCAGGGCAGTGCGATTCGGGTGCTGTCAGACGCCACGGCGGTAGCGTATATCAGTCGGCAAGGGGGCACCAGCAGTGTAGCTCTGGAGGCAGAGGCGGAAGAGCTATTAGCTTGGGCCGAGTTGCATCTGGAAGCACTAACGGCAGGACATGTAGCCGGAGTGGACAATGTGACCCCAGATTTTCTGAGTCGAGTCGCAGTTGACCCGGGGGAGTGGGTCCTCAATCAGGAGGTATTCGAGATGATAGTGGATCGCTGGGGAATTCCTGTGATGGATCTTATGGTGACATTCGCTTCGGCGAAGGTAGGAAGGTTTTTCAGCAGAAGATGAGAAAGAATGTCCGAAGCTTTGGAAGCCCTATTGCAGAGGCGGCCGGAGGAGCAGCTCCTCTGTGTTCCCCCCGTGGGCCTTGATAGGTCGGTTAATTCAGAGAATAGAGAAACGCAGGGGTCAGGTGATTCTTGTAGCGCCGGATTGGCCGAGGAGACCGTAGTATGCTGACCTGGTGCGGCTCCTAGTGGAGGCACCGTGGAAGCTGCCGGTCAGGGAGGATCTGCTGGGGCAAGGGCCCTTGCTAATGCCTCAGGTGGATCGTTTCTCGCTTACGGCTTGGCTATTGAAAGGGCAAGGCTGACGGCCAGGGGTTATTCGTCAGCGGTAATTTCCACTTTGCTGAGGTCCAGGCGTAGATCTACTTCAGTAGCGTATATCCGTGTATGGCACCTTTTTGAGTCTTGGTGCGAGCTTAGGCGAGTGGTGGCATTGAGAGCCTCCATTCCGCAGATTCTCGACTTTTTACAGGATGGTTTTGATAAGGGTCTAGCGTCAACGTCCTTAAAGGTCCAGTTGGCAGCACTTTCTTGTTATTGGGGAAAGATGCAAGGGTTAGTGCTTGGGTCTAATCCAGACATGAAGCGTTTTTTGAGGGTGACGTCCCTGCCTTGCTGTTTTCCGGTGCCGACTTGGGATCTCAACATGGTGCTGGAGGCATTGGTGCATAAGCCTTTCGAGCCTTTGTCTAAGTCAACATTGAAGGATCTCATGCTGAAGGCAGTATTTTTAGTAGCGATTCGGACAGTGCCCTTGTTTTTACCAAAGGTGGTATCGGTTTTTCATGTGAATCAAGCGGTGTCTTTGCTGGCGTTTGAGAAGGATGTCGCGGACAGTTCCAGGAAGAGGTTGCATGTGAGTCGAGTATTGAGGGTGGATTTGCAGAGAACAGCTGTATTCCGCAAGACAGATAGATTGTTTGTCTTGTTTGGAGGACCACGGCAGGGGGAGCCAGCGTCCAAGGCTTCTATTGCAAGATGGATTAAGGAGGCCATTACGTCTGCATATATCTTGAAAGGCAGGGCTGTGCCGACTGGGTTAAGAGCTCATTCGTCTAGGGCGTAGGCGGTTTCCTTAGCGAAGTGCAGTTTGGTGCCTGCGGCAGAGATTTGTAAGGCGGCGACTTGGTCATCGTTACATTCCTTTGTCAAGCATTACAGGATCGATTTGCAAGCGAAGAGGGATGCTAGGTTTGGATCAGCGGTTCTTCAGGCTGGTCTAGCGGGTCTCTCCTGTTAAGTTGTTACTGCTCTGTTACATCCCCAGATGTCCGGGACTAGACTAGAGGGATGACAAGGAAGGTGAAATTAGACTTACCTGCTAATTGTTGTTCCTTGCGGAACTCTAGTCTAGTCCCGTGTCTCTCCCTAATGTTGGCGTGGATCCATAGCCTGAAGAAATTTAAAGGTATTTATCAGTTGGCTACGGCAGCGCCTGGATGGCCTGCCATCCTGTGGTGGGGAGGAGGTAAAATGCTTATGGGGCAGTATTAACAGTACCTGCTAGGAGGTCCTAGAGAGGGGGTGAAGCAGATATAAGCGGATGCATAGATAGACCTTGCTTGGTGCTTTGCCAAGTTCAGCTATTCAGCAAATGTTTGCAGTTAGGATAGTTGAGAGTTAGTTACAGCATTCTTAAATTCTAACTAAACTTTATCTACTTACTTATTGCTCTGCTGAGTCTGCTTTGTCAATAGGTTACTGAAGCAAGGAGGCGGTTCCTCATCTACTTATACTGGTGTCACCAAAAAGGGTGATGGGCTCAGTCTCCAAGGCTGCGGGAGGAGGTGCTTATACCCCCAGATGGATGTCCGGGACTAGACTAGAGTTCCACAAGGAACAACAATTAGCAGGTAAGTCTAATTTCACCTCATGGGATAGGAGGCAGTGTACTATTGTGGATCAGGAACTGTTTAAAAGATAGAAAGCAGAGGATAGGGCTAAGTGGCCAATTTTCCCAATGGAGAAAGGTGAATAGTGGAGTAGCCCAGGGATCTCTGCTGGGTCTGCTGCTTTTTAACATATTCGTAAATTACCTGGAAATGGAAACAACAAATGAGGTAATCAAATTTACAGATGACACAAAATTATTCAAAGTTCTTAAAACCCATAAGGATTGTGAAACATTGCAAGAGGACCTTGATAAATTGGAAGACTGGGCGTCCAAATGATAGATGAAATTTAATGTGGACACGTGCAAAGTTATGTACCTAGGAAAGGACAACCCAAACTATGGTTACACGATGCAAGGTTCCACATTAAGAACCACCACCCAGGAAAAAGATTTAGGCATCATTGTGGATAACATGTTGAAACCTTCTGCCCAGTGTGCAGCAGCAGCCAAGAAAGCAAATAGAATACTAGGAATCATAAGGAAAGGAATGGAGAATAAAACAAAGGATATTATAATACCTCTTTGTCATTCCATGGTGCGACCGCACCTTGAATATTGTGTGTAGTTCTGGTTACCGTATCTTAAAGAGGATATAGCATTATTAGAAAAGGTACAGAGAAGAGCCATCAAAATGGTAAAGGGGATGGAAGGATACCCCTATGAAGAGAGGCTAAAAAGATTAGGGCTCTTCAACCTGGAAAAGACAACGGCTGAGGGGAGATATGATAAAGGTCTATAAATTAATGAATGGAGTGGAATGGGTAAACGTAGATCGATTGTTTACATCATCAAAATATAAAAAAGATTAGAGGACATGCAATGAAACTACAGTGTAACCTATTTAAGACTAATAAGAGAAAATATTTTGTCACTCAACGTATGATCAAACTCTGGAATTCATTACCGGAGGATGTAGTAAAAGCTGTTAGTGTAGCTGGGTTTAAGAAAGGTTTGGACAAGTTCCTGGAGGAATGGTCCATAAGCCATTATTAAAGGGAACCAGGGAAATCCACTGCTTGCTCCAGTACAAGCATTGTGGAAGCTGCGTCTTTTGGGGAAACTGCTAGGTACATATGACCTAGATTGGCCACTGTTGGCAACAGGATACTGGGCTTGATGGACCTTGGTCTGACCCAGTATGGCATATCTTATGTTCTTATATTCTTATGTTCAGATTGTCTTCACTTTCAGCCAGTAATGTAGTATCAGCAGCATGGCAAAGATTGTTAATAAGTCTTCACCCTACAGTTGTCGTCATACATTCGTGCTTCTCTGATGATTTGTTCTGCATATAAATTAAACAGGTAGGGGGAAAGTATGCAGCCTTGTTGTACACCTGTGCTGATTTTAAACTATTCTGTTTCTCCTTGTTCTGCTCAAACTATTGCTTCTTAATCATGGTAAAGGTTGTGTAAGAGAACTAGCTGTTTTCTCTATACCTGAGCCAAATGCTTCTTAATGTGGCCCAGAATTGCTCACGGTTTACAGTCAAAAGCCTTGCTGTAGTCAAACCACAGATATCCTTTTGGTATTCTTTTGTCTTTTCAAGGATCCATCTCACATCTGCAGTGATGTCTCTTGTTCCTCACCCTTTCCAAGCCCTTCTTGCATGTCTCGCAGTTCTTATTCCAAATGTGGTTGTAGTCTCTGCTGAATAATCTTGAGTAGAATCTTGCTGGCATGTGAGATCAGAGCAATTGTGCAATAAATGTCCACATGCAGTTGGATCACCTTTTTTTAGTATTGGTATAAACACAGATCTTTTCCAGTCAGTTGGCCATGATGTTGTCTTCCATCTTTCCTGGCAGAGCTTTGTAAGTATGGTAACAGCTGCATCTGACTGCTGTAATGCTTCAATGGGAATACCATCAATAGAAACAGAAAAATGACGACAGAAAAAGACCACATGGCCTATCTAGTCTGTCCTTCCATATCAACAACTACAATAGTCCCCTTTTTTCCTTTAGAGATCCTCTGTGTTGGTCCCATGCTTTTTTGAATTCAGATACTGTCATCATCTCTACCACATCCACTGGGAGACTATCCCGCAGATCCACCACTCTTTCTGTAAAGAAATATTTCCGCATATCACTCTTGAATCTATCCCCTTTCACCCTCATCCCATGTCCCCTCGTAGCAGAACTTGCTTTCAATCGAAAGAGGCTCTCCCCCTGTGCATTTATGCCACGGAGATATTTAAACATCTCAATCATATCACCTCTATCCCGCCTTTCCTCTAAGGTGTACATATTAAGATCCTTAAGTCTGTCCTCATATGCTTTATAATGAAGACCACTAACCACTTTAGTAGCCACCCTCTGCACCGACTCCATCCTGTTCACATCCTTTTGAAGGTGCGGTATCCAGAATTGCACACTATACTCCAAATGAGGTCGCACCAAAGACTTATACAGAGGCACTATCACCTCCATTTTTTTGCTAGCCATTCCTCTCCGTGTGCACCCAAGTATCCTTCTAGCTTTTGCTGTTGCCTTTTTTACCTGTTTAGCTACTTTAAATCATCAGACACAACCCACACCTAGGTCCTGCTCTTCTTTAGTGGACAAAAGTACTTCACCCCCTATACTATATTGCTCCCTTGGATTGCGGCAGCCCAAATGCATGACCTTCCATTTTTTAAACATTAAATCCCAGCTGCCAAATTCTAGACCATTCTTCAAGCTTAGCTAGATCCCTCCTCATGTTATCTACACCTTCCTGGATGTCTACTCTATTGCAGATTTTGGTATCATCCGCAAGGAGGCAAACCTTACCTGACAGCCCTTCCGCTATAGCACTAACAAAGATGCCCGGTGCTTTGTTATTTGATAAGGCTTTCAATGCTGCTTTGACAACTTTCATCACCAGTAGTGCCTGATTATACCATACAGGTTGAAACAGCTGTTGGTTCATTTGGTCTTTATGGTATAATAACAATTTCTGATTCTATTTCCCTGCATGTGTCATTTTAATACTTTTCCTTGTCTTGCTGCACGTTGGAAATCTCTGAGTTCTGAGATTGCTTCTCTTTCTCTTCTGGCTTTAGCTTCTCTGCATTTCTTGACAGTTTTCAGAGTTTTTTCAGTCATCTATTTTGGCCATTTTTGCTTTTTTGACCTTTGTAGAGACTTCTCGCTTTCTTCCAACACAACCTTTTTGATGTCATCCCATAACTCTTCTGGAGCTTTGTCATTTGTGTCTAAAGCAGCAAATCAATTTTGCAGGCAGTCGAAATTCTGGTGTTATATTCTTAAGATCATATTTTTCTACATTCATGAGTGGCTTGTTCTTTTTCAACTTTAGCTTGAGTTTGCATACTAGTAGTTGGTGATCTGTACCACAGTCAGCTCCAGGTTTTGTCTTTGCTGTTACAGAGCTTTTCCATTGTTGACTTCCACAGATGAGGTCGTTGTGTATAGTCACTGTTTATGTTGCTGGAAGAAGGGGATAGAATTCCGCAAGACCAATGATCTATTCATCTCTATCGGTCTTCCTCCAGCTTCATTTCTGTTGCTAAGTCCATATTTTCCAACCACTTTGCCTTCTTTGTTGCCAACTTTTGCATTCCAGTCACCCATGACTATCAGGATATCTTGTTTGTATGTTCTGTCAATTTCAGCTTGTACTTGCTCATAGAACTCATCAACTTCATCGTCTTCTGCAGCTGTTGCTGGGCATTCCTCATAAACGAATAGAAATTAAGGTTCACTGATTGCACTGAATTTCATTACAGTTCTTGCAAGTTTCCTCTTGATTATAAATGCAACACAATTTCTTCTTTGTATTTCATTTCCAGCATAGTAAACCATGTGATCATCAGATGCAAAGTGCCTAATGCTATTCAATTTCAGTTCGCTGACACCCAACAGATCGAGTTGTACACGTTCCATTTCATTCTTGACCATCTTCAACTTCCCTGGTTCATGCTTCATACATTCCATGTCCCAGTACGTAAGACATCTCTGCATTTTCTGACTCTCATGTGCAGCTACATCAGCAGTCAGATATCCCGAAGGCTTTGATCCAACTACATCATAAATGGCTGGCTTTATTCTGAAATGTCTTCAGCTCATCCCCAGTAGCCAGTCGAGTGCCTTCCAACCTGGGGGTCTCATCTTCCAGCACTATAGTACAGTTTGTTTTCTAGTGATTTTACATTGGGTTTTCATGAGAAGATGCAGAAGTGGATTGCCGGGCCTTTCTTCCGCACAATATTTCTAGTGGTGTTGCTGTTGTCACAGAAATGATTTTCCATCGCCAACACTGTCCCATTCTGCTGCTGCCCAGATGGGTGGTTTATCTTGGTCTGGCACCTCAGCTGAGACCTGTCCATCTTGGGAGACCCACCAGTAGTTAAGCTACTGATAGCTTAGCTCTCAACATCACTATTGCACACAAGCCCTCACAGCATGACAAGCTGCAAATCAAGTGAGGTTGGTTTGAAGAAGATTTATTAGAACCTATAAGAGAGAGATTCTGTAGACAGCAGGATTATTTGATACAGGGAGTGACATTACAAGGTAGAGCAGCACTCCTCAGTGCAAAGTTCTCAGCAGAGGCAGCTTTTCGTCACACACCCTGGTCTCCTTACTTAGTTTTCAAGGCTGATAAAGGCATGTTCTAGAAGAGAGCAGGGACTGTAGGCCAGAACAAGCCTGCTGTCTACAGCAAACTGATTGCAGGTGAGCAACAGTGCTTCTTTCAAAGAGTAGGACTGAGTAGAGCAGCTGTGTGTGTTGCCCAAGCTTAGGACTGCTCACATCTTTACTTATTCTGTACTTAAGAGCAGCCTATGCGGTTGACTAGTGAAAGAGTTGGCACATCACACAGGCGGGTTGGCCAGCACAGCTTGACCGAATGCACTCTCTTTATTGTGGGTTGTGCCGAGCAGCATCTTGAAGTCAAGGTATGAAGCAAGGACTATGTTATGGCTTTACAAATTGTATCCAGGTAAGCAGCTTTAGGAGGGCTACATGAGCTTCAATGACTGGGAGTTGGTGAGATTTTAGTTATGCAGAGGAGTACCTATTTGTTCATAATAGAATTAGGTAGAAGATGTTACAATATTTCCCCGCCACATGACCTGAAGGAGTAGCCCAGTGAGGACAAGGGGAGCACTGCACAGTATTATAACTTTTTCAGTTATTTATACCTACAACAACTTTAGCTATACAAACATATATTTAAAGTAAGTAAATAAATAATCTGGGGCAAACATTTATTCCTCTTTATTTTGCCATGTCCGTTCATCAGATTAAGTTAGCGAGGTGGCAAGCCCATTCAAAAGGGCCTAGGGAAACACTGCTAGCAACTTCGCTAGAGTGCTTTTGACATCAGATACACCTGAGGGAATTTTTCATCCAAAAAATGTAAAGTTCTGCACAAAAATTTTGAGTGCAGTATTTTAAAATTGTGCATGCTTCATTAGTAAATTTTTGCACAGAATTCCCACATCATAAAGCTTAGCTCTTGTCCTAGACCTGAAATTTCTCCTGCCTCTTTCCTTTCTCCAATCACAATTCCATATTAGCCTACTAATACCCCAAGGATCCTCTTTATCTGCATTGATGTTTAATATATACATCCAACCCATTTGCGACATCATCAGATCCTTTAATGTCAGTTACATGATATATGCAGACGATGTGCTACTATATATGCCAATATCATTGGATTACCTAGACCTTACCCCGCTGACTAACTGCTTTAATACCATATCAGAGTGGCTCCTATCACAAAACCTGAGAATACAACACAAAAAGACGGAAGTCCTGTTCGTCTCAAGGAACACCAACTTCACCCCACCTAGTTGTATTAACGTAAAGGATGCCCAACTCCAAGTTAAACCGGCAATACGCTACCTGGGAGTAACACTGGACCAAAACCTTGACATGAAGAACCACATAGCCAACACAGTCAAGGCAATCTACTTTAAAATCAGATCCCTCAGACACCTACGCATGCTACTTGAACCGGATGATTTCCGTACCATTTATCAAGCCCTTATACTCCCCCATTTCGACTTCTCAAACTCCATACTACAAGGACTCCCCCGGTCCACCCTGAACCCCCTGCAATTAGCCATGAATAGTGCAGCGAGGGTACTCCTCGGGGCATCCAGGAGAGATCACGTAACACCCCTTCTAAAACAGCTACACTGGCTCCCCATTCAAGCAAGGATCAGTTTCAAGACCTTATTGCTAACATTCAAAGCGGCTAAGGGGCTCACCTCTTCCTCTCTCTCCAACCTCATACAACCACTTGCACCAAACAGGCCACGAAGAACAGCAGAATTAAACACACTAGTTATCCCAAATGACACCACAAGATGCACTAGATCAACAGCCAACAGAGCCTTCCAATTCTGCGCCCCATCTATATGGAACACCTTACCAGCACAAATCAGAGCAATACCTAATCTAAGTCAGTTCAGAAAGGCTTTAAAGCATTTCCTCTTCCTTAAATATCTCAATGACAGCTCCGAACATAACCCCCAGGTGAATAGCAGAAGTGGTCAAACCAGATAGACTCCCGCAACAGACCAACTTCACAATGTAAATAACTAGTTGTTCCATATACTATTGTACCACTATTGTATATAGTTAACCAGGATATCCTTTATCAGATAACCCTGCATTGTATTTAGTTTCCCTATTTCGCCAAGTTATTCTTCCTGTTAAATGTAATGACCAGACATATGTAAACTGTCGGATGTTTTCTGTTCAATGTAAACCGCGCTGATGTCTAATAGTGCGGTATATAAGAATTGTTAATAAATAAATAAATAAATAAATAAAAATAAATACTAGACCAGTGGGTTGTGATCCCCTACCAGCAGATTGGTGGAGACAGAGAACCAGTGAAAAGCCCAGGTTTCAATGACATCGCTCCCATGCCTCAATTTGCTTTAGGCAGCAGAGGTGCCTTCCGTATTTCTTTGTGTCCAGCAGAGACTGGATTTTCTCCTCTGAAGAAAACAAGATCGATTAAACGCTGGTGAATGACCACTTTTAGGGTGACTCTCTCACTTGAGCATGATGTGGGAGGCTTCACTAGACTTCAGTCTTTTTGGTAGCCATAGGAGGAGGGAAAATTGGTTCAGTTCTTATGATACAAGCCTATTGAACAGACAGAAATGTGAAGGATCTTGAAGAGTGCAGTAGCATCACACAACCTCAGTGCCACCTGTCTCCTGAAGATCACAGAAGGCTCTTAGAGGGATCTGCCTGCCAGCCATCTACCTTTAAATGCAGTGCTACAAAGCCAGTGAAAAAGTTTCAGGGGAGTAGAGCTGAGCCTGGCACAGATTCTGTACCTGGACCTTGTCGGGGGCTCCCAAGTCAGTCTTCATGAGATGAAATTCAGGGTGGAATGCCAGTGACCGTTGACATGGTGTGGGGGTTTCCCACTGTTTTCTGAACACATTAGTAGTGTTTTTAACTATCATGCCCCTGGGGGTTACAAAGTCCTAGCATGCATTCCACCCAAGTGGCTCCAACATGCATTCCTTCGCTAGTGCCTATAAACACACATTACTATAAAAATGCGGTGAACACACACCTTTCGGGCCGCCGTGACCTTAGAGAGTTAAGGTAAGTATCACAACAGCACACACTGTTTCTTCTTCCAGGAAACGTTTGACCTGCGGCAAGTGAGGTGCCTCATCTCTAGATTCTGGACTCTGCTCTTCTTGCATGGCAGCTTCTGAGTCGGCCCTGCTCCCCCTCACTCAGCTGGTGGATGCAGTTAGTCCAGCCTTGCCTGCCTCAGGGCAGGAGGAGACAGATGGCACTATGGATAAGGATATCCAGCTGGCTGGAAGCCACGGCACCCATGTGAGCCGCTCCTCATCCTGTAGGGGGATCTGTGGGTACCTCCTGGGGTTGGGGAGGGTGGTCATTTCCAAGAGGAGAGCTTTCAGACTGCGGATTATCCTTCCTAGAATGCTTTTCTTTTTTTAATAGCAGGCCTGTTCTTCTGGCATGGAAATTTGGACCCTACGGCCTCTGGGTGCTCTCTCATATGGGGTAAACTAAGAATGGAAGCCCTCTTCTATTGCCTTTGACTAGGTGTCCTGGTAAGGGTGCATGTGGCTATGTATTGAAGGTTTGGGGGGGGGGGGTCAGGTAGGCTTCACCTTTTCTTTCAGGAATGGGCCCGAGTTACCAAGGATTGCTGGGTGCTAGACACCATTCGGCTACAGCCTGAAATGCAGAGCTGATTCTGGATGCATTCATCGCTTCTTGTGGAGTTACAATCAAAAGTGCTGCTGTGCAGACCACTTTGGATAGTTGCTGCTCCTAAAGGCGGTGGTGCCCATCCCCCCTGAAGGAGCGAGGCAAGGGCAGATACTCCCTCTGTTTCATAGTGCCCAAAAAGGATGGTTCCTTCCGGTCTATTCTGGACCTCGAGGGGGTCAACGAGCACTTGTGCTTCCTGCAGTTCTGGATAGAATCCTTGCACTCTGGCCAAGGTGTATTTTCATATCCCAATGCAGGTAGATCAGCAAAAGTATCTGCATGCTGCAGTGCTTGGTTCTCGCTGTCAGTTCGCCCCCTCCCTTTCAGGCTATCTACTGCCCCAAAGGACATTCTCAAAGGTAATGATGGTGGCTGCTCTGGCACCAAGAGATCTGGGTCCATCCATATCTGGACAACGGACTCATTCGGGCCTTTTCCGTTTCAGAGGTATCTCAGATGGCATCCCAAGTAGTGTCCTTTTTCAAAGGCCTCAGCTGGGTGATCAATCAGGAAAAGAGCCATCCGGTTACCTTCTCAGTCCCTGGAGTTCCCAGGTACACATTTCGACATTGGAGTGGGCAGAGTTTTCCTGCCAGAGGAGAAGGTCAAAAAACTGTTGGAGGCCCTGATGCTATTCTCTGTGCAGCAGGCTCCCAGAGTCTGGGATTATTTTAGGCTCCTCGGAATGATGGTGGTGACCATAGAGATGGTGCCATGGGTACATGCTTGCATATGGCTTCTCCAGCAGCCCGTGTTGACTTGGTTCCCATGTACGCAGGAGTTTAAGCACCAGCTCCCACTGCCGATTAATGGTGACATCCAGCCTGCAGTGGTGGCTGCAGCCCTGTCATCTGAGGAAGGGTGTGCCACAGGACGACTTCCGGATCTTGCTGATGACAGATGCCAGTCTCTTGGGCTGGGGAGCCCATTGCCAAGAACATACAGCCCATGGCTTTTGGAACCACAGGGAAATGGTATTGTCCATCAATCAACGGCCTCGAGGCAAGAGCCAGCAGGTTAACTCTTCTGCGTTTCTGGCCTCTGGTCAAGGACCGGGTGGTTTGAGTGTTTTTTGACAATGCCACAGTGGTAGCCTATGTCAGTTGGCAAGACGGCACAAGGAGTGTGGGGTAGCTGTGGAGATGGTTCTCCTGTTTGTCTGGGGGGGGACAATATGGCCTTGTTGGCACAGCACATTGCCAGGTGGACATTATGGAAGCAGGCTTCCTCAGCCATCATTCTCTGGATCCTGGAGAGTGATAGTTGAGTCAGGGAGCATTTCAGTTGATTCTGTGCCACTGGGGTCACCCCAAAATGGATCTGATGGTGACCTGCTCCAGTGCCGTTTTTTCGTTTCTTCAGTCGCCACATGGAGAAAGGGTCCAAGGGTGTCGGTGCCCTGGCCCAGGCTTCGCCAAGTCAACACCTGCTGTATGTTTTTCCACCCATGGCTCCTGGTGGGGCATGTGATTCAACGTATAGAATACCACCCAGGCAGGATTGTTCTGGTGGTTCAGAGACCTGATGTGGCTCCTGTAGGCTCCTCTTCTTTGGATGCCTCCGTATCGAGGACTATTGCAGCAGGAACTCATTGTCCTGGAGGACCCGGTTCCCTTCTTGCTTATGGCTTGGCTCCTGAAAGGAGATGACTAGCACATAAGGGCTACTCTCCTGCAGTGGTCTCCACTCTGCTCTGAGCCCAGAGGAGATTTACCTAGCTAACATACCTGCAGATCTGGTGCCTCTTTGAACGATGGCAGCACTCGGCAGTTGGCTCCTGAGGCAGCCAAGGTGTCATTTCTGTTGGCTTTTATACAGGACAGCCTGGAGAAGGGCCTTTCCTTTAAGCTTCCTGAAAGTTCAAGTGACAGCTTTGGCTTGTTTCCAAGGTCCAGGGGCTGGTAAGTCTCTAGCCTTGCACCTGGATGTCTCACAGTTTTTCCAGGGGGTTTGGCGCCTACGCCCTCCCCTCTAGTCTGTGATCACTTCCTGGGATCTGTGTCTGGTGCTCAAGGTGTCTTTTGAGCTGTTGAAGCACAGTACTTTAAAAGGACTTGATGCTTAAGATGATCTTCTTGGTTGCAATTTGTTCCGCAAGGTGGATTTCCGTGCTGCAGGCTAAGTCTTGGCGAGATCCTTATCTGTCTTTGTCAAAGGAGGCCATTTCCTTTCAGCCTGTACCTTCCTTCTTGCCTAAGGTGCTGTCTTCCTTTCATGTCGGGAAGGATAAGGATATTTGGGGTAGTTTTTCCAAATGGGTTAGTTTTGCGCATAATATGGCAGTCGTGAACCTCCCTTGTGGATGTCCAGAGGGTGCTTCTCCGGTACTTGGAGGTTATGAATTTCTTTTATAAATCCAACCATCTGTTTGTCTACTTTGGGGTGCTGGATTAAGAATGTCATCTGTTGCGGAACCACCCAGTTCTGGAATGTTTGCATGTCCATTCTACCCAAGCACAAGCATCCTCTTGAGCAGAACAGAGCTTGGTAGCCCCTGCAGACAGTTGTTAGGCAGCAATGTGGGCATTACTTTCCACTTTTGTCAAGCATTACCACTTGGATGTCTATGCATGGGCAGACACAACCTTTGGCTCAAGGGGTTCGTGAGCTGCTGTCTTCTTTCTGCCCAGTGGAGTTGTAAATTTGGTACGTCCCACTTGTCAGGACTGGCCTAGCTGGACGATATGGAAGGTGACATTTTACTTACCAGTTAATGTCCTTTCCTTCAGTCCTGGTAGACCAGTCCAGGGCCCACCCCTGAAACTGTATTGCTCTGTTCTTATGCTGCGGTTCTCTTGGGTCCACTACAGTATATTGTTTATACTTGGCTCTGCAGGTTTATCTTCTACTGACAGCCTTCACTTCATGATTTTCTGTTGCTTACTCCTTGTTGCCCATGATTAAGGTTGTGTGAGGTTTGCCATGTTTCTCCCATATGCTGAGGGGACCTCTGGTGCCCAAGGCAGATAGAGGCATGGGAGTGATGTCATTGAAACCTGGTCTTTTTATTGGTTGTCTCCACCAGTCTGCTGGTAGAACACAACCCACTGGTCTAGCAGGAGGACTCAAGGAAAGGATATTGATGGTAAGTATAATGTCACTTTCTGTCCCCAGTGCTCCTCATCACCTGTTTTCACTCCCTCTAACACAGCAGTTCTCAACCTGTGGTTCGTGACCCCCATGGGGGTCGCCACAGAATTTAGTAGGGGTTGCCTCACTCCAGTTAAAAAAAAATAAAAAAATCGCACAAGTTGCTGCTGCTGCCAAGTCCGCTTCTCGGCAACGGCAAACTCACCGCCTCCCTTCTTCTGCAGCTGCAGCTCCCTGTCTCTTAGGGAGCCGCGGCTGTGCCTGTGAAAACGTTGCGGAGCCTTCCCATCTCTCGACGGGCTCAGTGAAGCATTGTCCCGCCTCCAAAGGAAGTGGTAAACAACTTCCTTTGGAGGCGGGACAATGCTGAGACGGGAAGGCTCCACAACGGCTTCACGCGGTTCCCTAAGAGACAGGGAATCGCGGCTGCAGAAGAACAGAGCAGTAGCAGGCAGACATAGGGAGAGGGGAGGAGGGGGCAGGGAACCTGCAACGGGGCTGACATGGAGGGGGGGGAGAGACAGTGTGGGTTAGGATTATAATGGGCTGATGGGGCTAGCATGTAATGGGCAGATCGGGCGGGGGGGGGGGGGGCTAGGACTGGTAATGGATTGATTAGGGAAGGCTAGGACTGAGAATGGACTTATCAATGGGGGGTTGGGACTGGTAATGGGCTGATAGGGAGGTAGGACTGGTAATGGACTGATGGGCTAGCATTGAAAATGAGCTGATCGGGAGGTTAGGACTGTAAATGGGCTGATGGGGGGTAGGACTAGTAATGGGCTGATTAGGGGAGCCTAGAACTGGTAATGGGGTTGAGGGGGGACTAGCAGTGGAAGTGAGCTGATTGGGGGGGCTTCAACTGGAAATGGGCTGATGGTGGGGAGGGGAGGATAGAGCTGCTGGCCTTGGAAGAAAACTGGGGGCTAGGGCTACAAATGGGCTGATGGGAGAATGGGACTGGAAGGGAGTGGATGCTGAGAGGGGCTGCCAAGGTATTTGGACTAGAAGGGGACTGGAAATAGGCTGATGGCTACGTAGCATCACTGGTGCATTTTGAAAGGTACACAGGAAGTGTACCATTCAAATTGCGCTGACGTTGGACTCCAGCACTACTGCAGGAACAAGTGCCCAGTGGCTGTGTTAGAGTCTGACGCCAGCGTGTTGTGTTTTGAAAGGTACAGTTTCAGGGTACTTTCAAAATGCACCGGTGACTCTAGCACCCCCGCAGGAGAAAATGGAAGTACTCTCATGGCTGTGTTGCCTCACTGTCTGATGCCTGCACAGAATTGCTCCTGGAGTAAACTGATATGGAGACAAGAAGGTTCTTGATTGATTCAATTCTTTTGAGAGCCTATTTGTAATCTAGAGTGTGGAATGCTCTCTCATTTGTATTCCAATGAGGCTTTAGAGCAGTGGTTCCCAACCCAGTCCTGCGGCACCCCCAAGGCCAGTCAAGTTTTCAGGATATCCACAATGAATATTTATTTAACAGGTTTTTTATACTGCTTTATCATTTCAGTCAAAACTGTTTCCATTGTAACTTTAACTTGGTAATGTACATCAAACAGGAACATTGATTACTTGGATTTTTCTGAGGCAACAGAGGGTTAAGTGACTTGCCCAAGGCCATAGCGAGTGCTAGTGGGAATCAAACTCTGGTTTCTTGGTTCCTAAGCCAGTGCTCTAATCATTATTTAACTAGGCTTATATACCACTTTTCTACCAGTCAAAGCGGTGTACATTCAGGTACTGTATATATATTTTTTCCCTTGTCCACGAAGGGCTCACAATCTATGTTTTTGTATCTGAGGCAATGGAGGGTTAAGCGGCTTGCCCAAGGCCACAAGAAGCACCTGTGGGACTAGAAACCAGTCCTTCTGACCCCAGGTTGCTGTCCTCTAGCAGGATTCAAACACCTGGCCTGCCAGCCCGAGGTAGCCTGCCAACCAGGCTACTCCTCCACTTCCATTGTATGCAGATCTAGCTCATGCATATTCATTGTGGATACCTTGAAAACCTGACTGGACGGAGGGGGTTCCTGAGAACTGGGTTGGGAACCACTGCTTTAGAGAAAATGTAGGAAGGCTTGTTTCCTCATTAATAGGAAAAGGTGTTACAGCTTTAGATGAAACTTTAAGATGAGTCTAAAGAATCACTGCTATGATTAAAAACTAGTGCATGGTACATGGTGACTTCATAAAAGTTAGAACAACCTTGAGGCCCTGTGGTAAGGGGGAGGAGCTTCTGAACAGGTAGCTTGATATGACAAAACCCTTTTTAGTTTGCACGTTGAGACTTATAGTAACTTTAGTCTGGAGGGAAACAGCTAATCACCAGTGATCATTTGCTTCTGTTTTACAGGCATCCTTTCCCTTCATTTACAGTCCTGCCACAGGTTTAGCAGTAGGCGCAGAAGAATCAGCTGTGGCAGGCTGGGCATTCAATTTCCCAGGAGTGTACCTTATAGAAGATTTTGTAAGTGAAGAGGAAGAGTGCAAGATAGTAGAGTTAATGGATGAAGACAGCTGGAAGCTGTCACAGTCTGGAAGGAGAAAACAGGTCAGAACCAATAGCAGGTACAGTAGTGTCACTTAAGGAGACTTGTGTTAAATTATATCTGCATGGCAGCGCATAGAAATATAGAAAGCAATGACATGTAAAGACCAGACAGTCTATCCAGTTAGCCCATCTGTAAGAACTATTAAGTTCTACAGTCTCTTCTCCCTCGGAGATGCTCTGTACTTGTCTCATTTCCACACCGCCACCACTCTTTCTGTAAAGAAATATTTTCTCAGATTACTCGAGTCTGTCCCTTTCACCTTCAAGTGCAAACTGGTTGCGAGCTAGCCTATCTGGAGGGGGCTCCTCACTGAAACCATAAATTGGTTGTGTATGTATCCTTACCTTGCTGCAGCATTCACTGTATAGCTTTGCATGTACAGTTATGGCCAACATTATTGGCACCATTGCATTTTAGGTATGTTGTGTACAATATCTTGAGAAATAATTGGAAATATTCCAACTGTATGTTATCATACTATTTTATTCCTATTCATCTCTCCAGGCCAGTCCAGGAAATGTAGGGGTAGTCAGCCCCCCTCCAGCAGCTGAGGACTGAAGACAACCGAGCTTTGCTGATACCCTATCCAGCTCCCCCTTGTGCCAGCAGCTCAGTCTTCAGCAGCCAGATAGGACGTTTCTGTAGCAAGCTCCCTGTAAAGAAAAGTAAAGAGAGAGACAGTTTGGAGTTTATAAATAAATAATAAAGGACGATCTGGATTGCCCTAGCAGAGCAGTAAAGCCAGCAGCATACAGATTATAGTTGAGACAGGGACTATTGATTAAGGGCAGCAGAGGCAGAGTCTGCCTCGTGGGAAACTGAATCACCGGATCTACCCAGAAGTGCCTGGGAGCCCCAGATCACTATTTTCTGCCTCCTCCAACACTATTTCTGTCCTCGCTAGAGCGGGGGAGGGAGCGTTTCTAATTACATGCAGTTTAAAGGAAGGTAAGCGGTTCCGGCGGCGGCATTTGCAGAAGTTCAATTTTGGAGGTTGCGATGCTGTCGGATACTTGTGGCCATCAGACTTCTCCAATGGGTGTTTTGAGCTGCAAGCGCATGCTGCCGATCGCGGCAGCATGCATGCAGTGTGGTAGCAGCCAGGGTTTGGCAGGGCCAGGGCTCTGCCGCAGTTGTTTTTGATGAGGGAGTTCCGTTGAGAGAACGTTGTCAGGGGCCATGGAAGATAAGTTGGTGCTGGGGAGGGCTCAGGAAGGCCTCAGAACTCGGCGGGAACAGTGACCATTTTGCAAGAGGCAGCAGTTCCACCTGCTCTTAACAAAAAATCAGGAAAAGGGTAATCTAAGGTAAAGAAGCCGTTGCTGACAGCACCAGATCCGCAGGCAGCTTTTTCGGGGCTGCAGGAGGCCTTGGAGCCATTGTTTTCAGCAGATTTTATTTTATCTAAACACAAAGCTTATTGTATAAAGAGGAAACAGGCTCAGTGCA
This sequence comes from Ichthyophis bannanicus, assembly GCA_033557465.1. Taxonomy (NCBI): domain Eukaryota; kingdom Metazoa; phylum Chordata; class Amphibia; order Gymnophiona; family Ichthyophiidae; genus Ichthyophis; species Ichthyophis bannanicus. The sequence continues at coordinate 243,072,785 of CM066042.1, read as the reverse complement.
GAAATTGTCAGGAATTCAGAGAGGAGACTTCATTGGGGAGGAGGATTCAGGTGAAGGGTCCTCTCAGATGGCTCTGGAGTTGGAACCTGGCTCAGACTGGGTCGGCCAGCAAGAAGCAGGGCTCCGGGGGACAGAAGACAGAGAGATCCTCTCAGTTGGGGCTGGATCCATGGGCCGGAGAATTGGAGGAAGGTGAGATTTTTCTGGGAGAAGATCCAAATATGTTCAGGGTGTTTCACAGAGAGGAGCTAGGGGCTCTCATTGCTCATACGCTTACGGCGCTGAATATAGCTCTGCCAGTGGTTCAAGAAGAGCCACTAGAGGATCCACAGCTTCAAGGGTTTAAAACGGAGCAGAAGTGTTTCCACATTCATAGAGTAATCAAGTGTAAATGGTGGAATCAGAATGGGAGTGTCCGGAAGCTACCTTAAAGGGTAGCCGGGCCATGAGTCGCCTATACCGGTGCCACAGGAGGAGAAAGGACTGATGCGAATGCCCAAGGTGGATGCGTTGGTCTCCGCTGTAACAAAGAAGATGACTACTCCAGTAGAAGGGGGTGCGGCTCTTAAGGATCTGCAGGATCGGAAGTTGGAGTCCATACTCAAACAAGCATTTGATTCTACTGCTCTTTCTCTGCAGGCCTCTATTTGTGGGGCTTATGTCTCTAGGGCCTCCATTCGATGGCTACAAGGGAACAGGTCTTCTGAGGGAGAAGAGAATGCATCACGGAAGGGGCAGCATATTTGGCGGATGCTTTCTATGATCTCTTAAGGATTTCGGCAAAACCTATGGCTTCTATGATTGCGGCATGTCGATTTCAATGGCTGAGGAATTGGGCTGCGGACACGTCGTCAAAGGCGCACCTTAGTAAACTCCCTATAAGGGCAAGCTGCTCTTTGGGGAGGCCTTGGAGAAAATTGTGAAAGATTTAGGTGATTCCAAAGGCGGGCAGCTTCCGGAGGACCGACCAAGGGGCCAGAGGGTCCACAGAGAGGTCAAGGAAGAGATTTCCACAGGTTTAGGGCACCTCGATATGCTCCATATCAAGAGGGGTCATTTTTATGACCAGAGGACAGCCCTTTCGAGGGGCTCGCGGCTTTGGCAGGAATTATTTCTCTTCCCAGCCAAACCCATCCAAAAAACCACAATGAAGTCAGGAAGGCCCAGCCGGAGGTTCCAATAGGAGGAAGGTTACAGGATTTCTACTCCGCCTGGGCCGAAATTACAATGGACCAGTGGGTTCTACAGATACTCCGTGAGGGTTATACTCTGGAATTCTTTCAACCACTGGCAGAAGCTTTTGTGCTGTCTCCCTGCAAAGCAAAGTCAAAGAGGGAGGCAGTGCAAGTGACACTTCAGCACTTGCTGCAGCTGCAAGCAGTGGTTCCGGTACCGCAAGACCAGTGTGGGTTAGGTCGATACTCGATTTATTTTGTGGTTCCCAAAAAGAAAGGGTCCTTTTCGGCCCATTCTCGACCTTAAATACGTGAACCGCTGCTTGCGGGTGTCGCATTTCCAGATGGAAACTCTGAGATCAGTGATTATGGCGGTAAAGCAGGAGAGGTGCTTTCTTCCATAGATCTGTCAGAAGCCTATATGCACATTTCAATCAGACCATATCATCAAAGGTTCTTGCGCTTTGCCGTTCCTATGGGACACTTTCAGTTCCGGGCCTTGCCATTTGGGCTCGCTACAGCACCGCGGACTTTCACAAAAGTGAGGGTGGTGGTCACAGCAGCGCTCAGGCAAGAAGGCATTCAGGTGCATCCCTACTTGGACGACTGGTTGATTCGAGCAGGGTCCGAGGCAGAGTTGGTCGAAGTGACCGAGTAATGGAATTCCTAGAATGACTTAGGTGGGTGGTCAACTGAGACAAGAGTCAATTACAGCCAGTAAAGTAGTTGGTGTATCTCGGAGCGTTGTTCGATATGGAGGCCGGGTTGGTATTTCTGTCTGAGGACAGAGTGCAAAAGATCATTGGGCAGGTGAAGAGGTTTTTGCGCATGAAAGCACCAACAGCGTGGCGATACATGCAGCTGCTGGGCTCAATGGCGGTGTCTTTGCATCTCATGCCGTGGGCCAGAGCGCATATGTGGCCACTGCAGCGAGCACTGCTGTCCCGGTGGTCACCTCAAGATCAACCGTTGTCTCAGAAGTTGGTGTGTCCAATCGACATGCATTTCAGCTTGGAATGGTGGCTGGATGCGGGCCATTTAAAAGCAGGCATGATGCTGATGCTGCTGCTGCAGCCCGATTGGATATTGGTCACCACGGATGCAAGTCTCTTGGGCTGGGGGGGCTCATTGTCTTTCCCAAGTAGCACAGGGCTGCTGGTCAACAGAGGAAGTTGAGTGGTCAATCAATCGACTGGAGTTAAAGGCAGTGAGGTTTAGCTCTGAGGGAGTTCGAAGGTTTAGTTATCGGCAGAGCAGTTTGAGTGTTTTCCGACAATGTGGTGACGGTGTCATACATCAACTGTCAAGGGGGCACGGGCAGCATTACCTTGATGGAAGAGAGTCAACTGATGGCCTTGTCGGCAGCCCACGTGGCAGGAAAAGACAACGTGCAGGCCGACTATCTCAGTTGGTATACTTAGATCCGGGAGAGTGGGAATTGAATGCGGCTGTCTTTCATGACATCACGAGGCACTGGGGAAGCCGATCATGGATTTAATGGCCACTCTCTCCAATGCCAAGGCACCACGGTTCTTCAGCAGGCGCAGAGAGCACACGTTAGAAAGGGCTCGACGCTCTGGTGCAGGCTTGGCCGGTGGACGGGCTGCTATATGTTTTCCCACCATGACCGATGATCGGTCGGCTTCTTCAGAGAATAGAAGTTCACTGCAGGCAAGTGATTCTCATTGCACTGGATTGGCCACGGAGGTCTTGGTATGCAGATCTCATGCAACTGCTGATGGATCGGCCGTGGAGGAAACCCAGTCAACTCAACTTGTTGTTCCAAGGTCCAATCTTGATGGATTGGTTCTCGCTTACGACCTGGCTCTTGAGAGGGAGTGATTGCGACACCAGGGATACTCTCCAGCGGTTGTGACAATGATGTGGAGGTCCAAGAAGCGTTCTACGTCTTAATCGTATATACGGATCTGGCGCATCTTTGAAGGTTGGTGTGCAGAGAGGGGCGTTAAGCTGTTCATATCTGCGTTACCAGACATATTGCTTTTCCTGCAAGAAGGACTCGATAAGGGTCTGGCTTTGAGTTCCCTGAAGGTGCAGTTGGCGGTGCTGGCTTTTTATAGGGGACAGGTGCAGGGCACTTAGCTTTGCACCCGGATGTGGTTCGGTTTTTTCGAGTGGTTAAGAATCTGCGACCGCCAGTTAGTTCTTCCCTGGGATTTGAACTTTGTTTTGGAGGCGCTGAAGGAGCCTCCCTTTGAGCCTGCGGCAAAGGTGAGTTTGAGAGAACTGTCCTGGAAGACAGCCTTCCACATGGCATTGTGTTCGGCGAAAAGGGTTTTAGATCTTCAAGCGCTCTTGTGTAGAGAACAATTTATACAATTTTTGGCTGAAAAGGTGGTGTTACAGCCGGTGCCGTCATTTCTGCTGAAGGTGGTTTCTCGGTTTCATTTGAATCAAACAATTTCACTTCTGACTTTTCAAAATCTTGGTAAGGCTTCGGAGGTTAGATCTCGGAAGGGTGCTTCTAAGATATCTTAAAAGGACGGAGTCCTTTCGTAAGACTGACCGTTTGTGATTTTTGGAGGTTCGCATAAAAGAGGCAGCTTCCAAGGCCTTGATTGCCCGGTGGGTAAAGCAGGCAATTGGAACAGCGTATTCTGCGCGTGGTAGGGTTCCTCCTCCAAGTCTCAGGGCTCATTGCACTCGGAGTCAAGCAACTTCCTGGGCAGAGTTTGTCCTAGTGCCTCCTGTAGATATTTGTCGAGCAGCGACATGGTCTTCTCTACATACCTTTGCAAAGCACTATCGTTTAGATGTGCAGGCTAGGGGGGACGCAAAGGTTGGGGCTTCGGCTATCTTAGCGGGGCTTCAGGGTCCCTCCCGATGTTAGGTACTGCTTTGGTACATCCCTACAGTCCCTGGATTAGCCTGGCCTGGAGAGACAAATAGGAAGGAGAAATTAGACCTTACCTGCTAATTGTCTTTCCTTGAGTTCTCTCCAGGCCAATCCAGGGCCCACCCAGGTTGTTGGTGTGAGTTATCAGGGTGCCTAATACGCCTTGCAGCTGGTAGTGAGAGTGGCGTTGGAGGCAGATATTGGTTTATCTTTCTGGCACTGAAGGTTTAGCATGGGGCATCCTGGCGGTCGAGTTTTGTTTGGGATGGCTCTGCCTTCTGCGTGCCCGTCTTGGAGCAGGAGATGAGATAATAGGTTCTCCTTGAGGCGTTTGTTTATTTATTTATTTAACGTCTCTTTTATACTGCGCTATTTAATATCAGTGCGGTTTACATACAACATTAGCTTATACAGTGCAGGCTAACCTGTTCTGTATTTACAATGAAACAGGTGCTAGAACTTGGATAACGCAGGGGGAACTATTTACAGGTAAGAATCACATCAGGTGGGGAGAGTGACTTTTACAGAGGTGGGGTATATACATGGGGAGTATTTAAAAACAAAACAAAACAGGTAAAGCACAAGTATAATGATAAGGATAGAAAGAAATAGAAGAGAAGTGAGTAGAGGAACAAGAATTAGTTAGTAGTAAGAGAGAGTTCAGGTTTGTTATTCGTTTGGTTAAGGTTAATTAAAGCTACTTTGTTAATAGAAGGCTGAGCTGCTGGCACTAGGGGTAGCTGGATAGGGTCTCAGCAAAGCTTGGTTGTTTTCAGTCCTCAGCTGCTGGAGAGGGCTGACTACCCCTACGTTCACTGGACTGGCCTGGAGAGAACTCAAGGAAAGACAATTAGCAGGGAAGGTCTAATTTCTCCATACTATGTTCAAAGGTATACAATAAAAGATGTCCGTGCAACTACGACACAGTAATTTTTGAGAAAAAACACAGAATATGACCCAGTCAGGATTAATGACACCCTTTACTAATATTTGCTTGCACAACCCTTGGCAGTGATGACAACCTCCAAACATTTCTTGTAGCCATCTATAAGTTTCGCATATTTATCTGCTGGTAGTTTCTCCCACTCTTCAACTGCTATTTATTCCAGCTTATGAATGTTTCCTATTTACCAGTGGCAGATTTCAACTCTCTCCAAAGGTTCTTAATTGGATTGAGATCAAGACTCACTGCAGGCCACTTTAAAACAGTCCATTTGTTCCTTTTTAACCAGCTATTCTTTTGTATTTTAAGATGTATATTTTAGGTCATTGTCCAACTTGGAGGACCCATGACCTTCAACCCAAACCTAGCTTTCTGACACTAGATAGCACATTTTGCTCAAATACCTTGGTAGTCCTCTGACTTCATGATTTCATTAATATATTACAGGTCTCCAGCCCCACAACATTATGAAATCTCTACCATATTTAGCTGTTGGAAAGGTGTGGGTTTTTTTTCCTTACAAGCTTCATTTCTTCATTTGTAAATATATCTCTGGTTTGTATTGCCAAAGAGCTCAAGTTTAGTTTTATCTGTCCACAGAACATTTTCTAAAGGATTGTGGTTTCTCAAGGTGAGTTTAGGCAAAGATCAAGTCTGTCTTTGAGCGGCAGGGTCCTCCTTGGTCTTTGCCCATGAAGTCCTTCTTTGTTTAGTCCGCAGCATATGGTGCGGGTTGAAACCACCACTCCAGATTGCTTTAGATTAGCCTTAAGCTCTTTGGATGTTGTATGTGATTTTTTTCCAACAGTTCGTACTAACCTTCAAAGACTTTTTAATTAACTTTCCTCTTCCCACTACGTCCTGGGAGGTTCTTGACAGTTCCATGAATAGAATACTTTTTTTTTTAATAAACTTTATTTATCAACACCATACAACAATAATAGGCAAAACATCAAATAAACTCCAGGTGGGGTCGACTCTTATCCCCATCCAGGAGAGCAAAAGACAAATACAGGTGCGTTTTCCAATTTTCTATGTATTAACCCCTACCCGCCCCCATCCCCCCCTGCCCCCCCCCCCCTTAGTCGCATCCACACCAAGAGACCTCAGAACATCGATCCCCAAGGCTTACGCACCGGTCGTTCCTAGGTTTCAGCCTAGGAGCCCAGTTGCAACACTTCGTTCCTACTACGAGAGCTCAGACTCTGAATATAGGGGTCCCAGAGCAACTGAAAATGTGGCCAGCGCTTAACATTACCCCGGGCGTATCTAGCCTCCAGAAGCATCATCTGATGAAAGGCATTTATTTATTTATTTAGCTGTATTTATATCCCGCTTTTCACCGGGTCAAAGCGGTCAATTGGGGGATACATTTAACACGAGGGGATGAGAGACACACACATTCATACTTACAGGGAACATGGGCAATGGAGGGTTAAGTGGCTTGCCCAAGACCACAAGGAGTGCCTATAGGACTAGAAATCCCAGTCCCTCTGGCATGAGATTGCTGTCCCCAGGTGGGACTTGAACCCCCGGCCTGAAGTACCTTGGCCTAACCACTAGACCACTCCTCACCTTACGCCACTCCCAAAAAGAGGGCGGATTCCGTTCCCGCCATCTGTGCAGTATGGGGGCCCTTACCCACCAAATAAGCCCTACGCACCAACAATCTCTCCCATTTGCCCTTGGGCTGTATGAGGTGTAAGTGATCCAGGATAACTAAGGAGGCATCCCCAACATACCCGCTGTCCCAATATCCTCTCCATGAATGAACCTATTCTTGTCCAGTACTGACGGATAAGCCTACAACCCCACCACATATGCAGCAAATTCGCTAGCGGTGCCAAACACCTCGGACAGCGTCCGTCTGAAGCAAGATGGGAGCGAAGGGCCCATCGAGGAGAGAAATGCACCCTAGTGAGAGATTTATACTGCATTTCTCTCCAACGAGCTCCCACCGCCAGCTCCCCTACCCGCTGCAGGGCTTTCAAAAGTGTACCTGGGACAATCTCCCTTCCCATCTCCACAGCCCATGCCAACTGCACTGAATGGTAGTCTGGAGAAGGTCGGTATTGAGCCAAGCAAGCTTTCAACACCCTAATAGACGGCGGGGATTCCCCACCTAGATTAAAGAAGTCCAAAATCTGCGCCGATCGGTCAGCCTGTAACTCCTCTGCTGGAAGAGAGGCAACATAGTGTGAGATCTGCATATAAGCAAAGTAATGTCCAGACCCCAGATCATATTCGGTACATAACGGCAGAAACTTCTTGCAGTGCCCCGATGGCTCCACCACATGGCCCAAACTATGGAGACCCTTCCTCGCCCACTCACAAAATATCACGTGATCTATTCCCGGGGTAAAGAGAACATTACCCTGAATCGGCAGCCAGCTGGAGACCTTCCAGTTCGTTTTCCAATAGGTGTTTAGCTGCCCCCAAGTTGGACACACCGGGTCGATTAGTACACTCTCAGCTAGTTTATCGGGGAAGAGACGGTAGTCCAAGTGTAAGAGGGCGAGCAAAGATAATAGAGCAACAAAAGCTTCCTCTAATGCCAAAGGAGTATAAACCTCAGTTCCCCCCAGCCAGTCCCCCAAATGCCGTGCTTGGCAGGCCAAAGCATAAGCGCCTAAATCAGGGAGCCCCAGACCCCCGTGCCTCCAATTCCCCACCAAGCGGCGATATGGGACACGTGCTCTCGCCCCTCCCCACAAAAATCCACTAATACTTTTTAATAACACTGTGAACTGTAGACATAGGAATCCCAGGAACTTTGGAGATGGCCTTGTACTCCTTTGAAGTTTGGTGATGATGGCTGTTTTGACAGTCTGAGGCTTCTCTCTTGTCTCCACCATTGTGAAAATGGAACAGGGAGTGAATATGGCCATTTTAAATATTAGAGCCATCATTCATTGATTAATTCAAGTCTTGTGAGTACTGACGATTGATCACAAGTGTGATAATTTTATTGCAATGGAAATATGGTTCTTCTGTTCAAACTTATTTGAATTGTTTATAAGTGTGCCAATAATCATGTCCTACAGGAGTTACAGTAATTTGCCAGTTGGCTTAATGAGTGAAATCAGTTTTTGAAATTCTCTATTAATTATTCAGACAGTAAGATTGAATTTCCAGATATTCTTGGTAAACTATCTACTTCTTTATATTGTAATACTGTTCAGAGAAATATATTGTGCTTTCATAGCGATCATCTTAGGCCTCTTAAGGAGAGCCTGCCACTTAGGCAGTTCTTGTGCTTGCGACAAATTTGTTCTTTGTTTAATGATGTTTTGGACAAAACTAAAGATCTTCAACAACGGTTGTTGGTAAGAAAGTATCCTCTAGCTACCATTACATGGGCATTTAAAAGAGCTAAATACACTCATTGTGATTGGTTGTTGCCACCAGAAAATCACAACCAGTCCTCTGAAAATGGAATATGGCCCCCTGTATAGCTGGTGTGATCAAGCAGCACTGGCGCACCCTACAGGTAGTAGATATTATATCGGAGTTGTCCCCTTGTTTTGCTTATAAACGGGGTAAGAATATCAACAATTATATGCAGATGAGAACTCGGTTATCTGCTGAAGGCACCCAAGGTAGCAGTGGTGGTTGTCGGTGGTTTGCCAACACATTAGCTGGAACTCAGTGGTTTCACCTAATCACGCATGAGCAACATAGCTCACGTTTTGCAACCTCTTGTATTTCATGCAATGTTGTTTACATTATTATTTATCAGTGTCCTAAAATAATATGTAGGTTGGGCTACCCAATCCATTCGCAAGCGCTTGAACAAACATTTCTGCAGGATCTCCGCTGGTATATTATCAGTTCAGATGTTTTTTCATTTTGTTGAATACAAGTATGAGGCATCACAGTTTAGTTGAAGAGCAATTGACTAGGTTGTTCGTGGTTGGCGAGGAGGTGATTCCTTACGTAAATTGAGCTATTTAAAACAAAGATGGATTTATCTTTTGAGTTTGTTGGACTCAAGGCTTCAGTAGTGAAATAGTGGACACCTCTAGCTGCTGCCTAATCATTTCCTCATTGTTTAAGTGGGTGATTATGTTATTGGCTGTTTAATTATTTTGTATTTGAATGTATCATTTGGGTGTTTTTTGCCTTGTTGAGGGCCCAGTTATATGTCTGTCTAACACCAATTCCAATGTTTGCTAAAACAACTGATTGTCATGCTATGGTGGCTGGTTGTTGTGTAAATGCTCCCCTGAGGCAAGGAGTCAGATAGCCTGAAACATGATGTCATGTCGGGTTATGTTATTCTGAAATTCAGCTAAGTGTTTTACTATTTTGTTTCTTGAAAACGGTGTATGTTTAGTGAATTATTTGGTTACACAAATGAGACCAACGAATCATACCACTAGAACCAGTCGAGTGGAGGCACATTCCTTCACTATAGTCTTAAAGCGAACATCTGAAGGTTTCTTTGTGTTTGTCAGCTGTATGGTTTTCTTTAAAATAAGAGATAAATGTTGAAGTAGTTGAATGAGTATATCTAATGATCGGGATTTATTAGTACTCTTCTTGTATTGAGATCATTTGTTTTATAATAATTATGTCTTGGCAAAGTCCCAGTTTTATATTTCCTTTTTTTTTAATTGGGCTGGTCTTGTTGTTGTATTTGATTCTTTTCTGTGTCACATGTGTGCATCTAGAGTCCAAAGCCATTTCACTGGCCACTTTTTTTTTTTTTTGAGATATTAGACATTAAGGGGTTAAACTGCAAGGGTGCCAATGTTGACCATAACTGTAGAAGTAGCAAGAAACTCTAAGGGGTATGTTTACTAAATGGCAGTAGTGGCTTCCATGTAATATCGGGGCTGTGGCTCCGATATCGCACGGAAGCCACTACTGCCATTTAGTAAACATACCCCTAAGTTAACCTTACCTATTCTATTCAGATTGTGATAATGCCATTTTTATAAGATTGATGATAGTCATGAGAAAACACTTTTTCCACAATTACTGTTAAATTGTGTGATTTGCTTTGGGTATTTCAAAGTAAAATGGATAAACTGAACAAATACGGGTACCAACAGCATTTTGTTTTGTAATATGTAAGACATCTTTAATAGTAAGTTTTCTGTGTTCTTAACAGATTCAGATTTTAATACTCTTGCTTAGGCAATTGCCAAAACAGAGCCAGGTTGAGTATTTTGGTTTTAAAGTTATTGTATTTTATTTATCTCCAGGAACAAGCAGGAATGAGTCTTCACATATGGGTACGTCGGTACTGACGGAGCCTGCACGGGAATGCTCCCCAGCATCCAATCAGAAAGCTTTTGGGAGCATCCCTCGCGCCTGCGCGCTGACTTCCCACCTTTCCCACTGCCTCTCCTCAGTTTTCGTTTTTCCGCAGAGCCGACAGGACGTCCTCCTGTCACCGCTGAAACTTTTCTCTTTAAAATTCGTATTTTCTTGTTTTCTTGTGGTCGCGGCTGTTCTTCCCGCCGATACCGGTACCACCGGTGTTTTATTCTTTTCTTTTCTAAAATTTCAGAGATTTTTTCTCCTCAGTTTTTGTCTTAAATTTTTGGGCCTACCAGGCCTCTCCAACATGGAGCCTTCTTCCCCTAAGAGGTGCCTTCATTGTGGAAACATGGTTTTCTTTTTAGATTCCAAGGCTTGGTGTCTAACCTGTTTGGGTCCTGACCCTTTTTCCCCTGAATCATCAGGCTGTACTATTGGGAGAAGACCTTCCCTTTTTCGAGTTTCCCTCGATGCCGTTTTTCCTCCTGAGGTGAGGACACCGGTTTTTTCTTCTCTCCAGGATCAGGTAACCCACAAACAGTCTGTTAAGACTAGCCAATTCTTGAAGGGTAAGTCTCATGCTCAGCATGACGACGGCTCCGGCCTTGCCCTCAAGATCCCATTGGCAGTAAAACCCCGGCGGGAGTCTTCGGGCTCCAAAGCATTCACGGGGTTTCAGGTTGTTCCTGGGGCTCACCCCTCACAGAACATACCTGAGCCGTGCCAGGGGGTGGTATCCGCTTCGAGCAGTACCAATAACCCGGTACCGGCACCGGTGTCGAGTGCTCCACTCTTCACCAGGGATCGTCATCTGGTGTCCTCGGTACCTTCAGGGCCGATCGATACGACCCAGATTGGCTTTCCTGTATCTCCGCCATGCTCAGGGTTGGTACCGGCTTCGAGCGGTACCGATACCCCGGCATCAGTGTCGAGTGTTCCACTCTTCACCAGGGATCGTCATCTGCTATCCTCGGTATCTTCGGGACCGATCGATATCACCCAGATTGACTTTCCTCTATCTTCGCCATGTTCGGGATTGGTATCGGCTTCGAGCGGTACCGATACCTCGGCATCGGCACCGGTGTCGAGTGTTCCACTCTTCACCAGGGACCATCATCAGACACCCTTGGTACCTTTGGTACCGATCGATACCACTCTGATTGACTTTCCTGTATCGGCATCGCCGATACCACCACCGATATCGGTACCTTTTAGGCATGCATCGATAGACTCGCTCCCCTCGATGCCGAGTCTAGAATCGATATCCAGTCTAGATGACTTGGTACCGACGCGTTTGGGAACTGACCCATATCGTTCCCGATTACGCAGTACCGAGGATATTTACCAAGCCTCTCTGCTTACCTCGGTACCGTTTCAGCAGCCTCCGATACCTGCTTCGAGGGCATTACCGTTTCCGATACCAATACCGGTATCGGTATCGATGTCGATTCCTGCAGTTCCATCGGTGCCATCGATCCTTTCTATGCCTAGCTTGGAATCGATACCAGGAACTGACGATGCAGTACTAACTGCCTCGAATCAGAACTGTCAGTATCGTTCTCCATCTAGCAGGATTCTTTTTCTGCACCAGTCCAGTATGTCTTCTGGTGCTCAAGCTGCTTCTTCAACCTCAGCCTACCCAGGAATAGTTCCTATTGGAGATCCTTCTTTTCAGAAATTTCTCCTTGACATGGCAACCTTTCTTGCCATTCCTATTCCTGGCTCTACTCTTAACCAAGATCCTGCAGAAAAGGAAAATATAATGCTTCCTTTACATCATTCTTTGCAGGACCTTCTTCTGAGGATTTGGGAATCACCTTTAAGGGTTCCTGCACCTTCTACAGCCATGGATGTTCTGTATCAGGTGCCTCCCTCTCCGGGCTTTCAGAAAAACCAACTTCCACATCATTCCCTTGTAGTGGAATCAGCTATGAGGAAGGTAAGAAGCAAGAAGAAGCACTCTTCTTATCCGCCAGGTCGTGCATCTAAAGCACTTGATGCCTTTGGACGTCAAACCTTCCAAACTTCTATGCTGGCTTCAAGGATTATCTCATATATTTTTTATATGAGCCTGACACTTCAGGAGGTCACAGAGAAATTCTCTTTTGTCCCCTTTTTTGTCAGAGCCTAAGGCCACTGACTATTCCTTGCTTCTTAATCATAGCAGGAATATCTCTTGGTTTCTTTCTCATGCTTCTCTAGACTCTTTTGAGTCTGTTAGCAGATCCTCTGCTATTGCCATTGGAGCACGTCGTACAGCCTGGCTGCAAGCTTCAGACTTGAGCAGATGGGCACAACATACACTGGGTAATTCTCTTGTACTGGAGAAAATCTCTTCAATAAAGAGGCTTTACGTCAGGTTGCTCATTGCTCCACTGACTTCCCTTGTTCTGGAAACCATCCCAAGCCTTCTTTTTCCCCAGGACGTAGGAAATGTCCTACCAAACCTTCTTTCCCTAAGAAAAAGTTTCACCCTTCTCCTGCCCATCCTCCAGATGTACCCAAACAAGGGACATCTCATCCTAGTCTGAAGTCTCCAGACTCTAGCCAGTCTAATCATAACCAGCAACCATAGGGAATCTCTCCGCTCCCTTTGTCTGTCTTCTCTCTGTTTTCATACAGAAGAATCCCCTCTGCTGTTTTGTTCAGTTGCTGTATATGCAGGAGTTCCAGTGCTTACTTAATGCTCATTGCAAGCTACTTTCAACTATCTTGCATAATACCATTCATTGCAGGTTATCTTCTTCTAGCCATATCCTTGCCTAGGATGTGGCCACACACCTGACTTCTGTCAGTTTTATCTTATAATCCTCCTGCACAATGCTCTCTGCAATCTTCAGAGAAGCTTTCTACTATGGGCCCTTGCTACAGAGCATTGGACTTTGTCTCTGAAGGTTTTTCCATATAGTAGAAAAAAAGTTTATATAATCATTCCATAGCTTGAATGTCCAAGGAGTTCCCAATCTTGCAGGAATCTACCCCTTTTTTCCTTACAGCTTGGCATTATGCTTTTCTGCTCCACTTGGACAACGCATACGCTTTTAGTGTACATGATGTCCCTTGGCTGAGTCATCCTGGTGTCTTAGTCTATGTGTTTTTTTGTCCTTTGGACATGTCAGAGTCCTAAAGTACTCCTGATGTGCTCTTGCCAGACTGCTATTACCCTCTGTTTTTTCACGCAACCATACTGGTTATTCCACTGAACTACATTCCTGCACCGCACAAATAGATTCTCTATATATCTTCAGGTGGTTTTTACCCCCTCATTATTAGATGAATCTTTTCCCATCACATTCCCCATGTGAATGGTTTTGTGGGGCTCAGTTGCAGGCATGTATCCTCAGACTTCTATTCATGTATGTATATGTCCTATACATACATATTTCTGTAGTCTGTGTGGGCATAAGCCATGCCCATCTATCTATCTATATCACACATATCTCAACATATATGCACATATATATAGATATGTATGTCTCTCCATATCTATATATTTATATGTATATGTGCCCATTGGGAGATGTCCATAGGACACTAAGGGGCTTGTTTACAAAGCCGCGGTAGTGGTTCGCGATCGCGATCGCAGCCGCGGCCCCATTGAAATCAATGGGGCCGCGGCTCCGATTACGATCGCAAACCGCTACCGCGGCTTTGTAAACAAGCCCCTAAGTATTACCTACTATCTCCCTGTCTGTGCTATAGGGTTTTTCCCTTCTTAAGAGGTCCAGACAGTCCACTTGCCTATTCTCATACGGCTCAGTAATTGGGAACGGTTATACACAATATTATTGCTGTGATGTCAACAGCTTCTATTTTTGTTATAGATCTCCCTATATATGAAGTATCAAACTTCAATGTCTTCCTATCTCTTACCAGCTAGGAAAGACAATGTACATCATCAGTATTTCTGAGTACATTTCTCTTCTCCTTGGGAATAGGGGCTTTTTTCCATACCCCCTCTCTTCCCTTTAGGACTGGGCTAATTCTCCAGATCGGTCAGTCTTCTTCTTTTAGTTCTCAATGTCAATAACTCTGTACCTAAAAGAGTTTTCAGCTTTTTCCCATAAAGCTTTCCATTGAAGACCTGCCGTTCTTCTCCTACCCCATTTAACACCTGGGTCACCTGCCCATTCAAGGTCTGGGACTTCATCCTCACTGCTGTGAAATTCCCTTGAGGATTCCGCTACTGCATCTGCAGTACGCTCCATCACAGTTCTACTTCCTACAATCCAGTAGGTAAGCTCTATATTGTACTAGTTTCATTAATATCTTAATGATACTTGACATACCTTCTAAAGACTCTTTTTCCCTTTAGTCTTTAGATTCGCTGTTCCTCTACAGCTTTTCTCTACTCAACTCCTACCCCCCATCCCTCAGGGGATGCCGGGGATCCAGGTTTGGGAAATGCCGTCCTGTTCCAGGGATACGCATTTTATGGGATCTCCCCTGGCACCCACAGCTAGGGAGTCCCCATATGTGAAGACTCATTCCTGCTTGTTCCTGGAGATAGCACAGTTACTTACCTGTAACAGGTGATCTCTGGGAACAGCAGGAATTAGTCTTCACAACCCTCCCACCTCCCCTAGGAGTTGTATCTATCTATCTCCTTTCCTCGTTCTCCCCTTCTGTCTCAGCTATGAAACTCAACTGAGGAGAGGCAGTGGGAAAGGCGGGAAGTCAGCGCGCAGGCGCGAGGGATGCTCCCAAAAGCTTTCTGATGGGATGCTGGGGAGCATTCCCGTGCAGGCTCCGTCGGTACCGACGTACCCATATGTGAAGACTAATTCCTGCTGTTCCCAGAGATCACCTGTTACAGGTAAGTAACTGTGCTTTACCTCTCGCTGGTGGTAGCCATATATAGTGTGAGTAGTAGCCTCCTGTCAGGCTAAATAAACACACGTATCATTTGATTCAGCTACTTTTCCTGGTTGCAGCTCTTTATTTTACTGGAACTCAGGTTCTCACCTTCTCTCATTCTTATCCCCCTTATGCCCATACATTAAGGGGTTAAACTGCATAGGCAGCGTTGTACATGTAAAAGATGGTCCCTGCTCAAAAGAGCTCATTATCTATCCAAGACCGTAGCAAACTAGGAATACACCCTATGGGCCTAACAAATCTGGTGCCCCCTCTACCCCAGCCAAGAGTGGCAACTCACTCTTTTTGAGCTTCCTGGTGATATTGGTACCCTTTCTGTACTTGCACCGTTCACACAGCCCTTGTTATGGCCCCGTGTACAACAACAGGGGATTAGGGTAGAACTAAGGGGAAATGGTTATAGTACACATGAAGTGGTGAGGCCTATACCACATATTCCCTATTCTTTGTGCAGAAAGGTCTCTTGTGTATCTCCCTGCCTACATTTTCTCTCCTAGCTCTTTGCCTCTGAATTTCAGAGTTGCCTTTAATATTGAACTATTTACTTTGATTGTTGTACTGTAACATTATGCTCTTTGCATTGAATTTGTGTTTCTTTTACAGCAGCTTTTCTGTTCTACTAAGCAAGTGTCCCTACTAAGTCTACTGCAAGCTGTGAATGTCATTACAAGATGGATGCAATTTTGGTACTAGTTTGTTTTGTTTTGTAGGACTATGGACCAAAAGTTAACTTTAAGAAGCGGAAGCTGAGAGTTGGTGGTTTCAGCGGATTGCCCAGTTTTAGCAGGGACCTTGTCAGCCGAATGCAACAACTTGCTGCCCTTGAGGGGTTTCTACCTGTTGAACAGTGTAACCTGGACTACAATGCAGAAAGGGGCTCAGCAATCGATCCCCATTTTGATGACTGCTGGTTGTGGGGTGAGCGGCTGGTTACCCTAAACCTGCTCTCAGGCACTATGTTAACCATGTCCTGTGACCTGGAGTGCAGCCTGCCTTTGTTTCCTGTTTCTAATCACATAGTAACAGAACTGCAGAACATACCTGTTAATTCTTGCCAGCCAAGCTCAGTCGGTCTCTCCACCACCTCCCAGACAGACTACTGTAATGTTTACACTGCTGCATCTACTACTTCTCCACGGAGGGTGGTCCCGTTCTGCACTGTGAAAGTAGCAGTCAGCTTACCACAGCGATCACTGGTTGTGTTGGCAGGAGATGCACGCTATAAATGGAAGCATGCCATTCAACGAGCACATGTGAAACACCGGAGGGTCTGCAGCACTTTCCGTGAACTATCTGCAGAATTCAGAAGTGGGGGTAAGGAAGAAAGACTAGGGGAAGAACTGCTGAAAACCGCTCTAGGTTTCCAAGGAAAACCCATATGAGAAACATGGGAGCAGTGGATTCTAGTTATCACCTAAGTTCTGCTCTGTACTGACCAATCACAGATTCCTTTATTCTTTATTGAACTTGTTAAACCGTTTAAGCATGCAGTATACAAAGGCCTAGCCTTCAGAGTAAAAAGTAACACTGTCGCAGGGCTAGGCCTTGATATCACAAGCCGAGACAATAGTGGCTGGACTCAGAGTATGATTTTATCTTAGGCTACATGTGTTACACCCAGAGGGAATGGCAGTCCCTTTCTGTGTTGTTCTGCTTGTATGGTCTCATTACTCACACCAGCCTGACAGACTAGAGGCTGGGTCGGTCTGGTATGTTACAAGTACAGTAATAACAAAAAGCCTGGCAGACACGCACATTCTTATTTAGCTGACTTGTCTGGTAAGCTACAGCAGATAGTTGGGAAGCAGGATATTTGTGCCATAGCCATGCTGGTCTTGTGGCTGTCTGGATTGTTTCCAGGTTTGGTGGCTAGATATGGGACAGGAAGAGTGATCGTGCATGCGCAGCTGCTGCCCTAGATGGTACAAGCTAGCAGCTGAAATACATCATTGGCCCAGTCATTCCTGTGCAATGGCTGACTGGATGTCCTAGTTAATTGATAATGCAAGAAAAAGACCATTTGAAATGTATTTACCCGGGTAATGGGCTGATTGAAAGGCACCCTTCTCAAATTCAACTTTCATAGCATGTATACTTTTAGTTATAGGTAAAAGGAGTACTCATGTGCTGTTTTCCCTCCCCTGATCCAAACACTCTCACAAGTTTGTTCATTTTAGTTGTACCTTTGCTCTTCTGCCCCTCCCTACATACACAGAATTAGCCAATGGAAAGTAAAGAGTTACTCTTAAGGACATACTTTGCACTTGCGATGTTTCTAAGAAACAATGCAGCCAAATTTCCCTGTGAACATTTTCCTTAAGTATGCAAGTCAATAGCACGCATGTAATTTACAACTGCAAGGGCTAGTTTAAAAGCTGCCCATGGAGATTATTTATGCACCTCTTCCAAACAAAGATCCTCACAAAAATCTATACATGTATTCTCTAGTTTTACAAAGGGAAGTCACATATATGGCAAGCATTTCCCCACTGGTTTTACACCAGCTCAGAGGCAGGCATAGTTTATCTTAATATTATTTATTTCTTTAAGTGCATGCTCGTTTTGGCCCAGGCTTTATGACAGATTAAGAGAATAATTCTCCTTAGTCCCAGTTAGTTATTTTCTTCTCCAATATGTTAAAAAATTGGGGGTTCTTGATGTAATTGGCAGCACTTACAGCTATAGTTTTCCAAAATGGCCCAGATAGACATGGAAGTGCCACCATTTCCACATATGCTTCCAAGTGAAAGCTGCAGGTCAATTTCCAGGAGTAGATCTGTAAAATGGTTCCTCCCCTTGTGTATGGGAGCATTTCACATGTACTCCTGCAAGGCTTTATATCATTTTACAAAGGTTCTACAGTCAGCAGATCCTTCTCTAAAATACTACTAGAAATGAGCATGGCCCAACCTGGACATCGCACTCACAGTCTCCACATGTTGTGCAAAATATGCCTTCAATTCTCTACAGACTGAGCAATAGCTCCCATGTAAACACAGTGAGAGATATAACATTTATAAAGGGGTTCCTTGTGAAGTGTAAGTAAAGCTGGGTTTCATAGCTGCTGTTTCCCTATACTCCAGGGATAGTCTCTAGAAAGGGCATCATTTAGTTCCTACTGAAAACAAGTGCAGTACATTATGAAATAACATTTTGTCTTAATAAAACAGGAAAGGCTTATAACACTACTCTACCCTGTTTTATAAAGTATAATTAGGCCTTCTATTCTCATGTGTTTATAATATTTAAAAATAGGTGTTTACTTTCTCGCTAATTAGGACTACTGAGAGTAATCAGAATCAATGTCTGTTTTTGGCATGCTGATACTATTGCTGGGTATCTTTTGTGGTACAAATATAAACAGTTGAAGACTCATTGGTACAGAAATGGCACAAAACCAGGGTGAAGATCCAAGGCAGACACAGGAAGGACAAGCAAAAGTACTAGGGGAACGGGAAACATCTCACTGTTCATCCAATAAATTCCTATTTTACTTTGCCATTAGGGGTCTTGTCTTGGCATTTATCAGTTAAAACTTAAAACCACAAGCCATAATAGTATCAAGCAGGCAGGAATCCAATTACTAGCAGAGACAATGACACCACACAAAAAGTGTGGTGTTCAGGGCCAGCAGGGCAAACTAGTGAGGCACTTGGGCTGCTGAAGCTTAAGAGTACCTCAATCACCAGTTCACCCTTCAGAGTAGCAGGGGCATCTTCTTGGCTCCTGCGGGCGAGACATTACTCTGCTACAGCCTGATATGGCAGAGGCACTTTGTTTCTGGCAAAGAAGAAATGCCACCTCTGTGTTTCAAACCTGCCAGGCATCTGCAGCAGAAAAAGCACAGTAACAGCACAGCCTTGAGAGCTAAGAGATGCTCCTGCTGCTGGGTGGGAGACTAGAAAACATATTGGCTAGGATTTGGCAGTATAAATGGGAACTCGGGGTTTGAATGCAATTGAGGACTGGATAGGATGGAAGAGTAGGGGGGACTCTGGGATTTTGGTGGGCAGATAGAGACTAAGAAATTGAGCTGAGATAGGAAGGTCAATGGGGTTTTGACAATTGGGTGAGGCCTGTAAAACTGAGGGCAGAAAAATGGGGAAGGGAGATATACTTTTAAAGGACCAGGAGGGCTTGGGAGGCAGTTGAAAGGAACAGCTAAACTAGAGAGAAGAAGAGAGAGAGAAAAGGAAGGGATCAAGTCTGAAGGTGAAAATAGGGAATATTAAGAGGCATGGGAGTCTGGATAGGAGGTAAGCCATAGGAAAACTGGAGGCAGAGAGAGAAGTGACAGGAGGAGCTGAGGTTGATGGAGGGATGAGAGAGAGAAGATGGTAGTTGAAGCTAGAGAAGGGATAAGTATAGAGGGTGGAAATGGAGGACTAGAAAGGGGGTGAGGGGGAAATAGGAGGCAGGGGAAGGAATAAGAGGTGGAACATGGAAAGGTAGTAGGGTAGGTGAAGAGGGAGACTGAAGGAGGAGGAATGAGATGTAGATATAGGTAGATAAAAAGGCAGATGAGAGAAATGGAAGAAAAAGATAAACAAAAGGACTAATGCCACAGATAGATGCATGGAAGGAAGAGAAGACAAGGAGAGAGAAGGAAAAAAATGGAAATGAGAACCTGGAAAGGACTTAGGAATAAAAACAAGAGGATGTGGTCAAGATTCCGTGACCAATCCAAAAGGTATTTTTCGGTATGGGGCCATTTTTGTGGTATAAGCCCTGACATGCAAGACTAGCCCCAAGATGGGGACACAAAAGCAAAACTTGCCTCAGAGCACCACAATCCCTTGAGCTGGCCTTGGTGTATCATGATTGCACTGCCAGTGTGTACCAATGAGATTGAGCCTGTGGAATGCAGCTGCAACAAACACTGTACAGCCCTGAGTGGACAGGAAGTGGTGAATGAAGTACTACTCATGTCTGGACAAGTATATTGTCAAGCTCTAAACCATGATGTGCAACAAACATGTCCCTGGGACCTTTTACCTGCATTTAATCTGCAAATCAAAGTCTGATCAAGCAGCACAAAGTCCATAAGGCAGAAGGTCTGAAAAAGCTTATTTCTGTGTCTAGGGTTTCTCTCTCTGGTAACTGTCAAATTTCTCATGTCCTTACCCTTGTCTCAGCTACTTTCCACTTCCATAGGCCATTCCATACTGTATACCAGTATTTGAAATGTGACACGAAACAGTGAAATGCAGACATGTGAAAATACGTGCAGGTGGTGTAGTTTAACTTTTGCCAACATGGAAACTTGGGATACATGGTGCTTTTAAAATTACACAGACGTCATCACCTTTTATCAATTAAGAGAGAGACGGGTGACTTTATTTTTGAACATTTGCAGCCCTTCTGTATATGTGGGAGGCACGTTACACATGCACTGATTGGCCCATACAGAGTATGATGTCACAAACAGCAGTGTATGCAGTGAAAGTTCTGCTCAAGTGTCGGAGGGACTTCATGTCAGAAACAGCCACCTGAAAGTAACATTTTAATTTGGGAAAGGAGAGGTTTTGCTCCACCCTAGGTAAATTTTGCAATGCTACACAGCGCCCGGTGGGTACATCTTTAACAATAATCAGAAAGAATGACTAGAACCAGTCAGACTGTTAAAAAGGGCAGCCAAGCAGTTGTGTATGTTATTAATAGACTGATCCAAGTCATGGTTTTAGCCCACATCGCATATAAACTCATTGTTCTGCTTTTTAGGGAAATCAGAACTACAAGTCCACATATGCCTTGGGTAGTATCAGGACTGGAATCAGCCTGCTGAGAACAGTAATGGTGAGCAAAAGTGAGCAGGACCTCCTGCTCTGGGCAGCACAGAGGGATAGAGTTCTTATGAAAAATTTTCCATCCAGCACTCACGCAATAGCTCTGTAAAAATATAGAAGTATGTAAAGAAAAGCAGAGTTGAGCAGAGGAAGCACCTTGAAACGTAAACGCTCCACATCTAAAATTTGTAACTTGAAAACAGTTTTAATGGTGTAGAAAATGCAGCATCTGAACGATCTCGGCTGATCCTATGCATGAAATAGCTCAGCACTCCTGACAGCATGGTCCAAGGTTTCACCTTAAACTTTCAATTTCCCTATGGCGCTTCCTTTCCCCATCAGTTAGCAGGTTTCCATAGTCTATCGGTGGTTCATCAACTCCTGCTCCGGGGAAAGCTCTCTCGTGAACAATCGACAACCCAGGGCTGAGAGGGTTTCCGGCCCCAAGGGGCTGCAGGAGTACTTTGATAGATAATAGTCAAGGGCTTGGGGAGCAGTGGTGTGAACTCTCATGGTTACACCCATTTGCTGTCCCAGGAGTAGTACCATGCTGAACCGCTATCTCTGACAGAACAAACCAGGTTATCCTCAAATTTGTTCTCAGTAGAATGAGTATTGGTTCTCCACTGCCCTGGTCCTACTGCGAGAGCCATCACTCTCATGGTAATCATCAGAGTTTAGGCTGGTGGATTCCAAAAGTCGCTCGGCACTGTTGCTGCGGCTGTGGGCATTCAATGCACCCTCAATCCTTTGATACAGTGGTTGGGATGTGGAGGAGGTGCTTTCTGCTGGGGATGCCAGTGTGTGAGCAAACCCAGAAAAATAATGCTGAGACTGGAACTCGCTCCTGCAGCTCAACTGTTGTGCAGGGATGGCCTGGGAAGGACCAAAGTCTGAAAAACATAACAGCCAAGTAAAATAAATTACCTTGTAAGTAAAAATGTGTCTTGTTGGTACTACTACAAACTGATTGACAATTTCTGAGAAGTGGTACTAGGATTAATTACACAGGTACACTAAAAAATTTTTTTTTTAAACTGCCTCTAATGTTTCGATTGATTTTTACGTTTTTTGGTGCGCTGAATCCAAATCTGGTAACCAATTTGCTCCATCACATACAGATTTTTTGCTACATTGGGTTAGCAGTTTGAGGTGAACGTTTCAGATTGAGTGCGATCGAGATAAAAGTTTCTTGGATGAATTCTTTATACTAATTGTTTAGTAGTTATTCAAATAAGAATAAAGAAAATTGTAACAAGGCAGCACATAAGAACAGAGTAATGTCAACAAAACACACTGTGATGGTAGCAAAATTGTCTGCACTTAAAACAGCCACATACATGTGCACAAACATTGAGCATATAAGAGCGAGGTTAGACACAAAGCAAAGCAAAGAAATGTGCAAAAAATGTTGTACAGGTATGTATGTAAGAATAGAAAACGCAAACCGCACCATTGCAATACATGAAGACAAACACCCGATGGTGTGAAAATAAAATTCTAATAAATGAGATCCGACACTGTGGTAATAACTAGCAAATTTTTATTTCAAAGTTTAGTAAAAACACGATATTTGTCAACACAGTTTAGATTTTAAAGTCATTCTTGGGTCAATCAGTCTCCTGGTGGGCCCGTTTCTTCTTCTCCCGAATGCTTCTCTTGGTGCGCTGCTTGGCGTATTTTTCATCTGGGGTTTCCCGCAGCAGCAACCAGCAGAAATCAGCCATCATAGTGGTGTTCCATCTTCCTTGGTACCTTCTCTCTGCGTCCTTGATGTCCTGGTGAAACCTTTCACCTTGTTCTTCACTGTACGCCCCCAAGTTTTCGGGAAAGTAGTTCACATGGGAGTGCAAGAAATGGACTTTCAGGCTCATGTTACAGCCTTGTTCTTTGAAGGCATTGAGCATCCTGGCAACAATATCCTTATAGTTCTCATCCCGCCTGTTCCCGAAGAATTTGAGAACAACATCCTTGAAGGAATCCCAGGCTTCTATTTCCTTCTCAGACATCGTTTCAGCGAATGCTCCATCTGAAATGAGTTTCCTTATATCAGGGCCAACAAACACTCCTTCCTTTAGCTTTGCTTCAGAAAGTCGGGGGAACTTTGAGCAAAGGTACCGAAAGCACTCACCATCTTTTGGAAGGGACTTGATGAATTACTTAATGAGACCCAACTTAATGTGGAAAGGTGGTAATAGAATTTTATCACGAGGTACCAAGCTCTCATGAAGAACATTTTTCTCACCGGGTCTCAAATACTCCCGAATTGGCCAGTCTTTTTTCCCCCAGTGTAGGTCGCGGGCCCGGCTATCCCACAAGCAAAGGAAGCAGGGATATTTGGTGAAACCGGATTGCTGCCCTAATAGCATGGATAGAATTTTAAAGTCTCCACAAATCATCCACTTATGCTCATCATAACGAATCTTCTGAAGAATCAGGGCCAAATTCTCGTATTTTTCTTGGAGAATAACAGAGTGAGCAATAGGAACTGAAGCGAATGTGTTGCCATTATGAAGAAGAACACCTTTTATGCTGTCTTTTGACGAATCAATGAACAGCCGCCATTCAGCAGGATCATACTTGAGTTTAAACTTTTCCATCACTCCGTATATATCGTTGCAAAATACCAAATCTTCCTCTTTGCTGAAATACTTCAAAAATTGTGTCTCGCGGTTGCGGTACCAATAAAAAGTTGTTCCTGGTGACAATAGATTTTTCTGTTTAAGCCGAGAACCTAGCAGTTGGGCAGCATCTTTTGGGAGTCCTAAATCCCGGACTAAATCATTCAATTCAGCTTGAGAGAAAAGTTCAGGTTTCGGATCTGGTTCAGTTTCAAACTCGGAAGTACTGGACTCATCGGGAAAAGCCATCTGATGAGTCTCATCATGATCAGAACCGTCCACACAAATATGATCCAAAGATTTTGGTGGTTCAGGCACAGGTACTTCGTTGCTATGAGGCATAGGCCTAATTGCTGAGGGAAGGTTGGGGTAACTTATTACGTTCTTATTTTTTAAGTTGTATCCCTTCACAATGCTGTGGTCTCTTTGTTCACGCCACATCATAGGTATTCCGAAACGAAATGCTTGTTTTTTACCTTTCATCCATAAGCGTAGATCTTCCTCACATGTCTTGCACACTTTGTGAGGAGCCCACGGTTTGTCTTGATCGCCTAACTTCAAACCGAAATAGGCGAAATATACTTTTTTAATAAATGCAGAAATGTTCCTCTGCCGCTTTTTCACGGTATATTCCCCACAAATAAAACAAAAACTGTCCGGAGAGTTGACGCAACCTCTGGCTCTGTGAGCCATCACAAATACACAGCACTGCAAACTACAACTGTAGTGAACCACTTCGGAATAAAGCTGGATTACGACTGAGCAAACAAAAGGTAATAATGAACTTGCAAGAAACTGAAATTTGACAGGAACGTTCATGTCGCAACCACCGTGTTTGAGCGAGCGAACGAGGCGAGGCGAACAGGAAAGAACATGCGCCAGCGCGAGTACTGGATTTAGCCCCCCGCCTCCCAATTGTCCTGTTAATGTATAAAATGAATACAAAACACTCTAAAATATCATGAGGGAGTGTTTCTAGTTAGTTAACCATTACAACCTCTATTTTGGGCCAAGAAAATAAACTGCAGTCGGCTAAAAAGAAATTATGTGAACATTCCTTATATGGGTAAGAAATCTAATTTTGCAAGAAAACGTGACGTGATGGAACATTTTGGCTATTTTTCCTGGATTCAGCACCCCAAAATCTATAGGAATCAGTTGCAAAACTGGAGGCAGTTTTTTGGTAGTGTACCTGTGTTATCAGGGAAACAGCTGCACCACACTGGAAATGGAGACAGAACAGGGACCCACATTCAGACACCATTGCTCACTTTCACTCCTGGCTTTCAATATTTGGAGCCTATAATAATGTAATATACCAGCTCCAATCCAAACAATTTATCAAAACAGTTATCAGAAGAGAAAGGAGGAAAAAGACCTCAGTGGTACGTTAAAGCCAAATACGCAAACGGTTTTGCTTCAATTATGCAGCCATACAAAGGCTTAACTGGGCAACTCTGTTCTCACATCATTGGTATTTTAGTGTTAAATACATAATAGGTGATTAAATACTACGTGCAGTATTGACAGATTGCCCAGCGATTTGTTAGGTCCCCACTGTAAAGGTTTTTTGGAGGTACTTTGGTCTTCTGAATTTATTGTGTGAAAGATTAGATCTATTGGAGGGGTTTGATGATATTGTTCCAGGATCACAATTTGTATAGGTCTGTTTTAGTTGAAAAGGATAATTAGGACCCCCTCCACACTAGGGAACCCTTTTTTGATGTCATTGGGAATGATGGCATTTAAGGTGCATGCTTGGCTTCTTTTGGGCATGTAAGTATTGTTACTCCGTGCAGGATTTGAAATAGGATATTGTTGTTTGAATTAATTCTGACTGTTTTATTGGGTTATGAACTTGGGCTGCCCAGCCTGTGGTTTCTAATACGTCTGTTTGCAGTGTTTTCATTTATAGAGGGGACTTCTTTTTGAGTCCCCATTCTTTTTGATGGTATACCAATCCATTCTTACTGATAGTTTATAGATTGTGAGGGGTGGAGATGGCTCCAGTCTTTTGTATGAAATGGTTTTGAATGTTGATATGCATCTGTCTGTTTTAGGCTTTGAGCTGGCAAAGGTTTTCATCAGTCCTGCTCCCTGACGAAGCAAACAACGAAACGCTAGGTGTCAGAGTAGGGATGATTACATGTCTGACCTGCCAAGATAAGTATTATATTTTTGCCCTATGATAGAAGTAAACTGAAGTACGGTGAAAGCATATCTTTGCATGATAAGTAAGAAGGTTTAAGGAGCTTTTTTATGACCAATGATGTGAGAACAGGGAGCCCAATTAAGCCTTTGTATGGAAGCAAAGCCATTTGCGTAGTTGTCTTATGTACCACTGGAGGTCTTTTTCTTCTTTGCTTTTCAGATGAGACTATTTTTATTGAATAATTTTTTTAGATTGGAACTGGTAGATTGGAGCTGGTATATAAGACTAGCTCTTTTTGAGGTTAGACTGAGTTGGAGCTCTCAAAATGTGGAGCCATGTGCTGTATCCATAATCCTGTGGTTTATGGTACAGCCAGTTCCAGAATTTAAGAGTTGAGCAGAAAAGAGATACCAGTCTCTCTTCCACGTGAAAATGGCATGCTTCCTCTGCTGGAGTGATAGATGTTCTAGGGCTGGGGCTATGATTACAACTTCTAAAAGGCAGCTAATGTAGGTGATAAAATTAGGGTGAAACTTAGTCTATAAATGGGAAAACTGAGTTCCCTACTAATGTGGTTAATTCTCCAGGACCAAGCAGGAAGTCAGTCCTCACATATGGGTGACGTCGGCGCTGACGGAGCCCTCGCGGAGCAATTTTCCCCAGCTTTCAAAGAAAGCCTTTGGGAATTGCAGCGTGCATGCGCGGTCCTCTTCCCGCCCAAGGGTGCCATCTTACTCAGTCTTCTTTTTTCCGCGGAGCCCTACAGACGTCGTCTGTGAATCCCCGCAGAAAAGTTGATTTTTTCTCTATTTTTCTCTTTTTTCTTCGGTTCGACGCCGGTTCTTTTCCCACCCGGACTCGCGACGCCGGTTGCGAGTCCGTCCCGTATTTTTCGGTTTTTTGTCCTTCGTGACAGATTTCGCGCTTTTTCCTTTTTCCCTGGCAGCCCGGTCATTCGACCTCGCAGGGGCCCATTTTCCCCCGATGGCTGCCAGCGGCTTTAAAAAGTGTGATCTCTGTAAGAAACTCATGTCTCTTACAGACACTCATGACTTCTGCCTCCGCTGCCTCGGCCCAGATCATGACCTCATGATCTGTGTGCCATGCGGCAAAATGTCCTCAAAAGCATTGAGGAGTCGGCAGCATCAGCGGGAGCGTATCTTCTCTGACTCCGGCCGGGCTCGTCAGAGGCTTCGACGTCTCAGGACTCTGGTCCGGAGCATCGTCGAAGTTCCTCTGAAAGGGGGTCTCCTACCCGGGAACATCATCGGAAAAAGAAACCCGCGAGGGCGGGATCGGTGGACGCTCCTGGTTCCTCAAGGGCCAGGTCGCATAGCCCCGATTCCCGTCCCGGGTCCTCGGAGATGGAGAGGCCGTCAAAACATCCTCGACTCGAGGTGGACTTGCCCGCTCACGTGAGTACTGTTGTCCTCGTTGACTCGCCTCCGAAGGACCCGACGCCGTCGGGGGCTGCTGGGTCTCCTGAGCTTGGACTCAGGTTGACGGCCTTGGAGAGCAGTCTGACTGCCTTCATGGACCAGCAGCGGGTATTGATCGCTGGCCTCGCCGGTGTTTCTGCCATGACCGCCGGGACGTCGACCTCCAAATCGACCCCGGAGACCGAGCCGATCCTCGAGTCCATGAGGGCTCGAGTCGATCCTCGGTCGAGGTCTCCTTCGGCCTCCCGTTCGGGACCGAGGTCGTCGACGCAGACTCCCTCGGCGTCGGAGCGGATAGCATCGGTGCCCGCCCGACCGGAGCCGCTCGACTCCTCCTCCGAGGAGTCGGCCTGGGAATCTGAGGACGAAGAGTCACCTGGTTCCTTTCGGACTCGGTGTGTCCCTTCGGACTCCCCCGAGTCCGAACCTCGGAGACGGTCCCCCCCCGGAGGATACCCGGTTCTTGGACTTTGTGAGGGATATGGCCAAGGCCTTGGCCTTCCCCGCGGATCCCGAGGAGGAGCCTCGAGTCGAAGAACTCGATGCCCTCCAATATGACTCTCCCCCGAAGGAGGCCTTTATTGTACCGGTTCCTCCGATGCTGGAACGACTTCTCTTCCGCATGTGGGAGAGCCCAGCGTCGTCGCCGGTGTTAAGCAAGCGGGTCGATTCCATTTATCGAGTCCGCAAGAGCCCCGGCTTCCAAAAGGCACAACTACCGCACCATTCCATGGTGGTGGAATCGGCCATGCATAGACTTAAGAGTTAAAAAATGCACTCCTCGGTGCCCCCTGGTAGGGAAGCCCGAAGCCTGGATGCCCTCGGTAGGAAGTGCTTCCAGGGCTCTATGCTTGCTTGTCGAGTCCAGACTTACCAGCTCTACATGGGCATGTATCTCCGAGACCTGGCTAAGGAAATAGCCAGGTTCTCTGCTGGTCTCTCCGACGAACCTTTGCAGAGGTTCCAAACCTTGTCTACTGGTATTCGGGAGTGCTCCAAGTTTATTTCTCGAGCAGCCTATGATGGTTTTGAGGCTTCGGCTCGAGTAGCTGCGGCTGGCATCGGTGGACGCCGCCAGGCTTGGCTTCAGACGTCCGACCTCGAGCCCTGGGTACAGGACAAGTTGGTCGATGTCTCCTGCCGAGGTGATAACCTCTTTGGCAAGCCCATGGATGAGAAGGCTGCACAAATCGAGACGGAGACTCTCACGAGAACTCGTCTCTCAAGGAAGACCTCTGCCCCTTCTCAAAAGAAGGCGGCCTCAGGGAAAAAGCCCTTTTACCCGAGGAAAGGTGCTGCCTATAAATACTACCCTCAGTATCAGACCTCAGCAGCTGGGGAAAATTGCTCCGCGAGGGCTCCGTCGGCGCCACCCATATGTGAGGACTGATTCCTGCTGCTCCTGGAGAACACCTGTTTCAGGTGAGTAACTACGCTTTTTGGGTAGAGTACAATTGTCAGACTGCCTTTATAATGTCACTGAGCACTCTAAAACAGCCAATAGTGATGTCCTGTGTGGCCAGCCATTCAAAGATGAATGCTGTATTCCAATGTGGAGACTGCTTTACATTACAAATTATTTATTTAAGCGTCCATGAAATAAGTCTCTAGGAACAAATGCATATAATTTTTATAGGATTGTTACTGACTCCATATTACAGAATATAAGAAATATATTCAAATGAACATTTTAAGAGAACCAGGGAAAAGAACGATACATGCTTTAAGATTCTGGTATTAAAAGCAGTAATGATTGATATTAAACAAAAAACAAAGCAAGAGGCATTTTCTGAAAAGCATAGAAATCACAGCTAAACTGAAGTGTAAGGTCCCCTACCAGGTCTAGGGTTCTCGACCACAACGTAAGTGCGCAGAGTGATGTCAGCAGAGCCGCCTGACTCCAGTGGGATGGGATGGCTGTGAAAATGTTTCAGCAGGTCGAAGATAGTCTGAAACCAGAGGTGCTGGACATGGCACTGACCATTTTCATTTAGAGACAAGCGCAGATGCTGGAGGCATAGGAAACCAGCAGTTTATTAGCACACACAGGTAGCATAGCCATAGCAGAAGAAACAAAGATATGAGGGGTAAGGGGTTTGTGCCTCCTTGCCCTTTCACTAGTGAACTTCCAATTTTTTAAAAATCAAAATTCCATGGGATCTTAAATTGGTAAGACACATGCCACTATGTAGGAGAATGAAAAAGAACAAAGAGACGAGCAATTAGATTGAAGTAGCAAAACGGGGGTATGGGCTTTTCTCTTCCATTAGCTTAGTAGTAGAGTCCCTCGTTTCCTCATTTGGAGCTAGAAGAATATAGGTTTGAACTTAAGCAGTCCCCAGGTAAGGCAAACCATAAAGGTTAAAGGTACTCTTGCAAGGTTGTTAATTATATACCAGCAAATTGTAGGCCCTGGATTAGAGAGAACAGAGGCACCCTGATACTGCTGTATAATGAAAGAAGTTGTACTTACTTTGGCCTTCCCTTGAAAGTTAAAGGTCAACACGTACTCCCCAGGCCGCGTCTCACTCTGCCGGATGACAAACAAGCCATGGCTGCGAGCACCTCCTGCCAGCACCAGCTGTGCGGCTCTAACTCGTGACAAGGTGCCATGGAACCAGGGGAAATCAGACAAGCTGATCTCTGCTTCTGTTTCACAGTCTTCTGAAAGCAGCACAAAAGCATGAAAATTCAACCAGTCGCCAACTAAATCAGTCCACAGTTAAGGGATCTCATAGAATACTTCTTCCATAGCAGAGTTTTAAACATTTTATTTTTAATATTTTTCCTCTGTAAAATCCCCTTATCACAGACAGCAATGGGAATTCCAGCCCCAGTAGGTAGAGGGCCATATCTTCTAACCTAATCCCTCACTGTCACTTTATGGCAAGCAGGGGCTGCTACAATTGTGACCATTGCCTCTCCTCTCTTCTTGGGATCAAACCCAATTCCACCCCCAGCTTGCGCCATACAGCAGTGGGGATATGATCTCCTGTGCATGGCACTATGGCCTTACTCAAAGAACACAACTCGCCTACCAGTTTAAGAGGTAAACTCAGCTATAAACTATCTGCTTTTGAAATCTAGAACACTCATTTATTTATTTAATTTATTTATTTAACACTTCTTATATACCGTGCTATTTGTTATCAGTGCGGTTTACATTCAACAACGAGAGCTCAGTGCAGTCAAAACTGTTTGAGTTTACATTATAACAGTTGTTAGAACTTGGACAATACAGGGTAACTATTTACATGTTGTGATATCTTTAACGATATAAATACAGAATAACTATATACACGCTGAGTTTGGTCAGAATAGATGGAGAGTACATGGTAAGTAATATACAGGTTGACTTAGAGTACTAAATATTACATGATGTGAATAGACGTGAAGTGTTTAAGGGTATGAGTGTGATTGCTTAAAGCCTGAGTGTTGTGAGTGAGGTGTTTGTGGGGGGAGAAGAGAGATTTCTCTGGGACGGGGAAGCTGATTGAGCAAAATGTAGCAGAAAGAGATGGTGCTTTATTGCCTTCCAAAACTGTAGGAGGTCTTTGATTGTTCTTATTTCAGGTGGGAGGTCATTCCAGCATTTCGGTGCGTAGTGTGCAAAAGCTCTTCTCCTGGTTGTTTGGGTGCACTTTATGGAATCTTTAGGGAAGGTCAATGTGTTGGCTGTTGCTGTCCTTCTAGATCTGATTTGTGGAGTTGGTGTAATAAGGTTCTTGAGAGAAATGGGGGCTATGTTGTTGTTTATCTTAAATGTTATCAGTAGGATCTTGTATGTTAGCCTGCAGTATATCGGTAACCAGTGGAGCTCTTGAAGTATTGGCGTGATATGGTCTGATCTGGATAGACCACAGAGGACGTGGGCAGCAGTGTTCATAGCTAGTTGAAGGGGGTTGAGGATGTTCCTTGGCAGACCATATAGAATTACGTTTGCATAGTCGAAATGTGGTAGTATGAGGGCCTGGAAGATGGTGCGGAAGTCCTTAGGGGGTAGCATGGGTTTGAGGTGTCGCAGTGTTCTGATTTTGTTGTAGATTGATCTGGTTATAATTTTGATGTGCTCCTTAAAGTCAAGGTGCTGGTCCAGTGTGATTCCGAGCTATCGTATGGTACTTCGAATGGGAAGTTCTGCATCTCTTACTCTTAGGGTGGGTGGAGGGGATAAATTCTTGTTCCTTGATATAAATAGAACTTTGGTTTTCTTGAAATTTATGTAGAGGTTTTGGGTGAATAGCCAGTCTGTAATTGCGTTGAAGCAGTTGACAAGATTGGATAAATCCGGGTGTTTGACTTTGAACGGAGTAAATAGTAGCACATCATCAGCGTAGATTAGTGTAGAGATATTGAAGGAACGGATGAGATTGCATATCGGCTGCATGTAGATATTGAAAAGTAGAGCGGATAGGGAGGAGCCCTGTGGAACACCTTGTTGTTGGTGAAAAGGTGCCGAGGTGTGAGAACCGACCCGGACTTGTTGCCAGCGATCGGATAGATAAGATTTACACCACTCCCAGGCGAGGCCAAGAATACCCTTGTCGTGGATGCGGGTAAGTAGCTGGTTGTGATTGACGGAATCAAATGCAGCTGAGATGTCCAGGAATATAAGAGTGAATCCATTTTCTGCATTGTCAATTCCTTTGTTAAGGTCATTGATGAGGGTGGTGAGAAGTGTTTCTACTCCATGTGATTCTCTAAACCCATGTTGGCAGGGGTCAAGAGGGGCTGCCATATCTATGTGGTGTTGGATCTGTCTATATACCACCTTCTCGATTATTTTGGCAAGTAGAGGAATACTTGAGATTGGGAGGTAGGAGTCTGGTTTCATAGGATCGAGTCTGCTGTTTTTTTTATGAGTGGTCTTATTGAGGTTTGTTTGAGGAGTGGTGAGAATGCTCCTGTTGCAAATGATGTTCAGCAAGATTGGGCTGAGTTCAACCCGGAGTGTTCTAATCCAGTAAGCTGGGCAGGGGTCATTCGGGGCTGTGGACGTGTTAATGCTAGCAATGAGGTCTTGGATATTCTTTACTGCAGGTGGATAAAATTCTGTGAGTGGTGGTTGCAAGGTGGGTGTTTGGCAGGAAGTAGGCGCAGTTGATGCTGAGGGTTTATTTGCTGTGCGGGTCTTGGAAAGGAGGAAGTCGGCGTATAACTGAGGGGGTATTGGGTCCGGTTGGGTGGCAGATGGTTCTTTAATTAGGGATCTCGCTAGGGTGAATAGGTCTCTGGGTTTGTTAATTGAGCGGAGTAGGAGCTGGGCATGGTAATCGCTCATTCTGCGGTATACAGTTTCGCGGTGGGACTTCAGGTGATCAAGATACACTGTTTTGTGGGCTTGGGAATGAGAGCATCTCCACCTCCTTTCATGCTTCCTGAGTGCAGTGAGGGAAGCGTGGAGTTCTGCTGAAAACCATGGAGCTCGCCGTCTTTTACTTTTGTTGCACTTGTGAGTCCCTGAATTGACTGAAGAGGTTGGATAGGCAAAGGTTTTCAAAGTGCTGTTCCAGTTGAGGATTGCTTCTTCCAGGTTGTATGACTTTTGTTGGAGGGTAGGAAGTGCATTTTTGGAGAACTCATCTATGACACGAGGTCTGGGGCGTGTGGTGTTCGTGGCAATTGTGGTATCAGTGTGTGGTGTTAGGTCATGCTGCGAGGGGATTTGGAAAGTTATCAAGTTATGGTCAGACCAAGGAACAGGGGTGATGGATACGTTGAGGTCAGGCTTGTGTCTTACCGCAGAGATGGGGGCGAAGATTAGGTCGAGTAAGCTTCCTTTCTGGTGCGTGGGGGCCGTCACCAATTGTTCGAAATCCAGAGCTTGCATTGCATCTAGGAAGGCAACTGCCTGATCTGCTTGTAGGGATGGTAAGTTGAAGTCTCCGAGTAGCCAATTGGGATTGCGTGGATTGACTGGGTTGCAGGCTAGGTTAAGGAAGGTGGAGATGTCATCTGAGGGCGCGGAAGGAGCTCTGTATATAAGGTTTATGGTGATAAATTTATTTGCAATGGAGACAGTGTCAGTATGCGTAGTGCTCTTGGAGGATATTAGTTGAAATTTTAGTTCTGTCTTAGCCAGAATAAAGACCCCACCACCTTTACGGTTGCTTCTATGGCAGGTGTAAATTGAGAAATTAGGCGGGATAATCTGATTTATGAGAGCAGCATCGGTATCAGACAGCCAGGATTCTGTCACCATCAGGAGGTCTAAGTTGTGTACAGTTATAAGGGAGGGAGGAGTAGCCTAGTGGTTGGGGCAAGGTACTTCAGGCCGGAAGGTCGGGGGTTCAAATCCCACTAGAGGACAGCAACCTTGGGCCGGAAGGACTGGGGTTTCTAGTCCCACAGATGCTCCTTGTGGTCTTGGGTAAGCCACTTAACCCTCCATTGCCCATGTTCCCTGTAAGTATTAGTGTATGTGTCTCATATCCCCGTGTGTTAAATGTATCCCCCAATTGTGTTGTGACCGCTTTGATTGAAGGATAAGGCGGTATACAAATCTGTCTAAATAAATAAATAAATAAGGTCGGAGATGACGGGCCATTTCTTGCGGACAGACCGGGAGTTTATGAGTGCACATTTCAGGGCATGATGATGAGCAGCTTTGATGTTTTCAGGACGATTGAGTGTCACATACAGGAGATGTGAATGCCGAGACTGGTGTGGTAGACCTGTGGCTGAGTGGAAGGGGTTACTCTGATTTTTCTTTCCCAGGTAGTGTATGGTAGGGATATGGCTATATCTATCTACTAGGGCGAGGAAGTTATGAATGGAATTTGCAAGGAGGATGAATAGGGTAAGGCTGAGTGGAGAGAGGGCCATGGTGGCTTCGTAAGGGCCGATTCAGGCCTTATGGACTGGGGAAGCTTCTATCTGGGTTAGTCTATAAAGGTTAGGCTACAGACTGAGTCTATGAGGTGCAGTGATGGCCCTAATAGGGAGTTCTGATAGATGCAAAGGGAGTAGCTATGTTGTGGAAATATCGAGTAGATGAAGAGTAGCAGAATAATCAAGGGCTACAGTGATAAAACGTTACAAAATTACTTTGAGTGACAAGTTACAAGTAATGGACTGCAGAAAGCGGTCTGCCAGGCTCAATCATGCTTTGCGACGCTCCTGCCTGCGCCCTGGAGCTTACAGGCAGGACTGGCCTTATTGTCCCTTGTGAGTATAGGTAGAACTGTTCCCTATGAATGCTGGGAACTGAAGTCTACTTCTATTTTCTTTAGGGAATAAATTGTAGTTGCGACCAAAGATGGTAAGGCTTTGCAAGAATATTTATTTGTATTGGGGATGTTCTCCAGCGCATCAAAATTCATAGATACAAACGTAAAGGTGCAACTTTTAACATAAGCAGAAGTAAACAGGAACTCAGGAACAACTGAAATTGAATTAGCTTTAACTCAGCTTTTCATATTTAGAGGAACTTAAACTCAGCATTGCCTCGAGTGGTAACTCAGGAATATTGCAGCCTCACATTAACAGCTGTTCAGCTCACAGCGTGGCTTTAGAACACAGGTGCAAACAATTATGAACTCTCACGGCAAAGGCAGCAGAAATAGCAAACGTTCTGTATTCCTTTCATACAAACTTTCAAAGCTTCTTTATATTGCTATTCTCTACAACAAAAAGAGCAGTCCATGCTACAAGGATCAGTGGTTAAGGTAGGCAAATCATTTTCTACCTGCATGTACTCCTCTGAGTTAATGGAGCTACGGTCTTCTTCAAGCTTCTGAAGTTTCCCTGCTTTCAGCTCTAAAAACTGCTGAAATTCTTTTAGGAGCAATTCAGCCTGCTTGTTATCAGGTTGGCAGTTATCAGTAAGGGTTATGCCCTTCTCTCAGTCACTAACTGTTTCTATTGCAGAGCTTTGCTTATACAGTTCAGGGCAATGAAAAGGTTTCTTCAACAAAGCACTAAAGATAGGAAATTGTGCTTTACCTTCTCCAGCGTTGTTTGTATAAGAACTGACTTCTTTCTGCAAGACTCCTCTCCTGTTTGGAAGCTCAGGAGTTTTGTGGTTAATTCTTCTGTTAGGAGAATTTCCCTTAGGAAGGTTTTCTCCCTGCTGTAACTTTCTATAGCACTGCCTGCCAGTATAGGAAATACCTTCTTTCCACGTGTTGGTTTTTCTGGGCTTCCCAGATCCAGGCTCTATTCGGTAGAAAGAGTTTCCTTCAGAGTGTGCCTGCCTTAGAGGCTTTCTATTCCAGGGTTCTGTCTTCTCCCAAGATTCTAAAGCATTGCTCCGTCCATTCCTCATAGGACTCCTCCTAGTAGTGCCTTTAGAACTCCTCACAGACTCCAAATCACTCTTACTCCCAGACTCACACTTAGCCTCAGACTCCGACCTCGACTTGGAGTCCGACCTTGACTGCCTAGCAGCCCTGTTCAAGGCTTTAAAAAGGGCTTCTTTTCCCGGCACACCTTGTCCAACCCCTGGGTGTGCCCAATCAGCATTGAAGCCTAACTCCTCCTCTGGGCTGGTGTCTGTGCTCAGCTCAGCAGAGCAGTGTGTTTTTTTCAAGTCAGACTTGAAAATCCAGTGTGAATCCTTTCCCTTCTCAGGATTTTCCTCAATCTCCATCTCATAGAAACATGATGACAGAAAAAGACCACAAGGCCCATCTAGTCTATCCTTCCATAACAACAACTATAACAGTCCACTTTTTACCTTTAGAGATCCTCTGTGTTGGTCCCATGCTTTTTTGAATTCAGTTACTGTCCTCATCTCTACCACCTCCACTGGGAGACTATTCCACGGATCCACTACTCTTTCTGTAAAGAAATATTTCCGCATATCACTCCTGAATCTATCTCCCTTCACCCTCATCCCATGTCCCCTCGTAGCAGAACTTGCTTTCAATTGAAAGAGGCTCTCTCCCTGAACATTTATGCCACGGAGGTATTTAAACATCTCAATCATATCACCTCTATCCCGCCTTTCCTCTAAGGTGTACATATTAAGATCCTTAAGTCTGTCCTCATATGCTTTATAATGAAGCCCATTAATCATTTTAGTAGCAACCCTCTGCACTGACTCCATCCTGTTCACATCCTTTTGAAGGTGCGGTCTCCAGAATTGCACACCATACTCCAAATGAGGTCGCACCAAAGACTTATACAGAGGCACTATCACCTCCTTTTTTCTGCTAGCCATTCCTCTCCGTATGCACCCAAGCATCCTTCTAGCTTTTGCCGTCGCCTTTTCTACCTGTTTAGCTACTTTAAGATCATCAGACACAACCACGCCTAGGTCCCGCTCTTCTTTAGTGGACAAAAGTACTTCACCTCCTATACTGTATTGCTGCAGCCCAAATGCATGACCTTACATGTTTTAACATTAAATCCCAGCTGCCAAATTCTAGACCATTCTTCAAGCTTAGCTAGATCCCGCCTCATGTTATCTACACCTTCCTGGGTGTCTACTCTATTGCAGATTTTGGTATCATCCGCAAAGAGGCAAACCTTACCCGACAGCCCTTCTGCTAGATCACTAACAAAGATGTTAAAAAGAATCGGACCAAGGACAGATCCCTGGGACACACCACTGGTAACATCCTTCTCCTCAGAGTGAGCTCCATTTACTTGTACTCTTTGTCGCCTCCCACCCAACCAATTTCTAACCCAAGCAGTAACTTTAGGGTCCATCCCTAGGGTGCTCAGTTTCTTCTGGAGGGCATTCTTCACCACAGCTTACTGCAAGAGAATATGTTACAATGTTACAGAATTGCTGTGGAATACAGGTTACAATGTAGTAGCAATGCAGATTGCAGTATTCAGGATGGAAACATGTAAGTGATCTAATTGATATGAGTACCTTGTTCTGTCAGATGGGAGACGTTGGAAACAGTATGAGCGGGAGTTCAGGCTCAATCAGGAGATGTTGCAGAACCGTGGCCCTTCGTGCCACGCCTAAGGGCCAAGCCAAAGGGCCCTCTGGCGCGGGCGTGCTTGCCGGCGCGGCGAATTAACATAATACATAATGGCAAAAATATCTCTGCCCAGCTGTATCACTGGGTTGATGCCAGCTTGTTAGTGATGGCCAGATACTGTCTATTGAGGCCATGAGGATCTCTGTGTCACCTGCCACAGGCCATATGCATAGCCTACTGCCATAAAAACCTCATAAACCCTTCAATTTTAAATGTATGTAGAATATGTTTCCATAATTCTTATCAGCATCCTCTTCCTACTTCCATAACCTAGTCACAGGACTCGACAACATCCACCAAGGATTCGTTCTCATCTTCATGGACATTGCTGCGGCCTTCGACTCAGTGAGCCATGAGATACTATTAGAACGCCTCGAAGAAAAAGGGATACAAGGCACTGCACTAAAATGGTGAAATCGTACCTATCCAATAGATGGCAACAAGTGAGGGCAGGCACCACGAACTCTGAACCATTTCTACAAAAACAGGGGGTGCCACAGGGATCATCTCTATCTTCATTGATGTTTAACAGTTATATGCAGCCCATCTGTGCCTTGATCCAATCCTTAAACGTCAACTGTCTTGCCTATGCAGATGACATCCTACTGTACATACCATTCACGGCTGACCAGCCAGATTTCTCCCCAATAATAAGATGCTTTGAAGCAGTAGCAGACTGGCTTCTCACACAAAACTTATGGATCAACCACAACAAAACCGATGTGCTTTTTGTCACGAGAAACCAGGAGTTTACCCCACCATCTTCATTACAAGTCAACAACGCTGAGCTCAAAACTAAATCTACAATTCGCTACCTAGACATCACACTCGACCAGCGGCTGGACATGAAAACAGATGTAAGAAACACCGCGAAAGCAGTATATCATAAGATACGAACACTACGACATCTACGACCACTGCTTGACTTCACAGACTACCGAACGATCTTCCAAGCCTTAGTTATCCCACATCTTGATTTTGCCAATGTGATCCTCCATGGACTCCCACATTCAACGCTAAGTCCGCTCCAGCTTGCCATGAATTCTGCCACCAGAGTCCTAGTAGGAATATCAAGGACAGAACACAACGCCAGTTCTAAAAAAATTCCACTGGCTACCGTTACATGCCAGAATCCATTACAAGACCCTAGTCTTGACATTCAAAGCACTAAATAACCAGTCCCCCACGCCTATCAGCAAGTTGATTCATAACAGGCTGGGCAACAGAAACAGAAGACCCACAATGATGAACACCTTAGAAGTCCCTAAAATAATGACAAAATGCACAAAGGCAACAGCCAATAGGGCCTTCTTGATATACACACCCAGAGCCTGGAATGCCCTCCCCGCAGAAATTCGAGCCAACACAACCTGGCCCTATTCAGAAAAGCGTTGAAGCATCATCTGTTCCTAAAATACTACCCAGAAACTAATACTGGAAAGCAGGCAACGAGCACTCCGTCTTCCCGCCCAAACCGCCCCAACAATCAGGCCCAGCAAGAAAATGGTTAGTTAGTTCATTTCTCATTTCCCCCTTACCTAAATCTCACTGTTCCAGGAACCTATGCACCATTGTAAATGATTTGTATGTATGATTTGTAAATGATTCCCCCTTACCTAAATCTCACTGTTCCAGGAACCTATGCACCATTGTAAATGATTTGTAGCTAGTTTCCCCGGTTATACCCAAGTTACCACCCTGTTCATTGTAAACACAATGTTGCTTGATGCATTGCTGTATGTTCTGTTTAATGTCCACTGCACTGATTTTAATAGTGCGGTATAGAAGAAATGTAAATAAATAATTTGGAATATTCATCACCCGACTGGTTTGCTCTATGTACAGCAGCAAATTCTGTACCATAATATAAGCTGGGAAGGGTCATTTTAGCACAGCAGCAACTGATCAGTATTTACTTATTTTAAAACTGCATGTGTGGTGAATAACATTGAGGAACTTAGGACTCTCTCTGCCAAATACACAGCTGCAACTACTGGTACTGGGGGACTAGCATGAAGACAGCTAGAGGATCCTGCACTGCACATCTCCCCATGATGACCACCATCATTCACACTACTGATGAGAATGGTCTGCATTTAGTATTGTCAATTCCCTGCTCCAAGGAGCTTGGTATCCTCTGAGATTATAAGGCTTCTAAGAACTGAGCTGCAGGTAGACATTTGGGCTTGAATGGCCTTAAGGTAGCCAAGAAAATCTGGATGCCAAAAAGGTTAAATGAAAAATATATTCAAAGCCTTAAGAATTCTAATAGTTATAAACGTATTTAAAAAGGGTTCAATAGCTTGTTTTGTACTTACACTTAGATATGAGTAAAGCAAGCCAATAGGGTGGCAAGGATTATGAGGATGAACTGGGTTTGATTCTTGAACTATACTGCTTCCCAGGTTGACCAGGACAAAAAGCATAGTTACTCACCTGTAATAGGTGATCTCTGGGAACAGCAGGAATTTAGCTTTCACATATGGGTGACATTGGTACTGACAGAGCCCACTCAGGAACACTCCCCAGCATCCAATAGGAAAGCCTTTGGGAACACTCCACTGTACCTGCGTGACTACCTTCCCACCTCCCTCTCTTTAGTTGTGTTTGTAGCTGAGAAAGGAGAGTATATGAAACCCTACAACTCCTAGGGGAGGAGGGTGGGTTGTGAAGACTAAATTCCTGTTCCCAGAGATCACCTGTTAAGAGTAACCACACTATCTCCAGGAACAAGCAGGAATATAGTCTTCACATATGGGATTCCTTAGCTCGAAGATGCCAAATGAAGTGATCTCAGAACTGGTGGAGGTTTGCCTCGGAGTAGACTTGAAGAGGTCATGGATCCTACATGGCTTACTGGTGTTGTCAAAATACGGGACGGAGGGTAAGAGTTGCATCTAAGTCTAAAAGAGGTGCTGGAGTACAGCTTGACCAAACATGGCATCCCGATGGGAGTCCTTGTCCAGACAATAGGCAGCAAAGGTATGGACAGAAGACCAAGTTGCTGCCTTGCAAATTTCATCAATGGCTACCGAGTGCAGGTTTGCCATTGAGACTGCCATGGTGCGAACGTTCTGAGCAGTGACATATCTCTCCAGGGAGAGTCCTGATTTGTCATAGACAAATGAGATGCAGTCCGATATCCATCTGGAGAGCGTACACTTAGATACAAGATAGACCCAAGTGACTAGGGTCAAATGAGATGAACAACCACGAGTCTTTATGATGACCTCTAGTCCTTTGGAGATAAAAAGCCAACGCATGCTTGCAGTCAAGAGTATGCAGAGTTAGAAATATAGAAACATGACAACAGAAATAGACCACATGGCCTATCTAATCTGTCTTTCCATATCGACCACTACAAAGGTCTCCTTTTTTCCATTAGAGATCCTCTGTGTTTGTCCCATGATTCTTTGAATTCAGATACTGTCCTCATCTCTACCACCTCCACTGGGAGACTATTCCACGGATTCACCACTCTTTCCATTAAGAAATATTTCCACATATCACTCCTGAATCTATCCCCTTTCACCCTCATGCAATGTCAACTCGTAGCAGAGCAATCCAAAGTGGCTCTCCTACTGTGCATTTATGCCATGGAGGTATTTTAACGTCTCAATCATATCACCTCTATCCCGCCTTTTCTCTAAGGTGTACATATTAAGATCCTTAAGTCTGCCCTCATATATGCTTTATAATGAAGGCCACTAACCATTTTAGTAGCCACCCTCTGTACTGACTCCAGTCTGTTTATATCCTTTTGAAGGTGCAGTCTCCAGAATTGCACACAATACTCCAAATGAGGTCACACGAAAGACTTATACAGAGGCAC
The DNA here is from genome assembly GCA_033557465.1 of Ichthyophis bannanicus. Taxonomy (NCBI): domain Eukaryota; kingdom Metazoa; phylum Chordata; class Amphibia; order Gymnophiona; family Ichthyophiidae; genus Ichthyophis; species Ichthyophis bannanicus. The sequence continues at coordinate 243,031,896 of CM066042.1, read as the reverse complement.
CATCACCTCCTTTCTTCTGCTGGCCATTCCTCTCCCTATGCACCCATGAATCCTACCTTTTGCAGTCACCTTTTCTACCTGTTTAGCTACTTTAAGATCATCAGGCACAATCACGCCTAGATCCCGCTCTTTAGTGGAGAAAAGTACTTCATCCCCTATACTATATTGCTCCCTTGGATTGCTGAAGCCCAAATGCATGACCTTGCATTCTTTAACATTAAATCTGAGCTTCCAAATTCTAGCCCATTCTTCAAGCTTAGCTAGATCCTTCCTCATGTTATCTACACCTTCCTAGGTGTCTACTCTATTGCAGATTTTGGCATCATCCACAAAGAGGTAAACCTTACCTGACAGCCCTTCCGCAATATCACTAACAAAGATGTTAAAAAGAATTAGATCAAGGACAGATCCCTGGGGCACACCACTGGTAACCTCCTCCTCAGAGTGAGCTCCATTTACCTGTACCCTTTGTTGCCTCCCACTCAACCAATTTCTAACCCAAGCAGTAACTTTAGGGTCCATCCCTAGGGTGCTCAGTTTGTTTATAAGTCACCTGTGAGGAACGGTGTCAAAGGCTTTACTGAAATCTAATACACCACATCTAGGACTCTCCCTCGGTCCAACTCCCTGGTCACCCAGTCAAAGAAATCAATTAGATTTGTCTGACAAGATCTGCCCTTGATGAATCCATGGTGCCTCGGATCCTGTAATCTGCTGAACTCCAGAAACCTCACTATCTTCTCTTTCAGCAGCGCTTCCAATAATTTACTCACCACTGAAGTTAAACTGGCCTGTAGTTTTCAACCACATCCTTACTTCTACTTTTGTGCAAAGGCACCACATGAGCCTCTCTCCAGTCCTTTGTCACCACTCCCGACTCCAATGAGGCATTGAAAAGGTCAGTCAGTGGAACTGCTAGAACGTCCCCAAGTGCCCTCAGTATTCTAGCATGTATCCCATCCAGTCCAATCGCTTTGTCTACTTTAAGTTTAGCTAGTTTCTCACGAACACAGTCTTCTGAAAACTGTTCAAGATGCCCATCACTTCTGTTCCTATTTGTGGGTGTTTTCTGAGGTCCTGCTCCTGGTTCTTCATCTGTGAACACAGAACAAAAATATTTGTTAAGCAATTCCTCTTTATCCTCATCAGCTTCTACATATTCCTCCCCTTCATCGGGATGCTTGAGACACATGCGGTTTAGGAAAGACGACTGGAAGATTATTCGACTGATTTAAATGAAAAGGAGACACCACCTTTGGCATAAAGTGTGGGTGGGTCCGAAATATGATTGTCATTGTGGAACCAGGTATGGGGGGGGGTCCACTATCAATGCATCTGGCTGAAGTGAGGGCAATTAGGAAGATTACCTTCCAAGACAGAAACTTTAGGGAGGTCGTTGCTAATGGTTCAAAGGGTGGCTGGAGAAGCTGTGCTAGAATGATACTGAGGTCCCAAGCCACCAGAGGCGGCTTGATGGGTGGTTTTGACAGCAGGAGACCTCTCATGAGACACACAACTAGCGGATGTGAAGAGAGGCTGCAATAGCACTGAGATGGACTCTCACCGAGATGGTCGTTAGACCTGCCGAGGACAGGTGGAGGATATACTGTAGAAGTGACTCAACTAGAGCAGAAAAGGGATTGAGATCTTTCTGGGAACACCAGAGTATCTACACCACTTAGAAGTGTATGAATGTCTGGTGGAGGACTATCTGGAAGCCAATAGGATTTCTTTAACCTCTTGTGGAAGATCAATGCCCTGGAATACTATGCTCTCAGAAGCCAAGCTGTGAGGTGGAGAGATCGTGGATTGGGATGGAGTAGTGAACCATTGTCCTGGAAGAGGAGATTGGGTGCAGATCTCAATTGTAGAGGTGGAGTCTGAGTGAGACTTAATAGTAGTGGAAACCATGGTTGTCGCGGCAGTTTGGGGCTATGATAATTATGGAGCCCTTGTCGGACTGAAGCTTGAAAAGCGTCTTGGGAATGAGGGGTACAGGAGGGAAAGCATAAAGCAGACCCTGACCCCAGTGTAGATGGAAGGCATCCACCTGTTGATTGTTGGATGTCAGAGTCCTTGTGCAGAAATGAGGAAACTTGGTATTCTGTGGAGTAGCAAACAGATCTATGTCTGGAGTTCTCCAAATCTGGAAGATGTAGGACATTGTGTCCGTATGGAGATATCATTCATGCGGAAGGAGGATGCAACTCAGCATGTCTGCCTAGACACTGAGTTCCCCCGGGAAGTACACCACTCGGAGGTGTATTTGATGAGAAATGGCAAAGGACCACAGGTGAAGAGTCTTCGCAGAGGGGCTATGAGCCTTTTCCTCCCTGTTTGTTTACATAGAACATGGTGACCTAATTGTCCATCCTGACTAGAACTTGTTGTACCCTGAGGTGGTGTTTAAACACTCGGAGGGCATTTGAGATAGCATGAAGTTCCAGAAGACTGATTTGGATGCATGACTCGTGCATTGTCCATTGCTCCTGTGTAGACAGGTTGCCCAGGTGTGCTCCCCAACCCAGTTTGGAGGCATCCATCATCAGGGTACATTGAAAAGGTGACCCTATGAGCAGATTTTCTGGAGAACACTACCACTGATGTGGTTAGAGGGGTAGTGACTTAGAGACAGCCCGAGGCCTGCGTCCATTGTGAGGCAAGAGTCTATTGGACTGTGCGCATATGTAATTTGGCATAGGGACTGAAATGTACTGTACAGGCCATGTGCCTGAGGAGCTGCAGCATTTCACGAGTGGTCAGATGGTCCCACTGGAACAGGTTTGGGACGCTAGATTAGACAAGTACAGCAGAGCTGGGGCAGAAACACCCTGGACTGTTGGGTGTCCAACAGGGCTCCTATGAATTCTAGCTTTTGAGTTGGAGCGAGCTGGGATTTTGGGCAGTTTATGACAACTCCCAAGTGTTGTAGTAATGTGATAGTATGATGCAAGGAAAGCTTTAATTCTTGGGAGGTGTCTGCTTTTATGAGCTAGTAATCTAAGTAAGGGAAAACAAATATCTCCAGAGACCATAGATATGCGGCCACGACCACCATGTACTTTGTGAAGACTCTTGTGGCAGAGGCAAGTCCGAAGGGAAGTACTCTGTATTGATAATGTGTTCTCTGAAAGGTGAAGCATAGATATTTCCTGTGTCCTGGATGGATGAGATGATGTGTGTATGCTTCTTTTAGATTTAGAGAACAGAGCCTGTCCTGATTCTGCAATTAGGGAAGAAGAGTCTTGAGAGAGATCATCTTGAACTTTTCGCAGACTAGAAACTTGTTGAAGTTTGAGGCCCAGAATGGGCCTGTATCCTCCGGTTTTCTTTGGAATGAGAAAGTAGGGAGAGTAGAAGCCCACTCCCTGCTGGGATGTTGGGACAATCTCTATGGCTCCCTGAGACAGAAGAAAAGACACCTTATCCTGCAGGACAGCAGTGAGTGGGGGTTGCATTTGAAATTCCCCCATGAAAGTGGAGGGGGACAGAGATTGCAGATGAAGTCTGTACCCCTCCTGGACTATGTTTAGTGTCCACTGCTCTGAAGTGCCATCTGTGGGCGTAGTGACACAGTCTGCCTGCTATGTGAAGGAGGTGGGGTCCTCCAGAGGCAAGGTGGCAGTGTTCTCTAGAAAAGTGTCAAAAACCAGAAGTAGACTGTGGCTGCGGAGCTAGGTGAGGTTAACCACTGTGGCTTCTTCTGTTTAGGAGGCTGTTGCTTGGTACTGAGAAGCAGGAGGATAAGAGTAGAATTTCTTCTTATTGTAGAAATCATTCCTTGCATTTGCTTTTTTTTCTAGCAGGGTCAGCTAGATAGTCTCTTTAGAGTAGTGCTTTCTGACTCTGAGAGGCCTTATCTTGCCACTCTTTGCCAAAAAAGGTTTCATCTGTGCAGGGTATGTTGCCCAGCTTATCTTGAGCCCACTGTTCAAAATCTGAGGCTTGAAGCCATGCATTCTACAGGCACCAATGCATATTGCTGAGGTCCTACTTGTACATTCAAAAGCATCAAAGGTGGCCTTCGATACATTTTGACTATGTTTGACTAGGGTAAGATAGTCTGCCCTCTTCTCATCTGGGAGGAGAGGAGCAAAGGCCTCAAGATCCCTGGACACCTCTGAGGAAAATTCCCATGTTGAGGATATAGAAATTTATCCTCGCAGAGTGCATGGATACCTGGAAGCAGAGACATCCAAAGGCATTGAGGGTCCTCTATTCTCTACCTGGAGGGTTAGAGGAGTGGGTCTTCTAGCTTTTGATTCAGTGCATAGCCGATTCAACCACCATGGAATGGTGGGGGAGCTGTGGTTTTTGGAAACCGGGACACATGGTATCGAGGTGTCAACTGTGAGGGGAGACAGTCAGAGGAGTCGCCCACAGAGTATAAGATCATGAAGAATGTGGTGCACAGGCAGAGTGGCTGCCTCTTTGGGTGCTGTTGGGTTTTGGAGGATCTCCAATTCCTCTACCCTTGGCTCCTTCTCAGATGTTACCGTGATGGAGAGACCCTTGGCTAGGTCTCGAATTCCTGGAAGGACACGTCTTCCAGAGGCAATATGCATCTCTGTTGTGGTGGGGAAGGGTCCGAAGGAAGATCCCGGGGGCCCCGGGAATCGAGCAACTCTACCTCCAAAGCGCTGGAATCAGAGGACTCAGTGTATCGACAAATACGGTATTCACCTGAAGCTCCGAGATATGGCCTCGGTACAGATATTGGTGATGGTTTCAAGGGATGGCATAGGTGGCAGCAATGTCAACACTATCTGTATTAGCCTTGATGTTGTGCTGACAACTGGTTTCAATGTCTTTACCTGTACCGGTTTTGATGGGTCTGTGCCTGCATCCAAAGGCTTTATGGGTACAGAGGCTGCCAGGAGAGCTGCTGAGCTCCGCTCGATGGCCAGTATGCGCTAGTCTATCGAGCTTGCCAATGCTTGGGTATTGGTCGCAGGTACTTGCGCTACTGTCCTAGAGCATGGCAGCAGTAGCTCTCTGGAGGTCGAAGCCTTGGGAGCATCCTGGAGCCCCCTCTGTGGCTTTGGAGGACAGGGCCTCCCACCAGGGCTGTTTGGCAGGCCGATCCACCTCCGATGCAACGCCCGAGAGATCTCGATGCCTTGAGCGAGATCTACCCCTGGAGGTTTTGTCCTGCTTTGATGCAGACTTGTGCTTAGATTTTGAGGATACCTGGGATTCATGAGAGGAGGATGATGCCCTCGACGAAGTGGATGCCAATGATACTGCATCCGAGGTGAAATGTGTCCAAAATTTAGAAGCCCAGTTCTGTAGGCCTTGTCATTTTTTCACAGAGGGGACAATCTTTTGGCTGGTGGTCTAGGCCGAGGGATTTTAAACACCAGTCATGTGTGTCAGTCGCTGAAATGGTGCTGGCACATTTAGAACATTTTTTTAAACCACTAGCTGGTTTCGCCATGCCTTTGGAGGATGGGAAGGCTATGGATGCCTGAGGTGTTTTTTTTGTGTTTGTTTGTTTTTTAAAGGAAATCTAATAGTTAAAGAAAAAAATAAGGGAACCGGTGATGTCTTTGACGGTGCCGGCGTAGATAGGAAGGTAGAGGCGCTATCACAAAAAAGAGAAGTTTTTCTGTGGAGACAGAATTTGCTTCCTGCTGGCTCTGTGGAAAACTATGAACTGAAGAGGGAGTTGGGAAGACAGTGGCACAGACACAGTGGAGTGCTCCCAAAGGCTTTCCTATTCGACTCTGGGGAGCATGCCTGCACGGGCTCCATCGGTACCGATGTCACCCATATGTGAAGACTACAATCCTGCTTGCTCCTGGAAATTGCTATGGAGGCAGTGCTCGCAACTCCTGGAGGGGGGGGGGGATGGGAATAGGGAGAACCTCAGCTATTGATCAGTGGCGACAACTAATGGCCAGACTTAGGGTCTACACTAGCCAGGTTGCAGAGGAAGCTGCCATTGGTGGCCTCTGATCAAGAACTGCTGCTACCAAAAGACCAGGCTGAGGAAGGAGGGGCAAGGGATAAGAGGAAGAGAGAAAAAAATTAGGTAGTTGCAAAGGCTAATGGTGCTGTAATCCAACAGAGGCCTGTTTTGATTGAACTAGAAGGAGCAGGAGGATAATTATCAGCACCACAAAAGTAGTAAGGGAATCAGTCTGCCACAGTCACGTCCAAAAAGAATGAACACACTACTAGAAAAGGTACCCTATATTATTTATTTAGACAGATTTGTATGCCACCTTTTCCTTCAATCAAGGTGGTCACATCACAACACAATTGGAGGGTTACATTTAACATTAGGGTACATGTGGACAATTAGACAGTACAGTTATGTGACAGTATTTAGTCAATACAGTTGAGGTAACATTTAACATACAGGTATTTACTAACATGGTGTGATAAATTTGTTCGTGTGAATGGGATGGGATTTGTTCGTGTGTTTAGTTGGCGGTGTTGTTAGTGTTGCTGTTTGGGTAAGGGATGTTGCTTGAATGTTCATAGTTTTCTATAAATAACCATGTTTTGAGGTCTTTGTGGAAGTTTGTTAGGCCTTCTAATGCTCTCAGGCTCATTGATAGGGAGTTCCATATTGAGGATGCCAGTAGTGATGGTGCTCTTTTTGAGGTTGTTTGTTTGATTTTGTGATAGTCTGCAGGGGTGCTGATCATGTTGCTATTATTGGTTCTTCTTGGTCTATTGCTGATGTCTCTTGTTATGATGTTTTGGAGTATGTCCGCTGAGAGATGGTGAAGGACTTTGAAGATTATCATGATTGTTTTGTATTTAGCTCTTACCACCATTGGGAGCCAGTGTAGTAGTTGTAGGACAGGAGTGATGTGCTCAGTCCTTGGGGTGTTTGTAATGATGCGTGCTGTGGTGTTTTGTACCATCTGTAGTGGGTGTAGTGTCTGGTGAGGGAGGCCTTGATATAGTGAGTTTCCATAATCAAGCAGTGTGTGATGAGTGCTTGACATACTGTGTGGAAGTGGTCTTGACGGAGCATTGGTTTGATTTGTCTGACTATTTTCAATCGATGATATGCCTTATTTGCAGTTTTGTTGATGTGAGATTTTAAGTTAAAAGCTCTGTTTATATACACAGTGTTCATATGTATTTGAGGCATTTTACACAGAGGCACCTTTCATTTAACTCAGTAACATTCCATCATCAGATGGCATAAAGGAAGCTCTCTGGAGCAGAGCTCATAGCCTAGACTTTGACCTGAAGTGGTCAGTAGGGGGCGCAGCACAATGGTAAAATAGTATGGTATAGACACATTCTGAGTGAGTTGCTATATTCCTGTAGGAACGAACACACTGCTTTTCTGTGTAACAAAGACGACTGCAGGAATTTCACACAAATACAATTTAAAAACATACTACCACTGGTATTTCTGGTGGAATGATTTTTCATCTATGTTAATTCTGAGGAAAAACGTCAATTTGGATCATCAGACTGCAGTAGTTTAAAAAAAAGAAACGTCTACATCTGATTGAAATCGGACTATTTTTAAGTTTGGAGCACCAGGCTTTGAGAGGTTGGAGGTGCCATGAATTGATCACCAGGGGAAATAGGAACAACCAAACCAGTGGCAGAATTAGAGCATGCTTAGCGGACATCCAATGGGCACTGCTAAGGGAAAGGGAAGGAGTGCACCTGAGATCAAGCATGTTTAGTCATGCCACGGTGGGGGAGGGAACAGGATGAACAAGGTCCTTACCTGTTAAATGATTGGTGGCTGGAGACTCCAGGGTCTGAAGGAAGTTCTCCAGTGGGACATGTGTAAAGAAATCGCCTGTGGAAGGATCCCTGGATCTGTTGTTTGGAATAGGAACGGTACTAGTATAGGCATCAGGGCCAGCAAACAGTAGACACTTCTGAGGTTTATACATTTCTTTAAAAAACAAAACAAAACGGTTAAAATGATCAGATAAGCCAAATTGCTCCCATTCTTAAAAATTCCATATCTTATTTTTCAGAGATGATTTGCTTTGTAACAATATTATTTTGATCACTACATTCAGCATCTGCACACATGATATGGACTTCACTGCTATTCAGTTAGTTTCAACAGTACTCTCTTCTCAGCTAGGTTTCTGCTGGAAATGAAATGTGAATTTTAGGCCAGCCTGGTTCCAACAGAGCTGGGTCTTCCATGCCCTGAGTTTGATGGAGATGCTGTAGAGGCACCCATTATGGCCATTACTCATGCTTTATGCCTGGTCATTGGATTTAGGGTCCAAAATTACAGGCATGTGGCCTCCAGGCAAAGGGCTTTCATGGTAATGATCTGACTAGGTATCTGGGGGGGGGGGGGAGGGATTTAAAAATAGAGGAAAAATCATTGGGTTATTCTGAATGAAGGTTTAAGGTGTCAAGATCTGAGCACTAGTTTAAAGTCCAAAGGATTAAAACCTCCCCACTAATTCTATGATAAGGCATGAAGGAGTAGCCTAGTGGTTAGACAGCAGTAGAATGAAGACCAGGGAAGCCAGTATCCTTAAGCAACTCACTTCATCCTCCATTGCCTTAGGTACAAACTTGGGCCCTCATTTATTAACACGCATTTAACGAGTCAATGCAAATTAACGTGTGTTTATTCCCAGTGAGGTCTATTTAGTAAATATGTGCTTAGCTCGAATTAAGGTGCTTGAATTATTGAAATGGGTTACATCACATTAATTTGCTTTAAAGCCATCATTTATTAACCTGCATTAATGCATGTGCCTTGTAGCACTATACAAATTATAAACAGTAATAGTAGTACAATATTTGAATTGTAACTTGCCTTGAGCTCAGATTCAGAAGGGCGAATGAGCAGATCTAAAATACAAACCCAAAATACATAGATTTTGCTATACGTTCTTACCGTCCACCTGAAACTCACAGCTACAGGAAGACACACCACCCGGCAAACACACACCCTGTGCACAGGAAGCAAGGTCAATGTCGTCTCCACTGTCCCTGCCAGGAGAAGAGATATTAAGACACCACATACTGTTCACACCCAAAAGGAAAATTGGTGTTTCATATAAGTACCTGGGCTCATATTGGAGGCAACCACAGGTTGTTACCATTTGAAAGCCACCTGGGACTTACAAGAATGATTTATCACAAAAGCTACTGTTAAAAAAACAGCCCTGGTACTAGAGATGTCTGATCTATTGGATGTCAGATTCAAATCTAGTACTGCAAAGAATTCTATTCTGGCCATTTCACAAATATTCCATCAGAAAGCTTTCATTTATAGGAGGAGGAGGACCTCAGCAATAGAAAGACTGTACTTTCCCATACATCACAGGTCAAAGACAAACATCTCAATCATCAACTAGGGCATTGTAGAATATCTTAAAGTTCCCTGACATGATGAATATTGAATTTCACAACACCCCCAACTCTACTCATCTTCTTGCCAGTAGTGAAAACAGTCAAATTAATGCTCCCAACCACCACTAACGGCATCAACTTCAGCTTCTTGTCAAAAAGGTTTCATCCACTCAATTTTGACGCTGGCCTGTTTTGCTATATAAAGCTGAATTGAGGAAATTGTTTTAATGCTTTTACAATGTGCTTTCTTCAATATACTCTATGAACACAAAAATAAAGACCCATTCCAGTGAAAAATTATTTTAAAAAAAAAAGAATTGTATATCCATGTTAACAGCATGGCAATGTGTGATTCTATGGAGATATGCATGTAAAAATCACTTCTCTGTGGTATCTGACTGGCAAAATTTCAGCAGTTCAAAAACTGAGTCGCTATGCATGTGTATTTAACAACAAAATTCTGATGTTTGAGGGACACCCCTGGCATCAATGCTCCTTACCAGTATGCAGTACAAGAAGCTTTTCTAATGAAATAAGCATGGTGATTTTGTGTTTTGTGATGGGAATACTATATAGATGAGAGATCTGTGATAAACACAAGCGATTTGTTATTGCGTATTCATTTATTGGTGGAGTAGCCGCCTAGTGGTTAGAGCAACAACTCCATACCTAAGAGACCAGGGTTCAATTCCCACAGGCACTCCTTGTGGCTTTGGTCAGATCACTTTGCCCTCTATTTATTTTATTTTATTTATTTTATTTATTTATTTTTCTTATATACTGCGCTCTTAAATCAGTGCGGTTTACACATGAACAAATATAAACACAATGGTACAAACAGCATTGGTTTTTTTTTACAATGAACAAGGTAAATAAACTTGGTAAAACATGGTAATTATATATAAATAACTATATACATGGCAACTATATACATGGATATTTTGGTTAATTATTAATGTCGTGGATAAGAAGTTAATTAAATTAAAGAGTAAATATGCTAATATAGTGAGAATAAATATGTCCTATAGTGAGCAGGTAATAATCATCGTAATTATCCATTCTCTACAGGGGTCAAATATGAAAGATCTGCATGAGAGCTGTTTTCAGATGGAGTAGCTTCGGTTGGAGTAGCTTCGGGGTAGTATGTTAGGAACAAATAGTGCTTCAGTGCCTTTCTGAACTTAATCAGACTTGAGATAGCTCTGATTTCGGGTGGAAGGGCATTCCAGGCTCTGGGTGAAAACAGAGAGAAAGCTCTAGAGGCTGTTGATTTAGAACATTTTGTGATGACTTTTGGTAGGTCGATGGAGTTTAATGTAACAGATCTCCTGGATCTGTTATTTGGGGTGATATGAATCATATTGCTGAGAGGTGATTGAGATGGGCACTTTGATGCTTTAAAAGTCATGACCAGGGTCTTGTATAAAAGAGTTCTGGCTTGTAGGGGTAGCCAATGTAAGCTCATCAATATTGGGGTTATGTGCTCTGATCGTGGAGCACCTACGAGGATTCTCGCGGCTGCATTCATGGCTAGACGGAGGGGATTTATGGTGGATTGCGGGAGACCGTGTAGAATGATATTGGCGAAATCCAAGTGTGGTAATACCAGTGCTTGGAATATGGTACGGAAGTCGGAGTAGTTCAGTAAAGTAAAGGTCGGAGATTACGTAATGATCGTATCTTGTGGTAGATTGCACTCGTTGTTTTCTTAATGTGGGCTGCCATATTAAGCTGTTGATCTAATATAATTCCCAAGTATCGAATTGTGGGTTGTGCTTTCAACTCAATGTTGTTTTACTGGAGAGAGGTATGTGGTATGAATGTTGGGTTCCGTGTAATGAATAGAACATCTGTTTTGTTATGGTTTATCCGTAAATTCTGATTGAGGAGCCAGTTGGATACAGCTTCAAAGCAGTGAACTATTGGTGTAAAATCTGGTTGTTTTATGTTGAATGGGGCAAACATCAGGATGTCATCAGCATAGGCAAGACATTGTATGTTGAAGGTGCGTATGAGATCGCAGATTGGCTGCATATAAATATTGAACATTAAGGCGGACAATGAGGAACCCTGCGGGACACCTTGTTTAAGGGGGAATGGATCAGACGTTGATTCTCCTGTTCTGACTTGCAGCTGTCTATCAGATAAGTAGGATTTACACCATTTCAGGGCTAGTCCTTGGATTCCCTTGTCTTGGAGGCGCTGTAGTAGAGTATTGTGGTTTACTGAATCGAATGCTGCAGCTATGTCGAGAAAGATAAGAGTGAACCCTTGGTGGATATTATCAATGCCTATGATTAGGCTATTGAACAGTGTTGTGAGAAGGGTGTCGACGCCATATTCTTCTCTGAAGCCATGTTGTGAGGGGTCCAAAGGGGATTCGGAGTCAACATGATGCTGTATTTGTCGCTGGACTACTTTTTCCATGATTTTTGCCAGTAGAGGGATGCTGGAGATGGGTCTGAAGGATTCAACTTTTGTTGGGTCAAGTTTACTGTTCTTCAGGAGCGGGCGGACGGATGAGTATTTCAGGCTCTGAGGAAAGGATCCTGTTGAGAAGGAGTGATTGACAATCTTGCTAATAGTTGGGCTAAGTTCATGTCGTAGTTCTTTGATCCACCTGGCTGGGCAGGGGTCATTTGGTGCAGTAGTTAAATTAATAGCTGCTATGGTATCTTCGATCTCTTTGTGTGATACCTGGGAAAATTTGTCAAGCGATGCTAATTGGACCACGGTCTGTGGAGTAGAAGGTGATGATGTTGTGGTAATCGTACTAGACTGTATCATTTTTGATTGTAGGTATATGGCATAGTCTTGGGGGTGTGGCATAGGTGTTTGGGTTGTGGTTGGGTCACCTGTTAAGGATTTAACTATATTGAAGAGGTCATGTGGCTTGTTTAAGGACCTCATTAGTGCATCTGAGTGGAATTTTTTTTTCTCTCAATTGTCATTCTCCGATGAGTTTGTAGGTATGAATTGTACAAGCAGAGTGCGTCAGGAGAGCGAGAGGAGCGCCAGCGTCTCTCGAGTCTGCGCAGGTGAAGGAGAGATTCTTGTAATTCAGAGGAGATCCATGGTTTATGTTTGTCTTTGGTCTTGATCCTGTCGGTAGTAGAGATGCAGGCCGCGGCTTTTAATGTATTGTCCCAGTTGGTTACTAAGTCATCTTGCGAAGGTAAGTCTTTGTGGAGAGCAGGTAGGATTTTCTCCAGGACCTCGATCTTATTAAAAGGACAGAAGCGTGTTTCAAGGGCACTTGGGGGGCGACCTGGTTTGTTGCGATCAGTAGTAGAATGATCAGTGGGGATGTTAAAGAGGAGTAGATTGTGATCAGACCAGGGTACAGGGTTTATGGAGATCAGGATCTTCTGAGATGTGTTGGTTATTGCCTTGGAAGAACAGGCCTGGCCATCTACTTCTGGTCATATCTTGCCAAGAAAACCCAGGAGCTGCTGGGTCACCGGGAGTCAGCATTGACTTGATGTGATGGCATTTAAAAAGAAAATTCACTCATTCATTGATCTTAAATAAGTTTGATTATTGTAATTCTTTACTAGCTGGTGGGGGGTGGACAATAAAGAGAATTCAATTGATTCAAAACACTGCCATTAGTTTGTTATATGGAGTCCAACGATAGTCCATGCCAGTCTCCTTTTGATAGAACAGCACTGGCTCCCAGGCTTCTTAACTATCATGTGTTATTTTTGGGTTCGTCTTTATATTTGTTTTCTCTGTTGCTTCCATGTGTCATCTCATCCTGTTTGGTCTTCACAGCTTTCCCCTTGTATGAGACGTAGTGAAATTACTCAGATGTTCTGTCTCCTGTTTAGCGACTTTGTTTAGATTCAAAAATAATCATCTGCAGTTTATAAGGGCCTTAAAGACTCGTATTTTGGGGGTTACTTTTGCAGGTTCTCAGTTTTGACACTTAACTGTTACTATGCGTTTTTCCTGGCAAGACCTGATAATTTATTTCTAGCACTGGTTGTGATTTTGGTTTGTCTTTCTTCCTTATGTTATCTTTGTTGTTCTATGTATAGAGTACTTCCTTTAGTTTTCCTTGTGCGATATGTTTTTGTATGGGTAATGCAAGGTATTGGTTTTGATTTAGTTTTATGGTTTTCTTTTTAGATTTTCACTATTTGTACACTGTCCTGCTATTTACAAAAGATGATTCATTAAATTATACTATACACACAATGCATACTGGCAAGGAAGTGGTACGACATCAGGGGTATCCTCCAAACATCGGGATTTCATTGACAAATATGCATGCGCGGCGTCTTTCAGTTTGTGAAACGTGGAAGTTTGACAGTCATGCATGTACACAACTCACTTCTCTGTGGTGACTATTTGCACAGAATTTCACATTACGATGTTGTTCACATGTATATACAATGTTTTGCAATACCCATTCCCAGTGAAAAATTAATTGTTGTGTTCAGAGTATATGGAAGAAAGTACACTGTAAAAGCATTCAACACAATTTGCCTGATGCAGCTTTATATCTCAAAATATGCTCAGTGTCTGAATTGAGTGGATAAAATCTTTTGAACAGGAGCTGAAGCCGATGCACTAGAAGCAGATGGGAACATTAGTTTGACTGTTTTCACTACTGACAAGATGATGTACATTAAATAGATTTTTTTAATGAAATTCATCATATAAGGAATTCTTAAAATACCATACAATGTGCTAGTTGATAGATTTTCTGAGATGATCTGAAATGTTTTCTTTGACCTATGAGAACACCTACTCAATTGCCTAATGGAAACTGGGCTATATGATACATACTTCATTGGTTTAATGCCAATCTCACTTATTGTACTTTTCACATTTCTGCAAATAATGCCTTTTCCTCAACACAGACCACCTCCACTGGTATCCACCAGGGCTCTCTCTTTGCACACATTCTGTAATCTTTTAATTGCCCCTCTAATCCTTCTAATCCAAACCCATGGATGTAGCCCATACATCTACGCAGGTAACATTTAAATTTTATTCACCATGGATATGCCCTTAAGATCTTTCCACCCTTAATCACTGCCTGACCTCTGTCATGGATTGGCTTTCTTCACATAAATAACTGGCAAATAGCAGCACATTTGGAAGTATCTGATTCTCCAAAAATAACCACAGACTCTATACCCCTCATTGGACATACTCCAACCTTTTTTTTCCTTCTGTATGTACTCTGGGGGTCATATTAGCTAACCTGCTCTCCCTTTAATGCTCAAATCATTTGAGGTTATCAAAGCAAGTTTCCATGCTTTGTGTAGAGTTTTGGATGCTTCACCCCTTACCTCCCGACATCAGACCGCTTCACTCCATTACATTCACCTGTCTTTTCCACACTGGGTTACTATAAGTAACTATATAATGGACTTTGATTCCACCACCTATACATTTTATTTATTTAACAGCTTTCCTATACCATCCTATCTTAAATTCAAGGCGGTTAGTCTTCAAATAGTACAAAATGCAGCAGCTAAACTACTTTACAACACTCACAAATTTGATTGTGTTTCCCCCCTGGCTTCCAATTTCCTACCAAACTAAATACAAAATTCTTATTGTTATTCACTGAGCCTGCTATATAGATAAACCCACAACAGATGGTGTTCTCTTCTATCCTCTCAGCTGAATGGGAAGAATTGAAAGAACTATCGATACACTGGGAAGATGTATTACAACTATTTGATAAACTGAAGAGTAACAAATCACCTGGACTGCATGGTAGACATCCAAGGGTGTTGAAAACTGAAATATGAGATTGCAGACCCATTAGCAATCTGTGAACTATCATTAAAATCATCTGTAATACCTGAAGATTGGAGGATCGCCAATGTAACGCCAATTTTTAAAAAGGGTTCCAGGGGTGATCCGGGAAACTACAGACCGGTGAGCCTGACGTCAGTACTGGGAAAAATGGTAGAAGCTATCATAAAGAACAAAATTACTCATCATGTAGATAGTCATGGCTTAATGGGAGACAGCCAACATGGCTTTAGACAAGGAAGATCTTGTCTTACTAATTTGTTATGTTTTTTGAAGGTGTGAATGAACAGGTAGACAAAGGTGAGTCGGTTGATATAGTTTATCTGGACTTTCAGAAAGCCTTTGACAAGGTCCCTCATCAGAGACTTTTGGCAAAACTAAAAAGTCATGGGATAGGAGGCAGTGTACTATTGTGGATCAGGAACTGGTTAAAAGATAGAAAGCAGAGGGTAGGGCTAAATGGTCAATTTTCCCAATGGAAAAAGGTGAATAGTGACGTATCCCAGGGATCTGTGCTGGGTCCGCTGCTTTTTGACATATTCATAAATGACCTGGAAATGGGAAGAGCGAGTGAGGTTATCAAATTTGCAGATGACAAAACTATTTAAAGTTGTTAAAACATAAGAGGATTGTGAAAATTGCAAGAGGATCTTGATAAATTGGAAGACTGGGCATCCAAATGTCAGATGAAATTTAATGTGGACAAGTGCAAAGTTATGTACCTAGGAAAGAACAACCAAACTATGGTTACACGATGCAAGGTTCCACATTGGGAACCACCACCCCGGAAAAAGATTTAGGCGTCATCGTGGATAACATGTTAAAACCCTCCGCCCAGTGTGCAGTGGCAGCCAACAGAGCAAATAGACTGCTAGGTATCATAAGGAATGGAATGGAAAATAAAACAAAGGAAATTATAATGCCTCTGTATCGTTCCATGGTGCGACCGCACCTTGAATAGTGTGTGCAATTCTGGTCACCGTATCTTAAAAAGGATATAGCGTTATTAGAAAGGGTACAGAGAAGAGCCACCAAAATAGTAAAGGGGATGGAAGGGGTAATCCCGCGGAGGGAGGGGGATGTGGGGGGTCTGTTAAAGCTGTTAAGTATTATGTGTTGGTTGTTCTTTGGTTAAGGGGGTACATAAGAACATAAGAACATAAGAACATAAGACATGCCATACTGGGTCAGACCGAGGTCCATCAAGCCCAGTATCCTGTTTCCAACAGTGGCCAATCTAGGTTATACGTACCTAGCAATATCCCCAAAAGACAGGTTCCATAATGCTTGTACTGGGTCAAGCATTGATATCCTGGGTCCCTTTTTAACAGTGGTTTATGGACCTTTCCTCCAGGAACTTGTCCAAACCTTTTTTAAACCCAGCTATACTAACAGCCCTTACTACATCCTCCGGTAACAGATTCCAGAGTTTGATTACACGTTGTGTGAAAAAATATTTTCTCTTATTTGTTTTAAATAGTTTACCCTGTAGCTTCATTACATGTCCCCTAGTCTTTCTATACTCTGATAGCATAAACAATTGATCCACGTTTATCCGTTCCACTCCATTCATTAATTTATAGACCTCTATCATATCTCCCCTCAGCCGTCTCTTCTCCAGGCTAAAGAGCCCTAACCTTCTTAGCCTCTCTTCATAGGAGTAGCCTTCCATCCCCTTCACCAATTTGGTGGCTCTTCTCTGTACGTTTTCTAATAACGCTATGTCCTTTTTAAGATACGGTGACCAGAATTGCACACAATATTCAAGGTGCGGTCGTACCATGGAGCGATACAGAGGCATTATAATATCCTTTGTTTTGTTCTCCATTCCTTTCCTTATGATACCTAGCATTCTATTTGCTTTCTTGGCCGCCGCTGCACACTGGGCGGAGGGTTTTAACATGTTATCCACAATGACTCCTAAATCTTTTTCCTGGGTGGTGGTTTCTAATGTGGAGCCTTGCATTGTGTAACTATAGTGTGGGTTGTTCTTTCCTAGGTGCATAACTTTGCACTTGTCCACATTAAATTTCATCTGCCATTTGGATGCCCAGTCTTCCAATTTATCCAGATCCTCCTGCAGTTTTCCACAATCCTCTTGGGTTTTAACAACTTTAAACAGTTTTGTGTCATCTGCAAATTTGATAACCTCACTAGTTATTCCCTTTTCCAGGTCATTTATGAATATGTCAAAAAGCAGCGGACCCAGTACAGATCCCTGGGGTACTCCACTATTCACCTTTTTCCATTGGGAATATTGGCCATTTAGCCCTACCCTCTGCTTTCTATCTTTTAACCAGTTCCCGATCCACAATAGTACACTGCCTCCTATCCCATGACTTTTTAGCTTCGCCAAAAGTCTCTGATGGGGGACTTTGTCAAAAGCTTTCTGAAAGTCCAGATACACTATATCAACCGACTCACCTTTGTCTACCTGTTTATGCACACCTTCAAAAAAACATATCAGATTAGTAAGACAAGATCTTCCTTGTCTAAAGCCATGTTGGCTGTTTCCCATTAGGCCATGACTATCTACATGCTGCGTAATTTTGTTCTTTATGATGGTTTCTACCATTTTCCCTGGTACTGACGTCAGGCTCACCGGTCTGTAATTTCCCGGGTCACCCCTGGAACCCTTTTTAAAAATTGGTGTTACGTTGGCGACCCTCCAATCTTCAGGTATTACAGATGATTTTAATGAAAGTTCACAGATTACCAATAGCAGGTCTGCAATCTCATATTTCAGTTCTTTCAACACTCTGGGATGTATACCATCTGGTCCAGGTGATTTGCTACTATTCAGTTTATCAAATAGTTGTAATATATCTTCCCGGTGTAGCGATATTTCTCTCAATTCCTCTGCAGTATCACCTTTAAATACCACTTCAGTCTTGGGTAACATCCCTACATCTTCCTCAGTAAAGACCGAAGCAAAGAATTCATTCAGTCTCTCTGCTATAGCCTTGTTTCCTCTTACTGCCCCTTTTACCCCTCTATCATCTAGTGGTCCAATCGACTCTCTCACAGGCCTTTTGCTACGAATGTACTTGAAAAAGTCTTTATTTCGTGTTTTTGCTTCCGTAGCAAGTTTCTTCTCAAATTCCCGTTTTGCCTGCCTTATCAATGTTATAAGGGTTATAACAGGGAGTGTTTGGCTGTAGGGGAGGGTTGGTGTGAGGGGAGTGGGGGTAGGGTGTGGACAGTGGTAGGGGGAGGGGCCCCTGTGGTGGTGACGGTCCCCGTGAGGCTTGCAGAGGGGTTGAACTAAAGGGGGGGTGGGGGGCATCTCACGCATCTGAAGTCACAGAGAGGGAGAGAGGCGGATGGGAGTAGAGTGGGGTAAAGGGAGTGGAGGGGGGGTGCAGGGGAGGGGGAAGTGGGGGGAAGGGAAAGGGGGGGAGGGGGGCTGAGAGTAGGGATGGGGGAGAGAGGAAGGGAGGGGCAGGGGGAGTAAGAGGGGGGCAGTATTTTCGGGGACTAGTGTGGAGGGGTGGTTGACAAGAGGGAATATCCTGGTGGGGAAGAGGGGAAGACCTCGGGCTGGGGAGGTGCTTTCCCTGTATCAGGTATGGTTCGTGCTGTATTATAGTAGGCCTACTTTTGTGTTACATGCCGCTTAAGATAATTTCTTGGAATGTTTGTGGTCTGGGCAGCCCCATTAAACGGGCCAAAATCTTGCAGGCTTTAGCAAGGCAGAAGGCGGACATCGCCATGCTCCAGGAAACCCACCAGACTGCCGAGGAGCACCGTAAATTATGCCAGGAGTGGGTGGGACAGGTCTGGGGGGCTCCAGCTCAGGGGAAGAAGGGGGGTGTAGTGCCCCTGATTCATAAACGGGTGAGGCTGGAGGTTGTCCGGGACTTTGTTGACCCGACAGGCAGATTTATCTTGGTGCAGGGAGTCCTTGAGGGGAGGCCTGTTATTTTAGGCAATCTGTATTGTCCCAATGTGCTCGACTTGCCCCTTTATGCCCGTCTTGCCTCCAAACTTGAGACATTGCCGGAGTCCCCCTTGATTTTGGGGGGAGATTTTAATGGTGTCATGGATGTAGATCTCGATACTTCTAAGGGGGGGAGCAGAGGGACAGAATCGCGACGGTTCGGGCACTGCAACGTTTATGCTCACGGCTGGGGTTGGTGGACCCTTGGCGACTCTTACACCCGGCCGAGCGGGATTATACGCATATAACTCGGGCTCACGGCACTAGTGCCCGTATAGATTATCTGTTGATTTCTACTGGTCTGTTTGTTAAAGTGGTGGATGCTCAGATAGGGCCTATGGAGATATCTGACCATGCGCTTGTTTGGCTCGACGTCTATTGGAATGGGAACTCTCCCCGGTCCCCGACATGGCGATTCCCACTTGAATTATATAGGGATGTGCAGTTCCGTGCTTTTCTTCAGCAACGATGGCAGGAATTTGAAGCTGATCATAGGGGCCATCAAGATGACCCAGAACTGCTCTGGGAAACGGCGAAGGTGGTTCTGCGGGGGGACATTATAGGGTTCCTTGCCCGGAAGAGAAGACTGAGGGCCGAACGTATTATTGGTTTAGAAAAGTTGGTGACGCGGCTGCGGCGTCGAGGGGCTCAAAACCTGACGGCAGGGCTTAAAAAGCAGCTGTGGGACTCTCAAACGGAATTAAATGAACTTTTGCATCAACGGGCAAAGAAATCTGTGCTATATTATCGTTACCAACTCTACCGTTATGGGGATAAGCCCGGGAAATTATTGGCCAGATGTCTTCGGGGACCCAGGGGCTCCAAATTGGTGCCAGGCTTGCGGGATGACTCGGGGGTGTTACATCAGGAGAACCCAGAGATAGTGCGGGTTTTTCGCTCCTTTTTCCAGAGCCTCTATACAGCGGAGCCGCCCTCCCTCACGCAGATGGAGTATGTGGGGGCCCTGGACTTACCGCGGAGCAAAGAGCGCAGTTGGACCGGCCGATAACGGCGGCTGAGCTGCAGGGGGCTATTTCCAAGGCCAGCTGTTATAAATCCCCAGGATCTGACGGGCTTGGTGCCGAATTCTACAAAATTCTTGACGACTTGATTTCCCCAACGTTGGCTGCAGTGCATAATCGGAGGGCGCAACAGGGCTACTTTCGGTGGGGGGCTAATCATGCCCATATTGTCCTTATTCCTAAACCGGCGAAGGACCCCCTCTCTGCGGCCTCGTATCGCCCTATATCTCTGCTTAATTTTGATCTTAAATCGATGGCCAAAATTTTAGCAGATCGCTTGGCGGAGTTTTTGGGGCTGCTGGTGCATGACTCTCAAGTTGGGTTTGTAAAGGGGCGATATGCCGTCCGTAATCTGCGCAAAATTGTGGCATCCTTAGAGTGGGTTCAGCACCGACAGTTATCCTCCTTGCTTGTCAGTTTCGACGCGGAAAAAGCCTTTGACCGGGTGGACTGGCAATACCTGAAGTATATTCTCCCCTGCTATGGTATAGGGCCTTTATTTTGTAGCATGGTCGCGAGTCTGTATGCCGACCCGACGGCGGCGATACTTTGCAATGGGGTGGTATCCGAGAATTTTTCGTTGCAAAGGGGGACTCGTCGGGGCTGCCCTCTCTCTCCTCTTCTTTTTGTCCTGTCCTTGGATCCCCTCCTGCGGAGAGTGGCGGGAATGCGTTCCATAAGGGGGGTTAGAATAGGCGCTCAAGAATTTAAGATATCTGCTTTTGCCGATGATCTGTTGGTACATTTACTCTCGCCTATGGATTCCTTGCCGCTTCTCTTAGGAGAGCTCCGAACCTTTGGGCAATTTGCGGGGCTAAGCATTAATAGCGATAAATCCGAAGCCATGGATGTGTCGGGGAGCCTTCGAAATGGCTGGCCGGGGGTGTTCCCTCTTCGATGGGCCGAGAACCAATTTATATATTTGGGGATTGTATTGCCCTGTCACCCGGGTCGACTGTATGGGTGCAACCTGCAGCGAATGCTGACCAAGGTGAGAACTCAGCTGCAGGCCTGGCAGCCCCTCCCCTTGTCCCTACTGGGAAGGATTGCAGCGATTAAACTGGTGTTCCTGCCGCGGGTCCTGTATTGACTGCAGACCCTCCCTGTTTGGCTTCTCCGGCGGGATGTCCGGCGCTTTGAGGCGGAATTTCGAGGCCTCCTCTGGTGGGGGGTGGGGGGGGGGAGCTCTTGTCCCCTATGGTCGGCTGGTGGGGAGGATGCGGAGCGGGGGGGTGGGGGCTTCCGGATCTTGGTGCTTATGCATTGGCCTGCCAAGTGCGCCATTTGGGAGATTGGCTAAGTGACACTGACATTTACACACCCACAGCCTTGGAGGAGGCATTTGTGGCACCCCACTCTCTGCGGGCCCTCTTGCACTTGGAGGTCAGCCAGTGGGCCACTCACTTGGCTGAGTGTGTGTTGCTATTTCCGGTGTGTAAGACCTGGCGACAGCTGAACACTTATTGGGGCCGTAATTGGAAGGTGTCGAGTTGGCTACCCCTTCGGGGAATGCCAATTTTACTCGGGGAACTGAGACCGGTGCCTTTTGTTTTTGGGGGGGAGAGAGGGGTCCATAATGTGGGACATGTGGTGGACTTGACAGGGAAGCCTAAACCCTTCCTTGCGCTCTCTCGCGAGTTTGAACTGCGGCCTCACCATTCCTTTGCGTATATGCAAGTGGCTCACTATGTGGCCTCTCTACCTGGAGAGGAGTTACATAGCGACCGCTCGGTTCAGATTATGGCGTTTTTTGGCTTGGGCGACACGGAACGACCGTCAATTCGGGGTTTTCATCTCCGCCTGGAGCAGCTTCGCCCGCGGCCAGACTATTGTAGAGTGGAACAGGCTTGGGGGGCCGAAATGGGGCGGGAGATCCCACCTGGCACTATCCTGGTGGCCCTACGGCGAGTGGTGAGCCTGGTGGAAGGTGCCCGTTGGCGGGAAATACAATTTAAATGTTTAACTAGGGTCCACTTCTCCCCGCGGAGGGCCCTTCGTTGCCATCTGACTGCGGACGGCAGTTGTCCGTGGTGTGCGGTGCCCATGGCGACCCTGTTACATATGTGGTGGGGATGCCGTCGGATTCACCCGTATTGGCGGAGGATTGCCCTGTACATAGCTAATCTGTTGGGACAACCTATTCATTGGGATGCAGACTTGGTGGTTTTGGATTTCTTGGCCCCCACCTCTCCAAAGGGGAAGTGGGGTCGCTGGCTCGGCCGTAAGGCATGTCTGGTGGGTAAAGGGCCACTGTTGCGGCGGTGGAGAGACGTCCACCCCCCCTCCTTTTGGGAGTGGCGGAACTCCTTCCACCAGCTTATGCTCCTGGAGTGTAGGGCAGCCCGGGGCCATGTCAAGCGATGGTCCGCCTTCTTGCTAATCTGGGAACCATACATTCAAAATTTGAGTGCCCGGACCCGTAATACGGTCCTGCAGTTGGGTTGTTGATACCCTCATTTATTGTAATGTGATTTGGATGATGTGTGGAACCTCCAGATGGTCCTGCGCGGCTTTGATATGGGGGGGGGGGGTGAGGGGAGAGGGGAGAGGAGCAGGGGGAGGGGGGTGAGGGCACTTACTTTTTGAAAATTTATGTAACCATCAATGTGTACCGCCCCTGGGGATAAGAGCCAACCCCAGGGAGTGGCGGCTCTTTGTACTGTACTTGTTTTCTGTTGATGGTTCTAAATAAAATTTTGAAAAAAAAAAAAAAGGGATGGAAGGATACCCCTATGAAGAGAGGTTAAAAAGGTTAGGGCTCTTCAACCTGGAAAAGAGACGGCTGAGGGGAGATATGATAGAGGTCTATAAATTAATGAATGGAATGGAACAGATAAAGGTAGATCGATTGTTTACATCATCAGACTATAAAAAGACTAGGGGACGTGCAATAAAGCTACAGGGTAACCTATTTAAGGCTAATAAGAGAAAATATTTTTTCACTCAATGTGTAATCAAACTCTGGAATTTGTTACCAGAGGATGTAGTAAAAGCTATTATTGTAGTTGGGTTTAAAAAAAGGTTTGGACAAGTTCCTGGAGGAAAGGTCCATAAACCATTATTAAAAGGGACCCAGGATTTCACTGCTTGACCCAATACAAGCATTGAGCAACCTGTGTCTTTTGGGGAGACCGCTAGGTACTTATGACCTAGATTGGCCACTGTTGGAAACAGGATACTGGGCTTGATGGACCTTGGTCTGACGCAGAATGGCATAACTTAAGTTCTTAATCCGCAATCCATCTGGAGGGAGTTTGTTTAGATACTGGCAAATCCAGGTGACTCGAGTCAAAAGCGATGAAAAGTTGTGAAGCTTTTATGTGCTCTCAAGTTTACTGGAGATAGAAAGTTAAGGCACGTTTGTAATCCAGAGTGTGAAGGGTTGCCTCTGCCTTAGAGGAATGAGGTCTAGGGAAAAAGTCCGGAAGGTAGACTGACTGGTTTAAATGGAAGGGCAAGACCACCTTTGGCATAAAGTGAGGATGAGTCCTAAGGATTACCTTATCATGGTGGAATCGTGTATAAGGAGGGTCAACCACCAAGGCCTGGAGCTCACTAATGCGTCTCGCTGAAGTGAAAGCAGTAAGGATGGTGACCTTCCACATAAGAAACTTCAGAGAAGTGGTAGTTAAAGCTTCGAAGGGTGGCTTGAGAAGCTGTCCTAGAACAACATTGAGATCCCATGCCACTGGAGGGGGTCAAATGGGAGGTTTGGTCAATACAAGACCCCTCGAAGTATGCTACAAGTGGCTGAGAAGAGATGGGTCGACATTGAAGGGCATGTGAGAGGCCGCAATTGCACTTAGCATTACTCTTACTGGGTTGGTGTTAAGTCCAGAGGAAGATGGGTGGAGAATACACTCAAGTAATGTATCCACCGGAGCTGAGAAGGGGTTAAGTGCCCTTTGTGAACACCATAGAGAAAATCTATGCCATTTGAAGGCATGGGAACACCTGGTGGAAGGCTTTCTGGACGCTAAAAGGATATCTTTAACCTGCTGAGAGGGGTTATGCTATACCTTCGGCAGCCATGTCTTAAGATAAAGGGACTTTGGAATGGTAAGGAGCATTGTCCCCTTCTCCTGAGAGAGAAGATCTGGTGCAGATCCCAGATCTATGGGTTGAGCCCAAGACAGATGTAGGAGGAGAGGATACCACGGTTGTTGTGGCCAGCGTGGGGCTATGAGTATCATGAAGCCCCTGTCTCTCTGGAGTTTGAAAGTGTCTTGGGAATAAGGGGAATGGGAGGGAAGGCATACAGGAAGCTTTGATCCCAGTGGAAATGAAAAGCATCCACTGGCTGGCTGGCTGGTGCAGGAGTCCTGAAGCAGAAGCAAGGAAGCTTGGCATTCTGAGGACTTGCGAGCACGTCTATCTCTGGGGTTCCCCAAATATGAAAGATGTGAGCAACCCTGTTTGCATGGAGAGACCACTCGTGGGGGAGAAGGACTCGACTGAGTTTGTCTGCCAAGACATTGTGTTTGCCTGGAAGATACACTGCTAGTAGGTGAATGTGATGCTGTATGACAAAAAAAAACACATATGCAGGGCCTCGCTGTAGAGGGTCCAAGAGCCTGTTCTGCCCTGTTTGTTCAAATAGAACATGGCTACTTGATTGTCTGTCTGGACTAGAACTGAACGGAAACAAAGATGATCCTGGAAGACTTTGAGGGCACTGTGAAAGGCTCTGAGCTCCAGCAGGTTTATGTGGAGCTGTGACTCCTGGTAAGACCAAAGTCCCTGAGTGGAGAGATAGTCCAGATGAGCTCCGCAGCCAATTTGGATGCATCTGTCAGTTTACATTGATATACTGGCATCTGAAAAGGTGACCCTACCAGGTGGTTTTCTGGGGATTGCCACCACTGGAGAGATGAGATTACGTGGATAGAGACCATTATCTTGTCTCCCAGGCAACCTGATACCTGAGACGAACTGAGAAGCCAGTGTCCATTGAGCTGCGTGCATATGTAGACAACATGCACTGTTGATGCCATATGACCCAGCAGTTGTAGTAGATTTCGAGCAGTGAGGAACTCTTGAGGCTTGCTTGAGATGCTAACTGATTGAGTCATGCACAGCAGAGCTGAGGCAGAAATGCCTTTGATTGCTGAGCGTCTAGAAGAGCTCCTATGAACTCTAGAATTTGCGAGGGGACAAGTTGGGACTTTGGAAGATTTATTACAAATCCTAAGTGTTGCAGCACCTCCATGGTGCACGAGAGGGAAAGACTGGCCTCTAAAGAGGTATTTTCTCAAATGAGCCAGTCGTCTAAGTAAGGGAAGACAAATATCCCGAGAGTTCTTAAGAATGCGGCTACTACCACCATGCACTTTGTGAAAACTCTTGGGGCAGAGGCGAGGCTGAAAAGCAGGACTTTGTATTGATAATGTCTCCCTTGAAACATGAAATGCAGGAACTTTCTGAGCTGTGAATGAATCAGAACATGCGTATATGCCTCCTTGAGGTCCAGAGAACAGAGCTAGTCCTGACTCGAGATAGGGAAGAAGGATACCTAGGGAGATCATTTTGAATTTCTCCTGTACCAGGTGCTTGTTCAGTTCTCGGAGGTCCAGAATGGGCCTGTATCCTTCTGTTTTCTTTGGAATGAGGAAGTACAGAGAATAAAAGCCCATTTCCTGTTGGGAAAGTGGAACCTCCTCTATTGCTCCTTGAAGAAGGAGGGTGATCTCTTGTAACACAGAGCAGAAAGAGGATCCTCAGAGTGGAACTCTCTTGGCGGAGTCTGGGGGGGGAGAGGGACTTTGTAGATGAAGTTTGTACGCCTCCCGTACTATGCACAGTGTCCACTGCTCTGATGTGATAAGATGCCACCTGTGGGCAAAGTGACAAAGCCTGCCGGGGATGAGGGTATTTATTTATTTATTTTATTTTATTTTTATACCGCGCTCTTTAGAATCAGTGTGGTTTACATGTATACTAACAGGTACTTTTTATTCCCTTGTCCCCGAAGGGCTCACAATCTAAGTGCACCTGAGGCAATGGAGGGTTAAGTGGCTTGCCCAAGGCCACAATGAGTGGCCATGGGACTAGAGACCCCAGTCCCTCTGGCCTGAAGTTGCTTGTCCCCATGTGGGAATTGAACCCCTTCCCACCTGTCCCAACCACTGAGCCATTCCTCCCTCTAGGATTTGGAATCTCCAGAGGTAGAGCAGCTATGTTCTAGGCTGGGTCTGTTGAGGTGGCTGTGACCTAGGCGTCTGAGCCTTCCTTTGCTGTTTTGGTGGTTGCTGCCCCTTCTGAAGAGCATGGTGTTGACACTGTACAGAAGGGGTGTAAGAAGAATAGTACTTCTTATTGAAAAAAAGCTTTCTTTGTCGATTTCTTCTTAGCTGAGTTGGCCATAGACCTTGATAGTCTATTAAGTGTAGTGTTCTCAGATTCTAACTGAGAGGTCTTGTCCTGACAATCCTTGCCAAAAAGGTTTTCACCAGTGCAAGGGATATTACCCAATTTGTCCTGAACCCATTGTTCAAGATCTGATGCTTGAAGCCAAGCATTCTGCATGCCTCGATGCAGATAGATGAAGTTCTGCTGATGCACTCAGAACAGTCAAAAGTTGCCCTGTTAAACTTTAAAACATTTTGAGTATGTTTTAAAAGGGCGAGATAATCTGCTCTCTTGTCATTGGGGAGAAGAGGAGCCATTAACTCCAAATCCCTAGCCACCTCTCTGAGAAACATACCCATGTAGAGTATGTAGGAACTGATTCTAGTCAATAACATGGCGGCCTAAAAACAACACCGACCAAAGGCATCAAGGGTTCTCGATTCCCTACCTGGAGGGGTTCGAGGATTGTGTCTTAGCACTTTTTATTCAACGCATCGCCGATTCCACTACCATAGAATGGTGTGGTAATTGCATCTTTTGGAAACCGGGACACTCTGGTACCCGATACATGGCATTGAGTCGTCGGGTATGTGTGGAAACGGTAAGGGGCATTTCCCACATACGAAACATAAGGTTGTGAAGAATGTGATGAATCGACAGAGCTGCAGCTTCCTTCGGGGCTGCAGGATACTGAAGAATTTCAAGTTCTTCAGCTCTAGGCTCCTTCTCAGATGTCAGAGTTATGGAGAGACCCCGAGCAACATCGCGGATAAAGTCTTGGAAAGACATATCCTCCGTAGGGACATTCGATGTTGTGGGGACGGAGATGAGTCTTCCAGGAGAGTTCTCATGTCCCGGGTACCGGCCGAGGAATCTGATTCCGAACACTCAAAGTACCAATGGGCAGGTTGTTCATGCTGTACCCGTACCTGTACCCAATCATAATTGGTAGTTGATGGTGGCGGTGCCGGAACCTTGGTACCGGAAACGGATTCAAGGGCTGGCATGGGCAGTAGCGTGCTAAGCTGCAAAAAAGTCAATACCAGAACTGGTACCGGTGCATGAGGGATTGACTGTAAAGGCTTTACCAGTATGGAGGCCGCCAGTAAGGCCGCTAAGCTATGCTCAATAGCCATGATAAGTTGACCATGGAACTTGCCGCTGCTTGGGTATCGGTACTGGAATTGCAGGCCATGATCCATGAGCATGGCACCAGGAGCTCTCCAGAGGTGGAGGCCTCAGGAGCATCTTGGGACTCCAATAGGTCTTTGGAGGCAAGGTCCTCCCGCTGGGGTTGTTTGGCTGGAGTATCCCCCTCCAGGGCAAAGTCCGAGGCATCTTGATGCTTAGAAGGAGATGTCCCTTGGAGGGCTGACCAGTTTTCGAAGAAAGCCTAGGTTTCGATACCTGAGATCCTTGGGAGGAAGATGAAGCTCTCGATGTCGTCGATGCTAAAGATGCTGCATTGGAAGCAAAGAGGGTGCCTAGTTTTTCAGCCCAGTAGGCCTGTCTGTCATCTTCCTGCAAAGAAGATACTTTGGTAGATGATCCGGACCTAAACATTTTAGGCACCAGTCATGGGTATCTGTGGCCGAAATGGTACTGCTACATTTTGAACAAAACTACTGGATGGTTTTTCCATTTTGTCTATGACAAAAGGGGAGGCCTAGGCCTAAGATGGCGTCGATGCGCCTGAAGGAAGAAAATAATTCCTTCCCTCACAGATTTTTTTTTTTTTTAGAAAGATAGAAGAAAAGATTAAAGTACCGACAGGGGTTAGTACTAGCATCAAAGGGAAGGCAGACGCGACCACAGAAAATAAGGAAAACACACATTTTCTGCGGTGACAGGAATTGCTTCTTATCAGCTCCGTGGAAAATGAAGAACTGAGGAGGGAGAGCTGGAAAGGTGGGAAGGCAACTATGCAGGCGCAGTGGGATTCTCCCAAAAGCTTTCCTATTGGACGCTGGGGAGCGTTCCCGCGTAGGCTCCGTCAGTACCGACGTTACCCATATGTGAAGACTACATTCCTGCTTGTTCCTGGAGCTACTGTTTTTTTCACGCAATGGGTTATCAAACTCTGGAATTCATACTGAATGGGTTATCAAACTCTGGAATTCATACTGAAGGATCTAGTAAAAGCAGTTAGTGTAGCTGGGTTTAAAAAAAGGTTTGGACAAGTTCCTGGAGGAAGGGGTCCATAAACTATTATTAAAAAGGATCTGAGAAATCCACTGCTTGCCCCAGGATGAGCATTATGGAGCCTGTGTGCCTTTTAGGAAACCTGGCAGATACTTGTGACCTGGATTGGCCACTGTTGGAAACAGGATACTGGGCTTGATGGACCTTGGTCTGACCCAGTATAGCATTTTTTATATTCTTATGATATACAGATCTCCTTCACAGGCAGACGTGTACAGAGATGTAATTGAAGACATTTCTAATATTGTTATGAAAGGCGAAATGCTACTGATAGGTGTTTTCACTATGCCAGATGTTGATTGGTGCTTTCTGCTGTGGTGACATCTAAAAGTAAAGTAATCCTGGATTCTCTACAGGGAGCATTATTCCAGGAAATGGTAACAGAACCCACATGAGAAGGGACCATACTGGACCTGATGTTTATTTATTTATTTTATTTACATTCTCTTATATACCGCGCTATTCTGCATCAGTGCGGTTTACATTGAACAAACTGAAATTACATTGAACAGGGCATTATAACTTGGAGATAACTATTTTACAGGGAACATGGGCAATGGAGGGTTAAGTGGCTTGCCCAAGACCACAAGGAGCACCTGTGGGACTAGAAACCCCAGTCCTTCCAGCCCAAGGTTGCTGTCCTCTCTAGTGGGATTTGAACCCCGACCTTCCAGCCTGAAGTACCTTGCCCCAACCACTAGGCCACTCCTCCACTCCAATGGGGAAAGTGTTTTTTATGTTAAGCTAGGGGGATCACCAGATAGTGTAGTTCAGGATTAGGACTATAAAGTCCATTCAAAAGTGAGTCTTCCAGACTTTAGGAAAACTGTCTTTGCCAAGATGGGACAATATCTGAAGGAGTCGTTAGCAGGTTGGGAAGAGCTGGAGGAGGTAGAAGAGCAATGAGCAAAACTGAAAGGGGACATTAAGGACAACAAACCTCTTTGGTAGGAAAAGGAGGCCACTATTGTTCTTAAAAGAAGTGCCTGAAAAGGTGAAGAAAGACAGGATGGCCTTCATAAAATACAAGAGATCACAGAAAGAGTTAGACAAGCATCAATATTTGGAAAAAGAAAAGCTAGGAAAGTAGTCAGGAAGGCAAAGATACAAATAGAAGAAAAAATAGCCAATGTAATAAAATGGGGGGACAAGACATTTTTCAGATATGTTAGTGAGAGGAGGAAGGGCAAAAGTGGTAGTGTGAAACTCAAGAGTGAAGGGGAGGAATATGTAGAAGCTGATGAGGATAGAGCAGAATTGCTTAACAAATATTTCTGTTGTGTTCAGATGAAGAGCCAGGAGCTGGACCTCAGAAAAAGCACAGTTACTCACCTGTAACGGGTATTCTCCAGGGACAGCAGGAACCAGTCCTTACATATGAGTGACATCCGTGCCGACGGAGCCCGCACAGAGCTTTTCCCCAGCTTTCAAAGAAAGCCTTTGGGACATGCTACCACACATGCATGGTCCCCTTCCCGCCCAACAGTGCCATCTTGCTCAGTCAGATGACATAGCTAGGACGGTAGGGAGGCAACTCCCAGGGAAGGAGGGAGGGTTGTGAGGACTGATTCCTGCTGTCCCTGGAGATCACCTGTTACAGGTGAGTAACTACGCTTTCTCCAGGAACAAACAGTAAGTCAGTCCTCACATATGGGACTCTCTAGCTCCAGGATGCCAATGACCGAACCACGACAGCACCAACAGCGACCAATCGGATAGCCTGAGTTGCAGAAGGTGAGACCCCACTGAAAGACTCTGTAAAACCCTAGCATCCAGCGAAACTATCACTCCGGTAGCCTGAACAGAGAAGGGTCGGAGGGCAGGAGTTGCCTATACCCCAAGAATATTATAGAGTACTGCCTGGCCAAAGGCTCTGTCCCTGCGTGACTCATTCTCCAGGCAATAGTGAGCTGCGAACATATGAAATGAAGACCATGTGGTGGTCTTGCAGATCTCAGTCACCAGCACTGAGCGGAGGTTGGCCATCGCCCTCATGTGATGCGCTATGATCTGGTGCTCAAGGGAGAGGTCAGCTCATTTATAGGCGAGGGCAATACAGTCTGCTACCCAAAAGTGGACAGAGTTCACTTAGTCACGGGGAGCCCCAGTCTGCTGGAGTCATAAGACATGAAAAGCTGAAGAGCTTTTTGATGGGCCAGAGTCCGCTGAAGGTAGAAGGACAGGGCCCATTTGCAGTCTACTGTATGAAGTACTAGTTTCTCCTTGCTGGCATGGGGCCACGGGAAGAAGGTGGGGAGGACCACCTCTGGTTTGAGGTGGAAAGGAGACACCACCTTCGGAAGGAATTTGGGGTATGTGCGGGGCACTACCTTGTTCTTACAGAACCTTGTATATGGTGATCTGTCACCTGGAGTTTGATCACTCTTCGAGCAGATGTGAGGGCCACCAGGAAGGTCACCTTTCCAAGACAGGTAATGCAAGTGGCAAGTAGTCAGGAGCTCAAATGGTGGTTTGGTGAGCTGGGAGAGCACCATGTTGAGGTCCCAATCTGCCGCTGGAGGGCGAAGAGGGAACTTGGATAACAGGGGGTCACAGAGGAACCTGGAGGACCAGGGGGCCGGCGTGAGTGGGGTTTCCGCTCGATAGGGCAGTGATGAGCGGCTATGGTGCTCAGATGTACCCTCACCAAGTTAGATTTCAGTCTAGTGTGGGACAGATGCAGTAGGTACTGGAGCACATGGCAGGAGAAGGGATTCTCCTCCCTTTCCGCACACCAAGCAGAGAACCTTCTCCACTTTAAGGCATAAGCCCATATGGTGGAGGGTTTTCGGGAGGCCAGTAGGATCTCCTCAACTTCTCCTGGAAGACTGAAAGGGGCCAGTGCTACCCTTTCAGCAGCCATGCTGTAAGCGTTAGCGACCCCAAATTGGAGTGCAAGAGGGAGCCCTCCTCCTGAGAAAGGAGATCCAGGGCTTGGCCCAGTGGGACTGGAAGTGTCAATGACGGGGAAAGCAGCAGAGGGAACCCAAGGTTGCCGGGGGCAATCAGTATAACTGGTGCCCTTTCACTCTGGACCTTGAAGAGGGTCCTGGCAACCAGGGAGGAGGGGGGTGTCTGTGGAAACACAGAGAGTAGGCCCTCAGACCACGAGATCAGGAAGGCATCTGCTGCCACTCTCTCTGGGTGCGGCTGACGGGAGCAGAAGTGAGGCAGCTGCGTATTGTCTAGAGAGGCAAATAGGTTCATCACGGGCCTGCCCCAGACATGGAAGAGCTGCATCGTTACTCTGGTGTTTAAGCGCCACTTGCGTGGATGAAGGGCTCTGCTCAGCCTGTCCGCTGGGCAGTTGTCCTGGCCTAGGAGGTACACCGCTCGCAGAAGCCTGCTGTTGCGTGCTGCGAAGGAGAGGAGGGCCACATCCTCCTGGCAGAGGGAGTATGAAACCGTGTCCCCCTGCTTGTTGATATAAAACATGGCGACCTGGTTGTCCATCTGGATCAGCACAGGCCAGTGTCACAGGTGATGGTGGAACGCTTGTAGGGCCAAGAAGATTGCCCTGAGCTCCAGGAAATTTATCTGTAGGAGTGACTTCTCCTGAGACCACCTGCCCTATATGCAGCGGTCCCCACAATGTGTTCCCCAAACCAGGAGGGAGGCGTCTGTGATCAGGGTCCTCTGCGGCATGGGTGCTTGTAAAGGCATTCCCGCCTGAAGGTGGTGTAAGTTTTGCCACCAATTGAGGGACTCTGCCAGTTGTTGGGTAACTCTGACCATGTCCCATAGCCTGCCCGTGGCTTAAGTCCACTGCGAGTGGAGGCATCACTGGGCTGTCCACAGGTGTAAGCGGGCTGAGAGCATGACGTGGACCGTTGAGGCCATATGGCCCAGCAGGCAAAGGAGACAATGAGCTGGCACTGACCAGAAGCATTGTACCTCTCCTGCCAGTTGCCTGAGGCATTCTGTCCTTTCTCTTGAGAGGATGGCCTTGACCTGTACAGTAATTTTCCTAACTAAGCACCTATGAACTCCAGGCTTTGGGCTGGAGAGAGATGGGATTTGGGGTAGTTGGTGATAAACCCCAGGTGCTGCACTCTGCAGCCTGACTGACCTTTGAGGCCGTACCGCCCCTGATGAGCCAGTCGTCTAGGTAGGGGAAGATGAAAGCCCCTTGTAGGCACAGGTGGGTGGCTACCACCAGGCATTTGGTAAAAACCCTTGGCAAGGAGACCAGGCCGAAGGGTAGAGAAGGGTACTGGTAGTGCCCTCCTCCCACCACAAACTGTACGTACTGCCTGTGGGAGGGATGGATCGGGATGTGATTGTATGCATCTTTTAAGTCCAAGGAGCACAGCCAATTTCCCTGGTGGAGGTAAGGCAGCAGTGCTCCAAGGGAGAGCATCTTGAACTTCTCCCTCACCAGAAACTTGTTTAAAGTGTCTCAGGTCTAGTATGGGTCTGAGGCCTCCAGTTCTCTTTGGGACAAGGAATTATCTGGAGTAGAAGCTTTTTCCCCATAGATGTTTGGGTACAGGCTCTACTGCGTTGTCCCTGAGCAGACCTGCTAGCTCTGAGAGCAGAAGGGTCTGGTGAAGGAGAGATCGCACCGGTTCTCCTGGGAAGAACCTGGGTGGTATCTGCTATAGGTGGAGGAGGTATCCCTCCCCTACCACCTGCAGTACCCACTGGTCCAAGGTGACATTGGCCCACCTGTGTGCGAAGAGTGCCAGGCAGCCTATTGTGGGCTGGTGAAGGTCTCCCAAGGGAGGAGGGTCCTGCCCTGGGAGTCAAAAGCTCCCCCTGGGTTGGGCAGGAGCTGGGGCCTGGGGCTTCTGGGCCTTTGGTTTCTGAGCTCCCTGGCCTTGTCCTTGGGTGAGAATTCTGTTGGCCTGAGAAAGGCTTGTAGTGATGACTCTGTTGAAAGGACCCCTTTTTCCTTGGGAATAGGGGGTCTTTTCCCTGATGGTTTCTTATAGGGAAAGGATGAGGTCTTTTTGGAGAGCCTCTGTTGAGTAACCATGTCAACCTCGATCTCAGCCACCTTGTCGGCCCATAGGCTTGCTGAAGAGGTTCTCTCCGGTGCATGAGATGTCAAGCAGCTTGTCTTGGACCCAATGCTTGAGGTCGGAAGACAGCAGCCAGGTTTGGTGCCAGGCTCTGATGCCGGCCACTGCTACTCAAACCGCTGACTCAAAACCGGCATAGGCTGCCCAGGAAAGGAATTTAGAGCAGTCCTTGATCCCGGAGGTCAGGGAATGGAACAGTTAGGGGGGTGTCCCGGCAAGCCCAGTTGAAAACACGGACAACTCCTGGGTTAGGGCCTTTAGGTACATGCCTATGTACAGTTCATAGGCTTGAATCTAGCAACCCAGCAGGAAGCTCTGTTAATACTTGTGCCCAAGGGTATCGATGGCTCTAGTGTCCCTTCCAGGAGGGACAGAGGAGTGGGTCTTCTGGCTCTTCTGCATGGTCAACTCAATGACCTCGGAGTTATGTGGGAGTTGGGGCTTGTGGAACCTGGGGCCCTTCTGGATGCAGTACATAGTGTCGAGGTGTCAGCTCACCACTGGCACAGATGTCTCCCACATTCTGAGTAGCAGCCGCTCAAGCATCAGCTGCATGGGCACAGCGAGAGTTTCCTTGGGTAGAGATTCATACCGGAAAATTTCCAGTTCCTCGGTGTGCGGATCTTCCTCTGCCTTGGTTTGCACAGAGAGGGCTCTGGCCATATCCTTGATAAAATCATGGAAGACCACATTCTCCCGAGGAGAATGGTGTTGGGGCGCTGGTGGAGACTGGTCTGAGGGAATATCTCTGTCATTTGGTTTCCGGAGATGCCTCATTGGTCTCCCATTCAGAGTCGAGAAGTGACAAGTCTGAGGCCGGCGGCCTCCTGAGGACCCGAGATCCGAGTCACGGAAACTGGCCGGGGAGCACTGGATGCCAAAGGACCTTGACCTTGACTGGCGCAGAGGACTTACCAAAGGCCGATGGCGCTCTGAGTTCGGCTTGATGACCAGGAACTCCCCCGCAGTTGGGGGCCTAGTCATCGGGACAGATGTTGCAGATGAACCAGCCATCATTGCCTGCTGCAGGGCCAGGATAGCAGTGATGTTCTGCTCCAAGAGCGCCATTCTGGTTTCCAAGCCAAAAGGCTCCGCAGCTTTCAGCATGGTCACAGAGGATCTTGGACCTGGCACCGGCACTCTTGCAAGTGCATCCTTGACTAGGACTACAGTCTTGAGGAACCTCACACGATCTCTGCCGGCGAAGGAATCCTTCGAGGACCTTGATAGGACACTGCTTGGAGCCGCCCAAATCCCTCCAGGTGGTTTTACTGGGTTTCTCCGGTGCAACCTCGGCAGACTTTGAGGATTTTTTCTTCTTTCTCTCAGGGTCCAGGGTCTTCTTGGAGGAGCTGCCACTGTGGGACTCCGAGGATGCTCGGGCCTCACAGGAAGAGTTGGGCTTGAAGCTCAGTGTCGGGGAGGCCAATGCTCTCCGAACAGTTTTTCCTGCAACGCCAACCTCTTTTTATTGGTTTTAGTCATCATGGCCTGACACAGGTCACAGGAGGTGCTGTCATGGTCTGAGCCCAGACAGTGCAAGCAGCAGTCATGGGTGTAACTAACATGGTTTGACTGCAGCGGTCGCATTTTTTAAACCAACTGGAAGTCATGGTGGGGGAACATCTTGACGGGGGTCGACGACTCCTGGGCGAAAAAGTGCACGAACACCAGTCGAGGCGATCCTTGATCAAAAAAGAGAAAAGCAGCCGAGAATAGCGCTGGTGTTGGTGGCGGCTCAAGGCGGGAAGAGGAACCGGTATAAAAACCAGGAAACTAACTTTTTTTTAAGGTTACTTAACAAGGATTTTTCCAGGGAAATACGACAGACATCCATTGGGCTCTGCTGAAAAAAACGAGACTGAGCAAGATGGCTCCCTTGGGCGGGAAGAAGACCATGCATGTGTGGTAGCATGTCCCAAAGGCTTTCTTTGAAAGCTGGGGAAATTCTCTGCGCGGGCTCAGTCAGTGCTAATGTCGCCCATATGTGGGGACTGACTTCCTGCTTGTTCCTGGAAAACACTCACAAATAGGAACAGTAGTGAAGGGGATCTTGAACGATTTTCAGAAGACTGTGTTCATGAGGAACTAGTTAAACTAAAAGTAGACACAGTGATGAGGTCATATGGGATACAACTCAGAGTATTGAGGGAACTTGGGGAAGTTCTAGCAGCTCCATTATATAACCTTTCCAATGTTTCTCTAGAGTCAGGAGAGGTTCCAGAGGATTGGCAAAAGGCATATGTGGTCCCCTTTACACAAAAGTGGAAGAAAGGATTAGGTTAAGAACTACAGGCCAGTTAGTCTGACCACTGTGGTGAGTAAATTAATTGAAATACTGCTAAAACAGAAGATAGTGAGGTTTCTGGATTGCAGGATCTGAGTAAGCATGGTTTTACTAGGGACAGGTCTTATTTTTATTTATTTATTTAGCTGAACTTTTATACCGGGTCAAAGCGGTGTACATTTAACTGAAGGATATATAATGCTTACATAGAACTAACTTTTTACATTAACTTGATAGCATTGACACGTGACAAAAACTTAATTATTCTAATTAATCTAAAAAATCTAATTTCTTTGACTGGGCGACCAGAGAGTTGGACCCAGGGAGAGCCCTAGATGTGGTGCACTTAGATTTCAGAAAAGCCTTTGACACTGTTCCGCATGGACGCCTTATAAATAAATTGAGCATCCTAGGAAAAGACCCTGAAGTGTGGGAGGCGGCAAAGGGTACAGGTAAAGAGAGCTTATTATGAGAAGGCTGTAACCAGTGGTGTGCCACAGGGATTTCTCCTTGGTCTGATTCTTTTTAACATTTTTGTTAGTGATATTGCTGAAGGGCTGTTGGTTAAGGTTTGCCTCTTTGAAGATGGCACCAAAATCTGTAATAGGACAGACACCCAGGAAGGAGTAGATAACATGAGGGATGTTAAGTTTGAAGAATGGTCAAGAATTTGGCAGCTGAGATTTAACGCTAAAAAATACAGGATCATGCATTTAGGATGCAAAAATCCAAGGGAGCGGTACAGCATAGGTGGGGGATGAAGTACTTCTGTCCACAAAAGAGTGGGGCTTGGGCGTGACTGCTTTTAATGATCTTAAGATAGCTGAACAGGTAAGAAAAGGCAACAGCAAAAGCCAGGAGGATGCTTGGGTGCACAGGGAGAGGAATGGTCTGCAGGAAGGAGGAGGTCATAGTTCCTCTGTATAAGGCTTTGGTGAAACCTCATTTGGAGTACTGTGTGCAATTCTGGAGACCACACCTTGAGACGGATATAAACAGGATGGAGTGTGTGCAGAGGGTGGCTACCAAAATGGTCAGTGGACTTCGTCAGAAGGCATATGGGGACAGAGTTAAAGATCTCAAAATGTATACTTGGGAGAGAGGAGATATGTCATAAATGCACAGGAGAACCTCTTTCAATTAAAAGTAAGCTGTGCAATGAGGAGGCATAGGATGGAGGTGAAAGGGAAAGACTCAGGAGTAATATACGGAAATATTTCTTTACAGAAAGCATGGTAGATGCGTGGAACAGTCTCTCAGTAGAGGTAGTAGAGACCAGAACAGGATCTGCATTCAAGCAAGCATGGGATCAACACAGAAGATCTCAAAAGGGGGGGGGGAACAGACTATAGTAGTTGATATGGAAGGCAGACTGGATAGGCATATGGTCTTTTTCTGCCGTTGTGTTTTTATGTTTATCTTATGAAGTGGTTAATTCCTTACAAACCCGTTCATCCACATAGATCCGCTCAGGCTTCACTTCTTTCCATTCCCTCCCTGTGCCATAATGCTGAAGTCCTGTAACTTCCACTGCACCTGTAGGATTCGCTGCTACAATATCAGTTATGAAACTACACAACAGACTGCTTTAGCTTCCTTAGATCATTCCCTCTGGAATTCTATGCCCACTTACCTATCACATGAACATTCGTATATAAAGTTAAGAGAAAAATGAACACTTAGGTTGAATGCAGCCTTGAACATCCAACAGAACCTAATCCTTAGCTATAACTCACCATATCACAACTGGTCTTTCTTCTCTTTCCCTCTTCTATTTGGTTTTTATTACCTTACTTTCATTATTTCTATTCTTTTTCTAGATCACAGTATATAGTTTTTAAGAATCTTAAACCCCTACTCTTTTTATAGCTCACTCCCATTATTATAATGTACTCTTATTACTTTTCTTATTTGTACTGTATACCAGTCTGATAAACTAAGTTGGAAGATCAGTCTAGAAATATATCAAATAAAATCAAATATAGGCAGGTATGGTACTAGGCTGTTAATCTAACCACTAGGCACTTCTTGTGATCTTGGGCAAGTCAC
This sequence comes from Ichthyophis bannanicus, assembly GCA_033557465.1. Taxonomy (NCBI): domain Eukaryota; kingdom Metazoa; phylum Chordata; class Amphibia; order Gymnophiona; family Ichthyophiidae; genus Ichthyophis; species Ichthyophis bannanicus. The sequence goes on along the minus strand of CM066042.1, from coordinate 242,993,931 downwards.
CTAGCCCTCCATTGCCTCTGAAGAAAAGGTCTGGCAATCTACTTCTGGTCACATCTTGCCAAGAAAACCCAGGGGCTGCTGGGTCACAAGGGGTCAGCATAGACTTGATGGCACACACACACACACACACACACACACACAAGGCAGGTATAGTCTTAAAAATCATAATTGGCTGCTCCTATTGTGCAGGCCTTTTCCTACTATAAACTACGGGCCCGATATTCATCTAGTCGGCTATGGCGCATAGCCGTCACCGCCACCCTCTAACCCCGGATATTCACTGCAGAGATCATATACTGCCCCAGTATTGAATATCCAGGGTCACTGCACAGCCTCCGACGCTGCAAAAGCTAACCGGGTAGCAGCGATATTGCACTGTTACCCAGTTAGTTCCCGCAGGTAAAACTAGGCCAGCTTTTGCTTCGCCTAGTTTTACCTGAAGATCACTAACTGGGTAGCGGTGCAATATTGTTACTACCCAGTTATCAACTGTCGTCTCCTCCACTCCTCCCCGGAACGCCCACGACACATCTGGATGCTAAGTGGTTAACATCAGGGTGTGTAGGGAAGAAGATCAGGGATATTCAGCGGTGTAAACCATGTAAATGCCTTTCGAATATAGGCTCTAAAGTTTTTTGGTGGAATATTAGATTTCTGTGAAATAGCCAGAGTGGAATTCTCTGTAGCACTGTTTTCAATTTGATGATTCCACTGCCATTTTTTTTCTATTTGGTTAAAATCAAAACCAAGCCAGTTTCATCCCTGTTCAAGTATAACATAAAAGTGAATTGTCTCTTCCAAGATTCACTGAAGAAAATCCATAAAATTTCCCACTGCAGATATTGGGGGTAAATCCAGCAGGGCCCTGGCTATTTAGAAAATATGGCAGAATTCCTCGTGAACCTACACTGCAGATCACCAGCTTTTGCTGCCAATGGCAGTTTCTTAAAATGACTTCTGTTCAGCCAATCTAATAATCTGTTCAAATTCCTCAAAATTTATCAGATGGTTTTATGAACCTCTTTTAAAAGGAATTTGCTCTTCCCTGATTTCTACTAGTGGCTTCAGCAAGGAGCTAAATTAATGGCAGATAAGTTAAAGAGAAACCATAAAAATGGCTAGGCCACAGATACTAACAAAACATTGTTAAAGGGACCGGATGATTCTACACGGCCACAAATCCTAATACAGATGGAATGGGAATACGAACCTTACCAGCACTCATTTAGTTTGGAGTAAAATTAAAAACAAAAAAAATTCCTCAATTCCTGATCAGAATTAATATATCTCCCAAATAGACAGATAAAAAAGAAGGGGGAACGGCACAGTGAGGAGAGGCTTGTACTGCCACTGCCTATGCTGTACCTAATTCTATGGATAAAACAGCATCTAGCACCTCTCTTAAGCACTAAAAATCAATTGCTTTTAATTAAATTAAATCAATTCAGGGAGATAGAAATTTTACCCTTACTAGCACTTGTGCACCCCCGTGAAGATTTCCTGCCTGCAGGAGTAGTATTGGAATTCCTATGGGTGCCTTTGGGGTGCTTTTTGCTGACATCTGCAGCAGCAGGGCCTTTAAAACCAGTGGCCCTACCACATGTCTGTCTGCAGGGGGTGTGTCGAAAAGAGCATAGCCAAAGGAGAATGCCCCTTTGTAGCCCCTTCAGAGCACCCGAGAAGCATGGAGCAGAAGACAATCATGTTTTGGTATGGGGGGAAAAGAAAACAAAGGCCCTTGGTTGGGAAAAATGAAAACAGCTGAGGTGAAAGGCCCCATGGACCAACATGTGAAAATGGTGACAAGAGATTATTTCCACAGCATATGTAAGTAGTGTGTCTCCAGAATGAGCTCCATTGGTTCGAGAGATCAGACCCCACCCTCCCACTTTACTGTTACTGAGGAAGGAGCTGGGGAACTCCCCCTCTCCCCCCAAGTTAAAAGGAAAGGTCCAACCAGCCGCTTTTCTACAATACTGGTGAGGAGCATCTCCAGCAACAATCACCTTGTGGCTAGAGGTGGTGCTCCACTGCCTTAGGTAGTAAGGAAGTGGGCAAAGTTTGTCCGCAGCTGTTCCCCAAGATAAAGAAGTTTCCTTAAGAGATATCTGGAATGTCGTGACTTGGACAGAGGCTGTTATTCATGGGTCTTTGAAAAAACGCTAAAACATTTGACCATACTACTTCCATAATTGTCTCTACACTGGCTTCCAATCTCTTTCAGGATCCAATTCAAAATCTGGGTCATTATACAAAGTCTGACATTCTAATAGCCTGCTTTCTCTCTCTGATTTTTTTATTCCCTCCAGTTCTGCACAACCAACTCGATCCACCCATATTAACCAATTCATTCTGCCAACAGCCTACATTTGGTATTTGGATACCACTACAGAAACAGCCTTCTCCTGTTTTGGTCCCCTCCTATGAAGTCCCTTCCCACACATTTGAGAAACAAATCCAACCAGGCTCGATTCAAGTTTCTATTAAAAACCAATTTCTTCATTTTAGCTTTTGGCAAGGAGCCAGGTATGCCTCTGGAGTGACTTGGAGCTCTCCCCACCCTCACCTTTCTCCATCCCTAGTTTTTTGTTTAACTTCTATTCTTTTGATGTACTGTAACTTTCGTATTCCTTTAATTTTATACTGTAAAAGGACTTTGAAACATTCCTCAGGCCGTAAAGCTCTATATCAAATTTAGAAATAAACTACACCAAATATGATGAGAAACTAAGAGGCTTGGAGACTCAATTTGGGAAAGTAGAGACTCAGGTGATTTCAATGCAATCAGCAGTAACTACTTCTATAAGACTTTTTTTGTTCATCAGCAATTGGAATGGTTGGAAAATGTCTCTAGGACAAAGAATTTGTGTTTTTTTTAATGTCCCTGTATTTTTAACTCTCCTAATTCTATTTCAGAAGTACTTAAAGGAGGTCTTCTTTTATTCTGAAGCTGAATCCTTAAATAATAGTTAATATATATCATTTACCCCAAGAGTTGGAGAACCAGAAGAGGAAGGGAATGGATCAAAATATGTCCGTTGATAGTTTGGACATATCCGCTTATATAGTCCTCTCAGGATGACATTCTAACTTGGGCCACTTTACTGGTTACATTTTTTCAGAGACTGAAAATAATGCTATACTGAATTTATTATTTTTGAAAAGAAATCATTCCATTTTGTGGGCAAAAGATTAACATGTCCGCTGATGTTGCCAAGCCAATTTAGTTACAGACAGGAGCCTTCTTAGAGTTAAATCTTGTGTTTCGGCTCTGGAGACCACTTTCTTTCTTAAATTTCCCTGTAAGTGTTTCAAGGGATGTAAGAGATTAAACAGATCTTGTTATATGAATATTTAGTAACTCTTTAGGAAAGATATTAATATACATCGAGAATAAATCAAACCCTACCTTTTTATTCTCCATGTTGTGGACTTTGTTTTCAATAATTCTGTTTGTTTACTTAGATTCTCCCTATATGGGGATTTCCTGCACTTGCCTATTTTTAATTTTCAATTATATTAAGTGAACAGTTCAATAAACAAATCTCACTGCACCCCCCAGTAGCAACACAGATATCTGCTCTGGTGAAAACCCATCATGCTCCAATTATCACCTTACCCAGGGTCCATGCAGTCCTGTATATCAGCAACCCAAGAGTGCTTCTGAAGAGAGTCGATGGTTTCAAGTATGTACTCTGCACTGTTTTCCACCTGCAGCAGACAGAACAGAATTTGCAGAGGGTTTTTGTTTTTTTCTACAGGTCACAATGAACATTTTAGATACCCTTAATGTCTTAGCTATGGTCCATGTACATAGTCTTCTATACATCCTCAGTTAATACCTATATCCCATCCGCTCTCCTCTTTTGCTCTGCCATGGAGTGATCATGAGCTGTTATTCATATTCATTGCCACTGCTCCTGTGAGCAGATCTGCTGATGAAACTCTTAAAACTAGGTGTTTAAAAAAAAAAAGCCGATACCCGAGATTTTGGTCTCCAAATGCCATCAATGTTTTAACTTTATACAATTGCCATTGGATAACTGGATATAAACGTGGAAGTCTTCCTTACAGGCAGCACTTGATGAAGTAGATCTTTACAAAAGTAGAGCCCTCAGGGGGAAACATAATTCCTCCTGGTACCACTCAAGATTGCAACCCCCAAAAAAAGAGGCAAGAAGGGGTGTCTTTGGAGAAAGACCAAGATCCAGATGCTTTTCTTTTGCATAAGAAAAGACTAGCTCATTGTCAACCATCTATAAAAGCAACTAAGAAACACGACTATTCCTATCATATTATTCCTGCGAACACCCAGCCAAAGAACTCATATTGTTAAGGAGTTGACAGGTGATCCCACTACCAGTAAAGAACTTCAAATAGTCCTTCAGCTATAGATGTAGCAAACTTTATTTTTGGAGGGTCATGGATTTTTTTTTTAATTTTATCTTTATTAAGTTTTTAATTATACATTCATCAAGAATGAAAGAAAACAGAGGCACGTAACAATAATCCAAAAAGATACTAATACAGGAAAAAAAAACATTATCATATTACAGTACCAAACTTCAGCCCACAAAAATAGAGAGGCATCAGGAAATTAAAAAAACAAAGGAAAATAAATAAGATATTATAGGCAGTGCAAGGCTTAAATGTCAGCCGTATGGGGTGGTACAACAACAGCAGGCTCCTCTCTAGCATTCAGGAATTCCAGGAGTTGATTGGGGTCAAAAAACATATACATTTGTTCTTGGTAAGATACACAACAACGAGAAGGAAATTTTAACAAAAAGGTCCCACCAAGAGAGAGAACCCTAGGTTTATACCTTAAGAATTCTTTTCGCCTCAGCTGGGTACCCCTAGCTAAGTCAGGGAAAATACGTACAGAAGACCCCAAAAACTGCTCACTGAAGTTCCGAAAATACAGTCGAAGAATCAACGCTTTATCGGTCTCAAGTGCCAATGTAATAAGCATTGTAGTACGCACAGTAATGACCTCTAATGAGCTCTCTAGAAAACCAGTAAGGTCCCCCATAGCCCCACTAGAGGCAACATTAACTTCCTGAACCCCCCTACCCACAGACAAATACTGGGCTCTGGTCAATGGAGGAAGGTCTTCCCTGGAGATTTTCAAAACCTCCTGGAAATACTTTCGCACCATTTCCAAGGGAGAAATCACAGGAGACCTAGGAAAATTCACCAGTCTCAAATTGTTCTTCCGGGACTGGTTCTCTAGGTACTCCATCCTCCTAGTCTGAACACTCGAGTTTTTCATGTGGGCCAGGTTCAGTTCCTGAAGTTTCTCCAGGTCTAGACGGAGCTGTGCCAAACTACATTCTTGTTCCTTTTGGACTTGAGCAACACCTTGAAAATCAGTCTTTAAACTTACAACTTCTGCAGACAATGAGGTAGTGATAGTTCGTAGAGAAGAATTCATTGCTGCTATAGCATCCCACAGCACCTCAAGAGTCACCACTGCAGGTCTCACCAATCCCCCGCCGCCAGAAAGACCAATTGGGGACACAATCTCCTGGAGCGTGGCAGATGCACTCCTCCCCGAACCAACAATCACTCCAGGGGGTCCACACGGAGCGCTCCCGCCGGCAGAGGAACCCTCCGTGGCTGCCTGCCTCGGCGTACTAGTTATCACGCCGGCAGGTGCCTCACTGCTGCCATGGGTTTCGCTTCCGGGACAAGGCGGGGGGGCCCGCTGCTCCGGGGAAAGGAAAACCCCGGATGTGCCCAGGTCCTGAGAAGCCTCAGGGCCCGCCGAAGACGCTGCTTGCTCCATCGACCCACGGAAGCCACACATCTGCAAAGTCCGTTGAGCAGCGTTGTTGGAACAGGCTTGCTCCGAAGGTAAGCTATCCTGCTTGCGCTTCCTTCTGCCCATATCGGCACCAGAAAACACCCGCTACACACAGCAGACTACAGCGCCTCTGCCTCCGGTCGATGGATTCACACCACCTTCGCCGCCATCTTGCCTCTCCTAGGTCTCGCCTCATGTCGAGGGTCATGGATTTAAAATAAAATTTTCCCAATAACCCCAATGATGATCTTGCCATGTATGGCACTTCTACAGCACTTCTACTTCTCCGCAGCTGATACTTTGCTATAGTCTAACTTTAACCTTATGACAGACCTTGCTCTTGGGAAGATCATAATCTCTTGCAACTTCACAACCTCAAACCTGAATCCCACTCCATCCAAGTTACTAAAGCATCCACTATTGGAGTTAATCTCCTCTGCTACTTAGTATGATTAATAATAGTCTCAGTTCTAGTGAGGTTCTAACTTCCTGGAAAACAGTGGTAGTTCGACTTATCCTAAAAAACAAAACAAAAAAAAAAGCTTGCTTGGTTCAGCAGTTCTCTCCACTTATAAAGCAATTTCAAATTTACCTTTGGTCTTGAAGCTGGTTGAGAGAGCTGTCCTCTGGCAATTAAGAAACTTCCTCAAAAAATGAATGCACTACACGCTGTCAAGAGTGTTTTGGACATCATAGCAGAGATACTTAGCCTTGACCAGTAAAGCTCGACAAACTTTGGATAAGGGGAATATAGCCATCATAATATTACTAGATCTATTGATGGATTTTCATCTAATTGACCATAATCTATTCCTTTTACGCCTGACTGATTTGGGTCTAAGGGGCACTGTTCTTGCTTGGTTTAAGTCATTCCTGGGAGACAGGAGATTCTGTGTCACATTAACTCTAGGTCACCACTTTATTCCCTGAATTCTGGTGTCCAACAAGGACTTACATTAGCGCCTATCCTATTTAATTTATTTCTTGGCACTTTATCCAGCATAGCTCAATTGCATGGCGTCAATGGGTTTTACTTCACTAATGACACAAAATTAGTAGCTTACATCAATCTACTTAAACTTGATCTTATCCCACTTAACAATTGCTTAGGAGCTGTTGCCACCTGGCTTAAAAAACATCTGAAATCTAAGCATTTAAAGTCTCAAACCACATTGGGAATCAATGGATGGTCAATCTGGTCCCTATTATATCTGGACAACCATCATCTCTTCAAGCCTGTCTTTCGAGTTTAAGGGTGTTTTTTAGATGCTCATTTAACTTTTAGTCATCAAATTTTATCCATTACAAAGTCCTGCCACCAACACAAGGCATTTTTATTTCATTCAATTGTGTGCCTCTTTAGTGTCATTAGAGGTTAGGTACAATTAAAAATATAATTAAAGAGCACAAAAAAATAAAAATAACTCGCACTCCCTGCTTCCTAAAAATCAGCAATCTGTCAGCCAGCACCTAAAGCTCAGAAAATCTGTTGGAACCAAGTTTCACAGTTTTGGTCTAAAAAAAATTCAAATGCTTGACAATGTGTAAACTACATCCTTATATCAGCAAAAATGCAATGTGTGTCTTCGAGTCAGTCCTGACTCCTGGCGACCCAGAAGCTCCTGGGTTTTCTTGGCAGTGTCACCGGAAGTAGATTGCCAGGCCTTTCTTCCGAGGCAATGGAGGGTTAAGTGACTTGCCCAAGGCCACAAGGAGTGATCTTCCTCTGCAACAACCACCAGGCTGCAGTATTCTTATCTAGCTGTAAGCACTAAATATCTCTTTGGAAACACACAAAGGCAGTCACAAAAATGAAATCCACACATTTATTAATACCCAATTAAAGCTTCTAAATCAGGGGATACCAAAAACATATCAAAATTTCACTTGATGCTCCTTGTGGCCTTGGGCAAGTCACTTAAGCTTCCTTTGTCTCAGGTACAAATTTAGATTGTAGCCCCTCTGGAGACCAGAAAATACCTAGTGTACCTGGATCTAACTCACCTTGAACTACTACTGAAAAGGCACAACCTAAATACAAAACAAATAAATATCTTCCTCAGCCACTATAAGGCCACAAACGTGGCACAGACCACTCCCGAAATCTGGACCTCCAAAGTCAAGTTGTCATCCAAAAAAACCCCTTATACGTTTTTTTTTCCTATCTCCAATTTTATGGAATGCGCTACCAGTACAGCTGCAGCTTCAGGCCTCTTATAAGACCTTTAAGGCTCAGTCGAAAACCCATTTGGTATTGCTTCTGGGTCATAATGGGTGGTCTTCAGTCTCTGGAGCTTTCATGCTTTAGCCTTAGATGGAAGGCAGCTTTTGATGGTCTCCTTCTGTTATCTCTTTACATTTTATTGGTGTTTTCTTGCCTATTTTATTGTAATTCTTTTTCTTTTGAAATTTTAATTATATACCACCTTGTTGTGCCTACTAAAGGTGGTATACTAAATATAATACACCATAAATCATACCAAGCCACCGCATATTGACAACTCCTAATCTTAGGGGCAACTGCCTGATCTCTGAGATCAACTATACCACAGCAATTTTAGTTTTCTCCAGATTTAACCTGAATCAGCCGTCCTCCAATCACCACGCCATTGCATCCAAACATGCACTGAAAACTTATATTGTTCACCTGATCTACTCCCCCTGAAATCCTCAGTTCAATCTCATCTGCAGAGAGATGAAAGTCCACTATTAGGGTTAACCACTGAAACAAAAATAATCCTTACAAAATGCACCAAAATATTTTGCCAGATTATTTACTCTGATCACTTCCAATTTAAATGCCAAACATAAAATCAGTCTATTTTAATATTGATATATTTTTCAACCCTGTAAAACCATAATCCAACTTTAATGATCAATTACTTTGATATTAAGTCAAAGCGTTTCCATGCACACTAATAGCTGCCAACAGCATGCTGCATTTCCAACTAAAACTCTTTATACAGTTCTGCATCAGGGCCAATACTTCACTTATCTGGAATCCGATGTCGTTATCTTTTCAAAAGAAACATCAATTCTTCCAGAAACATCCTGTTCATATACTCCCCACTTGGTGCTACTTTATCTCCCAGGTAGGTGGGCTGTTGACAGAGCAGTCTGATGTTCTTATGCCCAATGGCACAGTTCTGACATGTCGAGAGTCATTCCAGTGCTTAAAGTTCCACCTTGCTTGTTGATATACACCATTGCCATAAGCACTGTCCAAGAATACATGGACCACCTTGCCTGCAAACAGAAAGACTGAAACCTCAACAGAGCCATGAAGACTGCTCTGGTCTCCAACAAGTTGACTGACCAGAAGGCCTCCTGAAGGGACCAAAAGCCCTAGGACCATTTGACTGACAGTGACCTCGCAGCCCTTCAGGCTGGCATTTATGACGACTCTCAACAAATTCAGTGCCTTCTGGAGATAGCCTGCTCATCAAATGGAGAGACGAACCACGCCAACTGATCTTTGATCTCTTGGGGGAGAGGAGGGTCTGGTTGAACAGCTGAGAGCAAGGAGACCAGAGAGTTAGCAGATGCCACTGCAGAGAGCCCATGTGCGCCATGGCCTGAAGGTCCAGCTCCAGGGTCAATGCCATGGACCTTAAGATTTGAAAGGTTCTCCCCCAAGTCTGAGGAGCAGGCTGTACACAAAAATCCCTGAGTTTGTTTGTTTATTTGGCTGTGCTTTTATACCACTTCACCAGGTCAAAGTAGGGTACATTCAACAAGAAGATACATCAAATACATAGAACGATAACTTTTTACAATGAACTTATATACATCGAGTGTGTGGAGGGTAATGTATATATAAGGGAAGGCGATCTATGTGATTGGGAATAGAATGAGTCATGTAAGGGTAAGAGAATTAAGTGTGTCTATATAATGGGGCCAAAGTGTTCGAGGAAAAGTTGAGTTTTCAGTTGCTTGCGGAAGGTGTGGAGTTTTGTGGTACTTCTGAGTTTATCAGGGAGTGAATTCCTGAGGGTTGGTGCATAAAGATTAAAAGATCTTGTGCAGGTTTGCTGGTTACTCTGTTTTTGTGTAGGGGATGACTAGGGTGTTCTTGGTGGTTTGTCTGCTGGCCCTTTTAGATTGAAAGGTTTGGTGATAGTAAGAGGAGTGTCCATTTAATGCTTTGTGAGTCATCATGAAGATCTTGTATTTGATACGACTGTTTAGTCAGAGCCAATGGAGTTGTTTGAGGACGGGTGTAATATGTTCATGTTTAGGAGATACTAGTAGCATGCATGCTGTCGTATGGAGGGCTGTGCATAGAGGTAGGATGGTTGATTGCGGTAGTCCTTGATATATGGAGTTGCAGTAGTTGAAATGTGGAAGAATTGTTGCTTGGAGTGCTGATCTGTAGTCAGGGGGCTTAGGATTGGACACAGGTATTGTGGGGTTCGGATTTTATAACAGATCACTCTGGTGGTGTTCTTCACTTGTTGCTTGAATGTGAGATTCTAATCCAGGGTGACGCAGAGATAGTTTACTTCTGGATGGACCATAATTTGCATGTCATTTAGAGTAATGGAGATGGGTGGCGAGAATGTGTTGTCTTTGGTGACTAATAGTGCCTCTGTCTTTTTGTAGTTGATGACGAGGTGATTTGTGGTAAAACATTGCAAGACTTTGGTGAAGCAGAGTTGCAATTTCGTGTAGCTGGGGTTTTTGGCTTCGAAGGGTTGTAGAGCATGAGGTCATCTGCATAAACATGGTAGAAGAGGTTGTAAGACTTGATGAGTGTGCAAAGTGATTAGAGGTTTATGTTAAATAGCAGTGCTGAGAGGGTGGAGCCTTGTGGAACACTCTGTATATAGGGGGTGGAAGTGATCTCACTTATCTTGACTTGTTGTTGGCGGTTGGTTAAGTAGGATTGGAACCATCTTAGTTTGGTGTCTTGAATTCCAGCAGTTTGTAGGCATTGGAGGAGGGTGGTGTGGTTCACTGCGTCAAATGCTGCAGAGATGTCGAGGAAGAATAAAATAAAGCCTTGTTGCATGTTCTGGATACCTTGGATGAATCTGTTGGTGAGGGATAGTAGAAGGGTTTCAACTCCATGGTGGGAGCGGAATCCATGTTGTTGGGAGATCAAGTGGGGTATGTTTGTCAATGTGATCTTGAAGTTGCTGGTGGACAACTTTTTCTATAATTCTGGTCATGAAGGGAAGGCTGGCAATTGGTCTTTAAGATTTTGGTTCCCCTGGGTTGAGATCGGGTTTTTTAGGATGGTGCATAAGGAAGAGGTCTTTAGGCTGTTAAGCATGTGACCTCTGGATAGAGACAATTGGGTGATCTTTGTGAGAATGAGACTGAATTCTGATTTGGCTACCTTGATCCAAGTAACTGGGCATAGATCTAGGGGGAATGTCATGGTGTGATGATGGATTCAATGTTATTGCTGCTGACAGAACTGAAGGATAACCATGTAGTGGTGGTTGGGAATTCAAAAGGGGGGGGACATATAGACTGGGCTGAGGATGATGTTGTTTATAGTGATTAGCTAGCAGCTGTGGGTTGATGGATGTGTTTGGAGTAGTCTTGGTGAGGGATTTTGTCAATTGTTGTACTAGGTCAAAGAGTTCTCTTGGTCAGTTGAAGGACCGGTTGATCAGCTTGGTGTGATAACTCTGGAGTTGTCAGTTGCTGTCCAATATTAATCTAGGAAATGTGTGTAAAAGTTGCAATCAGCGGTGTGTCTGGATTTCCACCATTTCCGTTCCATCTTTCTGGAGTTCAGGTGTGTACCAGGCGGGTTTTGGCTTTCTGGAGTTCAGGTGTGTACCAGGGGGTTTTGGGTAGTTTGTTGTTTGTGCGACTGAGGTTTTATTGATGGCGATGTTCCATCTTGTTATGAGGGTTTTCAGGTCATTTGTATCTGCATCAAAGGATGGGAGGATGCGGCTAAGGAAATCTTTGTTGAACTGTTTGAATTGTCTTAACTTGCAGAGGCATTGGGTGATTTGCCTGGGTGTTGAGTGGTAGCAAAAAGCTTATGAGGCTGTGATCTGACCATGGGACTGGAAAGATTTGGATAAAGTGGGAGGGCTTACATGGATTGTGTGTTTATTAAGGAAGATCAGATTGAGTATGCTGCCTTTATCATGAGTGGGAATTTGTGTGATTTGCGAGAAGTTCATGGCTGCCACGGCTTTCAGGAAGGAGGTGGCACTGAAGTCACCTAGTAGAAGAATGTCAGTTTGTTTTGGCAATCTCAAATGTGCTTTCCAGTATGGTTGTTAGATCCATTGCAGCAGTGGATGGTGACCTGTGGATAAGGCATATTGTGAGCTGTTTATTTGTAATAATGAAGGAGTCTATTCCATTTGTGCTCTCAGGAGTCTGGGCATAGAAGTTGTGGTAGGATTTGGCTAGCGTGAGAACCCTCCTCCTCTTCGGTGGGATCTTGGGCAGTGGACTAGGTTATAACCATGTGGTGTTATTTGGCTCATTAAAACTCAGTGTTTCAGATAGCCAGGATTCGGTTATGCAGAGTATGTCAAGGTCATTGCTTGTGAGGAGGTCTCTGATTTGGATCTTGTTCTTGATTGAGCATGTGTTTATTAGCATGCATTTGAATGTGTATGTGGCTTTGGTGGGAAGTACTCACTATATTACTAGGAACAAAACATTTGACACCCCCCCTCCCCCGTCTATTACATGTAAACAATGCATCACTTGAAATAAAACAGGAAATAAAATACTTTGTGATCTAACTTGACCAAATACATCCACATGACTACTCGAGCAATATACAACAAAACCAAAATGATCCAACATCTGAGACCCCTGCTCTCCCACGCTGACCTCTGCTCATTAGCACAGACATTGATATGCCCACATTTCGACTACAGCAACAGCATACTACAAGGACTGCCCAAGAAAACCCTAAAGACCCTACGACTTGCACAAAACATAGCTGCGTGCACAATAATGAAAGCTGACAGATCCAAACATATAACACCCATTCTGCTCCACCTCCACTGGCTTCCGATAGTTCAAAGGATCAAATTCAAAGCATTTATGACCATTTTCAGAATAATAAACATAGCTCCAAAATACCTTAGTACACTAACATGCAGCAACACACAAGAACAAAGAGATAATTTGAAAAACAGAGTAAACACACCGAAGAATGCCAGAAAAGTAAACCAACCCACAACGACCAGGGTATTCTCACTCTACGCCCCAGCCCTATGAAACAATCTACCTAACTCTAAGAGAAATTAAAGACTTAACACAATTCAGAAAATGTCTCAACTTTCATTTTTACAGACTATATCAGTGTGAGCAACAACCAGACCGCATAAACAATCATGGTCAACAATCCCACTGACAATCCTCCCATAACCTATCATAACACTCCATGTCAGTAATGATTATATCTTATGTAAATAGTTAATGCAATATTAATATTATTTGTTAATTGTAGCTGTTCCCTGTAAACTGCCTTGTGCAGTAGTTGAAAACGTTCTCTGTAAACCGCTCTGATTAGATCGATAGATGTGGGTTTGTGGGTGTGAGCGAGGTGCGGATGGGTATGTGTATTAGGTGGCGAGTGTTTCTTTGCCGGGTATGGGGGTTGAGTAGGGGGCTGAATGTATGAACTGTACATGCTGTGTAGAAGTTGGTGGGTAGGTGGGCATTGGAGGTAGAGGATAGGACAAGGACTGCTATCAGTGTGTATAGAATTGCGTATATAGGAAGCATTGTCCTTCTAGATGTGAGACGAGGCAACATTTGTATCTTCCTGTGCTCCTGTTCTGGGCTGTGCTGAGTGACTTGTGTTGAGTCCGAGTCTGTGAGGGGGACTGCAGCCCATCTTATCAGGTATGGCTTTGGAGAGAGAGTTACAGGGATTGCACAGAAAGACTCTACAAAAGGTGCCCCTTAGAGACTCTACAAACTCCAGTGTGATTCCCTTACTCAGAATCTCTAGGATCCATTTGTCTGATGTGATGTGGGTCCACTCCAGGAGAAACAACCAGATTGACCCCGCTGACAGACTGTCCTTGGAAGGAACCTACTGGATTTCATAGCATGGGCTTACTGGCTCCAGCAGGAGCTGCTGATGAGTCTTGATCACCGAGAACTCTGAAAGGGCTTCCCCTTCATAGGCCTAAGTCCATAGGTGGAATAGGCCCTACTTGGACTTCTAGCAGTTGGAGGACATCTCCAAGCTCCATACAAGGCTCTTCAAAAGGCAGATCTAGTGGCCTTAGGCTTCTCTTTTGGGAGCCTTTGAGGGCATGTCTCCGTAAGATCTTTCACCAACTTTGAGAACCTCCCAAAAGAGTTACCTGCTCTCGAAGGGAAGCTTATTCAGTTGCAATTTGAAGGCATCAGCTGACTAATTGCAAAGCCATAGCCACTGCACCACCTAGCAACAACTGCTGCTGCTATGGACTTGGAGATACTGATTAAGTCACAGAGGACATCTGCCAGGTATGTGGTTCTAAACATTAATCTGGTAGCCTCTGGGCTGTGGCAGTTGCTGAACCTAGCACAAGAGCATTCTGGACACCAGGCCTGCATATAAAGCTGCCTGGGAGCCCATGGTTGAGGCCACAAAGGCATTCTTAAAGAGTGTCATCATGAGATTCCTTGCGCCCAACACCCTCTTCCACTAGTTACCGCTATGATAAGGATATCTACCCAAGGGAGTCCAAGAAAACTGATCTAGCTCACCCTGGGTTAGGGGATGCACCTGAAGATGTCAAGATCCAGCTCTGAATTGTCCCACTGACAAACAAGGAACTATCACATGGGCTCAGGCAAAGAAATAAAGTCAGGATACCTGATACTTTCTATGACAAGGTCTACCTGTGATTCTGGCACAGGAGAAGGCTTCAAAATGTGTATGGTCATCATAGCATCTTGAATCAGAACACAAAGGTTCTCTCTGTGAAAAAGATGGATCACAGAAGGAGCCTCCCTTCCATAAGGGGAAGCTCCCTATCCTCCTCAGGTTCATCTTCTGGAGATAAAGCCAGAAAACAAACAAATAAGAGAGCTTTCTCACACTCTGCTCCAATTCTTTGGAACAATCTACCTGACAACATTCGCCTGCTATCTGATATAAAGGAATTTAGAAAAAAATTAAAAACTCACTTATTCATATTACACTACAATACACCCTCAGAACAGAATACTCAAATAGATACAGGCTAACATTTATACATTATTATTACATACTCTATTTTCAAAATAAATATCACTAATACACTATTAACCATACCACACTCTCATTCACATGATGATTATAGATTTAAACTAACAATGTATATATGTTCTAATATGTTATACCTTTAATGTTACAACATTCCTTGTAAATTATAATTATCTGTTCTATGTAAACTGACTTGGTATATTACATACCAATTAACCTACTGTTCCATGTAAACCGCACTTGATACTAGGGAAAGAGCGGTATATAAATAACTGTTAAATAAATAAATAAATAAATAAATAAATAAAGGATCCTCTTCAGCAACCCAACCAACCAACCAACCTCCAAATGGGATAAGGCTAGGCTCCCAGAGGAGCACAAGGGCAAAGGAGCAAAGCTGGAGCTTAATCCCCTTACCAGTTGTTGCAGAGCCACCTGATGGCCCAGGGTCCCTCATAGAGGAGAGGCCTGGACCTCTGACTCCTGAAACAGGGGTTTCCAAGCAGCAAGAAAGGATTGAAAACAGCCCATGAGTTGTTTCAGTAGGTGCTGCTCAAGCCCATCAGAGGGAGCCCTGGGACTCCCAAAGGGACTGATGGCTAGAGGCTAAAGCCTCTTTACCCTTATCCCCCTGAGCAGACACCCTTGAGGGCCTCCAAGAGGGCAGTGTGCCCCATGGGCGCAAAAGGCATGAAGGGCCCAGAGGAGGCATTAGAATCTGCATCAGACCCAACAATGCTGTGTAAAAAAAAAAATCTGGGTCTGGACATCCCCATTGCGCAGGAGATAAAAAGAGCCCACTGCAGAGATGACACGAAAGCCACAGGAGACACACCACCAAGCAATGGGCATACTTACAAGGCTCCATATGGCAAAAAAAGTGAAAAAAAATGGCAAGACCACAAAAAAAGGAACCGCTGGGAAAAAAACATAGCAAGGCTGTGCTAAAAAAAAAGAGATCCCAAAAGAGCACCCGACAGGTCAGTCCGGGAAACTCCAGTAGGGCTTCTCCAGCTGCCTACACAGGCTTAGGAGGCTCCGCTGTCAGAGTAAAACAAGGCCAGACTTTTTAAAACCATCTTAAAGCAGCTCAGAGAGTCAAATAAAATGTAACAGAAATGAATGAGCAAAGAAAAGAAAAGAATTTAGAAAAATTCAGAAAAATCTTGGCAAGATAAGAGTACAGCAAGAAAGAAGGGCGTTTGGGCCCAACTTACTACTTCCCCCACCACCTTCAGGGACCCTGTGAGGTCCCCCAATCTACTCTCTGGCCCACCAGTGCTAGAACACATGGGAAATAGTGTTTGGCACATGGATGCTGTTGGCTCTAGGAGACAGGGGTGCAGCAGAGCTCCTAGCGCAAGGTTAGGCCTGTCTGTATCTGCACAAAAGCCATAGGACCGTAGTCTGGGCCAGAAGAAGCAGGCCTATATGTACTGTTGCATCAATCCACATCCCTTGTCACCTGCTGGAGGCAGACAAGGTGACACCTTACTTACCAGTTAATGTCCTTTTCTTGAGTCCTGCTAGACCAGTCCAGACAAGTAGGTTGTGTTGTCCTACCAGCAGACTGGTGGAAACAAAGAACCAATGAAAAGCCCAGGTTTCAATGACATAACTCCCATGCCTCCATTCACCTCAGCCAGAGGTCCACTCAGTATTCATCCCAAACATATGGGAGAAACATGGCAAGCTTCACACAACCTCAACAGTGGACAACAATGAGTGATCAATAGTAGAGAACTATGTACAGGAAAGTGTAAACATATGGCTGTCAGACAATGAACCTGCAGAACCAAGTATAAAAATCAGAGCGGACCAAAGGGTCAGAACTCTGCTGTATAACTAATCTTTCGCCAGCTTGATATACTCATATAACCCCTCTTCTCAAGTCACTTCGTTGGCTTCCCTTCTGTTTCCATATCCAATTCAGACTCCTCCTTCTGACCTTTAAAAGCATTCATTCTTCTGCTACTCACTATCTTTCCTCTCTCATCTCCCCCTACACTCCTCCTCATGAACTCTGCTCTTCTACTGACTTACTCCTCCTTGCCCTTTTCTTCCACTGCTAACTCCAGACTTCGGTCCTTTCACCTTGCTGCTCCTTATGCTTGGAACAAACATCCTGAGTCTGTATATCAGGCTTCATCGCTGCCCCTTTTCAAATCAGTCTTGATTAGATTGTAAGCTCTTACGAGTAGGGACTGTATCTGTGTTTGTACAGCACTGCGTATGCCTTATAGCACTTTATAAATGTTTAGTAGTAGCAGTAGTAGTAGTAGAAGAACAGAGCAATACAGTTCCAGGAGCGGGTCCTAGACTGATCTAGCAGAACTCAAGCAAAGGACATTAACTGTTAAGTAAAATGTCACCTTCCATATTGCCATGCTAGACCAGTCCAGACAAGTGGGATGTACCAAAGCTACAACTCCACTGTGCAAGAAGACACAGCAGCTCAAAAAAAACCCCTCGAGTCAAATGCTGTGTCCGCCCTTGCGTGGGCATCCAAGCAGTAATGCTTGACAAAAGTGGAAAGTGATGCCCACACTGCTGCCCAACAAATGTTTGCAGGGAATACCAAACTCTGCTCTACCCATGAGGATGCCTGTGCTCAGGTAGAATGGACATGCAAACCTTCCAGACCCAACTGGTTCTGTAACAGATATGCCAAGACAAAGGCCTCCTTAATCCAACGCCCCAAAGTTGACAGCCGCTATGTGCGGGTCAGCAACCAGCACAGAGCTAGTCAAATGTACAAAAGGAATTCGTAAACTCCAAGTTCTGGAGATGCACCCTCTGGACAACCACAAGTCAAAGATCCTTATCCTTCCCCCAACACTACTCAGAGGAGGGCAGGCATAACATTTGGCTCACATGAAAGGGAGAAGCATCTTAAGCAAGAAGGAAGGCACAGGCTGAATGGAAATAGCTTCCTTGAAAAAGACAGATACAGATCTCGGAAAGACAGAGCCTGCAGCTCAGAAATCCACCTTGTGGAACAAAACACAACCAAGACCACCATCTGGAGCAATAATCCTTTAAAGCAGTGTGCTTCAACAGCTCAAAGGATGCCGCCATCAGAGCCCTGAACACCAGACAGATCCCAGGAAGGGATCACAGACCAGCGGGGAGAACACTAGATGCTGAGCCCCCTGGAAAAAGCATGAGACATCTGGGTACAAGGCTAGAGATTTACCGGCCCCCGGACTTCAGAAACAGGCCAGAACTTCTACCTGAACTTTCAGGGAGCTAAGGGAAAAGCCCTTCTCCAGGCCATTCTGTAGAAAGACCAACAGAGATAGCAGTTTGGCCGCCTCAGGAGCCAACTGCCGAGTGCTGCACCAATGCTCAAGAGAGACACCAGATCTGCACATATGCTAGCTTGGTAGACCTCCTCTGGGCTCAGAGCAGAGTGGAGACCACTGCTGAAGAGTAACCCTTACGTGCTAGCCATTTCCTTTCAAAAGCCAAGCCGTAAGCAAGAAGGGAACAGTCTCCTCCAGGATGATCTGTCCCTGCCACAACTGATTCTGAGACAGAGGCAACCAAAGAGGCAGTGCCTGCAGGAGCCGCATCAGGTCTCTGAACCACGCTCTCCTCTGCCAATCTGACACCACCAAAACAATCCTGCCCAGGTGGTTTTCTATATGCTGAATTACACACCCCACCAGCTGCCCCAGAGGAAACACATACAGTTGGTGCTGACTTGGCCATCAGGTCCATTCTAGGGTGCCCAGATCAGAAAGGAAGAGGTTGCAATAGACGAGACGGGAAGTGACTTAAGAGTGGATACGAGTTTTAGTAGTGGATTCAGAAAGGAAGGGGCAAATTTTGTTAATGTTATAGAGAAAG
The DNA here is from genome assembly GCA_033557465.1 of Ichthyophis bannanicus. NCBI lineage: Eukaryota > Metazoa > Chordata > Amphibia > Gymnophiona > Ichthyophiidae > Ichthyophis > Ichthyophis bannanicus. The sequence goes on along the minus strand of CM066042.1, from coordinate 242,975,095 downwards.
AAACGACAGGTTTTAGCAATCAATTGGATATGTGAGGAGAAGAGGGAGGAGTCAAAGATGACCCCAAGGTTACAGGCTGAGGAAACACCTAGAAGAAGAGTGTTATTTACAGAGATAGAGAATGGAGGAGGGCAGGAGGAGAGATTAGGGGGAAAAATACAAAGTTTGGTTTTGGCCATGTTCAATTCCAAACAGCGGTGAGACATCCAGGCAGTGATGTCAGGTAGGCAGGCAGAAATGTGGGCCTGGAGTATCAGAGAAATATCAGAGATAAATATTTCTCTGATAATAAAATGGTTAGTGGTCTGAGTTATAAAGCATATGAGGACAGACCTAAGGACCTTAATAGGTATACTTTAGAGGAAAGGCGCGATAGAGATGATATGATTGAGACGTTTAAATACCTCTCTAGCATAAACGCACAGGAGGAGAGCCTCTTGATTGAAAGCAAGCTCTGCTACAAGGGGACATAGGATGATGGTGAAAGGGGATAGACTCAGGAGTAATATGCGGAAATATTTCTTTATGGAAAGAGTTGTAGATGCGTGGAATAGTCTCCCAGTGGAGGTAGAGATGAGGACAGGATCGCTATAGGAAAAAAAGGGGACTGTCATAGTGGTTGATATGGAAGGGCAGACTAGATAGAAACAAGACAGCAGAAAAAAAGACCACATTGACTATGTTTTTAGGTTTCTATGATACTCCAGATCTGAGTCATCAGCATTAAAATGCTATTGAAAGCCATGGGAGGAGATGAGAGTACCAAGGGACTGAGTATAGAGAGAAAAGGAGAGGGCCCAGAACAGACCCTTCGAGTACATCAACTGACAGTGGGATAGTAGTAGAGGACCACCTACCAGAACAAACCCTGAAAGAGCAATGGGAGAGTTAAGAGGAGAACCAGAACAGCACAGAGTCCCTAAAACCAAGCACGGACAATGTGTCCAAGAGAAGGTGGTGGTCAACAGTGTCAAAAGCAGCAGAAAGGTCAAGAAGAATGAGGACTGAGTAAAGGCCCTTGGATTTAGCAAGAACAAGTCACTGGAGACTTTGGCAAAAATAGTCTCAATATAATGTAAGGGACCAAAGCCAAATTGAAGTGGATCTAGCAGGGTTTGAGAGGAGAGAAATTCAAGGCAATGGCAGCAACTGCATGTTCAAGAAGTTTGGAAAAGAAGGGAGAAGGGAGATGGGTCGAAAATGAAAAAGGACAGTAGGCTCACGTGAAGGTTTCTTGAGGAGAGGTGCGACTACAGCATGTTTGAAGGCTGCAGGGACAGTCACAGTGGAGTTTGACAGGTAGAGAATGTGTGATGGAAGGGATGACAGAGGAGGAAATAGAATTAAGGAGAGAGGTGGGATAGGAACAGAGGAACAGATAGTATGTTTAGAAGAGGAAAGGAGCTGAGAAGTTTGTTCTTCGGAGATCTTAGGAAAGGATGAAAGGGTAACAGATTGAGGAAAAGAGTTGGTATTTAAGAGGGGGAAGAAGGAATGAAGCTGATCTAGAGGGGAACTGGAGTGCAATCTTGTGGACTTTGTCATGGAAATAGTTGGCTAGGATTTGGGCAGAAAGAGAAGGAGGGGTCGGAGGGGGAGGTGCCTTGAGGAGAGAGTTAAAAGTTAAGAGATGTTGGGGGTCATAAGCAAGGGAGTTAGTCAGATGAGACACTAGTTTTGCTTGGCGAGTGATATGGCTGACTGGAAGGAGGCAAGCATGAATTTGAAGTGAAGAAAGTCAGGAAGGGAGCGGATTTGAGCCAATGCGCTAGGCTGAGCAGGCAAAGAAGCATAGATAGCACATTCTCAAGGTAATGTGCCGAGCCGACAAGGCTAGGAGGATCTTCTCTGCCTTGGCACTCCTCGTGCCACCTTGACAATTGACATAAGCCACCACCGCTGTGTTGTCTGAAAACACTCAAAATACCTGACCCTCAATCAGAGGCCAGAAACTCAGCCAATCTTATGGCCCTCACCTCGAGGCAGCTGATGGACCACACCACTTCCCCGTGGTTCCAACGGCCCTAAAGGCTGTATGTTCTTGGCAATGGGCTCCCCAGCCCAAGAGACTGGCATCCATTGTCAGAAGAATTCAAGAGAAATCATCCAGTGGCACATCCTTCCTCAGATGACAGGGCTGCTGCCCCCATCACAGGCCAGAATTCACCAACAGGAGCAGGAGCCTGGGGTCGAACTCCTGAGGACTCCAGAGCACACACCCATGACACCATTTCTATAGTCTCAGTCATCAATCCAAGGAGCTGAAAAGAATCCCAGACTCTGCGAGCCTGCTGGGCACAGTGCATTGCCAGGCAATCCAATAAACTTTGATATACTCTTCTGGCAGGAAAACTCTGCCCACTCGAGTCTCAAAATGTGTTTCCAGAAACTCCAGGGAATGGGAAGGCCACAGCTGGTCTTCACCAATTGATCACTCAACCAAGGCTTTCTAAGGAGGACACAGATCCCTTGGCACCACGGCAATGCAGCTGCCGGCACCACGGCAATGCAGCTGCCGGCACCACGGCAATGCAGCTGCCGGCACCACGGCAATGCAGCTGCCGGCACCACGGCAATGCAGCTGCCGGCACCACGGCAATGCAGCTGCCGGCACCACGGCAATGCAGCTGCCGGCACCACGGCAATGCAGCTGCCGGCACCACGACCTGGGAAAACATCTTTGGGGCAATGGAAAGCCCAAAAGGAAGGGCAGGAAATGGATAGTGAGAGCCAAGCACAGCAACTTGCAGATACCTTTGCTGATCTGCCCAGATCGAGATATGAAAATGCACCTTGGCCATTTCCAGAGAAGCCAAGAACTCCCTTTGACGCACTGCTTGAATCACAGAGCATAAGGTTTCCATTTGGAAGCACAGGATGCACAAATGTTTGTCGACTCCCTTGAGGTCCATAATGGACCAGAAGGAACCATCCTTTTGGGCACCACAAAATAAATGGAGTATCTGCTCTAACCCCACTCGTCTGGCAGGAAGGGCATCACCACCTTTAGGCACAGCAACTTGTCCAAGGTGATCCATACTGTGGCACTTTAGATCACAGACCCACAAGGGGAGAGGGCAAAGGCATCCAGAAGCAGCTCTTTGCATTCCAGGACATAGCCAAACTGAATAGTTCTAGCACCCAGTGATCCTTGGTAACCCAGGCCCATTCTTGAAAGAAAAGGCGAAGCCTGTCTCCAGAAAATTGGCCCCAAAACCTTCATTGCGCAGTCCGGGAGCGTCCTCCTTTGGAAGGGATAGAGTCCCTGAGTCAACATGCTCCATGAAAGGACTGAGAATGAGCCTGAAGCCCAGAAGCAGAGAAGCAAGGTTTTCCAGGTCAGTGATGACGAGAGTCCCGAGACCCCCGGGAATCTATCAAGTGCACCCTCGATGGACAGGCGGAGGCTGATGAGAAGGGGCATCAGCCCGCTTCACAGGCCCTTTGAACCCATCTTCCGGGAAGTGATAAACGTTGTCTCGCTTAGGTCCTTCACCAACTTCTCCATATCAGCTCCAAACAGAAGTTTCCCTTTAAAAAGCTGTTGGGCCAACTGGGCTTTGGAATATGTGTCAGTTGCCCAGTGCCACCGTTGTCAGAGCACCATCCATGGCTGCCAAATATACCAGGTCATACATGGCATCAGAAAAGGCGGCCATGGTCTACTCCAAAAGAGGGGTAGTATTTGGCAGAAGAGACTGAATCCACTAGTGCTAGGCTCAAGATGTTAGGCTGGTACACACTGCCAGCTGCAAAATAGCCACTGCCATGGCAAAACTGGCTCCTGAACCACAAATCCACCTTTCAATCCAGAAAACCTTGGAAGACAATAGAGATTTAAGGCAAGTATCACAACAGTGCATGCTAAGGCTGCGGTGGCCCGAAGGTGCGCGTTAACTGTGGTGCACATTGGCCGTGCTTTATTTGTGGTGCATGTTAACTGTGCTTTTACTGCAATGCATGTTTGTTACAGGCGCTAGGGTAGAAACACGCATTAGAGCCACTTGAATAAAACACGTGTACTGACTGCACAACCGCCAGGTACACAAGAGCAGAAAGCATAGTTACTCCCCTGTAACAGGTGATCTCCGGGAACAACAGGAATTTAGTCTTCACATATGGGTATCGTCGGTACTGACGGAGCCTGCGCGGGAACGCTCCCCAGCGTCCAATTAGAAAGCTTTTGGGAGCATCCCACAGCGCCTGCGTGCTGCCTTCCTGCCTTTCCCAACTGCCTCTCTCCAGTTGAGTTTAAAGCTGAGACAAAGAGAGAGAGAGGGAAAGAGAAAGAGATAGAGAGATAACTCCTAGGGGAGGTGGGTGGGTTGAAGACTAAATTCCTGCTGTTCCCGGAGATCACCTGTTACAGGTGAGTAACTATGCTATCTCCAGGAACAAGCAGGAATGTAGTCTTCACATATGGGGACTCCCTAGCTTTAGATGCCAGGGAGAGACCCCAGAAGTTGTGTCCCCCTGTGAAAGGGCTCCACTTCCCCCCATGGATCTCTGGCATCCAACCAGGGATGGCGGGTAACATAGAAATATGACGACAGAAAAAGACCACATGGACTATCTAGTCTGTCCTTCCATAACAGCTACAACAGTCCCCTTTTTACCTTTAGAGATCTTCTGTGTTTGTCCCATGCTTTTTTGAATTCAGTTACTGTCCTCATCTCTACCACCTCCACTGGGAGACTATTCCACGGATCCACTACTCTTTCCGTAAAGAAATATTTCCGCATATCACTCCTGAATCTCTCTCCCTTCACCCTCATCCCATGTCCCCTCGTAGCAGAACTTGCTTTCAACTGAAAGAGGCTCTCTCCCTGAACATTTATGCCACGGAGGTATTTAAACATCTCAATCATATCACCTCTATCCCGCCTTTCCTCTAAGGTGTACATATTAAGATCCTTCAGTCTGTCCTCATATGCTTTATAATGAAGACCACTAATCATTTTAGTAGCCACCCTCTGCACCGACTCCATCCTGTTCACATCCTTTTGAAGGTGCGGTCTCCAGAATTGCACACTATACTCCAAATGAGGTCGCACCAAAGACTTATACAGAGGCATTATCATCTCCTTTTTTCTGCTAGCCATTCCTCTCCGTATGCACCCAAGCATCCTTCTAGCTTTTGCCGTCGCCTTTTCTACCTGTTTAGCTACTTTAAGATCATCAGACACAACCACGCCTAGGTCCCGCTCTTCTTTAGTGGACAAAAGTACTTCACCCCCCTATACTATATTGCTCCCTTGGATTGCTGCAGCCCAAATGCATGACCTTACATTTTTTAACATTAAATCCCAGCTGCCAAATTCTAGACCATTTTTCAAGCTTAGCTAGGATCCCCCTCATGTTATCTACCCCTTCCTGGGTGTCTACTCTATTGCAGATTTTGGTATCATCCGCAAAGAGGCAAACTTTATCTGAAAGCCCTTCCGCTATATCACTAACAAAGATGTTAAAAAGAATCGGACCAAGGACAGATCCCTAGGGCACACCACTGGTAACATCCTTCTCCTCAGAGTGAGCTCCATTTACATGTACTCTTTGTCGCCTCCCACCCAAGCAATTTCTAACCCAATCAGTAACTTTAGGGTCCATCCCTAGGGTGCTCAGTTTGTTTATAAGTCACCTGTGAGGCAAACAAGGCATCCCGGCGGGAGTCCTTGTCCAAGCAGTAATGGGCTGTGAAGGTATGAACCGAGGCCCAAGTGGCTGCTCGACAGATGTTGTCAATAGACACAGAGTGCAGATGAGCCATTGAAGCTGCCATGGCTCTCACATTGTGAGCTGTGACATGGTCCTCCAGAGGAAGGTTCTTACTCTGACAGGCAGAGGAAATACACTGTGCAATCCAGTTGGACAGTGTTCTCTTGGAGACTGGAAGTCCCAAATGAGAAGGATCAAAAGCAACAAAGAGTTGAGAGGACGAGGACTTTCTATGTTGCTGTGTTCTTTGCAAGTAAAAGGCTAAAGCTCTTTTACAGTCCAAAGTATGAAGATTCTTTCTGCATTTCATGCATGAGGTCTTGGAAAGAACACAGGCAGGTAGACCGCTTGGTTAAGATGAAAAGACAAGACCGCCTTTGGCATAAAGTGTGGATGAGTCCTAAGGACTACCTTGTCATGATGGAACCTTGTATAAGGTGGATCAGCCACTAGCGCCTTCAATTCACTGATGCGACGTGCTGATGTGATTGCAATGAGAAAGATAACTTTCCTAGAAAGGAACTTCAATGAGGTAGTAGCTAAGGGTTCGAAAGGTGGCTTCATGAGCTGACCAAGAACCAGGTTCAAGTCCTATGCCACCGGTGGTGGCCTAATGGGAGGCTTAGTTAGAAGAAGGCCTCGCATAAATCTTGCTATAAGAGGATGGGAAGAAATAGGTTGTCCATTTATAGGCTTGAAAGAAGCTGCAATAGCACTCAAATGGACTCTTACTGAGCTAGTCTTAAGTCCTGCATTGGATAAATGAAGGAGATATTCCAGTAATGATTCCAGAGGCATCGCAAGGGGGTTAAGACCCTTCTGCAAACACCATATGGTAAACCTCTTCCACTTAAAAGCATAAGAACGTCTTGTGGAAGGCTTCCTGGAAACATAAAGGACATCCTTTACTTGCTGAGGGAGGTTAAGATCATGAAGATCTAGGCCTTCAGCAACCAGGCCCTGAGATGCAGTGATTGGGGATTGGGATGCCATAACATTCCCTCCTCCTGAGACAGGAGATCTGGCGCAGACCCTAACTCTAGAGGGGGAGCTTGAGAGAGATGTAGAGGCAGAGGGTACCACACTTGCCTTGGCCAATGTGGAGCTATGAGAATCATATGGCCCCTGTCTCTCTGAAGCTTGAACAGGGTTTTGGGAATCAGGGGAATAGGTGGAAAGGCATAAAGGAAGTCTTGCCCCCAATGAAGGAGGAAAGCATCCTGGCCTGAGAGCCCTGAGCCGGAATTCTGGAACAGAATCGGGGAAGTTAGGCATTCAGCGGACTTGCAAAGAGGTCTATGTCCAGGGTTCCCCAAATTTGAAAAATCTTGGCCACCTGATCTGCATGTAGAGACCATTCATGTGGAAGCAGGACTCGACTGAGTCTGTCTGCCCAAGAGTTTTGGATACCTGGAAGATATACTGCCAGGAGATGAATCTGATGCTCTCTGGCGAGGGCCCATAGTCGCAAAGCTTTGTTGCAAAGCGACAGAGAGCCTGTTCTTCCCTGCTTGTTCACATAGAACATGGCTACTTGATTGTCCGTGTGAATGAGGACTGTCTTGTAGCTGAGCAGAGTGTGGAACACTCGAAGAGCAACGAAGATCGCTCTGAGCTCCAGAAGACTGATGTGTAGATGAGTCTCCTGTGGAGTCCAGGTGCCTTGGGTGGAGAGGTTTTGCAGATGAGCTCCCCAACCCTCTGGTGAAGCATCTGTTGTGAGAGTTGCTTGGGGTGAAGGTTGTTGAAATGGGGACTCCAACAACAGGTTTTGAGTGGACTGCCACCATTGGAGGGACAAAATAAGACGATTTGTATTTGCTATTTTGTCTGACAGGCATCCTGATGCCTGGGTCCATTGAGTGGATAAAGTCCACTGGGCTGCTCTCATATGGAGGCGAGCATTAGGGACCACATGTACAGTAGAAGCCATGTGGCCTAGTAGTTGTAACATTTCTCAAGCAGTGAGATGAGACTTCAGCACTGCTTGAGAAGCTAACTGCACCATGCGAAAGCAACGGGCCTGGGGGAGATAGGCCCTTTCCTTTTTGGTATCCAGCAAAGCTCCTATGAACTCTAGAGACTGAGTTGGAGTTAGACTGGATTTTGGGATGTTTATGACCAGACCCAAATACTGAAGGATACACATTGTGCAAGATAGAGAAGTTCTGGCCTCTGACTCTGATGGGGCTCGAATAAGCCAGTCGTCTAAGTAGGGGAAAACGAATATTCCTAGAGTGCGAAGAAATGCTGCTACCACAGCCATGCATTTCGTGATCACCCTTAGTGCTGAGGCCAGGCCAAAAGGAAGCACCCTGTATTGGTAGTGCTTTCCCTGAAAAAGGAACCAAAGGAATTTTCTGTGAGTTGGATGGATGAGAACATGAGTGTACGCATCCTTGAGATCTAGAGAACAAAGCCAATCCTGACTCTGAAGGTATGGCAGCAGGGTTCCCAGAGAAACCATCTTGAATTTCTCCTTGACCAGGAATTTGTTCAATTCTCTGAGATCCAAAATGGGTCTGTGTCCTCCTGTTTTCTTTGAGATAAGGAAATAGGGGGAGTAAAACCCTGTACCCTGTTGAAGAATGGGTACCTCTTCTATTGCCCCTTGGGCAAGAAGCATGGGGACCTTTTGATCTAACAGGTTGAAGAGAGAGGTCTGAGAATTGAACTGTCTTACCATAGTAGGAGGGGGCAAGTGGAGGAAGTGAAACTTGTACCCCTCTTTTATAATGGAAAGAGTCCAATGTTCTGCTGTTATTTGCCCCCATCTGTGCGCAAAGTGGCACAACCTTCCTTGAATGGTGGAAGGTTCTGGTCCACTGAGGGCCAGGAAGGCTAAGTTCTCTAGATGGAAGTCAAAGGCCTTGTGGAGGCGGAGACTGCTGAGACAGTTGAGGCTTAGCAGTCTTTGCTTTCCTTTGTTTGGTTGGTTGCTGAGTCTTCCGAACAGGCTGACCTGCAGAACGTCCCTGCTGATAAGAGGGATAAAACCTCTTCTTTTTGGAAAAGAATGTTTTTTTGAAAGATTTCTTTCTTGCAGGATCAGCTGTGGCTTTGTATAACCTATCCAAAGTGTAGTTATCAGCATCCAACTCATTGGCCTTTTCTTGCCAATTTTTGCCAAATAGATTCTCACCTGTACAAGGAATATTGCCCAGTTTGTCCTGCACCCAGAGCTCCAAATTGGATGCCTGGAGCCAGGCAATTCTACGTGCACCTATGGCAATGGCAGAGATTCTGCTTATGCACTCAAAACAGTCAAAAGCTGCACGATTAACAAATTTAGAAACATCCTGGGCATGTTTAACCAGTGTGAGAAAATCCTGCCTCTTATCTTCAGGAAGAAGAGGGCTCAAAACTTCTAAATCCCCTGTGACTTCCTTAAGGAACATTCCCATATATAAAATATAGGAACTGACCCTGGCAGAAAGCATGGAAGCCTGGAAGGTACAACGTCCAAAGGCATCCAATGTTCTACACTCACGTCCTGGAGGATTAGAGGCATGCCTCTTTGCACTCTTGATCCTTCTCATAGCTGACTCCACTACAATAGAGTGGTGAGGCAGCTGAGTTTTCTGGAAACCAGGGCAGGGAGGAACCCGATACATGGTATCCAGTCGACGGGAGTGAGGTGAGGTGGTCAGGGTGGTTTCCCACATTCTTAACATGAGATCATGTAAGATCTCATGGATAGGCAAGGTAGCTGCCTCTTTAGGAGCTTTGGGATATTGCAGAATCTCCAACTCCTTTGCCCTGGGCTCTGTCTCAGGAGCCACAGTAATGGACAGACCTCGAGCCACCTCCCTGATAAAATCCTGAAAGGAGATATCTTCTGGAGGAGAAATCCTCCGTTTGGGAGAGGAAGGCTCCTCGGGAAGAAGTATCCCGGTACCGACAGAACTGTCAGAATCCTCCGAGGATTCTAAGTACCTTCTGTCCGGATTCTCCTGTAGAGCACGATACCCGTACCGACCAAAGTCGGTACCGGGGGGAATCGGTACCGGTGTATTGGTACGGGGGGGCATGGCTTTACTGGGTGCCGGCAATGCAGACACCGATGTCGATGCTATCGGTACCGGTGCCGGTTGAACTGTCTGACGCGGTTCCGAGGGCGTCGATGCCGCAGGGAGAGCCGCCAGACTGCGTTCAATAGCCAGGAACCTCTGGTCTATCGATGCTGCCGATGCCTGGGTGTTGGTACCGGAGCATATCGCCAGCACCCCAGAGCATGGCACCAGTAGTTCTGCCGAGGTTGAGGCCTTGAGAACATCCTGGAGCCCTGATAATGCTTTGGAAGCCGAAGCCTTCCGCCGGGGCAATTTTGCTGGTGCAGAACACTCAAGGGCAACGCCAGAGGCATCTCGATGCTTAGAAGGAGATCTACCCTTTGAGAACCGGCTGGACTTATCTTTAGTTACCTGAGATCCATGGGAGGAAGACGAAGCCCTGGACGACGTCGATGTCAGAGGCTGCATTGGAGGGAAAAAGGGTGCTAAACTTAGCAGCCCGGTTTTGTCGACCCCTCTTGGACATCATGACACAAGCCATACACTCCGAAATGGAGTGGTCAGGACCTAAACATTTAAGACACCACTCATGGGTGTCGGTGACGGATATGGTACCGCCACACTTGGTGCACTTCTTAAAACCCGAAGCGGGTTTTTCCATAATGGATGAAATTTTGGGCCTAAGGCACAAAATGGCGTGTGCACCCGGGAAGAAAAGTTTGAAAAAATATAGAATTTTTTTTTTTAAATGAAAGAAAGAAAAGAGAACCGGCGGTACCGGTATAGCGTCGGGGAAGGCAGACGCGACCACAAATAACAAAGAATAAGGAAAAACGTTTCTGCGATGACAGGAACAATGACCTGCTGGCTCCGCGCAAAACAAAGAACTGGAGAGAGGCAGTTGGGAAAGGCGGGAAGGAAGCACGCAGGCGCTGTGGGATGCTCCCAAAAGCTTTCTAATTGGACCCTGGGGAGCGTTCCCGCGCAGGCTCCGTCGGTACCGACGATACCCATATGTGAAGACTACATTCCTGCCTCTTCCTGGAGATTACACTAATAACGCGTGCAGAAAACTGTGAAAAAACGCTACACTGCGCCAACGGCTGTCAGCAGTCTACTCCAAATTGCATCCCACACAGACTGAATCGGGAGCTCCCAACAAGGACAATGAGAGCCGCAGGCAGAGGATCCTTCCAGGATTAGCTCTTCTCCCATGATATTTTTTTCACTGGCTTTTGCAGCACTGCGTTTAAAGGTGGCAGGCAGGCAGATCCATCTGCAATCTTCGGGAGAGAGCAGTTGGAAACAGAGGAGGACGGAAGGGGCACTGAGTTTGTGTGAGGCTGCTGCACTCTTTCAGATCCTTCCAAATTCTGGCTGCTCAATAGGTTCTTATCCAAGCTAAAAGCGTGGAGTTGAACTAAATTTTCCCTCCTCCTATGGCTACTGAAAAGACTGCAGTCGAGGGGAGCCTTCCATGTCTTGATCAAGTGAGAGTCACCCTCAAAGTTGTCTGTTACAAGCATTTTTATCAATCTTGTCCTCTCAATTCTTCAAATTTTCTTTAGAGAGGAGAAAATTGATCCACCATGTGCTGGAGACAAAGAAATATTGAAAGAACCTCTGGTGGCTGAGGCAAAGAGAGGCATGGGAGTTATATCATTGAAACCTGGGCTTTTTATTACTTGTCTCCACCAATTTGCTTGTCTGGACTGGTCTAGCAGGATGATATGGAATACTGGCTTTTGTCAGTGCTACACCAGAAGATATGACATCACTGAAAGTTTGCCTCCACCTGCTGACAAGGGAGCATAACCACTCATCTGGTTTGGTCTAGTAGGATAACAAGGAATCTTTTTATCCCCAGTTTCCATGGCAGTTTCTACTGAGAATTTTACAGGTACTATGATCAATTTTGTTGATATACATTCACAGATTCAACAGCCTCTGCCCTGTAACTTCAGTGTATTGGGGTCCTCCATGAAAGAACATGCAGGCGGGAAGCAGTATAAAATGCTGCAGGTTATACATTCTAAGAAATAATAGAAAAATGAAGGAAACCTCAGGGCAGACTCAAACTTTTCATCTGGATATCTATCATGCACAATATAAAGGACTCAACTGGCCACTGTCTAGTAGCTATAGCTCATAATGGACATCTGAAGATCTTAAATAAAAAGCAGCACAGCACACCAATAGTGCCCTGGAGTAACCGCACTCCAATTCTCTGGTGAGTCAGTGCTCATGTGAAACCATTGCCAGTCAGGAAGGGTTATGTCATAACAGAACTCTGCCACTTAGAAAGACATTTCCCAGAAGATAAAAGTGCCATTTACCACAAATTAAGGGCAAAGCAAAGCAAAGCAAAAATAGCAACAGGCATGACTTAAGGACAGAGTGGAACAGCTCAAATTCCTTTTTTTTTTATAAAGTCCCTCACACTTCTCAGCTGGTTGAGGGTGGAGGGCTATAGTATGAAATAACCAAAAAAAGGGAACTAGCAACTGAGCCAAAAGCAAAGGAAGCTCAGCTAGTGCCCCGAGTTTGCAGAGAGCATCAAGCGTCAAATTCCTCGTTCCATTTGGGAAAATTAGTCAGTTATCCGGAGAGCTACTGGGAGAGTGGGACTTGTACAAATGGTTATAGTACTAAGGAGTGCTGTAGAAAGTCTGGGGCCCTCACATGTGCTACAGAGAATCTAAAATGCTTATATGGCGTAATTCTGACCAGAGCTTAATGGACAGACTGTATGTGTAATTTCAGTCTTTATGTGCCATCATCTACTATGTTACTATATCTCGTCTTACTAAAGTAGGTAGGCAAGGTAAAGAAACGTCTTTCAGGATCAAGGTACTGCTGGAATGGTACTTAGGATCAGAAGCATTTAAGGGGATTTCTTATGTGTCTGTGGGAAAAATGCTTAGTACATCTGGCCTTAGTGTGTCAAACACACATCCCATAGAGCATAGGTGTCAAACCTGTCCTGGAGGGCCACAATCCTGCCAGGTTTTGGGATAGCCCTAATGAATATGCATGAGATATATATATGCATTAGAGATAGCCTGCCAACCTGACTGGTTTGTGGCCCTCCAGGACTGGATTTGGAGACCCCTGCTTTACACCTCTGTCATTTAAGATTGTGAGTGGGCAAGATGCAGATGTCCAAGACATCAAAAAGGTTAGATAGAATTTGTCACATTCCTCCTCACTTCTCACCACCACCAAAATATTGTCCATTAGACATCTTTTTGGTGGTGGTGAGAATCGAGGATGAATCTGACACATTCTAGCTACCCTTTTGATGTCTAGGACATCTGCACCTTGCCCACTCACCATCTTAAATGACAGAGGTGTAAAGCAGTGGTCTCCAAATCCAGTCCTGGAGGGCCACAAACCAGTCAGGTTGGCAGGCTCTCTCTAATGCATATATATCTCATGCATATTCATTAGGGCTATCCCAAAACCTGGCAGGATTGTGGCCCTCCAGGACAGGTTTGACACCTATGCCATAGAGGGACACATTTTTGGTATTACACTCAATAAGTTTACTTTATATTATTTTGTTTAATTTAAAAAATGTAATCTTGGAATTTTTTTAAATAAATCCTTGTGAATTAGATATTCTCTTTCTATTATTTGAGCATGATTAGGTGTCTGAGAATTTTTCAGCAGTCTGGATGATTGATTGTTCATAAAAGCAAAAATAGGCTATTGCCCCTCAATTCAAGCTCAAGTCAAGAACTGTACCGAGGGCATAGATTATTGGGGACAAGAAGAACTAGCTTAGTTTTGCTTTCATTTTTCACTGCTCTGCCTTGACAACTCATGCTGAGCCAAGGAACATTATGGGAAGCAAACTTACCTTCAACACAAAGGTGTTATCCTTGTCAGGCATCTCCAAAGGCATCGTCGTTCTAACTTCAAGGATCGCAGAGAGCGGGATGCTCACTTTAGGCTTTGAAGACTGCCGAAAGGGGAAGGAAGAATAGTGCATCATGATTTCTCTATAAAATTATATTCCGATTTAATATTTGCAGAAAGAATTAATTTCCCCAGAGGAAAATGAGACAGTGTAATTAAAAAGACCTTGATCAGATGAAGTTGGCCCCAGTGAAAGGCTTCAAACAAAATACGTACATTTTTCACTCTTTTTATGTTTTCCAACAGAATGCTAGAAATAATTATATAAATGGGATCAATGTCCCAGTCTCTGCCTATCCATAGGCATAGCACCGCTCCAAATAAAGGGGCACAATCAGATTTAGTATGCAGGAAGAAAATATGAATCTCTCAGGCAAGTTTGTAAACTAGAAACATTAGGTCAGTATTTTCAGAGAACCAAATCACCACAATTTCCTTATTGCTTTGCATGAGAAACTGTTAAAAGATGCGGAATATTGATCAATGCTCCATTCCAAAAGCCTCCCCCTACCCTTTCAGCACGTTGCCATAGAGCAACGGTCAGACAGGAAGAAAATAACTGAAGCAGCCAGCAAAGGATGGCACCAAAAGTGCACTTTCAAAGTCATTTCTACCACCCTCAACCTCACATTTCCAAAGTCATAGACATCCCCAACAGTTACATTATCCCCATGTGCGTGTGCACATATATTACAACTAGACACACAACCCACATTACTACATGTGCAAACGCTTGTCCCAGATTGACAGATGGCGAAGGATGGAACCTTCCAACCTATCTCCCCCATATCCCCCCTCTGTTTTTTTTAGTGCCAACTCCTGGCAACCCAGCTGCCTCTGGGTTATCTTGGCAATGTATCACCAGATGTAGATTGCCGGGCCTTTTCTTCCGAGGCAATGGAGGGTAAAGTGACTTGCCCAAGGTCATAAGGAGTGCCAGTGGGAATCAAACCCTTAATCTTCTGGCTATTTGGACAGTTGCTCTAACCACTAGGCTACTCCTCCTCCATACCCCCCCCTCCACAACCTAAACCCCACAGCCATATTCCCAAAATCCCACCACATACTCCTGTCATCCAAAAATATATACCCTCCCCCCTACACATTTATTTCCCCACATATGTGCATCCTCACACATACAATCCTCATCTACCCCTTCACAACTATACTCCCCGTACAGCCTTACCCCAAAACATACTACACACAACCACCCCTAAATGGACAACTACTACCGTAAAGCATAGTTACTCACCCGTAACAGCTGATCTCTGGGAACAGCAGGAATCAGCCCACACGGAACGCTCCCCAGCATCCAATAGAAAAGCCTTTGGGAGCACTCCACTGCGTCTGCGTGCCTGCATTCCCAACTCCTCTCCTCAGTTGAGTTTGTAGCTCAGAGGAAGATAAAAAAAATAAACAAACCCTACAACTTAGGGGAGGAGGGCGGGTTGTGAAGACCAATTCCTGCTGTTCCTGGGGGATCACCTGTTAAAGGTGAGTAACTAGGCTATCTCCAGGAATGCAGTCTTCACATATGGGACTCACTAGTTCCCAGGTACAAGACTGGTGGGGAGGAGGGGGGGTAGCAGTGATCCTTGAAGCCAAAAGCTTAAAGCCAAAGAGTCTGGAAGAGCTGTGGGTTACTGGACTATTCCAGGAGGCAATAATCCCCCATGATAATCTGGTCTCTTGTAGAAATCCGGGGCGGAGGGCAGGAGTTGAATTTAAGCCCCAAAGAGGTGCTGGAGTACAGCTTGGCCAAAGACAGTATCCAGACAATAGTGTGCAGCAAAAGTATGAATGGAGGGACAAATAGCTCCCCGACAGATCTCCTCAATGAATACTGGAGATTGGCTACAGAGGTTACCATAGCCCGCACATTATGAGCGGTGACATGATCCTCCAAAGAGTCCTGTCTGTGCATAAGCAAAATAAATGCAATCTTCTATCCATTTGGTTAGCGTATATTTCATCACCGGTAGGCCTAGATGACTAGGATCGAAGGAGATGAATAATTGAGAGATCTTCTGTGATCCTTCATTCTAAGTAGCAAGCCAAAGTAGCACTTGCAGTCCAAGGTGTGTAGTGCTGCTTCAGCTTGAGATGCATGTAGTCTAGGGAAGAAAATCTGTAGGATTACAAGCTGGTTTAGATGGAAGGAGGAGATTACCTTCAGAAATAAATGAGGATGGGTACACAAAAATCACCTTGTCATGGTGCAACCAAGTATAGGGCGGATCCAAGACCAGAGCGGCAAGCGGATGCAAGGACAATGAGGAAGATTACTTTCCAAGATAGAAACTTCAGTGAAGTTGTGGCTAAAGGCTTGAAAGGAGGCTTTAGAAGTTGAGCAAGAACCACATTGAGATCTCATGCCACCAGAGGTGTCTTAATTGGCAGCAGCAGACCCTGCATGAAACATGCTACTAAACGGGTGTGAGGAGATAAGACTGTCCATCCAGTAGTCTGTGAGAGGCCACAATGGCACTAAGGTGAACTCTCACTGAGTTAGTCTTAAGACCTGTTAAGGCTAAGAGGAGGAGATATTATAGAAGGGACTCCAGTGGACAAGAAAAGGGGTCAATGCCCTTTGGGGAGCATCAGAAGGCAAACAGACACCACTTGAAGCAGAAGATTGCCTGGTGGAATCTTTGCATGATGCAAAGATGATCTCTGTCTGCAGCAGGTCGAGGTCAGCGAGCACTAGCCCTTCAGCAACCATGCTGTCAGGCATAGGGAGTGAAGACTGGGATCGAGGAGCGTCTTGTTATCCTGAGAGAGGGGTCTGGGTGCAAATCCCAGACTGAGAGGTTGAATCTGAGCAAGTCGAAGAAGCAGAGGAAACCATGGTTAATGGGGCCAAAAGAGTGTTATGAGGATCATCAAGCCTTTGTTGGCCTCTAGCTTGAAAAGCATTTTGGGTATCAAGGGGATGGGTGGGAATGCGTACAGCAGTCCCTGTCCCCAGTGTAGAAGGAAAGCAGCCTGGACTTGTCTGTTCAGCAACAGAAGCCTGGAGCAAAAGAGTGGAAGCTGTGTGTTTTGTGGAGTGACAAAAAGATCTATGAATGGGGTTCCCTATGTGCGGAAGATCTAAGCAGCAGTCTCCTGCTGCAAGATACATTTGTGTGTACGAAGGATACAGCTTAGCCTGTCCGCAAGGACAGAGTTCGCCTGGGAGGTACACTGCTCTGAGGTGAATGTGGTGAGAGATGGTAAAGGACCACAGGCGAAGCACTTCCTCGCATAGGGGATAGGACCATGTCCCCCCCCCCATTTATTCAGATAGAACATGCCAACTTGGATGTCCATCCTGACTAGAACAGGTTGCCCTGAAAATTGGGGTTGGAAAACCCTAAGAGCATTTGCCAAAGCATGTAGTTTTAGGAGGTTGATCTGCAGGGCAGATTCCTGTTGTGTCCAGAGTTCCTGTGTGTTAGGTCGTTCAGATGCGGCCCCCCCCCCCCCCATCCTAGCTTGGACGCATCCGTTGTCAGGGTACATTGAAGTGGAGGCATCTGAAAGGGTGACCCGATGAGAAGGTTCTGTGTAGAGACCACCACCACTGAAAGGGGATCTAACCAGTTGAGGGGTGATGTGGATGTTGTTTCTGAGATGCCCCATTGCTTGAATCCATTGAGAAGACAGAGTCCACTGCACTTGTCGCATGTGTAATCGAGCGTAGGGGATGACATGGACTGTGGAGGCCATGTGTCCTAATAGCCATAGCATTTCTCGAGCTGCTACCCAGCTTTGCTTTTGTACTGTCTTTGCCAGCTCAATGAGGTGGGCAAGGCAATCCTGTTGAAAGAAAGCTCGGGCTTGTTGAGTTTCTAAGAGTGCTCCGATGAACGCTAGTCGTTGGGCTGGAGCAAGGTGAGACTTTGGGAAATTTATGACAAAGCCCAAATGTTGGAGCACTGTGATGGTGCGATGAAAGGAGAGCCTTACCTCTTGAAGGGAGTCTCTCCTGATCAGCCAGTCGCCTAAGTAAGGGAAGACAAATACCTCCAAGGTGCCTAAGTAGGCAGCGACTACTACCATGCATTTTCTGAAGGGGCCAAGGCTAGACCGAAAGGAAGACCCTGGTATTGATAGTGATCTCCCTGAAACATGAAGAGCTAATACCGTCTGTGTGAGGGATAGATCACTAAATGTGTGTACACCTCCTTTAGATCTAGAGAACATAGTCAAACCTGTCTCTGGAGGTATGGTAGAAGAGTTCCTAGAGAAATCAATTTTGAACTTTTCTCGGACTATGAATTTGTTTATGTCTCTGAGATCCAAGGTGGGCCCGAATCCTCCTGATTTTCTTTGGAATGAGAAAATATGGAAAGTAGAAGCCCATCCCTTCTATGGCAACCTGGGAGAACAGGATGGTCATCTCTTCTTTTAACAGAATGCTTTGAAGGGGTTGTGTGGGATACTCCCTTGTAAAGCTTTTTGCGGGGTAGGGTTTCAAAGTGAAGCTGATAACCGCTTTGGACAATCTGGAGTGTCCACTGCTCTGATGTTATGAGGTGCCATCTTTGGGCATAATGACAAAGTTTGCCTGCTATGAGGAGGGGTTGAGGACCCTTCAGGGGCAGATTGGCAATGCTATCCAGAAAGGAGTCAAAAACCAGGTGCAGTTGTGCCTGTGGAACTAGTTGAGGCTTAGGAGCCTTGGGTTTCTTGGGCTGGGAAGGGCCCTACTGTCTCTGCTGAGGATGCGGAGGCTGAAAGGTAGCAGATGGCAGGTAAGGATAGTATCTCTTTTTCTTAGACTAGAAAGATTTCTTGGGAAGAGCCTCTCTCTTGGATGGGTCAGCTGTTTTCCTGGAAAGACGTTTTAAGGAGAGATCGTCTATTTCCTCCAATCCTTGCCAAAAAGGTTTTCTCCAGTACATGAAATATTGGCTAGTTTATCTTGGACTAATACCACACACACAAAAACACTCACTGAGGATATATACACCTATTATCTTTTTTTTAGGGACAGCACAAATGCAATAGACCCTTGTGTGTGGCGCTTTTGGAGCGATTTATGGAGCTTTATACCTATGGAGCTTTATGCTCAGCAAGTTATATGCTGTCTTGCAGCAAGTTATGTGCTGTTTTAAGTTGTTGAATTACAAGAATAGTGATTTTTCCTCTAGAGATTGTTAGCGTTTGGTTGGAAATAATAATTATTTAGTGTAAGAGAACTGATGGAAGCTGGGTAATAAATTGGTATAAGTAAATAAAGCAAAGTTACTTACCTGTAACAGGTGATCTCTGGGAACAGCAGGAATAAGTCTTCACATATGGGTACGTCGGTACCGAAGGAGCCTGTGTGGGAACGCTCCCCAGCGTCCAATCAGAAAGCCTTTGGGAGCATCCCACAGCGCCTGCGTGCTGCTTTCCCGCCTTTCCCAACTGTCTCTCCTCAGTTGAGTTTTAGAGCTGAGACAGAGAGAGAGAGAGAGAGAGGGAAAGGAAAGAGAGATAGAGAGAGACACCTCCTAGGGGAGGTGGGTGGGTTGTGAAGACTTATTCCTGCTGTTCCCAGAGATCACCTGTTACAGGTAAGTAACTGTGCTATCTCCAGGAACAAGCAGGAACGAGTCTTCACATATGGGGACTCCCTAGCTTTAGATGCCAGGGAGAGATCCCAGAAGTTGTGTGTCCCTGGGACAGGGCTGCACTTCCCCACCTGGATCTCTGGCATCCCATGAGGGATGGTGGGTAGGAGTTGATTAAGTATGGAACAGGTGTTTAAGAACAGCCTGACCAAACAAGGCATCCCGGCGGGAGTCCTTGTCCAAGCAGTAATGGGCTGTGAAGGTATGAACCGAGGCCCAAGTGGCTGCTCGACAGATGTCGTCAATAGACACAGAGTTCAGATGAGCCATTGAGGCTGCCATGGCCCTCACATTGTGAGCTGTGACATGGCCCTCCAGAGAAAGGTTCTTGCTCTGATAGGCGAAAGAAATACACTGGGCAATCCAGTTAGAGCGTGTTCTCTTGGAGACTGGTAGTCCCAGATGAGAAGGATCAAAGGCAACAAAGAGTTAAGAAGACTTTCTATGTTGCTGTGTCCTTTGCAAGTAAAAAGCCAGAACTCTTTTACAGTCCAGGGTATGAAGATTCCTCTCTGCACTTGATGCATGAGGTCCTGGAAAAAAGACAGGTAGGTAGACCTCTTGGTTGAGGTGAAAAGGCGAGACCACCTTAGGCATGAAGTGTGGATTAGTCCTAAGGACCACCTTGTCATGGTGGAACCTTGTATAAGGTGGATTAGCTACGAGTGCTTGCAAGTCACTAATACGACGTGCTGATGTGATTGCAATGAGAAAAATAACCTTCCAAGAAAGGTATTTCAAGGAGGTGGAAGCCAAAGGTTCAAAAGGCAGCTTTATGAGCTGACCAAGAACTAAGTTTAAGTCCCATGCCACCGGGGGTGGTCTAATGGGAGGCTTTGTTAAAAGGAGGCCTCTCATGAATCTGGCTACAAGAGGATGAGAGGAAATAGGTTGTCCATTTAGAGGCTTAAGGGAAGCTGCAATAGCACTCAAATGGACCCTTACTGAATTTGTCTTAAGACCTGCATTTGATAGATGGAGGAGATACTCCAGCAAAGATTCCAGAGTTATGGCAAGGGGGTTAAGACCCTTCCCAGAACACCAGATAGTAAACCTCTTCCACTTGAAAGCATAAGAACGTCTAGTGGAAGGTTTTCTGGAAGCATAAAGAACATCTTTCACTTGTTGAGAAAGATGAAGATCTTGGAGATCTAGGCCTTCAGCAACCAAGCCCTGAGATGTAGAGACACTGGATTGGGATCCCACAACTTTCCGTCCTCTTGAGAGAGGAGGTCTGGAGCAGACCCTAACTCCAGGGAGGGAGCTTGAGAGAGATGTAGAAGCAGAGGGTACCACACTTGCCGTGGCCAATGTGGAGCTATGAGAATCATGTGGCCTCTGTCTCTCTGAAGCTTGAACAGGGTTTTGGGAATTAGGGGAATGGGTGGAAAGGCATAGAGGAAGTCTTGACCCCAGTGAAGGAGGAAAGCATCCCTTGCCTGAACTCCCTGAGCCAGAGTTCTGGAACAAAACCGGGGAAGTTTGGCATTCCACAGACTTGCAAAGAGGTCTATGTCCGGGGTTCCCCAAATTTGAAAAATCTTGGACACCTGGTCCATATGTAGGGACCACTCGTGTGGAAGCAGAACTCGACTGAGCCTGTCTGTCCAAGAGTTTTGAACGCCTGGAAGATAAACTGCCAGAAGATGAATGTGATGCTCTCTGGCGAGGGCCCACAGTCGCAAAGCTTCGTTGCAAAGCGACAGAGAGCCAGTTCCCCCCTGCTTGTTCACATAGAACATGGCTACCTGATTGTCATAAGAACATAAGAACATAAGATATGCCATACTGGGTCAGACCAAGGTCCATCAAGCCCAGTATTCTGTTTCCAACAGTGGCCAATCTAGGTCATATGTACCTAGCAGTTTCCCCAAGAGACACAAGTTCCACAATGCTTGTACTGGGTCAAGCATTGATATCTTCGGTCACTTCTTAATAATGGTTTATGGACCTTTCCTCCAGGAACTTGTCCAAACCTTTTTTAAACCCAGCTACACTAACAGCCTTTACTACATCCTCCGGTAACAAATTCCAGAGTTTGATTACACGTTGAGTGAAAAAATATTTTCTTTTATTAGTCTTAAATGGTTTACCCTGTAGCTTCATTGCATGTCCCCTAGTCTTTCTATATTCTGATAACGTAAACAATCGATCTACTTTTACCCGTTCCACTCCGTTCATTAATTTATAGACTTCTATCATATCTCCCCTCAGCCGTCTCTTTTCCAGGTTAAAGAGCCCTAACCTTTTTAGCCTTTCTTCATAGGAGTATCCTTCCATCCCCTTTACCATTTTGGTGGCTCTTCTCTGTACCTTTTCTAAAATCGCTATATCCAGTGGATAAGGACTGTCTTGTGGCTGAGCAGGGTGTGGAAAACCCGCAGAGCAAGGAAGATTGCTCTGAGTTCCAAGAGACTGATGTGTAGACAAGTCTCCTGTGGGGACCAGATGCCTTGGGTGGAGAGGTCTTGCAGATGAGCTCCCCACCCCATTGGAGAAGCATCTGTTGTAAGAGTTGCTTGGGGTAGAGACTGCTGAAAGGGGGACCCCAGCAACAGGTTTTGAGGGGACTTCCACCACTGAAGGGACAAAATAAGGCGACTTGTGTTTGCTATTTTGTCTGACAGGCAACCTAATGCCTGGGTCCATTGGGTGGATAAAGTCCACTGAGCTGCCCTCATGTGAAGGCGAGCATATGGTACCACATGCACGGTGGATGCCATGTGGCCTAGCAACTGTAACATCTCTCGAGCAGTTAGGAGGGGCTTCAACTCTGCTTGAGAAGCTAACTGCACCAAGCGAAGGCAACGGGCCTGGGGAAGATAGGCCCTTGCCCTTGAGGTATCCAACAACGCCCCTATAAACTCCAGGGACTGAGTAGGGATCAAATTGGATTTTGGGATGTTTATTACCAGCCCTAAATACTGAAGGATACGCATTGTGCAGGTTAGAGAAGTCTTGGCCTCTGATTGAGTGGGAGCTCGAATGAGCCAGTCGTCCAGGTAAGGAAAGACGAATATCCCCAGGGTGCGCAGAAAAGCAGCTACCACTGCCATGCATTTCGTGAACACCCTTGGTGCAGAGGCCAGACCAAAAGGGAGCACTCTGTATTGATAGTGCTTCTCTTGGAAAAGGAACCGAAGGAACCTTCTGTGAGTTGGATGGATGAGAACATGAGTGTACGCATCCTTGAGATCTGGAGAACAAAGCCAATGCTGATTCTGAAGGTATGGCAGCAGAGTTCCCAGAGAAACCATCTTGAATTTTTCCTTGACTAGGAATTTGTTCAACTCTCTGAGATCTAAGATGGGTCTGAAGCCCCCTGTTTTCTTTGGAATAAGAAAATAGGGGGAGTAGAACCCTGTGCCCTGTTGAAGAGGCACTTCCTCTATTGCCCCCTGGGCGAGAAGAGTGGCAGCCTCCTGCCCCAACAGGTTGAGGAGGGAGGTTGGAGAATTGAACTGGTGCACTCTTGTGAGAGGGGACAAGCTTGAAAAATGGAGTTTGTACCCCTCTCTTATGATGGAGAGTGTCCAATGCTCTGCTGTGATTTGCCCCCACCTGGGAGCAAAGTGACATAACCTTCCTGGAATGGTGGAGGGCTCTGGTCCTTCCAGAGCCAGGAAGGCTAAGTTCTCTAGCGAAAAGTCAAAGGCCCTGAGGGGGGGCTGAGTTTGCTGGGCTGGAGCAGGCCTAGCAGCCTTTGCTTTGCTCTGTTTGGATGATTGCTGACGTTTGGTAGGGAACTGAGCTGCAGAAGATGCCCGCTGACCACAAGCAGGATAGAATCTTCTCTTTTTAGAAAAAGGTGTTTTCTTGAATAACCTTTTCTTAGCAGGAGCAGCTGTGGATTTAGATTAGTCTATCCAAAGCAAAACTTTTCAGCATCCGATTGGCCTTTGCTTGCCAATCCTTACCAAACAGGTTCTCACCTGTACAAGGGATATTTCCCAATTCATCTAGAACCCAGATCTCCAAATCAGATGCTTGAAGCCAAGCAATCCTACGTGCACCTATGGCAATAGCTGAGGCTCTGCTTACGCATTCAAAGGAGTCGAAAGCTGCACGGTTGGAGAATTTGGAGATATCTTGGGCATGTTTGAGCCCAGTGAGGAAGTCTTGCCTTTTATCTTCAGACATAAAAGGACTTAAAGTCTGCAAATGGTCAGTGACTTCTTTTAAGAACATTCCCATGTAGAGACTATAAGAATTAATTCTCGCAGCAAGCATGGAAGCTTGGAAGACTCTTCTTCCAAAAGCATCCAGGGTTCTACATTCACGTCCTGGAGGATTATAGGCATGTCTTTTGGCACTTCTAATCTTTCTCATTGCAGACTCAACCACAATAGAGTGGTGAGGAAGTTGAGTTTTCTGGAAACCATGACAAGGAGGGACACGATACATGGTATCCAACCTGCGAGAATGAGGAGAGGTGGTTAGAGGTGCTTCCCACATCCTCAACATGAGATCATACAGAATCTCATGAACAGGCAAGGTAGCTGCCTCCTTAGGAGTTTTAGGATATTGTAAAATATCTAACTCCTTGGCTCTGGGCTCTGTCTCAGGGGCCACTGTGATGGAGAGGCCCCGAGCCACCTCCCTGATAAAGTCTTGAAAAGACAAGTCCTCTGGAGGAGACATCTTTCGTTTAGGAGAGGATTCCTCCTGTGGAATAAGCATCACTGCATCGACCGACTCTTCAGAATCATCAGAGTCCTCAGAGGAATCGAAGTATCGTCTGTCCGGATGCTCTTGTAAGGCCCGATACCATACCGACCGGGATTGGTATTGGGAATAACCGGTACCGGGGTATCGGTACCGGAGGGCTTCAGAGGACAGAGTACCGGCAAAGCGGACACCGATGCTGATGTCGATGCCACCGGTACCGGGATCGGTACCGATGGCGATGCTAGAGCCGGTACCAGCGGAGTAGTCTGTTGCGGTACCACGGGCGTCGATGCCACAAGGAAAGCCGCCAGACTGCATTCCATGGACAGAATCCTCTGATCCATCGA
Organism: Ichthyophis bannanicus; assembly: GCA_033557465.1. Taxonomy (NCBI): domain Eukaryota; kingdom Metazoa; phylum Chordata; class Amphibia; order Gymnophiona; family Ichthyophiidae; genus Ichthyophis; species Ichthyophis bannanicus. Next base: position 242,950,828 of record CM066042.1, on the reverse strand, counting down.
CGCCGCCAATGCTTGGAAGTCGGTACCGGTGGAGGCCACCGGTACCCCAGAGCATGGCACCAGGAGATCTGTCGAGGCCACGCCATCGAGATCATCCTGGAACCCCGATGATGATGCTTTAGAGGCCGAAGCCTCCCGCCGGGGTAATTTTGCCGGTGCAGAATCCTCGAGGGCAACGCCAGAGGCATCTCGATGCTTAGGAGATCTACCCTTCGAGGACCGGCTGGATTTATGTTTAGTTACCTGAGATCCATATGAGGAAGAAGCAGCCTTGGAAGACGTCAATGCCACCGAAGCCATATCAGAGGGAAACAGGGTACTGAGCTTGGCAGCTCGGTTCTGCCGACCTCTTTTAGACATCATGGAACAGGACACAATCTGTTATGGAATGGTCAGGACCTAAACATTTTAGACACCAGTCATGGGTGTCGGTGACGGAAATGGTACCGCCACATTTTGTGCACTTTTTAAATCCTGAGGCAGGCTTTTCCATATTTAAGGAAAAAAGGTTTTAGGCCTAAGGCCCAAAACGCAAGTGCACATGAAGAAAAAGAACGGAAAAAAAAGGTTTTTTGGGGTTTTTTTTACAAGAAGAAAAGAACAAAGACCGGCAGTACTGGTACAGCGTCGAAGAAGGCAGACGCGACACAAAAGAAATAAAGAAAAAATAAGGAAATTCTTCTGTGGTGACAGGAACACGACCTGCTGGCTCCGCGGAAAAAGAAGAACTGAGGAGAGACAGTTGGGAAAAGCAGGAAGGCAGCACGCAGGCACTGTGGGATGCTCCCAAAGGCTTTCTGATTGGACGCTGGGGAGCATTCCCTCGCAGGCTCTGTCGGTACCGACGTACCCATAAGTGAAGACTCATTCCTGCTTGTTCCTGGAGATTAAAAGTTGATAAAGAGGAATTTTTTAGACCTGTGATGGTATTCTATAGTGATTCCCCTTCTGGCATACATAGGCTGCCGCATAGAGGGAGAGTGGGATTACTGAGGTCTTTTCTCCTCTATTTCAGGTTTTCTTCCGAAGTATCATATTTTGTAATTTCTAATAGATGGAATTAAAAGTAATGAGGCACTGAGGTTTTGTTAGTTTATCTTGGATCCATTGCTTGGGATCTGATGCCTGTAACCAGGCCATTCTACGAACCCCAATGCAGACTGCTGAAGCTCTGCTGTTTGATTCAAAGGCATCAAAAGAGGCCCTGGTAAGAAACTTTGAAGTACTTTGGCCTTGCGTGATGAGTGTCTGGAAAGCACTCCGCTTATCCTCAGGCAGCATGGGGATGAAGGTCTCCAGATCCCTGGTGACATCCTTCAGAAACATGCCCATGTACAGTATGTAAGATTTTATTCTGGAGGCCAACATGCATGCTTGGAAGCATCGACGCCCAAAGGCATCAAGTGTCCTCAAATCTCTGCCAGGTGGCATGGATCAATGTTTCTTAGAGTTCTTTATGCAGTGCATCGCCAATTTCACAACCATGGTGTAGCGGGGCAGCTGAGGTTTTTGGAAGCCTGGGCACTCTGGTACTCTGTACATGATATCAAGCCTTTTGCTGATAGGTGGAACCATGAGCGGGGCTTCCCACATGTGGAGAATATCCTGTAGGATCAGAGACACAGGCAATGTAGCAGCCTTCTTGGGTGTGGGAGGGTATTGGAGTATTTCCAGTTCCTCTGCCCTCAGTTCCTTGTCTGAGGCTATTGTGATTATGAGCCCTGCTGCCATATGACATATGAAGTCTTGAAAGAACATATCCTCTGGTGGGGACAGACATCATTCCTGAGGCAGCGAAGGTCTGAAGGGATGTCTTGAAGTTCTTAGGAATTAAGTGATCCCTTGTCAGAATCTGAAGAACTGGAATCAGAGTCTGGCAAAAAGTCAAAGTATCAGCGGTCCTGAGTTCGACCTCGATGTTCCGTGTACATCAAAGGTCTATGCCGATACTGATGCATGGAAGTATTGGAACCGAGAGCTATGTCAGTCTGAGGCTCGGTCATTTCCAACAGCAATACCGCCCTTGGGGATTCTGTCTATGCCAGCTCAAGGGCCAGCATTGGGGCTGAAGCCTGCACTCCTGGAGCTCTAAATGTTATCAGTATCGAGGCTGCCAGGAGTGCTGCCAAACTCCTCTCGAGAGCCACCACGTGCTGGTCCAGGGATATGGCTGATGTCTGGTTGGACTCTCCTATGGGAGATTCAGGGAGAGAGCCTCTTTCAATTGAAAGCAAGTTCTGCTACGAGGGGACATGGGATGAGGATGAAGGGAGATAGATTCAGGAGTGATATGCGGAAATATTTCTTTACAGAAAGAGTAGTGGATCCATGGAATAGTCTCCCAGTGGAGGTGGTAGAGATGAGGACAGTAACTGAATTCAAAAAAGCATGGGACCAACACAGAGGATCTCTAAAGGTAAAAAGTGGACTGTTGTAGTTGTTGTTATGGAAGGACAGACTAGATAGGCCATGTGGTCTTTTTCTGTCATCATGTTTCTATGTTTCTGAACCACCATCCCAGAACATGGAACCGGCACCTCTCCAGAGACTGATTCCCCGGGAGCATCCCAGAGCCCCTCTTGTGCTTTGGAGGGGCTGTTTGGCTGGTCGGTCTACATCAGAAGCACCTCTAAGGGAGTCATGATGCTTATACTGGGACTTCTCTCTGGTCTCTGAATCGGTCTTCAATGCTGATTCTGATGACTTAGGAGTGGCCAGAGACTTAGACTTACTTTTATATTTGAACTCTAAAGAAACCTGAGACCCGTGAGAGGAAGAAGTGGAAGCCACTGACATCAAGTCTGAGGCGAACAACAATCTGTACTGTCTGACTCGGATCTTTAAGCCTCTCTTTGTCATTTGCTGGCACAAAGGATAAGAGTTGGGTTGATGTTCAGGCCCTAAACATTTGAGACACCAGTCATGTTTATCAGTGACTGATACGATGCCAGCACACTTGATACACTTAAAACTACTAGTTGGCTTTTCCATGCCTCAAAAAAGTTGTCTTCAGATTGAAGAAAAGGCTACGGAGGCCTAAAGGTCTAATTTAGCGGTGAAACCACATTTAAAGAAAAAAGAAAAATAAATGAAAAATAAAGAATTATCGGGGCCGGAATCTGATTCACTGGTGTCAATGGGAAGGCTGAAAACACAATGTTCCACGTAAAAAAAGATGAAGTTTTTTGGCAGTGACAGGATGACACATCCTGACGACTCCGTGGAAAACGAAGAACTGAGTTGGGAAGGCAGGCATGCAGGTACAGTGGAGTGCTTCCAAAGGCTTTCCTATTGGATGCTGGGGAGGGTTCCCACACGGGCTCAGTGTTGATGTCACCCATATGTGAAGACTGCATTCCTGCTAGTTCCGAGAGATCAGCTCTGAGCTAGACCACCTCCATAGATAGTAACACTCATCCCCCCCACAAAGTCTCAACCATACTCTGACCGTATACCCCCTTCCCCACATCCAGACATATATAACCCCACCCACACTTCCATCGCACTCCACCCCTCCCACCTTACGTTTTCGTAGCATTCGTTCATTTTTGGATCACCGGGCCCAGATAACCATGCTTTTACACACTGCGATAGAGACTTGACTATTGCAATATTGTTTATCTAGGCCTTCCACAGGTCCCTCTGTCGCCTCCAGACCATCCAAAATACAGCTCTTCGCATACTAGCTCACACACGCAAATTTGATCATATATCCTCTATTTGTCAAATATCATTGGTTACCTATAAATTCTCAGATCATTTTCAAGCTTCTTGCCCTGACACACAAAATTATTCATGACAGTTCCGGATTACTTGTCTACTATTGTCTCCGTATATGCCCCAGCAAGATTTCTTCGCTCGCTCCATAATTTTTATTTACACCTCCCCTCCTTGCGGGAAATAAAGTATGAATCTACAAGAAAATTAGCTTTTTTCTGCTGCAGTTGCAGCACACTGGAATGGCTTGCCTGGCCACCTCCGCACAGAATTAAATTTCAAGTGCTTCAAAAAAATCTGAAAACCATCCTTTTTAGGCCTGCTTTTAACTTAACTTACCTGAGTAGCTATTATGGTACGAAATGCCCATGCTTTGGGCATGGTAAGGACAGCCCTACAGGCTAAGGGAATTGTGTGTATTTATCTTTATGTCTTATTCTGTTTGCCCATCTTTTCTATGCTGTTCCTATCTCTCCTATACTGTCCTGCCTACACTATGGAATTCCTTTCACTTCTTTTCTTTTTAATTATTGTACACCACATAGATTGCTATGCAATGTTGCAGTATATCAAATAAAATATAGCCCTAACTATAACCATATGAATCTAATTTGGTAAACAATCCTGAAGCCATGCTCTTGCATGCTACCCCTTTTCATTTTAAGTCTATCACTGAAGAGGATAAGAATACAACGCAACATTAATATGGTCTTTATTCCTGCAGTAAGCCAGGACTGCAGAGAAATCTTGGGACTAGACACACTGTTTTCTCCTATCAGGAGAAACGCCCTACCCCTTGACATTTGCTCTGAAAATTCATTAAAAACAAAAAAAGTTAGTGAAAACTTGGCTCTTTCACCAATTTTATGCCAATTAGCTTTAAGTCTTTTTAAATTTTTTTTGCACAAGCACCCTTGTTATCTTTTCCTGTTTATCTTCCAGCTTTATTACATTGTTACCCGTATTTACATAAGATCTATCATACTGGGTCAGACCAATGGTCCTTCAAGCCCAATATCCTGTTTCCAACCGTGGTCACTACAGGTCACAAGCACCTGGCAGGATATAAGTTCTATTCACCTTTCCTAATGTTTGCCTTTTATATCTGCAGTAATTCTTTATTTATTGTATTTCCTTGTTTAATTTTTTCAATAACTATTTGTTAAAATATCTAGTTTATCATGCTTACCTGTCAATTTGTCAAATGGCAATATACAAAATACTCATAAATAATGGAATGAGTAAGAAACCATTCCCATATTAACTTGTCCCACAATTTTATAAAGCACTATTCTTATTCTCTCACAGGCATCCATTCTGCAAGCTGAAAAGACCAAATCTATTTAGTCTCTCTTCATAAAAGGGAGCTCTTCCATCCCCGTGATCATTTTTGTTCCCTTCGCTACCCTTTTTAATTCCATTACATCTGTTATGTATATGTGACCAGAATTGCACACAAAACTCAAGATGTGGTCATGAGTCGTACCATGAACTGACAGGCATTTATGGTACTCCAACTTTTGTTTTCTATTCTGTTTTAACAAAGCAACATAAGATGTACTATACCGGGTCAGACCATAATCTCCATCAAAACCTGCATCCTGTTCGTGACAGTGGCCAATTCAGGTCACATGTACCTGGCTGCACACTGACCCGAAAATTAAAATGTATTGTCCACAATGACTCAAAGATCATTTTACTGGGTAGCAATTACTAAATATGGAACCAGCTCTGTATCTATAATTAGAATGATTTTTCCTTATGTGCATCACCTGAAACTTATCCTTATTAGATTTCATCTGCTGTTTAAATGCCCAATTCTTCAATATCTTCCTGCAAGTTCTCATAATCCACAAGTTTTAATTGCTTTGAATAACTACATAAGAACATAAGATATGCCATACTGGGTCAGACGAAGGTCCTTCGAGCCCATTATCCTGTTTCCAATAGTGGCCAATCTAGGTCACAAGTACCTACCAGTTTCCCCAAAAGACACAGGTTCCACAATGCTTGTTTTGCAGCAAGCAGTAGATTTCCCAGGTCCCCTTTAATAATGGTTTATAGACCTTTCCTCCAGGAACTTGTCCAAACCTTTTTTAAGTCCAGTTAAATTAACAGCTTTTACTACATCCTCCAGTAACAAATTCCAGAGTTTGATTACGCATTGAGTGAGAAAATATTTTCTCTTATTAGTCTTAAATAGGTTACACTGTAGCTTCATTGCATGTCCCCTAGTCTTTCTATATTTTGACAGCATAAACAAATCGATCTATGTTTACCCGTTTCACTCCATTCATTAATTTATAGACCTCTATCATATCTCCCCTCAGCTGTCTTTTTTTCCAGGTTGAAGAGCCCTAACCTTTTTAGCCTCTCCTCATAGGGGTATCCTTCTATCTCCTTTACCATTTTGGTGGCTCTTCTCTGTACCTTTTCCAATACTGCTTTATCCTTTTTAAGATACGGTGACCAGAATTATGTATCATCTACAAATTTGATTATCCTGCTCACTGTCCCCTTTTACAGATCATTTGTCTATTTATACAAAGTTTTATAAACTCAGTCCTAGCCTAGAAAAAAAAACTATCCATGACAGATCCCTGAGGTTTTCTACTATTCATCTCTCTCCTTTGGGAAGACCCTTTAGATCTACTCCAAATTTCCATATTTTAATTAATTACTGATCCCAAAATAAAACACCACCTTCTATTCCATTTGTTTCAAAATTTAACTAAGTTGACTTTGTCAAATGCCTTGTGAAAATGCAGATATATTATCTCAACCAACTCGCACTTAATTTCAGAGGCTTCTTCGTGTGGGTAGAAAAGGTTCCAATCTGCCCGGTCTAAAAGTTACAATATTCAAAACAAAGGTGATCAAAAACAAATCTAGCATAGTGCTGAATTCAATAAACTCACGCATGAGTGAAAGTATGTAATTAAATATATCATGGAAGAGAACACATCTGAAAAATGCATTTTAACTGCTTTTATAGATGTGTGTTTCAGGGATGCCCAGGATAGCCAGCATATCCCTCTCCTCCATCCCGCCCCTCTTCCACCCAGTCTAGGCAGGATCTTTTCCCCCCCCCCCGACTTCCTAACCCTTTCCTCCATGTGCAGGATCTCTCCCCATCCCAACTACTCTTGATGCCCCGAAGTGCTGTATAGCAGCTGCGCACCCTCTGAGCAGACAGAGGTGCTCAAGCTCTTCTGAGCTAGATCCCCCTCTATCGCAGTACGGAAAACGACAGTGGGAGTGAAGGGGAAAAATGAGTAAGTTGGCTTGAAATCATGAGAAGAGGGGGAATCTTTGTAGTGTGCATGACCCACTCCAATTACTGTGTCACATGCATAACATGGGCGACTTGCTATCTCTGGTCTTTTGCAAAGGATGATGGATGGGGGGGGGGGGTTCCCTTAGACTTGGGTGTGGAGGAGGGATCTCTTGATTTGAAATGTTGAGATAGCAGCCCTTGGGACATGGCGGACTCATTAATAACCTGTGAAATCTAGAAATATTAATGACAGTCTATCCTCCACACCCTAGGAGCCCTAGCCCCTGCTTCCTTTCCTTCCTAGCTTCTGCCCTTGCTTGTTCATGGTGCTGGCAAGAAAGAGGATCAGATGTGGAAGGCCTGCAATGGAAGGAGGGAAGTAAAGAGACAGACAGGATGGACACTGGAGGGTGATGGGCCAGGTGGAAGTGTAGTGGAAATTACAATGGAGGTCAGTTCGAAAGAGCATAGACAAAATCCATAAAGTCTCACGTTCTCTTCTCCTCCCCCTACCCCAGAGCTCTAACCAGCCTCCCACCTTCTCACTTGAGTGGACTGACAGGCAATGCCTCCGATCACTCTGACACAAGAACCATGGGACTTCCTTTTTCTTTTTCAAGTCCTGCCTCTGCCTTTGTCCCATGCAACAGACACTGCCCATGAGCTGTGGCACACGACTCATTAAAACATAGAGATCAGTAGCAAAAGGAATAGCGAGCCAAGACTTTCATACTCTCAAGCTGACTGCAGCTATCCATACCAGCAGACTGACTGCGACAGCTAAACCTACTTCCATGGGCAATGGTCAGATGTGGTCCATGAGCAGTTTGGGGATTTATGATGTATGGCAAGGGCAATTTCTAAAGGAATTTGCCCAGGTAACCAATGAGTCATTCACATAAATCACCACTGGTGAAAAAACGGCCGATCCCATATTGAGGGTGTAATTTCATAAAGAGTGGTTACTCACCTGTAACAGGTGATCTCCGGGAACAGCAGGCATCAGTCTTCACATATTGGTGACTTTGGCTCGATGGAGCCTGTGCGGGAACGCTCCCCAGTGTACAACAGGAAAGCCTTTGGGAGCACTCCACTGCACGCCTCCCTTTCCAACTCCTCTCCTCAGTTTAGCTTGTAGCTGAGAGGAAGAGAAAAAAATAAAGGAACCCTACAACTCCTAGAGTAGGAGGGCAGGTTGTGTTCCCAGAGATCACCTGTTATAGGTAAGCAACCACTCTGTCTCCAGAAACAAGCAAGAATGCAGTCTTCACATATGGGACTCACTAGCTCCCAGGTACCAGAATGGTATGAGGGGAGAGAACAGTGGTCCCTGAGGCCAAATGATTGAAGCTGAAGAGTTTGGAAGTATTGTGCGCCAATGGACTTAATTCTAGGAGGTGATACTCTTCCAGTGATAGTCTGGTCTCTTGTAGAAGTCCTGGATGGAGAGTAGGAGTTGAGTTTAAGTCCCAAAGAGGTAGTGGGGTACATCTTGGCCAAAGACAGCGTCCCGATGAGATTCCCTGTCCAGATAATAATGTGAAGCAAAAGTATGAATGGAGGATGAGGTAGCTGCCTGACAGATCTCCTCAATGGATACTAAACAGAGATTGGCTACAGAGGATGTCATAGCCCACACATTATGAGCAGTGACATGACCCTCCAAGGAAAGTCCTGCCTGTGCATAAACAAAAGAAATGCAAACTGCTATCCATATGGATAGAGTACATTTCATCACCGGTAGGCCTAGATAACTAGCATCAAAGGAGTTGAATAATTGAGAGGATCTTCTGTGATCCTTCATTCTTTTCAAGTAGTAAGCCAGCGCTCACTTGCAGTCCAAGGTGTGTAGCAATTTCAACCCTAGATTCATGTGGTCTCGGAAAGAAAATCGGTAGGATGACCAACTGATTTAGATGGAAGGAGGACAGTACCTTTGGAAGGAAATGTGGATGGGTATGCAGAACCACCTTGTCATAGTGGAACCTGGTTTAGGGCATGTCTGCCACCAGAGCCTGCAGTTCACTGAAGCGGCAAGGGAAGGTGAGGGCAATAAGCAAGATTACCTTCCAAGATAGAACCTTAAGTGAAGGGGTGACTAAAGGCTCAAAAGAAGGCTTTAGAAGTTGAGCGAGAACCCCATTGAGATCCCATGCCAGCAGAGGCTGCTTAATTGGCCGCTTGGACAGCAGCAGACCACGCATTAAACATGCTACTAAGGGGTGTGAGGAGATAAGCTGTCCATTCAGTAGTCTGTGAGAGGCCACAATGGCACTAAAGTGAACCCTCACTGAGTTAGTCTTGTTATGGATAAGTGGAGAAGGGACTCCACTGGGCAAGAAAAGAAGTTAATGCCCTTTGGAGAGCACCAGAGAGCAAACCTACGCCACTTGAAGGCATATTGAAGGCCAAATTGTTGAAGTATTTAGTGCAAAAAGTGAACACTTCAAACTTGATTTTGTTATCCACTTGGGCACAAATGACCTGGCTAGAAACAGTGCCTCTACAGTCCAAAAGGACTTCCAATCTCTTGGAAAGAAACTCAAGCCCATTGTTAACACTGTTGCATTCTCAAAGGTTCTGCCTGTTCTTGGTAAGGGAACAAAAAGGCTGCATCGCATTAATAGCTTTAATACATGGCTCCAGACCTGGTGCAAACAAGAAGGATTCAGATTTATTGGTGACTGGGGAAACAGATGGACCAACAAGAGGCTATACTGTGCTGATGGACTACATCTCTCTGTCGCGGGGAAAAGAATCTTAAGTGAAAAGTTCAGGCAGTATGTGCATATGCATTTAAACTAGGAAAAGGGGGTGACGGATGTGGAAGGTCAAGACCGGCACACCACCCCCTGCAAAAGCAGAATAATATCAGAAACAGCCACACTTTTACATCACACATCAAAAACAAGTGGGAAGATGTGGGCAGAACAAAATCAATGCAAAATATACACAAGCCAGGTAAATGCTGGAAAGCAATGAGCACAAATGCTCGAAGTTTAGCCAACAAAGTTCCGGACCTGGAAGCCCTAATGGTGTAAATAGATTTGGACATTGTGGCCATTACAGAAATATGGTTTAATGAATCGCATGATTGGGATATAGCCATAGCTGGCTATAATCTATTCAGAAGAGACAGAGAAAATGGAAAAGGAGGAGTAGCCGCCTTGTATGTCAAAAGCAATATTAAAGCTACTGAAATGCAGGGGACATGGGGAAAAGAAGCAGCCCTCTGGATTGTGTTGGAAAGAGGAGATGGCACTGTCATCCATACTGCTGTAGTCTACAGACCTCCGACTCAAATTGAAGAGACAGATAACGATTTGATTATAGATATTGCCAAGATAGCCACAAAGGGGGAAGCAATCATTTTGGGTGACTTTAATCTACCTGATGTGGAGTGGATTACTCCTTCTGCACATCTGGAAAGAAGCAAGAAAATTGTAGATGCTCTCCAAGATGCATCACTTAGACAAATGGTGATGGAACCAACCAGGGAAAGCTCAACGCTGGATTTAGTGCTCACCAACGGTGATAGCGTGTCGAATGTCTGCGTGAGTGCCCCTGTGAGCAACTGCGATCATCACACAGTGTGGTTTGAGATAAAAGCCAAGGTACAGGCCAAACATAGCAAGCTCAAAGTCCTAAACTTCAAAAACACTGACTTCAATAAAATGGCCTAGTACCTAAAGGAGGAGATGACGGGGTGGAAGGAGATAAGGGAAGTGGAATTGCAATGGGCTAAACTAAAGGTGGCAATAAAAGAGGCAACAGACAAATATGTAAAAAAAGTAAACAAAAACAAGAGGAGAAGGAAACCTATTTGGTTTTCCAAAGAAGTGGCTGCTCAAATAAAGGCAAAAAAACACAGCTTTAGCAAAATTCAAAAGCTTACAAACAGAAACAGAAATGAATACAGGCTCAAACTCAGAGTCAAAAAGAGAAATAAGGATAGCAAAATCAAAGGCAGAGGAAAAGATGGCTAAAGATGTTAAGGGTGGCAACAAAACTTTCTTCAGGTATATTCGGGAAAGGAAGAAGATCAGAGTTGGAAATGCATGACTCAGAAGTGCTGGGAAAGGATTCGTGGAAAGTGACATAGAAAAAGCGAAATTACTAAACAAATACTTCTGCTCTGTTTTTACTAAAGAAAATCCTGGAGGTGGACCAGCTGTGACTCCCAAATATAAAAATGGGAATGTAGTAAATACCACACCATTCACAGAAGATGAGGTGTTGGAACAATTTGCTAAACTGAAAGTGGACAAAGCCATGGGGCCGGATGGGATACATCCCAGGATACTGAAAGAGCTCAGAGAGGTTCTTGCAGGGCCGTTAAAGGATGTATTCAACAGATCCTTGGAAACAGGAGAGGTTCCTCAGGACTGGAGAATGGCTGATGTCGTATTTCTACACAAAAGTGGTGACAGGGAAGAAGTGTCAAACTACAGACCCATGAGCCTTACCTCGGTGGCGGGAAAAGTAATGGAGGAGCTCCTGAAAGAGCGAATAGTTAACTTTCTCAAAACCAACAGGTTGCAAGATCCGAGGCAACATGGTTTTACTGAAGGACGGTCTTGCCAAACAAATCTGATTGAGTTTTTTGACTGGGTGACCAAGGAACTAGATCAGGGGCATGCGATGGATGTCATCTACCTGGATTTCAGCAAATCCTTTGATACTGTTCCTCATAGGAAGCTTGTCAAACTTAGTAGCTTGGGGATGGGTACCAAGATGATAAACTGGATTAGAAATTGGTTGACTGACAGACGACAGAAGGTGATGGTACATGGAGCTCAAAGGTGATTAGCGGGGTGCCCCAGGGTTCGGTCCTGGGCCCGGCACTGTTCAATGTATTTGTGAGTGATATTGCTGAAGGACTGAATGGAAAAGTCTGTCTTTTTGCAGATAACACAAAAATTTGCAACAGAGTGGACTCCCCTGAGGGAGTGGATAACATGAGGAACGATCTACAAAAGCTGAAAAAATGGTCTAATGCTTGGCAATTACGATTTAATGTGAAAAAGTGCAGTGTCATGCACTTGGGTAGCAGAAATCCAAGGGAAATGTACGCAATAGGGGGCGAGAGGTTGGTGTGCATGGTTCAGGAGAAAGACCTTGTGTGATTATCTCTGATGATCTCAAGGTGGCAAAACAGTGCGACAAGGCAGTGGCAAAAGCCAGGAGGATGTTGGGCTGCATACAAAGAGGGATTACCAGCAGAAAGGAAGAGGTACTTATGCCACTGTACAGGTCGCTGGTGAGGCCTCACCTGGAATACTGTGTTTAGTTTTGGAGACCATATTTTGCAAAAGATGTAAAAAGACTGGAAACTGTTCAGAGGAAGGCGACCAAAATGATTTGGAGCCTGCGTAAGAAACCTTATGAGAAGAGACTTGAAGACCTAAATATGTACACTTTGGAGGAGAGGAAGGATAGGGGAGATACGATTCAGACCTTTAAATACTTAAAGAGGAACAATGAACAAACAAACCTCTTCCAAAGACGGGGAAGCTGCAAAACTAGAGGGCATAACATGAAGCTGCAAGGTGGAAAATTGAAAGGCAATGTCAGGAAATATTTTTTCACTGAAAGGGTGGTGGATGCGTGGAATGCTCTCCCGATGGAAGTGGTGGGGGCAAACACGGTGACAGAATTCAAAACAGCATGGGACAAGCACAGCGGATCCATTTACAGCAACAGGATAAAAACAAAATAAACTGAACCATCTAACTTCTCAACAAATAGGGGTGTTCTACATGGAGTGGTGGGTCCACCCCTAAACAAAGACATGGGGAGGGGTGGCCTGCACAGAGCGATAGTGCACCTACTCTTGCCGTATCTTGCTGGGCAGACTGGATGGACCATGCTGGTCTTTATCTGCCGTCATTTACTATGTTACTATGTTACTATAAGATTGCCTGGTGAAACGTTTGCGTGATGTAAGGAGAACATCTTTGACTGCCTGTGGCAGGTCAAGGTCAGCGAGCACTAGCCCTTCAGCAGCCATGCTGTTAGATATAGGAAGTGAAGATTGTGATGGAGGAGTGTCCCACTATCCTGAGAGAGGATTTTGCGCACAAATCCCAGACTGAGGGTTTGAGGCTGCACAATCCGAAGAAGCAGAGGAAACCACAGCTGACAAGGCCAAAAGGGGGCTATGAGGATCATGGAGCCCCTGTCGGCCTGTAGCATGAAAAAAGTCTTGGGTATCAAGGGAATGGGTGGGAATGCGTAGAGCAGTCCTTGTCCCCATTGTAGAAGGAAGGCATCCTGGGCCTGTCGGTGCAGTGACGGGAGCCTGGAGCAGAAGAATGGAAGCTGTGTGTTTTGCGGCGTGACAAAAAGATCTATGCGTGGGGTTCCTATGTGTGGAAGATCCAAGCAGCAGTCTCCCAATCTAAGGTCCATTCATATAGATGGATAAATGATACTGCTTAGCCTGTCCGCCATGATATTGAGTTTGCCGGGGAGATACACCACTCTGAGGTGAATGCAGTGTGATATGGCAAAGGACCATAGGCAAAGAGCTTCCTCTCAGAAGGGACAGGGCCCCGTCCCCCCCGTTTATTCATGTAGAACATGGCAACCTGGTTGTCTGTCCTGATTAGAACAGGTTGTCCTCAAAGTTGGGACTGAAACATCCAAAGAGCATTTGTCAATGCTCACAGTTTTAGGAGGTTGATCTGCAAGACAGATTCCTTTTGTGTCCAATGTCCCTGTGTGGTTAGATCATTCAGATGCGCTCCCCTACCCAGCTTGGAAGCATCCATTGTCAGGGTACATCGAGGTGGAGGCACCTGAACAGGTGACCAGACGAGAAGGTTCTGTGGAGACCACCACCACTGAAAGGGGATCTCATCAGTTGAGAAGTGATGTGGATCTTGTCTCCAAGATGCCCCTTTGCTTGCGTCCATTGAGAAAAAAAAAAAAATAAATAAAATAAAATAAAGAGTCCATTGCGCTTGTCGCATGTGTAAGCGAGCGTAGGGGATGACATGTACCACAGAGACCATGTGTCCTAATAGCCATAGCATCTCTTGAGCTGTTACCCGGCTTTGCTTTTGCACTCCTTCTGCCAGGTCAATTAGGCAGGCACAGCAATCCTGTAGAAGGAAAGCTCAGGCCTGTTGAGTGTCCAAGAGCACTCAAATGAACTCCAGTCATTGGGTTGGAGTGAGATGAGTCTTTGGGAAGTTTATAAGAACATAAGATATACCATACTGGGTCAGACCAAGGTCCATCAAGCCCAGTATCCTGTTTCCAACAGTGGTCAATCTAGGTCATATGTACCTAGCAGTTTCCCCAAAAGACACAGGTTCCACAATGCTTGTACTGGGTCAAGCATCGATATCCTGGGTCCCTTCTTAATAATGGTTTATGGACCTTTCCTCCAGGAACTTGTCCAAACCTTTTTTAAACCCAGCTACACTAACAGCCTTTACTACATCCTCCGGTAACAAATTCCAGAGTTTGATTACACGTTCAGTGAAAAAATATTTTCTTTTATTAGTCTTAAATAGTTTAACCTGTAGCTTCATTGCATGTCCCCTAGTCTTTCTATATTCTGATAACGTAAACAATCAATCTACGTTTACCTGTTCCACTCCATTAATTTATAGACCTCTATCATATCTCCCCTCAGTCGTCTCTTTTCCAGGTTGAAGAGCCCCCAACCTTCTCAGCCTCCCTTCATAGGAGCATCCTTCCATCCCCCTTACCATTCTGGTGGCTCTTCTCTGCACCTTTTCTAATAATGCTATATCCTTTTTAAGATACGGCGACCAGAATTGCACACAATATTCAAGATGCGGTTGTACCATGGATCGATTCAGAGGTATAATAATATCCTCCGTTTTATTTTCCATTCCTTTCCATATGATACCTAGCATTTTATTTGCTCTTTGCTGCCGCTGCACACTGGGCTGAGGGTTTCAACATGTTATCCACGATGACACCTAAATCTTTTTCCTGGGTAGTGGTTCCCAATGTAGAACCTTGCATCGTATAACCATAGTTTGGGTTGTTCTTTCCTAGGTGCATAACTTTGCACTTGTCCACATTAAATTTAATCTGCCATTTGGATGCCCAGTCTTCCAGTTTATCAAGATCCTCTTGCAATTTTCCACAATCCTCTTGGGTTTTAACAACTTTAAATAGTTTTGTCTCATCTGCAAATTTGATAACCTCACTCGTTATTCCCCTTTTCAGGTCATTTATGAATGTGTCAAAAAGCAGTGGACCCAGCACTGATCCCTGGGGTACTCCATTATTCACCTTTTTTCCATTGGGAAAATTGGCCATTTAGCCCTACCCTCTGCTTTCTATCTTTTAACCAGTTCCTGATCCACAATAGTAACTGCCTCCTATCCCATGACTTTTTAGTTTTGCCAAAAGTCTTTGATGAGGGACCTTGTCAAAGGCTTTCTGAAAGTCCAGATACACTATATCAACCGACTCACCTTTGTCTACCTGTTTATTCACACCTTCAAAAAAAACATAACAGATTAATAAGACAATAAGTAAGACAAGATCTTACTTGTCTTAAGCCATGTTGGATGTCTCCCATTAACCCATGACTATCTACATTATGACAAAGCCCAGGTGCTGGAGCACCATAATGGTGTGATTAACTACTTTGATTAAAGGAAAAGGTGGTATATAAATCTGGATAAATAAGTGAAAGCCTTACCTCTTGAAGTGAGTCTCCCCAGATCAGACAGTCATCTAATAAGGGAAGATCCCAAGGTGCATAAGTAGGCAGCGACCACTGCCATACATTTTGTGAAAACTCTTGGTGCAGAGGCTAGACTGAAGGGGAGAACCCAGTATTAATAGTGGTCTCCTTGAAACATGAAGTACAGATACTGTCTGTGGGAGGGATGGATCAGTAATGTGTGTATGCCTCCTTTAGGTCTAGAGAACATAGCTGATCCTGCCTATGGAGGCATAGTAGAAGAGTTCTTAGAGAAATCATTTTGAATTTTTCTCAGACCATGAATTTGTTTAGGTCTCTGAAATCCAAGATGGGCCTGAATCCTCCTGTTTCCTTTAGAATGAGAAAATACGTAGAGTAGAAGCCCATCTCTTCCTGAGAAGGATGAACTCTATGGCACCCTGTGAAAACAGGGTGGCACCTCTTCTTTTAACAGAGTGCTTTGAAGAAGAATGGGGGTTTGAATTGAAGCTAATAACCCCTTTGGACAATCTGGAGTGTCCACTGCTCGGACATGATGAGGTGCCACCTGTGGGCATTGTGACAAGAGTATTCCTGCTATGTGGAGGGACTGAGGACCCTCCAGGGGGCAGACTGCCAATGCTCTTCAGAAAAAAGTCAAAGAGAAGGTGCAGGTTGTGCCTGTGCAGCTGGTTGAGGCTTGGGACCCTTGGGCTTCTTGTGTTGGTGAGGACCCTGCTGTCTCTGATGAGGATGCCGAGGCTGATAGGCCGAAGACAGCAGGTAAGGTGGAAGTATCTCTTTTTTGAATAGAAAGATTTCTTGGGAACAGCTTTTCTCGGGATGAGTCAGCTGTTTTGCTGGAAAGGCTTTTTAGGTTGAGATTGTTAATCTCAATCTCCCTGGCCGTCTCTCTCCAATCCTTTCCAAAGAGATTTTCTCCAGTACATGAGATATTGGTCAGTTTGTCCTAGATCCATTGTTTGAGATCTAATGCCTATAACCAGGCCATTCTGCAAGCCCCAATGCAGACTGCTGAAGCTCTGCTTCTTGATTCAAAGATATCGAAAGAGGCCCTGATAAGAAGCTTGGAGGTATTTTGGAATTGCTTGACGAGTGTCTGGAATGCATTCCGCTTATCCATAGAAAGCATGGGGACAAACGTCTCCAGATCCCTGGTGACATCCTTGAGAAACATGCTTATGTACAGCATGTATGAGTTTATTCTGGAGGCCAACATACATGCCTGGAAGCATCGACATCCAAAAGCATCCAGCATCCTCTAGTTTCTACCAGGTGGCATGGATGAAAAAGTCTTTGTATTCAGCGCATCGCCGATTCCATCACCATTGAGTGGTGGGGAAGTTGAGGTCTTTGGAAGCCTGGGCACTCTGGTACTTGGTATATGGTGGTATCGAACCTCTTACTGACAGGTGGAGCCGTGAGCAGTGCTTCCCAAATATGGATCAAAAGATCCTGTAGGATTCGATGCATCGGTAAGGTAGTTGCCTCTTTAGGCATGGGAAGGTACTGGAGTATCTCCAGTTCCTCTTCCCTTAGTTCTTTTTCCAAAGCTACTGTGATGACAAGCCCTTATGCCATGTCCCATATGAAGTCCTGAAAGGACATATCTTCTGGTGGGGACAGACGCCATTCTTGAGGCAATGGAGGGTCCGAAGGGATGTCTGGTAATTCTTGGGAATTGAGTGATTCGTCAGCAGTCTGAAGAGCTGGAATCAGAGTCTGGTAAAAAGTCAAAGTATTGGTGGTCTTGTGTGTGACCTCGATGCTTCATGGACGGAGGTTCGATGCCGATACTAATGCTTGGAGGCATCAGAATAGAGAAGCATGGCAGATTAAGCCTGTTGGGTTCCGGTGGTATCAGACAGTTCCAATGAAAGCATCAGCCTCAGGGGCTCAGATGTCAGTTCGAGGGCCAGTATTGGGGCAGATACATCTGGCTGCAGGCTCAGTGCTGAAGCCTGCACTCCTGGTGCTCTCAATGCTATCAGTATCAAGGCTGCCAAGAGCGTGGCCAAACTCCTCTCGAGAGCCTGCTTGTGCTGGTCTAGGGAGATGGCCGATGTCTGGGTGGAATCATCCATGGGGGCTTTGAGCTACCATCCCAGAACATGGAACTGGTAGCTCTCTGGAGGTTGATTTCTCAGGATCATCCCAGAGCCCCTCCTGTGCTTTGGAGGATAGGATCCAGGGCTGTTTGGCTGGCCGGTCTGCATCGGAAGCACCCCTAGGGGAGTCGCGATGCTTATGCTGGTACTTCTCCCTATTCTCGGTATCGGTCTTTGATGCTGATGACTTAGGAGTGGCCAGAGACTGACTTACTTTTATGTTTGGACTTTGAGGAAACCTGAGACCCATGAGAGGAAGTAGATGTTCTCAATATAGTGGAAGCCTGGGGCAAACAACGGTCCATACTGTCTGGCTCAGTTCTTTAGGCCCCTCTTTGTTGTTTGTTGGCACAAAGGACAATAATTGGGTAGATGGTCAGGGCCCAAATATTTCAGACACCAGTCATGTTTATCAGTGACTGAGATGGTACCGGCACACTTGGTGCCATTTTTTTTTTTAAACCACTAGTTGGTTTTTCCATGTCTCAAAAAAAGGTGTTTTCAAAATGAAGATAAGGCCATGAAGGCCTAGAGACCTAGATTGGCAGTGAAAACTGAATGAAAAAAGTAAAATTATAAAAGAAAAAAAAAGAAATATTGGGGTCGGTGTCAAACTTCATGGAACCAGCAACGACGGAAAGGCAAGAAAACCCCCCCATGATGTTTAACCAAAAAAGAGAAGTTTTTCAGTGGTCACAGGATTGAACGTCTTGCTGGCTCCATGAAAATTGAACTAAGGAGAGGAGTTGGGAAGGCAGGCACACAAGCACAATGGAGACAGTGGAGTGCTCCCAAAGGCTTTCCTATTGTATGCTGGGGAGCGTTCCCACGTGGGCTCAGTCAGTGCTGACATCACCCATATGTGAAGACTGCATTCCTGCTTGTTCCTGGAGATAGATTTTTCCATGGGTAAAGCCCATTTTACATGCAAAAAAGGGCTTTTATAAAAGCTGCATGGCTATAAACACACAAGTATTGTCGCGCCCTTCCCCCGCCTAGGCGGCTGCCTGACGAGGAAAGGGGGTGCGAATGTTCCTTTCAATAAACTCCAGGGCAAAGGCCTCTGGGAGTTGTAGTACTTATAGCAAATGTAGTTGTAATAAAAAAGTGCTGAGCCGAGAGTTGAAAGCAAACGCAGGAATATTTTTTATTCGCCTCCCTTAATAGCGGGAACTTCAAATGAAGCTTGGTATTCACGTGTACAAAACATCCACAAGAAACTAAGGTCAGAATTACTCTTGCTTACTTCAGCAAACAAATGTTATTTCTCCAAAAGAATAAAGCTTTACTTCACAGTGCTTTAAACTGAACTCCAAATGTTCATTGAACTTCAATGCAGCAAAATTATAGCAAACAAACTTCTCTTCTTTGTTTCAAAAGCTTTAAGGGTTTCAATTAGTTATCCAGAGACTTCAACCGTCTTCCTTAGCAAGCCTCATTTAAAGCAGCAACCATACTAATTAAAACTTCTTTGCTCTTTGAAACACCGTGCATATCACAGAAATGGAATTTTCTTCACACTTATATATTTCTAAACATTCTTACTTCACTACCAGGGATAACTCACATTCCATAGCCTCTTCAGGCTCACTCAAAAGATCATTTTCCCCGATGTCCATTGACTCACATTCTGAACAGGATTGTTCTGTGACGTCGTTAGAAAACAGCTGTTCCCCTCGAGCCTTCCCTCGGTACACAGCACTGTTCTCTGCACAGGTTACTTCCTGATCCTTTAGCATACGTTTTACCAGTTTTAAAACATTTAAAGTTTCTTTACTGAGAGGCTTCCTTCTCAGCCCTTCCTGGGTTCTTGAACCACCCTCAGGTTTCCTATAACCCTGGTGCTGGTTAGACTGCTGGAGCTGGCTTAGGGGATATCTTTCCCTCCACTTGCTGTCTGGGGACTTTTCCTGAGACTTTTGGCTAGTAACTTTAGCAGCAATACCTTTGGGGAGTTTCTTCAGCAATGCTTCACTTCCTTCTCCCTGGCCATGCTGTTTCCTGGTGAAGTTAGCCCTCTCGTCTCTCTTCCTCCTGCAAAAGTGAAACTCTTGCTCCGAATGAGGCTCCCTCTCAGACTCCGCCTCTGAATTAGAGTCAGCTCTCCTCCTCTCGTGTCCTGACAATCTCCTTGGCTGCCCTGCAAATCTATCTCTCCCTGTTCTCTGGGGCTTATAAGCGTGGGACTGGCCAGTATCTTTCCACCCCGCCCCCAGCTGTCCTGCATTACCACCCTCAGATACCATAGAGCTGGGGCGTGGCTTTTGGACAACAACCTTTGACAGGTTTTTTTCAACCTTAGCTGCACTTTTAAAATGACCATTTCTTTCCCTTTCCCTCTGACTAGGGGAAACTGCTTGTACTTTTTCTATCTCCATAGGGATCTGGCTGTCCTCGCCACCACATAATGCACGCCAAAATGACTGCATGTACTTTTATGCATGCCATGTTTAGGCATTCCCAGAGGCATAGTTTGGGCAAAGCTGGGGGGGGGGGGGAGGAGGGGGATCGGCAGTGCACATTTATTTTATCAAATACATAGGTAAGATCTTAACATAAGAACATAAGAAAAGCCAAACTGGGTCATATCAAGGTCCATCAAGCCCAGTATCCTGTTTCCAACAGTGGCCAAACCAGGTCACAAGTACTTGGCAGGTTCCCAAAAAGGTACACAGGTTGCACAATGCTTGTCCCGGAGTACACATTTACCCCTTCTTTGAAGCGGCTATACATTTGGTGTGTGAGCATTTGCACATTAATGGGGCTGGTTCTGAGATGTGCCTATGTTCCCCTTACAAACGAGGGTCTTTTGGTACTTCGGTGTTCTTATATAAATGATCTCCAGTGGCTTAAAATAGATTTAGCTATAGGTAAAGCAGCTACAAAATCCATGGTTCCCACTGGGTCCAAACTTTTTTTGGGGGGGGGGAGGGGGAAAGAGGAAAAACAGTGGAGAATTCACCTTTGAAAACTGGGCTTGCAAGTCACTCACAGACCTATTGGATACCTGGTGAAGTTTCAGAAAGCCTAATTTATTGTTCTCTTGGGCTTCTGCAGCTAGTATGATGACCTCTGTAGTTTTCCAGGTCATGCTCCGTCTTAGTAACTGGACAGATGTAAGGTTAAGGAACAATAAAAAACACCCCTACAGAAATATAAAGCACTGCAATAGTCTTTATTCTGGCTATGCTGACATTTGCTGTTTGCGCAAAAGGGGCTATTCTCGGTTTCCCTAACAATTCCAGTGTTCAGAAAAATGGGAATGTAGATGTAGGGATGGTATGCAAAGTAGTATGTGTGAGAGCCAGTGGGAAAAGGTTAACACAAAACATCTAAGATGTTGTCCAAATTGCTGGCATTTGCATTTGATGTGCTCTGTGAGTTGCTAAAGTATTAGGTGACATCAGATGAAAGAAATGTGAGGAAAAAACACACTTATCTACAGGGCCCAAAGAGAGAAGGTATCACAAGCATAAATATGCACAAGCACCATCACTGGTCTCTAAAAATGTGCACATATGTAGAGAGCGATGATGGTGCCTCTGGGCATGTATTATTTTATTTAACAGTTTTTATATACCACCTTTACTTACGATCAAAGCAGTTTACATTATAAGTCATACTTTTACATAGAACTTATTGAACTTGCACACTTACAGAAGAACTTATTTTGGAAACATAGGGCAGGGAATCATGCAGGAGATGCTTTGTAGCATAACTTATTTAAGTCTGGGTACAGACAGAATATGGAGGATTTCTAGCTAATCTGGTGATTGGTGGATTCATTGAAACAGTCAACAGGAAGGTTTTTAGTTGCTTTCTAAAGTCCTTCATGTCAGTGGTGGTCCTTGAAGTTCCAGGGAAGGAGTTCCAGATGGCAGGCGCAGCAAGGGAGAAAGCTCTCCTGGTGGTGGATTTGTTTGCACTTCTGTACGTGCAGGGTATTAGAAGTAGTGCTCTGTCTCTTTGGCCTGTTGTTGGGACTGGTGCAAAGTAAATCTTCTAGGGCTGCAGCTGACATGCTATTTCTGATCTTAAAGATGGTCAAGGCAGATTTGTATTTAGTACGGGCAGTAATTGGGAGCCAGTGGAGCTGGTGTAAGATGGGTGTTATGCGCGTTTTCTTGCTTGATCCTGTGATGGTTCTAGTGGCGGTATTTTGGACCAATTGTAGTGATCATGTGGCCTGCTTTGGGAGTCCTAGATATAGGCCATTGCAGTAGTCTAGGATGGGGGTTATAATGGCTTGACATACTGATTGAAAGTGATTTTGGTTGAGGAGTGGTTTTAGTCTCCTCACATAACCTACCCGATACCATCAATTTACCCCTCATTTCCCCTCCCTCATGTCCCTCTTGGAGATCACACTCACCTAGACAGACACACCCACCCACACCCTGCTCCCTCTAAATCTCGGCATTACCCTAGAAATAGACCCCCACGCTACTCTGGTAAGAAATCTACACGTAACTTATCCAACCTTATCCATATCCCTCTCCTCCCCCCTCCGCTCTCCCGTTTTCATGTGCCCTATGGAACGCATGCTCAGTCACCCAAAAAAAAATCCTTTTATTCATGACCTTTTCATCTCCAATGCCCTACACCTTCTTGCCTTGACCGAGACATGGCTCCCCCCAGACGACACCGCATCCATTGCCTCTCTCTGCTATGGGGGCTACCAGTTCTCCCATGCACCCCGACTTACTGGTCGCGGTGGTGGTGTTGGCCTCTTACTCTCTCCCTCCTGCCAATTCCAACCCCTTATGCCACCCCATGGAGACTCCTTCAAAGTCCACTCCATTCGCCTCCTCTCTCCACTTCCCCTCTGAATTGCTGTTACTTATTGCCCACCGGACAACTCCAAATTAACCTTCCTCACCGACTTTGACTCCTGGCTTTCTGCCTTTCTGGATCCCTCCTCCCCCACTCTTATTCTTGGCGATCTCAACATTCACATCAACAACCCCTCCGACCCCCATGCCTCAAAGTTCCTCGCTCTCACCTCCTCGTTCGACCTCCAACTTTGCTCCACTGCCCCCACACATCTACACGGCCACTGCCTTGACCTAATACTATTCTCCAACTCCTCTCCTTCAAACTTCCACAAATCAATCCTTCCCTCATCTGACCATCACCTCTTAACATTTACTCTTCAACTTCCGCTGTCCCAACCTCGTCCTGTCTCCTCCGACCTATTTAGAAATCTTCATAATACTGATCACCTGACTCTCTCCTACACCATCTCTCCATCTCTTTCCGCCATTTTATCCTCCAACTCCGTCAACAAGGCATTATCTTCATACAATGCTACATTATCCTCAGCCCTTGACACTCTTGCCCCTCCCACCCCACGTCCTGTCAAACGATCTACTCCCCAACCCTGGCTCTCACCCACAATCCATTACCTACGCATCTGCGCCCGTTTTGCCAAACGAGCTTGGTCCAAATCCCACTCCCCGGAAGACCTTCTACACTTCAAATTCATGCTTGGCTCCTTCCAGTCAGCCTTAGCACTTACCAAACAAGATTACTTCATCCATCTGACCAACTCCCTTGCCTCTGATCCTCGCCGTTTATTTAATACCCTCAATTTTCTCCTCAAGGTCCCCCCCGCCCCAATCCCACCCTCCCTTTCTGCCCAAACCCTAGCCAACTACTTCCAAGACAAAAGCCACAAGATTACCCTTCAATTCCCTACCCCCATCTACCTCCCCTCCTCCCCAATTCTCCTCCCCCATCCATATTCCCTCTGCCACCCTCTTCTCCTTCCCTCCGATCTCTGAGGAAGAAACTGCACTCCTCCTATCCTCCTCCAAACCCACCACCTGTTCATCAGACCCTATCCCAACCCATCTCCTACGTGCCATCCCCCTCACCATTGCCCCCTCTCTATCACTCATATCCTCAACCTCTCACTCTCCACTGCAACTGTCCCCGTTGACTTCAAACATCTGTTGTCACACCCCTCCTCGAGAAACCCTCACTTGATCCCACATGCCCTTCTAACTATTGACCCATCTCCCTCATTCCCTTCATATCTTAACTATTAGAACGAGCTGTCCACTGTCGCTGCCTCGACTTCCTCACCTCCCAAGCCCTCCTCGACCCACTTCAATCCGGCTTCCGTCCCCTACACTCCACTGAAACGGCACTCACAAAAGTCACAAACGACCTGTTCCTGGCTAAATCCAAGGGCCTCTATTCTATCCTCATCCTTCTTGACCTTTCTGCTGCCTTTGACACAGTTGACCATGACCTTCTCCTCATCACCCTCTCCTCACTTGGCTTCAAGGACTCCATACTATCCTGGTTCTCCTCCCTCTCCCATCGCTCATTCAGCGCATGCTCTGGTGGCTCCTCCTCCTCCTCCCCTACCCCGCTCCATGTAGGTGTACCCCAGGGATCTGTCTTGGGCCCCCTCCTCTTCTCTCTCTATACCCAAGGCCTTGGTGCACTTATCTCCTCCCATGGCTTTCAGTACCATCTCTATGCCGATGACTCACAAATCTCTCTCTCTACACCTAATATTTTTCCGGCAACCCAGTCCAAGATCTCTGCCTGTCTCTCAGACATCGCTACCTGGATGTCTCATTAACGATTGAAATTGAACATGGCCAGGACTGAACTCCTTGTCTTTCCACCTAACTCCTCCCCCAACTTCCCCCTCTCTCAATCCATGTGGATGGATCTACTATCCTTCCTGTTCCCTCAGCCCGCAATCTAGGGGTTGTCTGACACCTCTCTCTTCTTCTCCGCTCATATCCAGCTTGTAGCTAAGACCTGCTGCTTCTTTCTCTACAACATCAGCAAAATCTGCCCCTTCCTCTCTGAACACACTACCAAAACGCTTATCCACTCCTTAATCTCCTCTCGCCTTGATTACTGCAACTTGCTCCTTGCTGGTCTTCCCATGAGCCATCTCCTTCCCCTTCAATCTATACAAAATCACGCTGCTTGACTAATCTTCTGCCAGCCTCGCCATGCTCACATCACTCCTCTTCTCAGGTCACTTCACTGGCTCCCTGTCCAGTTCCGCATCCAATTCAAGCTTCTCCTGCTGACCTATAAATGCCTTCACTCTATGGCCCCTCAATACCTCTTATCTCTTATCTCTCCCTACATCCCCTCTTGAAATTTGTGCTCCGCTAACAAATTACTTCTATCAATGCCTTTCACCTGCACCGCAAACTCCTGACTGCGCTTTCACCTTGCTGCACCTCATGCCTGGAACAACCTACCTGCGTCTGTGCACCAGGCACCCTCCCTGGCCCTCTTCAAGTCCAGGCTGAAGACCCACCTCTTCATCGTTGTATTCAGATCCTGACTCCTTCCTCATCTCACCCTAACCCCCGTCAACGTTTATGACCAACTATAGACCAAACTGTACCATACCAGACCAAACTGTACCTTACCGTACCTTGCGTAGAACTGACTAATGCTCTGTACTGTTTTTAACTAATGTACTATTCTAACTAGATTGTAAGCTCCGATGAGCATGACTCTGATGGGCAGGGACTCTCTCTTGTATGTTGACTACCTCTTGTAGGTTAGCTGTGCAGCGCTGCATGCGTGGTGCTCTAGAAGTGCTAAATAGTAGTAGTAGTAGTAGTAGTAGTAGTGGTGGCAAGTTTGCATAATGCGTTCCTAGTGGTCCTGGTTATATGTTGTTGTAAGCTTAATTGGCGGTCAAGTGTTACACCCAGATATTGAACTTCGTCCTTTATTGGGATCGTGGTGTCTGCTATCTTGATTGAAGTAGGGAGGGTGGAAGAAGTATTCCGTGTGATGATTAGTGCCTCAGTTTTTTTCACGTTTATGCTTAGATTGTTATTGGAAAGCCAGATGGTTATCTCCTGGATACATTTGGACATGGTGGTATATTCTGGAGAGTCTATGAAGATTGGGGTGTAAGCCATGATGTCATCTGCATAGATAGTATATTGTATCTGTGCTTCTTGAAGATATTGCTGACTGGCTGTATGTATAGGTTAAAAAGAAGGGCAGACAGGGAGGATCCTTGAGGGACCCCTTGCATTAAGTGAAATGGAGTAGAGAATTGAGTACCTACTTTGACCCTTTGCTATCTGTCTTGGAGGTATGATTGGAACCATTTATGGGTAGTGTTATATAGACCAATCTCAGTTAGTCTGTTCAAAAGGATGCTGTGGGATACAGTATCAAAAGCAGGGGAGATATCAATGAACACTAACGGGAAACCGGTCTTGATGATGTTGATTCCTTTGAGTAGGGTGTCGAATAAGTATATGAGTAGGGTTTCCACACTATGGTCTGAGCGGAAGCCATGTTGATGTGGGTCTAGCGGGGCATATGTGTCCAGATGATCCTGGAGCTGTTTCTGCACAGTCTTCTCAATAATCTTTGTTAGAAAAGGAAGGCTAGAGATGGGTCTGTAGGTTGATGGATCTGTGGGGTCCAGTGATGAAGTCTTCGGGATTGGTCGAATTGTTGCTTCTTTGAGGGCTGTGGGCATGTAACCTTGGGTTAGGGAGGTGCTTATTATCCTGTGAATATCCATGGCCAGCTCTTCCTTTGTTGATTTTATCCATAGTACTGGACATGGATCTGACGGAGCTGTGCTGGAGTTTAGCTCGGAGATGGTGCGTTTTACCTGCTCAGTTGTGGGGATGTGGAATTCATTCCACCTCTCTAGTGGGATGGTTCTTGTAATTATTGAAGGAGTGGAAGCATTGGTAGGGTCTTGGGCTTTTGAGGCAGTGTTGTTTTTAGTGGAGAGATCAGGGGCGGTTCAAGGCAGTCTGCTGCCCGAGGCGAGGGATGAAAATGGTGCCCCCCCCCCCGGAGCAGGGGGCAGGGCTTCCTCAAAACTCCAGTCAGGGACGGTGACCAGCAGCACTACTACAGGGGGAGGGGGGGAGACCATTTTATTTTTCAGACGAGCACTACTGCACACTACTCCCCCCCCCCCCCCAGGACACAAAGCTGAGCCAGGATCAGTTCTCCCTCGATGGGTGGAGGGGGAGGGGTGAGAAGGAAGAAAGGGACAGGAGACAATTTTAATCTTTTATTAAACATTTGGTGACGACTGCTGCAGCACACCATTCAATCGAGGGGGTGGGGAGGGAGGTGAGAGAAGGGAGAAGGGCAGGACCGGGAAACTATTTTATTTAATTGTTTGACAGTGACCACTGATCAGCACTACTCCAAGGGGGGGGGGGAGTGAGAAGTAAGAAAGGGATGGGAGACCAATTTATTCTGTTTTTTAACATTTGGTGACCACTGCTGCACCACACCAGTCAATGGAGGGGGTTGGGGGGGGGGGGAGGGAGGGAGATGAGAAAAGGGAAAAGGGCAGGGTCGGTACTGGGGAAACTATTTTATTTAATTTTTTGACGGTGACCACTGAACAGCACTACTCCAAGGGGGGGGAGGAAAGAAGTTAGAAAGGGATGGGAGACTTTTTCTTCAAAGGAGCACTACCTACTGCCCACTACTCCTCCAACCCCTCCCCCCCCCCTGCCGACACAAAACTGAGCCGGGATCACCTCTCCCTGAGGGAGGGGGTGAGAAGGAAGAAAGTCATGGGAGAACATTTTCTTTTAACATTTGTTGACCACTGCTGCAGCACATCAGTTGATGGAGGGGGTGGGGGAGGGAGAGCAGGACCAGGAGACCATTTTATTTAAGTTTTTTGACGGTTTACCACTGACCAGCACTACTCCAAGGGAGGGGGTGGGGGAGCTGAGAAGTAAGAAACAGACGGGAGCCTACTTACCAGCAGCAGCAGGCACAGACAGCTTCTATCAATGGTCGGTCAGTCAGACGGTCACACATGGGCGGCTCAATTGATCGCTGTGTGCACTAATCAGCAGCAACACAGGCTCAACGCAGCAGCAATGAAAGAGGAAAACCAGGAAGAGGCAGCACATGAAGACCACGAGCCTGGCTCCTCCCCTTTCATTCCAACTGCACTGATTCGCTGGGCTCAGTGAGTGGAGGGAAAGTAGCAGGGGAAAACAGTAACAGCAAAAGGACATCATTGGTCCTTTTCCTACCAGCGCCGCCCCCTGAAAACTATCGCAAACTGCCACCTGAGGCCACTGCCTCAGTTCACCTCATGGTAGAGCCGCCCCTGAGAGAGATAATCTGTGAATGCTTGTGGGTGAATCATGTCTTCGTTCCTTTGTGTTGTATCTTTTGTGAGGGTCCGGACTATCTCGAAAAGTTCTCTTGGCTTAATGCTGTTTGCACTGTTGAATGCTCCCATTCTGAGGGTCTCTTATTAGTGACAGGGATATGTTTTGACATTTCACTATGGAGAACCTCTTCAGGTTTTTTTCTGATCCATACTTAGCATTTTACAGAATGTTTTCAGGGATGACCAATGCAAGCATAAGGATATTCTTCTACTGCCATGTATGCTGTGATGCAAGGTATGTCATTTATTTAACTGTATTTATATCCCACTTTTCACTGGGTCAAAGTGGCTATATCACTTTCTACCTGCTTTTATACTATCTTAGAGTGCACTGAGATTATTTTGCAGTGTTCTGGGCATGCAACAGACTGGAACATATAATCTAGTTTTCATCAGCATTTATGTATCATCAGTATTCATGTGTAGTTTGCATCAGCACAACACTACACTGTTAGTGAGAGGAGCAGCTTAGGAAATGCACGTTTTACAGGGGGCATGGCCATTTGCGGGTATATAGCGAGACAGGTGGGATCAAAAACGTCCATCTTTTCAGAATATGGTGATCATGAGGATGTACAAAGCCGTTTACGGCATATAACAGGGGTACTCAAATCCAGTCCTGGAGGGCCGCCAACCAGTCAGGTTTTCGGGATATCCCTAATATGCATGAGATACATTCAAATACAATGGAGGCAGTGCATGCAACTATATCTCATGCATATTCATTAGAGATATCCAGAAAACCTGACTGGTTTGTGGCCCTCCAGGACTGGATTTGAGTACCTCTGCCATATAGTCGTGTCTCCTACTCCACAGTGCTTTGTTCATGCAACACCGAAAACGTCTATATCCCTGATTCCAAAATCCTGAGTGCATTTATCCCCGCAGATGTGGAATCATATTTAAATCGGGCCCGTTTTCGATGTGGACATGCGTGTTCGGAATTTGGGAACACGTGTTCTCCAACCCCAACACATTTGATACAGCTGCTGGTAAAAATCATATAAGCTTTCTTGCTTTAGTTACTTCATTGCAAAAAGGTTTAATTTCAATGAACTGTATGGTGACATTTTTTTGAATGCCTGGATGGGGGGGAGGGGCGGGTTAGGAGGGATACCTTGTGCTATATTAATGTCATTTTGGCATGAGCTGGGAACCCAACACCAATGAGAGTGCACTGAGAAAACGAACACTGATTTCAGCAGATGGAGCTTTTTCAAGGTGCTTCCCCCTTTTAAGATCAAAGGCTAATATCACCCCACAATGTAGTAAGCTGTTTTATCTTTCAGCACAGCAGTTTGCTTCTGATTTCCTGCTATTCTTACTTCTGATGCAGTAAAAATTTTTAGCACAGAAAAAAAAACAGTAAAACTACAGCACCAAAAGAGGTAGCACAGTGGGCATAGAACACACATGTAAAAGACTGAATTTCAACTAGCTCCCAATGTTTAAAACCCCCCACTAAAAATGTAACATAGGCATGGGTTTTTTTTGTTTTTTTTTTTTTAAATATTCCCTACTACTACTGAGCATTTCTATAGTACTACATGATGTATGCAGCGCTGCACAGACATGCAAGAGACAATCCCTGTTCATCGGAGCTTACAATCTAGTCAAGACAGACAACATAGGAGGTGTAGAGAGGGATACATCTAGGGGGAATGGTAAAGAAACAAGATGACCAGGTGAGTCAGGATCCAAAAGCAGCAGCGAAGAGTTTTCCGCCTGGATTTGAAAGGGTCAGACGAGAAGGTGCCTGGCGTGCAGACACAGGCAGTTGGAGTAGAGCTTCCCATTTGAAGCTCTACTCCAACTTGAGGCTGGAGTAAAGACACAGCACAGGAGCAAAAGGGTCATACGAAGTGAAGTGTAGTACTTCACCTCATAAGACCCTGTTCAGTCAAGCTCCCTAGTGGCCCAAGTGACCCCCATGACCTCCTTGCACGTCCCACCCCTTACACCCAACACCACAAAAATACCCCGTTAGCCGAAGCAAATCCTCTGACCTTCCCAACTCATCTTTCAAGTTGTGAGTCAGGAGAGATTCCCACTCCCTCCATATTCTAGAATGGCGGCAAGTGACCCCTAGTGCTACAAAGGGACATCAGTCTGCCAAATAAAACTAATATTTCTCAAGTAAGGGAAGCACTCCCTTATTTGGCAGGCTGACCTTTAATGGCGCATTGCGATACACTGCCAGTGGTCCGGTATCGCCATTTACCAAGACGACAGGGTGAAAGGAGGAATGCTGCTTGATGCTTCACTGGAACAGGTATTTATTGGGGGAGCAATCTAGCTGCATCGGAGGATCTCTGGTCAAGGGTCTCTCTAGATCATAGAGTCTGTGGTGGTGGGGGGGGGGGAGAGGAAAGGCCCACTAGGATTTTTTCTAGGTTTTGAAGGGGTGGTGGGAAAGTTTGGCTCGCACACCAACAGGGAGACTATTTAAAAAAAAAAAAAAAAAAAAGGCCAATCCATGCTCACACACTGACAAGTAAGGTAGATATTTTACTCCCAAGGTAGTGAAACTGCTGCAAAGAACTGTTTTTCCTTTCATCGCATACTTTTGTACCACCACAGTAAATCTGCATGACATTTGTTTACTGCATTGGGAGTAAAAGGGTTTTCTAGCACATGCTTTAGGACGCTGTACATGAAGCTTAGCACATCAATCTAACACACGGCTTACTTCATTGAGTGCATAGTGGGTAAGACTGAAAGCTGACCACAGGCCACTTAAGTCCCAATGGCTTTGTGACGGTTGCCGCTAAACTTCAAGCTCAACATGTGACTCTTGAAAACCATCTGCTCAGCTTTCATAGCAACTCTGCCAATTTTATTCTTCTATGGAAATTTATCTAAGTTTGCAAATAGAGCTCGAGTTAGGGCAGTGGAACAAAACAAAATAGCAGCAAAAAAACCCCCAAACAGTCAGTTTGGATGCCATAAATCTATTACCAGGATGTCTCCAGCAGGAACAAGGTAACTTTATGCCATAAAGAAATTACCTGCTAATTAGTGCGGCAGCACATTTAAATTATACAACAACCACTCAATATCACCACTATCCATGCAGGTTTGACCCCAAATGTCAACTAAATTTATAATAGCCAACACTGTCTCTATATCTATTTTTATGGCCAAAAGTGTGTCATTCTGTGGGCAGAAAAAGCTTTTGTAAAAGTATTTATGCGTTCACCGCCTGTTGCCAAATTCTACATTCTGGAGGTCAATATTCAAAATAACTCTTATAGCTGGCAACACTCAATTTAGAGAGCAGAAGTGGAGAATAAGGGGCATGTCCGAAAGGTTTTAGATTTACAAGACAAACCTCACAAGGTATTCCTCTCAATTTTTTTTTCCTGCATTTCCTCCAGGTCTTAATTTTTCATGAACCCAGCTGGAATCCATGCTAACCCAATGTTCTTATTTGAAGAAAAATGGCAGCTATAGGCCCTTTATACTACCACAATACCGTTTCCACAAAAACTAAACAGAAAAGAAAAAAAAAACAGTTCTACAGAAAAAAAAGCACACTAAACCATCCAGTCCCTGTAATACTTCTGGTTACTCCCAAACAGCTTTATTGAAATCTGAAAATGGGATCATACCAAAATGATTTTTTGCTTAGCTAAATAGACACCAAACCACTATCAAATATAATCAAAGGTCCACAGTTCACGCAGTCTTTCACATCAATTTTTCTTGTACAATAAAAGAGTAAAGTTGCTTATCTGAAAAAAAAATATGGGCATTCGACAGCCAGGTTCAATTCAATTCTATTTACCTTCAATGAAATGCCATGATATGCTACAGCTATATCAACATTCAGATGGAACTTGTGGATGCACATTGCTGCAGAACTGGGGCCGATCAAAAACAATCATCCCTGAGGCAGAATGATAAATCGAAGCAGAGCATTTTGTTAGATGAAGAGTTGGTTAGAACAGTGAAGAAGTGGCCTAATGGCTAGGGTACTGGGCTGAGAACCAAGGAAATCAGAGTTCAAATCCTACTCCTTGTGGCCTTGGGCAAGAAACGTAATCCTTAATTCCCTCAGGTACAAATTTAGACTAAGCCCTCCAGGCACAGGAAATAATTAGTGTACCTGAATGTAACTTCCCTTAAGCTACAACTAAAAAGGTGCGCACTAAATTCAGTCAGACTGAAGTATTTTATTTAAAATAAATAGATTTGAACCTGGCAATCAAGAGCTTTGGTATTTTTTCACATACATGACGTCATGGGTATATCAGAATATCTGAAATTCTCATGAGCAACCATTACATTGGTCAAGAAGCAACAGTTAGAACAGAACAAGGAGAAACAGAATGGTTTAAAATCAGCAAATGTACAAGGCTGCATATTTTTCCCCTACCTGTTTAATTTATATGCCAAACAAATCATCAGAGAAGCAGGACTGTATGAAGACAATTGAGGTATGAAGACTGGTGGAAGACTCAACAACCTTCGCTATGGTGATGATACCGTGTTACTGGCTA
Organism: Ichthyophis bannanicus; assembly: GCA_033557465.1. Taxonomy (NCBI): domain Eukaryota; kingdom Metazoa; phylum Chordata; class Amphibia; order Gymnophiona; family Ichthyophiidae; genus Ichthyophis; species Ichthyophis bannanicus. The sequence continues at coordinate 242,918,349 of CM066042.1, read as the reverse complement.
GAAGTGAAGACTATCTAAAATATTTGCTTATCAGTATCATAGAACAGTCTTAAAATGGGCCAGCACCTTAACATGAAGACAAAGATCCTGAGAATTGACAAAATCAATAATGTCACCCTTGATGTAGAAGAAATAGAAATAGTAGCCCACTTTAACCTGCTTAGATCAATAATCAATAAAGAAACGAAAAGCAGTCAAGAAATTTGATGAAGCACTGCTCATGGCAGAATGGCTGAAGGACCTAAACAAGATTCTCAAGTGGAGGGATGTATCTCTGCATACAAACATTTGATTCATCCAAGCTATGATATTTTCAATAACGTCATATGGATGTGAAAGTTGGACAGCAAAGAAGAAAGACAGGAAGAAAATTGATGCCTTTGAACTATAGTGCTGGAGAAGAATGTTGTATATACAACAGACTGCCCGAAGAACCAATCAGTCTGTACTAGAGATAAAATATAAGCTTCCTTTAGAAGCTCAGATTACAGGACTTCAACTTTCCTAATTTGGACACATCATATATATGAAGCAAGAGATCATTTAAGAGACGCATCATGCTTGGCAAGGTTGAAGGGCAGGGCAAAAGAAGGCCAGCAACAGCAGTAGCTATGGACGTTACTCTATCAACAATTTGCCACCTGACTGAACACAGGATAACTATCCAGAGTCACTATGAGTCAGCACAGACTCGATGGCACTTAACAAATGATGTCACACTATATTATCATGCAAGAAAAATAGATGTGAAGAGATTGAGTGAGAACCATTGACCTATGATTATATTAGAAGGTGGTTTGGTGCCTATTAAACCAAGCAAAACAACCGTTTGGGGTGATTTTCTGATTTCAAATAAGTTGATTAGTAGTAACACCCAGTATCACAGGATCAGGTGCTTATTTGGTGTGGGCCCTTATTTCAACAGTGCCTATGACCTCCCTCTTCTCTTTCCATCAGCCTACATCTATTGCCTTCTCCCGTGGCTTATGCCCATAGGCAAATCAACCTAATGTACATAGGAACCCTAAGCTCCAGTCAAAAACAGCATAGCAGCAAACCTAAAGAGTGCTCTTCGAAGCTCTATACGCAACATCTTTCAGAGGCAGCTAAAATGATCCTTCTGCTCCTACCCTCCTGCAGAATGCATGTGAAAAACACTAATTTGTCATGTAGAACACGATATACCACCACTGAAACATGCCTGCCCTTGGTATAATTCATTTTACCAATTTCACTTACCATGTCATTAATTTTACACATGTTTAGAAGCCCCCAAGTCTCCCTTTTAAACCTTCAACATCCTGTGCTAATGGTTTCACTAATGAGAAAAGGGCACTCTTATGCTTAAGAAATCTTGAATCCAATAGAATCAAATATTCCTTGCAAACCCAGAAGGAAGACTAGGGGAGAGTGACCAATAGATTTTTACCTACCATGTGAATAAGAACACAGAAAAACCTATGTACATAGACTTGTATAAAATAAAAGGAGAATTTCTTTTCTGCATTGTACAACAGATTGCTTTTATTGGATCACTGTTAAGAATTATTCATACAACTTGCAAAAGCTCAAAACCACACACAGATGTGAAAGCAGATTCTAGATATGCAGATATTTTTGTCATCAACATGGATGCCCCTTGTAAGATGGGGAATCCATATCAACATTTTAGGCCCACCCTTATCAAGCCTTCTATATACCCTTAACATCCTCCTGGAAAACTAAATGTGGTGTTCATCGCCATGTGTAAAAGGGCAATCTATACATGTAAATGCTGCTATTCACATGGGAAAGCTTCTAAAATAGCCATTGCAGTCTCAAAAGCTTGTGGATATCAACTGAGGCTTGTTCTTATGTTAGCCCCACAAATAAAATCAATACAACTGTTAAACCTCTGTGTTATCATACCACAAGGGAAATGTCACACTGCGAACAGGAACTCTCAATAACAGGACAGTGAAAAACTGTCCCAACTACAAACCTCTTTGAAGGGCAGTCACAGTTTTGGACACTAGAAATCAGAAAACTGGGGCCAGCTCAATTGCCTAGAGGAAGAGTGCTGAACACTACCAGGCAGGAAATCAAAGTTCAGTTCCTCAACTTTGATTCTACCAATGGGACCATCAACACTGGAAAAGCTGAGAAAGCACAACAGTAACACAGGAGTGGGAGTCACATTACATGGGCAGCTGTCTTCCAAAGGGACATGCAATTTGTGACTCTTCCTGCCCAAACAGTCAGTCATTCTAATAGCTAGGTTATGCACTGGGTAGGAGGAGTACTAATAAAATGGGGAAAGCTTTGGGTAGCTGCAAATGAAGCATCATTATGCTAGGGCTCTACCTAAAAACAAGTTTCAATGGCATGGAATCACAAAGGTGCTGGGTTACAACTGAAGATCCACCAAAATGGTAAAGGGGATGGAAGGATACCCCTATGAAGAGAGGCTAAAAAGGTTAGGGCTCTTCAACCTGGAAAAGAGACAGCTGAGGGGAGATATAATAGAGGTCTATAAATTAATGAATGGAGTGGAACGGGTAAATGTTGATCGATTGTTTATGCTATCAAAAAGTAGAAAGACTAGGAGACATGCAATGAAGCTATAATGTAACCCATTCAAGACTAATAACAGAAAAAGCACAGTTACTTACCTGTAACAGGTGATCTCTGGGAACAGCAGGAATAAGTCTTCACATATGGGTATCGTCAGTACCGACGGAGCCTGCGTGGGAACGCTTCCCAGCGTCCAGTAAGAAAGTTTTTGGGAGCATCCCACAGCGCCTGCGCGCTGCCTTCCCGCCTTTTCCAACCGCCTCTCTCCAGTTCGAGTTTTAAAGCTGAGACAAAGAGAGAGAGAGGAAATGAAAGATAGATAGAGAGATACAATTCCTAGGGGAGGTGGGTGGGTTGTGAAGACTTATTCCTGCTGTTCCCAGAGATCACCTGTTACAGGTAAGTAACTGTGCTATCTCCAGGAACAAGCAGGAATGAGTCTTCACATATGGGGACTCCCTAGCTGTAGATGCCAGGGAGAAACCCCAGGTTGTGTGTCCTTGAAAAGGACTCTACCTCCTCCCATGGATCTCTGGCATCCGACCAGGGTAGGTGGGTAGGAGTTGATTAAGAATGGAACAGGTGTTTGAGAACAGCCTGACCAAACGAGGCATCCCGGCGGGAGTCCTTGTCCAAACAGTAATGGGCTGTGAAGGTATGAACCGAGGCCCAGGTGGCCACTCGACAGATTTGGTCGATGGACACAGAGTTTAGATGAGCCATTGAGGCTGCCATGGCTCTCACATTGTGAGCTGTGACATGGCCCTCCAGAGAAATGTTCCTACTCTGGTAGGCAAAAGAAATACACTGAGCAATCCAGTTGGACAGTGTTCTCTTAGAGACTGGAAGTCCTAAATGAGAAGGATCAAAAGCAACAAAGAGTTGAGAAGACTTTCTATGTTGCTGTGTTCTTTGTAAGTAAAAAGCGAGAGCTCTCTTACAATCCAAGGTATGAAGATTCCTCTCTGCATTTGATGCATGAGGTCCTGGAAAAAAGACAGGTAAGTATACCTCTTGGTTCAGATGAAAAGGTGAGACCACTTTAGGCATAAAGTGTGAATTGGTCCTGAGGTCTACCTTATCATGATGGAACCTTGTATAAGGAGGATTAGCCACCAAAGCTTGCAACTCACTGATGCAGCGTGCTGAGGTGACTGCAATGAGAAAAATAACTTTCCAAGAAAGGAATTTCAAGGAGGTGGTGGCTAAAGGTTCAAAGGGTGGCTTCATAAGCTGGCCAAGAACCAGGTTTAAGTCCCATGCCACTGGAGGTGGTCTAATGGGAGGCTTAGTTAAAAGAAGGCCTCTCATGAATCTTGCTATAAGAGGATGAGAGGAAACAGGTTGTCCATTGAGAGGCTTGAGGGACGCTGCAATAGCACTCTTATGGACTCTTACTGAATTCGTTTTCAGACATGCATGGGATAGATGCAGGAGATACTCTAGTAGAAAATTCAGAGGTATTGCAAGAGGGTTTAGATCTTTCCCTGAACACCAAATAGTAAATCTTTTCCATTTGAAAGCATAGGAACGTCTAGTAGAAGGCTTTCTAGAGGCATGAACAACATCTCTGACTTGCTGAGAGAGATGAAAATCTTGAAGGTCTAGGCCCTCAGCAACCAAGCCCTGAGATGGAGCGACTGGGGGTTTGGGTGCCACAAAGTTCCCTCTTCCTGGGACAGAAGGTCTGGTGCAGAGCCCAAGTCCAGGGAAGGAGCTTGAGAGAGATGCAGAAGTAGAGAGTACCACACTTGGCGTGGCCAATGTGGTGCTATGAGGATCATGGTCCCTTATCTCTCTGAAGCTTGAATAGTGTCTTGGGAATTAGGGGAATTGGTGGAAAGGCATAAAGGAAGTCTTGACCCCAGTGAAGGAGGAAGGCATTCTTGGCCTGAACTCCCTGACACGGAATTCTGGAACAGAACTGGGGAAGTTTGGCATTCCACGGACTTGCAAAGAGGTCTATGTCCGGGGTTCCTCAAATTCGAAAAATCCTGGCTACCTGGTCCATGTGGAGGGACCACTCGTGTGGAAGCAGAACTCGACTGAGTCTGTCCGCCCAAGAGTTTTGAACGCCTGGAAGATATACTGCCAGAAGATGGATGTGATGCTCTCTGGCAAAGGCCCACAGTCGCAAAGCTTCGTTGCAAAGCGACAGAGAGCCAGTCCCGCCCTGCTTGTTTACATAGAACATGGCTACTTGGTTGTCCGTATGGATGAGGACTGTCCTGTAGCTGAGCAGGGAATGGAACACTCAGAGCTAAGAATATTGCTCTTAGTTCCAAGAGACTGATATGCAGAGAAGTCTCCTGTGGAGACCAGATCTTTCTTTATCTTTATTTCACACTTGATAAACCGCTTACGTCAAGACATTAAAGCGGTGTACAAATTTAAAAAAAAGGTCAACACTGCAAACTACGGAAAAAGAACGCCAAAAATAACAGGAAAGAAAGAGAAAGAATAGCGCAAGGTAAAGGACCATACAACATCAAATAATCACAGCCAGACACAACCAACACAACCATCAACGGACAGACAGGGGAATGACAGGACCAGACTCGGCTAGGACAGGACAGCAACCACGGCTGCATCAGGGAGGAGGATCCAGGGGGAGGTCAAATGCTTTTTGGAACAGATAAGTTTTAAGTGCGGCTTTGAACTGAGGATAGGAGGATTCTAGACGGAGGGACGAGGGTAGGGCATTCCACAGCCAGGGACCAAGAAAGAAAAAGGCAGAGTGACGGGTCTTTTCAAGGTGCGCGTGGGAAGGGGATGGTAAGGACAGACGATTTGCATGAAGGGAGCAAAGCTGACGATAGGGCATGTGAAGAGCAACCAGATCAGCCAGGTACAGAGGATTATTGGTATGAATAGCGCGATGAGTAAGAATAAGAAGTTTATAGTAAAAACGAACACGAAGGGGTAGCCAATGCAAGCGAAAGAGGATAGGAGTGATGTGATCGAAGCGGCGGGCAAAAGTGATGATACGGGCAGCGGTATTCTGAATAAGCTGGAGACGTTGGAGTTGGTAATTGGGAAGATTGGCCATAAAGATGTTACAGTAATCGAGTTGACTAGTAATTAGGGCAAGGACGAGAGTGACCAGAGAACCAAGAGGAAGAAGTGTACGAACAGCCCGAAGCTGACGGAGGATAGCGAAAGAGCGCCTAGTAAGGGAGGAGATGTGGTCATGGAAAGAAAGAGAAGAGTCAAGGATCACCCCGAGATACCGGAGGGAAGACACGAGAGGAATGGAGATAGAATCAATCATGGGGGCAACGGAGGGACACGACCCACTCAAGGAAATCCACATAGCGGTGGACTTAGAGGGATTAAGACGCAGGAAGTGTTGAGAGAGCCAAGAGGCCACATGAGAGAGGCAGGAGTTGAAAGGGGGGAGATCCAGAGAAAGTGGAGAGGTATGGTAAAGCAAGATAATATCGTCCGCATAAACGTATGAAGATACTGGGTACTGCTGTAACAAAAGAAGTAGAGGGGCCAGGAAAATATTGAACAGCAAAGGGGACAGTACAGAGCCCTGGGGGACACCACAAGTGAGGGGAAGAGAGGCAGATGACTTACCATTTAAGGTAACAGAAAAGGATCGGGCAGTGAGAAAGGAACGAAACCAAAGGAGAACCGCACCACGTAACCCCACCTCCGTGAGACGGGCAAGAAGAAGCGTGTGATCAATTAAATCGAACGCCGCAGACAAATCAAGAGAAACCAACAAAGTAACATTACCGCAATCGTGCGCAACATGTAGTTCATTTAGAACTGCCAAGAGGACAGTCTCAGTGCTGTGGCCCTGCCGAAAACCGGCTTGCCGGGGGTGAAGGGCATTGGTGGACTCGATGTGAGAAGACAGCTGATTAAATACGAAACGTTCCAAAAGCTTAGCCAAGAAGGGGAGGTTTGAGACAGGACGCCAGTGGGCAAGGACAGACGGGTCAAGGGAAGGTTGCTTCAGAAGAGGATGAACAATGGCCGACTTCCACGGGAGGGGAAGATGCTCTGGGTGGAGAGATCCTGCAGATGAGCTCCCCAACCCATTGGAGAAGCATCTGTTGTCAGAGTTGCTTGGGGTAGCGACTGCTGAAAAGGGGACCCCAGCAACAGATTTGGAGGGGACTTCCACCACTGGAGAGACCAAAATAGGCGACTGGAGTTTGCTATTTTGTCTGACAGGCAACCTGATGCCTGAGTCCATTGGGTGGACAAAGTCCATTGAGCTGCCCTCATGTGAAGGCGAGCATATGGAACCACATGCACGGTGGATGCCATGTGGCCTAATAGTTGTAACATCTCTCGAGCAGTTAAATGGGACTTTAACTGTATCTGGGAGGCTAACTGCACCAAGCGTAGGCAACGGGCCTGAGGAAGATAGGCCCTTGCAGTTGTGGTATCCAGCAAGGCCCCTATAAACTCCAGAGACCGAGTAGGGGTGAGATGGGATTTTGGGATGTTTATTACCAGTCCCAAATACTGAAGGACACGCATTGTGCAGGTTAGAGAAATCTGGGCCTCTGACTGGGATGAAGCTCGACTGAGCCAGTCGTCCAGATATGGGAAAACGAATATTCCTAGAGTGCGTAGAAATGCAGCTACTACTGCCATGCATTTCGTGAACACCCTTGGTGCAGAGGCCAGACCGAAAGGAAGCACCCTGTATTGGTAGTGCTTTCCTTGAAAAAGGAACCGAAGGAACCTTCTGTGTGTTGGATGGATGAGGACATGGGTGTACGCATCCTTGAGATCTAGAGAACAAAGCCAGTCCTGACTCTGAAGGTATGGCAGCAGAGTACCGAGAGAAATCATCTTGAATTTCTCTTTGAATAGAAACTTGTTCAATTCTCTGAGATCTAATATGGGTCTGTAGCCCCCTGTTTTCTTTGGAATAAGAAAATAAGGGGAGTAGAACCCTGAGCCCTGTTGAAGAAGGGGTACTTTTTCTATTGCCCCTTGGGCAAGAAGGGTAGCAATCTCCTGACCCAGAAGGTTGAGGAGAGATGTTGGAGAATTGAACTGTCTCACCATGGTGTGAGGAGGAAGATTCAAGAAATGAAGCTTGTACCCTTCCCTTACAATGGAGAGGGTCCATTGCTCTGCTGTAATTTGCTCCCATCTGGGAGCAAAGTAAGCCAACCTTCCTGGAATGGTGAGGGGCTCTGGTTCTTCCAGAGCCAGAAAGGCTAAGTTCTCTAGTTGCAAGTCAAAGGCCCTGGGGAGGCTGAGGCTGCTGAGTCGTGGGAGGCCTGGCAGCCTTTGACTTGGCCTGTTTAGGTGGTTGCTGACGCTTTGCAGCAAAACGACCTGCAGATGATGCCTGCTGACCATAAGCAGGATAGTATCTTCCCTTTTTAGAAAAAGTTGTCTTTTTGAACAACCTTTTCTTAGCAGGAGCAGAGGTAGACTTTGAAAGTCGATCCAAAGCAGAGTTCTCAGCATCCATCTGAGCGGCCTTTGCTTTCCAATCCCTGCCAAAAAGGTTTTCACCTGTACAAGGAAGATTTCCCAGTTCATCTTGGACCCAAAGTTCCAAATCAGAGGCTTGTAACCAAGCAATTCTGCGTGCACCTATGGCAATAGCCGAGGCTCTGCTTACACACTCAAAAGAGTCAAAGGCTGCACGGTTGGAAAATTTGGAAAATATCTTGGGCATGTTTAAGCCAAGTGAGAAATTCCTGCCTTTTATCTTCTGAAATAAAAGGGGCTAAAGTCTGCAGATGATCTGTGACTTCTTTTAGAAACATCCCCATATAGAGACTATAGGAGTTGATTCTGGCAAGCAAGCATATTAGCTTGGAAAACCCTTCGGCCAAAAGCATCAAGGGTCCTGCATTCACATCCTGGAGGATTAGATGAGTGTCTCTTTGCACCCTTTATTTTCCTCATGGCAGACTCTACCACAATAGAGTGGTGAGGAAGCTGAGACTTATGAAAGCCAGGACAAGGAGGGACACGGTACATGGTGTCTAATCTACGAGAATGAGGAGAGGTGGTAAGAGGAGTCTCCCACATGCTCAACATGAGATCATAGAGAATCTCATGACTAGGTAAAGTAGCTGCTTCTTTAGGAGCCTTAGGATATTGCAAAATATCTAGTTGCTTGGCTCTAGGGTCTGACTCAGGGGCCACTGTAATGGAGAGGCCCCTAGCCACTTCCCTAATGACAGAAGACACTAGCCACTTCTGGAGGAGACATTCTTCGTTTTAGAGAATAAGACTCCTGAGGAAGAAGTACCGGTGCATCGACAGAAACCTCCGACTCATCAGAGTCTTCGGAGGAATCGAAGTATTGCCCGTCTGGATGCTCCTGTAAAGCCCGATACGCGTACCGAGTGGGATCGACATCGGGAGTAAGCGGTATCAGTTCGGTACCGATGGGCATCATAGGACAGGGTACCGTTGCAGTAGACACCGAAGCAGATGTCATCAGTACCGGCACCGGGAACGATGCCGGTGCCGGAGTCGGTACCGGCAATGGAGACTGTTGCGGTACCGGAGGCGTCGAAGCCTGCATAAACGCCGTTAGGGTGCGCTGCATGGACAGAATCTTCTGATCCATCGACGCCACCAGAGTCTGGATGTCGGTACCAGTGGAGGCCACCGGTACCCCAGAACACGGCAACAGGTGATCGGTCGAGGCCGAGCCATCGATGTCAACCTGTGACCCCATAGACAATGCTTTGGAAGCCGGAACTTCCCGCCGGGGTAATTTTGCCGGTGCAGAATCCTCGAGGACAAGCCCGGAGGCATCTCGATGCGTAGAGGGAGATTTGCCCTTCGAGGACCGGCTAGATTTATGTTTGGTTACCTGAGATCCATGGGAGGAAGAAGCAGCCCTGGAAGACGTCGATGCCACCGAGGCTGCATCAGAGGGAAACAGGGTACTGAGCTTGGCTGCTCGGTTCTGCCGACCTCTTTTAGACATCATGGTACAGGACACACAATCCGTGATGGAATGGTCAGGACCCAAACATTTTAGACACCAGTCATGGGTGTCGGTGACAGAAATAGTACCGCCACACTTCGTGCACTTTTTGAACCCAGAAGCAGGCTTCTCCATGAGGAGAAAATATGTTCAGGCCTAAGGCCCAAACCGAAAATGCACAGTTGAAGAAAGAAAAGTTTTTTGTTTTGTTTTTTTTAAGAAAGAAAAGAAAAGACCGGTGGTACTGGTCTGACGTCGAAGAAGGCAGACGCGACACGAAAAATAAAGAAAAAAATAAAGAATTCTTCTGCGGTGACAGGAACATGACCTGCTGGCTCCGCAGAAAAGAAGAACTGGAGAGAGGCGGTTGGAAAAGGCGGGAAGGCAGCGCACAGGCACTGTGGGATGCTCCCAAAAGCTTTCTTACTGGACACTGGGAAGCGTTCCTGCGCAGGCTCCGTCGGTACCGACGATACCCATATGTTAAGACTCATTCCTGCTTGTTCCTGGAGATTATTTTTTCACTCAATGTGTAATCAAACTCTGGAATTCGTTATGAGAGGATATAGTAAAAGCTGTTAGTGTAGCTGGGTTTAAAAAAGGTTTGGACAAATTCCTGGAGGAAAGGTCCATAAACCATTATTAAAGGGGACCCGGGAAATCCACTGCTTACCCCAATACAAGCATTGTGAAACCTGTCTCTCTTTTTGGGAACTTGCTAGGTACTTGTGACCTAGATTGGCCACTGTTGGAAACAGAACACTGGCTTGATGGACCTTGGTCTGACTCAGTATGGCATATCTTATGTTTTTAAAGGGAAGAAGCTTGACCCATTCCGGCAGTTTAAGTGCTTACCTTTGGAGGCACGAAGAACTCCAGCAGAAAACGCTCCCCCTCCATTTTCAGAGCTTTTCTTAAGAGCAGGCGGCATTTCTGCCATTGAGAGTTCCCCACACAGTTAGTATCATCTGCCACCATGTATCTCAGGGTGCCTTCCCTCTGAATGTCCACCTGGTCAACCTTCATTGACTGGGTCTTTGAGAGCCGTAGCCTGTGAGTCCATTTCTCCCTGGTTTCACTGTGTTCCTTAGTACCAGAAGCAGCAGCAGCAGCATACTGTTCTCTATCTGACTGCCTCCCCTGGCCAGGGTCCACTCCTGGTTCAGGAGATGATTTTCTGTGCCACATTTCCTTCATCCCATCCACAACACACAAGCTCATGTTCCTGAGGGAAAAGCCTTTCTTAAATTTTGTCCTGGAGGAAGCATGGACTGAGACATCCTCAGAGCTACGAGAATGCCCATATGAAGATACTTTATGGGCCCGACTGTGACTTGGAAATTCGCTGGAGTTGACTGGGTGGTCCATAATACCAAAGGATTCCATGGATATGTCTTCCTTCCTTTGCACAATATCCCTCCCAAAAGGTACCTGGCAGTTCTGAAGACCCACAAATGGCACTATATTATGTTTCGTTGGAGAACTGGAGACACACCCCCTGCTGACTTCAGAACTGAAATAGTCCAAGAAATTTGCAGCAAAGTGATGGGAGAAAGAGGCCTCGGCCCCTGGGGTGTCGTACTGCGGGTTCTCCCTCAAGAACTGGCAAAACTTTTGTGCAAAGTCCAGGGCGGCAGACTGGGCATGAAGCTCACAGAATTCCCTCCAATCTGGGAGCTGGGAGGAAGACTCTTGACTATAAGTATCCCCATTCATGACTGCTCCATTCCACCTCTCGGGAAACTGCAAAACAATGAGCAACAGTGTCAGAAATCACTAAAGAGAAAAGCTCTAACATTTTGTTATTTCCTGCTTAAGATATTCTGTACTGGAGCACTGAAAAGAGCAGTTGAGGACGTTTCATGTTAAATTGGTTGCCACAAATGGCAGGAGGAAGAAACCACCCTCAGACATATCTTTTAATCTCCTACACACAAAACATGATGAGAATTTCAAAAAGCATAATCACTCAGTTCTTCTCCATGACTTAACTCAAACAGAACACAAATGAGATCATCTTCCAGATAAGATGATCTTATATAGTTTGATGGGTTACACAGTATCATTTGAAGAGTAAACTAAAGTGTCACTATATTTATCTGGTAGATCTGGACAACTCTTAGTACTGACCAATCCCAAATTCTTTTACATGTTATGAACAGAGTCGAGATGACCTGCTTCCAGGACTAAAGAAACTAATTTAAGTACTGTTTCCTTTCTCTCATCCTTAAAGCAATCTGGGGTATTGTTTAAATCTCATCTGTACAACAGGAAACCTTTAAACACTGGGAAAGGTGATGGCCTAGTGGTTAGCATGTCTAAAGCTAGAAAACAGGAGAACTTTGTTCAAATCTTGCTTTTTACCATAGCCACTTGCTATGATCCTGGCTGAGTCACTCTCTCTCCCTGCTTCAGGTACCCACTTAAATTCTTTGGGAAAAGGGTTTTTTGTACCTCTTTGTAATATAACGTATTTAGTATCTTGTAATTTTAGCTCACCTTTCCAATTTTATAGCTCAAGGTTCTTTACAAGTTTTTCCCCAACGACAGTAAATCTCTATACCAGGGAGCTCACAATCTAGGTGGTTACGCTGACTCTCAGATACACTTCTCTGCAGCTGAAACCTCTCCAGGAATCCAGGCTCGGATCTCTGCCTGCTTATCTGACATTGCTGCCTGGATGCCTCACCGCCATCTGAAATTGAACATGGCCAAAACTGAGCTCCTTATCTTTCCCCCTAGACCCACCTCTCCCTCCCCCTCCTTCCTCCCTTCTCTATTTCAGTGGATAACACTATACGCCTCATCTTGCAATCTTGATGTCATCTTTGCTTCTACTCTTACTTTTTCTGCACGCATCCAACAGACAGTTAAAACTTGTCACTTCTTTCTATATAAGATCAGCAAATTCATCCCTTCCTTCTGAACACATTACCTGTCTTGACAATTGCAACCTTTTCCTCGCTGGTCTCTCTGAATCATCTCTCTCCCCTTCAGTCTGTTCAAAACTCAGCTGCACGGCTTACTTTCCACCACAGTTGTTATGCTCATAACACCCCTCTTCTCAAGTCACTTCACTGGCTCTCTGTTTCCTCATCCAATTCAAACTTCTCCAACTGACCGATGAATGCAGTCACTCTGCGGCTCCTCATTATCTTTCCTCTTATATAACCCTACACACCTCCTCAGGAACTCTGTTCCTTTGTCAGATCTCTTTTATCTGTGTCTTTCTCTGCCACTGCCAACTCCAGATTTTGTTCATTCCACTTTGCTGCTCCATATACCCGGAACAAACTACCTCAGTCAGTGCATCGGGCTCCTTCTGTAGCCCTATTCAACTCCAGGCTAAAAACCCACTTCTTCGAGGCTGCTTTTGTAGCCTGATGCCCATCACTCTTGTTTACCACTTATGTGTATCTCACTATACTCTAAGTCTCCAATTTAGTGATGTTTGTCTTGATTTGATCGTAAGCTCTGATGAGCAAGGACTCTCTCTTACATCTTTATCTACAGTGCTGTGTATGCCTTGTAGCGCTATACGTAGTTACAAGGCATACATTCTTTTTCCCCTATCCTTTTTAAGAAAAAGAGTATTTTTTTAAAGTATTGTTATTTTCCTTTTCTTTTTAATCATTTTATATATTTTATAGTTTTATTGTAAACCACCTCGATGTAATGGGAGGCGGTATATCAAGTGATTATAAACAATAAACAAACAATTTAACAAGTTTCATATACTGCTTTATCATTTTAGTCAAAGCGGTTTACATAGTAACAAATTTGGTAATATACATGAAACAGGGACATTGATAATTTGGATTTTTCTGAGGCAATGGAGGGTTAAGTGACTTGCCCAAGGCCACAATAGAGTCTCCAGTACTGAGCATAGAATAAGGCACAGTATCAGAGTGCCAAGGATATCTCAACTCAGGTCATCTCAAACCTTCTAGAGCAGAATAGACAGCGGAAGAACAGTCCCTGCAGTATAATGCAATTCACTTCCCTTTATCCTCCTACCTCCCATCCCTCTTTCTGAAAAGCATGAGGAAACATTAAATGTGCCTCTAGAAAACTCCCACCCTCTATTCTTACCAACCTCCCATTAACCCCTTCCCCCTCCCTTACCCCCGCTCTTAAAACCCTGTGCAGGAGTAGGTTCTTTCATAGCAACATGCACCCAAGAATGACAGCCCAGATATGAACCACCTAACCCAGTCTCATCACAGACGAGGCCTCAAGGTCCAAGGGTCCTCAAAGATTAAGAATCTTATGTGCTGTGGGAAGATAACAAGGAGACAATCACCCAAAACTGCCAGAAAGCTGTCCCGCCCCCCTCAATTTCCCCTAAGAGGCTAGGCGCTCCATCGCCATTAGATGGTGTAATTGGTTCCAACACTCCCAAAAGGAGAGAGGATCATCATCATGCCATCAACTCATAATGCATTGTTTGGCCACCAGGCAAGCCTTCTACACTAAAAGCCGAACCTCTTTCCCCTTAACCTTCAAACTGTGGACATCATCCAGTAAGCTCTCAAGAAACCGAACCACCCTGCCCCAAAAAGCCCGAAGATCAGGGCACATACCCCCCTCCCCCCTACAGAATATGACCTAGGTGTTCAGGGGCTTGGGAACAACATCCACACTGATCCCCTAAGGCAAATCCTGCTCTGAAGGCTTGTGTAGGGGGAATTATACCCCCGTCGGAGCAACATATACAACATTCCCCCCTCAGGCATGACACCCCCCCCCCCCACACTGTGGCCAGTATTCTAGTCAATGACCCCAATATCATTGTGCCATCCACCCTTATGTCCAATTCTGTAGCCCACTTCGAGACCAGCCCAGCACACTCCCCCATATGTACCATCTCCCATAACTTCTTATGATACAAGAAGATTGATATGGATTCTTTAGCGTCAAACTCAAAGAATTGCTCCATTCTCACTTTATAAGCCCACCCCAACTATTCTTTTGGCAAGGACAATACCTAGTACCTCAACTGCAAATAGGCGTAAAAATGCTTATGCTCAAGCCGATATTGGGACCTCAACTGCTGAAGAGGTGTCCCCCTTTGTATCAACCTCCTGTTCTAAGGTTCGAAGACCTCACCCAGAGCCCAAAAGGGCCCCACCCCTTCCAATCCAGGCACAAAAGCTTCATTGCCCTGAACAGGGAGAAAACCAGAGGTCAAAGGATCCACCACAAAGGCTTTACATAAATATTTCCAAGCCGCCCTAATAGGTCCTACAAACAAACTGTTCTTCAAAGAAGCAGGGAGTGCCAATCGATCAGCATGAAGAAGCTTCCAGAGTAGATTCCAAGGGAAAGAAAACCCCCTCTTCATCTTCCAAGATGTGAATATGGAAGTGGAGGCCAGCCAGTCCCAGAGGTGTCAGAAAGTGCATGCTAAATTATACAGCTCCAAGTCTGCTAATTCCACCCCTTCTCTCCCGTTCAGCACTGGAATGGAACCAGAGTCCGCGCACTTCATTCTCTATCCAGGTTATATCTTTCATAAGCAGATGCAATGGTAGAGTTTGCAACACAGTAATTTTGAAAAAATTACCATTTTATATGCTGCCACCCTGCTCAGCAAAGACAATGGTAAGGGCTGCCAATCCTGCAGCTGATCTGTCATGTGGCTCTTGAGCTTATCAACATTTGCTAAGTATGTTCTGAGGGTCAACGGTCATCCATACCCTGAGATTACAAAATGGCTCCCCAGCCCATTTCAAGAGGAAGCTCCCTACCCAACTTCTTTGCAGAATACCATTAATGCCAAGGGCTTCAGATTTATCTATATTAAGCTTCATCCCACCAGCATCTGATATGATTGAAATTCTTCCAGCAAAGATGAAAGCGACTTCTGCAGGTCAGTTAGACGTACCAGTAAGTCATCCGTGAAAGCCGCCAACATAAGCCTACAACCTTCCATCTGGACCTCCCGTTATATCGTCCTTCACATGCACCCACATCAACAAATTTTCCAGAGCTAGCACAAACGGATTCAAAGGTCTCCATGAACTCCCCACTGATCACGATTGCCACCATGGACAGGGATTAGAGGAGACTAATAACTTGGAAGAAATGAGGACCCAAACCATATGCCTCTAATGTTGCAAACAAAAACCTCCAACCCACTCTGTCGAAAGCCTTTTCCGCATCAAAGCTTCCATTGATGGAGGTATTTATCAGCCTTATCGATCTGGGCTGCTTTCCGTATGATATAAATCATGCTTTGATTACGGTACTGCCCAAATCCAGGAGGGACCCGCTGAGCCCGGCATCTTACTGGCCAATTTATTTCTTAAATTTAGACTCCAAGATCTTGGCAAAAATAATGGTGGATTTTTTCGCTCTGGTACTCCCTGATTTGGTCCACAAAATTTAGGTAGGATTTGTGAGAAAGCGATATGCCTCTGTGAACATGCAGATTATACTGGCATCGCTAGAGTGGATTCATAGGGAGCCAAGGCCAGCACGTCCACTAGGCGAACTAAGTAGCCGCCTAGGGCAGCTGATCTGGGGGGCAGTGATGGCAGCACACATGGACGGTGGCCATTCCCCCCATCTGCTGCAGATTCTATCTAGGGAGGGGGAGTCAGGCAGTGGCAATATTTCCAAAATACTATCGCTGCCCATCTCCCCCCCCCCCCCAACAGAATCGGCAGCAACTGGGGAAGGACCCTCAGAAGGCAGCCTTATACAGACTGATCTCTGATCAGCAGCCCTCTCTGCTCATTAGCTTTGACACGGAAAAAGCGTTTGATAGGATTAGTTGGCAATACTTGTTTACAGTTATGCATGCTTATGGGCTGGGTGAAATGTTTATATTGAGGCTACAGGCCCTATACGATTCCCCACGGGCAGCGATTGTAGTGAACTCTGATTTAAGAGACCTTTGGGTTAGAAAGGGGGAACCAGGAGGGTTGCCCACTGTCGCCTTTATTATTCACCCTTTCACTGGACCCACTTTTACGTGGATAAATTTAAGAGAAGATATTATGGGGGTGAAGGTAGGAACGACATGCTTCATGGTGTTGGCCTTTGCCGATGATCTTGTTTATCTGGCGGATCCAGTAAATTCATTAAAATGTCTGTTGAAAGAAATCGAGTGCTGCGGGAAACTGGTGGGCCTAAAATTAAATATGTCTAGTTCGGGGCAACTTGCAAGGCCCACAACTTTCCCATTACAAAGGGCGGGGAAGAAATTTAAATACTTGGGCATATGGCTCCCAGCAAATCCACAGCGGTTATATTCAATCTATATAAAGGAACTGATTAGGGAGGTTGGAATGCAGTTGCGAGACTGGTGATCCCTCCCGCTATCACTTTTAGGACAGATAGCAACATACAAAATGGTGGTATTCCTGAAGATTCTTTATCTCCTTTAACCCCTACCACTAAGACTCACTCAGAGGGATACACAACTTTTGGAGAAGGGCATCACATCCTATTTGTGGAAAGGGGGGCAACCCTGTGTGGGTTTCCATCAATTATGTAGACCTTGGTGAGAGGGAGGAGTGGGTATCCCATATATAACTAAATATAACATGGCATGCATTTACCGCCATCTCCGAGACTGGCTGAATGGTACATCTATGTTCACACCTTTGGACATGAAGGGGCTATGGTACAACTCTATACCTTGGCCTCAATTCTCCACATAGAGACAGAGAGACTACCCAAATGGGTAGGGCATAGTTTAGAAATCACAACAATCTGGATGGGTTGATCCCCGCACTTCGGGGGTTTTGCTGTTGCAAGGTAATATGGCTTTATCGCTGAGTGTCGATTCAATAGCTTTTAGATGCTGGGGGAAAAAAAAGGTTTGACTTTTATGCATCAAGTTCTTGACTAGGAGGATTGACTCAGTCCTTTTAGGGATTTACAAGAACACTATTGCACTCCTGGGGACCCACTTATTTGCTTGTGAGGCACTAAGTATGGGGGCTGGCCTCGCAGACATTGACTAGGCCAAGTATACTGAAAACTTCTTTGAATTTGACACACGTGATAACATCTTTATTGCCCTATATCAGAACAAAATGTTTTGAACTGGAGAAACCACAATCATACACACCACATGCCTTAAAGTGGGCATTGGAGTTGTCCGTGGACCTCGAGGGAATGTCATCGACGGCAGCGATAGCCCGAATTCCAGGGTTGGTTCAGGAGGCTAAGCTTAGGGAAATACAATATAAAATTTTACAAAGAGCCTACTTCTCCCTGTGGAGGGCAGAAAAAGCAGGCCTCATCCGCCAAGGCGAATGTCTGCGATGTCAACAAACAAGGCCCA
This sequence comes from Ichthyophis bannanicus, assembly GCA_033557465.1. Taxonomy (NCBI): domain Eukaryota; kingdom Metazoa; phylum Chordata; class Amphibia; order Gymnophiona; family Ichthyophiidae; genus Ichthyophis; species Ichthyophis bannanicus. Next base: position 242,900,563 of record CM066042.1, on the reverse strand, counting down.
TTTAGGCCATATGTTCTGGGAATGCCCAAAGATTAGGAGGTTTTGGGATAAGGTTCGGGATTTCTTTGAGAAGCTTATCGGAGGTTCCTTTCAGTTGCCCTCAGGAATGGCAATATTGGATGATACCAGGATGGGAGGCCCAAAAGGAAAGCAGTTTCGCCTCTTAATTCCTAAACGATGCCTAATTGCTAAACAATGTATGCTGCACCACTGGAGATACATTGATAGCCCAAGCATATGGGAATGGAGATCTGCTTGGCACCAGTTAGCCGTGTGGGAGGGCTTGGACACTAAAGGTTGTATGAAATGGAGAGAAACTTATCTCCAGCTCTGGGACCCATACCTGTCTCATCTTAACCCCCGAGCTAGAAATGAACGGGAGCATTGGACAACAAAGGAAATGATTGTATCAAAGGGTGTGGGGGTGGGGGGAGAATAAAGGAATAATTCCCTTGGGTGGAGCAGAACCAACCCACCCTGGGGGGATTCTGGACATAAGGAATCAAAAAAGGAGGGGGGAAGGGAATGGGGGAAGGGGAGGAAAGAAGGAGGAAGGAATTGGGTTGAGGTATAAAACTGTTAGAAAATGTTAAAAGATCACCACAATGTGTAGGTATGAGCAGTCCATCTGTCCAAGCAACCTGTTTGGAAAGAGGGAGAGGGATTACAGTAGTATAACAGGTATTTGAAAGTTTATGATTCCCTTCATATTGGGATTGATATTATGGAAGCAGATATACAAGTGTGTACGGACTGAAGATTTAAACTGTTTTTGTGTGGAATGTTAATAATGAACAGATTTAAACAAAGAGTAACAGAGACCCCCCTTAGCACCCCCCTCCACTATGACAGACCTTCCCACAGGACCAGCCACATGTTGAGCTTCGAAATGCACCACCCTCTCTCAATCAAGATAGCCACTCTATCCTTTCTAGTGGCCGCGGCCGCCCCATACACTTGTCCCACCCAACCTCTTCAACTTCTCAAGCTCCCCAGAATTCTGATGAGTTTCCTGCATCATCACCACATCAGTGACCTCAAGACCTTATCCTATTTAATTGGGGAGCCCATGTCACATACATTCCAGGACAACACTCACACGCTCATCCTCTCTCATATTCATACATAATCACACCAAACTGCCCAGTAAAACACAGAAAGGAGTCCCGCCAGCCTAGAATTCCTTCCCCCTCCTGACATGCCCTACTCCTTCATATGGGGCTCTCAAACACTTACCCTCTCTATAAGCCCATAAAACAACTGCCTACCCATCACCCCAACCCCCTGGACCCCCCCACCTTCCATTTCCCATATACCAGTGCAACCTCCCACCACACACTATGGGCTCTAATGAGTGATGAATACCACACCGTCCTCCCCCCACATCGGCTATGCACACATTAGAAACATCAACCCTCCAATCAGGGCCGGCCCGTCCATTGAGCAAGAATGATTTTTGCACAGGGCCCTGCGTTTCAGGGGGCCCCACGCAAAGAACATTCTTATTTTCAAAATTAAATTTTTAAAAAAAAGCTGGCTGCTACCACTGCCGCCGCGGCAGCGGCAGAATGGAGTGTCCCGCGGGGCCCCCTCTGCCCGCTGAGTCCCTCCCTTCCTCCCTCTGCGACGGCTGAGCCCCTCTGTGCCGGTTTAACAGAGACGCGAGGGAGACACTCTCCCTTCGCGAATCTGAAAGCCGGCACAGAGGGGCTCAGTCGTCGCAGAGGGAGGGAGGGAGGGACTCAGCCAGGCAGAGGGGGCCCCGTGGGACACTCCATTCTGCCGCCGCGGCAGAGGCAGTGGTAGCAGCCAGCTTTTTTTTAAAAAAAAAATTTTCCTTGAGCCGATGGGGGGGGGGGGGTTAGGACTGGTAATGGGCTATGGAGGGGGTTAGGACTTGACTTGAGGTGGGCTGTGGGTTGGTGGGGGGGTTAGGACTGATAATGGGCTATGGGGGGGCTAGGACTGGAAATGGGCTGGTGGGGTTAAGACTGGAGTTGGGCTGATGTAGTTAGGACTGGTAATGGGCTGTGGGCTGTTGGGGGGGTTAGAACTGGTAATGGGCTATGGGGGGGTTAAAACTGGTAATTGGCTGTGGGCTGATGGGGGCTGTCTTGTAATGTACTAAGGGGGGGGTAAGGACTGATAATGGGCTATGGGGGGGCTAGGACAGGAAATGGGCTGATGGGGAGGGGTTAGGACTTGAGGTGGGCTGATGGAGTTAGGACTGGTAATGGGCTGTGGGCTGATGGGGGGTTAGGACTGGCAGTGGGCTATGGGGGGCTGTGGAAATGGGCTGATGGGGTTAAGACTGGAAGTAGGCTGATGGGGGGTTAGGACTGGTAATGGGTTATAGGGGGGGCTTAAACTGAAAATGAGGTGATGGGGGTTAGGACTGGAAGTGGGTTGATGGGGGGGCTAGGACTGGTATTGGGTTGGGGGGTTGCTAGGACTGAAAATGGGCTGATGGGGGGCTAGGACTGGAAATGGGCTGATGCAGGGACTAGAAGGGAATGGATGCTGGGTGAGACTGGAACTAGAAGGGAGCTGATGTTGGGGGAGGATTAGAATGGGATGGGGCTTGGAGAGTAAAATGGAGAGGGGAAAAATATTTTGTGTGGGAGGGATGAAAAATCTACAATTGGCCGGGTATTGGGAGAGTAAGTGGGGATTGAGGATGGAGGGGTAAAATTTGAGTGGATGAAATAGGAATGAGGAAAGAGCAAAAGGAGAAAGATTAGTATGTTAAAGCAGATATAGAGAGAGAATGGAAAAAAACTAGGAGAGAAGAAAGGACAAATGGACAGCAGACGATGGACAGTTAGCAGAAGACATGAAGAAACCAGAAGAAAGTGGCTGGAGCAATTGCAACTGAAAAAAATGCACAAAAGGTAGAAAAATATCTCTTTATTTTGAATTTATTAATTGGAATATGTCAGCTCTGGGAAATGTGCATCATTAACGTCTGTGCTTTGTTTAGTACAAGAGGAAATTAATTTATAGTTTTATTTCTACAGTGTTGTTGTACATTCCAAGTTTGGCTTTTGGGGTTCCCAGTTTAATTATTGTCTTCCTATTTCTAAATTGTGATTCCTTGTTTGGTGATGGTCTATGTTCTGCATGTGTAATTGAGCTGAGGTATTCTGTTTATGTAATTCCTATTTGACATTGCCACTTGTTCTCTTTCCCCAGTAGGTCATGTATTATTCTCTGAAATGTATTGGTTTAATATTTGCAGTGTTTCCTTTTGATAGGTAGAGTATGGTGCTTTGTGAGTCCCGGTAGTGCTGTTAGGATACGGCGGGTTTGCTATGGGTTCTAAATGGGCAGTGTTTGTAGTAGTTCCTAATGTGTCTGGCGGTTGGCACTGGATTATAGTAATGTAGAAATCTTTTAGTCTTTCTTTATCCATACACTCATTAAGAGGCATGTTTACTAAAAGTTAGTATATGGTAACATTATGCAAATATTTATGCAAATGAGGCCTATTATGCAAATGAGGCCCCACACCGAGTCTCCGCACATGGCCCCGCACTCCCCTTGGGCCACCCCTGCCTCCAATCCTATATCAAATATACTTTGCACTCCCAGCAATCCACCCAAAGGAACATATTCCTATCCCTTGATAACAGCAGACAATCAAAAGTGAACCTTACACACACTTCACCCTTCCCCCGTAAGCACTAGAAATGCCCAGGGTGCAACAGCAGCCCAGTACAGAGTCTTTCAGAATAACAAAGTCAAAGCAAGAACATAGAAGCAAGTTCAGAGCACCCTTATTGCTGCCGCTCCTTACTGCAACATATAAGAGCAGGCTCCACGGCAGCTTGTCCTCCATACTGTAACAGCAATGAATTTGTTGAAGTGTCCATAAAAGGCATCCTGAGACTTCCGGTTTGGCAAATGAGCTGATCGGCTGCACTCTGGTCAGCTCCGGGTAGCCTACCCTGCAAATCTGCTATTAAAGCCCACTTTAAGTGGAATTCCCTGCTACCTGAGACGGGGGTGTGCAGTAGGAGGCAGTGAGTCCGGGAAGGTGTGCCGGTAACAAGATAAATTGCCAGATGACATCGAAGGCGGTGCGGCGGGAAAAGCCACGAGCACCCGAACCCAAGATGGCTGAGGGGACGCTTAATAGCCCGGGATCAGGAGGCGCCCAGGGGCTCGTTGCGGAGGTGTCGGCGGCAGTGGTCCAAGCGCTCGATATCCGCTTCCAGGACTTGAAGGAGCAAGATCCGCGCGGTTGATCAGCGCGTGGTTGAATTCACAGGGCGGATGGAACAGGTGGAGACACGCGTCTCCACGGTGGAGGACATCCTACATCCGCTGCAAGCCAAGGTGGAGGCCCTGGAGACCCTTGTTAAGCAACAAGGAGAAAAATTGGACGACCTGGAGAATCGCGGGAGGCGCAAGAATCTGCGGTTCGTGGGCATACCTGAAACGGTGCTGGATAGTGCGCTGTACGGATTCCTGCGGGACTGGATTGTGAAGCTTCTGGGAGGCCAGCGGGACGACTCTGTGCGGCTGGAACGGGTCCACCGGTTGGGCCCCCGGCGAGATCAAGCGCGACGCCCGCGTGTAGTGCTCGCCCGCTTCTTGGACTACAGGCAGAAGGAAAGACGTCCTCCGGGCGGCGCAGGGTCGCAAAGGGCCAAACCAGGAGACCGCACAAATTCTGGTCTTCCAGGATTATTCTGCCCTGGTTGGTCAGCAGCGTCGGGCCTTTTCCCATAGCTGTGCGCAGCTGTTTAAAAAGGGAGTGCGCTTCTCTCTCCTCTACCCGGCCCGGCTGAGGGTGGAGTATCAAGGCCAGCCACGCTATTTTTCGACTCCTGAGGCGGCGGCTACCTTCTTGGAATCGCTGAATGGATCGGCAGACTATCTCCTGAACTACAATCTGGACTCGGTGAACTGTCTTTGCGGTTATGGAGGGCGCCCGGGAGCAGGGACCTGCTGTGAGGAGCACGTGGCGGGAGCCTGGACACTGCGACATGGACAAATAGTGGCCTGAGAGGCCGGGCTGCTCCCTCTCTTGGGTGTTTGTCTTTAAGGTTTTCCTTTTTTTCTCTTACTTTGTGTTTGTTACTAGTTTATCTTCTTGCTACTGGCTGGGGTGTATTATAAAGGGGATGGAAGGGTTACTGTAGCAGCGGGCAAGATACTTGGTTGCATTTGGGCCTGTAATAGCAACAACGTAACCCTTGGTATATGTCTCTGTGGTTAATTACATTGTTATTCTCGGAATGGGGGACTAGGTAAGTGCACTTCCCTTTCTCCCTTATAGCTGACTCTTACCCATGGAAATTATCGGGAACGAAGGGTTGGGGGAGGGCCTCAGGGGGGGGGGGGTAATAGATGCGGATTGTTCCCTGAGGGTGGTGGTGAACAGCATGGGTAGTTGTGGGGAATTTGTATGTGGGATGAGGAGGGCAGTGGGGCATTACACCGCCGGTCCATTAGTAGAGGCCTGGCTCTTCTAGCTAGGGTCTGGGGAGGGGGGTGGGGGCGAGGCTCCTTCGCAGGGGGGGGTATGCCATATGGGAGTAGGGATAAGAGGGAAGGTCCGGGAAGGAAGGTGGAGGGGGGTGGAGAGAACTAAGGGTAGAAAGGGACCGGGGGAGGACAAGGGCGATGGGTAAGGGGAGAGCTATACGCTAATCTAGCTGGGTAGTGGGGACTACTGAAACTGAACATGGGACAGGGATGGCCCCGATTGCCAAGGGAAGCGTCCGACCTGAGGGACGGACCTTTTGGGATAGAGGGGCATGGGGGGGAGAGGGGGGAGAGGGGGGGAGGGGGGGGTTGGGGGAGGGGGGGATATCGAAGGAGGGGAGGGTTCACACTCTGGGGCTTCAGAATTGGCAGCACAATACTATTTTAGCAGAAGAACACGGGGGGTTTCAGGCTGGGGGAACCCCTCTAGTACGTTTGGATTTGTCCTTTTGGAGGAGCCTTGACACTGCCCCATCACCCTGAGGGTTATTACCTGGAATGTCTGTGGCTTGGGTAACCCCATTAAAAGATTTAAAGTGCTCCAGGCGTTGGCCCGGCACGACTGTGATATAGCTTTGATACAAGAAACCCACCAGACGGCCGAGGAGCACAGTAAACTTTGCAGGTCCTGGGTGGGGCAGGTATGGGGGTCCCCGGCGACAGGGCACAAGGGGGGGGTAGTTCTGCTGGTTCATAAGAGGATCCGCTTTGTGGCGGAGACTGTTATCGCGGATGCCGTGGGTAGATCTCTTTTGGTCCATGGTCAATTAGAAGGGAAGCCGGTGATTTTAGGGGCACTCTATGGACCTAATGTCCCTGACCCGGGGTTTTATAGTAGATTGGCCTCCAGCTTGGAGCAACTTCCCGAGTGCCCCTTGATTTTGGGAGGGGACTTTAATGGGGTTATGGATGTCGGCTTAGATACTTCGCGGGGGGATGAGACGAGAGAGAGGGGGGATGTCCTCTCGGTTACTGCAACGCTTTTGTAAACGTCTTGAGTTGGTGGTGGATCCATGGCGACTGTTGCATTCTTCCGAAAAAGACTTTACACACCAATCCAGAGCGCATGGTACCAGTGCCCGTATCGACTACTTGTTTGTGTCGAGGGGGTTGTTTGCTCAGACGGAGGGGGCCCAAATAGGTCCCCTGGAGGTATCCGACCACGCATTGGTCTGGCTAGATTTGAATTGGGGGAGGGATGTGGCTCGGATGCGTCTTTGGCGATTTCCTTTGGGGTTGTACTATGATATGCAGTTCCGTCAATTTCTGCGTCAAAGGTGGGCTGAGTTCGCCAGCGATCATCAGGTCCACGAGGACGACCCCGAATTGATATGGGAAACGGCGAAGGTGGTTCTTAGGGGAGATATCATAGGATATGCCGCGCGGAAGCGTCAGATACTCGCGGAACGTATCATTACACTAGAGCAACGGGTTACTCAACTTCGACGTAGGTGTGCCCAAATCCCATCGGCCGAGAATAAGAAGCGGCTATGGGAGACTCAAGTAGATCTCAATGAGCTCCTGCATCAGAAAGCCAAGAAATCAGTTCTTTACTATCGCTACCGGTTGCATTGCTACGGCGATAAGCCTGGGAAACTGTTGGCCCGATGTTTGAGGGGAAGGCGAGGCTCCACTCGGGTGGCGGCCCTTCGGGATGAAAGGGGGCCGTGTATAAGGAGAACGGGGACATTGCCAGAGTTTTCCGGGGGTTCTTTCAGACTTTATACAAAGCCGAGCCGGGGTCTGGTACACCCCTGCCGGACTATTTGCGGGATCTTAATCTGCCGCGGCTTACAGAGGAGCAGAGGGGGGCGCTGGATCAGCCCATCACCTCCCAGGAGATACAGTCGGTTATATCTGCGGCAAATTGCTGTAAGGCCCCAGGACCGGATGGCCTGGGTGCGGAATTTTACAAGATACTGGGTGACTGTGTCAGTCCTGTGTTACGGGAGGTGTTTAGTATGAGGGGGGACCGGGGGGTCTTTCGTTGGGGGCAGAACCATGCCCATATTACTCTGATTCCCAAACCGGGTAAAGATCCGCTGCTCGCGGCCTCTTATCGGCCGATTTCTCTCCTCAACTTTGATTTAAAGGTCCTTGCGAAAGTTTTGGCTTTGCGGCTGGCTGATGTATTGGGGAACCTCGTACATGGGGCGCAAGTGGGTTTTGTTAAGGGGAGATACGCCGTTCGGAATCTCCGAAAAATCTTGGCCTCCTTAGAATGGGTGCACGCGCGACAGATACCCTCGTTACTTGTCAGCTTTGATGCTGAAAAAGCATTCGATAGGGTGAATTGGCAATATCGGGGGGCTGCTGCCACACTATGGAATAGGGGATGCTTTTTGTAGCATGGTGCGGAGTTTTGTATATAAACCCGACGGCGGGGATACTGTGCAACGGAGTGCTCTCGGAAGGGTTTGCCTTGGAGAGGGGAACGCGTCAGGGCTGCCCCCTGTCTCCGTTGTTATTTGTTCTTTCCCTAGACCCCTTGATTCGCCAGGTTGAGACTTCGGATGCGATTAAGGGAGTGGAGATGGGCTCGCAGGCGTTTGTTATTTCGGCTTTCGCGGATGATCTCTTGGTCCATGTGACTTCCCCGGTTGCGTCTCTTCGAAGTCTGTTGGAGGAGTTTGGGCGATTTGGGGCCTTAGCTGGGCTCCGCATCAATCAAGAAAAATCTGAAGCGTTAGATACGCTGGGGGGTATTCGTGGGGCCTGGGGGGGGCTATTTCCCCTCCGGTGGGCGGAGGAGGAATTTCTTTACTTGGGGATAGTGCTGCCCCGGCAACCTCAAGTGCTCTATAGGCGCAATCTTGATCGTATTTTGCGGCGTTTGATGGCACAGTTGCAAGCCTGGGAACCCCTCCCATTTTCCTTGTCGGGTAGAATTGCGGCAGTACAGATGGTTATCTTACCACGTATCTTATACTGGTTACAGACTCTGCCCGTTTGGCTATTATGTCGGGACTTGAGACGGATTGAAGCTTTGCTTAAGGGGTTCCTTTGGAGAGGGAAGCGGGCTCGGATTCCCTGGGGTAGGTTATTGGGGAAGTGGAAGGACGGAGGTATGGGGCTACCTGACTTAAAGATGTACGCGCTGGCGTGCCAAGCGCGGCATCTGGGAGATTGGTTGGGTGGGACGGACGATTATACCCCTCGGGCTATGGAAGAATGCGTGGTGGCTCCATGGACCCTATTGGGTGTATTGCATGGGCGATATAGTGACTTACCGGAGGCGGTACAGAAGAGCGCCTTAGTGGATTCGGTTAGACGTACTTGGCAACAGCTTAACAGATTCTGGCTTGCGCCTTGGGGTGTTTCCAGTTGGTTACCCCTTCGAGGGAATGTTCAGTTCGCCCCGGGCTCCGAAACAACGGCGTTTAGAGACTGGTGGGCGCGTGGGATACGGACGGTGGGTCATCTCGTAGAACCCTCGGGGCGCTGCAAGTCCTTTTTGGCCCTGAGTCGGGAGTACGATTTGCCCACTAAGCATTGTTTTGCATATATGCAAGTTTCCCACTATGTGGCCTCGTTACAGAGGGAGGCACTGCACATCGACCGCTCCGCCAAGATCTTGGAATTTTTTGGGATAGGGGAAGAGAGTCCCCCGTCCATATCTCAATTGAAGGGTCGGTTGGATTGTTACCGGGTCTTGCCCGATTATCGTGGGGTCGAGCTGGCCTGGGCTGTAGAATTGGGCGGGGAAGTGGCTCCGGGGTCGGTCAGCAAGGCTTTGACGTGCATTGTCTGTGTGGCACAGGGGGCTCGTTGGAGAGAGATCCAATTTAAGTGTGTGACTAGAGCTTATTTCTCACCGCGGAGGGCTCTTCGAAGTCGATTGGGGGCGGATGGTAGTTGCCCTCGCTGTTCGGAACCCCTGGCGACTTTGCTACACATGTGGTGGAGTTGTCGCAGAGTGCGGCCTTACTGGGCGAAGATAAGGGAATTTCTCAGCCGGTTGTTGCGGCAGCGAGTAAGATGGACTAGCTCCTTTGTGGTTTTGGACCTGCTGGCCCCTCCCGGGCCTGCGAAAGCAGGGGAACGACTGCTCCTGAGGAAGGCCTGTCTGGTGGGTAAGGGGCCGATTCTCCGATCATGGCGAGAACATCAACCGCCAACCTTCAATGAGTGGCGGAATAGTTTCCATCAGGTGATGTTGTTAGAACGTTGGCATGCAAGGGGCAGTGTCAAGCGCTGGACAGGGTTCATGTCAGTCTGGGAACCCTATATTCAGCAGTTAGGGGCTCGTAGCCGCAATGAAATCCTCCAAATGGGGTGCTGAATGGTTATGGGGGAGATGGGGTGGATAGATGGTGCTTCCATTTCTTGTTCTAGGTTTGATTGGCTGCTGAGGGAGTATGGGGCGGGGGGGGGGTGGATGGGTGGGTGGGTGGTTGGGAAGGGAGGGGGGAGGGGAAAATATGATAAAAAGCCACCTGGTATATTCTTTTTTTGTTGACTTCCAGGGGGGATAAGAGTACACCCCTTGTGGATGGTCTGTTCATTGTACCATTTTGGTTTGCTTGTAATCTTGGTGGATTTAAATAAAGTATTTAAAAAAAAAAAAAAAAAAGGCATCCTGAACAATGTAGAAGGCCGAAGGTGATGGAAGAACTAAATCCTCAGACTTCCTTGCGTCCTCTCATTTCGCTGGCCCAGGTCAGTTAGCTAGCCTCAGATATTCAGTCTATAGTCCAGTCTCCACCAAACTCTCACTCAGGACATATGGAATCCACAAATCTTAAGATCCACCAGCACTTTGGCTACCTCTTTGTGCATGACACGCAGCCTCGCCGGGTATTGGCAAGGTGAATTTTATGGTGGCTGAAAACAGATGCTGGCAAAGGCCTGCCTACACTGAGACACCATGTTGGAGTAGTTGGGAAATATCAGAATGTGGTGACCTTCATGCTTTAATTGCTTCCGCAGTCTCGCTGCCTGGATAACCTTCTCCTTCTGGGCATAGTTCAGGGAACACACTATCACCACCCATGGTCTGCTCTCCCCCCTCTCGTAGTGCACCTAGGTGGTGGGCACGCTCCAGGACAATATGGTCACATGTCATTCCCAAGGAGAGGCTTAGGGGCAACCAGGTCTCCAGGAAGCCTACCAACTCTGTGCCTAATGTTCTCAGCACCCAATAAACCCAAGATTGTTGCACTGGCTTCGATTTTCCAGATCGTCTAGCTTTTCTGCTTGCTTTTCCACCATGTCCTGCAAAGCTTTGAGCTCTTTTGCTGTAGTTTGAGAGGCATTCTTCACTGCCGAGATGCATTGCTCTGCCTCCGACAGCTGCTTTCCATAACCCTCTACAGCCTGGGACATCAAATTTAACTTTGCACGCACAGCCTCAAACTTGCCAGCCAGAGTCTCCACCACTGCAGCAGTCACCTCCACCCACAAGTGCATCGTGGGTGAGAAGACAATGGCCAGGTGAACTACAGTCTGCCATCTTGCCTTCCAGTGGCTGTACATATGACTTATCTTTTCACACAGTTTTAGATGCCATTCACCTACCAAGCTGAGGGGTGCTTTTAAAATTATCCCACCACATTTCCACACACCTCAGGACGCGAGTACTGCTATTTTAGGGAGTAACAAGCAGCAGTTCAGGGTGAGAAAAGATGGTGGGGACCCTAAGAGCCGAGAACTGCATCTACCCTGCTCTCACCACATCACGTGACCACAGGATAAATTTAAGGTTTTTTTTGTTTTTTTTTAATTAATGCTTTTACAAGAACAAATATTGGACAACAAAATATTCGTTACTACCACACAGCTCCGTTTCACCATTATATACAGTTTACCTTAAGTACTGGATTCCTGCTCTGCTCAAGATGGGGAGGGCCCAAGGTGATATCAAAATGGATTGGGCACATCAGGCCCTGGCTCCTGCTGCTCATGGCCATCCACATGCTCTGATCGTCCAGGTTCATCATTTTCCTGATGAAATATGCATCATGGACGCTGTCCATAAGGTTGAGGATTCTCCAGTTCTAGAATCACTGTATGTATGTTTTTATGTATAATTTTATTTTTTTGAATTTTCCATAACTTTTACAAAGTTGCAATGGAAGTGGCAGGAGTTTCAGCCAGTTACAAAAGGCCTTGCAAGAGGTGGTATTACTTATGTCATGCTTTATCTTGCCAGACTCTGGATCCAGCATGACGAGAGGACCCAAGCCTTTTTAGTGGTACCTGTGGCAGAGCAATTTCTGCAGGAGGCAAGGGCTATGCCTTCTCAAACTGTCCTCAGTGCTTTGTTCGTTAGTTGAAAAACTGTCTTCCCTCCTCCTCTTTTGGGTATTTAAGGGAGGAGAGGGTGGAAGGTTTTAGTTCAGGCTGTGTGATTCTCCTTATTGCCTTTGCTTTTGTCAAATGTAGCTTTATTTGGTTGGGTTGGCTACTCTATGCATGCCAAGTGCTTAAAGGGAGGGATGGTGAAGGTGGAGGGCGGGGGGGATGCAATGGCATGCTGCGGTTTGCCGGCTGACTCATGTAGGCAGTTTTGGTATGTCCATGTTTTGGTTGGGATATGGTAGGTGGGGGAGAGTACTATTCCTGCTTCTTTGTGTGGCCTGGTGGTGTTAAGGTGCCAGAGCTCAGTTTTGCTGTTATGTACTAGAGGAATGGCCGACTAGAAGAGAGTGGTGGCAGTTGCAGCATCTGAAGTGTCTGATGTGGTAGTGTATTGGCTTTGGACCGGGGGGGGGGGGGGGGTATATGTGGTGAGTTTTCCATGGATTGGTAGCTTGTGGGAAGTGTTGCATTTTGGTTTAGTATGATTGAGATGGAGGGGAGGTGAAATGAGTGTTTGGAGAAAGTGGATGGATTTAGGTTAGTTTTCTGCCTATGGACCAAGGATCCCAATTTGGTTCCACCTGCAGATCTTGTGTGCAGGTCTATTGAGAGCTGTGTTGTGGTTTCCCCATATGTTTACAGAGTTAGGGGAGATGGGGTTTGTTGTGGGTAGTTCTGACAGGTGGTGTGCACTCCTTGATGAGATTAAAATCTTTAATCATTCCAGTTTCATTGCTAATCTTTATGTTCAATGTGGTCCATGTTCTGTGCTCATTTGGGTTTACTTTGCTCTGGGCCACGTGGTTATGTGTTTCATTTTTTCTCATGATTCTGATGGGTACCTCTTTGCGCATCGCCTCCCTTAATATTTGAGGGATCTCAAAACTTGTTAAATGTACAAGATTTTTACAATACCCGAAGAAAGAGAAAACCCATCTGTCTAAGAGTGAACACGATAAATTGAATAGGGATTGGGTGTGCCAGGTCTTCTCTGCTTTGTCTGACTCCTGACGTAAGATTAACCCTTCCCTATCTCTGGAGATGGTATGAATGGAAGCGTATGAGGGTTGGTCCCTTATTTTACAATGCAAAATGATTTCCACTGGTTTGTGTTAATGTATCTGTTCCCAATACAGACTCTTGACCCATTTTCCACTCGTCTTATCCATAAGATAGATGGCTGGACAGGCTTGTCCTCAATTATCAGGGGCAATTGGAATGTCTGTATGAACACACATCTATCCAGCTCCCGTTCTGGAGGATGGGGAGATTCTCGGATACTTCTGGCCGTGGTTGAGCACTTTGGTTTACAAGATTATGTGGTGGATGGCTAATTCTGTCTGTCTCCATCTTTTTTTGCCATGCCACCAGTCAGTCATTTGGATTTTTTTATGCTCCTCTGGTTCTGGGTTCACCCACCTGGACAATGACATTTTCACTCTACAATTACCTGACCCATCACCCCAGTTCTGTTGTTGCTATGGGGATGGGGGAGGGCACATGGCAATTGAATTCCTGCTTGTAGGGTAGGAAAGATTACAGGGACCTTGTTTGGCAAGTGCTCAGTGATTTCCAGGCTGTTATGATCCTCTGGTTTACTATCTGGTTTTGTGCTGGAAAACCTTCAAGGCGGTTCTTCAGGAGCATATTAGTTATCCAAGTTACCTGGCACAACTGACTTAGACTGGGCTCACATGCAGCAGCAGATTGCCCTATTGGAGCAGCAGCATAAATGAACTTGTTCTCATGTCTATTGTCAGTTTAGTTTATTTAAAATTTGATATACTACTATATTGAACCAGCAATAGATGGTTTACAATAAAAGCAACATAAACAGAAACGAGCATACACGTCACACAGAAGAATACATTAGGAGAAGAGAGAGAGACAGGCCAGTATGTGATCATGGAGAGGGGAAGGCTGTCTGAAAAAGATGCGTTTTGAGTGATGCTTTTAACTTGAGGCAAGAAGATTCCAGGTGGAGGTCGGAGGGAGGGAATTTCAGAGTATTGGTGCAAGAAAGTAGAAAGCGGAGTGTCTTGTGGACTCGAGCTGAGCTTGAGTAGCAGAGAGGAGGTAGAAGTGATTGGCATGAAGTGACTGGAGAACCCTATGCGGAATGTGAAGGAGGACCAGAGAAGAGAGATAGAAGGGGAGACCAGTGTTCAAGGCTTTATGGGTCAGGATCCAGTAATGCTTGCTTTAAGACTGTTTGAATGAGTTGTATGGTGACTGAAATAGAATTGTCCTTTCGCTTCTCTAAGCTGTGTAATTACAAGCATGGTACAATAGGTGCCCCATTGGCTAGAGCGGTCCGTTATCCGTGTGCTGCCAATGATGACTGGATGGCTACAAGATTATCAGGGTGTACTGTTGAGCAGACTCACATTTGAGCTGCTTGTAACGCTTTTTTCGATTGTGTTCTTTTGTCTATGCTTTCAGATGAACAGTGCAAGCCTCTCGCCTGGTCTCCTTATTGGAGGTGCATATTGGGAGTCTGCAGCCCAGATGGGAATCCCACTGAATTTTACAGAATGTTTCAGAAGGAACCAGCTCCCTTTTCGAGTTAAGTGTTTGCATATTTTAGGAATGTCCTTAGCATGGTGGGGGGAGTTCCTCAATGCTACAGTTGTTTTGATTCCTAAGAAAGATTGGGACCATGAAGATGTAAAGGCTTATCGGCCTATTTCGATAATGTTGACATGAAGGTATCAGCACAGATTTTGCAGCTTTAGCGGATAGTTACTTGTCTATCCGGATCAGACTGGCTTTGTCTGGGGTCAGCTACTAACAGATATTACCCAGCATTTATTTCATCTTCTCAGCAGGCTGAACGTGATCATTTGGCAGCTGTGGTGTTGTCTCGAGGCAAATAAGTCCTTTGAGTGCTTAAAGTGGCCTTTTTTTGTTTGTGTTGTCTTGGAAATCCCAGAGTCCTGTTTGTGCTGAGTATCCACACTTTACTCAGATCAGAGGATGCATCTCCTCATCAATGGAGTACTCAACTCCTTTCCCAGTTCACTGTGGTACTAGGCAGGGCTGTCCTCTTTTCTCAGACACTCTTTAGTGATGGAACCCCTGGTGTGTTGCATTTGTGCTTCTCCTGACATTGTTGGGCTCTGAGAGGACAGGGTGAAGCACAAACATTCAGTTTATGCCGAGTTGCTTTTGTTTTTGCGTCAGCTGGATTCTTCTGGCCCTACAGCTGCTCTATGTGTATTTTAGTGAGGTGGCGGGGTATCACGTAAATGGGAAAAATTTGAGTTTTGTTCTTCGTTCTCAGAAGTGTCTTCCCTCGGCATTGTATTGTTTGACAGGTTTCGGGTTTTAAATACTTGGGCACTGTAGTCCCTCCACGCTTATGTGATTTGCATTAATCTAATTATATACCCCTTGCTCTTTAAAACTGAATGGGACCAGCACTCTTGGGTGGACTTGCCTGTTTGAGGAGGATGCATCAATCTGGTTAAGACGAATATTCTTCCATGTATACTTTATCAGCATTTGTCTTCCTTGTATTTTGGGGATGGTCTTTTCAAGGCTGAATAGTTGGGTTTCTAGCTTCATTTGGCGCAACTGGAGCCCTCAAATAGTTTTTCCGTTCTGTGTCTGCCAAATGGGAAGGGGGAGGGACCAGAGGCATGAATTGCCCAATCTACATGGTGGCTTTCATGACCCTAGCTGCCTTCAACTTGAAAAAGTGCAGATAAAGGGTTTATTTTTTCTTCCTCTTTTAATTAAGATGGACAGATAGGAGTTCAGTGGCACGTCAGATTCTTCACCAGAACTTCATCCTTGTGCATATGGTGTGGATGTGGTGCTGGGTCTATAAATTTATGCAGATCCCTAAGGTGGTAAATCTCTCTCCACTGGCACCTCTTAGGTTGACATACTGTACCTTTTTTTCTGGACATGAGTCATTAGGAGGTCCAGGGCTTCAGTTGTCTATGGAAGACATCAGCAAGATATAGCATAATTTTGCCATATTGGCAAAGGAGTCCTCTGTAGCCTCGCACTCCTCACCTTTTTTTTTCCCGAGAGGCCATGAATCGGTTGCTGAGGAAGGGCTGGCATTATCATGCTCTAAATCTCCTCAAAACTTGTCTGTGTCCCAGAAAGCAATAGAAAATAGATTTTTGCTTTGTTTCATTTGCTTATGGACACAGACTCCCCTCTACTAAAATTGTAGTGCCTTATGGAATGTTGAAACGATAATCTGCAGGAAGAATTAGACAATTCCGATTTTGACATTATCTGGCAATCTGCTCATTCGGTCTCCACGTACTGCCCTGAGTGGAATGATGGTAAGGCTGCTACAGCAGGCCTACCCTTCCCCTCTTTATTGTGCAAGTCATGTGGGTGCCATGTCTGGTGAATGCTGGCAAGGGTGTGATCTTTCTGCAGATTTTTTCCATATGTGGTCGACTTAACCTATATCCAGGGCTGGCACTACTATCAAGCAAGCTAGGTGGTCACTTAGAGAACCAGGCCCTCCAAAGGCACCTACTGCTGTCCTCACTGGGACCTACAGTGGCGGCAATGGCCTGAAAGAGTCCCATGGTGCTTACTTTCAAACTTCGGTGCAGCAGGGCTGTTTGCTTCCGCCCCCAACGCCCAGTGCAGACTGTTTGCAAGAGAGTGGAAGCAGCTTCCATCCCCATAAAGGAAGAAGGTGTCCATCAGTGGAGGCAGAAGCAGACAGTCCTGTGATGCTGAAGTTTGAAGGTAAGCACCACGGGGATGTTTCAGGCCATTGCTGCAGCTACAGATCCGGGTGTGGGGAGAGAGCAGCAGCAATTAGGGGCGCAAGGGATGAGGTTCACCAAGAGCATTTCAATTCCTTGTGCTGGCCCTGCCCATATCATTTTATTTTGGGAGCGTGTGAAACAGATGATTGGGAAGATCCTGGACAAATGCCTAGAGTTTACCCCTTTTTTCTGTATTGTGGGTTACCCGGTGTGGTGTGGCACTGTCTCAGTCTATTGGCTGAAACATGTGTCAAAACTGCACAAATTGAGAAGTTTCCCTATTTGGTGCCTGGGAAGACTGACTTTTCCCATGATATTTGGTGTAAGTTTTGGCACTGGTAGAAGCAGGACATCGGGCTTAATTATACCTCTTCTTGATTTTATGACTGGCTAACCAGCTGCTGCCATCACTGTGCGTCTATAGTCCAGAAAATATTTTGTATATCCTGTCATGTTTCTTTTTTATGCTCACTTGTCTTGTTAAATAAACAGAATGTGCATGGAGTCACACCCAGCTTTATTTGAACAAGATTCCACAAGTCAAAATT
This sequence comes from Ichthyophis bannanicus, assembly GCA_033557465.1. NCBI lineage: Eukaryota > Metazoa > Chordata > Amphibia > Gymnophiona > Ichthyophiidae > Ichthyophis > Ichthyophis bannanicus. The sequence continues at coordinate 242,883,474 of CM066042.1, read as the reverse complement.
AGCACTAAGACATTTAAAAAATAAAGTATTTCTTTGCCTTATCTCCAGTTTTACTATTGAGCTATTAGATTATCCTACCTTGAAAACGTGACTTAATATCTCATTCTTGTCTCCTTGAAAATCTCTTGAAACTGTTCTTTCAAAAAGGCATAACATAAGAAACAGCATACTAGGTCAGACCAGACCAAGGTCCATCAAGCCCAGTATCCTGTTTCCAACAATAGCCAAACCAGGTCACAAGTACCTGGCAGGTTCCCAAAAAGACAAACATGTTCCACAATGCTTGTCTCAGAGCAGTGGATTTCCTGTTTACAGACCTTTCCTTCAGGAACTTGTCCAAAATTATCTTAAAATACGAGACCCCTTGGGAGGTAAGATGGCAGCACAGCGGTTGCACAGGGGGCTGCGAGGAGAGGTTTTCTTGCACTTACCAGAATGCCTCGTAAGAGGAAGGGGAAAGCCTCAGTGGTCATGTCTGCTTCCACAATGAAGCTTTGGTGCCGTCTACTCTTCAGTTTGCAGCGCCTGGCCAGATGCTGCAGACCTCATCGGCTCAGTCTGGTGTTCCAGAATTGGACGTTAGCTTAAACAGGGCATCTTGAGACCTAAGCAACAATCAGCCCTACCGCCACCACGACAGGCACCAGCTGAGGAGAGGAGTATCTCTGAGTTTTTCCCCCTGAGCAGAATTTCCCTCGGTGATTGAGGAGTCTCTGGAGGCTTCAGTGGAATCACCGGTTCGGGGATATCATCTGGTGGCGGGTGATAGAAGACTGGCTATTGTAACAGATGGGACGCCATCAAAGCTGTGGAGACTTCCTTGGCCAATTATGCAGGCAAGTTTCAGGATCAAGTGGTGGCTAAGGCTGCGGGCTGTGACTGAACATGCTACTAGGTGGGGATGTATAGAAGCTGCTCTGGAAGACTTCTGTGCTGTGAGTAATGCTCAGTTAAGGGACAAGGAAGTCCTGAATAGGAAGATCCTGTTCCTGGAAAATAAGAGTTCGGAGAAAGGAAAGTTTAAAATCTTAAATTCTAAGAGCCCAGTTATACCACCTTTGGACATGCTTAGGAAGTATTTTGGAGAAGTACTGAAGATCACTGGGGATGCTGTTACACCGATTGTTTTGGCCCAGTATCTGTCCCTACGTCCTTCAGTTTGGGGTGCTGAGGGAAGTCCTGGGCCTTTTTGGAGTCATCAGAGGTGGTTATGGAAAGAACAACTTTAGTAGTATGCTTTGCCTTTGAATCAGATAGGAATGCAGTTTTACATCTGTTTTTTCAAATGTATCTGCTGAATTTTTTGGTTCAAAGATATATGTGTTTCCAGATGTCTTTAGAGATACACAAAAGCAGTGCCGGGCATGTCTGGCCCTGAGGTTCAGGGCAGTAACAATCGGCGCATCTGTGAAAGTTTTATTTCCTTGCAAATGTTTGATTTCTTATCAGTCTAAACAGTTTGTGTTCTTTGAACTGGATCAATCGCTTCAATTCTTAGTCTCCAAAGAGGACTCTGCAACTCAGGTGGATAGACCTGAGAGGTTAGCTAGTTAAAGCCGGCTGTTGTCTACTGCATATGGGCTGCTGCTGCTGTTTTATTTCTTAGGTTAATAACTTGTAATATTTTTATTACCTGTTCTTGCCTCATTGGGGGGATTTTTTGTGGTCTATTTCATAATGTTAATTTCTTATTTGACAATTGTTTAATTGGTTTGTTTTTTTTCATTTTTCCTTGATCATTCATTGATGGGTGTATTATTGAAAATGCATAAATAAAAAATTGAGAATATGAGACCCCCCTTTCCTGTACCTTCATATATCCCCACAGCACATTTTAACCAGCAATAAAGGTGCTATGTGCAAGGCTCTCTCATTAACGCATGAGGACCATGGGTCAATTTTGGCAGGCAATGAAAAAGGTGCCAGTACTCCATACCACAGAGTACCACCTCAAAAAAAAAGCCTTGTATCTCCAGAAATAGCTCAGCTCTCACAACTCGTTGACAAGGCAGACTGTGTGCAAAGCTGGTTTCGTCTCTTTCGTTCTCTATCTGCAACCCACCAATGGTTTCTATATGTACCTTTTGCATTGGAGAAAGCCTGGAAAAAATACTCCCAGTACAAAGGAAGCACCATAGGAGTTTTTTTTATTCTTTACAAATGAACAGTAGCTGGAAAGAATTATATAAAAGGGTCAAGAATGTCTGTGTCCATCTACTCCCTCTCCCTGTTCTCTGCTCTCCCATACACTGCCCCACCCCCAAAAATACTCCCTTTCAACTGCCCTATCAACCCATCAAATGCAGACACCATGAAAAAAACCCTCCCCCCAACTGACTCACCACCTCACAAACTGCCCCTCCCCAAAAAATATCCCCTCACAGCTGCACTAGCATCCCACAAACTGCACCACCCTTAAAATACACCTTCAAAAATGCCCCATGCAACTAGCCAACCACCTGAAATGCCCCCTGTATCTGTCCCATCACCCCACAAACTACCTTCACTTCCAAAAGCTACTGCCCTTCTCACAAAAACTACTTCAACTTCTGCACAGACCAAAAATATCCCTGCCTCGCTCTCAAAAACTCTCCAATGCAAATGCCTCATCATCCTGCAAGAAATCCCTCCGCCAAACCTACTCCTCCCACAGTTCTCACCAATCCTCCAAAACTACATCCTCCAATACCCCACCACCCTCAGCTTCTCCATCATAAACAGAACACAGGCATAGCAACACACAGAATATGCAACAGAGCTACATTAAACACCACACACACACACACACACACACACACACACACACACACACACAGATTACAGATAATTCCCAAGCTGTGGTGCACTGAATTTTAAATTTACATATTTGGCATTTAAGGAGCCTCACAAGCGGTGTGAATAATTCCCTACATATTGGACTATCGGATACTATCGTGTAGGAGGGACCAAGGTGGTTCCAAAGCGTCGGAGACATGACTGGCCTGTGGGGCATGGGACACTTTGGGGTTTCTCTTGTGGGGTTGGGGTGGTTGTTGGACATGTGATATGTTGACTGTGTATTGTGTGTGGTGTGCTTGTATAGCAAGGATCTCGTTGGTTGGGAGTGGGTAGTGGGTAGTGGGGTGGGGTGGTGAAGGAGGGAGGGGTTTCTCTGCAGCAATCTTCTGGATGGGAGCCCATGTAGGTTTGAGATACTCTGCTACAGTATGAAATGCTGTACATGGGTGGTGGCTTCCCGGGAGAGAGAATGGGCAGCCTGGGGATGGTGTTTCTGGTAAATTGTCTCCTTAGGCCTTATGGAGCATGCCGATGGCACGTAGAGTGCATGTAGTTTCTTGGAATGTGGGTGGGATTAACTCCCCTATAAAGTGGAGTTAAAATTCTACAAGCCCTTAAGAGGAAGAGGGTTCAACTTGCTTTACTCCAGGAAACACTTTAGTAAGTTGGAGCATGCTAAACTACATTGGGACTGGGTCACTGCTGTAAGTGGGCCATCTTCGGCTCCAGAAAAGGAGGGGTAGCTGTACTGGTGAAACAGGGGTTTCCTTGGAGGCAACCGACTGGGAGGTGGATCCGGATGGGAGATTTATTTTCCTTCATGCCAAAACGTATAATGAATTACTTTTAACTGGTAACATTTATGCCCCGAATGAATACAATCATGAGTTGTTGTTTTTTTTTTTTTAAAGAAGCTGCTTCGGCAAGTACTAGATGCTGGGCAGCACCAAGTTATTTTGACTGGGGACTAATTGCCTCCATGATCCACAGCAGGACTGCTCAGGGCTATCGAGGAGCAGGGGTTGGTCTTCCAGGGGGGCATTAGCTTTATTTTGGGTCGCTTGGGTGGGGAAGGGGCTGATCGATGTCTGGAGAATCTTACACCTAGGGGTTAGCAACTATACTCACTTCTCAAGAGCGCATGGGACTTGGTTCCGGCTGGACTATATACTAGGGCGGATTTGGGAGGGTTTTGAGTGCTGACCTTGAATCTATTGCTGTATCAGATCATGAGATGGTTTGGATGGATTGGGAAGGGCAGGGGGATGGTCAGAGAAGCTGGACATTTCCAGCCTACCTTGTGGAGGATGAAGGATTTCACACCTATCTCAGACTTCAATAGGAAGACTATATGTTACTTAATGTGGCGCACAAGGAGACCCCTATCCTATTCTGGGAGACTGGTAAAGCAGTCTTTCGGGGCACTATCATAGCATATATGGAAAGTGTCACAAACAAATGAATCAAAGCATTCTGACCTTGGAGGACACGCTGCAGGTTCAGAAAAGACACACTTTGCGGTATCCTAATAGGTCTGCGCAACAAGCCTATTTAGTGACTCAGGCGGCTTTAAATTCCTTGCTTCAGCAACACGCCTTGTATACAATGCAATTTCATAAACACCATCTCTTTCGTTATGATAGCCAGACTGGAAAATTGTTAGCATGAGTGGTCTGTGGAGGGAGGGGGGAAATCAAGGTTTTTTGCTGTCATTAAGGATAGAGATGGCAACTTACAACACGAACCACGCCAGGTGGCTGAGATCTTCCAGCAATTCTACCAGGCCCTGTACATAGACGAGAAGGGGAACTTAGCTATCAAAACTCAATTTCTTGGGCAGTTATGGCTTCCTTCCCTGACAAATGAGTCCTGAATGGGCCAATTAAGTGTAGAGAAATCCAGCAAATTATTAACGAGGGGGTTGTCCACAAGGCACCTGGGCTGGATGGGTATGGCACAGAGCTAAGCATCCAGCTGTCCCCAGCCCTCTCTGAAATGTATGCCAATGTACATAGGGGTATTTACCACAAGATATAAGGAGGACAGTTATAAAGATTCTTCCGAAGCCTGGAAAGGACCCCTTGGACTCTGTTTCTTATAGACCTCTCACTGCTTAACTACAATGCTAAGATCTTGGCAACGGTCCTTGCTGGTCAATAGAAGACCATCTTGCCATGGCTTATGGGCCCTCATCAAATGTTTTTTTGGTCAAGGTAGGGGCGCTGCTTTCAACAGCAGCAAACTGGTACTAGGGATGGAATACAGTATATGCTACCAGCTTCCCTTGTTGCTGGACAGCTTTGATACTGAAAAGGCATTTGATAGGGTCTCCTGGCCCTACATGTTCGAGGCTTTGCAGGCAAAATTCCTCTGTTGGGTTCAGGTTCTGTACAATGACTCTCAGACTTCCATCTCAATAGGTGGTGTTCACTCTGCTCCCTTTTCCTTAGGTCGGGGGACATGACGGGGATGCCCCCTTTCCCCCCTGTTTGAATTATCTTTAGAACCTTTACTTATTATTTATTTATTTACATTCTCTTATATACCGCGTTATTCCGCATCAGTGCGGTTTACATAGAACATCAAAACTTACACATTTCTGTAGCTGTGTTTACAATGAACCAGTACATGAACTTGGGTCAAACCTGGGTAACTGTTTACATATTGGGTAACTATTTACATCTTGACAAACTAATATAGAGGATTCATTGTACTGCGTCGGCTAGCTAGTTGCTGGGGCTGTGGTGGTACATTCGTCTGGGTAATACAAGAGGAAGAGGTGATGTTTGAACGCTTTCCTACTTGTGGTTCTTTAGGTGCAGGTGTCCAAGGCCTTTCCACGGGGACAGAGGTATTTAAACCAAAGCGTCTTCGCCATGACATGCTGCTATGTCTGCAGGATCCACAAAACTCTGTTTGTGGCTCTCCAAATCATCAAGAAGTTTGGTTCCTTTTCAGGATTAAAAATTAGCAAGAGTAAATCAGTAGTGTTGGATGTGGGTGGGAAGATAAGAAGATGGCTGGGCAAATTCCCACTAGTGTGGGGGGATATGCAGATCCATTAGTTGGGAATAGAGTTGCATACTGACCCCTCAAGGTTGTATGACTAATATCAAACCCCTAGTGGCACGGACAGCTGAACATCTCTGCAGGTGGAAGCCTACCCATTTCCTTGAAGGGGAACGTGGCTCTCTTTAAAATGATGGAACTACTGTGGTGGCTTTATGTACGCCAGCAGCTTTCTCTATAGATCTCGGAGAGATTCGGGGAAATTAGACTCACTTCTGACTAAATTTTCATGGCCTGGGCAGTGACTGCAGATCCCTTTGAAGGCTTTAGTAGGAAGTGAGAAAGAGTGGGATTTAGGTGTGTCCTGTTTAAGGTAGTACAACCTTATCTGTATTGTTATATGTAAAAACAGCATTGCCTTGTTTACTGTTGTTCAATGTAAACCACAACTGATCATTGGAAGGTGCGGTATATAAAAACTTGTTAATTAAATTAAATTAATTAAATTTGTATGATGCACTACCTGTTAGATGTTGTTAAGGTACCATGTTCTGTGCTCCGCTACGCCTTCTAGCTTGGCTGTCAGGTCCGTACCACACTGTTTACTTGTGGCATACAAAAGCTCAACATTTGGCTGGGGATTGGAGTCAATCAACATATGTGAAGGCTCTTCGGGGAGCCTGGTGGGGCTGCCTCTGGAGATATACAAACCTGCTCCCTTTGGTAGGCAATAAAGAATTTCCCCCAAGAGTTCAAAAGTCTGTACTTAGACACCAGGCTACCCGGGGGCTCTCTCGGGTATGGGACCTCTGGATGGCAGGGAGGGAAGAGGTGGACTCCTTTAGTAATCTTCAAATGAGATGCAATTTGTTGAGGAAGGATTTTTTTTCTGCTACTTGCAGATACATCACTATATTTTTGAATTGCAAAAGGCTGACCTGAATCTGTTGCGTGAGGGAGGCCTCACAGATGTGTTTCACAGTTTTGAGGGGTGAACAAGTTCATGGGTTATTAGGAAGGAATTGTGTCCTGCTCTGGATCTGGGTTAGACATTTTGGCAGCCCCACTAGCGCGAGGAGGGCCCAACGGAGGTGTCTCCATCCTTCTTGCGGTGGGCTTTTTCTCGAAATGTGTCCCTCTCTGAGTGTGTTCTGCTACAGGAGCTACAATATAAATTCCAGTGGAGGGCCTAGGTACATGATGTGTGGACCCACAGAGCAGGCTTGCAAGCCTTGGAGCACTGTTGAATGTGCGCTACGGCCTTGGGTACTTTTGTGCATCATTTTTAGTTATGCCCCAGGATACAGACATTTTGGAGACACATTTGCAATTGCCTGGGAATGCTTGTGGGCCAGGCCCCGACACTTACAGTGGAGAGTTGCTTATTTGGGAAACTCCCAGTGGAATGGTGTCTTAACCATGCAACAGCGACTTTGTGAGATGTGGCTCTTACTAGGTAAACAAATTATCTTACGACAATGGCTATTGTCAGCACCTCTGGCATGCAGCAGTGGGGGCCACACTACATGAGCTTATGGACAAGGAGTGTATGACGGTGAAGATGCAGGGATATACTGCATATGAGTTTCTTGCACTTGTTCCATAGCCTCCCTTCTAAGACAAGAGCGGTGATATTCACTGTTTGACGATCATTTGGGATAATGTGGGGGTTGCTGCAAGGGAAGGGAAATGGGGCTGGGGGGGGGCAAGGGAGTGTGTGGGGTGTGAATGAATGGTTAGGTTTGTATGTGAGGAGGACTGGATAGTTGGGGGGGGGGGGGGGGAGGTTGGATTTTGGCTTGTCTTGTTCTGCTGCTTTATGTACCTGGCTATGTAGTGTAGTGGAGGGTGGGAGTGATTACTAAATGTTGGGAACATTTAAACATTGGGCTTTCTAGTTCTGGTATTTATAATGCTGGTTGCTTTGGGTATTGGTGCCCCATGTTTGTGGTGATGGAGTGTCGTTCTTTTCCCCTTATTTGTATCTATATGTTTTGTTTTGGTTCTGTCTGTATATGCTGAGAAATGTGTGCACTTTGGTGATTTGCCTGGTTGTCGTCTTGTAATAAAAATGATTTTTCGTAAAACCAGCTCCTTTCTATTCTTCATACCCCCCCCCCCCAAAAGCTCCTTTAAACCCTTTTCTCTTCATTCCCTCTGAAGCATCCCTCTTCCCATCGGCTCCTCAAGGTAGCTGCATTTCTCCATTATTATCTGCATGCAGAGGTCACACACCTTTAAAACCAGGCAGTTCCTCTCCCTGGTTTGGGCCAGCAGCAACTGATAAAACATCTACCTTCTATTAGCACCGCCAATATCATCTGATTCATTGGCAGGGAGGTGGGGAAAGGGGAAGAAGGGGGAGCTAGGCTAATTCCACAAGCCATAGTTGATCCCTAATCACCTGTGATCTCCTTCATTGGATTCCAGCCAGCAAATATTTAATAAAAAGTGGAAGTGGGGGGGGGGGGGATCACCTCCACAAATAAATTAAAAAGGAGGCAAAAAAAAAAAAGAAATCATTCGTCTCCTGTGCTGTAAGAGATTACATTGAACTGAAAAAGGACCTCGTAATGACTCCCACATTTGATTTTTTTTTCTCTGCCACTCATATCAAATCAAACCCATATAAGTAAATCAATGTTGAACAGTGCAGCTTCTTAATTAAATACACTCACTCGAGACAGAGGAGCCCAAGAACTAAGAACTATACCCCAGGCCCCAAGTCTTATATTGTAATGTAAGACATACAACTGTCCTGGCTGCTTATATTGCAATGTACAACATACAACTGTCAGTGTGAGCATTTTAGAACCTTTTTTCCCCAACATATGTTTTATTAAGAAATGAAAAGTCAAGACTCCCAGCACTGTGGACAACTTACACAGCATCCAAGAGCCACTCCAGCAGATAAAAATCATAACGTTTTAAATTTTTAAAATAAATTTGCACCCCCAAACCCCAAATTACATTTTCCACAAGTCTAAAACCACAATTATTTATACCATAAGAAGCCCCTTACCAATCTACCCTCCCCCAAAATCCTCCTACTCCTCACTACCCCTCTTTCACAACCTTTATATTTCTGCCTTCCATCTCATCGGTTTTATTTAGCTTACTTTAAAAAAGAGAATACTGAGAAAGTAAAGACCTCTTTTCCATTTCTTTCTGCATTTTTCTTTGCTGTCTGGCTCTTCGTGTCTTTTGCAGTTTCCCCTTCTTTTTTGCTATACCACTGTAGCCTCTCCCTCCCATACATTCTTATGTCCCCATCTCCATTTTATTCCACGTTTGTTTTTCATTACAATCAATGGAAGGAAAGGGGGATTTTGGATTTAGATCACAACTTTTTCAGAAGTAGCTCAAGGAGAATTATACAGGTAAAGTAATTATTTTCCTATCTCCATAAGGCTTACAATTTAACGGACCAATGAAGAAACCTTCCGTTAGAGCTGTGTGCTATTATTGTTCAGCGCATGGTTTTCTAATGCAAGAGAAATTCGAACACACACAAACCCCAAAACATTTTTTGCTCCTAAATGCAGGATAAAAAATATGCAAAATAGTTGTGTACAAAATTAAGGCAGTACGCAGCAGACATGTGCTTACATCACACTTCACCTTAGATGGCTCTGGCAAACCCAGACTCCTGCTGCCCTGCTGACGCTCTGACCACTAAAGCTCTGAACCCCCCACCAAAATCATTGGTGGCTCCAGCAGCCCCCCTCCCCAAAAATAATGTTAGCAGTGGCCCATACTCCCCCCCCCCCGAATCCTCCCTCCCCCTCCGAATCCTCCCTCCCCCTGATTCCCCCTCCCCTCCCCAAAAAAAGTATAAGTGGTAAGATCTTTTGGAGTATTATATGCAGTTCTGCAGACCACACCTTCAAAAGGATATAAACAGGAAGAGGTTGGTGGTCTTCATTAGAATGCATATAGAGACAAAGATCTCAATTTGTATCCTTTGGGGAAAAAGGCAGGAGAGGGGAGATATAAGATGTTTAAATACCTCTGTGGCATAAATGCACAGGAGGAGAATTGAAAGCAAGCTCTGCAACAAGAGGGCACAGGATAAAGGTGAGAGGGTGTAAACTCAAGAGTATTCTGAGGAAATATTTCTTTATGTAAAGAGTGGTGGATGCTTGGAATAGCTTCCCAGTGGAAGTGGTGGAGATGAGGACTGTATCTCAATTCAAGAAAACATAAGACAAAGATTTCTAAGAGAAAAAAGCGACTGTAAAACCTTAGTTGGAATGGAAGGACAAACTGTATAGGCTATATAGTTTTTATCTGCTGTTATTTTTTCTCTGTTTCCATACTCCTCCCCCCACCCCACCCCACAAAAAAGTGGCATGGGCAGTGTCCTCCCCTCCCTGGATCCCCAGTATCTTCTATATTAGGAGGCAGGAACATGTGGCAGCGTCCTGCTTGGTCTTTATTTTGGCAGGCTGACCCCAGGATGCACTGTGTGGGTTCAGGCGCTGCCATCTTGCAAAGTGGCAACACAGAGGCAGGAGTAATTGGGCAGTACTCCTGCCTCCCAGTGTAGGATGCCCCGGAGGTCCAGGTGATGAAAGGGGTGGGGGTGGGGGGGATGCTGGACCATGCCACATGGACCACCAATGATTTTTTTGTGATGCTTCGGGGGAAGGTAGGGGCCACTATTAATTTTTTTTGGAGGGAATAGGGGGTAAGGACTGCTTGGGCCTCCAATTTATTTTTGGGAGGGCTGGAGTTTCAGGGGTTGGGGATTGTTGGGCAGAGGATTCGGATCTGGGCCCATTTGGATCATCGGATTTCACCTCAGCTGACCCTTTGGTTCCTGGCTGCAACGCCAGCCCTGAGTTGGTGGAGTGATTTAGCATAAAAGGAAGAGTAGAAAAACTGTGCAAAAATGTTGTCCTTTGCATGCCAACTGTTTTATGCCTTAGCACAGTGTTTTTGCTTGACATTTTCCTGTGTTTAGATTGCTCTAGATTTTCCCATGCTAGTCTTACTCCCAGTGCAGAAAAACTACTGCACTAAAGCATAGCACACGATTTACTGCATCAGCCCTTAAGTTGGTACCCGAGACAACACAGGTTAAATGACTTGCCCAAGATCACAAGGAGTATTAGTGGGATTTAAAATCTGGCTTTCCCGGTTTTAAACCTCCTGCTTCAGCCATTAGGCCAGTGGCATAAGGTACAATGAGGGGCTCCCAAGCAAAATTTTGCCGAGGGCCACCTATTGTCATGGCGGTTTTGTGCCCTCCTCCATCATGCGGCCCCAGCAGCAAACTTACTTTATTGTGTTTGCCACACTGCTCTGCTCTTGTAAGTTTGCTGTGGGCTCGATGTCTCGCAGTGTGGCTGTTATTTTGAGACTTCTGCCCAGCAAGGAACAGCTGCCGGGCACATGTCAGACTTACAAGCACAGAACAGCATGGCAAACATGATAAAGTTTGCCACGCTGCTGCCGCTGTGGGTCTTCTTTCTGCCTGGGCCCCTGCACATTGCAGGGGCTGCCTGGGTGAAATTTATACCACTGCATTAGGCTACTCTTCCACTCCTTTACGTCTCTCCTCCTCAGTCTATTTTCCCTCCTCTTACAGCTCTTGCTCTACTATGTCTTATTCTTTCTTCTCTGGTCTCATTTTTCTTTGTGTCGCTGTCCTCATAGTCCCTTGTCTTCCTCTTCCTCCATCACTACTGTGTTATAGGACTACACAGCACCATATAGATACAGAATGCTGAATTATTGATTTTACTGGATTCAGGAATACTACATGTGCTAAAATATAAAACTGACTCAAGAAACTATTAGCTGAGCCGAACAGTAAGGGGCATGTTTAACTGCAAAAGCCTAACGTGGTTTAGTAAAGTGGCAAAAAAGTGCAGATCGTGCGGCATTAGCTGCATAAGCCATCTATCAATCTGTCGGGGCATGCACAGCATTTTCCCAGCAGATAATACATCAAACATACAGAGAGCGTAGTCGGACAGAGCCTGGATGCAGCTAACGTCACCCCATGATGTGGCATTAGCAGCACCTACGCCATCTGAAAATCCGATGCTTACTGCATGCTGCAGATGCAGCTGCTCTCCGCCCTAATCCTGCCCACTCCTGCAGATAGCATGCTCCAACGATTTTCTATACTATCTTGCTGCATTAACAGTTAACGTGCTTTAGTAAACATTCCCCTAAGTAGTACCGTGCCGCTCTTCCACCTAATGACCTAGCTTGAACAAAAGAAATGTTGAGTGGAGCCAACCACCTGATAGCAGAAACCAGCTGTAATAAAGGAGCGTCAGTGATTAAACCATATCAAAACCAGCTTCAACCTTCAGCTTTTAATTTCGGATTCAATAAATACACAGACTGATTTACTGACATACACAACTGAAATCCAAAGACCAGTTTCACACCCCACATAGCACAGTTACTTACCTGTAACAGGTGATCTCTGGGAACAGCAGGAATAAGTCTTCACAAATGGGTACGTCAGTACCGACGGAGTCTGCGCGGGAACGCTCCCCAGCTTCCAATCAGAACGCTTTTGGAAGCATCCCAACACGCCTGCGTGCTGTCTTCCCGCCTTTCCCAACTGCCTCTCCTCAGTTAAGTTTTAAAGCTAAGGCAAAGAGCGAGAGAGAGCAATAAAGGGAAAGATAGAGATAGAGAAATGCAACTCCTAGGGGAGGTGGGTGGGTTGTGAAGACTTATTCCTGCTGTTCCCAGAGATCACCTGTTACAGGTAAGTAGCTGTGCTATCTCCAGGAACAAGCAGGAATGAGTCTTCACATATAGGGACTCCCAAGCTAAGATGCCCGGAGGGAGTCCTAGCATGATGCGAATCTAGAATGAGCCATGCTACTCCTCAGAACCTCAGGCATCCTGGGGATGGAGGGTAGGAGTTGAATTACAGAAAGGTGCTGTGGAACAGCTGGACTAGAACAGGACTTCTATAGAGAAAGACCCTGTATAGATGACATTTAGGAGTAAAATATTCGGTGCAATATTCTAATATGGACCTCCCTTGGTGGCATTGTAAAAAGTCCATTGAGGTTCATATGGATCTGTTAGAAGAGCCAGTAGAAGATCTCAAGGAGTACCTCACTGTGAAGTAACTAACTGTAGAAAAAACAAGTGGAGGTCAGAACCCTTCAGGGTGAGAAATAGCCCCAGGGGAAACTGGGGTAGTATAAAGAGGTAGGGCTTCAGCGGAAAACGCAGAAGGTACTATTAGACAAAGCTTAAACTCTTTTGGGCCAAGAACAGTGCAATTCGAGGACCAAAAGGAAAATGAGTCTGACCCATCTGGACTGATAATGGAATTAGTCCATGTAGGAGAGAAGGGGTATGGAAGACCCCTGTATCTGATAAGAAGTAAAGACAGACTTAAGAAGCGTTATAGCTTTAGATTAACTGAAGATCTGCAATGTCTTTCCTAAATGGGGTCAATTAGGAAAGAAAAAAAGGTACATGGAGAGCTTCAGAGGTACCTAACCCTGAAAGGTTATGGTAAGAAAAAGGTTGCTAATTACCACAGGGAGTGGTTGTACGTGTAGAACCCTAAGCATGCTGGCACAGCATTGATAGGGGTAGTGCCCATCTGTCAGGGTCATATAGGAATATATGGATATCTGAACCTAAACAGACAAATAGATATGTGGATACATATCTACCTAAAAGATATATATATATATATATATATATATATATATATATATATATATATTATATATATATATATATATATATATATATATATATATATATATATATATAGATATACCTACCCACATGTAGGCATATAGACACCTGTCTCCAGGTATGTGGATGGAGAGATGCCTATATAACTAGATCCCCCTAGGAATATGGGGAGAGAGAAAGATTCATCTAATAGCAAGAAGGGTGATACCTGCTTGAACAGATGCATAGAGAATCTTCTTTCGCTGGTTATGACTGACAGAGTCAGAGGAATGGTCTCCCTGACAAGAAGGAGTCTAGATTCCTTTAAGAATTCGAGCTCTTGAATAACCAGGATGGCCTACATGAAAAATGCAGAGGATAATTTCAGTCTGCAGACAGCAAGTCCAGACCTCTCCAGAACTGCAGTATGGTGAATGGATAGACGCCGCCACTGGAAGATGATACTATAGTGACCCGCTTATAAGGGCAAGATGGGTATCAGGTGTCCTTGAGCTGCCACTGAAAGAAAACTATCTCTGGCGAGAAGTCCAAAGGAGATATGGGCCAAGCCAGGGAATTGGCCATTCTTTAAGTTTTCACGTAATGAAAGGCCTGTGTCTTATGTCTCAAAAGAGATTTTAGATGAGATGGTAAGGGTAGGGAACACCTACCAGTCATGGGAACATGACTGGGTGAACCCCTCCTAACCATCTGGGGTTATCTGCTAGGCAAGATACTAATGCTCTCTAGCAAGGGCCCATAGTGCAAAGCTACTTTGTAGAGTTGCAGAGAGCATGTTGCAGGTTGGTTAGAAGAAAAAACTGGCTGTTTAAAGCCAGTAGGTAACAAACTATTCTGCCAAGAACAAGGGGGCGAAGAATAGAAGTTAACCAACCAGTCTATGATAATGGTGTTTCCAAACAAGGTTAATAACCTGTTTGGGGTTTAGCACTGAGGCTAGAAGGATTGCTAGTGGTGGGGAAAACCCTGGTTGTGTGGAGAACAGAACCAGTGGCTTAACCACTAGGAACTGCTGTGTCTGCAGCAACTACCAGGGCAGCGGAGAAATTTTCTTTTCCCCCTCTTTTTTAGATTGGGGAAAAAGGAACAGACATAATAGGACTTCCTATTGTCTGATGAGCTGCCCCAAGGTGATAGAGGGGGAGACAACTCTGGAAGGGAGAATCCCCTGTGGAATAGGTAGAGGACCATAGGGGCTTACTAGTGTAAGAGAACCACTCTTACAAACTGAATGTTGTAGTAAGAGGGAGGGTAAGACAGAGTTGAAGGAGACTGACTATGCAGGAAGTCTCTGAAAAGTAAGATGATACATGCCCGTACAGGGAAAAAACTGTCTTATTGATAGTTGTCACTTCTCTTTTCCCCAAAGAGGAAGAGAAAACCTGTTAAGTATGGGCATGATCATCATAAAGACTCTTAGAGTAAAGGAAAAGATGTCTCATGAAGAGATATCTAGAAAAGGTTAGGATAAATTTAGTGCAGATACTTCAAGTGAAAAGAAGCAGACTGTCACTCTAACCACCAACCAAGAGAGGTAATGTTGATCTATTTGAAACCCTGCGACTGCTGGGTTTGCTGACCCTGTTGAGGTTGTGGTTTCTTCAGACCAGGGTGATGTTTCCCCTGTTTGGGAACATCTGTATGATGGGCAGAAGATGGATAAAACTTTTTCCCCCTAGGGGAAGAAAGTTTGGTAGGACATTTCCTACCAACTGGGAAAGAGGAAAGCGCAGAACAGTCTCTGGAAACAATAATGTCAGTGGTTAACTGAGCAACTTGGAGTAAAGACTCCTTGTTAAAGAGATTTTCTCCAGTGCAAGGAGTATTTCCCAGTCTTTCTTGTGCCCATTTGTCCAAGTCTGAAACCTGGAGCCAGGCTTTACGTCGTGCCCCTATAGCTATAGCTATAGCAGAGGTTCTGCTAACAGACTCAAAGGAGTCTAGGGAAGCACGAGTAAGGAACCTAGAGATATTTTGAGCAAGACTAACCAGTAAGGAATAGTCTGCACTTTTGGGCTCTTGAAGAAAAGGAGTCAAACACAGTAATTTCTTTGTGACCTCTTCAAGAGATAAACCCATATAGAAAATATATGAGAGAATTCTTGCTGAAAGCATGGATGCCTGGAAGGTTTGGCGTCCAAAGGCATCTAAAGTCAGACTCATGACCTGGCGGATAAGAAGAGTGCTTTTTAGTACTCTTAACCTACCTCATTGCTGATTCTACAACAATGGAATGATGAAATGGAGTCCTTTGAAAACCTGGAGAGAGGGGAACCTGATATAGAAGATCAGTTGCCCTAGAAGGTGGGGGTACCGTTAAAGGAGCTTCCCACATTCGTAAGAGGAGATCCTGCAAGGAATGATGCAAAGGAAGCATGATATTCTCCTTTGCCCTCCCAGGAATATACAGGGATTCTGTATTCCCTTGTGTAGGATCCTGTCCAGGTATAGAAATGGCAAGTGATTTTGCCATATCCAGGAGAAAAGCTTGAAAAGAAAAATCCCAAGAGGGAAATCCTTTTGGATAGGCTAGATCTGTTGAAGAACTAGCATTGGCACCCAGGGATCTATCCAATTTTATAGGAGTATAAGATCCTAAAGGGTGGAGTATGGTATCCTTAGAGGATGGTTGCCAGTACCGTAGAAGGTTGGGACCAGCAACAGTCGGTAGCCTATCGTCCATGCCAGGAATTGATTCCAGACTCGGTATCGAGGGAAGCGAGCCTGATGAAAGAAGCCTGGAAGGTACCAACAACGATGGTAAAAAGGATACCGGTACCGACTTCGGTACCGTATCCAATACCTGTGGACCAGCCGGTGAGGGCTCTAACGGTATTGAAAAAACCATTGATGCCGAACCTGGTTCATTGGAACCATGCCTTCGGTACCGTCTGGTGTTGGTACCGAGGCGAGTCGGTACCCAGTCTTCCAGATTGGAGATCGATTCCAGACTCGGCATCAAAGGAAGCGAGTCTATTGATGCAGATCTGTAGGGTACCGATGTCGGTACTAGTACCGGTATCGATACCGATACTGGAAGGTCGGTCTGCAGCGCATCCAACGGACCCGTAGGTACCGAGGGCGCCAGACTACGATCCTTGGTGAGGAATGTTTCATCCAACACCATTGCCGATGCCGGGGTATCGGTACCACTCGAAGCGGATGCCACCACCGAGCATGGCTCAGGTATGTTCTGTGAGGGGTGAACTTCAGGAACAACCTGAAACCCCACACAGGCTTTGGAGGCCGAAGACTCCCACCAGGGTTTTGAAGCCAGTGTGTTCTCAAGGGCAAGGCCAGAGGCATCTCTATGCTGTGCATGAGATCTACCACTCGAGGGCTGGCTAGTCTTAAAAGACTGTTTTTGGGTTACCTGATCCCGTGAAGAAGAAGAGGTGGTCGGTACCCCGAAGTTGGATGGGGACCGCATATCGAGGGGAACTCGATACTGAAGACTTCTTCCCACAATACTATTGCAGGAGGGACACTCCTGAGGAAAGTGGTCAGAACCCAAGCAGGATAAACACCAATTATGAGTGTTTAAAATAAGTTTTTTACCGCCACAGTTTGAACATTTCTTAGGAATAGTGGCTGGTGTTTCTATGAGGAAAGAAGGGGTAGGCCTAGAAGGCCGGGAAAACCTCGTCAGGCACTAAGAGGAAAAAAGTTATTCCCTAACAGGAATACATTGAAGAAAAAAAGAAAAGAAACACCAGTGGTACTGGTGGCGTCGGGGAAGGCAGCTGCGACCACAAGAAAACTAAAAAATAAAAGAAGAATTTTCTGCGGTGACAGAAGGACGTCCTGTCGGATCCGCGGAAAAACGAAAACTGAGGAGAGGCAGTTGGGAAAGGCGGGAAGGCAGCATGCAGGTGTGTTGGGATGCTTCCAAAAGCATTCTGATTGGACGCTGGGGAGCGTTCCCACACAGACTCCATCGGTACCGACGTACCCATATGTGAAGACTCATTCCTGCTTGTTCCTGGAGATAACTGTTAACCATATTCATCCTATCCTACAGACTAATCATAATCAAGGGCTTGCTGAAGAATTATCCAAACTTTCTATAAGATAGGATAAAAGGCTTCATTAAGAAAAGGGTGACCAGCAACTTCTTCAAAATAGCAGAAAGAACACCTCTATTGTCTAAAAGCAGAAAAAGAGTAGTTACTCACCTGTAACAGGTGTTCTCCAGGAGCAGCAGGAATCAGTCCTCACTTATGGGTGACATCGGCGCCGATGGAGCCCCCGTGTGGAGCATTTCCCCAGCTTTCAAAGAAAGCCTTTGGAAATACTGCACGCATGCGTGGTCCCCTTCCCGCCTAAAGGTGCGATCTTGCTCAGTCAAATGACATAGCTAAAAAACAGCACACAAAAATGTAAAATAAACTATGTACAACTGCAACTCCCAGGGGAGGAGGGAGGGTTGTGAGGACTGATTCCTGCTGCTCCTGGAGAACACCTGTTACAGGTGAGTAACTACTCTTTCTCCGGGACCAAGCAGGAAGTCAGTCCTCACTTATGGGACTTCCCAGCTTCAGGCTATCGGGAACCCAGAGCTGAAAAAATGAGCTCCCTCTAGCCGCAGCAGCAGAGAAAGGATTTCACTGAAACATACCTCCACCGGTAGCCCAACCAGAGGGCTGGAGGGTAGGAGTTGCTTAAACCTCAAAGAGATTCCGGAGCACTGCCTGACCGAAAGCACTGTCCCTAAGGGACTCCCTCTCCAGGCAGTAATGGGCCGCAAAAGTCTGGCTTGAGGACCAAGTTGCAGCCCTGCAGATGTCTGCCAACGGTACAGAGCGGAGATGAGCTACTGAGGCAGCCATTGCCCTGACACGGTGGGTCGTGACCAATGTTCCCTCTAATTTTCTGTAGGCTGTGCGCACATAAAATATCAGCTGTGCAGCTTTTGAAGGAAGGTTAAATTTTTGTGTGCCACATAACACTCGGAATTATATACGTTAAAATTTGACTACACGTCAGAATACAGTATGTACACCACATGATTTTAATCAAATTAAATGAAAATAGACAATTACTAAATGAAGCGGAAAATTTCTAGTAATTACAATCACAACTTTTAAATTTTAAGATGTCTGTGTTGTTTTCTATCAGAATCAGAATCGTAATTTTTGTGCGCTCTGTTGTAAAGTATGCGCGCTCGCTCAGCGAGGTGTGTGCGTGCGCACATGCGCACAGCTTAGAGGGAACAGTGGCCGTGACCCGACCCTGCAAAGGAAGGTCAGCTGCCCTGTAAGCCCAGGTGATACAGTCAGCCACCCAGATGGACAAGGTACACTTGGACACAGGTACCCCCAAGTTATTGGGGTCAAAAGATACAAAGAGCTGAGTAGCCCTCCTATGCCCCTGCGTACGCTCAAGGTAGAAGGATAAGGCCCTCCTACAGTCTAGGGTATGCAGGACTGTCTCAGCCTGGCTGGCATGGGGCCTAGGGAAGAATGTTGGAAGAACCACCTCCTGGTTGAGATGGAAAGAGGAGACAACCTTGGGGAGGAACTTAGGATGAGTCCTAAGGACTACTCTGTTCCTACAGAAGCGAGTGTATGGCCTGTCACAGACCAGGGCTTGAAGTTCACTCAATCGCCTGGCCGAGGTCAAGGCCACTAGAAATAGAGTCTTCCAGGATAGGAAGCGTAGAGGACAGGTAGCCATTGGTTCAAAAGGTGGGCGAGTAAGTTGCTGCAAGACCACATTCAACTCCCACTCAGGAGCCGGTGGACGGAGAGGAGGCTTGAGCAATAGTAAGCCTCTGAGAAACCTGGACACCAAAGGGTGAACCGACAAAGAATGTCCCTCCACCATTGAGTGGTGAGCTGCCAGAGCAGAGAGGTGGACCCGAACAGAATTGGACCTAAGGCCCTGATTGGACAAAGTGCAGAAGGTACTGGAGCACTACTGGCACAGTGCAGCCGAAAGGATCTTCCTTGCGTTGCTGACACCACAAGGAGAACCTCTTCCACTTCAGGGCATAAGTTTTCCTGGTGGATTGCTTTCTAGAGGCCAAGACCACCTCTTCCACTTCCTGAGGAAGGCCCCAGGGAGCCAAGATTACCCTTGCAGCCTCCATGCCATCAGATGGAGAGATTTGAGATTGGGATGCAGAAGGGAACACTGATCCTGAGAGAGGAGGTCGGGTTGGAATCCCAGAGGCATGGGTGTCTCCACTGCCAGTTGAAGCAGCAGGGGGAACCAGGGCTGCCTCGGCCACCTGGGAGCAACGAGAAGTACTGAGGCCTTGCCCCTGAGAATCTTGAACAAGGTTCGGGCCACCAGAGGCGTGGGAGGAAACGCATAGAGCAGGCCCTGGGACCAAGAAATCAGGAAGGCATCCGCCGCCACCCTTAGGGGATGCGGTTGCCTGGAACAAAACCTGGGCAGTTAATGATTCAGGGGACTGGCAAAGAGATCCATGGATGGGAGTCCCCATTTCAGGAAAATCTGTTGAACCACCAAAGGGTGCAGCTGCCATTCGTGGGGCTGCAGAATTCTGCTCAATCTGTCTGCCAGAAAGTTCTCCTGGCCAGGAAGATAAACAGCCCTCAGCAACATCTGATGCCTGAGGGCAAACGAGCAAAGGTCCTGTGCTTCCAGGCATAGAGGCCTGGACCCAGTGCCGCTCTGTTTGTTCACATAGAACATGGCTACTTGGTTGTCTGTCTGAACTAGAACAGACTGGTGGGCCAAGGTGTGAGAAAAAGCCCTGAGGGCTAAGCAAATAGCCCGCAGTTCCAGTAGGTTGATCTGTTGCATGGCTTCCCATGGGGACCAGAGGCCTTGGGTGCAGCGCTCTTGACAGTGTGCACCCCAGCCCTGTAAGGAGGCATTGGTTGTCAACACCACTGTGGGGGCAGGCACCTGAAAAGGCACTCCCTGCAGCAAGTTGGGGGGGTGTAGCCACCACTGAAGAGAATTCAGGAAGGGTTTTGATACCCTTACTTTGTCTGCGAGGCTCCCTGTGGCCTGCTTCCACTGAGTTCTGAGGCACCACTGTGCAGACCTCATGTGGAGGCGGGCATTGGGGGTCACATGCACAGTCGATGCCATGTGTCCCAGGAGCTGCAGACAGAGCCTGCTAGGAACCCTTGGCAGACTGAGAAACCGGGATGCCAACTCCATGAGCCTTTGAGCTCTGTCCTCTGGCAAGTAAGCCCTTGCTTGCAGAGAGTCCAGCCATGCCCCTATGAACTCGAGGTTCTGGGAGGGGAGCAAAGTGGACTTTGCGAAGTTTATGACAAAGCCTAGGTCTTGAAGGAGTGTGACAGTCTTGAAGGTGGCCTGCCTGGCCTCCTGGTAAGTCTGACCGCAGATGAGCCAGTCGTCCAGATAGGGGAAGACAAAAACCCCTTGAGTCCTCAAGTAGGCTGCCACCACAGCTAGGCACTTTGTAAAGACCCGTGGGGCGGAAGTTAGGCCAAAAGGCAGCACCCTCTACTGGTAATGGTTTCCTCCCACCACGAACCTGAGGTACTTTCTGTGGTCTGGATGAATGAGGATGTGAGTGTACACATCCTTTAGATCTAAGGAGCATAGCCAGTCTCCCTGCTGGAGGTAGGCAGAAGTGTTCCAAGAGTAAGCATCTTGAACTTCTCTTTCTCCAAGAACTTGTTGAGGTTCCTGAGGTCTAGGATAGGCCGTAGGCCCCCTGTTCTCTTTGGCACCAGAAAATATCTGGAGTAGAACCCGTGCCCCTGTAAGCAAGGAGGTACAGGCTCCACTGCCTTGTCCAGAAGCAGACCCTGAAGTTCTTGGAGGAGGAGGTTGGTGTGCAAATTGGTGTGCAGGAGAGGCCTTAGAGGTTCTCCTGGAAAGTAGACAGGAGGTAGCTGTTGGAAATGAAGCATATAACCCTGGTGAATGATGCTTAAGACCCAAGCATCCCCTGTAATGGGTGGCCACCTGTGGGCAAACAGGGCTAAGCGACCTCCTGTGCAGGGATGGGGCAGCAGGGGCGGAGAGGCTATGCCTTGGGAGTCAAAAACCCCCTCCCTGCTGGGTAGGAGCAGGAGCCGGAGCCGGAGGCTTGGGGGTCTTCTGCCTACGGGGCCCATGTCCCTGCCCCTTGGCCTGCTGCCCCTGTTGGGGAGCTGGGGAGGCCTGGTATTGAGGGAAAGGTTTGTAGGCAGACACCTTTCTCAGGTAGGAGGACTTTTTACCCGAGCCCTTCTTTTTGTGGGAAGGGGCAGAAGTCTTTCTGGACAGCCTTTTCCTGGTCAGGTGCTCGGTCTCGAGCTCAGCCGCCTTCTCGGCCATGGGTTTGCCAAAAAGGTTCTCACCTCGGCAAGGGACATCGACCAACTTGTCCTGTATCCAAGGCTCGAGGTCCGATGACTGCAGCCATGCCTGGCGTCGGGCCCCGATGCCGGCTGCCGCCACACGAGCCGAAGCCTCGAAGCCATCGTAGGCCGCTCGGACATGAACTTGGAACAGTCCCGGATTCTTGAAGACAGACTGGAACCTCTGCAAAAGGTTCCCCGGAGAGGCCAGCAGAGAAACCGGCAAGCTCCTTCGCCAGTTCTCGGAGGTACATGCCCATGTACAGCTGGTATGGCTGGACACGGCAAGCGAGCATCGAGCCCTGGAAGCACTTTTTGCCGAAAGCATCCAGGTTCCGGGCCTCCCTGCCGGGGGGCACTGCGGAGTGCATCTTCTGGCTCTTCAGACGATGCATGGCCGATTCCACCACCATGGAATGGTGCGGCAGCTGCGCCTTTTGGAAGCCAGGGCTCTTACGGATTCGATAAATGGAATCGACTCGCTTGCTCAAGACCGGCACCGAGACCGGTGCCTCCCACATCCGGAAGAGGAGCCATTCCAGCATCGGAGGAACCGGAACAGTAAAGGCCTCCTTCGGAGGAGAGTCATACTGGAGGGCCTCGAGCTCCTCGGCGCGAGGCTCCTCCTCGGGGTCCGCGGGAATCACCAAGGCCTTGGCCATGTCCTGCATGAACTCCGAGAACCGGGTGTCCTCCTGAGGGGACCTACTCCAGGGCTCGGACTGCGGTGAGTCCGAAGGGACGCACCAAGTCCAGAAGGTGTCGGGGGACTCCTCGTCCTCCGTCTCCCATGCTGACTCATCCGAAGAGGAGTCGAGGGGCTCCAACCACACGGGTCGAGGTGGCAGCCGCCCCGACGCCGAAGGCACCGGCGTTGACGCCCTCGGTTCCGAGCGGGAGGTCGAGGGAGACCTTGGCCGAGGACGACTTCGAGCCTTCATGGTCTCGAGTATCGGCTCGGTCTTCGGGGTTGACTTTGATGTCAATGTCCCGGTGGTCAGGGCAGATGCACCAGCGAGGCTGGCCATCAGTACCCGCTGCTGCTCCATGAAGGCAGACAATCTGCACTCCAAGGCTGTCAGCCTGAGTCCAAGCTCAGGAGACTCAGCAGCCACCGACTCGGGCCCTGGCAGCGCCGGGCCCGACGTCAGCTCCCTCGTAGGAGAGTCCATGAGGACTACAGGACTTACGTGTTCGACGATTTCCGGCTCTACATGAGGTACTTTTGACGGCTTCTCCTGCTCCAAAGGCCCGGGACGGTGGTCGGGGGTCTTAGACCTGGCCCTCAAGGTACCAGGGACCTCTTCCGACGCTGCCCTCACAAGCCATTTCTTCCTCTTGTGTTCCCGGTCGGGGGACCCCCTATCCGAGGAACCCCAGCGATGCTCGGGATCAGACTCCCGAGACGTCGAGGCCTCAGACGAGGTCTGGGCCCGGCCAGAGGCAGAATCTGAAAAAATCCTTTCCTTCTGGTGCTGACGGCTTCGAAGTGCCTTGGTGGACATTTTGCCACACGGGCCACAGATCATGGGGTCATGATCTGGGCTGAGGCACCGAAGACAGCAGTCGTGTGTGTCGGTGAGAGACATTAGTTTCTTACACCGATCACACTTCTTGAAACCACTGGAAGCCATCGGGGAAAAAAGGGCCCCCATGAGGTCAAAAGACCGGCCTTCCAGGGATAAACAGAAAAAAGGGCGCAAACGCCAGCCACGAAGGGCAAAAACTGAAAAATAGAAAACAGGCTTGATACCGGTGTACCGAACCCGGCGGGAAGGGGAACCGGCGTCTAACTCGGAGAAAAAGGCGAAGAAATCTTCGAAAAAACGTCAACTTTTCCAGGTGACTCGGACAGACGTCCGATGGGCTCCACAGAAAAAGAGAGACTGATCAAGATGGCACCTTTAGGCGGGAAGGGGACTGCGCATGCGTGCAGTATTCCCAAAGGCTTTCTTTGAAAGCTGGGGAAATGCTCTGCACGGGGTTCCATCGGCGCCGATGTCACCCATAAATGAGGACTGACTTCCTGCTTGGTCCTGGAGAAAGTAAACTACTTCTAGAACAGCCAAGTAGACAGAATTCTTCCATGCAACCATCACTACAGAACGATCTCCAGAAACTCCAAAGAAATACATCACACTGACCAGCAACAGGCACAGTGAGTTCACCCTATATAGTGTTAATGATTCGGGATTTGAATAATTTTCTTGTAGCCTGGTCTCTTCACATAAGATACCAAAATAAAATATATACAGTTGTGGCCAACATTATTGGCACCCTTGCAGTTCAACCCCTTAATGTCAAATATCTCCTAAAAAAAACTGGCCAGTGAAATGGCTTTGGACTACTTATGCACACATTTGACAAACAAAAGAATCACATAAAACAAGAACAATTAAAAAAGAAAATAGTATTAAAACTGGGACACTGCCAGGACATGATTATAGGTACCCTTACAAACAATTAAAATCAGTGTGAACAGAAGAACCACATTCCCACTGCACTAAACTTAGAAGCACCTGTCAGTACTCATTTGAATGAGCAAATTAATGATGGCTCTAATGTTTAAAATGGCCACATTCACTCTCTGTTCCATTTTCAAAATGGTGAAGACAAGAAAGCTGCCTGAGACAGTCAGAAAAGCCATTATCACCAAACATCAAAAAGGTACAAGGCCATTTCCAAAGACCTCAGGATTCCTGTCTCTTGTAGGGAGTTGGACCCAAGCTGGGACAGTGCTCCTGTAGCTAGGCCTGTGAAGCAGGCCTGGATACAGCCCACGGGCCTGCTTGGGGCCCTTAACCACCGTTAGGCCAAAAGAAGAATCATGGGAACAGAAAAGAATGAGCTGCTGACACAGCATGAGAAAATTCTAGGAGGAGAGAGATACGGAATGTCGCTGCTTAAGCATACATCTGCTAAGAAAACCAGATAATACAAATTAAACAAAATGGAGACATGAGGGGAACCAGGGAGTAAGATTTAATTAGGTACTGGCTTTTGGAAGGCGAGATGGTGTCTCCATGCTAGCTTGAACTTTGGGAAATGTAAAAGTGTGCCAATATTGTACAGAAAAAAGTATCACTTAAAACTTGCTGCATGAAAAGAAATAACCTTTGTAGTTACACCAGCCTTTCAGAAAAACTATATAAAAAAAGGACCAAGACAGAGGAGAAAGTGGGGAGTTTATTCAACCCTGCCATGGAAGTGACAGTGCACTGAATTGCCCCATTAAGCTTTCTCTTCTATCTATTCCCTATACAGTAGATACTTTGTACCTATAAGTAACCGTGTTAGAGAATTTGTGTGTGAAGAATTTATGTTGAGAAAAGGATATCCTGTAATAAAGATTTTGTGAGTATTGCTGAGAAATTGGTTTCTGTGTACTTCCTCCATGTAATGTGAGATAGTGGCCCTTGCGGCACAGTAGGCCCCTTACAGTCTACAGTTCACTATGTTATTAAGAAGTTTTCTGCTCACGAAACTGTCAAGAACCTCCCAGGACATGGTGGAAAGAGGAAAATTAATCCAAGAAATCTTTGAAGGTTAGTGCAAACTGTTGAAAAAACACCATGTACAACATCCAATGAGCTTAAGGCTGATATGGAGCAATCTGGAGTGGTGGTTTCAACCTGCACCATATGCTGTGCACTAAACAAAGGAGGACACCTCCTGGAACAAGCAGGAATGTAGTCTTCACATATGGGTGACGTCAGTACTATTGAGAGTCGTGTGGCAACGCTCCCCAGCATCCAACTGAAAACCTTTTGGGAGCACTCCACTGCGCCTGCACAACTGCCTTCCCAACTACCTCTCCTCAGTTCTTCGTTTTCCACAGAGCCAGCAGGAAGCAAATCCTTTACCGCAGAAACATAGTCTTTTTTTGTGGATACCGTCTGCCTTCACGTCAACACCAGCACCAAAGACATTGCCAGTTCCCCCTTTCTTTTTTTTTTGGAAATTAAGTAAAAGGATTTCCAGGCACCTCTACACCATCTTAGGCCTTAAGTCTACCATGCTTTCTATCGACGGTACAGAGAAACCAACTAGTGGTTTCAAAAAAAACATGCTAAATGTGCCAGCACTCTCAGCGATTGACACCCATAACTGGTGTTTAAAATGCCTCAGCCCAGACTACCAGCCAAAAAATTGTCCCCTTTGTCAAAAGAAGTCACCGAGAAGACTACAGAACCAGGCCTCTAAACTTTGGACACACTTCCCCTCTGACACAGTATCCTTGGCTTCCACATTGAGGGCCTCATCCTCCTCCCATGGATCGTAGGTATTAGCAAACTACTACTACTGCTGAGCATTTGTATAGTGCTACAAGATGTACGCGGTGCTGCATTGACATGTAAGAGACAGCCCCTGCTCAGAGCTTACAATCTAGTCAAGACAGACAACACAAAATGTGTAGACAGGGATAAAAAAATGGGGGAATGGTAAAGAAACAAGGAGATCAGGTGAGTCAAGATCCAAAAGCAGCAGCAGAGAGATGAGTTTTCAGCCTGGATTTAAAAAGGGTGAGAAGGTGCCTGGCATACAGACACAGGTAGTTTGTTCCAGGCGTAAGGTGCGGCAAGATGAAAGGAGCGAAGTCTGGAGTTAAACACAGGTACACTACCAAAAAACTGCCTCCAGTTTTGCAACTGATTCCTATAGATTTTGGGGTGCTGAATCCAGGACAAATAGCCAAAATGTTCCATCACGTCACGTTTTCTTGCAAAATTAGATTTCTTACCCATATAAGGAATGTTCACATAATTTCTTTTTAGCCGACTGCAGTTTATTTTCTTGGCCCAAAATAGAGGTTGTAATGGTTAACTAGAAACACTCCCTCATGATATTTTAGAGTGTTTTGTATTCATTTTATACATTAACAGGACAATTGGGAGGCGGGGGGCTAAATCCAGTACTCGCGCTGGCGCATGTTCTTTCCTGTTCGCCTCGCCTCGTTCGCTCGCTCAAACACGGTGGTTGCGACATGAACGTTCCTGTCAAATTTCAGTTTCTTGCAAGTTCATTATTACCTTTTGTTTGCTCAGTCGTAATCCAGCTTTATTCCGAAGTGGTTCACTACAGTTGTAGTTTGCAGTGCTGTGTATTTGTGATGGCTCACAGAGCCAGAGGTTGCGTCAACTCTCCGGACAGTTTTTGTTTTATTTGTGGGGAATATACCGTGAAAAAGCGGCAGAGGAACATTTCTGCATTTATTAAAAAGTATATTTCGCCTATTTCGGTTTGAAGTTAGGCGATCAAGACAAACCGTGGGCTCCTCACAAAGTGTGCAAGACATGTGAGGAAGATCTACGCTTATGGATGAAAGGTAAAAAACAAGCATTTCGTTTCGGAATACCTATAATGTGGCGTGAACAAAGAGACCACAGCAGTGACTGCTATTTTTGCTCTTGCATTGTGAAGGGATACAACTTAAAAAATAAGAACGTAATAAGTTACCCCAACCTTCCCTCAGCAATTAGGCCTATGCCTCATAGCAACGAAGTACCTGTGCCTGAACCACCAAAATCTTTGGATCATATTTGTGTGGACGGTTCTGATCATGATGAGACTCATCAGATGGCTTTTCCCGATGAGTCCAGTACTTCCGAGTTTGAAACTGAACCAGATCCGAAACCTGAACTTTTCTCTCAAGCTGAATTGAATGATTTAGTCCGGGATTTAGGACTCCCAAAAGATGCTGCCCAACTGCTAGGTTCTCGGCTTAAACAGAAAAATCTATTGTCACCAGGAACAACTTTTTATTGGTACCGCAACTGCGAGACACAATTTTTGAAGTATTTCAGCAAAGAGGAAGATTTGGTATTTTGCAACGATATATACGGAGTGATGGAAAAGTTTAAACTCAAGTATGATCCTGCTGAATGGCGGCTGTTCATTGATTCGTCAAAAGACAGCATAAAAGGTGTTCTTCATAATGGCAACACATTCGCTTCAGTTCCTATTGCTCACTCTGTTATTCTCCAAGAAAAATACGAGAATTTGGCCCTGATTCTTCAGAAGATTCGTTATGATGAGCATAAGTGGATGATTTGTGGAGACTTAAAACTTCTATCCATGCTATTAGGGCAGCAATCCGGTTTCACCAAATATCCCTGCTTCCTTTGCTTGTGGGATAGCCGGGCCCGCGACCTACACTGGGGGAAAAAAGACTGGCCAATTCGGGAGTATTTGAGACCCTGTGAGAAAAATGTTCTTCATGAGAGCTTGGTACCTCGTGATAAAATTCTATTACCACCTCTCCACATTAAGTTGGGTCTCATTAAGCAATTCATCAAGTCCCTTCCAAAAGATGGTGAGTGCTTTTGGTACCTTTGCTCAAAGTTCCCCCGACTTTCTGAAGCAAAGCTAAAGGAAGGAGTGTTTGTTGGCCCTGATATAAGGAAACTCATTTCAGATGGAGCATTCGCTGAAACGATGTCTGAGAAGGAAAAAGAAGCCTGGGATTCCTTCAAGGATGTTGTTCTCAAATTCTTGGGGAACAGGCGGGATGAGAACTATAAGGATATTGTTGCCAGGATGCTCAATGCCTTCAAAAAACAAGGCTGTAACATGAGCCTGAAAGTCCATTTCTTGCACTCCCATGTGAACTACTTTCCTGAAAACATGGGGGCGTACAGTGAAGAACAAGGTGAAAGGTTTCACCAGGACATCAAGGACGCAGAGAGAAGGTACCAAGGAAGATGGAACACCACTATGATGGCTGATTTCTGCTGGTTGCTGCTGCGGGAAACCCCAGATGAAAAATACGCCAAGCAGCGCACCAAGAGAAGCATTCGGGGGAAGAAGAAACGGGCCCACCAGGAGATTGATTGACCCAAGAATGACTTTAAAATCTAAACTGTGTTGACAAATATCGTGTTTTTACTAAACTTTGAAATAAAAATTTGCTAGTTATTACCACAGTGTCGGATCTCATTTATTAAAATTTTATTTTCACACCATAGGGTGTTTGTCTTCATGTATTGCAATGGTGCGGTTTGCGTTTTCTATTCTTACATACATACCTGTACAACATTTTTTGCACATTTCTTTGCTTTGCTTTGTGTCTAACCTCGCTCTTATATGCTCAGTGTTTGTGCACATGTATGTGGCTGTTTTAAGTGCAGACAATTTTGCTACCATCACAGTGTGTTTTGTTGACATTACTCTATTCTTATGTGCTGCCTTGTTACAATTTTCTTTATTCTTATTTGAATAACTACTAAACAATTAGTATAAAGAATTCATCCAAGAAACTTTTATCTCGATCGCACTCAATCTGAAACGTTCACCTCAAACTGCTAACCCAATGTAGCAAAAAATCTGTACGTGATGGAGCAAATTGGTTACCAGATTTGGATTCAGCACACCAAAAAACGTAAAAATCAATCGAAACATTAGAGGCAGTTTAAAAAAAATTTTTTTAGTGTACCTGTGTAATAGAAGAGAAGGGCACAGATAGAAGCGATTAGCCAGAAAAGTGAAGTTCCCAAGAGAGGAGTGTAAGGAGAGAAGAAAGGTATTGAGGAGCTGCAGAGTGAATGTATTTATAGGTCAGCAGGAAAAGTTTGAAATGACTGTGGAAACAGATAGGGACCCAATGAAGTGACTTGAGAAGAGGGGTAATATGGGCATGACGAAGCTGGCAGAAGATTAGCCATGCAGCAGAGTGTTGAACAGGTTGAAGGGGAGAGAGATGATTCAAAGGGAGATCAGCAAGGAGTAGGTTACAGTAGTCAAGATGGGAGGTGATTACTAAGACACTTATCCACTCCTTAATGTGTTCAGAAAGGAATGGGCGGATTTTGTTGATGCTATAGAGAAAGAAATGGCAGGTCTTAGCTATCAGATGGATGTGTGTGGAGAAGGAGAGAGAAGAATCAAAGACATCCCCAAGGTTGCGAGCTGAGGAAACAGGGAGGAGTAGAGAGTTATCCAGAGTCCAAGCACAGGTCTGCAGAGGTAGATCTCCTTCCAAGCATCAAGATCCCTCGGGCATTGCCTTGGAGGATTGGCCTGCCAAATAGCCCTGACGGAAGGTTCTGTTCTCCAAAGCCACTGAGGGGTCCCAGGATGCACCCAAGGCTTCAACCTCCAGACAGCTACTTGTACCATGCTGCAGGACGATGACGCAAATACCTGCCACTGATACCCAAGCATCGGCAACATTGATGGACCAGCACATACTGGCCATTGAGTGGAGCTTGGCAGCTCTCCTGGCAGCCCTGGTACCTATAAAAAACATTTGGCAGCAGGCACCACCCCTTTGGTACTGGTACTGACAGACACCGATGGTGGGTACACCCATGCAGATGGCACAGACATCGCAGCCACCCATTCACTCTCTATCACTGATACTGCTACTCAGCCCAGGCAGCTCAGAGGCCGATACCTTGGAGCATTGGTACCAGCATCAAGCTTCGGCCAAGCACCGTGTCCATCAATACTTTGAGTCCTCCGATTCAAATTCCAGTGTTTCGGATCCAGAGTCGCTCAATTCCCAGAGTCCTCGGGAACTTCCCTCGGAGCCTTCCTCACCACAACAGCGACACACATTGCCTCTGGAAGACATGTCCTTCTAGGAATTCATTTGAGACCTAGCTAAGGGTCTCTCCATCAGCAGAACATCAAAAAAGGAGCAAAGAGTGGAGGCACTGGAGATCCTCCAATACCCAACTGTACCCAAGGAGGCAACCACTCTGCCAGTGCACTGCATCCTGCATGATCTTAAGCTCCATATGTGGGAGATTCCTGGAGTGTCTGGGCTTCCAAAACCCACAGCTTTCACAACACTCCATGGTGGTTGAATCAGCGATGTGCCGAATCAAAAGCTCAAAGACTCACACCTCAAATCCTCCAGGTAGGGAATCAAGGACTCTCGATGCCTTTGGGCGGTGATGCTTCCAAGTATCCATGCTCTTGGCCAGGATTAACTTCTATATTCTCTACATGGGAATGTTCCTCAAGAAGGTATCCAGGAATAGAGGCCTTTGATCCTCTCCTCCCAGATGACAAGAGGGCAGACTATCTTGCCCTAGTCAAGCATAGTCAAAATATATCCAAATTTGTCAATAGGGCCACCTTCGATGCCTTTGAATATACAAGCAGGGCCATACCCATATGCATTGGGGTCCAAGAATTGCATGGCTTCAGGTCTCAGATCTTAAACAGTGGGTTCAACATAAGCTGGGCAACATACCCTGCATAGGGGATTACCTCTTTGGCAAAGACTGGCATGATAAGGCCTCTCAATTAGAGTCAGAGAACACTACTCTGAAGAGACTGTCCAGAATCACAGCTGACCCTGCTAGGAAGACGACATCTACAAAGAAGTCTTTCTACAATAAGAAGTTGTTCTTCTCTTCTTATCCACCTGCTTCTCAGTACCAGGATCAGGCCCCACCAAAGAGGCAGCAGCCTCTTAAGCAACAGAAGCCACCATGGATGGCTAAATCTCAACCAGCTCCGCAGCCTCAGTCTGCATCCGGTTTTTTACTCTTTCCTAGAGAACATTGCCTACTATGCGGAGGGGGTGGATTCCTCCAGAGGCAAGGTGGCAGACTGTCACTACACCCACAGATGGCACCTCATCACCTCAGAGCAGTGGACACTAACCATAGTCCAGGAAGGGTACAGACTACATCTACAGACTCTGCCCTCCTCCACTTTCACAGGGGAATATCAAACGTAACCCCAACTCACTGCTCTCTTACAGGACGAGATGTCCTCTCTTTTGTCTCAGGGCACCATGAAAGAAGTCCCCACATCCCAGAAGGGCTTCTGCTCTCCATACTTTCTTATCTCAAAGAAAACGGGAGGGTACAGGCCCATTCTGGACCTCAGAAACCTCAAGTTTCTAGTCGATAAAAAGTTCAAGATGATCTCCCTTGGGACTCTTCTTCCCTAACTCCAGAGTCAGAGCTGGCTCTGTTCTCTAGATCTAAAAGAAGCGTACACACATATCCTCATCCACCCAGGACAGAGGAAGTTTCTAAGCTTCACTTTTCAAGGAAAACATTACCAATACAGAGTCCTCCCCTTCGGACTCGCCTCTGCCCCAAGAGTCTTCACAAAGTGCATAGCAGTCATAGTCACATACCTAAGAACTCTGGGGATATTAGTATTCGTTTATTTAGATGACTGGCTAATAAAAGCAGACATCTCCCAAGAGGAACTGCTCTCCTTGCATCATACCATCATGGTGCTACAATACTTGGGCTTTGTGATAAACTTCCAAAAGTCCCACCTTGCTCCAACTCAAAAACTAGAGTTCATTGGAGCTCTACTAGACATCCAAAAGTCCAGAGCATTCCTGCCCCAGATCTGCTGTGCTCGTCTAGTTGAACTAGCATCTCAAATGCTCCTGAGAGACCATCTGACAGCCAGAGAAATGCTGCAGCTCCTTGGGCATATAGCCTTTAGAGTACATGTCATTCCATATGCCCAACTACATATGCAGATAACCCAGTGGACTTTGGCTTCCAAATGGAAGCAGTCCTTAGGCCGTCTCTGGGAAAGAATCCAAGTCGCTGCCCATCTAAACACATCCCTTCAGTGATGGTGTTCTCCAGAAAACCTGCTTGTAAGGTCACCTTTTCAGATGCCTCCACTTCAATGCATTCTGATGACAGATGCCTCCAAACTGGGTTGGGGACTCACCTGGGCAACCTGAGTACACACAAGCTCTGGACAATGCAAGAGTCAACTCCAGATCAATCTCCTCAAACTTCGATCTATCTGGAATACCCTCAGGGTGTTTTAACACTATCTCAAGGCACAACAGGTCCAACTCAGGACAGACAATCAGGTTGTCATGTTCTATGTGGACAAGCAGAAAGGAACAAGCTCCTGGGCCCTATGCAAAGAGACGCTACACCTGTGGTCCTTTATCATTGCTCAAATACACCTCCAAGTTATGTACCTCCCGGGGGAGTCTAATGTCTTGGCAGACAGTCACATCCTTCTTCCCCATGGGGTCAGACTCTGCTTTATGCTTTCCCTCCTATACCCCTCATTCCCTAAGATGCTTTTCAAGCTTCAGTTAGACAAGGGCTCCATGATACTCATAGCCCCCCACTGGCCTAGGCAATCATGGTTTCCTCTGCTACTTCATCCGACTCAGACTCAACCTCTGTGATTAGGATCTGTGCCCGATTCCCTCTCCCAGGACGGTGGCTCACTACTCCATCCCAATCCACAGTCTCTGTCTCACAGCTTGACTGCTGAGAACAAAGCTTTAAAAGGTCTTGACCTTACCCAAGGGATTAAGGAGATCCTTTTGGCTTCTAGGAAGCCCTCTACCAGACATTCATACGCTTTCAAGTTGTGGAGATTTTCTGTCTGGTGCTCTCAGAAGGATCTCAATCCTTTTTCAGCTGCAGTGGAGTCACTCCTCCAGTATCTCCTCTATCGGTCATCTACAAGTCTGAAGACCAACTCAGTGAGAGCTCACCTCAGTGCAATTGCAGCCTCACACCACCTACTGGATGGACAGCCAATCTCCTCTCAACCGCTAGTGGCCTGTTTCATGAGAGGTCTTCTCCTGTCCGAACCACCCATTAAGCCACCTCCAGTAGCTTGGGACCTTAACATCGTTCTAGCGCAGCTTCTTAAGCTGCCCTTTGAACCACTGGCCATGACCTCACTAAAGTGCAGCAGCTCTCCCTCCTGGGATTGAGCTACCCCAGCCAACAGGAACCGGCTGCCATCGGCGATCTGCCCAATTGGGGCAGCCGCCGCTACATTTGAAAAGGAGCGCCTTCGGGCGGGCCCGCACCTGAGGGCCCTTTGGCGTGGCTCTTAGGCGGGGTCCTAGCATTCTAACGACGCCACTGGTGAACCACCTAAACCGCCTGTCTTCATCACCTGACGCTGCCACCTTCAGCAGACCCTGTAGTCACCTGCCCGCCGGACTGACCCGAAGAGGAGAACAGTTAAACACCCCAGACTTAACTCCAGGTTACCGGCCAGAACGTTTGACCATGCCGGCCAACTACAAGGTAATCATACCACCACAAATTAGAAGAAACCTGGCTCCAGCCGTAACTAAGACTGCCAGTAAAAGTTTATCCATTGTCCTGCAGAAATGATATGCTGACTACCATATACCAATCGCCTTCAAGTAATAGGGGATGCTAGACACTTTAAAATCCACTATCTCGGTTATGCTATGTAAGGTATTAATCTCTAAACCAATTTTTCTTTCTAATATACTATTGTAAGGGAGTGTTGATATAGCCTCTGTTACTGCCACACAAAGTAGTCTCTACTGTCCCATATTTGCCACTGTTTAAAAAGGAGCTATTGTCAGAGGTGGGTTTCGGCACTGACCAGTCTAACATGGCCATTTCCATCCTAACCCTCACCAGTGTTTACATACTTGTCAATACCATCCATGATACCCTGGCTTTCACTTCCAACCACAACCACATTCCCATTCTCCACAGCCTGGGAAAGAGATGCTACGGAAGCCCATCAACCAACACCTACCAAGACCGGCACCCACTCCTACTCTACATATCACTCCAACACCCCGAGAACCCCAAGGTGGTGCAGTCTCACGAGCCTCGCAACCTGAAATGTGCTCTCATACACGCACGGTCGGTCCGCAAAAAATGGCCAGCCATCACCGACCTCTTAACACACCTTGATCTGGACATCCTATTGGTCACAGAATCCTGGCTGTCTGACTCAGACACAGTCCTCCTCAACCAACTTATCCCCCCCCCCCCAACTTCTCAATCCACACCTGCCACAGAACTGGCCAGAGAGGAGGAGGGGCCTTCATCCTTGAAAAAAAGAGAGCTCCAATTTCAGCTGCTCACTTCCAACACCACTACACACCTGGACACAATCACCATAACCAACAAGGACAGCACCATCAATCTCATATACAGGGCCCCAGTGTCCACCCCAGAAAACCTTTCATCCATAATCGATCTTGCGTGCAACCCAAAAAATACACGCAAACCAAACTGGGTGATGGGTGACTAACCTGCCAGCTCTCCAAACCACCCATGCTGACACCTTCCTAGAAGCACTAACGGAGCTGGGCTATGAACAGATTGTCAAGGCTCCTACCCACCAAAGAGGAAACACATTGGACCTTGTCTTTGTCCCACGGCCAGACATAAGTCAAGTATACAACTTCAACCTAGCCATCACCCCAGTCCCATGGTCCAACCACAGTCTAATCACATTCCAGATTTCCAGACAGCGAGATCACACTTCGCCCAGTAGGACAAGCGAGGCACCACTGACACACACAGGTCGATTCAGACTCTTTGACAAAGAGTTCATCAAGAATGTACTTACAAATCTTAATCTGCCGGCACCTAACCTGGATGAAATACTAGCTAGGTGGGATAATAGCCTGAGCTCCTTCGCACAATTACCCTCCTCGGACAAACCACTTGATCTGGACCTGTCAGCAGGAAGGAGGAAATCAGCTTACTGGTTCTCCACAGAGCTGTGGACTTCACTACTTCTCCTCAGGAAGCTAGAGAGAAAATGGCGTTGCTCCTGATCCCCATCTGACCAAACAGCTTACACATCCCACTTAAAACTACACCAGGAAGCAATCTCAGACAAAATGAAAACACACCACTCTGAACTCCTGCAACGATCCCTAAACAAGCCGCGGGATCTCTTCAACATAGTGAAGTCCTTAACGAAAGAACCAGCGCCCCCCAACCAAACCTACTACAACCCCAAGAATATGCAGACTACCTACTGGCAAAGTCCAAAAAAGTCGACAGTCACGAAACCCACACCTAGCCAAAACCCATACCATCTAACCCGCTCACCGCACTCACACCACCATCCGAGAGAAGCATCCAGGACATCATTGCAACCATCAACATTACAACTGCCCCAAACGACCCCTGTCCAGCATTTTGGATAAGATCGATGCGTACCGAACTCAGCCCAATCCTAGCCAGGATCATGGGCCTATCCTTCTCAACAGGAACCTTCCTACCAACCCTCAGACATCCATATGGCCCCTACTAAAAAACAACAAGCTAAACCCCCAGAAGGCCGAATCACACCGCCCGATCTCAAATATCCCCTTGCTGGCTAAAATAATTGAGAAGGTCGTCCAAAGGCAGATTCAGCAGTACATCGATACCACTGCCCCCCCTGGATCCATGTCAGCACGGTTTCAGAGAATCGCATGGAGTTGAGACGCTGCTTACCACGCTAATCAATACCATAAGCAGAGAAATAGATAACATCAGAAACGGATATGCCCTTATCTTCCTGGACATCGCCGCTGCATTTGACTCAGTCAATCATGAGCAGCTCCTGACATGCTTCCATAAGGGAATCCAGGGCCTAACCTGGAGCTGATGCAAGTCCTACCTAGCAGACAGATGGCAGTACGTAAGGATGGGACCTAAGACCTCGGAGCCTTTTCAACAAAGACAAGGGGTTCCCCAGGGCTCCTCATTTTCTGCTCTCCTGTTCAACATATATATGCAGCCAATTTGTGAAATCATCCGCTCCTTCATCTCCAGCCTGATTTATGCGGACGATGTCCTGCTACTTGCCCCATTCTCCATCAACCAACCTGACTTCTCAACATTAATGAATGCTTCGATGCAATCTCTGACTGGCTCCACGCACAGAACCTCCGAAACAACTTCAACAAAACAGAGGTTCTTTTCATCACAAGAAACAAAAACGTCTCCCCTCCCACTACAATAAAAGTTCGAGACACAGAGCTCCCAAATAAATCCACAGTACACTACCTGGGTGTCACGCTGGACCAGCACCTCGACATGAAAGCGCACATAACCACCACTGTCAGAGCCATCTATCATAAGATCTGAACACTTCGACATCTCTGACCCATGTTGCAGCCTGACGACTTCCGAACAATCTTCCAAGCGCTGGTAACTCCCCACTTTGACTACGCCAGCGCCATTCTACATGGTCTCCCCAAGAGCACACTAAACCCACTGCAACTTGCAATGAATGCTGCTGCCCCCGTCCTCACCGGGATCTCCAGAAGCGACCACATAACCCCCCATCTTGAAGGGCCTACACTGGCTAACGATCGACTGCTGGCTCACATACAAAGTAATACTGCTGACCTTCAAAGCCATCCACAAGTTATCCTCCTCCTCCCTCACAGACCTCCTCAACCCCACCCCCCATAACAGACCAAGAAGGTCCTATGCTACCAACACACTTGTAATCCCCAAGGAATCAACAAAATGTTCTCAGGCAACAAGGAACAGAGCCTTCGCGTTCTATGCCCCAACATGCTGGAATAACCTCCCCAACATCAGAGCGATCACGGACCTCACCCAATTCAGAAAGGCCTTAAAGCACCATCTGTTTCTTCGACATTACTCACAGCCCAATGATACAACCCCATCTGCCACACCCCAGCCCACCCCGACAGCATCCCCAACACACCCTATTCAGTCCGAGACAACTGGGAGCTCTAAGTCAACCACCTGATAGGCCAACAAACTGATAACAAACGTAAATAAAGACTGTAAATAACTGTAAACATATGACAAGTTTTGTACATAGTTATGAGTCCCAGCCATACCATTGAATGCTGTAGGGACAAAGAGCTCATCCTGTATATAGTTGCCCCAGTTACAGTTCCAAGTTATGTCTCCCGTTTAATGTAAGTACAATGCAGGTCCTCCCTCATTGTACAAGGATAAGTTAATTGTAAACCGCACTGATTTTAAAAGAGCACGGTATAGAAAAGCTTTTAAATAAAGTTCCTGTCTTGGAAGGTAATCTTCTTAATTGCTCTCACTTTAGCTACATGCATTAGTGAGCTTCAGGCTTTAGTGGCGAACCCATCCTATATCCGGTTCCACCACGACAAAGTCATTCTTAGGACTCACCAACACTTTATGCCAAAGGTGATGTCTCTTTTTTTTTTTTTTTTTTTTAAATTTAAACCAGTCAATTTTCCTTCATCTTCTTTCCCAAACCACATGCATCTCAAGCGGAAGCAACCCTGCACTCTCTTGACTGCAAGCGTGCGTTGGCTTTCTATCTCCAAAGGACTCAAGAGCATTGCAAAGCCTCACAGCTGTTCATCTCCTTTGACCCTAGTCACCTGGGCCTCCTTGTATTTAAAGGCACGCTCTCCAGATGGATAGCAAACTACATCTCGTTTGCCTATGACAAAGCAGGACTCTCCCTGGAAGGGCATGTCATAGCTCATAACGTTCGTGCCATGGCAACCTCATGTCAAACCTATGCTTGGTTGACATCGATGAGATATGCAAAGCAGCAACTTGGTCTTCTGTCCATATCTTTGCTGCCCATTATTGTCTGGACAAGGACACCCATCGGGATGCCATGTTTAGGCAGGCTGTAAAAGGTGGTCTCTGGGAACAGAAGGAATTTAGTCTTCACAAACCAACCTCTTCCCCTAGGAGTTATAGGGTTTCTTTTTCTCTCCTTTCTCAGCTACAAACTCAACTGAGGAGAGGAGGTTGGGAAGGCAGTCGTGTAGACGCAGTGGAGTGCTCCCAAAAGCTTTCCAGTTGGATGAGGAGCATACCCGCATGGGCTCCATCGGTACCGATCTTACTCGTATATGAAGACTACATTCCTGCTGTTCCCGGAGACAGGGCCGGCCCGTCCATTGAGCAAGAATGTTTTTTGCACAGGGCCCCGCGTTTCAGGGGGCCCCGCGCAAAAAACATTCTTAAGCATCCCAAGTTAAAAAAAAAAAAAAAAACAAACCGGCTGCTTCTGCCGCGGCAGCTTCAAGAGCTCTGCCGCGGCAGCTTCAAGAGCTCTGCCGCGGGGCCCCCCCCTGCCCGGCAGAGCCTCCGTGCATCTTCAGCTCTTCACGTCCAAAACGCAGGCTTTTTTCAGAGCCGCGAGAGTTTCTTTTCTCGCGGCTCTCTTAATCCCGCGGGGCTGATGGGATTTCCCATCACCCTCGGCGGGATTAACAGAGCCGCGAGAAAAGAAACTCTCGTGGCTCTGAAAAAAGCCCGCGTTTTGGACGTGAAGAGCTGAAGATGCACGGAGGCTCTGCCGGGCAGGGGGGGGCCCCGCGGCAGAGCTCTTGATGCTGCCGCGGCAGAGCTCTTGAAGCTGCCGCAGCAGAAGCAGCCGGTTTGGGTTTTTTTTTAATTTTAATTTGGAATGATTAGGGGGGGGGGTGGTTAGGACTGGTAATGGGCTATGGGGGGGGCGAAGTGGGCTGATGGGGGGGGGGTTAGGACTGGTAATGGGCTATGGGGGGGCTAAGTGGGCTGATGGGGGGGTTAGGACTGGTAAAGGGCTATGGGGGGGGCTAACTGGGCTGATGGGGGGGGGTTAGAACTGGTAATGGGCTATGGGGGGGGCTAAGTGGGCTGATGGGGGGGTTAGGACTGGTAATGGGCTATGGGGGGCCTAAGTGGGCTGATGGGGGGTTTTGGACTGGTAATGGGCTATGGGGAGGGGGCTAAGGCTGGAAGTGGGGGGGTAGGACTGGAAATGGGCTGATGGGGGGGGGTTAGAACTGGTAATTGACTATGGGGAGGGGGCTAAGGCTGGCAGTGGGGGGTAGGACTGGAAATGGGCTGATGGGGGGGTTAGGACTGGTAATGGGCGATGGGGGGGGCTAAGACTGGAATTGGGCTGATGTGGGGGGTGTTAGCACTGGTAAAGGCCCGGGGGCGTGAGGACTGGAAATGGGCCATGGGGGGGGGTGTTAGGACTGGTAATGGGCCATGGGGGGGGAGGCTAGGACTGGTAATGGGCTGATGGGGGGGGGAGGGTTAGGACTGGTAATGGGCCATGGGGGGGGGAGGCTAAGACTGGAAGTGGGCTGATGGGGGGGGGGTAGGACTGGTAATTGGCTATGGGGGGGGCTAATACTGGAAATAGGCTGATTGGGGGGATAGGAATGGAAATAGGGTGAAGGGGGGGTTAGGACTGGTAATGGGCTATGGGTGGCTAAGACTGGAAATGGGCAGATGGGGGGCTAGGACAGGAAATAGGGTGATGGGGGGGTGTGGACTGGTATGGGGCTCTGGGGGGCTAAGACTGGAAATGGGCTGATGGGGGGGTAGGACTGGTAATTGGCTATGGGAGGGGGGCTAAGACTGGAAATAGGCTGATGGGGGGCTAGGACTGGAAATAGGGTGATGGGGGGTTAGGACGTAATGGGCTGATGGGGGGTTAGGACTAGTAATGGGCTATGAGGAGGCTAGGACTGGAAATGGGCTGAGTGGAAGGAGGGCTTGAACTGCAAATAGCTGATGGGGACGGGGGCTTGGAATGGAAATGGGTTGTGAGGGGGAGGGAGCTAGGACTGGAAATGGGTGAGGGGGGGGGCTAGGACAGGAAATGGGCTGATGGGCTAGAATAGGACTGGAAATTGGCTGTTGGGGGGTGCTAAGATTGGAAATGGGCTGTGGGGGGGGTTGGGATTGAAATGGACTCATGAAGGGGCTAGAACTGGAAGTAGGCTCATGGGGGCTTGGATTGGAAATGGGCTGAGTGGAGGGGAGCTAGGATTTGACATGGGCTGATGGTGGGGCTAGGAAAGGACTAGAAATGGGCTCATGGGGGGCTGGGATTGGAAATGAGCTGATGGAGGGACTTGGATGGGACTGCAAATAGATGGGGGAGCTAGGACTGGAAATGGGCTTATGGGGGGCTAGGACTGGAAATGGGCTGATGCGGGGACTAGAAGGGAGCGGATGCTGGGTGGGACTGGAACTAGAATGGAGCTGATGTTGGGGGAGGATTAGAATGGGATGGAGCTGGGAGAGTGAAATGGAGAGGGAAAAAATATTTTGTGTGGGAGGGAAGACAAATCTACAATTGTCCGGATATTGGGAGAGTAGGTGGGGATTGAGGATGGAGGGGTAAAATTTGAGTGGATGAAATAGGAATGAGGAAAGAGCAAAAAGGAGAAAGATTAGTATGTTAAAGCAGATGTAGAGAGAGAATGGAAAAAAACTAGAAGAGAGAAGAAAAGACAAATGGACAGCAGACGATGAAGAATTAGCGGAAGACACGAAGAAACCAGAAGAAAGTGGCTGGAGCAATTGCAGCTGAAAAAAAATGCACAAAAGGTAGAAAAATATCTCTTTATTTTGAATTTATTAATTGGAATATGTCAGCTCTGGGAAATGTGCATCATTAACGTCTGCGCTTTGTTTAGTACAAGAGCAAATTAATGTATAGTTTTATTTCTACAGTGTTGTACATTCCAAGTTTGGCTTTTGGGATTCCCAGTTTAATTATTGTCTTCCTGTTTCTAAATTGTGATTCCTTGTTTGGTGATGGTCTATGTTCTGCATGTGTAACTGAGCTGAGGTATTCTGTTTATGTAATTCCTATTTGACATTGCCACTTGTTCTTTCCCCAGTAGGTCATGTATTGTTGTTCTCTGAAATGTATTGGTTTAATATTTGCAGCGTTTCCTTTTGATAGTTAGGGTATGGTGCTTTATGAGTCCTGGTAGTGCTGTTAGGATACGGCGGGTTTGCTATGGGTTCTAAATGGGCAGTGTTTGTAGTAGTTCCTAATGTGCCTGGCGGTTGGTATTGGATTATAGTAATGTAGAAGTCTTTTAGTCTTTCTTTATTCATACACTCATTAAGAGGCATGTTTACTAAAAGTTCGTGTATGGTAACATTATGCAAATATTTATGCAAATGAGGCCCCTTATGCAAATGAGGCCCCGCACCGAGTCTCCGCACATGGCCCCGCACCCCCCTTGGGCCGCCCCTGCCCGGAGATCACCTGTTACAGGTGAGTAACTATGCTTTCATGAGCAAAGGCCAAGGAGGACCCCACTGCTCAAAGGCAGACAAAAAAAAGGCATGCCTGATCTTCATCCAAACCCACCTTGAGAAACCACAATCCTTCTGGGAAAATGTTCGGTGCTCTTTGGCAATGCAGACCAGACATACATTAGAAGAAATGAAGCTTATAAGGGAAATAAACACCCTTCCTATAGTTAAATATGGTGGAGGTTCCATAATGTTGTGGTGCTGTTTAGCTGCCTTGGGACCTGGAGGCCTGGAACATAGTAAAGGAATCATGAAGTCAGAGGATTACCAAGGTATTTTGGAGCAAAATGTGCTCCCTAGGGTCAGAAAGCTAGGTCATGGGTCCTCTAGCAGAACAATGACCCAAAACATACATTCAAAAGTAGACATGAATGGTTAAAAAGGAACAAATGGACCATTTTAAACTAGCCAGTAATGAGTCCTGATCTCAATCCAATTGAGAACTTCTGGAAAGAGATGGAATCTGCCATTGGTAAAAGGAATCAAATGAAAAATTCATGAGTTGGAACAAATTGCAGTTGAAGAGTGGGAGAAATTACCAGCAGACAGATGTACGAAACTTATAGATTGTTACAAGAAACTTCCAGAGGCTCTCATCACTGCCAAGTGTTATGCAACCAAATATTAGTGAAGGATGCCATTAACCCTGTCCAGGTCATATTTTGTTTTTTTTCTCAAAAATTCCTAAGTTGCATAGACATTTTATTTTGTTGTATACCTTTGAATATGCTATTAAAATATTATTCCAACTGACATACAGTTGGAATATTTCCTATTATTTCTCAAGATATTGTACACAATATACCTAAAATGCAAGGGTGCAAATAATGTTGACAACTGTATATGTGTATATACACACACACACACACTTTCCCCCTTCAATCTGTCCAAACTCAGCTGCAGTGTCACTACGCTCACACAACCTCAAATCACATCACTGGCTCCCTAGCTGTTTCCACATCCAGTTCAAACTTCCCCTACTGATCTATAAATGCATTCATTCTGTGGCTCCTCACTACCTTTCCTCTCTTATCTCACTATACCCCCCCTCCTCAAGAACTCTGCCCCTCTGGAAGATCTCTTTTATCTGTGCCCTTCTTTGCCACTGCCAACTCTTCATTCATTCCACCTTGCTGCTTCATATGCCTGGAACAAACTACCTGAGTCAGTACATCAGACTCCTTCTCTAGCCCTATTCAAATCTAGGCTAAAACGTCATCTCTTCAAAGCTCCTTTTGGGCCCTGATGCCTTTCGCTCTCCTGTTCACCACTTATGGGT
Organism: Ichthyophis bannanicus; assembly: GCA_033557465.1. Taxonomy (NCBI): domain Eukaryota; kingdom Metazoa; phylum Chordata; class Amphibia; order Gymnophiona; family Ichthyophiidae; genus Ichthyophis; species Ichthyophis bannanicus. The sequence continues at coordinate 242,840,632 of CM066042.1, read as the reverse complement.
ACCTTACCATACCTAGTCCCCAGTTTTACAATGTTGTTAGTCTTGATTAGATTATCAGCTCCAATGAGCAGGGACTATGTCTTACATCTATATATACAGTGCTATGTATGCCTTGAAGCACTATACAAGTGGCAAGTGCAGCAGTAGAAAAGTAGTAATCATTCTTGAGTTGCAGAGCAGTCTTATTTGAAGATAACTACGTCTTAATCAGAGTCTACTGTACTTTATTCAAGGATATTTCAAAGTGTCTATTCTCAATGAAGGCTAGTGCATATTCCATATTTATTTATATTAAATCCTGCTCAGGTAATAATTCATCATAATACAGACAACCCACAATCACTGCTCCATGGAGCTTACAATCTAAGTCAAGATCCTGCTCTTACACTTCCCTGTCCTCTCATGCACACATTCAGCCTCCTGCCCCCAATGATCATAGCACTTCCCCACTTCCTTATCTAACATCTGCGGCTGCTGATGTAAGCAAAGTACATTGCATGTAACCTCATGAGCAGCATAAAATATCTGCAGCTACACAACTTTCTCTTGCATAGTATGAGAAGTATCCAGTGGAGGAACCTTAGATGTGCTGCCAAGAGAAGACGGGGACAAGTCACAGCCATCATTGCTGCCATCAAGGAATCTCTCTCTGTCTCTCTTCCCACTAGCAGGAGTCATCAGCAAGCAACACCTTTTGCTTGCTGCATCCTTCTCCATCGAAATTACAATAGTGTGGAGCCGGTGGATTTCACACATGGGCATAAAATGACTGCTTAAGTTAGTGATGCACCAGAAAATTTACTTCTGACATGTGACTGAAAGACGGTTATTTTTAAATGTCCTTGGTCCAATGACCTATGGTACCCTGTGCAAAGGGGTAAGGGGAAGGGAATAGTGTGCACAGTTAAGCACCCGAAATGGAATCATATCTCCATGTGGTCACATTGGTCATACAGTGCTGTCCGTAGCCTCTCTTCTCACGTATCCGCCTTTAGCTCCTTCCATTATCCAGCATTTCCCCCATAGGCCGACTATCACAAATTTTATCTCACAGCAGTGTGCAGTAACCAATCAAATCATCAAGCAGAGATGAAATCAATTGCAACAGAGCAATAAAAACAGAATCTGAATAAAATATGCACACTAACAAAAAAAAATCCCTCACTACATAGGTATTCACAGAAATTAATTTATTTAATAGTTTTTTTCATACCACTTTATCATTTTAGTCAAAGTGATTTACATTGTAACTTAAACCTGGTAAAGCACAGTTACTTACCTGTAACAGGTGATCTCTGAGAACAGCAGGAATAAGTCTTCACATATGGGGTATCGTCGGTATTGACGGAGCCTGCGCAGGAACGCTTCCCGCCTTTCCCAACCGCCTCTCTCCAGTTCGAGTTTTAAAGCTGAGACAAAGAGAGAAGAAAGGAAAGATAGAGAGATACAACTCCTAGGGGAGGTGGGTGGGCTGTGAAGACTTATTCCTGCTGTTCCCAGAGATCACCTGTTACAGGTAAGTAACTGTGCTATCTCCAGGAACAAGCAGGAATGAGTCTTCACATATGGGGACTCCCTAGCTGCAGATACCAGGGAGAAACCCCAGGTTGTGTTTCCTTGAAAATGACTCTACCTCCCCCCATGGATCTCTGGCATCTGACCAGGGTAGATGGGTAGGAGTTGATTAGGAATGGAACAGGTGTTTGAGAACAGCCTGACCAAACGAGGCATCCCGGCGGGAGTCCTTGTCCAAACAGTAATGGGCTGTGAAGGTATGAACCGAGGCCCAGGTGGCCGCTCGACAGATTTGGTCGATGGACACAGAGTTTAAGAACATAAGAACATAAGATATGCCATACTGGGTCAGACCAAGGTCCATCAAGCCCAGTATTCTGTTTCCAACAGTGGCCAATCTAGGTCATACGTACCTAGCAGTTTCCCCAAGGGACACAGGTTCCACAATGCTTGTATTGGTTCAAGCATTGATATCCTGGGTCCCTTCTTAATAATGGTTTATGGACCTTTCCTCCAGGAACTTGTCCAAACCTTTTTTAAACCCAGCTACACTAACAGCCTTTACTACATAAGTTTAGATGAGCCATTGAGGCTGCCATGGCTCTCACATTGTGAGCTGTGACATGGCCCTCCAGAGAAATGTTCCTACTCTGGTAGGCGAAAGCAATACACTGAGCAATCCAGTTGGACAGTGTTCTCTTAGAGACTGGAAGTCCTAAATGAGAAGGATCAAAAGCAACAAAGAGTTGAGAAGACTTTCTATGTTGCTGTGTTCTTTGTAAGTAAAAAGCGAGAGCTCTCTTACAATCCAAGGTATGAAGATTCCTCTCTGCATTTGATGCATGGGGTCCTGGAAAAAAGACAGGTAAATATACCTCTTGGTTCAGATGAAAAGGTGAGACCACGTTAGGCATAAAGAGTGGATTGGTCCTGAGGATTACCTTATCATGATGGAACCTTGTATAAGGAGGATTAGCCACCAAAGCTTGCAATTCACTGATGCGGCGTGCTGAGGTGACTGCAATGGGAAAAATAACTTTCCAAGAAAGGAATTTCAAGGAGGTGGTGGCTAAAGGTTCAAATGGTGGCTTCATAAGCTGGCCCAGAACCAGGTTTAAGTCCCATGCCACTGGAGGTGGTCTAATGGGAGGTTTAGTTAAAAGAAGGCCTCTCATGAATCTTGCTATAAAAGGATGAGAGGAAACAGGTTGTCCATTGAGAGGCTTGAGGGACGCTGCAATAGCACTCAAATGGACTCTTACTGAATTTGTTTTCAGACCTGCATGGGATAGATGCAGGAGATACTCTAGTAGAGAATTCAGAGGTATTGCAAGAGGGTTTAGACCTTTCCCTGAACACCAAATGGTAAATCTTTTCCATTTGAAAGCATAGGAACGTCTAGTAGGCGGCTTTCTAGAGGCATGAACAACATCTCTGACTTGCTGAGAGAGATGAAAATCTTGAAGGTCTAGGCCCTCAGCAACCAAGCCCTGAGATGGAGCGAGTGGGGGTTCGGGTGCCACAAAGTTTCCTCTTCCTGGAACAGGTGGTCTGGTACAGAGCCCAAGTCCAGGGAAGGAGCTTGAGAGAGATGCAGAAGTAGAGGGTACCACACTTGGCGTGGCCAATGTGGAGCTATGAGGATCATGGTCCCTTGATCTCTCTGAAGCTTGAATAGTGTCTTGGGAATTAGGGGAATTGGTGGAAAGGCATAAAGGAAGTCTTGACCCCAGTGAAGGAGGAAGGCATCCTTGGCCTGAACTCCCTGACACGGAATTCTGGAACAGAAACGGGGAAGTTTGGCATTCCACGGACTTGCAAAGAGGTCTATGTCCGGGTTTCCCCAAATTCGAAAAATCCTGGCTACCTGGTCCATGTGGAGGGACCACTCGTGTGGAAGCAGAACTCGACTGAGTCTGTCCGCCCAAGAGTTTTGAACGCATGGAAAATATACTGCCAGAAGATGGATGTGATGCTCTCTGGCGAAGGCCCACAGTCGCAAAGCTTCGCTGCAAAGCGACAGAGAGCCAGTCCCACCCTGCTTGTTTACATAGAACATGGCTACTTGGTTGTCCGTATGGATGAGGACTATCCTGTAGCTGAGCAGGGAATGGAACACAGAGCTAAGAATATTGCTCTGAGTTCCAAGAGATTGATATGCAGAGAAGTCTCCTGTGGAGACCAGATGCCCTGGGTGGAGAGATCCTGCAAAAGAGCTCCCCAACCCATTGGAGAAGCATCTGTTGTCAGAGTTGCTTGGGGTAGCGACTGCTGAAAAGGGGACCCCAGCAACAGATTTGGAGGGGACTTCCACCACTGGAGAGACCAAAATAGGCGACTGGAGTTTGCTATTTTGTCTGACAGGCAACCTGATGCCTGAGTCCATTGAGCTGCCCTCATGTGAAGGCGAGCATATGGAACCACATGCACAGTGGATGCCATGTGGCCTAATAGTTGTAACATCTCTCGAGCAGTTAAATGGGACTTTAACTATCTGGGAGGCTAACTGCACCAAGCATAGGCAACGGGCCTGAGGAAGATAGGCCCTTGCAGTTGTGGTATCCAGCAAGGCCCCTATAAACTCCAGGGACTGAGTAGGGGTGAGATGGGATTTTGGGATGTTTATTACCAGTCCCAAATACTGAAGGACACGCATTGTGCAGGTTAGAGAAATCTGGGCCTCTGACTGGGATGGAGCTCGAATGAGCCAGTCGTCCAGATATGGGAAAACGAATATTCCTAGAGTGCGTAGAAATGCAGCTACTACTGCCATGCATTTCGTGAACACCCTTGGTGCAGAGGCCAGACCGAAAGGAAGCACCCTGTATTGGTAGTGCTTTCCTTGAAAAAGGAACCGAAGGAACTTTCTGTGTGTTGGATGGATGAGGACATGGGTGTACGCATCCTTGAGATCTAGAGAACAAAGCCAGTCCTGACTCTGAAGGTATGGCAGCAGAGTACCGAGAGAAATCATCTTGAATTTCTCTTTGAATAGAAACTTGTTCAATTCTCTGAGATCTAATATGGGTCTGTAGCCCCCTGTTTTCTTTGGAATAAGAAAATAAGGGGAGTAGAACCCTGAGCCCTGTTGAAGAAGGGGTACTTCTTCTATTGCCCCTTGGGCAAGAAGTGTAGCAATCTCCTGACCCAGAAGGTTGAGGAGAGATGTTGGAGAATTGAACTGTCACCATGGTGTGGGGAGGAAGGTTCAAGAAATGAAGCTTGTACCCTTCCCTTACAATGGAGAGGGTCCATTGCTCTGCTGTAATTTGCTCCCATCTGGGAGCAAAGTAAGCCAACCTTCCTGGAATGGTGAGGGGCTCTGGTTCTTCCAGAGCCAGAAAGGCTAAGTTCTCTAGTTGCAAGTCAAAGGCCCTGGGGAGGCTGAGGCTGCTGAGTTGTGGGAGGCCTGGCAGCCTTTGACTTGGCCTGTTTAGGTGGTTGCTGACGCTTTGCAGCAAAACGACCTGCAGATGATGCCTGCTGACCATAAACAGGATAGTATCTTCCCTTTTTAGAAAAAGTTGTCTTTTTAAACAACCTTTTATTAGCAGGTGCAGAGGTAGACTTTGAAAGTCGATCCAAAGCAGAGTTCTCAGCATCCATCTGAGTGGCCTTTGCTTTCCAATCCCTGCCAAAAAGGTTTTCACCTGTACAAGGAAGATTTCCCAGTTCATCTTGGACCCAAAGTTCCAAATCAGAGGCTTGTAACCAAGCAATTCTGCATGCACCTATGGCAATAGCCGAGGCTCTGCTTACACACTCAAAAGAGTCAAAGGCTGCACGGTTGGAAAATTTGGAAACATCTTGGGCATGTTTAAGCCAAGTGAGAAATTCCTGCCTTTTATCTTCTGAAATAAAAGGGGCTAAAGTCTGCAGATGATCTGTGACTTCTTTTAGAAACATCCCCATATAGAGACTATAGGAGTTGATTCTGGCAGCAAGCATATTAGCTTGGAAAACCCTTCGGCCAAAAGCATCAAGGGTCCTGCATTCACGTCCTGGAGGATTAGATGAGTGTCTCTTTGCACCCTTTATTTTCCTCATGGCAGACTCTACCACAATAGAGTGGTGAGGAAGCTGAGACTTATGAAAGCCAGGACAAGGAGGGACACGGTACATGGTGTCTAATCTACGAGAATGAGAAGAGGTGGTAAGAGGAGTCTCCCACATGCTCAACATGAGATCATAGAGAATCTCATGAATAGGTAAAGTAGCTGCTTCTTTAGGAGCCTTAGGATATTGCAAAATATCTAGTTGCTTGGCTCTAGGCTCTGACTCAGGGGCCACTGTAATGGAGAGGCCCCTAGCCACTTCCCTAATGAAGTCCTGAAAAGACAAGTCTTCTGGAGGAGACATTCTTCGTTTTGGAGAATCAGACTCCTGAGGAAGAAGTACCGGTGCATCGACAGAAACCTCCGACTCAGAGTCTTCGGAGGAATCGAAGTATCGCCTGTCTGGATGCTCCTGTAAAGCCCGATACGCGTACCGAGTGGGATCGACATCGGGAGTAAGCGGTACCGGTTCGGTACCGATGGGCATCATAGGACAGGGTACCGTTGCAGTCGACACCGAAGCCGATGTCGATGCAATCGGTACCGGCACCGGGAGCGATGCCGGTGCCGGTACCGGCAACAGACACCGTTGTGGTACCGGAGGCGTCGAAGCCTGTATAAACGCCGTTAGGGTGCGCTGCATGGACAGAATCTTCTGATCCATCGACGCCACCAGAGTCTGGATGTCGGTACCAGTGGAGGCCACCGGTACCCCAGAACACGGCAACAGGTGATCGGTCGAGGCCGAGCCATCGATGTCAACCTGTGACCCCATAGACAATGCTTTGGAAGCTGGAACTTCCCGCCGGGGTAATTTTGCCGGTGCGGAATCCTCGAGGACAAGCCCGGAGGCATCTCGATGCTTAGAGGGAGATTTGCCCTTCGAGGACCGGCTAGATTTATGTTTGGTTACCTGAGATCCATGGGAGGAAGAAGCAGCCCTGGAAGACGTCGATGCCACCGAGGCTGCATCAGAGGGAAACAGGGTACTGAGCTTGGCTGCTCGGTTCTGCCGACCTCTTTTAGACATCATGGTACAGGACACACAATCCGTGATGGAATGGTCAGGACCCAAACATTTTAGACACCAGTCATGGGTGGCGGTGACAGAAATAGTACTGCTACACTTCATGCACTTTTTGAATCCGGAAGCGGGCTTCTCCATGAGGAGAAAATATGTTCAGGCCTAAGGCCCAAACCGAAAATGCACAGTTGAAGAAAGAAAAGTTCTTTTTTTTTTTTTTTTTTTTTTAAAGAAAGAAAAGAAAAGACCGGCGGTACCGGTCTGACGTCGAAGGCGGCAGACGCGAAACAGAAAAATAAAGAAAAAAATAAAGAATTCTTGTGCGGTGACAGGAACACGACCTGCTAGCTCCACAGAAAAGAAGAACTGGAGAGAGGCAGTTGGGAAAGGCGGGAAGGCAGCGCGCAGGCACTGTGGGATGCTCCCAAAAGCTTTCTTACTGGATGCTGGGGAGCGTTCCCATGCAGGCTCCGTCGGTACCGACGATACCCCATATGTGAAGACTCATTCCTGTTTGTTCCTGGAGATTGTATATTAAATAAGGACATTGGTAACTTGGATTCTTCTGAGGCAATGGAGGGTTAAGTGACTTGCCCAAGATCATAAGGAGTGCTAGTGGGAATCGAACCGTGGTCTCTTGGTTCCCAAGCCAGTGCTCTAACCACTAAGCTCCTCCTCCAGCAGCATCCCCCTCAAAAAACATTACGATTACAAGTTGAAAAGTGCATGGGATAAACACTGTAGAAAAGGGGCATGTCACTGATAGTGTGCATGGTTGCTGTATTTGAGTGAGTAGATGGAGAACCTAAGACTTGCAAGAGAAGTAATGACTTTGTGTGACAGTGGCACAGTTCCATTTGCAAGCTCATGCATGCTGGTGGAGGGGGAATAAACGGACATGATAAAGCATCTCCCCTTATGATAGCAGGGTGTGTGTGTGTGTCTGTGTCTGTGTCTGTGTGTCGACCCTCAACAACAGGCAATTTCACCTGATACAAAACATGCCTAATAACCTTCATGTTAACAACAATAGTATAATAAAATGGCAAAGTGCCATCTCATGGCAACCCTCTGGATAGTTGTCCTAAATTGTGTTTGGTCTTCAATCAGGCGGCTCATTGATGACAGGACTGGCACCCGTAGCTGCTGTTATTGTATCGATCCATCTCATTACTGGCCTTCCTGTTTTGCGTTGACCTTCTACCTTGCAAAGCATAATGTCTTTCTCTAATTATCTCTCTCTTCGCATGATGTGTCCGAAGTATGAAAGTCAAAGTCTTGTCATCTGAGCTTCTAAAGAAAACTTAGGTTTGATCTCCTCTAGTACTGACTGGTTTGTTCTTCGGGCAGTCCATGATATACACAGTATTCGCCGCCAGCACCATAATTCAAAGACAGCAATTTTCTTACTGTCTATCTTTTTCACTGTCCAACATTTGCATCCATATGACATTACTGAAAATACCATGGCTTGAACAAGTCGAATCTTTGTCTGCAGACAGACATCTCTGCTTTTGAGAATCTTGTCTTCGTCCTACATAGAGCTCTTCTACCAAGAGCAATGTGTCATCAGATTTCTTGACTGCTTGTTGCTTCTTTATTGATAGTTGATCCAAGTAGGTTAAAGTTGTTCTCTAATTCAATTTCTTCTCCATCAACAATGAACTTTAAGATCCTGACAACTGGCAAAATGAATATCTTAACGTTAAGGTGCAGACCCATTTTAAGACTATATTCCTTGATCTTGAGAAACAAACGTTTCAAATCATCTTCACTTTCAGTCAGTAATGTGGTATTCATCAGCATAGCGAAGTTGAGTTTTCCACCAATCTTCACATCTTGACTGTCTTCATATAGTCCTGCTTCTCTGAAGATTTGTTCTGCATATAAATTAAAGAGGTAGGAGGAAAGTATGCAGCCTTGTCATACACTTTTGCTGCTTTTAAAGCATTCTGATTCTCCTAGTTCCATTCAAATTGTTGCTTCTTGATCAATGTAAAGGTTGTGCAAGAGAATGATCAGGTGTTCTGGTATACCCATGCTTCTTAATGTGGCTCAGAGTTCTCATGGTGTACATAGTCAAAAGCCTTGCTGTAGTCAATAAAACACGTATGGATATCCTTTTGGTATTCTTTTGTCTTTTCAAGGATCCATCTCACATCCATGTCGTCTCTTGCTCCTTGCCCTTTCCTGAACCCTGTTTGTACTTCAGGCAGTTCTTGTTCTAGGTATGGTTTTAATCTCTGATGAATGATCTTGAGTAGAATCTTGCTGGTATGTGGGATCAGAGCAATTGTGCAATAATTTCCACAGTCAGTCGGGTCACCTTTCTTCAGTGTTGGTATAAACACAGATCTTTTCTAGTCTGTTGGCCATGATGTGGCTCTAAATTTCCTGGCAGAGCCTTGTAAGTATGGTAACAGCTTCATTCGATTGTTGTAATACTTCATTGGGAATGCCATCAATGCCCGGTGCTTTGTTCTTTGATAAGGCTTTCAATGCTGCTTTGACTTCTTTCATCACCAATGGTTCCTGATCATAAGGTATCGGTTGAAACGGCTGTTAGTCCACTTGATCTTTATGGTATAATAACTCTGTATATTCTTTCCACCTTTTCTGGATCTTCTCAGCATCATTCAACATGGATCCTTGAGCATCTTGAAGCATTCCAATTCAAGGCTGGAATTTTTTTTTTTTTTTTTTTAACTCTCGTAGTTTTAGAGAAGCTGATCTTGTTCTTTCTCTAATAGCTTCTCATTCTATTTCCTTGCATGTGTCATTGTAGTACTTTTCCTCGTCTTGTCTTGCTGCATGTTGGAAATCTCTGTTGAGTTCTGCGATTGCCTCTTTTTCCTCTGGCTTTAGCTTCTCTGCATTTCTGTACAATTTTCAGAGTTTCTTCCGTCATCTTTTTTTGGCTATTTTTGCTTTTTCACCTTTTGTAGAGACTTATTGCTTCTTCCAACACAACCTTCTTGATGTCATCCCATAACTCTTTTCGAACTCTGTTATTTGTATCTAAAGCAGCAAATTGATTTCTCAGGCAGTCTTTAAATTCCAGTGGTATATTTTCAAGGTCATATTTTGCTACATTCATTAATGGCTTGCTCTTTTTCAACTTTAGCTTGAGTTTGCATACTAGTAGCTCCAGGTTTTGTCTTTGTTAATGTTATCAAGCTTTTCCATCATTGTCTTCCACAGATGTAAAGTTTTTTGCACAGCTACCAGCCTCAACCAAAAGCAATAAGAACAAACAAAACAAAAAAGACAGCCATCGCCATGGTTCACAGCAGATCTTCGGTCATCCCTCCTCTCCCTCAGAAAATTTGAAAGGAAATGGAGAAGGTCTCGCTCTGAATCTGACAAAGTAACATACCTGAACCACCTCAAACTCCACCGTGAAACCATCTATCTCAGAATGAGTGAATACCATGCTAATCTTCTCCTCCGCTCACTAAATAAACCTAGAGACCTTTTCAACATAGCAAAATCCCTAATTAAAGAACCATCACCTACACAACTTGTTCCTATTTCCCCCCAGTCTTACGCCGACTACCTTCAATCCAAGACCTCCTTAACTGACACAGTCTCAGTTACAGCGTTCTCCCACTCTCACACCTCACTTCCTCCTATCACAATGTTCACTACACCAACTGAGAAAAACATTCAAGATCTCATCACCTCCATCAACACCTCTACAGCACCAAGTGACCCCTGCCCAGCATACTGGGTCAGATCTCTGCGTGCCGAACTGAGTCCAATCCTAATCAACATCATCGGGCTATCCTTTGCAAAAGGCTCGTTCCCCTCTTTCCTCAAACAAACCTCCATAAGACCACTCCTGAAGAACTCTAGACTTGACCCGTTAAAGTCTGACTCCTACCGCCCAATCTTGAGCATATCTCTATTAGCCAAAATAATAGAGAAGGTTGTACAGAGACAGTTACAACATCACATCGATATAGCCTCACCGCTTGATCCTTGTCAACATGGCTTCAGGGAATCACACGGCGTAGAAACTCTCCTTACCACCCTAACGCACTGAACAGAGGTCTCGATAAGGCTGAAAACGGCTTCGCCCTAATATTCCTAGATATCTCCGCTGCCTTCGATTCCGTTAATCATAATCAACTCCTCGCCCGCCTCCCGGAGAAGGGAATTCGTGGCCTCGCCTGGGATTGGTGTAGGTCTTACCTATCGGAGCGCTGGCAGCATGTCAGAGTCGGCTCCACCACATCCACACCTTTCCACCAACATCAAGGTGTTCCGCAAGGATCTTCTTTATCTGCGCTTCTGTTCAATGTATATATACAGCCTATATGTGACATCATACGCACCTTCGATATCTCCACATTAATCTATGCTGACGACGTCCTACTGTTTACACCATTTAAAGTCAAACAACCAGACTTCACCAACCTTATTCACTGCTTCAACGCCATCACAGACTGGTTATTATCTCAAAACCTCCGTATAAATTTCAAGAAGACCGAAGTTCTGTTCATATCAAGAAACAAAGAATTCTCCCCCCCCATCCTCCCTAAGAGTAAGAGATGCGGAACTCCCTAGTAAACCATCTATTCGCTACCTAGGCATTACACTGGATCAGCATTTTGACTTTAAGGAACACATACGGAACACCACCAGATCTGTCTACAATAAAATCAGAACGCTAAGGCACCTCAGACCCATGCTACCTCATAACAACTTCCGGACCATTTTCCAGGCCCTCACACTACCTCACTTTGATTATGCAAACGTCGTCTTATACAGACTCCCCAAGATCATCATTAATCCGCTGCAACTCGCTATGAACGCGGCTGCTAGGGTGCTCTGTGGTCTAACAAGATCAGACCATATCACCCCGATTCTCATGGAACTCCACTGGCTACCAATTCATTGCAGGTTAACCTATAAAATCCTCCTCATCACTTTCAAGATCATCAACAACCTTGCCCCCACGACCCTCAATGATCTCATCTCCCTCACCCCAAAAAACAGAACGAGAAGGTCAACAACAGACAACACCCTGATCATCCCTAAAGAGTCCATCAAATGCACCCAGACAACCAAGAAAAGGACCTTCGCCTTCTATGCACTTAAATGCTGGAATGACCTCCCACCTGAAATAAGAGCAATTAAAGACCTCACTCAATTCCGCAAAGCAATCAAGCACCACATTTTTCTTCTCCACTTTGCACAAGCATCCAATCATCAGCACTCCTAAACCTACAAACTCTCAATCTCCACTCCCAATTCCCTCATAGGCAATTCCACCTCAAGTTCTCTGCGGTCTTGCCTTAGCCCTCCTGTGAATACTAAAGAATCTAATATGTTTTTGTTTATAGTTACAGTTTTTTACCCTGTTGTTCCAAGTTTAAGTTTCCTGTTATAATGTAAGCACACAATTGTCCTCTGAATGTGCAACCTTTGTTATATGTAAACCGCACTGACAACAAATAGCGTGGTATATAAAAGATGTTAAATAAATAAAATGTAGCCAATTTGATTTCTGTACAATCCACTGGGTGAAGTCCATGTGTACAGTCAGCGCTTGTGTTGCTAAAAGAAGGTGTTTGAGATGAATAGATGGGACAAAAACGAAGCTGGAGAAAGACTGATAGAATTCTGCAAGACCAAAGTCCATATTTTCCAACCACTTTGCCATTTTCTTTGTTGCCAACTTTTGCGTTCCAGTCACCCACGACTTTCAGGATATCCTGTTTGCATGTTCTATGAACAACTACAGGCTGAAATTGACAAAACTCATCAACATCTTCCTTTTCTGCAGCTATTGTTGGGGCATATACCTGAATTATAGTTGTGTTGATGGACTTTCCTCATAGACTAAAAGAAATTAAACATTCACTGACCTTTAAACTTTAAAAAGGAGATAGAGCAGCTTTTAAACTAGATATTAGGGGAAAGCCGACAGTCGCCCAGTAGTGGATGGTTTGGAAGAATGTATCTTTGAAGGATACTACCAAAAGCAGAGAGGTTCCACAAAAGAGTAAAGTAGCCCAAATGCCCTCAAGTATGGAGCAGACTGAGCTTAAAGATCCCAAATTACCCATGTCTAACAATAGCCAAATTAATATGAATAAAATACATTCTCTAAAATGCTTGTATGCAAATGCTAGAAGTCTAAAAAGTAAGATGGGAGAGTTAGAATATATAGCACTAAATGAAAGGTTAGATATGATTGGAATATCAGAGACATGGTGGAAGGAGGACAACCAGTGGGGCACTGTGATACCTGGGTACAAACTATATCGTAATGACAGAGCTGATCAAATTGGTGGAGGGGTTGCTCTCTATGTTAGAGAGGGCATTGAGTCAGAAAGGATTAAAGTTTTGCAGGAAACAAAATCTGCTGTAGAATCTATATGGATTGAAATTCCATGTAAAAGGGGGAAGGCAATGGCAGTGGGGGTGTACTATCGAGCGCCTTGCCAGAATGACCAAATGGATGATGAAATGCTCAAAGAAATCAAGGAAGCTAACAAAAGTTACAGTGCAGTAATAATAATGGGTGATTTCAACTACCCCAGTATCGACTGGGTCAGTGTCACATCAGGACATGCTAGGAAGATAAAGTTCCTAGATGAAATAAATGACTGCTTCTTGGAGCAGCTGGTTCATGAACCGACCAGAGGGGAAGCCATATTAGACCTAGTCCTTAGTGGAACACCAGATCTAGTGCAAGAGATAAGGTTGCTGTGGCCACTTGGCAATAGTGATCATTGATTTAATTAGTGGAGGAGGGATAGTAAGGAACTCCACAGTACTACCTTTTAACTTTCGAAAGGGAGACTATGATAAAATGAGGAAAACAGTTAAGAAAAAACTAAAAGGAGCAGTTGCAAAGGTTAAAGACGTACATCAGGCTTGGCTGTTGTTGAAAAATACTATCTTGGAAGCCCAGACCAGCTGTAGTCCAAAAAACTGCCAGCATGGTTTAAAGGTGAGGTCAGAGAGGCTGTTGCCAAAAAATCATCTTTCAGGAAATGGAAAAAAGAGCCAAACGACGAAACCTGGAAACAGCACAAGCACTGGCAAGTCAAATGCAAGACATTGATAAGGCAGGCAAAGGGAGAATTTGAGAAGAAGCTTGCTGCGGAAGCAAAAACGCGAAGTAAAGACCTTTTCAAGTACATTCGTAGCAAAAAACCTGTGAGAGAGTCAGTTGGTCCATTAGATGATAAAGGGGTTAAAGGAGCACTAAGAGGCGACAAGGCGATAGCGGAGAGATTGAATGAATTCTTTGCTTCGGTCTTTACTGAGGAAGATGTAAGGATGTTACCCATGACTGAAGTGGTATTTAAAGGTGCGGAAGAATTGAAGGAAATATCAATACATCGGGAAGATGTATTACAACTATTAGATAAACTGAAGAGAAGCAAATCACCTGGGCCGGATGGTATACATCCAAGGGTGTTGAAAGAACTTAAATATGAGATTGCAGACCTACTATTAGTAATCTGTGAACTATAATTAAAATCATCTCTAATACCTGAAGATTGGAGGATCGCCAATGTAACACCAATTTTTAAAAAGGGTTCCAGGGGTGATCCGGGAAACTACAGACCGGTGAGCCTGACATCAGTACCGGGAAAAATGGTAGAAACCATCATAAAGAATAAAATTACTCAGCATGTAGATAGTCATGACCTAATGGAAGACAGCCAACATGGCTTTAGACAAGGAAGATCTTGTCTTACTAATCTGTTATGTTTTTTTGAAGGAGTGCATAATCAGGTGGACAAAAGGTGAGTCGGTTGATATTGTGTATCTGGACTTTCAGAAAGCCTCTGACAAGGTCCCTCATCAGAGACTTTTGGCAAAACTAAAGAGTCATGGGATAGGAGGCAGTGTACTATTGTGGATCAGGAACTGGTTAAAAGATAGAAAGCAGAGGGTAGGGCTAAATGGCCAATTTTCCCAATGGAGAAAGGTGAATAGTGGTATACCCCAGGGATCTGTGCTGGGTCCGCTGCTTTTTGACATATTCATAAATGACCTGGAAAGTGGAATAACGAGTGAAGTTATCAAATTTGCAGATGACACAACTATTTAAAGTTTTTAAAACCCAAGAGGATTGTAGAAAATTGCAAGAGGATCTTGATAAATTGGAAGACTGGGCATCAAAATGGCAAATGAAATTTAATGTGGACAAGTGCAAGGTTATGCACCTAGGGAAGAACAACCCAAACTATGGTTACACGATGCAAAGTTCCACATTAGGAACCACCACCCAGGAAAAAGATTTAGGCGTCATTGTGGATAACATGTTAAAACCCTCGGCCCAATGTGCAGCGGCAGCCAAGAGAGCAAATAGAATGCTAGGTATCATAAGGAAAGGAATGGAAAATAAAACAAAAGATATTATAATGCCTCTATATCGTTCCATGGTGAGACCGCACCTTGAATATTGTGTGCAATTCTGGTCGCCGTATCTTAAAAAGGATATAGTGTTATTAGAAAAGGTTCAGAGAAGAGCAATCAAAATGGTAAAGGGGATGGAAGGATACTCCTATGAAGAAAGGCTAAAAAGGTTAGGCCTCTTTAACCTGGAAAAGAGACGGCTGAGGGGAGATATGATAGAAGTCTATAAATTAATGAACAGAGTGGAATGGGTATACATAGATCGATTGTTTACCTTATCAGAATATAGAAAGACTAGGGGACATGCAATGAAGCTACAGGGTAAACTATTTAAGACTAATAAAAGAAAATATTTTTTCACTCAACGTGTAATCAAACTCTGGAATTTGTTACTGGAGGATGTAGTAAAGGCCGTTAGTGTAGCTGGGTTTAAAAAAAGGTTTGGACAAGTTCCTGGAGGAAAGGTCCATAAACCATTATTAAGAAGGGACCCAGGATATCAATGCTTGAGCCAATACAAGCATTGTGGAACCTGTGTCTTTTGGGGAAACTGCTTGGTACGTATGACCTAGATTGGCCACTGTTGGAAACAGAATACTGGGCTTGATGGACCTTGGTCTGACCCAGTATGGCATATCTTATGTTCTGACCGCATTGTATTTCATTACGGTTCTTGCAAGTTTCTTCTTAACTACAAATGCAACACCATTTCTTCTTTGTCTTTCATTTCCAGCATAGTAACCATATGATCATCAGATGCAAAGTGCCCAAAGCCAGTCCATTTCAGTTCACTGACACCCAACAGATCGAGTTGTACATGTTCCATTTCATTCTTGACCACCTCAAACTTCCCTTGGTTCGTATTTCGTACATTCCATGTCCCAATATGTAAGATATCTTTGCAACTTCTGACTCTCTTTTCATGCGCAGCTACATCAGCAGATCCAACCACATCATAAATGCTGTCTGTACTGTGAGACGCCTTCAGCTCATCCCCAGTAGCCACATGAGTGCCTTCCAACCTTGGGCTCTCATCTTCCTGCACTACAGTGCAATTTGTTTTGTGATTATTCATTGGGTTTTTGAGGCGAGATACAGCCATAGATTTGCCAAGCCTATCTTCCGCGCAGTTAATTCCAGTGTTGTTGCATCTGTCACAGAAATGTGATCCTCCGTTTACAATACCATCTCATTCTGCTGCTGCCCAGATGGGTGGCTTGTCTTAGTCTGGCACCTCAGCTGAGACCTGTCTATCTTGGGAGACCCTGCCAGTAGCTAAGCTACTGATAGCTTAGCTCTCAGCCTCACTGATGCACACAAGCCCTCACAGCACAATAAGCTGCAAATCAAGTGAGGGCTCATTAAACTAACATTATTTCTTAACTGGCTTTTGGATAAAATTAGGAGTAGCCTATTGGTTAGAGCAGGGTGTCAAGAACCACGGAAGCCAGAGTTCAAATCCCACTGCTGCTCCTTGTGATCTTGGGCAAGTCCCTTAACCATTACCTCAGTACAAACTTAGGGGTATGTCTACTAAGCTGGGCTAACAGATTAACTCGGGCTAACTGCTCCAAGGTCCCATTGAATAACGTGCTTAGCAGATATACCCCTTAGACTATAAAGCTGTCCAAGGACAGGAAAATACCTACTATACCAGAATGCAACATGCTTTGAGCTACTCCTGAAAGGCATGAGCTAAATCCAAAAAATCCTTTCCTTTTATAAAAAGTTATCATTTTAAACAATTAAAAAAAACACTTATTTCTCTGCATTTGCATAGACTAACATGGGACTACAGTTTATATGTATATCCTAAATAGTAAACGTGTATCCTAGATAGTAAATAGTTAAGAATTATACATTTTAAATATTTAGAAAAAAAAGTATGAACACCAACATGGCCAAAGAAAAGTATTTAACCATTTAACTCTTCTCTCTCCTGGGGCAGCAGCTGGTCATCTAGTGAAAAACAGCTCTCTTCCTCTTGGGCCTAAACAGTTCCCTGTCCCCTCCCTCCAGGGTTCCATCCATTTTCTCCCCTCTGTATCCAATCCTTCCTTCTTTTGCTGGACCTTAAGTGTCCTGGCACAACTTCCAGCAGTGGCAGATCCTCCATTGGCACAGAAGACTGGATGACGCAACGATGGCTGACTTTTCAAACTTGCTGCTCAGGCTGCATCTTGCCCCAAGACAAAGAAAAGAAGTCCTGGTTGGCCCATCATCACCTGAAGAGACTTACTAGCAGCACTGGAAAAGGAGGTGGGAAGAAAGACTGGGCCTGCATGAGTGGTAGGGCCAGGGCACCCATTAGGCAAACTAGGCAGTAACCTAGAGCAGCGGTTTCTAGAGGGGTGGCGGCAAAGAGCTGGCATTCAAAGCTAAATACGTTCTACCAGCTGGGATGGGGGGGGGGTCAGTATAAGGCTTATTTGCCTAGGGTGCCACAGCTTGAACCAATTCTGGGGCTGGCTCCAATGAGTGGCAGGGAATTGCAGCAATAGCCACAAACAGTAAAACTAAAGCTGCCTGAACCCTGATTGGTGGTGCATGGCATATTTCACTGTGTAGTATGGATGCTATGCCCATAATCTCACAAACTAGAGGGTATTATGTGGTTCCAGCTTCAGAGGGAAACCAGTAGAGGAGAAAGCAGCCATAGGTATGAACTGCTGCTCACCCATACTCGGTCAGACCAAAGGTCCTACGAGCCCACTATCCTATTTCCAACAATGGCCAACGATAAGTAGGAGTGAAGACTGACCATGGGACTATTTGGCATTCGATTCATCATTAAATATTTTGTGGCCTAGACTCAGGTCCCATGTTGAGAGAATAAAGTTGCCTTTTTATATGTTTTAAATGACTGACTTAACAAGCAGCAGAGCATAAGCTGATATGTCATCGGGGTGTGTTCTGATAAGATTCATTGGGGATAAAGCCTAAAAGGTTTCCCAAGCTCAAATTGATCAGTTTTAAAGAAATCTAGTTTATACATACATATGAATCCTTTTATTTATATTTTGATTTTTGGAAGGCATTTATTGGAAGTGTACACAGTTACCCTGTTAGCCCTGTATAAAACCCCTGTTTATTGTTAAGTCTAGTGTAGGCCTGCCTGCACTGCACAAATTTGTTACCTGTAAACCGCACCGATTCGAAATAGCACGGTATAAAAGAGACATTAAATAAATAAATATTGATATTAAAAAGGTATTTAACTGTTGTTCCTTGATAGACTCTTACTTAGTGGTGAATAATTATGGATATATATAGTTGGTTTCATCCAATCATGATTAATAATTTTAAAATATTTAAAATGTTTGTTTATTCATTCGTGAATTTAGGTGGTGTAGCGACTATGTCTATTTGTACCTTTAAGAATATCTTCCTATTTCCACCACCTTCATTGTTTGGTATGTTTTTTTCAATTTTGAATAATCCACCATCAGTGTTTAGTGAATTTGAGTTAGTATATAACCTATATAAGTATAGGGTTTCTTTTTGTTTCTCATTCTGTGATTAAGTTTTTTTTAAGAACAGTATGACTGTCTATGTATATCTTTTTTATTTTATAGCAACAAACATTTGCAAATTATATAATTATATTTTGGGTTATTCTTTCCTATATGCATCACTTTTCATGTGCTCACATTAAATTTCATCTGCTATGTGAATTCCAATTTCCCAGTCTCACAAGCTTCTCCGGACGTTTCTCATGATCCACATGTGATTTAACAACTTAAATTCAGTCTCATCTGCAGATCTTCTCACCTCACTCAATGTTCCCATTTCCAGATCATTTATAAACATGTTAAAAAGCGCCAGGCCCAGTCCCACTATTCACCTTCCTCTATTGAGAAAATTGGCCATTTAACCTACTCTATTTTCTATTTTTTCATCACTTCCCAATTCACAATAGGGCATTGCCTTCCAGCCCATGACCTTTTAATTTCTTCAGGAGTCTTTCATTTAGTGCTTTGTCAAAGGCGTTCTAAAAATCCAGATATACTATAGCAACTGGCTCATCTTTATCCACATGTTTATTCATGTCTTCAAAAAAACAAAAAAAATGTAGCAGATTGGTGAGGAAAGACTTAACTTGGCTAAATTCATGTTGACTTTGTCTCATTAAACCATGTCTGCGTTCTGTAATTTTGTTTCTTATATTAGTTTCTACAGGCTCACCAGTCTATAGCTTCATGGATCACACCTTGCACCATCGTCTCATCCACACATTCAGACTCCAGAGCTCTGCCTGCCTTTTGGGTCCTGTGCATGGAACGGGAATCTGAGAATGCTCTCCTAAAGTTCTGAATTTCAGCTTTCTACCTACAAGCCTAAATCTGGCTTCCAGAACCTCCCTTCCACATTTTCCTATGTCATTGGTACCCAAATTTGCCAAGACAATCATCTCCTCCCCAGCATGGTCTAAACTCTTATCTAGGTGACACATGAGGTCCGTCGTCCCTGCATCAGGCAGGCAAGTTACAATACTAAGCAATCCTCACACCCACCAGCCACACATGCCTAATGACTGAGTCACCCGCTACAATGGCTCTCCTAACCCTTTCCTCCTGGGCACATGCCCCTGGCGACATTCTAGGTGCAAGAGGATATTGCATTACCCAGAGGGCAGGATCCTGGCTACAGGATCTCTCCTGACTAGGGTTGCCAACTGGCCGGTTTTCAGCCGGCCTGGCCGGTTTTTCCACGGCCAGGCCGGCTGCCGGCGCAGAGGCAAAA
The DNA here is from genome assembly GCA_033557465.1 of Ichthyophis bannanicus. Taxonomy (NCBI): domain Eukaryota; kingdom Metazoa; phylum Chordata; class Amphibia; order Gymnophiona; family Ichthyophiidae; genus Ichthyophis; species Ichthyophis bannanicus. Next base: position 242,820,910 of record CM066042.1, on the reverse strand, counting down.
CCGGCCCTTTAAAAGCCGTTTTTTTTGCTCTGGCCGCAAGATCGGGAGCAGCCAGAGCAAAAAAAAAACGGCTTTTCTCCGCTTCAGAGGGAGCCGGGGAAGACCGCGCTAGGCCCCGGCTCCCTCTGAACAGCCACCAGCGTGAAGCGACTTTACCTTCACGCTGGCGGCTGTTCCTGTGAAGCCGCGAATGCTGGGAAAGGTTAAAGGTTGCCCTTTAACCTTTCCCAGCATTCGCGGCTTCACAGGAACAGCCGCCAGCGTGAAGGTAAAGGCTCTTCACGCTGGTGGCTGTTCAGAGGGAGCCGGGGCCTCGCGCGGGCTTCCCCGGCTCCCTCTGAAGCCTCAGACAGCCGCGATGCTGGTCGGGGGGGGGGGGGGGAAGGACAGCATGGGCGGTGATGGGGGGACCAAAACTGGAAAAGGGCTACGGGGGGGGGAGGACGTGGACAGGAAATGGGCAAAGGGGGGGGGGACATGGACTGGAAAAGGGCTAAGGGGGAGGGGGGGGCTTGGACTGGAAAAGGGCTAAAGGGGGGGGGACTTGGACTGGAAAAGGGCTAAAGGGGGGGGACTAGGACTTGCAAAGGGCTAATCTGCAGGGACATGGAATTGAAAAGGGATAAGGGGGGGGGGACTTGGACTGGAAATCGGCTGTGTTGGGGGGGGGGACCTGGACTGTACAAGTGTTTTGGGGGGGACATGGAGAGGAAATGTGTTGAGATGTGGGTGGAGGGGACCTGGACCAGAAAAGGGCTATGGGGGGGGGAACATGGACTGGAAATAGGCTGTAATGGGGGGGGGACCAGGACTGTAAAAGGGTTATGGGGGGGGGGAACATGGACCAGGACTGTAAAAGGGTTATGGGGGGGGGACATGGACTGGAAATGGGTTGTGGTGGGGGTGGAGGGGACCTGGACTGGAAATGGGCTATGGTGGAGGAAGGGGGATCTTGGACTGGAAATAGGCTGTGATTAGGGGGGCTAGGACTGCAAATGGGCTGTGATAGTGCGGGGGGACTCGGACTGCAAATGGGCTGTGATGGTGCGGGGGGACTCGGACTGCAAATGGGCTGTGATGGTGGGGGGGGGGCCTAGGACTGGAAATAGGCTGTGATGGGGGACTTGGACTGGAAATGGGCTGTGATTGGGGGGGGGGAGCTAGGACTGGAAATGGCCTGTGATGTGAGGGCTAGCGAAGAGCTGGAATAGGACTGGAAATGGGCTGATGTGGGGCATGGGAGAATGGGACTAGAAGGGAGTGGATGCTGGGTGGGCCTAGAACTATAAGGGAATTGATTTGGGGGGAGGACTAGAATGGATGGGGAATGAGAATGGAGAGGGGAAAAAATATTTTGTGTGGAAGAAAAGTCTATGATGGGCCGGTATTGGGAGAGTAAGAGGGGCTTGAGAATGGAAGGGTGAAATTTAAACGGCTGATAAAGGAATAAGGAAAGAATTGGGGGAAAGAGCAAAAGGGAAACAATCAGTATGTTAAAGCAGAAATAGAGAAAGAATGGAAAACATCTAAAAGAGAAGAAAGGACAAATGGATAGCTTGCAGAAGACACGAAGAAACCAGAAGAAAGTGACTGGAGCAATTGCAACTGAAAAATAAAACGCCCAAACAGAAGGTAGAAAAATACTTTTTATTTTGAATTTATTAACTGGAATATGTCTGGTCTGGGAAGTGTGTATTGCTAACATCTTTGCGTTTTTCTTTAGTGCAAGAGGAAATTACTTTATAGTTTTATTTCTCCAGTGTTGTACATTTCATGTTTGGATTTTGGGGTTCCCAGTTTAATTATTATCTGACCAAGGAAGTTAGCCTACACATATCCTCGGAAATTTTTGTGGGTGGGGCTGGGAGCGGGGCAGGGGTGGGACTAGGGGCGGAGAATGGGTGGAGCATGGCAAGCCACAGGTGTCGGGTTTTTCTCGGTGAAAAAGTTGGCAACCCTACTCCTGACACAAAGTGATGCTCTCCTTTCAGGTGGCTTGTCTCCTCCACAGCAGCACCGATGCTGACAGACTGGAGGTGGGACACTTCTCCCTGAAGACTCTTATATACCGCTTCTGGACTGCTGTCTGCATCTTATGATTGGTGGGATTTTTAGTTATTTAAAATTGCTAAGGGAATAGGGATAAAGCCCATTAAGCTTACGAGGTATATTGTATGCTATTTATTTTCTGTTTGCTTCAAGATGAACAGCAAGGACCAAGAACTAATCTATTCTTAAAGGCTAATAACTTGCTGATGAAGATGTCAATTATAAAAATAGAGGTGAAAAATGTCCATCCTATCCTCTTAATTTAGTGGCATATAAATTAAAGACTGGATTACTCACCCCCACCCCAAACTCAAACAAAATTCTGCTGTTAAGCTATGACTTAATTGACTATATGAATAAAACACAGAATTTCACCTTAACCCAACTCTCCCTTTTCCCCCCAGTTTTAAGACTATGTCCCAGCAGGTAAATACAAGTGCAGATTCCTTCCAAGCAGTAACAGCACCTTCACTGGAAGCAAGCCTGAGCAGGGAAAGGAATATGAAGGCAAGGAGTAGCGTAAAATGTCAAGATCCAGGAAAGGCAGGGCTCAAATTCCACTTCTCCCATCAATGGGCCTAGTAATCTTTGGCAGGTCACTTCTCTATGTGATCATTTGTTTTTGTCCAAAACTTTATGCTCCAAAAGGTCCAAAGTGCGCTTGACAGAGCATTTGAGCAGACTGAATACTGGAACATTGACTGCTCCTTTAGTATCTCATTTCTCAAAGTGTGGACATGATAGTAAATCATTTCTTTGGCGTGTAATACATATGGTGTCTGACCACTGGAGGGGAGGCAATTGTAAACAATTACTGAATCTACGGGAACAACAATAGATTTACTGCCTTCAATAAGTATCTCCACATGGTTTAAATCAAGAAATTGAATGGCTACCTTGATTTGAATATCCTGCCTCTGGTCTTGATTAGCTAATTGGACCAGTGTTAGTTATTTATAGTGTGATGTCACTTCCTGCTTGGTGTCGGCGACTTTGAAAGCATTTTTGTAGCCATCGCTGGTGAATGATCACCCACTGATGCTCTGTTTTTCAATAACCACCTCTGAAGCAAGGTCCACTTATGGACCTGAAACATGAATTCATGTTGGGATTTTCTTCAGCAGATAATTTAAAAATTCAAAGTGTAATGAGGAAGATCCATCCTTTGCCTTAAAAACACAGGATTCTGTGAGAACTAGGTCAGAAGCTGACAGGCAGGCAAGCCATATGAGCAGTAGTTGTCAGGGGCAATGTAAACAAACCCAGCCACAAGGTTTGCAACCCCGCCCAACTAGCAAGGAATCCCTAGTTCCTAATAGCTTTCACCTGAGTAGAGGAAGAGCTAATCAGCATTATAAGAAACACTCAGGAAAGCCAGAACGGGGAGGACGGGGAGAACGGAGAAGCCAGGCAGAACAGCGAAGCCAGCAGCCAGGAGCAGAGGAATCAGAACAGCTGTGAATGTTCATCTGCTGTGACGCAGTTTGAAACTCAGAGGCAAAGTTCTGTCCAGAGTGAATGGAAGCCTGAAAGAGTGAAACAGTATGTATCTGGGAGCTGGGAAGTGATTCTGAAGCAGATTTAAGGAAGTTTACTGGCAGCAGAAATACTTGGAGGGTTAATGCTCAAAAGTCTCGTAGGAAGAGTCCAAGGTGGGTGCCGTGCTGTGAAAGCCAACCGAAGGATTTGACTAGAGAGCTAACGTGGGAGCATTTACAAGTCCCTGAAAGGGAGAGGTATTCTATAGAAGATGTGTGCATGTCTGAAGTGTTTGAAAGGCCTAAACCTCAGAGAAGGATTCACAGAGTGAAGACCTGTGCTGACAAGGGAGAACAATTCCTTTATTCACTGCCAAAAAGCCTGAAGTTAGAACAAACAGATATTCTAAAGGGAAAAGTTCCTATAAGAAGGTATGTTCTGAATATCCTGAATGGTGGGTCTCTCCTCTCTCACACTCTGATAAATACGGTAGCAGCAATTACAGCCCTAGAGAGAGCTGGTCAGATAAGCTCCGTGACGAGACATTGCAAGGAGATTTACAAACCTTCTGTAGCAAGGAAAACGTTTGTCCTTCTGAAAGTAAGCATGAACCCATGATCATTGATTATGCTAGTGAAAGCTCATGTGATGATCCAATGGACTGTACGTTAACTATCTCAGACAAAATTACCTCTTTATGTTAAAGCAGTGATTGTGCATTGCTGGAGCCTAGCAGTGAAAGTCAAAAGTGCCTGTTTGTCTACAGAGGAATTATGTGCTGAGTAATTGTGTTCTTATGCTTATCATTTAATTAAGAAGCAAGAAGAAGTTATTATTATTTCCTTTATAACATGCCAGAGAGTATGGCTTTATTGTCTTAAGTTCCTGTGTTGTGCATTTGAGAAATCCGACCCCGGGAGGGGAAATAAAACCCTAATTTACCTGAACCACTCGTGTCTACGACTACTTATTCTTCCTAAACATCATCAGGCAGACAGACTTGCTACCCTAGGCAATAGCCTGCCCACCTGGTGGTGACAAAAGATGCTACTTAAGATTTTTATTAGACATATACAAAAAAAAGAAAAAAAGGTTTTGGATTTAAAGCACATATAATTGAGACCAATGATGGTGGATTGGACTGTATATTAGTGTTGTTACACTTCATTAGCCCTACTCTGAGGATCTCTATAATATTGATTTGGTGTTTTCATTCTAAGCCCGGTTTGGGGTTTTATAAGTGACATATTAGAGTTGAGAACATCTTGTATTTATTGAATATATTAGTGTGGAGGTGTCCTATCTTTGAGATCGGGAAATTTTTGGTATTTGATTGCGTCTTCTGCATTCACTCATCTCACTTTCTTATTGAGCAGCTTTGTCCTTAACATACCACCTCTGAAGTCTTGCTTCCCATCCCCCTCCCAGCACCTTCACCTCTATATTCACTTTAGGATACTGAACGTAGTTTGAAAGCTGCATTTTCAGAAAGGAACTGTAAAGCTTAATAGTTGGTATGGATGAGCAAACTGGATAGGCCGTATGGTCTTTATCTGCTGTCATTTTTCTATTTGCTGAACTGCTTTTCAAATACCGTTACAATACTGTTTAGTTTATTATAGATTTGATATAGTACCTTTCATAAAATACAGCAAAGCAGTTAACACTTCATTAAAATAAAACAAAATCACAAGGTTCACATACTATCAAAGACGGGATACATCAGAGCAGGACCAGAGTTAGACATGCAGGAGCCCTGGGCAGAAAACGGTGAGTGGGCCTCAAAGTTCACCTGCAGGCTAGGACTACTTCAGTTTGAGGCAGACTTGGGACCACTTTTGGATGGGAGCCCAGGGCATTTGCCCTGTTTGCCACCCCCTAACGCTGGCCCAAAAGAGACCATAGGTTCAGTAGAGCTCAACATCAAATATTCTGCAAGTAAACACAGTAAAAGGGTAAAGGGTAAGGGAAAGTTTGCTACTGCTGAGTAAGAGTCCTCATAAGCCATAGTAAAATAAACACTACAGTACATTCAGCCTGGTTTACGTGAGCAAAGTCACCAATGACAAGTGATGGCATTTTTCAATTTTACTTAGTTACTAGAGATTATATTATGGTTCACCACAGCAACAAAACATTTCTTTTTAATCTCCTATCCAAAAAGCAAATAAATTGAACACTAAAAAGACAGACTCGGTGCAGTCATGGGACAATTTCACAACACCAAACTGCACAGTTCCAAGTCCACTGTGCTTGTGTAGCATCTCCCTCTCCTCACCCACACCCATGCACACAAACACCCCCACCCCCACACAAACACCCCCACACCCATCCACACAAACACCCCCACACCCACACCCATGCACACAAACACCCCCACACCCACACCCATCCACACAAACACCCCCACACCCACACCCATCCAAACAAACACCCCCACACCCACACAAAAAGAGCACGCACACAGAGATTACAAATAAATTCCCTACTTGTGATGGACTGCATTTTAAATTATTCCCACATTTATTTCATGTTCTTTGTTATAAAGCCTACTAACTGAATTCTATTCCTTTCTTATTCAGTGCCAAGTGTACTGGCAACTAACATCAGAGTAATGGACAGGGCTAAATTAAGACACTGGCAAGCTAGGAACATACCTAGGGTTCAAAGTTTAGGGGGGGGGGGGAGGTTAGAAGTGCTCAGGTGGTTTGGATCAGGACTGTACCAAACTAGTAATAGGCCCTGTGTGACAGGTGAACTTGGCACTTCCTCTCCCCCAAAGAGCGGCATGCATGAAACCACTTGTCAGACTTATTGGAGGTGCTCCTTCTGTACTTGCGTCCAGTGTGGCCGCACTGCTCCCACAGCCTTGGATAGGACTAAAAACTAACTTTTTTCAGGTTTCTACTAATTCAACTTTTATATATGTGAGCTTCATTCCGAGAGGGGGACGTCCGGGCCATCAGGACGTCCACGCTGAAGACACGTGGCAGTTAGGACCCGAGTCTGATCCGTGGGAACAAAATGTTCCCGCTGGAGCCAGAATCAGGCCCAAGGATGGCCTGGCATGCCCCCTCCACCTGCGTGGAAGTCCTCCCCACAGGCACACCTGGCATTTGCTGCTCCGGTTCCCCAAAACTCCACCACCCAACCCACAGCTGGCCTCCTGTGGCCTGGATCGGGCAGTGGGGGACCTCCCCCCTGCACCTGGCCCCGGGGGTGGCTCATCTGCTCTGATCTGCCACGACCCAGCAGGCCCAGCAGCACGTAGAGGGCCGTGACCTGAATCTGCTCTGTACACGTGTTGCTGGGCGACCCACCTCCGCTGCACCACCTCCCGCCTTCTCTCCCCATTCTGAAGCACAGGACGTATGGGGAGAGCCGGTGGGGGAATAAGATCTAGGCAGATAGTGGGATGTGCAGCCTCGCAACCCACGTTCGAGAATGAGGGCCTTAATGTCTAGAAATTTTTCAAAAACTGTTTGTGGATTTCAAATCCTCCCTACTGCATGAGCAAGCCTTCCCTGCTTACTTCCAAAGTCATTAGCAGCAGAGACTTTGGGTAGAATCCAGCAGGGCACCTCCCCTACAACGGCGTCCCCCCCCCCTTATTATTAATTCACCTCAACGTCTGCTGTTAGTTGTACCTGTGGCTGTTTTGCCATGTTGAAGCGCGGTAACTGCAGGTGTATGTATCTGCAGTTAGCCTATAGCCCCTCGCTGATAAAGCCCACACGTTACCAGCCACTAAATGTGCCAAACTGCAAGACAGCTCAACACCACCAAACACAGCACCTCCTATTTCCACAAAAACAAGAGACCTGGTTGCCCAAACATAGCATTTACCACCTTCACAAAAACAAGAAATGCTCAGTGGCCCCTATACAACACCTCCAATCCTCACAAAAAAACAAGAGGGGCTTTGTGACCCCCAACACAACATCTCCCATTCCAATATAAATATAAGATAGCACCGCATTCAATCACTAAATTGAAAATAAAACTATTTTTTTCTACTTTTGTCATCTGGCCATTTTATTCTCCGATCATGATAGTTCCGATCTGAATTTTTGGCTTTCCTCTGTCTTCTCTTAGCTTTCTATGGTCTCTTATTTGTCTTCCCTTTTTTTTCTTCACTTTCGTCCATCTCAAATATTGATCCTTTTTGTTCAGCTTTCTTCATTTATATTCCTCTCTCTGTCTACTCAGATTTCACTACTTCTTTCTTTATTATTCTTTATTAGCAAGACTTGATAAACCGCCCTTGCTGAAGCATCAAGGTGGTGTACAATAAAACAAAGTGGTGGCTGCAGGAAAACATCAGAAAAGGGAAAAGAATGCCAATATCAGACAGGAAAGGAAAGAGAAAAAAAAAAAAAAAAAGAGTGTCGTAGAATAGGATAGAGAAAGAAGAGGTAAGAGGGTCTGGAGAACAGGACGGGGGGAAATAGTTGTGATCGGTGACGTCTGAGTTCTCTATGGAGGGGGGGTCTGACTGGGGAGGGCCAGAGCCATCAATGGGCGGAGAAAGGTCAAATGCCTGACAGAAAAGGTGTGTCTTGAGAAGTGATTTAAAGTGTAGGAAGGATGATTCGATATGAAGAGTGCGGGAGTGAGTTCCATAGGGCAGGACTGAAGAAGAAGAATGCGGAGTGTTGGGTAAGCTCGAGGTGGGCCTGAGAGGGAGAGGGAAGAAAGAAACAGTTACAGTGTGCACAGCGGAGAGAACGTGGGGCAGGCTGGAGGTAGATACTATCGGCCAGGTATTGTGGGGTACTGGTATGTAGGACTTTATGGGTAATAGTGAGAAGTTTATAGATAAAACGAACCTTGAGTGGAAGCCAATGCAGAGAGAAGAGAGAGGGAGTAATATGGGCGGTAATGGGAGAGGATGTAATCAAGCGGGCGGCAGCATTCTGGACTAGCTGGAGACGACGTAGTTGGTGGCAGGGGAGACCGGCAAAGATAGAGTTACAGTAATCCAGCGAGTGATCACAAGAGACATAATGAGAATAGTGACAGCAGAAGAGGAAAGAGAAGGCCGGATGGATCTAATTCTACGAAGATGGAATAAGCAGGAACGCACCACAGAGGAAATATGTTGGTGGAAAGAGAGAGAGGAATCCAGGGTGACCCCCTTACTATCTGCTTCCCTACTATACCTCTTTTTTACTCTATTTTCTTACCACTTTTCAACTCTCACCCAAGTCTTCCTATTCCCCACCTTTTTCTCTGGCCCATTATTCCCCAGTCTTTTGTGCACACTCTCTCTCCTCACCAAGCATAACATCTATCCCCCCTCCACCCAGTATCTCTCTCTCCATTTCCCTTCATCCAGTATCTCTGCTCTCTCTCTCTCCCTCCCTATCCTTCCATGTCCCCCATCTCTCCCTCTCCATTCCTATCTCCCATCCATGTCCAGCATTTCCTCCCATCTCTATCTCCCCCTGTGTCTATCACCTGCCCCGTCCCCCTATTATCTCTGTGTTCCACCCCCATCTCCAACATCTTCCCATAATCTCTGCCCCACTCTCCCCCCCCCCCATGTCCAGCATCACCATTCCATTAAGAACTCCCCTCCTTGCTTCTCCCTTTGGCTCCTTCCCAAGTCCATTATCTCCCTTCATCTGTAGTCCCCAGGTATCTAGTATGTGCCCTCTGCCTCCCTATTCCCCACCACACCGCATGCCCCCTGTCCCCCTCAATGTCCAGGATGTCATGTTTTCTTTTGACCCCCATCCCCTCTTGTCCAGTATCTGCCATGGGACATGCTTCTCTCATGGGCAGGATCGAGCTCTCTGGGCCATGATAGCAGCCTTGCTCTGCCTGCAGGACATGCGATCACGGCACAGAGAGCGGGATCCTGCCCGCAGAAGCAGCATGTCTCATGGGTAGAAGGCAGAGCAAGGCTATGATCACTGTAGATGACAAGATTCTGAAAAGTTGTTAAATCACAAGCCAATTGTGAAAACATTTAAGAGGACCTTGCAAGACTTAGCAGTTCATCAGTCAGTGACAAAGTTGATTTACAAGAAGCAATTTTCAATTTTTAATTTACAAACTGTGACAATGGAAGGTATAAACTCAGAGCTGAAATGGTATTCCCTGATATGAGGGGTATCCCTTTCAATTTGAGATGGCTTATGTCATTGGACTTCATTAAGAGATGTCACAAGCATGTTTGATAGTAGCTCTGACAAGTAATGGTATGGACAAATGAAAAATTGCTAAGAAACTGCTGCCTTTCAGATAAGCAATATTGTAGAAGAAATCATGCTATGTTTAAATTCATAATATCCTGAAGCAGAATCGAAACACTAGGGGTTTGAAACAAGACACTGTGCTGGCTGAATAATTGCACTGAACAACATATTGAATTTACCTTGTCAGCTGGTGCAATGTTTTAAAAGACAGTGCCAAGGACTGATATTGCTGTAACGAAAAAATATATATATTTTTTTTTTGTTAAGTGCCTTCAAGTCAATGCTGACTCCTGGCGACCCAGCAACCCCTTTTTCTTGACAAAGTATGACCAGAATTAGATTGCCCTCTATTGCCTTGGAAGAAAAGGCCTGGCAAAGTGGCTTGCCCAAGGCCTGGCAAAGTGGCTTGCCCAAGGCCACAAGGAGTGTCAGTGGGAATCAAACCCAGATCTCTTGGGCATTAGGCTGTTGCTCTAACCAACTAGACTACTCCTCCACTCCACTGTGACCAATGGATGTTTTAAATATTGAAGAGAACAAATTTACAATGGATTGCAAGTGCAACTAGCTATAACTGGGTTTGATTCTATTTTCCAAAACAGTCCCACAAAAAATCCCCCACAGGCAGGATCCAGCTGTCTGGTCCACAATTGTGGCCTTGTTCTGCCTTCTGCCCACAGGACATGCGATAGTGGCAAGTTCCTACCTTCGGCCAACAGGACATGCTGGTCCCGTGGATATGATCCAGCTATCTGGGCCACGATTCCGGTGCCATGGTTATAATGCTGTTGGGGAGAGGGCAGTGACTGCTCCCTAACAAATCATCAGTGCCCTCCTGCAGCACTTACTGTATAGTGCCAGCCCTGGGATCCAGCCAATGGGAAAGGCTGTGGGGCACAGCACTAGAATGTTGCTCTAGTTACAGGAATGGAGATAGTGAGCTGGGGGAAGGTTCTTGTGTTGTAGAAATCAAGTTTCTCCATGTGGTGGGAAATGGAAAAGAAATGACGTCCCCCTCCAAAAAAAAATGGCTCAATGAATTTCTGTGGGAAAATCAGTTCCAACAGCTTTGACATACAAACACATTCATAGTAACATAGCATTGACAAAACCGTACCCTCTGAACAACTCTCCTCCCATCTCCCCACAGAGAACCAACCCAGATATACATGTCCACATTTGTAACATGCATTGACATACAAAGATACACACACAGCAGACCATATCTCGTAAAAAGGGATCATTTATTGACATCACCAAAATAAACCGAATACAATATTGTACAGCTAATATTATTACTGCCAGAATTCTACCAACTAAAGTGCAGGGCTAGAAGAACAAGAGAATAACAGTTCTCACTTGGAAAAAGGGCATTGAAGGAAAAATACAATCATTGCGTGCGAAGGTAGCCCCGATAAGACTGGTATCTAAATGGATTAAGATCAAACTGTTCCACAGGGAATTGGCAAAGAGCATTAATATGATAAAAACACCACCAACCAAAGCCGAAACAGAAACCTTCTGGAGAAGTCTATATGAGGACCCCATAGAGCACAAGAGGCAGAATGATTACCCTGCATACAGGAACATTTAGAAAAAAAAAATTAAACCTATTGAATGGTCTACAGTAACAAAAGGACTGGAAAGCAGGCTAACACGAACCCCAAACTGGAAGAGCCCTGGCCCAGATACAGTGACCAACTTTTGGCTCAAACAGTTAACATCATTCCACCAAGATCTGGCAAACTGCAGAAACTAAATTGATCAAGCAACTATACTTAACACTGCAATGGTTTACAATAGAAAGAACATTTCTCCTTCCAAAGGGGGACCCAAGTAGCATTCCCAGAAATTACAGATCAGTAACTTGTCTACTTACAATCTCTAAACTGTTCACTGCAATAGATGCAGACAGAATATATGATCATATTGAATTCAACATCATGACAATAGAGCAAAAGGGCAGTAAGAGGGGAACATATGGAACCAAATAGTTAATATGAAATGGCCAGTGCTAAGAAAAAGCAGGAATCTCAGTATAGCATAGATTGATTATAAGAAAGCTTTTGACAGCATCCCACACTCTTGGATAATAAATTGCCTTGAGATATACAAGACAAATCCTGGTTTGCCAGAGTACATTAAGTTCACCATGGCAATGTGGCAAACCACCCTATTTTTGAAGTATGAAGATGGTCAGTACACCATTACTAACATCAAGATCCAGCAAGAAATATTTCAGGGAGATCCCTTTTGCCACTTCTGTTTTGTATGGCGCTTAATGCAGAGTACTCTCATCAACTCTTTGAGACATGGATTTAGCTTGAATCCTAAATAAGGTAACAACCCAGAGGTAACATCCCATTTACTATTTGTAGACGACCTGAAGCTCTACAGTTCCAGTGACCAACAATTAACAGAGCAACTCCGTGTAGTGAAAAGCTTTTCTGATGACATCCATGTACTATGGCAATTTTTTCTTCTTTTTTTAAAGAGGAAAACTGAGCAAAACAGAAAACATCTCCCTGGGTGAGGGCTGTGACATCAATGAACTTGAACAGGAAGATGCATATAAATATTTTGGAGTACAGGAAAGAATGACACTCAAGCAGAAATTACTGAAAGAAAGGATCAGTAAAGAATACTATAGAAGATTAAAATCATTATTGAAAAGTGCCTTATGATGGAATAAGATACAAGCCATCAATCAGCTGGCAATCCCTGTATTCCCATACAGTTTTGGGATTGTAGACTGGCCTCTTAAAGATCTTAAAAAACTGGATATGCAAACAAGAAAACGTCTCCATGTCCATGAAGTAGTTTACAAGAATCAATGTATGCCAAAACTGTACATTCTAGAGCTGAAGGAGGGCTGGGCCTCAAGAGTACAGAGCTACTATCATAGGGCTTCAGGCCTACCTAATAGCATCATCAGATCCAAATATGCAAAAAGAGCTGAAACATGAAAGTAAGCATCCAGAATCTATCTCCATTGTCAAACCTGGACAAGCGTTCCAATGCTAGAAGGAATAAGTAAGAATCCACAAGCAAACACAGGAAAGGAAGCAAAAGAATTTGCACAACAGGAGGAAAAGAACTCTTTGAAGAATTAGATCAGCAAATGAAGGAAAACAAGTGGCAAATGTACAAGAACAGTAGGAAATACAAAGTGTTACTTCAGGAACCCTTTGTTGATCAAGCACACACACATGAATGGTTAAGAAGTGAATTAAAACCAAAGGATGAGAGATTGATAGTTACAGCCCAGGACAGCAGATTACAGTCAAAATTGTTTATAGCGAGCATTGAAAAAAACCTTGGCAAAACAGACATATGTCAATTCTGTAAGAAAAACCTGGAAACAGTGATTCACCTTACAGATGGCTGAGAAGTTCTAATGGTGGAAAAATTCTATTCAGAAAAGCACAACAAAGTAACACACCTCATTCATTGGAAACTCTGTAAACACTACAACATCACTGTGCCTGAAAAGCACTGGGATCATGACCCTAAGAGAATTACAGAGAATGAAGAGGTTATGATCATCTGGGACATTCCCACTCCGACGGACAAGAAACTGGATGCAAGGAAACCAGACATAGTGGTAAAGGAGAAAAACATCAGAACGACATCGATACTACAGGTGTCAGTTCAAAGCAACTATTCTGAGAATCACGTGGAGAGCGAGAAGATTCTGAAGTACCAAGAAATGCAGTCAGAGACCAAGAAAACGTGGCAGAAAGATACAGAAATATTTCCCATTGTATTGGGAGCCACCGGCTTGATGAAGAATTTCCAAGCACATCTTGACAAACTACCTATTCACGTTACATCTTACAAACTCCAGAAGGAAGCTCTCTTTGGCACAATGCAAATACTACGCAGAGCATTAGCAGTAAATTTGGGAGTGTGAGATCATACTCCACATACCCTGGCTTAGAAGATAGGTTCATGACTGTTATGGTATGTGCAAAGTTAAGTCATTTGGAGAAACTGCCCCGACAGCCCAAAGATATACACACACAAAACAGATAAAAATATACTAAACAGAAATAAGCAAAATAGACAAACAATGCAGATATAGATGGGCATGCATGTGCATACACTTACATGCAAAGTGGTTGGAAAGAATTCCATGAGTGATGCTCTGTATGCTTTCCCCCTTTGTTATTCTTTCCAATCCAAAGGAAGTTGGAAAGAATACACAAGGGGGTTTAAAATTTATTTTTGTCTAGGGGCAAAGTAACCCTCTGAAATTTTAATGACTGGAATTAAACTTGGTAAGTGGGAAAATCCAGTAAAGCGTAGCTACTCATCTGCAACAGGTGATCTCCAGGAACAGCAGGAACCAGTCTTCACATATGGGTGACGTCAGCATTGATGGAATCCCATGTGGGAAAACTCCCCAACATCCAACAGTAATGCTTTTGGGATTATCCCTCCATGCATGTGTGCCTACCTTCCCACTTTCCCAACAGTTCTCTTCAGTCAGGTATATAGCATAAGAAAAAACCCTGTAGGAAAACCAAAAAGGAAAATACAAAAATGTTAGTCTCATCTACAACTCTGAGTGAAGGTGGGCAGGTTGTGAAGACTGATTCCTGCTGTTCCTAGAGACCACCTGTTACAGATGAGTGACACTGCTATCTCCAGGAACAAGCAGGAATGCAGTCTTCACATATGGACTCCCCAGCTCCCGACTTCCCTGAAGGCCCATGAAAACCCAAGCCCACGGGGAGGGAACCTGAAGCAGGAGGGTAAAGCAGGGATCTGTCAGGCACACTCCCCAGGTAGTCAGCCAAAATGGTGTGATGTGGTGTACTTAAACTCTAAAAGGTGGCTTGGTCAAAGTGGGAGTCTTGCGCAGTCTTTTTTGAGACAGTAACGGGCAGCAAATGTATGGAGAGAAGACCAAGTGGCTGCTCAGCACATCTCTGAAATGGAGACAGAGCATAGGTTGGCAACTGAGGTGGACATAGCTCGGACATTGTGAGTGGTGACATGCTCCTGCAGGGAAAGACCAGCCTGTGTATACGCAAAAGAGATGCAGTCAGCAATCCAGTTGGAAAGGGTCTTGGATACCAGACCCAGATGACTAGAGTCAAAGGATAGAGTTGTGAGGATTTATGAGGACTCTTAGTTCTTTCAAGATAGAAAGCGAGAGCTCTTATGCAATGAGGCTTCCACCAGAGAAGAATGAGGTCTTGGAAAAAAGGTTGGAAGAGAAATGGATTAAGGTGGAAAGGAGAAACTACCTTTGGTAGGAACTTCGGATTTCTATACCACTTTTCACCTGGTCAAAGCGGTTTACATTGAACAAAACATCAAGTACATAGAACAAGAGAGAATTTAGTTAAACAACAGAATTGCTTGATCAAGTAATTCACTAGTTACATAGTATCTAAGGCCATTCATTTCCAAGCAATGAACTATATACACTAGGATGGCTATTTGTTTTGCTATCTACAGGTGTAGGTTCTCTCTTGAGGGTGTTTGTCCTTTTGGTGTCATGGGTCCGGAGGACTACTCTATAATGGTGGAAGAGAGTATAGAAAGCATAGTCCATGAGAGCTTGCAACTCACTAACTCGGCGGGCAGAAGTGAGAGCAATCAGAAAAAGGACTTTCCAAGTAAGGAATTTCAGTGAAGCTGTAGCCAGTGGCTCAAAAGGGGGGTTTGAGCACTTGTGCTAGGACAACATTGAGGTCCCACGCTACAGGAGGATGGTGGATTGGCGGTTTTGTTAAGAGAAGGCTGCACATAAAACACATCACAAGTGGATGTGAAGAAACGGATGATCCACAATTGGGAGGTGAGAGGCAGAGATTGCACTTAGGTGGACTCTCACTGAATTAGCTTTTAGCCCAGATGTGGAGAGATAGAGATATTGAAGCAAATTTTCCATGGGACAAATAATAGGTGCTGAGGGATATTTAAGGACATCAAGTTCCTCAGCCCTCAGTTCAGATTCCATGGCCACTGATATCGAGAGAGCTGCGGCCATGTACTTGATAAACTCCTGGAAGGACATGTCCTCAGATGGAGACAGATGCCTCTTGAGTGCTGGAGATGGATCCGAGGGAATATCCTGGACTGGCTCTGAATAGAGAGAAGGCATCAGAGGCCGAAGAATCGGTACTGGAACCCGGTAGATAGATAGTCAAAATAGTGACTGTTGGCACCATGGTATTGGTGATGCGCCGATACAGACGCTGAAGCTCAGTGCTGATGCTGTGCAGGATCTGAACCCAATGCTGCCGAGTGCACTGAGATAAACCAAGGCTCCGTGCATGTTGGTGCCTGCTCCCAGCACAACATCTCCAAAACCTCTCAATGCAGCAACTTTGAGAGTTTGTATCGGAGCTGTGGAACCAGAGAGCCTCGTAGGCCCTGGCTCTATGGCTGTCAGGTTGGTGGCCAGACTCCTCTCGATAGCCTGGACTCACTCATCAAGGGAGACTGGATGGAATCAGGCATGGAGCCCTACGCCACCATTTCAGAACAAGGTATTGAGGGCTCCGTCGAGGACAAGGTCCTGGGATCATCCCTGAGCCCCTCCGAGGCTTTGGAGGAAGAATCTTCCCGCCGGGGCTGTTTGGCTGGTTGGCCTACCTCTGGGTCTCCTGACACAGTGTGTCAATGCTGATGGCGAGAATCAATTTCTGGCAAAGACCATCAGGACCCCTTTGATGCCAGTGCTGAGGTCTTTGATACCTTTCCTGCCAGTGAAGCAGACCAATGTTTTCTACTGTGTTTGGACTTCGATGAAGCAAAGGAAGCAAGCAATGACTGCAGCATAGAGGCCCCCCCAAAGAGTGTGCCAAAGTGGCAGAGTCAGACTGAAACAGCTTTAACTTTTGCTGTTCTCTGTTCTTAAAGCCGAGTGGTGTCATCAGCTTACACCGTGCACAAGAGGAGACATCATGGACGGGGTACAAACATTTCAAACATCAATCATGATGGTCAGTTGCCAAAATGGTACTGTGGCATTTAATGCATTTTTTGAAACCGCTATGTGGCTTCTCCATCATCGAGAATATGGAGGCAAAATCAAATTGGGCAATGGTGCCCTAAATGAAAAAGAAAATTAGTAAACAAAGAAAAGTACCAGAATGATGCAGTATCGTTACAGAGGTGGGAAGGCAAGCACAGAGTACCGAAATGCACTGAAAAAAAGTATTCTTTCACAGCAGGGTTAGGACAAGGTCCTGATGGCTCCGCGGAAAAAATACAACCGAGGAGAATTGTTGGTAAGGTGGGAAGGTAGGCACATATGCGTGGAGGGATGCTCCCAAAAGCATTCCTGTTGGATGCTGGCGAGTGTTCCTGCGTGGAGCTCCGTCGATAGATGTCACCCATATGTGAAGACTGAATTCCTGCTTGTTCTTGGAGATACATGTTCAAAATTGGGTCGAATAAGACCAGGGGTTCATAAGAAATAAGCCCCCCCCCTCCAAATAGCTCAATGTGTTTGTGGGAAAAGGCATTCTAGCATTAAGTCCGTATTGGCAACAAGTCAAGTCAAGTCCGTATTGACAACACCACATCCGAACCCTTCCAGCAGAAACAGGGCGTACCGCAAGGCTCCTCCCTGTCTGCTCTGCTCTTTAATATCTATATGCAACCAATCTGTGACATTACACGTTCTTTTGGCATATGTACGCAGACGATGTGCTGCTATTCACACCCATAACTGTCACATGCCCGGAATATACAGTGTTAATTAACTGCTTCAACGCTATAACGGATTGGCTACTCAATCAGAACCTCCGTATAAATTAAAAAAAAAACAGAAGTCCTAATAATCACAAGAAACAGATCTTTCTCACCTCCTCCAACACTAAAGGTCAGAGACGCAGAACTCCCAGTCAAAGCCAATATACGCTACCTAGGAGTGATACTGGATCAGCAATTGAACTTCAAGGATCACATAAAACACACTGTAAAAGCTATCTACTTCAAGATCAAAACCCTATGGCACTTGAGACCTATGATGGACCCCGATGACTTCCGCACCATCTTCCATGCGCTAGTCACACCTCACTTCGATTATGCTAACATAATATTGCATGGCCTCCCAAAGACCCTCAACCCTCTACAGTTAGCTATGAACGCAGCAGCTCGTGTCCTTTGCGGAGCCTCAAGAAGTGACCACATCTCCCCCATTCTAAAAGAACTCCATTGGCTTCCAATAAGTTGTAGAATCTTATATAAGGCCCTTCTCATAACCTTCAAGGCCTTTAACAAAATGTCACCTGCATCAATTTCAGACCTAATCGCACACAACGCAAACGACAGATCTAGGAGATCCCTAACTGCAGACATGCTAATTATACACAGTGATTCTACAAAGCTTAACCAGACAACCATCAATAGGGCATTTGTGAACTTTGCCCCTAGGTGTTGGAACAAACTCCCTCCCAGCATTAGAGCGATCAGGGACCTTAGGCAGTTTAGAAAATCCATCAAACACCACCTTTTTCTCATGCATTTTACTCATCTAGATATCCCCCCCCCCTTCGCCCTTCCCCACCCTCACATTTCCTAATCTCTGTTAGCTGGTTGCATAGAACTACTACGAGCGAGTACCAACATGTAAAGTACTAGAAATGTAAATAGTTTTCCCCAGTTTACCTCCATGTTAATACCCTGTTATATGTAAACGAAGGTCATATTCAAATTACCAAGTGTTATATTGTTTCAATGTGAACCGCACTGATGACAAAGAGCGCGGTATATAAGAAATGTTAAATAAATAAATAAATAAATGAATGCACAGAAATGTACATATAAAGAAACACTATGTTAGGAAATTTTTTTCTTCATTTTTCTGTTTTTATTAAAGGAATCAGGCACAGATATATACAACCAACACAATATCACCACAATCTTGAAATTCCTCACATTTTCCCCCCCACTCCCACCCCCTCCCCCCCATATAAACATTTACACAATCCCAAATGGTGTAACGTGACCACACTTTCGGTCCTTCTCCACCACCCTGCCTTCGTTATCCCTTCCCAAAACAGTGAGCTCATACCTGTCTCCTTGGCCTTATCCCCAAATACCCTCCCTATCCCCAAACCAGGATCTCCTCCCACCCGGGGATGTCTCTACCCCGCCTACCCCCTGTATTCTCCCTCACTCCCCCTCCATCCCTTCCGCTTCTCTCCATCTAAGATAGATCCCCCAAGTGCCCTGATAATTCCGCCTACTATTTTGGTGCAATGCTGCAAAGCGATATATTGTACAAAATCTCTCCACTCTCCCCTACACTTCCCCCAAAGTGGGTACACTCGCTGAGCGCCACCTACACGCAAGCAATTGCCGGGTCGCAGTGCAGACCACTCTATACCAGGCTTTTCCCATCTCCACATCCGCTACATTCAGCAATGCTAGGCAAGGCCCCAACTGAATCATTTCCCCACATACCAGTTGCATCCAATGCATGATGCCTTGCCAAAGAGGGCCCAATAAGGGACACCCCCCACCAGATATGTAGAAAGGTCCCCATCTCCCCACAACCCCAAATCCCACTCCCTGTTCAATGTAATGACCAGACATATGCATTTTGTCGGATGTTTTTTGTTACATGTAAACCGCGCTGATTGCAAATAGTGCGGTATATAAGAATTGTAAAATAAATAAATAATAAATAACCCCTCCAACATTCTGCCCCCCTCCTTGCCATTTTTGTAATCTCTGTGGAGTCAGGTACCAGCGATACAACATTTTGTAATTATGTTCCGAAATATTGCTTGAAATCACCCCTTTAAGCAGCCCCTTGCAAACTCGCTCCCACTGTTCCCCCCTCCCGGTGTTTATGAAGATCCTTCTCCCAGGCCTTACAATGGGCCCACTCATCCCCCTTTTCCATCTCCATAGCTTTGTATAATCTGGATATAAGACCTTTAATCTCTCTCCTCTCAAACAGCTCATCTATCTCTGCTCCTTGGGGCCCATTGCCCCGCTGTGCTACCTCCTTACTGTAATGCAGGGCTTGAGTGTATCTATATCGATCCGTGTCTGGCAACTGGTATTCCTCTTGTAACTCCGCAAAGGTCACCCACTCACCGCTCACTTTAAATTGCCCTACTTCCCGCAAACCCATCTCACTCCACCGCTTGAAACCTGGGTCCATTATTCCAGGCAGAAATTCTAAGTTCCCCACTAGTGGGATGAACCTCGATCCCCCAGACGCCCCATACCATTTCCTTTGCCATTTCCGCCAGTACCGCAGTGTAAGCGTTACGTGGGGGTTCACCCTCTCCCCTCTGAAAGCCTCCCCCCTAATCCAAATCCTCCCTCTCAAATCTCTCTCATTCCTCCTCTCTCTTTCTATGAGCACCCAATCTGTCGAACCCCTCACATCCCACTCAAAAACTGCCCGTACCCTTGCCGCCTCATAATACCTAGACAACAAAGGTACTCCCATTCCCCCAATATGCTTGCTTGCACCTAAAATATTTTTCCCCACCCGTGGCCTCCGACCCTTCCATATATACTTCACCACCCTATCCTGAAGCTTCTTCAAGAATCTTAGGTACTTCCACTGGTAGATTCATAAATAAATATAATAACCTGGGGACCAGTACCATCTTGACCAAATCACGTCTACCAAGCCAGGACACTTCGTATCTGCCCCAATCATCCAACTCCCAAAACATTTTATTCTTGGCTTGAATATAATTCGCCCGAAAAAACCATCCCTTGTGGGTGTTACCTGCACTCCCAGATATCTAATACCATTCTCTGCCCATCTAAAATGAAAATCCCGCCGCAGTTGCTTCTCTTCCTCTTTACTTAGGGTTACATTCAATATTTCCGACTTAGTGGCATTCATACGAAATCCCGACACCTCACCATAGTCGGTAAGTTCTTCTTGAATTGAGTCTGAGATAAAAAATAACACATCTGCAAACAGAGAAATCTTATGTTCACTACGGCCACCCCTAACCCCCGCTATGTCCTCCCTGTCCCGTATCCTCTGTGCCATTGGTTCCAAGGACAGAATAAATAACATAGGAGACAGAGGGCAGGTCCTGTCTCGTGCCTCAAAACAGTTCAAACCCCCTGGTTATATTACCATTTATTTTTAAACATGCCATTGTCCTCCGATATATGCTTTTAACCCAGCTCAAGAAATTCCCCTGAATGCCCATTTCCCCAGTACTCCCAATAAAAGCTCCTAATTCACTCTATCAAAAGCTTTTTCAGCGTCTACAGCCAACAAAGCTATCTTTCCCCCTCTCTTCTCCCCCCCCCCCCCCCATATAACATTTAAAGCCCTTCGAATATTATCTGAGGTGTATCTACCCGGAACAAACCCTGACTGATTCGAGTGTACTAATTTCCCCAGTAGCGGTCCCAACCGGTTCGCCATAGTTCTGGTAAAGATTTTAAAATCTCCCCCCAGCAGTGATATGGGCCGATATGCACCGCACTCTGCGGGGTCTTTGCCCTCTTTGTGCAAAATACTAATACCTACCATACGTAGAGAGGGTGGCATCTCTTTTCCATTACCAACAGAATTATACATTCGCACCAGCGGCCCCACCAAAACACCAGCAAAGGTCTTATAAAATTGGTTCGTAAAGCCATCCAACCCCGGGGCCTTATGCTTCTTCAGCCCTTTAATCACAGCCAACACTTCTTGCTCTCTAATGGGCTCTGATAACTCCTCCGCCTCTTCCTTTGACAGTCTGGGGAGCTTAACCTTACCCAGGTAAGCCTGTATCTGCTCCTTCTCCACCTGCGGTTCCGGGGTATACAATTTCTGATAAAATTGAATAAATCTTTCCTCAATATCCTTCCCTGCCATAACGCTATCCCCTTTTCGTCCTTTATACTAGTTATTATATTCCACGTGCTTAATTTATGGACTTTCCGGGCTAACATCCATCCTGCCTTATTGCTAAACTCAAAGCTCTTCTGGTTCAACATGTTAAGTTTACACCTAATCTCCTGCATCTGCAATTCACTTAAATCCCCTTTTAACTTTCCTAATTCCTGAAAAGCTTTTGGGGCTTCCCACAGCGCATGCGCGCTGCCTTCCCGCCTTCCTTACCAGCTCTCTTCAGTTCGAGTTTATAGCTGAGACAATAGAGAGAGGAAAGGAAGGTAGATAGATAGAAGATACAACTCCTAGGGGAGGTGGGTGGGTTGTGAGGACTAATTCCTGCTGTTCCCAGAGATCACCTGTTACAGGTAAGTAACTGTGCTATCTCCAGGAACAAGCAGGAATAAGTCCTCACATATGGGGACTCCCTAGCTAAGATGCCTGGGACATCCCCCTCCAAGGGTAAACCATCTTCGTATGGATCTCAGGCATCCATTCAGGGAAGGTGGGCAGGAGTTGCTTAAGTATGGAACAGGTGTTTGAGGACAGCCTGACCAAACAAGGCATCCCGGCGGGAGTCCTTGTCCAAACAGTAATGGGCTGTGAAGGTATGAACCGAGGCCCAAGTGGCTGCTTGACAGATCTGATCGATGGATACAGAGTGAAGATGAGCCATAGAAGTAGCCATGGCTCTCACATTGTGAGCTGTGACATGGCCTTCCAGAGAAATATTCTTACTCTGGTAAGCAAAAGAAATACACTGAGCAATCCAATTGGAAAGTGTACGTTTGGAGACTGGAAGTCCCAAATGAGAAGGATCAAAAAACACAAAAAGTTGGGAAGACTTTCGATGTGGCTGAGTCCTGTTGAGGTAAAAGGCGAGAGCTCTTTTACAGTCAAGAGTATGAAGGTTCCTCTCTGCACTGGATGCATGAGGAGCCGGAAAAAAAAAAACCAGGTAGATATACCTCTTGATTAAGATGAAAAGGCGAGACCACTTTGGGCATAAAGTGGGGATTCGTCCTAAGGACCACCTTATGATGAAATCTGGTATAAGGTGGATTAGCCACCAAAGCCTGCAGTTCACTGATGCGGCGAGCCGAAGTGACTGCAATAAGGAAAAGAACCTTCCAGGAAAGAAAGTTTAGGGAGGTAGAAACCAAAGGTTCAAAAGGTGGCTGCATAAGCTGACCCAGAACTAGGTTTAAGTCCCATGCCACCGGAGGTGGGCGGATGGGAGGCTTAGTTAGGGTCAGGCCTCTCATGAATCTGGCAATAAGAGGATGAGAGGAGACAGGTTGTCCATTTATAGGTTTCAAAGATGCTGCAATAGCACTTAAATGGACTCGTACTGAATTCGTCTTGAGGCCTGCATTGGAAAGATGCAGGAGATAGTCTAATAGAGAATGCAAAGGAAGTGCTAGAGGGTCAAGACCCTGTTGAGCACACCAAATGGAAAAAACGTTTCCATTTAAAAGCATAGGAACGCCTGGTAGAGGGTTTCCTAGAAGCATAAAGTATATCTTTCACTGGTTGAGAAAGACTATAATCATGCAGGCTTAAGCCTTCAGTAACCAAGCCTGGAGATGTAGGGACTTGGGGTTTGGATGCCACAAAGTCCCCTTCTCCTGAGACAGAAGGTCTGGCGCAGCTCCCAGGTCCAGGGAGGAGTCCTGGGAGAGCTGTAGAAGTAGAGGGAACCACACTTGGCGTGGCCAGCGTGGAGCTATGAGGATCATGGATCCGTGATCCCTCTGTAGTTTGAACAGAGTCTTGGGAATCAAAGGAATGGGTGGAAAAGCATACAGGAATTCCTGACCCCAATGCAGGAGAAAGGCATCGTTGGCCTGAGCTCCCTGACACGGAATCCTGGAACAGAACCGGGGAAGTTTGGCATTCCACGGACTTGCAAAGAGGTCTATGTCCGGGGTCCCCCATTCCTGGAAGATTCAGTGTATTTGGTCCATATGCAGGGACCACTCGTGTGGAAACAGAACTCGACTGAGTGTCTGCCCGAGAGTTTTGAACTCCTGGAAGATACACTGCCAGAAGATGAATTTGATGCTCTCTGGCGAAGGCCCATAATCTGAGAGCTTCGTTGCAAAGCGACAGAGAGCCCGTCCCTCCTTGTTTGTTGACATAAAACATGGCTACCTGATTGTCTGTCTGGACTAGGACAGTCAGGTTGACAAGGAGGGTGTGGAAGACTGTGAGGGCAAGGAAGGTTGCTCGCAGTTCCAAAAGGTTGATGTGAAGGGTGGTCTCCTGGGGAGACCAGGTGCCCTGAGTGGAGAGGTGTTGGAGATGAGCTCCCCACCCTGTTTGGGAGGCATCTGTTGTGAGGGTTGCTTGGGGCAACGAAGGTTGGAAGGGGGTCCCCAACAACAGATTTTTGGAGGATGTCCACCACTGGAGAGACCAAAACAGACGTTTTGAGGTGAGTACTTGGTCTGAGAGCAGTCCCGATGCTTGAGACCACTGGGTGGCCAAAGTCCATTGAGTTGCCCTCATATGAAGACGAGCATAGGGCACCACATGGACCGTGGAGGCCATGCGGCCCAGAAGTTGCAGCATTTCTCTGGCTGACAAGTGACTTCTGGACTGAGCCTGGGAGGCCAAGCTGATTAGCCGTTGGCCTCGGACCAGAGGGAGGTAGGCTGCAGTGGTGGAGTCCAAGTGGGCCCCTATGAATTCCAGGGACTGAGTAGGGATGAGTTGGGACTTGGGAATGTTTACCACAAGTCCCAGATATTGAAGAATACGCCTTGTGCGGTCCAAGGAAATCTGGGCTTCTGACTGAGATGGAGCTCGGATGAGCCAGTCGTCCAGATATGGGAAGACGAAGATTCCCATGCCTCTTAGAAATGCGGCTACGACTGCCATGCATTTTGTGAATACTCTTGGAACAGAGGCGAGACCGAAGGGAAGTACTCTGTATTGGAAATGTTTTCCCTGGAACAGAAATCGAAGATATTTTCTGTGGGATGGATGGATGAGTATATGAGTGTACGCATCCTTGAGATCTAGAGAACAAAGCCAATCCTGACTCTGAAGGTATAGAAGGAGAATGCCCAGAGAGAGCATTTTGAATTTCTCCTTGAATAGAAACTTGTTCAATTCTCTCAGATCTAGGATAGGTCTGAAGCCCCCTGTCTTCTTTGTTATGAGAAAATAAGGGGAGTAGAACCCTAACCCCTGTTGAGGAAGAGGAACCTCCTCTGTTGCCCCTTGGGCAAGGAGAGAGGAGACTTCCTGACCCAACAGGGTCAGAAGAGATGGGGGAGAACTGAATTGCCTCACCATGGTATGGGGAGGAAGGCTGGAGAAATGAAGTTTGTAGCCCTCTCTGATGATAGAGAGGGTCCATTGCTCTGATGTTATTTGCTCCCATCTGGGAGCAAAGTGAACTAACCTTCCAGGTATGGTGAGAGGCTCTGGTTGTTCCAGAGCCAGAAATGGTAAGTTCTCTAGGGGCAAGTCAAAACCCCTGAGGGGGTTGAGCCTGCTGGGGTGTAGCAGACACTGCAGACTTTGACTTTACTTGCTTAAATTGCTGACGTTTAGCAGCAAAGCGAGGCTGAGAAGATTGTTGGCCAGTATTTGTGGAAAATCTGGCCTTCTTATAGTAAGGCCTTTTAAAAGACTTCTTTTTGGCAGGAGTAGAAGTAGACTTAGAAAGTCTATCTAGAGTGGCATTTTCTGCATCCATTTGAGCAGCTTTAATTTGCCAGTCTTCACCAAATAAGTTCTCACCTGTACAAGGCAGATTCCTTAGGCCATCCACAACCCAGGGTTCTAGGTCAGAAGCCTGGAGCCAAGCAAGACGTTGGGGTGCAACAACAATTCCCGAAGCCCTGCCAGCAACCTCAAAGGAATCAAAGGCTGCCCTGTTGGAAAACTTGGAGACCTCTGAAAGTTGTGTCACCACAGAAGTGAAGTCCTCCTTTTTATCCTCAGGGATAAAGGGGCAAAATGCCGTACCTTTAGGGCAAGTTCTCTGAGAAACATGCCCATATAAAGGCTGTAAGAATTGATCCTGGCTATAAGCATACTAGCCTGGAAGATCTTTCTACCAAAAGAGTCAAGGGTCTTACATTCTCGCCCTGGAGGGGTAGAAGAGTGCCTTTTGGGACTCTTTATCTTCTTCATAGCAGACTTCACCACAATGGAGTGGTGAGGCAGCTGAGTTTTTTGAAACCCAGGAGAAGGAGGGACCCGGTACATGGTGTCCAACCTACGAGAATGAGGAGACAGAGTTAGAGGAGTCTCCCACAAATCCATCAAGTGTTCTTGAAGGATTTCATGGATAGGCAGAGTAACTGCCTCTTTAGGAGCTTTAGAGTATCCTAAAATATCCAATTTTTTTGATCTGGGTTTCTTTTCAGAAGATGTAGCAATAGAAGTCCTTTAGCTACATCAACAATGAAATCCTGAAAGGATAAATCCTCTGGAGGAGACATCGCCCTCTTTAGAGAAGAGGGCTCCTCAGGAAGATCAAACTCAGCAGAGTCATCAGAGGAATTGAACTCATCAGAAGAATCTGAGTATTCTCTCTGTGCTTGCAATGCACGATACGCGTACCGATCGATATCGAGACCGGGCGTATCGGGCATGGGATTGGTATCGGGCAAAAGCCTGAATCCAGCAAGTGGAACCGATCGACGCTTGGAAGTCGATGGTCTCGGTTCCGGTGTGGATACCGGAACCGGGGTCGGTATCGATGGAATCGGTACCGAGGGCGTCGCAGCCTTAATGAAAGCCAGAACGGCCTGCTGCATGGTCTGGACAGTATTGCCCATGGACGCCACTGCTGCCTGGATGTCGGTACCGGTATCGACCGGTACCCCAGAGCAGTCTAACAGGTGATCAGTCGAGGCCGTGCCATCGATGTCAACCTGTAACCCCATAGGTGATGCTTTGGAGGCCGGAGCCTCCCGCCGGGGTTTTTTGGTGTGGGCAGAATCCTCGAACTCAAGATTGAGAGCCTCTCGATCTTTTGAAAGAGATTTGCTTTTAGAGGATTTGCCCACAGAAAATTTGGTTACCTGAGATCCATCCGGAGAGGAAGACCTGGATGACTGTGATGCTGGATTATCTGAAGCAAACAGCACATGGAACTTGTTGGCCCGGTTCTGCATACCACGTTTAGACATCTGGGAGCAGAATGGGCAGTCCGGTATGGAGTGGTCAGGTCCCAAACATTTAAGACACCATTCATGGGTGTCTGAGAGAGAAATAACAGCACTGCACTTGGTACACTTTTTAAAACCAGGAGCTGGCTTCTCCATGAGGAGAATTAGTGTAGGCCTGAAGGCCTAGCAAAAGTTACCACGTTGTGCTGAAATAAAAAAAGTTTTTTTTTTTTTTTTTTAAGAAATAAAGAAAGAGACCGGCAGTACCGGTTTTGGTATGGGGAAGGCAGGTACGCGGTCAAAAGAAACAAATTAAAATAACAATTTCTTCAGCGGTGACAGGAACACGACCTGCTGGCTCCGCGTAAAAAGAGAAACTGAAGAGAGCTGGTAAGGAAGGCGGGAAGGCAGCGCGCATGCGCTGTGGGAAGCCCCAAAAGCTTTTCATCTGAAAGGCTGGGGAGCTTTCCCGCGCCGGCTCCGTCGGTTCCGACGTACCCATATGTGAGGACGTATTCCTGCTTGTTCCTGGAGATCCGATATATGTATGTGCGTGCATTTCTATCTCCATCTATAAAAACGCATACAAAAAAAATGCTGTTCTGACTTCGAAAGTGGTCTCACAAGCACTCTTATACAGAGAACATGCAAGGTCCAGTCACCTTCATAAAAAAAGAGGGACAGCGAGTGCTTTCTGAAAGCAATTCACGAGTCCGCTAACATTATAAATAAGATTAGGAACGTGGGAAAGGAAATCTCAGCCTACTATGTCATCTAGGAGCTGAAAACCTAAGCTTCCATTTCTAATATTGGGAATTACGGATAAAGCCTGTTTACTTGTGCATTAATGAGAGATGTAGGCGTAAACACATCCGATTCGCTGAGGCCTGTGTTCTGATTTATAACCCCAGTATATGCCTTCCTTCTCTCTCGCTCTCCCCAGCTGCTACCGGCTGATCCTGTTCTGAAGGCGATTAGGACAAAGCTGTCTGGCTCTTGACAGCAGAGCCCTCAGTTTCAGCAGCACAGCATGGGAATAGCACTCTGTGATCCCACACAGAGAATGCTCCTTTGCAGGACAGTGGAGATTCAGCGCAGTTCCTGCAGTTCTCAGCTAGCCAGTCTCACCAGAAAGGCGTGCTACGCATATAGGCACTTGACAATTGCACAATGTAGAATTTGATCAGAATTCCGCACAGGGACCATGAGGCAGGGGCTGTGGTGATAGCAGCAACAGCAGCTTTCATAGTTTCACAGCCCCCCCCCCCTCCAAACTCTACACTTATGGCAGTGAGGAGGAGAGAAACTGCATGTTAGGCCACATCTTTCTCTTCTGCTACCCTAGGCCTGACTGCCTATTTAAAATGCACAGGACACTACATACAGACTCTAGACAGCAGGGGAGGAGGACACAACCCATTGTATAGCTGCTCTCCTTTTTCTCTTGCCACCCCTTGGCATGGGAGGCCAGAGAGCGAGTGAGTGAGCAAGAGCAAGCTGGAAGCGTGTGTGTGCGCGCGCATGGGGAAGGGGGTGGGGGAGTCAAGTGTGTGTTCTGGAAGGTGGTGGGAAGAGAGAATTTGGGAGAAGACAGAAAGAACTGGTGAGGGTGGGAAGAGAAAGAGCAAGCTGCTGGTTTTGCTGGGGGAGGGGGGTTGAGGAACTACGGGACAGAGAAAGCAGCAGTGGACAAACCTGGTGGAGGGGGCAGAGAAACTGCCAGGAGGCGGGGGAAGATAATTAAGCCTAAGCAGATGTTCAAGCTTAGCTGGGGACAGAGAGAGCTGGGGAGAGTGACCTAGAGGAAAAACAACCTGAAATGAAAATTACATACTTGTTAACACAGACAGTACACTTCTCTTGGCTATTTTTAATTATTTTAAATTCATTCAACCTCCTTAATTCGGCATTCATTAGGATAAAAGACCAAAGGTCTACAGAGTAGAGCTGTGCTCCAATTGCCTAACAACTCTCTCATGCTAGATGCACGTTTCTCATAGATACAAAGTGGTAAAAGCCTCCAGCAGAGCAGGCCTTCTTCATGATAATTTGGGAAAAGGAGAAACCTGCCTTCTATGTATCTGCATCCAGTTCCGCAGGGGTGAAAAACCACACCCCCTTACCATCCCCAAATAACCTGAGTTACTGTTGTAGTCAGAACTATTTCAGTTGTCAAAAATGTTCCCTAATGTCACCGTATGAGATAAAATAGATATCAGTACTCTTTGAGGACGGGATATTTTATTATCCCTTCATCTTAAAGGATACCCTCGTTTTCTTTGTAGTGGATTTAGTTCTTGAACATGTAGTTTCCTCCCACTTTATATCTCTGGCCAAAATAGAATGCTAATACATCAAAGCTTGCTTTGGGCTCAGGGTTCAAGTGACTACCTCACAAGTCCTGGTTTTTGTAGACACTGCTGGCCAGAATATGGTGGTATTTAGGACTTTTCACCTTCCCCCTCCCCCCCTGCTACCCTTTCCCCACCTTCTGAGTGCTGATGTTTCTCTACCCTCTGCTCCCTGTGCTATTTTCTCTCTGTTATGTCTGTTGTATTCTTTCCCTCTACTATTCTATCCCCTACTCTTAATTATGGCGTTCTTTTCCTTTTCCAGCAGCCTTATTTTTGATATTGTGAACCACTCTGTGCCCCCGTGGTATGAGTGGTATATAAAATGTGTTAATAAAGATAAAGACTGTGTGTTTCAGTGTTATTTTTAGAATCATCTACACTTTTAGCACTGGCTTTTTTGTGTTTCTGAAATACAAAAAGTTTATATTTTTGTTCTAGTGCAATTTGTTAGAAAATGATTTCACAATTCTCTTAGTTTTAGAATCAGGTTGTCTTTTCATAGTTTTTTCATGGTCCTTTGGTGCCAGAACGAGCCCCTTTAAAACACCTGGTGAAGTTTTGTTCAGTTTCTTAGCTCTTTCAAGCACAGACACTCATGGTGAGACGTCCTAGGCCTTTCTCTTTAGTGCCTGTACCGTTTTCCTGCAAATCTCTTAGTGTGCTATGTTTGCAATCATAACTTTGATTTTTATATAATGAAGACTATTCCTGTTTATTTTTAGTGAGATCTTTAGCAAAAGTATCATTGGCTCTGCACACGTTTGTATTTTTAAGTGGATAGCCAGTAAATTCCTGTTACTATTTCACATACAGACTGCGTTTTGTTTTCAGTTTATGTTCACAAATGCTTATAGATTCATGGTAGCAGATGCCATTGTCATGGGTACAAAATGCCTTTTAATGATATTCACACTATTCATTTTACCACCAATCCCCCGGTGTTTTTATCTATTATTTTTATTATTTATGGTTCAAAACTTTTACTTATGGTCATGTACCTTTTTATTTGCTTGCTTTATTGGTTCATTTTAGTATTTAGATATTTAGTTGTACTTTTGTTTGTGAGGTAATATATTCATTGGGTCCCTCATATATATGTTTTCAGTGTTTATATTGTTTACTTAATATGTTTGTTTGTGTTGGAGATTAACCACATACCCCCGACAAAGGCAAAGGTTGCCGAAACACTGCTAGTGTTGGGGTGTTATCAATAAAGTCCGTGCTGGTATCCTTGTTCCTTTGTGTTCCCTCTTGGCTTTTGCAAGGGAACGTGCCTTCCTTTGAACAATACAAATGAAACCAGAACCACTTAAGGAGGCATCACTGAACCGAATAACTCCCAACAATAACGCAACCACCACTAGCCAAACACTTTGGGAGGATCTGAGGCTCCTAAATACATGCTAACCTACCGGCTAAAAGAAACCAGAGTAA
Source organism: Ichthyophis bannanicus (assembly GCA_033557465.1). Lineage (NCBI taxonomy): Eukaryota > Metazoa > Chordata > Amphibia > Gymnophiona > Ichthyophiidae > Ichthyophis > Ichthyophis bannanicus. Next base: position 242,790,420 of record CM066042.1, on the reverse strand, counting down.
TTTAGGTTTCCCACCTAAGAGGGTTGATTGATGAAAAAAAATATATATATATGGTTTTCCCAGCCCCTGGAAAAACCCTGAAATCCAAAAACTAGCCATGCATTCCGGCTAAGCCCTGAGAGAAAACAGAGCTCACCTCACAGCACATGCAGCCAAATTGGCCACGCACCTTCTCCTCAAAAATAAAAATAGTCTGAGCAAAGAAAAAACAGTGCAAAAACTCAAGATGGCCGCTTCTGCGCCAAAAATGCCCGTCAATCTCAGAGAGCCCAGCTTTGAGAAAAAAAAAACCCGCCAAACGTCCTGCAAGATAAATGAAAATAAAGGAAAGTAAACCTTCTGAGAAGGCAAGAAAGAAGCTAACCAGAAGACCAAACTCTCACCAAAGGAAGCTCAAAGGGAAACTGCAGAAGGACAGACAGTCCCCCAACTAAAGGGAGTGGCGGCCCACTATACCTCAAGCCGCATCAGCCCGTACTTCCCCCAGGAGCCAGCAGCCGACAGAACCGCAGGAAGTGGCCTCCTCTCCACCCAAGGAGATGTCAGCCAGATTCAATGAAGCATCTTGTCCCTGTCCAAACTTGGAGACAAGAACGTGAAGACCAAGAGAGTCCCCAGAGCCGATGGAAAAAAACGCCCCAAAGATCTCGAAACCAAAGAAAACAACTAAAAGGGCCGACAAAGGGAAATTAAGGTGGGAGGAGGACAAAAGGAAAAGGGAGCCGACACGGTCTCCCTCTATGACAGCAGACTCACTGCGACCCCACACACAAAGAGTGCCTGAAAAAAGCTCTCCCCCCACTCAAGGGTATGTCAGCAGCAATCCCCCATAAGTAATATTGGCTCCCCCCTTCCCCTCTAATTAGTTTCTCTTTCTGCTAAACAGCCACTGTCCCCCATTAAATGTGGACAAATGCGAAGTTATTAAATGTTACCACAATGCTTTCTTGGAAGTTTGATGCAGTCTTGCCACTGCTGTTTGGGTGACTGCTTTAGTTGCTGCCAATAGCTTTTGAATTCTTATTCCTTGGGGTGGTGCATTTTTTGTTTTTTGGGGGGGGGGGTTAAGATTTTGATTATTTGATATCCTGCCTTTTGTGCAGCAACAAGGCAGTGTACAAAACCAAAATATAAAAACAGAACATGAGAAAATAATTAAAACTAAAATATACAAGACATAGAAAATGGAGAAATGCAATGATTTAAAATCAGAAAACATACACAGAACAAAACCCAAAGAGATACTTAAAGTCTCCTCTGGTAAGTTTTTGCAAATATTCCATTAGAAGTGTTATTCCTACCTATTTTGTGTCCCAAATGTATTTCCCTACACTTATTCACATTAGATCTCCAACTGCTAGTTATCTCCCCATTTACCTAATATCCAAGCCCGCACTGGTGTACATTTACAGCATGTCAAAATGTGGTGTCATATCAAACCACCATTTATTCATTTCTCTGGACCACTGCTAAACACACTACACAATAATCCCAAGCATAGACTCTTGTGGGGACCCACATGTCATCTTTTTGGGTGCATTTCCCACTATGAATGCAAGAGAATATTTATCATGATCGCTCCCTTCAGTCTGTCCATACACATGCACCAGGGGTGCTCTGTGTCTGGATTGTCTATAATTTGGTAGAAAGCTTTTGTTGAAGTGCCAAGATGCATGCCAAATTATAGTCACATTCATCCAGTGCCATAGTCTTTACTCCCAATCTTTGAGGGCTGCCAAAGGGCCAGGTTTGCAGGATATTCCTAATGAATATGCATGAGAGAGATTTACATACAATGGAGGTAGTGGACATAAAACTCTCATATGCATATTAGGAATATCCTGAAAACTTGATCTGTTGGTGGTCCTCAAGAACTGGGAGTGAATGAAGACCAAGGTTTAAGAAGGTCTAGTTGTGGGAAACAAACTTAAAACACAGGAAGCCTATGAAATGTGCCCTCTGTGTTATACTGTAAGCAAACACTTCCCCAACTTGTTTGAATTAAAAATGTTCCATTTATTCTTATAGCTTCCTCTTTCATTACTATTACTACTAATCATTTGTATAGTGCTAAAACACATATGCAGCACAGTACAGGGACCACAGAGGCAGTGTTCTTAACCCATTTTCAAATGTTACCTTCCGCCAGCCTCGTCATGACCATATTACCTTGCTTCTCAAGTCACTTCATTGGCTCCCTATCCGTTTCCACATCCAGTTCAAACTTCTCCTGTTGACCTATAAGTGCATTCACTCTGCAGCTTCTCACTACCTTTTCTCTCTTCTCTCTCCCTATACCCCTCCTCGGGAACTCCACTCTTCTGGCAAATCACTTCTATCTGTGCCCTTCTCTTCTATTGCTAACTCCAGACTTCAATCCTTTCACCTTGCTGCTCCGTATGCCTGGAACAAACTATCTGAGTCTGTACGTCAGGCGCCTTTTCTGACCCTTTTCAAATCCAGGCTGAAAACTCACCTCTTAGCTGTTGCTTTTGGATCTTGACTCATCTGATCTCCTTGTTTCTTTACCTTTACCCCTTGTTTTTCCCTGTCTACACCTTCTGTATTGTCTGTCTTGACTAGATTGTAAGCTCTGATGAGCAGGGACTGTCTCTTACATGTCTGTGCAGCGCTGCGTACGACTTGTAGCGCTATACAAATGCTCAGTAATAGTAGTAGTAGTAAACTCTGTCTTTCTTTCTTAATATGGAAAAACAGTTTTTCATGACACAAAATACTTTTTGAGATAACTACATAGTCCATCATGCTTTCTATATGGTTTGCTACTAACACTCAAAATGCCTATAAGAGTCAAGAAATAAATTGCAGAGGAGACTTTTTTTTTTTTACACACTGCACTAACTCAATATATGTGACCAGTTTTCCAGAAGTTAGTCTTCTTCACAGGAGCGGCCCAAAGGGGAGGGGGGTGGGACCATGTGCGGAGACTCATTGTGGGGGTCTCATTTGCACAAGGAGCCTCATTTGCATAATGTTAACATTTGACATGTTTTGTATACCGCCTTTTCCTTCAATCAAAGCGGTTTACAACATACTACAAAGGTCATACAAAGGCAGGGAGGCCATGCACCACCTTATCATTACATCAAAGTGGTTGGAAGTGAGACTACATAGCACAGGGAATGACAGTTAATTGTATTGTAATGTATGTATTAACATAGTCATACCTTCAAACAGAGTTACCAACTATATAGCAAGGAGCAGATGTTTCTTTTGCCTCGCACGATCCAACGCCTAAGGGCCACACCAAATGGCCCTCTGGCGAGGCCCTCAGGCGCGGGCCCACAAGGCGCGGGGGCGCCCCTGCAGTGACAGTTTAAAAGTTCTTCCCTCGCGATCCACTTAGCAGGGGGAGGGAGCATTTACAAACAGCTGCTCTTGATGGCTTCTGCTCTCCTGCTACTGTGCACGCCTCTTAATGAGTGTCTAGATAAAGACTGCCAGATTTCTACATTACTATACTCCAGTGCCAACCGCCAGGCACATTAGGAAGTACAACAAACACTGCCAATTTAGAACCCATAGCAAACCCACCATATCATAACGGCACTACCAGGACTCACAAAGCACCAAACCCTATCTATCAAAAGGCAACACTGCAAATATGAAACCAATAAATCTCAGAGAACAATACATCCCCTACTGGGGAAAGAGAACAAGTGGCACTGTCAAATTGAAACTACATGAACAGAATACCTCAGCTCGGTTACACATGCAGAACAGACCATCAGCAAACAAAGAACAAGGGATCACAATTTAGAAATAGGAAGACAATAATTAAACTGGGAACCCCAAAAGCCAAACTTGGAATGTACAACACTGGAGAAATAAAACTATAAATTAATTTCCTCTTGTACTAAACAAAGCGCAGACGTTAATGTACATTTCCCAGAGCTGACATATTCCAGCTAATAAATTCAAAATAAAAAAGTATTTTGCTACCTTTTGTTTGAACATTTTATTTTTCAGTTGCAGTTGCTCCAGTCACTTTTCTGGTTTCTCTGTGTCTTCTGCTAACTCTCCATTGTCTGCTGTCCCAACTGTCCATTCTTCTCTCCTAGTTTTTTTCCTCTCTCTCTATATATATATATATCTGCTTTAACATACTGATATTTCCCCTTTTGCTCTTCCCTCCATTTCTATCTTTATACCTTTATCATCCACTGAAATTTCACCCTCCCATTCTCAATTCCCTCTTACTCTCCCAATACCTGGCCAATTGTAGATTTTTCTTCCCTCCCACACAAAATATCTTTTTCCCCTCTCCATCCTCATTTCCCCAACCCTGTCCCCTTCTAGTCCTCCCCCAGCATCAGCTCCCTTCTAGTTCCATTCTCTCATGTCCCCCCCCCATCAGCCCATTTCCAATCCTATTCCAGCCCCATACTCAGCCCATTTCCAATCTTAGCCCCCCCATACTCAGCCCATTTCCAATCTTAGCCCCCCCCCCCAAAGTCCCATGGCTGGCTTTAGAGGCCCCAGCTCACGTCCCCTATAGCTGCTCCAGGCAGGCTCAGAAACTCCTCCCTACAGCCTCCGAGGTGAAAAGCGCTGTTTTTCTTCACTTTGGCAGCTGTGTTATAATGTAAGTCGCTGGCACGCCAGAGGTCAAAGGACATTACCTGTGTCCCACCACTCAGCGCGCCAGCGATCTACATTAAAACACAGCTGCCGAAGTGAAGAAAAATGGCACTCTTCACTTCGGCAGCTGTAGGGAGGTGTTTCTGAGCCTGCCAGGAGCCACTGTAGAGAGGTGAGCCAGGGCGTGCTGAGAGATAAACAGCATGTGCAGGTTGTTGACGCGGAGCCCTGTGTGAACAACATTCTCACACAATGGATTGACAGTGAAATGAGAGCATTTACATAGAGCTTAAAAAGAACCAAATCAAATACACATGAGATTGTCCACCTGTAAATGACTAGAAGTTGCAGAATACATTACAAATATAGTCCAGTAAAAAGGAGCACAAAATACTTGAAAGCTAAATCAGACTTAAATCCAGTTTAAAAAAAAAGTTGTCGCCTACAAACATTAGCAGACCATTATTTCTAGGTATTCAGGTGGTTTGAATGGAGTATTATCCAACATGCCATTGGCTTGGAAATAAAATTAAACCAAATGTATTAATATCTATAACCATCAGATGTATAGAAACATAGAAACATGACGGCAGAAAGAGACCACAAGACCAATCTAGTCTGCCCTTCCATCTCAACTACAGTAGTCTCCCTTTTTACCTTTACAAATCCTCTGTATTTGTCACATGATTTTTTGGATTCAGATACTATCCTCGTGTCAACCAGCTCCAGTAGGAGACTATCCCATGAATCTACCACTTTTCTGTAAAGAAATATTTCTGCATATTACTCCTGAGTCTATCCTCTTTCACTCTCATCCTATGTCCCCTCGTAGCAGAGCTTGCCTTCAACTGAAAGAGATCCTCCTGTGCATTTATGCCAAAGAGGTATTTAAAGGTCTCTATCATATCGCCCCATCCCGCCTTTCCTCTAAAGTATATAGATTTCAAAGGATGCATTTTACATTTAAACCACAGGGCATCACTGTAGCAAAGCAATGGATATTGCAATACTTCACCATGAGGAGGCTGTACACATAACTAGCAGAAAACTACTGGCTCAGTCACTGTGTCACCACATAGAGCAACCATTAATGAAACAGTGTCAAGTTCAGTCACTAGATTTCACAGTGTAATATACAACAAAGAAAGCGTAGTTACTCACCTGTAACAGGTGTTCTCCAGGGACAGCAGGAATCAGTCCTCACATGCGTGGTCCCTTTCCTGTCCAAGGGTGCCATCTTGCTCAGTCAGATGACACAGCTAGGATGATAGTAAAAATAAAATAATTTTTTACTACCGTCCTGCTAGTTGTGTACAGCCTCCTCAGAGTGAAGCATGGCTATGTCCATTGCCTTGCTACAGTGGTGCCCCTGTGGTTTAAATGTAAAATGCATCCTTTGAAATTGCTATACTCAGGAGTAAAAATTATTTTAATTTTTACTATCGTACTAGCTATGTCATCTGACTGAGCAAGATCGCACCCCCAAAGGCTTTCTTTGAAAGCTGGGGAAATGCTCTGTGGAGGCTCCATCGGCGCCGACGTCACCCATATTTGAGGACCGATTCCTGCTGTCCCTGGAGAACACCCGTTACAGGTTAGTAACTACGCTTTCTCCAAGAACAAGCAGGAAGTCAGTCCTCACATATGGGATTCCCTAGCTCCAGGCTGCCAAGGACCGAAGCACGACAGCACCAATGGTGATTAAGTCTGATAGCTGTGAGTTGCAGAAGGTGAGTCCCCACTGAGAGATTCTGCAGACCCTAGCGTCCAGCAACACTATCACTCCGGTAGCCTGAATACAACAGAGGGTTGGAGGGCAGGCGTTGCCTATACCCTGGGAATATTATGGAGTACTGCCTAGCCAAAGACACGGTCCCTGCAGGACTTGATCTCCAGGCAGTAGTGAGCTGCGAACGTATGAATTGAAGACCATGTGGTAGCCTTGCAGATCTCAGTTACCAGCACTGAGCAGAGGTTGGCCACTGCTGTGGCCATCGCCCTCACGCAATACGCTGTGATCCGGTGCTCAAGGGAGAGGCCAGCTTGCTCATATGCAAGGGCAATACAATCTGCCACCCAAGTGGACAGAGTCACGGGAAGCCCCAGTCTGCTGGTGTCGTAAGACAAGAAAAGCTTTGGAGCTTTGCAATGGGCCAGAGTCCGAAGTACGTACAAGGACAGGGCCTTTTTGCAATCTAGTGTATGAAGCACTAGTTCCTCCCTGATGGCGAGAGGCCACGGGGAGAAGGTGGGAAGGACCACCTCTTGGTTGAGGTGGAAAGGAGGCACCACCTTCGGGAGGAATTTCAGATGTGTGTGGAACACCACCCTTTTCTTATAGAACCTTGTATATGGTGGATCTGCCATCAGGGCCTGGAGCTTGCTCACTCTTCAAGAGGACGTGAGGACCACTAGAAAAGTCACTTTCCATGATAGGTACTGCAGGTAGCAAGTGGCTAGGGGCTCAAAAGGTGGTTTGGTGAGCTGGGTGAGCACCACATTGAGGTCCCACTCTGCCACTGGAGGGCGGAGAGGGGGCTTAGATAATAGGAGGCACCCAAGAAACCTGGAGACTTCAGCCCTGTGTGGGACAGGTGCAGTAAGTATTGGAGCACTACCTGCACATAACAGGCGAAGGGGTTCTCCCCTCTTTTCACATACTAGGCAGAGAACTTCCTCCACTTAAAGGCATGGGCTTGCCTGTTGGAGGGTTTTCGGGAAGCCAGCAGGATCTCCTTGACATCTTTCAGAAGGTTGAAAGGGGTTAGTGCTACCCTTTCAGCAGCCATGCCGTTAGCGTTAGGGACCCTAGGTTGGGGTGCAGAAGTGAGCCCTCCTCCTGGGACAGGAGGTCCGGAGTTTGGCCCAGTGGAACTGGGAGTGCCACCGACAGGGAGAGCAGCAGTGGAAACCAGGGCTGTCTTGGCCACCTTGGGGCAATTAGTATGACTGACACCCTCTCCTTCTGGACATTGAAGAGGGTCCTGGATATCAGGGGGTTCGGTGGGAACACAAACTAGGCCCTTGGCCACGAGATCAGGAAGGCATCTGCCACCACTCTCTCCGGGTGTAGCTGGCATGAGCAGAAGCGAGGCAGCTGCGTGTTGTCTGGAGAGGCAAAAAGATCCATCACTTGCCTGCCCCAGAGGTATAAGAGCCTCTCGACCACCCTGGTGTTCAAACACCACTCATGCAATTGAAGGATTCTGCTCAGCCTGTCCACTAGGCAGTTGTCCTGGCCCAGAAAGTAGACTGCTTGCAAGAGCATGCTGTTGCGAGCTGCAAAGGAGAGGAGGGCCACTGCCTCCTGGCAGAGGGGGTACGAGCCCGTGACCCCTGTTTGTTGATACAGAACATGGTGACCTGATTGTCCATCTGGATCAGTATGGAACGGTGTGGCAGACGATGGCGGAACACTCACAAGGCTAGGAAGCAGCCCCCTGTGGGCTGGTGAAGGTCTCCCGGAGGAGGGGAGGCCCTGCCCTGGAGGGAGGAGTGGTCTAGTGGTTAGGACAAGGTACTTCAGGCCGGAGGGCCGGGGGTTCAAGTCCCACCTGGGGACAGCAATCTCAGGCCGGAGGGAGTGGGATTTCTAGTCCTATAGGCACTCCTTGTGGTCTTGGGCAAGCCCCTTAACCCTCCATTGCCCATGTTCCCTGTAAGTATTAGCGTATGTGTCTCATATCCCCTCATGTTAAATGTATCCCCCAATTGACCGCTTTGACCCGGTGAAAAGCGGGATATAAATACAGATAAATAAATAAAATAAATAAATAAATAAAAACTCCCCCCAGGTTGGGCAGGAGCCAGGGCCTGAGTCTTTGGCTTCTGGGCTCCATTGGCTTGTCTTTTGGGGCGAGAACCCTGTTGTTGGCCCAAGAAGGGCTGGTAGTGTTGACTCTGTTGGACTTGCCCCTTTTTCTTTGGAAAAGGGGGTCTTTTCCCCAATGGTTTCTTACGGGGAAAGGATGAGGTCTTTTCTGAGAGCCTCTGTCGGGTCACCACATCGACCTTGATCTCGGCTGCCTTGTCAGCCATAGGCTTGCTGAACATGTTCTCCCTGGTGCAGGGGATGTCAAGCAGCTTGCTAGGTACATATGACCTAGATTGGCTGGGCTTGATGGACCTTGGTCTGACCCAGTATGGCATATCTTATGTTCTTATGTTGGACCCATTGCTTGAGGTCTGAAGACTGTAGCCATGCTTGGTGCCGGGCACCAATGCTGGCTACTGCTACTCGAACCGCTGACTCAAAGCCATCGTAGGCCACCTGGGAGAGAAACTTAGAGCAGTCCTTAATTCCGGAGGTCAGAGACTGAACTGTTGGAGGGGTTCCCTGGACAGCCCTGCTGAAAACCCAGGAAAATCCTGGGTTAGAGCCTTCAGGAACATGTCCATTTATAGTTCATAGGCCTGGATCAGACACCCCAGCATCGAGCCCTGGTAACACTTGCGCTGAAGGGCATTGAGGTCTTTAGCATCCCTCCCAGAGAGGATGGAAGAGTAGTTCTTCTGGTTCTTAAGCTTTTGCATGGTTGACTCGACAACCATGGAGTTATGTGGAAGCTGGGGTTTGTTGAATGCTTGGCCCTTCCAGACGCGATACATGGCATCAAGGCACTGACTGATCACCGGCAGAGATGCCGGGGTCTCCCACATTCTAAGCAGCAGCCGCTCGAGGATTGTTTGGACTGGCACCGTGAGAGTCTGCTTGGGTGCAGACTCATACTAGAGAATCTCCAGCTCTTCAGTGCATGGGTCTTCCTCTGTCTTGGTTTTCACCAAGAGGGCTCAGGCCACATCCTCCAGAGGGGAATTGTGCCAAGGCGCTGGTGGAGATGGGTCCGAGGGGATGTCTCGGTGCCATCTGGTTTCCGGGGATGCCTCATCATCGGTCTCCCACTTGGAGATGAGGGGTGATGAGAACAAAGCCCTCCGATTCCTTGTCTCAAGGCCGGCACCTTGGTGCTGGGTGCCTCCGGAGGACCTGAGGTTTGAGTTGTGGAAACTTGCCGGGAAGGACTGGATGCCCAGGGAACAGGACCGAGACCTCGATCGGGACCTAGGGCTTACTTGAGGCTGAGCTTGGCTCAACTACCAAGAACTCCATGGCACTCGGGGGGCCCGGACTTCAGGGCAGATGTGGATGAACCAGCCATCATTGCCTTCTGCAGGACCAGGATAGCAGTAATGTTCTGCTTCAGGGCTGCCATTCTGTTTTCCAAGCCAGAAGGCTCCGCAGCTTTCAGCACAGGCATAGAGGATTTTGGGCCTGGCGCTAGCACTCTCGCAAGTGCATCCTCGACAAGGACTACGGTCTCAAGGAACCTCGCATGGTCTCCGTCGGCTGAGGAATCTTTTTTGAAAACCCCAGTAGGGTGCTTCTCGGAGCCACCCGAGTCTCTCCGATGGAACCTCAATGGACTTCAAGGATTTTTTATTTTTTCTCTTGGGGTCCAGGTCTTCTCAGAGGAGCCGCCCTCGCGGAACTCTGAGGATGCCAGGGCCTCATGGGAAGTCCTGGACTTGGAGCTTGGTGTCAGGGAAGCCGGTGCTGAATCGGACCTGGGGAACAGTTTCTCGTGCAACTCCAACCTCTTTTTAGTGGTTTTAGGCATCATGGCCTGGCACAGGTCACAGGAGGTGCTGCAATGGGTGTCTGTAACTGGCATGTTTGATTGCGGCGGTCACATTTTTTGAACCCACCAGGAGACATGGTGGGGAGCACCTGGCCGGGGTCGATATCCCCTGGGCAAAAAAAGGCACAAATGCCGGTCAAGGCAAGCCTCGATCAAAAAAAGGGGAAGGAGCCAAGAACAGTGCCAGGATCGGTGCCGGCTCAAGGCGGGAAGAGGATTCTGTATGCAAACCGGGAAAAGCTAACTTAAGAATTTTAGAAGGAATTTTTTCCAGGGAAACAGGACGTGCATCCGTTGGGCTCCACGGAAAAAAAGGAGACTGAGAAAGATGGCACCCTTGGGCGGGAAGGGGACCAAGCATATGTGGTAGCATTTCCAAAGGCTCTCTTTGAAAGCTGGAGAAATGCCCTGTGTGGGCTCCGTCGGCACCAATGTCACCCATATGTGATGACTGACTTGCTGGAGAAAATGAAATATACATCTGAATCATTAGAATACAGTCCAACAGAGATAGGGTGTGGCAGTGGAGAGGGTGAGATGCATGTTGAGGCATGTTTCATGTGCTTTTTATCATGAAAACATTTTTGGCTCCTCTGTGCACGTGTGCCTCTGTGTTCACATACAAATGCATACATACCCAGATACACACCGACACCATCTGTGTGGGCCTGTGTGTGTACGGTGTATCTCTTGACTGGGAGAGGATCGGAGAGGGAGGGACAGTTTGAAAGGCACAGTTCTTTAACAGAGTGGGCCCTGTTTACTGTGTTTTCCCACAGGCAAAATGGGAGAAAATATTTAGTAAACAGGGCCTAAATGTTTCAATATACTGATGTTTCTATACTGTAGGCGCTGAACACCCTTTCTCCTTGGAAACGCACTGGGTTATTTTGAGTGGAGGAACCCTGCTCTTATCCAATGCATTTTCAAACTCAATTTGTCTTTTCACGGGGTTCCACCCCCCCCCCCCCCCCATGTTAAATTTGCTTCAATTCAATTAAACTTTTCAAGCGTTATTTTGCCCGGACAGTCAGACATTTTTGACCCTTCTGTAGAATGTCTTTCCAACATTCCACTGGGTTAGAAACAGGGAATCAATAGGGAAAGCAGCCAGGAGAAGGAAGCAGCTAAAAGCGGATCAAACAGAAGTATGCTGTGGGAAAAGGCAAAAGGTTAAAATGTTTTACTGTCAGCTAAATAGCTGTTGTGTTTAGTTCACAATAAAACATTTCTCATATGTATTTTAAAATTCTAGCTCTAATACCCGACACTGGCTGTACTCTTTTCATTAGCTGTATTTTTTTTAAATGGAAACCAACAACTTGCTTCTCTGCCCTGTACCACCCTTCTCCCCCTGTAGTGCATAATCCAAAATTTGGGTTTTTGAATGTGTATTATAGTTTCTTCTCATGGTCTGAATGACCCAGATGACAAACTGCTTCCTGAGAAACACTCTCTCAGCAGCACTCCCTCAGTCCCTTACTTCTGCCTCCTTTCTGTTGCATCCCCTAATAACTCACTAATTACCTCTGTTCCTTACTGCCATCATAGGCAGCTAGACCGTGGCCTGATGCATGTTTGCCAATTACTGTGATGCTGCAGCCCTGCCTCCTCCCCCCTCCTGAGCATGCTTCCAAAGTAAGGGAAGGCGGGGAAAGGACCACATTTGTGACTCAGAGACACCACATTACCATTTAAAGTACACTTGAGGGGCGAAGCAAGTACATCAGACTTCACTGGAGCCAACTATGTCTTTGCTTTGGTGTCTCTTAGATCAGTGGATCTTAAAACCAATGTAGGCTATTATTCTAAGTGATCTGCATTTCTCAATTTATAACCACGCTTCCAATGAATCTTTCAGAAGGGCAGCAAGTAGTCCAAAACATGACTGCAAAGGTAGATAGTAGAGGCAAGACTTAAGATAAGGCATCGCCTACTGATGGTCTAATTCCACTGGCTCTTAGTATCTTCTCAGTAGGTAGAACTTAAAATCTTATGCTTGATTTTTTTTTAAGAACTCAAGATATGGGCCAGAATATTTGTCCACGAAAAGGTTACAAGGTATCTCAGTTGTCTATACTACCTTCCAGCCAAGCCAAAAAACCTGGTTGTTCCCTCAGTTAAAAGCCCTTCATTATGCAAAAGACAACTTTGAAGCTATGGAAGGCAACAACTTTCCAGTCAAAGAAATGGATGCCAAAAATTATTTGCACTATTTTCAGCAGACATTAAAAACCTAGAGCCTAATAGTCATTGGCACTTATCTGTTAACCCGTTTTGGACAGCACGCATATTCTCTCTCTCTATTCTGGATGATTTATTAGGTTTGTTACACTCAAACATCTATAAAATACTGGCAATAATAAAAAATATTAAAACTTTGCAGAAAATAGAAGTTTCACATAGTATATTGTCCGTCTTCAGAAAAGATAGGATTCAGTTCCAATATTCATTGACAAACATACTGCATGATAGTATTGAAACTGCAGTTTTCATTTAAAACACTTTATTATGATATAATATAGTTTGTCAACAGTCCATTCTGACGGTGGAATATGATACATGTGAAAACACTTCTGATGCAGTGCGTCGATATTGCACCATTAAAACACCTAGAATGCTTGACAGCAATTAGTTTCGACAACATATTAGCCCAGCGTATGAAAAACATACAAGGCCGATATACGCACCAATAACTCTGACACCAAGGGGTATGTTTACTAAACCGTCTTAATGTTCCCGGCGCTAGTTGCAGCGATAATGTGAAGGATGCCATATAAGGAGTGGGCGTTCTGGTCTTAAGGTAGCAATCGCGAGTTATCGCGCAATAAAGTGCGCCATGTCCATTATCGTGCGATAGAGGAGGTGCGCACGTTACCGCGCGTTAACCTTAACTTCGCGTGCTGATCTGCAATCACAGCAATAGAGCTGTAGCACACTGGTTAATACAATGACTGATGAAACAGGGGTCATGAGTTCGATCCCCCAGTGGGCTTAATGAGTAAGGCTGTCTGAGGCATTACCCTTTACTTTAAATCAGTACTGTCTGAGGCATTTTCTTTTTTAATTTAAATTAGTGCTGCCAGCAAACACACCCTCACAGTGCTGTAACCTAAGGTGCCGCATAAGGCGCCCTATAAGGCACTCCAGAGGGCACATTATAAAGTGCACTGTCCGCCAAGGCACCTTATTATGTTCCCTATAGGGCACCTTATAGAGCACCTTATGAGGCACCTTAAGGTTACAGCACTGAGGGTGTTTTTGCTGGCAGCACTAATTTAAATTGAAACAGGAAATTCCTCAGACAGCCCTATCAAATAACACCACTGTGGGATCAAACCCATGACCTCTGCCTCCACAGTCAGTGAAGTAACCAGTGGGCTACATCTCTATAGCTACTAACAAACCCCTGGCTGGCTACAGAAGGACTGCAGGTCACCACACAAACTGTCTGCTGTGGTTACCAGGATAGGGTTAACCCACCCATACCCATGATGCACTGCACATGCAGATCAGCAGTCTACAGATGATCACAAGATGGGGTATGCACCCCCACAGCACCTCGGCCTGGTGGGGGGAACTGACCATGTGCGTTACTGGCACAGAGTAGCTACAGACCGTCACAGTGTGCGGTACTGTGCTCACCCTGAGGGCAAGGTGGGGCGCCCAGCACCAGGTCCACAGCTCCTGGCTTAGCTGAGATAGGCTATGCTGCAGGTCGCCATCAGTGTGATAGGTAGTCCTTCTAGACACAACTAGGATACACCTGTGTCCATCCGTATTTCCCAGTCACGTCTAGCCCTTGTGGACTATGATGCACCCAGAATAGTGCATATGCTGTGTGGGTGCCATGGTCACATGATTTAAGTGAAGGGGGGTGTTTGAACCCATAAGCAGATTATATAGCACCACCCAGCCTGCCCTCTGGGGCTCAGGGTGGGGGACAGATCTCCCACCAACAGATCCACATTCTACATCCCTGCAATGGTGGCAGTAAAGAGGACCATCAACCCCAGTCCTGCTGGGGAATGGGCACCCTACAGGGCATTCAATGCAGATCTGTACGCCTCCATAAGGCAATGGCAGACAGACAGTAGGCCTGGAAATGCTCAGCTGCCCCCCACCACTATCTGACATTCTTCAGCAGCGAGCACAGTGAGTCTCCAGCCGCTGCACCCTGCAAGGTGTTCCAGCCATACACATACTAACTGCAGACAGTCTGCTAGCTTGTACATAGTGCATGATCCTGAAGGAACTGTGTGCACCCAAAAATGGGATGTGAGCGCACACACCAAGCAGGTAAGTCAGTGATTGGGCCCCAGAAAAGGGAACCCATAAATATCACTTGAGAGAAATACTATATAGCACTTAGGGGGAACCTAGCCATGCCGTGGTCACTGCTGAGTCAGGATGAGAGTAACCTCCCAGCAGGACATGCTGTGGCCACCCTTTCCGTGCAGGTAGTGGCCGGGCACTACAATGTCCCAGCCATTGCCCTATGCAGATGCATCCTGCCCAGGCCACCCTGTCCGGGCCATACCCACATTACCTTGCTCCTCATTATGCACATTGGCAGGCTAACACTGGAAACAGTGCAAGCAGTGTGGGCTGAGTAAGGTGTAGGCAGCCACAACACACTGGATAGACACACACTCCCACACCTATGCCAGCATTGTGCAAATAGAGGCTTTTGGCAGCTCTGGCCACCACACCAGTCCTGGGCACAGTGCAGGCATGGCTATGGTACGCAATACTGTTTGGGTCACTCCCTGGGGTGGTAAACACTGTCAGAAATCAAATCTGAAACATACTCCACAGATATCAGAAAGGTTGCTATGATGCAGCTCTATCAGCAAATTGTGCTTAACTTAGGAATTGCTATCTGCCATTAATCATAGCAACCTTTTGATATATGTGTAACGTATTCCCAAATTTAGGGCGGCATTGCTAAGGTATGCAAGTGCTAGTATTGGGAGATGCTGCTGCGTGCAGGGCCCAACAGCCTGACTCTCCATGAGGCTTTGGATAGTGGAGCCTGTGGGTATGGGTGTCTATGCCCCTGTTGGCCGCTGCTCTAGGGCAGAGGTTCCCAACTCCAGTCCTGATGGGCCAAACACTGCTCAGGTTTTCATGCGGCCCCTAATGAATATGCATGAGATACATTTGCATACCATGGGGCGGTGCATACTAATGCAGCGCAGGCATATTTATTAGGGACAGCATGAAACCTGAATGGTGTTTGGCCCTTCAGGACTGCAGTTGGGAAATTCTGCTCTAGGGATTGCACATGTTTATGGTGCCTGTGCTCTGTAGGGTAAAATATAGGCGTTTCAGGCATGTTTATTTTATCTGCAATAAAGGTTCCATCTTTATTACCACGGTTTAGTACTGGGTAAAATATGGGGAAACAGTTGGCAGTAGCCACAGCTGGGACTTGAACTTGTGACCTTCTGCTCCTGAACACAGTGACTGCGTACTGCACCACACTGTTGCCACAGGGACAGTTCATTCCCTGGGGATACCATGACTGTTCGTCAGACAGACCCTGTCTGTTGCATTGCATGGCACCCACATAAACGGGGCTAGGCCATGGGTCTGCTGTGGGCAGATGCCACTGCCCCCTCCGCCACCATGCTGCCATGCCATTATGCCGGTGGTGCACAGTCCCAGGCCATCCAGTATGCCGGTAGGCAGCTGCCTATGGTGTGGGTTCTCAGGTAGGGGTGCCTACATGGACATGTGCGCTTCCCCCCCGCACTGCCTGCCAATGTTATGTGCCCTTGGGGGTACCTGCTGGGTAATCTCCCCTGTGACACTGTGGGACACACACTCGTGCCCATGTTGGACCCTCGTCAGTTGCTGTCTTGCTGCTTTACAGTTTTGGCATTTCTATGTGCCACCTAGGCATCTGCCTAGTCTGCACTGTGCCCCAGCTGGACCACAGCATGTGCCGCCTGCAGCCCCCTGTATCCCATTTACAGCATCAGTACAGTTGCCCTTTCCTACGTGCCCACTCTGCTGTTGCTGCACATGTGCATGCCATGACAAACCTGCCCAATCTAAACAACAAACTCTGATCAGCGCTATTTCAATGTGGGATCATCCACTGCGTAGGGGGACAGAGCATAGACCCTTCCAAACATGATATCTTAATTTATACGCTTTGTCAGTAGTGTTGCTTTATGTTTATCATTAATATCATTATTGGCTAGCTTGGTTATTGGGATTTTAGATGTGGTTCTGGCCCTTTTATATGTTTATTTGCCTTTTTGGTCCCTGCACATGTATCACAACTATCACTTTCATGGGTTTCCCCGTCTTTGCTGCACATTGCTGACTGAAATGGTTTCTCTCTCCTGCAAATGTGCCTCTAACGCGAGGTTTTCACTAGCGCTAATTTTCAAACCCTGATTTCACGGCGTTAGTATGCATGGAGCCACTCCCCGCCCATTGGCCCCTTCTCTCCACCCTCTGGGAAGCCTTACTCCACCCTTCAGGCCCGTATTTCATAGCGTTAGTGTGCCTTAATGCCGCCGCTGCGTTATCGCATGAGAACTTCACATATCGCGCGATAATACCGCCGCTGCGATGTTAAGACGGTTTAGTAAACATACCCCTAAGTAACTTACAGTTATCTAAACCTATTTTCTAAAGTCTACAAATAGTTACTATTTTGCAAATAAAAGTATTACAGCATTATAAGCTACTTACTATTTTTTGTGATCTTTTTATGTTGAGCTGCCACTACCATCAAAATCAGCAAACTTCGAATACCTATTAACTAGATCTCAGATAAAAAATCTGTATATAACGCTTTTTGACATAACGATAATAGCTAAACATAGTTCCATTGAATTTATAACCATTAATTAGTAAACAGTTGAGTAGTAAGTATGGAAACCTTATTATGTAAGGGACCAGCAAGGGAACAGCACTAACCGCTCGTAGCGGGACAAAAACAAAACCAAGAAGCGGCAGGATCAACACCCAACACGTTTATTGAACAAATAAGTGGCCTAAACCCAACTCAGGACCGTGTTTCGTGTTTTACTTCATCAGGGGTTATTGGGGCACACTAAAAACATAAATCATAAAATTACATTGTTAAATAAATACAATTAAAACAGTAACTAAAAAAGGCTAAGACAATAAATATGAACATAGATAAATTAAAATGTCAAATTAAAATGTAACACCTTAAAAGACTACGTATCGTTCTACCATAAACGTCTTATATCTCAAATGTAACATAAAGTGTTTCTAAATATCAAGTGTATCACATAAAAACAAATCTAGAACTCAAAGATAATTAGAAATACATAAAAAATGCAATTAAAATCATAATTAAGAAAATGTAAGACCTATACACGCATATGTCTAATATCTTTTGTGTCACATCAAACAAATATGAAAACACAAAAATAAAAATACAATAAAAATGTCATAAAAATTATATATTAGGCCCTTAAAAATACAATAAGAATTAGGTAAAAAAGAACAGATAAGACTAATAATCAATTATACATAGTAAAGAACCATGTAAAAGGATCCCAGAGGAGAAACTGAAGGGATGAGGAGAACTAATAAGAGAGGAAGCGAGTATAAATAAATAAAAGATTACTAATAAAAAGACATTACCTGATTGGTGTGTGGTGATCACTGACTACACAATACACAAAGTGTAATTGAAGCCACTAATGTCATAAATAAAAAAACTCTTCTGTAAAAAAGAACATGAGTTTAGAAATTTGTTTAAAAATAAAATGCTGCCCCAGACAGTTAAATTATTCATCATAAGGGAAAAGTAATGCACTAAAAAAGAGACATTCATCAATCAACTATTTAACCATATTATGAATGAAAGTTCAATGTGTTTAAGATGGCAACAGAAGACCTTATATAAATATATGAGTAGAGTCATGAATCCCTACCTCACCCGAAAGAACTTTATGGGTTAAACACGCCATTTGTTTGAAATGGCAGCAGGGGACCTTATATAAATATATAAGTGGAGTCACGAATCCCTCTCTGACCCGAAAGAACTTTATGGGTTAAACGCGCCATTTGTTAAAGAATTAATAGTTTGCTTATGGGTGTTGGAAGGGTCCATATTCTGGAGAACCTATGGGCATGCCGCTGAACATAATCTTCTTCTAAAACAACTTGTAACATAAAATCAAATCGATGTTTATTGGACCCAATCATTGATTGGCCATTAAAAAGGATAGAGAGACGCACTGAAAAAATAACACAATGTGCAAAATACATTCAATGAGAACGGGAGGTTGGAGTAACCGCTTATAAATAAAATAAAAGAACATACTGTCATCTGGCTATGGATACTAAAAAATTAGCAACAAATTAAATGCTAAGTGTATGAGCACTAGACATCATTGTGCAAACATTTTCAATGAGTAGAAAAAAGTGAAAACACTGTCTAAAACGGAAGACACCAATGTGGAGTGTATCCCTGTATATAAATCACCGAGGGATCTCCCATATGAATTGTATAAATCCAAGGGAACACTGACTGATATTTGTATTAAAGTCTAACACTAACTGTAAAAATTATCAATATTAAAACTTACAAGAATTATCGAAATCAGTCTTAAATGTTTGAGAAGACCAGGGAAACTTTACCAACGCGTGTCCCTCATTCGCACTCTAAAAAGGTATGCCGGTACTCCAATTCAAGTGACGGCAAAACATTGCATGTTCAAAACATAAATATCTCTGAAAAGGCCAAAGTTTGTGTGTTGACAAAAACCTAGCAATGTTGATTATAACAGAATATTTTACCTGTGTTCGAAATGCCAAAAGATACGACTGCAAACATGTATTACTCCTTCAATCACTCAGAAAAAAAACCAACGCATGCGTGTTAAGAAGGATACGAAACCGGAAATGTTTGAGCCGTGTGTGGATCTGTCATTATAAAGTGTGCAAATATACAGCAAAGAATAAAACCTTAACTCAGATCTGTTTTTCCAAAAGATAACTGACCAAGAGTCTGAAAGAAAAAGTCAATTTTATTTAAGAACCTTGAAGCCGACAAGAGCATATGAAAAAAATTGCTCTAAAAGAAACTTCTATGCATGAACAACCATTGGAAAACGGGGTTTTTTAAGACGTAATGAACCATATAAATTCAATATGCATCTAAGACCTGTAGAACATGAGATAGATCAAATTATTATTCAGACAAGTGAAGCTGGAAAATTATATGCCGACGTAATTGAAACTGTAACTAACTGTTAAATTATTTTTCAGATGGGAAAACTACAGCCATCCCTATAAATTGAAAATAAGATCTTAAAAAATAATTTATCATAGAAGTGAAATTGTGCTGACATGATTAAAAAAGAACTTTAAGACACCTAGATTGTATTTTGCCTCAAACGTCTGTCAGACATGAGAGCGATAAATATGATCAATGGTATTAGAAATAATAAACATAATGACCAGAATAATAAATAGGTAAAATGCCAAATGCTGGTTCAGAAAATATTTTGCTGTGCTATTCAACAAAAAGGACATGTATTGCACATTACAAAAGGGGGAAAAAATAATATGTGCATCAAAAAAATGTGCATCAAAAAAAAGAGGGTGGTTATGATGAATGCAATAATTCTGCCAGAGTCTGAAAAGATGAACAGAATATTAAAGGGGAGAACTTATGGCTACCCAGAGATATAATGTAAAATACATAATGATCGAGAGACTGTGAGGAAGTGTGAGTCAATTTGGAAAAAGAGACTATTAAAGAAAAACAGACAAATCTCTTTCCAAATTTAATCCACGAGGGTGTAAAGTATCCATCATAAAAATATACTTCTGTTCAAGTCTTAACAACGTTCTGTCATTGTCTCCACCCCTCCAATTGGGTATTACCTTTTTAATAACACAAAAACATAAATCAGATATTTTATGGTCCTTGTCTAACCAATGTTGGACTAATGGTTTATCTTCTAATTTTCTCCATATACTGCTCTTGTGTTCCACTATTCTAGTGCGTATGTTACGTTTTGTCTTGCCAATATATAACATCTTACATGGACATATGATGATATAGATGACGTTTGTTGTCTCACAATTAGAGAAATCCTGGATGTAATACTTCTTATTCGTAATAGGATGTGTAAAAAACCTCCGAATTGGAAACGTGTGTATACACACAGAACAGTGTCCACACTGGTACTGGCCTTTGTACATAGAGAGAGGTTTCCTCTCAGTAAGAGCTGATGAAACAAGAAGGTCTCGAAGATTAACATTCCTTTTATGTGCTATCATTAACTCCAATTGCTCAAACCCTGGAATGGCTTGTATCAGGTGCCACTCTTTTTTCAAAATGTTAATAATTCTTTGAGATTCCAAGGAGTACTTTATAGGACAAACCATTTTGTTCTGAACATTCTTCTTAACACATGGTTTGAGTAGATCAGCCCTGGATGAATCTCGTGCTCTAATGTAGGCTTTATTGATAACACAGGGCGGGTATTGGCGCATCTGAAACCTCTCTTGAAGAATGGTGGATTGGAATTCAAAATCTTCATCTGAGGTACAGTTCCTCCTGGCACGAAGAAACTGCCCCACTGGTAAGTTATCTTTAAAAGAAGGGTTATGAAAGCTCGAATGATGAAGCAAAGTGTTGCGATCCGTCGGTTTCCTGTAT
This sequence comes from Ichthyophis bannanicus, assembly GCA_033557465.1. Lineage (NCBI taxonomy): Eukaryota > Metazoa > Chordata > Amphibia > Gymnophiona > Ichthyophiidae > Ichthyophis > Ichthyophis bannanicus. Next base: position 242,769,507 of record CM066042.1, on the reverse strand, counting down.
AATGTGGTCCTAAAACCTAAACCTTCTCTCTTTATGAGTAAATCTAAATACGAAATCTTAACCTTATCATAAGTGACTTGGAACCTCTGATTATCATCCAAGCCATTAATCCATACATTAAATTCTGATAATGATTCTACTGAACCGTCCCATATAATCAAGATGTCATCTATGTACCGTATCCACAACCGGATGTTTTCCTTGTATAGATGTTCTTTCAAGAAATGTTCTTCGAATTTATACATGTAAAGGTTTGCAATGTCCAGAGCAAACGAAGACCCCATGGCTACCCCCTTGATCTGTTGAAAAAACAGATCTCTAAAACAGAAGAAGTTTTTGCAAAGTGCAATCTCCGCAAGTGCGAACAAAAAGGCAGTGGGAATACGCTGATGGGTTTTCCTATTTAAAAAACAAACATTCTTCAACAATACATAAGGCTTCCTGCTGTGGCACATTGGTGTACAGTGATTCGACATCCAAAGTAACCATGATGATATCCGAGTTCAAATCTTTAAAAGAGGCAAGGATCTCTATCACATGGGCCGAATCTCTAACATATGACCACATCTGAAAGACGAAGGGTCTAAGAATGACATCAAGGAACTTTGAAACAGGTTCTAACAAAGACCCTATTGCGGACACTATGGGTCTCTCAGGGGGGTTATCCAAGGATTTATGTATTTTCAGTATCACGTATATAGTGGGCATAATGGGATTTTTAACCATAAGGAAATCTTTCTCCTTTTTAGTTAAGTGACCAGTTTCATAGGCAATGAGAACTAAATTATCAATATTACTTTTAAGGGCATTAGTGGGATCATCATTTAGTCTCAAATAAAATTCCTTATCATGTAATTGTCTATTTATTTCTGCAATGTATTTATCTTTATCAAGAACAACCGCTCCCCCCTTATCTGCTGGTTTTATGATAATGTTAGAATTGGATTGTAAAGATTTAATAGCTCTCCTTTCCCCCGACGTCAAATTATTAAATGGCACCCGAGAGTTTGACTTTATGTCATGTACTTGTTTAAGCACAAGTCTCTCAAATGACTCTATCAAAGGGTCTGTTTGGGGGGGAGGAAGCCATGTTGAGGCCTTACTAATAATGGATAAAGTATCTGTTGGGGCGGCATGGCTCTTAAAAAAACATTGTACTCTAATTCTACGAAAGAATTTGTATAGATCGATTTCTGTTTCAAATGGATCAAAATTGTGTACCGGCACAAAGGACAAACTCTTTGCAAGGACTCAAACTTCAGACGTGAGAACATAATCTGAAATATTAATAACATTATTTAAATGTAATGTCTCCTCTCGTAGGAGCCGTCTCTCCCCCATCCTCCCCTCCCCCGACCACGGCCACGACCCCGTCCCCTCGTGGGGAAGTGGCTGTAATGGGTCTGATCGTTCTCCATTCTTGAATTCCGTGTTTTGTCTATGAAAGGAGGGGGTTGTTGTTGCTGTAGGCGGGACCTGGAGGAACTCCGTCCACCCCCCTTCCAAAGGTTGTCCATGCTTAAAAAAATTCTTTTTATTACCCTGCTGCTTAGTGGGCTCTGCATTATCTTTTTGTGTTGGAAAAACCAAGGCTGAGCCTTCTTTATGTTCTATAGACTCACTTCTACTTTTTCTTTTTTTGCTCAGTATTTGAAAAATCAGATACTGGTTCTTCTGTATTACTTTCCCGCCGGTCAAAAAAGGCAGACCTTCTTTTGACCCATATTCTATCACTATCCATCTTTTTAGACCAGTGATAAACATAACCTACTCTATAGTCCTCCTCATCCCTTACAAATTTCTCTCTTTTTTTATCTTTAATTTCCTTCTTATACTGTATCATGTTATCATTGTATTCAATATGCATTTTATCAAAATTCTTGTCATTTTTCTTAAGATCCTTCAATTTCTCATCTAATTCAATCTTATGTATTTCTGACTTTTTATGAGCTGTTGATATGAGTAAAATCATTAGATCTGTTTATGAGCCATTAATTAGTAAACAGTTGAGTAGTAAGTATGGAAACCTTATTATGTAAAACATACGCTGGTCCAAAACGGGTTAATCAGCATCTGGATGATCTCCACTGGCCGGACTATTCAGCAGCACTAAAGCACTCTTTTTCCAGACCACCATGGCACTATCCAAGAGCCCAAGATACATACCCTCCATATTCAGCCTGCTGTATGGATCACTATCCACTTAATGCAAGATAGCAAACAAAGCTAGCTTATCTGGGCAGCGGGGCTATCACCATCCTATGGATAGCCACAGCTCTTGCCACAGTATTCGAAGAATCAGTGTTGGCCAGAATCGTTTTGTTTTGTTTTTTTTAGCTGTGGAGGCTGACATTTAAATTCACACACACACACACACACACACACACACACACACAATGTCGATCAGCTATTTTCTTCCGGAGTGTTCATGCAGAGAGGATGTTTTTCTGTTTGTTGCTGAATAAATGACAATCGGGGGAAGCCTAAATTAGGACATGATGAAAAGCTCATGGAATTTGGGATGTATTATATATTTAATAAATTGAATTGATTGTTTATGCTTACATATATACTGTTAAAATTTTTTATCCTTTATGATCTGTGAATTGCTGCAGGCCATATATTGCTAAAGTATTACCAAACATCATATTTTAATTCACGGGGAGGGGGGGGGGGGGTTTACATAATATGATACACACTGAAAAAGCTCAGTGTTTGTAAAAGCAGAATCTAATTTTTAAAATTAAAATCAAATCAGAAGCACTAGTATTGGCCAAAGGATGGAAACGGTGGGGAGCATAAATCATCTAAAAAACCCAAAACCAAAAAACCTTGCCATTAGCCCTAGCTTTACCCTCCATTACCCACAACTAAGCTTACCCCATACTTAACCCTGCTTCGGACCAGATTTAATACCACCTCTTCCACTGGGGTGGCAGATGCATGGATCTGCCTCCCTTCTGTGAAAAATCTCTCCTGATTTCACTCCTGAGTCTACCATTTATCAGCCTTACACCATAACGACTTATTCTAGAGCTCTTTCCACTGTAAAATGCCTCTTCTATACTACCAGAATCACCAGAACTTTTCACAGGCATCACACAAAACTGCAAAGCCTAAAACCAGCAGAAACAGAGAGCTGATGACTTATGAGAGGGTTTATGACCATATCAAAAAGATGCAGTGTGCTTCAAGCCGGGATATTCAGCACTGGCTGTTCAGCTCTTCTAAAGCGTCTCACCACTGCTGCCGCACCTTAGACCCAGATAGCACAGGAGCTAACTGGGCAGCAGCAATATTCAGCGGCAAAAAAGGACAGCCTTTACTGTGCCTAACGTCCGCCGCTTAGGGATATCCAGGCAATGGCTGAATATCAGAGTTGCCTGGTTATCTCTTGGTAACGCCCCCAGAATGACCAGGCTAGCATCAAGATATCTAGCGGCAGCACACGCAAATATTCAGCAGCATTAATTGCATCAATGCTGCTGAATATCCCGCTCATTGTGATTAACATGGTTAACAGTCTGCTAACCACGTTCATCATTTTAGATATTGGGCTTTTAATCACGAAGTTCTGCAGCTCAGTTCCACACACTGGAGACAGTTAATGCAAACTTATCTCATGGTGGTTATTATGAAAAACCAACCGACTGTGGTGTGACCAGGATAGGTTTGAACAGTTCTGTTGTAAGGGGGAAAAAAATCTTATTACGATAAGCAGGTAGAGAAAGAATGAAGACTTAAGGAGGAAGCAGATGGGTAGTTAGGAGTTATCTGGCTAACACTGTGCCTTTAAATAAAAAGCTGTTTAGGTGTAACCACTGGGATGGGACCTCCGTGTTACTTAATATGGTATACTGGTGGGTCTCAACATGGTAGACAAGGAGTACGGATATTTTAAAAGCCCATGAACTTATGGTATATGTGCATACAATGGGCACAATGCAGACAAATATAGCTAATGCATATTTCACTGCATAACATGAAAACAGCTTGGCCAGGCAGGTCACAGACTGGGATGAGCAATACTCAAAACTGAAAGTCAAGTTGCAGAGTCTGCAACATCTAAATCATGTTGTTAAATCTAGATAAGCTCTAGACAATCCATTCCAGGTAAAAAAATGTACACAGGATTCTTCATTAAAGAAATGAAATCACATTATCTCAAAGACCAGAATGAAATTTAAGATTTAAAGGAAACTCCCTGAGGCCTTTTGTCCACTGTGCTCTTACATTGGACAAATGTAAACCGGATGTTGCTATATACAAATAAGATGCAATCAATCTCGGCAGAAGGAATTACTATGCAGAAAGCGTAGTCACTCACCTTTAACAGGTGATCTCCGGGAACAGCAGGAATTTAGTCCTCACATATGGGTATCGTCAGTACCGACGGAGCCTGCACGGGAACGCTCCCCAGCGTCCAATAGGAACGCTTTTGGGAGCATCCCTCAGCACATGCGCACTGCCTTCCCGCCTTTCCAACTGTCCCTCTTCAGTTAAGTTTGTAGCTGAGTGAAAGGATAGAGGGAAAGAGGAAAGAGACAAAGAGAGAGAGAGACACAACTCCTAGGGGAGGTGGGTGGGTTGTGAGGACTAAATTCCTGCTGTTCTCGGAGATCAACTGTTACAGGTGAGTAACTACGCTATCTCCAGGAACAAGCAGGAATGTAGTCCCCACATATGGGGACTCCCTAGCTGAAGATGCCAGGGAGATAGCCCCAGGAAGGTGCCACCGAAGGTGAGAATCCTAACTCCCATGGATCTCTGGCATCCCACAAGGGTTGGTGGGTAGGAGTTGGTTTAGGTTTGAAAGAGATTTTGAACAGCTTGGCCAAAGAAGGCATCCTGATGGGAGGCTTTATCTAGGCAGTAGTGGGCTGTGAAGGTGTGTACCGAAGCCCAGGAGGCTGCTCGACAAATGTCATCGATAGACACAGAGTAAAGATTAGCCATAGAAGTTGCCATGGCTCTCACATTGTGAGCTGTGACATGGTCCTGAAGAGGAAGACCCTTACTCTCATAAGTAAAGGATATGCATTGGGCAATCCATTTAGATAAAGTTCTTTTGGAGACTGGAAGTCCCAAATGACTACGGTCAAAAGCTACAAAAAGTTGCGAGGAATTTCTATGTTGCTGTGTTCTTTGAATGTAAAAGGCTAAGGCCCTCTTATAATCCAAAGTATGAAGGTTTCTTTCTGCATTAGAGGCGTGAGGCCTCGGAAAAAATACAGGAAGATAAATTAATTGGTTTAAATGAAAAGGCGAAACCACCTTTGGCATAAAGTGTGGGTGAGTTCGAAGAACAACCTTATCATGATGAAATCTAGTATAGGGAGGATCAGCCACTAAAGCTTGCAATTCACTAATGCGACGGGCAGAGGTGATTGCAATAAGGAAGATGACCTTCCAAGTCAAAAACCTAAGAGCTGTAGTGGCTAAAGGTTCAAAAGGTGGCTTCATGAGCTGCCCCAGAACTACATTTAGAACCCATGCTACCGGTGGTGGCTTGATGAGAGGTTTAGTTAATAAAAGGCCTCTCATAAATCTTGCTAGGAGTGGATGAGAGGAAACTGGTTGTCCATTTAGAGGCTTATAAGAAGCTGCAATTGCACTAAGATGGACTCTTACCGAATTGGTCTTTAACCCAGAATTCGATAAGTGAAGGAGATGTTCTAATATCGATTCTAAGGGTATGATCAGGGGGTTTAATCCCTTCTTGGAGCACCATACAGTAAAACATTTCCACTTGAAGGCATAAGATCTTCTTGTGGAAAGTTTCTTAGAAGCCTGAAGGATATCTTTTACCTGCTGTGACAGGTTGAAATCCTGGAGGTCTAAGCCTTCAACAACCAGGCCGTGAGGTGCAGGGACTGGGGATTTGGATGCCATAGCGTCCCGTTCTCCTGGGAAAGGAGATCTGGAGCATGCCCTAACTCCAGAGGTGCCGCTTGAGAGAGATGCAGAAGCAGGGAATACCACGTTTGGCGTGACCATTGTGGTGCTATGAGAATCATGCAACCCCTGTCTCTCTGAAGCTTGAAGAGTGTCTTGGGGATGAGGGGAATGGGTGGGAAGGCATAAAGGAAGTCCTGACCCCAGTGAAGGAGGAAGGCATCCCTTGCCTGACAGTTGTGCGCTGGAATCCTGGAACCGAACCGGGGAAGTTTGGCATTCAGTGGACTTGCAAAGAGGTCTATGTCTGGAGTGCCCCAGAGATGAAATATCTTTGCCACCTGGTCTAGGTGGAGTGACCACTCGTGAGGTAGCAGTACTCGACTGAGTTTGTCTGCCCAAAGGTTTTGAATGCCTGGAAGATATACCACTAGAAGGTGAATTTGATGCTCTCTGGCGAGGACCCATAGTTGTAAAGTTTTGTTACATAACAGAGAGCCTGTCCTGCCCTGCTTGTTCACATAGAACATGGCTACCTGATTGTCCATCTGGACTAGGACTGTCTTGTAGCTGAGCTGGGCGTGGAACACTCGAAGAGCTAAATAAATTGCTCTTAACTCCAGGAGGTTTATGTGTAAACCAATCTCCTGTGGAGTCCAGGTGCCCTGGGTAGAGAGATGATTCAGGTGTGCTCCCCAACCCACCTGTAATGCATCTGTTGTTAGGGTGGCCTGAAAGAGGGGTTGATGGAAAGGAGACCCTACTGTCAGGTTTTCTAATGATTGCCACCATTGGAGGGGCAAAATTAGTCATTGAGAGATTGTTATTTTGTCCGACAAATGACCCGTGGCCTGTGTCCACTGTGCGGAGAGGGTCCAATGAGCTGCTCGCATGTGGAGGCAAGCATATGGGACTACATAAACTGTGGATGCCATGTGTCCCAGTAACTGCAGTAGCTCCCGAGCAGTGAGGGAGGATTTGCCTGCTGCTTGGGAAGCCAACTGCATTATGCGAAGACACCGGGCTTGTGGAAGGAAAGCCCTTGCCTGTCTGGTATCCAGATAGGCTCCTATGAATTCTAGGCATTGGGAAGGAACTAGTTGAGATTTCGGGAAGTTTATTACCAATCCCAAGTATTGGAGGATTCCCATTGTACGAGACAGTGCAGTGCTGGCCTCTGTCACTGTGGAGGCTCGGATGAGCCAGTCGTCTAAGTAAGGGAAGACAAAAATCCCCAGGGTTCGTAGAAATTCAGCTACTACTGCCATGCATTTCGTGAATACCCTTGGTGCTGCAGCCAGACCAAAGGGAAGAACCCTGTACTGGAAATGTCTTCCCCTGAAAAGGAAACATAAAAATTTCCTGTGATCTGGATGGATAAGAATGTGAGTGTATGCATCCTTTAAGTCTAGAGAGCAAAGCCAGTCCTGGCTTTGAAGGTATGGCAGAAGAGTTCCAAGAGAAATCATTTTGAATTTCTTTCGAAACAGATATTTGTTCAATTCTTTGAGGTCTAGAATGGGTGTCCTCCTGTTTTCTTTGGAATAAGAAAATAGGGGGAGTAGAACCCTGCACCCTGTTGAAGAATGGGTACTTCCTCTATTGCCCCTTGGGCAAGAAGTGTGGAGACCTCGTGATCTAGCAGATTGTCTGCAGAGGTTTGTGAATTGAACTGCTTTAGAATTGTAGGAGGGGGTAAGCTGTGAAAATGAAGTTTGTACCCCTTCCCTACAATGGACAAAGTCCAATCTTCTGCTGTTATCTGATGCCATCTGTTGACAAAGTCAAAAATCAACAAACCCAGCCAGTGAAACTAATAAGAAGCTGATTAAACAGGATTCACTAAGAAAAAAACCTCGTGAAACTTATCTTTTTGTCGGAGCAAGCTGAAGGAGGGAGGGACGGGTTTCCATACCATCCCTCCTTTGGCTTGCTCCGACAAAAGATAAGTTTCACGAGGTTTTTTTCTTAGTGAATCCTGTTTAATCAGAATCTGTTGACAAAGTGGCATAACCTGCCAGGAATATTGGGGGGTTGAGGACCCCTCAGAGGCAGGAAGGCAAAGCTCTCTCGGAAGGAGTCAAAGCCCTTGAGGGGGCTGAACCTGGAGAGCTGGTTGGGTTCTCAGGCCTTTTGGTTTCTTTTGTTGTCTAATTTGTCCCTTTTGGGCAACCTGACCTGGAGTCTGAGTCTGGTGGGTATGGGAAGGATAAAACTTCCTCTTTTTGCTAAAAGAGGTGTTTTGTTTTATAAGGCTTCCTTTTGGCTGGAGTGGCTGTAGACTTTGACAATCTAAGGTAGAATTGTCAGCATCTAACTCGTTAGCCTTCTTCTGCCAGTTCTTGCCGAAGAGATTCTCTCCCATGCAAGGAATGTTGCCTATCTTGAACTGTACCCAAGTCTCAAAGTCTGATGCCTGTAGCTAGGCAATCCGTCGTGTGCCAATGGCAATAGCAGATGTTCTGCTGATGCATTTGAAGCAGTCAAAGGCTGCACGATTGACAAACTTGGAAACATCCTGAGCATGCTTAACCAGAGTGAGAAAGTCTTGTCTCTTATCATCTGGGAGAAATGGGCTCATAAGTTCCAAGTCTCCTGTGATTTCTTTGAGGAACATTTCCATATATAGGATATATGAGCTGATCCTAGCTGAAAGCATGGAAGCTTGAAAGGTTCTGCATCCAAAAGCATCCAGAGTCCTGCATTCACGACCTGGAGAATTGGATGCATGTCTTTTTGCACTTTTCATCCTATGCATGACTGACTCCACTACCATTGAATGGTGTGGCAGCTGAGTTTTCTGAAATCCAGGACATGGTGGGACTCGATACATAGTATCAAGTCTCCTAGAGTGAGGAGAAGTAGTCAGAGGTGTCTCCCACATTCTGAGCATCAAGCTATGCAGAATTTCATGGATAGGCCGAGTAGCTGCCTCCTTAGGAGCTTTAGGATATTAGAGGATTTCCAATTCCTTTGGCTCTGGGTTCCTCTTCAGGAGCTACTGTGATTAAAAGACCTTTAGCCATATCACAGATGAAATCCTGAAATGACATGTCCTCTGGAGGTGACATTCTGCGTTGGGGAGAAGAGGGATCTTCCAGGAGAAACCCTCTAGTGCTAGCAGAATTGTCAGAGTCTTCGGAATCAGAGGAATCGAAGTATTCCTGACCCCGATGCTCCTGCAAAGCACGATCCTGGTATCGATTGAAGTCGGTACCGAGCTGACCCGGTACCACTTTATTCACTCCAGCCGGCGGTGGAATACGAAGAGTTACCATCGGGGCCGGTACCATCGGTACCGGCATTGTCGGTGTCGGTACCGGTGTCGGCACCGGCATCGGTGTTGATGTCGGCACCGGTGCACTTGGGACCACCGGCACCATAGCTGAGAGAAGAGCTGCGATACTGCGTTCGATAGCAAGAAATCTCTGGTCTATCGATGCTGCCGATGCCTAGGTGTCGGTACTGGTAAGAACGGCCGGAACCCCTGAGCATGGCACAGGTAGTCCTTGCGAGGTTGAGGCCTCGAGAACATCCTGAAGCCCCATCGATGCTTTGGAAGCCGAATCCTCCCGCCGGGGCTGTTTTGCCGGTGTGGTTCCCTCAAGGGCAATGCCAATGGCCTCTCGATGCTTAGCAGGAGAGCTACCCTTTGAGGACCGGCTTTTGTGTTTAGTTACCTGAGATCCATGGGAGGAAGAAGAGGCCCTTGATGATGTCAATGCAATGGATCTGGCATCTGACGAAAAGAGGGTACCGAGCTTTGCGGCCCGGTTCTGTCTTCCTCTTTTAGTCATCCCCATGCAGGAGAGACATTCAGTTGGAGAATGATCAAGTCCTAAACATTTTAGACACCAATCATGGGTGTCAGTGACAGAAATGGTACCGCCACACTTAGTACATTTTTTTTAAAACCACTAGTTGGCTTTTCCATGATTTTGGAAAAATGGGGCCTAATGCCCAAAATGGCACCTAGCACCAAAACAGGAAAGTTTCTGAAAGAAAACAGTCTAAGTCTAGGGTTTGTTTGTTTTTTTTAGGAAAAAGAAAAGAAAAGAACCGGCGGTACCGGTAGGCATCGTGCGGTAGGCAAACGCGACCACAAGAAAGAATTTTAAAGACGGAATTTTCTGCGGTGACAGGGAATAGGTCCTGTTGGCTCCACAGAAAATGAAGAACTGAAGAGGGACAGTTGGAAAGGCGGGAAGGCAGCGCGCATGTGCTGAGGGATGCTCCCAAAAGCGTTCCTATTGGACGCTGGGGAGCGTTCCCGTGCAGGCTCCGTTGGTACCGACGATACCCATATGTGAGGACTACATTCCTGCTTGTTCCTGGAGATCATCATTTACAGAAAAGCTGGCGTGTATTAATATAGGATTATCGTTACCATTTCCATACAGCCAGCAGAATGAAAAATCAGGACCAATAGCTGATCACAATGAAGAGGATATATTTTTGCATAATGAAATCCAAGGAAGATAGAAAAATTGAAAGATGTCTAAATTCAGGTTAGGAGTACAATGCAGAGATCAAGTTTTCTGGCAATCCAGGTCTGGACATATTACAGTAGTGACATTCTTGGGCCTCTAAAGGGGCTCGATTGGGGCGGCATGAAAGAACACAATTGGCAGAAGGCAACTCACGAATGTTCATTTTCAGTGAAACTTCTCTTCAGGCCCTTGGCCTATAGTAAAAACTAGATTCACTGAGCATGACCATTCTGGAGTGCCGGGATCAGTAGAAGTGGACTGTACACAGTATTGCAAACAGAAAGAACAAGAAATACAGAAACAAAAAGGGTGCAAGACACTTATTGCTACTCAACCAATTGTAGATGCCTTGGGAGTTGCAATAGTTTCCAATACGGAGGAATGGCAACTAATTTTCAGCCTTCCTGTGGAGCAGCCAGTAGTGTGCATGCTTTCCCTGCAGAGTCAGAGCAATTTTTAAAAGAGTCTTCTGAGTAGGTAAACATTTGTCTAGCTGCAGAGAATCCCTACAGGATACAATACATGCCTACAGGAAGAGCAGCCCCAGCTGGATACTAGCTGCCTTTTGCCTTACGTCAACTGACTTGCTAAATGACAATCCTCAGAATGCAGGACACCCTCATCTTGTGCCTAGTAAGAGAAACATTAATACCTACCTGCATCACCATTTTATTTTGCATTATTTCTAGCTCAATCTAAATAACCTTTTCAGGGAGGTAGCACGATTCAACTTAAACTAATAAGAATAAATTGTAAAACAAATATACAAGCCCAAACAAAAGATCAACCATCACCCAACAAGGTTCACAGCATGCACAGAAAAAAAAAGTGTTACAATGTAGATTATCTCAGAAACAGCTGGTTACTCGTCTCTTAGCCGACTGCAAAATTCTGATGGAAGAGGTTTTCTGTACAGAAAGGTACAATAAAGCAGCAGGTCTCATCTATTAGAAATGTTGCAAGGAAACAAAATTCCTATACTGGAAAAGCACTGGGATCACGACCCTAAGAGAATTACAGAGAATGCAGAGGTTATGATCACCTGGGACATTCCCATTCCCACTGATGAGCTGTATACAAGAAAACTAAACATAGCGGTAAGGGAAAAAAACACCAGAATGTCATCAATAATAGGGGTGTGTGTTCCAAGCAATTATTCTGTGAATTGTGTGGAGAGGGAGAAGATCCTCAAGTACCAAGAAATGCAGTCAGACTAGAAAACATGGCATAACAATATAGAAATACCTCCCATCATATTGGGCACCAAAGGCCTGATTAAGAGCAATTTCCAATCACACCTTGATAGGTTGCCTATACCTGCATCTTATTAACTCCAGATGGAATCTCTTCGGCACAATGCAAGTACTATGGTGAGCATCAATAGTAAATTTGGGAGATTGAGATCATACTTCACATACCATGGCTTAGGGATGAGGTTCGTTACGGTTATCGTATGTGTAAAGCCAAGCCATTTGGAGACATTGTTCCCAAAGGAAGCCATATAATAGACACAATCAATTTTCTGCAGTAGACCAAAACCATCACCACACCACAACTATAAGAACATAAGATATGCCTTAGAGGGTCAGACCAAAAGGTCCATCTAGCCCAATATTCTGTTTCCAACAGTGGCCAATCCAGGTCACAATTACTTGTCAGGATCCCAAAAGGCAGTCAGAATCTGTGCTGCTTATTCCAGGGGTAAGCATGGATTTTCCCCAGTCCAATTTAATAATTGTTTATGGACTTTTCCTCCAGGAATTTGTCCAAACCTCTTTTAAACCCAGCTACATTAAAGTTTTTACTATATGATCCAGCAACAAATTCTAGAGCTGATTATGCATTGAATGAAAACATTTTCTCTGATTAGTCTTAAATGTGTTACATTCTAGCTTCATTGTGCATCCTCTCGTCTTTCTACTTTTCTGAAGGAGTAAACAACCAATCTATGTTTATCCATTCCATTCCACTCCATTCATTATGTTATAGACCTCTACCATCTCTCCCCTCAGCCCTCTCTTTTCAAAGTTGAAGAGCTCTAGCCTTTTAAGCGTTCTCGTAAGGGTATCCTTCCATCCTCTTTACCATTTTGGTCACTCTTCTCTGTACCTTTTCTAGTAGAAACAGAGAGCAATGTCTTACATGATAAAGAAAATGAACAGGGTTATATTTTCTCAGCCTTGTAATTAAAATACTGCGGTACAGTTTCCTTCATGGATTTATATAGAAAAAAAAAACATATGCCTTTTGAACTTAACCCTCCATATTACAGGCAGCCAACGGAAATTATTTAAGTGGAGGTAATATGAACCACACTGCGACTATATATGGGTGGCCACATTTTGGATCAACTGTAGTTATTTCATATGAGATGCTGAAGGTTCGGAAACTAGGCCTTGCACAAGTCAGTATTAGAAATTATAATACAGTCAAAATTGTTACATAGCAGATATGGCCACGTAGTTACCAATTTCAGGGGGGGGGGCGGGGGAGTGTTTGTTTTTTAAAATGCAAATTTGATACCAGAGTTTGAGACAATGTAGGCCCTTTGTCAGATCTGACTGTAGGGCTGCAAACTACAAACAGTCCTATAGCGAAAAACATTTAGAACAACCTGAAAACAATTTTAAAATATGAATATACATCCTTTCCAATTTGTTGGGCTGCCTGAACATACTCACTTTAATTCAAGAGTAATATAAATACACATATATTCCTTGCATTATTTTATTCTTAAAGAACAAATTCTCAAAGGCATTCAGGAAAATTAGAGCAACTGAAAATTGTCCCCATCAGAGTAGCTAAATAATAAACACAAGGCTCACAAGGTACGTAACTTTAGTTATATTAAAAAGAGGCAGTCCCTAGGAAGAGTGCAGACTGGGGGAGTAAAGTACTAATGGAATTATCATATGTCCCCCTCTGTTCCTCCACCTGAAAAACAAATAGGAAATGTAAACTTCCTACGGGATGTTTGAATTCACATATCTATTTACCACACAAATCTCCCCCAAAACTGAGGCGATCACCTCTAATTAATCACAACAAAAATAGGACTCCACCACCCTTTACCACACATTATAATAGTAATCTATTCATGAAAAGATATTTCGGTGTAGGACCAAAAAACTCAGTGTGCTAAATCATAAGCTAGAGTCACCTAAGCAGCCCAATTTAATTAAAATATACAGTCAACTTTTCTTATTTTTAATAGAATCATGAAGCAGAAAAGATCACATGGCCTATCTAGTCTGCCCTTCCATATCAACCACTACAACAGTCCCCCTTTTCTCTTTAAAGATCCTCTGTGTTTGTCCCATGCTTCTTTGAATTTAGATACTGTCCTCATCTCTACCACCTCCACTGGGAGACTATTCCATGGATCCACCACTCTTTCTGTAAAGAAATATTTCCGCATATCACTCCTGAATCTATCCCCTTTCACCCTCATCCTATGTCCCCTCACAGCAGAGCTTGCTTTCAATCGAAAGAGTCTCTCCTTCTGTGCATTTATGCCATGGAGGTATATAAACAACTCAATCATATCACCTCTATCCCGCCTTTCCTCTAAGGTGTACATATTAAGGTCCATAAGTCTGTCCTCATATGCTTTATAACAAAGACCACTAACCATTTTAGTAGCCGCCCTCTGCAAACACTACAACCTGTTTATATCCTTTTGAAGGTGCGGTCCCAAGAATTGCACACAATACTCCAAATGAGGTTGCCCCAAAGACCAATAGAGAGGCACTATTCCCTCCTTTCTTCTGCTGGCCATTCCTCTCCCAATGCACCCAAGCATCTTTCTAGCTTTCACCATCACTTTTACTACCTGTTTAGCTACTCTGAGATAGACACAATTATGCCAAGGTCCCGTCGTTCTTTCATGGACAAAAGTATGTCACCCACTATACTGTACCGCTCCCTTGGATTGCTGCAGCCCAAATGCATGACCTACATTTTTTTAGCATTACATCTCAGCTTCAAAATTCTCGACCGTTCTTCAAACTTAGCTAGATCTCTTCTCACGTTATCTACACCTTCCTGGGTGTCTACTCGGTTGCAGATTTTGGTTACATCCACAATGAGGCACACCTTACCCGACAGCCCTTTCACAATATTACTAACAAAGATGTTTGGGAAGGACGACGATTGTAAACAGTTTTCCCTTCCATCTGTTTTGGACTTCCCTGCTACTGTCTCATCCGTTGTTCCCCCTGTTGAGGTTTCTTTAAGGGATGTCTGGGAGGTAGTGGCCCGCATTGATATGTCCCTGCGTGCCTCTCTTTCCCAATTCTCTAGCTTTTCTAAGGATGTTGTACAGAAATTGGGGGTCCATCAGGAAGCTATTGCTAGACATAATACTGCTTTGAATAAAGTGGATTGGCAGGTTTCTGTAATGCAGGCTGCTGTATCATCTTCGATTAGGGATAATCTAACTATACATCATCAAATGGAGTCCCTTGAGAATGCTATGCGTGCAAAAAATTTGAGATTTTTAAATTTTCCGCAAACGCATTATTTGTCTCCTTCTATTTTGTTATATAAGTATTTTAAAGAGGTTCTATTAATTGATGTGAATTCTATAAAATTTTCTTCTGTTTATTATGTTCCTGTACTTGCCTCTGCAGAAACTTCCTCCCCCATTGCCAGAGGCGCAGAGGTGGTCTTAGTATCTCAGTCTTTGGATGTTTCTGCTTTTTTGGAGTCCTCAACTGATGAGATTACTAAACGCGCCACATTAATTGTTTCCTTTATTTCTTTAGCTGATAAGAATTTGGTCTTGCATTCATTTTCCTAAGAAGGATCAGCTGTTTTGTGGTTCTACAGTTCAGGTTTTTCCTGATGTCTGTAGACTTACTCAGGTGCGGCGTAAGGCCTTCTTGGCATTAAGATCTCGCGCCTTGGCGATTGGGGCCTCTTTTTTCTTAAAATATCCCTGCAAGTGTGTTTTGTTGTATGAGCAGACAAAATATGTTTTCATGGAGTCTGATCAATAGAATTTATTTCTGCTTGGTAAAGAAAATGGTTAGATAGTTTGTTATTAACTTCCTCTCTAAGTCTTAGGGTTAGCAGTACTTATTTCAAGGGACCAGTGTTTATGTAATGATATACTTAATCTTTGTTTTTTCTTTGCACTTTCACTCCCCTTTAATGTGGACTTGATTGTAATTCCTTTTTCATTTTGAAATAAAGATTGTTGAAACTTAAAAAAAAAAAAAAAAAAAGAAATCGGACCAAGGACAGATCCCTGCAGCAGAGTGAACTCCATTTACCTGTGCCCTTAGTCGCCTCCCGCCCAACCAATTTCTAACCCAAGCAGTAATTTTAAGGTCCATCCCCTAGGGTGCTCAGTTCGTTTATAATTCACTTGTGTGGAACAGTGTCAAAGGATTTACTAAAATCTAAATACACCACATCTAGGGCTCTCCCTCAGTCCAACTCTCTGGTCACCCAGTCAAAGAAATCAATCAGATTTGTCTGACAAGACCTGCCTCTGGTGAATCCATGCTGCCTCGGATCCGGTAATCCATTGGACTTCAGAAACCTCACTATTTTTTCCTTCTGCAGCGTTTCCAATAATTTACTTACCACAGAGGTTAGACTAACTGGCCTGTAGTTTTCAACCACATCCTTACTTCCACTTTTATGTAAAGGGACCAGATGTGCCTCTCTCCAGTCCTCTGGCACCACCCCGGACTCCAAAGAGGCATTGAAAAGGTCAGTCGGTGGAGATCCTAAAACGTCCCAAAGTTTCTTCAGTATTCTTGGATGTATCCCATCTGGTCCCATCTCTTTGTCCACTTTTAGTTTAGCTAGTTCCTCATGAACACAGTCTTCTGAAAATCGTTTGAGATGCCCCTCGCTTTTGTTCCTGTTTGTGAGTGTTTTCTGAGGTCCTTTATCTGTGAACACAGAACAGAAATATTTGTTTATAAATTACACTTTATTCTCACTAACATATCTGAAAAAAAGTCTTATCCCCCCATTTTATTACATTGGCTATTTCCTCTTCTTTTTGAATCTTTGTTTTCTTGACAAAGCCATCCGCTCTTTTCCAAATATTGATGCCTGTTTTCCTCTCTGTAATCTCTTGTATTTCATGAAGACCTCCCTCTTTTTCTTCACCTTTTCAGCTACCTCTTGAGAACCATAGCGGCCTCCTTTTCCTTTTACCTTTATTTACCATTCTAACAAAAAAGGTTGGTTGCCCTTAAAATATCCCCTTTCAGTTTTGCCCACTGTTTTTCTACATCCCCCAGCTGTTCCCATCCCACTAACAACTCCTTCAGGTAACAGAGTAACATAGTATATGATGGCAGATAAAGACCAGCATGGTCCATCCAGTCTGCAAAGCAAGGAGACAAGAGTATGTGCGCCCGCCGCTCTGTGCAAGTCACCCCTCTCCATGCCTTAGTTTAGGGGTGTACCCACCGCTCCATGCAGGTCACCTCTACTTGGCCCATCTTGGCAAAGTTAGTTTTTCTAAAGTCTAAGACTCTTGCTTTTGAATGCATTTTATCAGCCCTAGTCCTAATACTGAACCACATCATCTGAGGATCACGTGTGGGTTCTGTTATCAGTTGTCTGAATAGTTCTTCCTATAGAGAATCCAGGAGTTCCTTACTTCTACTGTAGACAACACTGCAGCAGGGATGTGCCAAACATCCGGCATACTGAAATCCCCTATTAATAGTACTTCCCCTTCCCTGGCAATACTGTGTATGTCTTCTATTAAATCTGTCCATCACTTCCTCCCTGTGAGAGAGATCTGTATATCATGCCAATGCAAATGGATTTCTCTTTCTCTCTTTCTAGTTTAACCCACACTGTCTTTTCTCTGCCTTTTAAGCCCCATATTTCCATAGCTTTAATATTATTTTTTTTACATATAGTGCCACTCCTCCTCCCCTTCTTCCTACTCTGTCCTTTCTGAATAATGTATAGCCTGGTTTAGTTATATCACAGTCATGGTTGTCAGTGAACCATGTCTCTGTTAACGGTCACTAAATCCAAGTCGGACTCTCCTGTGAAAGCCTCAACATCTGGGATTTTATTTACCAGGCTAGAGGCATTTATAGACACTGCTTTCCAGATGTTGCCCCTTTTACCTATTTCTATAAAAGGTATTTAACGTTTCACTTACCCGGGGGCCTTCTTTACCCAACCCCAACAAATCTAGTTTAAAGCCCTCTACAGTAAGTTAGCCATTCTGCTACTGAAGACATGTTGACCCTTCTTGGACAGATGGAAGCCATCTCTGCTCTACGGCCCTTAGATCATCCCATTGTCCAGGAAAGCAAAACACTCGAGGACACCATCCATGCAGCCATTCATTTATCTCCAGGATGCAAGCTTTTGTGTCTTGGCCTTTACCCTTAACTGGGAGGACTGAAGAGACCACCACCTATGCCCCTATCTGCTTCACCCTCTGTCCCAGAGCCATGAAGTCACTTTTGATATGCTCAGAGGGATACCTGGCAGTATCATTTGTGCCAACATGTATGAGCAACATCGGGTAACAGTCAATAGGCTTGATGAGTCTCAAACTCTCCGTAGCATCTTGGATTTTAGCACCTGGCAGACAGCACACCTCTCTGGACATCAAGTCTGGTCAGCAGATGGACATCTCAGTGCCCTTCAGAAAAGAGTCATCAACCATCACTACCCTTCACTTCCTTGTGGTCACTGATTCTGCAACTTTGGAGTGCTCGAGCTCTGGTTCTTCCCTTTCCAGGGATGGTTTTACCTCCTCCATTTCCAGGGCTGCATACTGGTTCTTCAGTTCAAGGGCTGGAGGAGTCTGATTGGTGATTCTGCAGGCCCTGGTGATTCATATCCATCCTTCGTCATTCTGTAGGCTCTCATCTTCACCTCTGCTGAAGAGCTTAGATGTTTGAAGAAGCATTTCATCAATGTACTTCTCACTTTCTTGAATACTCCTCAGCCTCACCACCTCTTCTCTGAGCTCTTCCACTTGTTTCCCCAAGAGCTTCAGCATGTAAGCACCCTGCACATGGAACAGGTCTTTCAAATGGCATTGGGATCTCTGACTGGACAGAGGCAGAAGCTGTAAAAGGGGCAACAGCTTTGGCAATACGATTTTTCCCAGCCATTGTTCAGTTGGTGGAGCTTTGGTACCTGTTGAAGTAAAAGAAACCTACCAAAGTACGAGCCTGCTTCTCAGCTGTTCTTTCAAATAAAAGAGTAGTTACTCACCTGTAACAGGTGTTCTCCAGGAGCAGCAGGAATCAGTCCTCACATATGGGTGTCATCAACACCGATGAAGCCCCAGCGGAGCATTTCCCCAGCTTTCCAAGAAAGCCTTTGGGAATGCAGGCACGCATGCGCGGTTCCCTTCCTGCCTAAAGGTGCCATCTTACCTCAGTCAAATGACATAGCTAAGAATAGCACACAAAAAAATGTAAAAATGAACTATATACAACTGCAACTCCCAGGGGAGGAGGGAGGGTTGTGAGGACTGATTCCTGCTGCTCCTGGAGAACACCTGTTACAGGTGAGTAACTACTCTTTCTCCAGGACCAAGCACGAAGTCAGTCCTCACATATGGGTGACTCCCTAGCTCTGGGCTACCGAGGAACCCAGGCTGAACAAGAGAACTCCCTCTAGTCCCAGCATCAAAGAAAGGCTTTTCACTGACACAACCTCCACCGGTAGCCCAACAGAGGGCAGGAGTTGCCTAAAGCTCAAAGAGATTCCGGAGTACTACCTGGCCAAAAACACTGTCCCTACGGGACTCCCTCTCCAGACAGTAATGGGCTGCAAAGGTCTGGCTTGAAGACCAAGTTGCAGCCCTGCAGATGTCTACCAACGGTACAGAGCGGAGATGAGCCACTGAGGCAGCCATTGCCCTGACACAGTGGGCCGTGACCCGACCCTGCAAAGGAAGGTCAGCCGCCTTGTAAGCCCAGGTGATATAGTCAGCCACCCAGATGGACAAGGTACGCTTGCACACAGCCAACCCCAACTTATTAGGGTCAAAAGAGACGAAGAGCTGAGTAGCCCTTCTATGCCCCTGCGTACGGTCAAGGTAGAAGGATAAGGCCCTCCTACAGTCCAGGGTATGCAGAACTGCTTCAGCCTGGCTTGCATGAGGCCTAGGGAAGAATGTTGGAAGAACCACCTCCTGGTTGAGGTGGAAAGAGGAGACAACCTTGGGAAGGAACTTTGGATGAGTCCTGAGGACTACCGTGTTCCTATAAATTCTGGTGTAAGGCCTATCACAGACCAAGGCCTGAAGCTCACTCACTCGCCTAGCCGAGGTAAGGGCTATCAGAAAGAGCGTCTTCCAGGATAGGAAGCGGAGAGAACAAGTAGCCATCGGCTCAAAAGGTGGGTGAGTCAGTTGCTGCAAGACCACATTCAACTCCCACTCAGGGGCAGGACGACGGATTGGAGGCTTGAGCAAGAGCAAGCCTCTGAGAAACCGGGACACCAAGGGGTGAACAGACAGAGAATGTCCTTCCACCAGAGAGTGGTGAGCTGCTAGAGCTGAGAGGTGGACCCGAACAGAATTGGACAAGACCTTGATCGGATAAGTGCAGTAAGTACTGAAGCACTACTGGTACCGTACAGGAGAAAGGATCCTCTGTATGCAACTGACATCACACTGAAAACCTTCTCCATCTAAGAGCATAGGTTTTCCTAGTGGATTGTTTCCGAGAGGCTAGGAGAACCTCTTCTACCTCCTGAGGTAGGCCCCAGGGAGCCAAAACTACCCTTGCAGCCTCCAGGCCATCAAATTTAGAGCTTTGAGATTGGGGTGTAGAAGGGTACCCTGATCCTGAGAGAGAAGGTCGGGTTGCAACCCCAGAGGCAGAGGGGGATCCGCTGCCAATTGAAGCAGAAGTGGAAACCAGGGCTGTCTGGGCCACCTGGGAGCCACCAGCAGGACCGAGGCCTTGTCCTGAAGATTCTTGAACAGAGTTCGGGCCACCAAGAGCATGGGAGGAAACGCATACAGGAGGCCCTGAGACCAGGGAATCAGAAAAGCATCTGCTGCTATCAACAGAGGATGCGGTTGCCTGGAGCAGAACTTTGGCAGCTGTTTGTTCAGAGGACTGGCAAACATGTCTATGGATGGAAGTCCCCATTTCATGAAAATCTTTTGAACTGCCAAAGGATGGAGCTGCCACTCGTGGGCCTGCAGAATCCTGCTCAACCTGTCCGCCAGGTAGTTCTCCTGGCCAGGTAGGTATACGGCTTTGAGGAGCATGTTGTGTCTGAGAGCAAACAAGCAAAGGTCCTGTGCTTCCTGACAGAGGAGCCTGGACCCAGTTCCGCCCTGCTTGTTCACATAGAACATGGCTACCTGGTTGTCTGTTTGAACTAGGACAGACTGATGAGCCAGGGTTGGAGAAAAGGTTTTGAGGGCTAACCGAATAGCTCTGAGTTCCAGGAGATTGATTTGCTGTGCAGCTTCCCAGGGAGACCACAGGCCCTGGGTGCACTTGCCTAGACAATGAGCCCCCCAGCCTTGCAGGGAGGCATCCGTGGTCAAGACCACTGTGAATGCAGGACTCTGAAAAGGTACTCCTCTTAACAGATTGGGTGGGTGCAGCCACCATCTGAGGAAGTGCAGCAAGCGTCTGGACACCCTTATCCTGTCTCTGAGGCTGCCTGTGGCCTGTGACCACTGAGTCCGAAGGCACCACTGTGCAGGCCTCATATGGAGCCTGGCATTGGGGGTCACATGTACTGTCGAAGCCATGTGGCCAAGAAGCCTCAGGCATAGTCTGGCGGAGACCAGTGACCTGCTGAGAAACTGGTTTGCTAAGTTTATCAGTCTTTGGGCCCTGTCTTCTGGCAAGAAGGACTTTGCTAACAGAGAGCCCGACCTTGCCCCTATGAACTCCAAGTTCTGGGAGGGGAGCAAAGTGGACTTTGCGACGTTGATTACAAACCCCATGTTTTGAAGAAAAGCAATAGTTCTGAGGGTGGCCTGTCTGGCCTCCTGGCACGTCTGATGTCTGATGAGCCAGTCGTCCAGATAGGGGAAGACAAAGATTCCCTGATTTCTCAGGTAGGCCGCCACCACTGCCAGGCATTTGGTAAAGACCCTGGGAGCGGAGGTGAGGCCAAAAGGCAGTACTCTGTACTGATAATGGTTTCCTCCCACAATGAACCTGAGGTACTTTCTGTGGTCTGGATGAATGAGGATGTGAGTGTACGCATCCTTTAGATTTAAGGAGCATAGCCAATCTCCCTGCTGGAGGTAGGGCAGAAGTGTTCCAAGAGTAAGCATCTTGAATTTTTCTTTCTCTAGGAACTTGAGGTTTCTGAGGTCTAGAATAGGTCAAAGGCCACCGGTCCTTTTGGGTACCAGGAAATACCTGGAGTAGAACCCCTGACCTAGCAAGTGGGGAGGCACAGGCTCCACCGCCCTGTCCACCAACAGACCCTGGAGCTCCTGAAGGAGAAGATCTGTGTGCAGGGGAGGCCTTGGAGGCTCCCCTGGGAAGTATGGAGGAGGCAGTTGGTGAAAGTGCAGGGCATAGCCCCTGTGGACTATGCTTAACACCCAACTGTCTCCAGTGATGAGTGGCCACTGGTGGGCAAACAGGGTGAGGTGACCTCCTGTGCAGGATTGGGAGAGCAGGGACGGAGAGCTATGCCTAAGGAGTCAAAAAACCCCACCCTGCTGAGTGGGAGCAGGGGCCGGAGGCTTGGGGGTCCTCTGCCTACGGGGCCCATTACCCTGCCCCTTGGCTTGCTGACCCTGAGGGGCAGCTTGGGCAACCTGATATTGTGGGTACTGTTTGTAGGCAGTGCCCTTCCTCGGGTAAAAGGACTTCTTACCCAAGCCCTTCTTCTTGTGAGAAGGGGCAGAGGTCTTTCTAGACAGCCTTGTCCTTGTAAGGTGCTCGGTCTCGAGCTGTGCGGCCTTCTCAGCCATGGGCTTGCCAAAAAGGTTCTCACCTCGCCAACGGACATCGACCAACTTGTCCTGAACCCATGGCTCGAGGTCCGATGACTGCAGCCATACCTGGCGTCGAGCCGCGATGCCGGCTGCCGCAACTCGGGCCGAAGCCTCGAAGCCATCATAGGCGGCGCGGGACAAACTTGGAGCAGTCCCGAATCCCCGAAGACAAGGACTTGAATCTCTGCAAGGGCTCCCCGGAGAGACCAGCAGAGAACCCGGCCAACTCCTTGGCCAGGTCTCGCAAGTACATGCCCATGTACAGCTGGTAAGACTGGACATGGCAAGCAAGCATCGAGCCCTGGAAGCACTTTCTACCAACACCATCGAGGTTCCAGACCTCCCTGCCGGGGGGCACCGCGGAGTGCATCTTCTGACTTTTCAGGCGATGCATGGCCGATTCCACCACCATGGAATGGTGTGGTAGCTGCGCCTTCTGAAAGCCAGGGCTCTTCCGGAGTCGATAAATTGAATCGACCCACTTGATTAGAACCGGCGCCAAGGCCGATGCCTCCCACATCTGGAAGAGGAGCCATTCCAGCATCAGAGGAACCGGGACAGTAAAGGCCTCCTTCGGAGGAGAGTCGTACTGCAGTGCTTCGAGCTCCTCGGCTCAAGGCTCTTCCTCAGGGTCCGCCGGGTTAGCCAATGTGGTGGCCATATCTCAGACAAACTCCGAGAACCGGGTATCCTCCGGAGGGGATCTACTCCGGGGTTCAGACTGCGGTGAGTCCGACAGACGCACCGAGTCTTGAATGTGTCGGGGGACTCCTCATCCTCCATCTCCCAGGCGGACTCGTCCGACGAGGAGTCAGGATCCGACCCCGCGGGGCCTGGAAGCACCCGCCCTGATGACGGAGGCACCGGCGTCGATGCCCTCGGTCCCGAACGGGAGGTCGAGGGAGACCGCGACCGAGGTCGACCTCGAGCCATCATGGTCTCGAGTATCGGCTCAGTCTCCGGGGTCGACTTCGATGTCGATGTCCCGGTGATGGGGGCAGATGCGCCAGACAGGCTGGCCATCAGTGCCCGCTGCTGCTCCATGAAGGCAGACAGACAGTCTGCACTCCAAGGCTGTCATCCTGAGAGACTCAGCTCGGGAGACGCAGCAGCCACCGACTTGGGCCCCGGCGGCACCGGGCCCGACGTCGGCTCTCTCGGAGGAGAGTCCTCGAGGACTACAGGACTTACATGTCCAGCAGACTCCGGCTCCACGCGAGGAACTTTGGCAGGCTTCTCTTGTTCCACGGGCCCGGGGCGACGGTCGGGGGTCTTAGACCTGGCCCTCGAGGAGCCAGGGACCTCTTCTGACGACGCCCTCACGAGCCGCTTCTTCCTCTTGCGTTCCCGGTTGGGGGACCCCCTGTCTGAGGAGCCACAACGGCGCTCGGGATCCAAATCCCAAGATGTCGAGGCCTCAGACGAGGTTCGGGCCCGGCCGGGGGCTGAGTCAGAAAAAAGCCTTTTTTGCTGCTAGCGACTTCGCAGTGCCTTGGAAGACATCTTCCCACATGGTCCACACATCTTAGGGTCGTGATCAGGACCGAGGCACCGAAGGCAGCAGTTGTGTGTGTCGGTGAGAGACATCAACTTCTTACATGATCACACTTTTTAAAACCGCTGGAAGCCATCGGGGAAAAGAGTCCCCGCGAGGTCAAAGGACAGGCCTTCCAGGGAAAAAGCAAAAAAAGGGCGCGAACGCCAGCCACGAAGGGCAAAAAACGAAAAAGAAGAAACGGGCATGATACCGGTGTACCGAACCCGGCGGGAGGGGAACCGGCATCAAACCGGAGAAGAAAAATAGTGAGAATCGCCGAAAAAAATCAAACTTTTATCCGGGATGACAGGACACACATCCAGTGGGCTTCTCGGAAAAAGAGAGACTGAGGTAAGATGGCACCTTTAGGCGGGAAGGGAACCACGCATGCGTGCCTGCATTCCCAAAGGCTTTCTTGGAAATCTGGGGAAATGCTCCGCTGGGGCTTCATCGGCGTCGATGACACCCATATGTGAGGACTGACTTCCTGCTTGGTCCTGGAGAAAAGAAGTTAACCTATTTTAAGTGTGTTCTAAATGAGCTGTTCTAAGTCCCTGTGTGTAGCTAATAAAATTTGGCTGTAAGGTCAAATGTCGCTCTCACGAAGTTTGTCTTAACTGCATTATCCATATTGATTTTGACATTGTGTTACACACAGTGATGAGTTTCAAACATGGGCATAAGTACCAAGTTCTGCTTCAGGGAATCCACATTTCATACCATTACAAAGTTCCCACATAACTGGCACAAAAGATCTTTCAAGATCACTTCGAAGCTTGTTGTA
This sequence comes from Ichthyophis bannanicus, assembly GCA_033557465.1. Lineage (NCBI taxonomy): Eukaryota > Metazoa > Chordata > Amphibia > Gymnophiona > Ichthyophiidae > Ichthyophis > Ichthyophis bannanicus. The sequence continues at coordinate 242,744,860 of CM066042.1, read as the reverse complement.
ATACATAACACTGCATTCCATTTTTAAAAAGGCATTAGTGAAGCCTCTTTTCCACAGTGTTACTTTATATTTAGGCTTTTTTTTTGTTTTGTTCTATTTATGCCTTTACAAATTCAAATGTAGTCTCCCATTTTTTACTTGCTCCCCACATACATGGTGTTTCTTGCCTCATTCAGTGATACTATGGTAAGGAAGTAGTTTGCTTTTTTGATACCTTTAGGGCAACTCTGTTGATTAAGAATAAAAAGAAGGGGAGGGCGTAGAGGTGCTCTGTGGCAGTTTCTGTAGTAATTCATGATTTGAAAGCACTTTCTGCTGCATTATGTTTGGACATGCCTTATGCAGTTTTTAAAAATATTCCAATTGTGTTTAGATATGCTTAGTGCAGTTCTTAGATAGGCAGATTCAACCAAAAGTACATTTAATTCTAATGCTACTCTTAAGGATATTTTAAATGGAACAGAGTATAACTAGATTCTCATACAGTTCCACATTTGTCTGATCTATCCACATATATATTGATGGTATCTCTCTTTAATTGAAAAACACCTTTGCTCATTTATTTTTGAACATGGGTTAATAGTACGATATACGCATTATCCTACACAGCAGATTATGTCATTGAGTATTCCCCCTCCTCCCTTTCTCCCTCAACTTTTTATTTCCATACTTTTTTATATTTAAGTTTTATGTACTTTTTTTTTTCTTTCAGGTATTCTCAGTTGTGTACAGCAGTTTGGTTTTACTGGTACGGATTCCTTATTTTATTTATAGTCTATATTGTTTATATATTCATTATGATTCACTCCCCCCTCCCTTATTTTTTTTGGTTGACAGATTTATTGTAAAGATTTCAAGTCACAGCACTTTTACTTATTGGTTTTAAGTTGTCTTTTGAAGGTTGGACATGCAAGGTTCACGATTTCACATTCCTTTATCCATGGAAATATTTTAGTCCTTTATTATTTAGTCCATTTAGTTGCTTTGTACATAGTTCTCATGTTCTCTGTTTTCACTGTTCATGAAACCTGTTTAATGTATACCCAGTTTATTGTCCTGTTCATTGTAAGCACAGATCAATTTTTGAGACGTGTAGTTTTATGTTCATTGTAAACCGCACTGATGTCAAATAGCGCGGTATAAAAGAAACTGTAAATAAATAAATAAAAAATAAATTATGGTTTAGCATCCATATAATTCTTATGTTTTTATATACTTTGTATTTTTTGTAACATACTTTCAAACTACTATTTATACAAACATGTTTTCTATTTTTTTTATAGTCATTTTAGTTTTTATGCCTGTGTTTTCAATTTGTGTATGTTTATTTATAGTTCCCTTCTTTTATGTTATTTGTAGAACCCTGATGCAGGCGTGTTTGCAGAAACTCTGCCGCATTGAGTCCCTCTAATTAAAGTCTCTTGAGGACATTTTTGTTTTACGGCTGTGGTCCTTCTCTGCTCTGTTTTTATTTGGACTGGTCCAACGATGAGATTAAACTCTTATAAAACAAAGGAGAAGAGCAAACAAACCATCAAATAAAGAGAAACGGGTCTGGCTATCGAGAACATCCTACTCCTATACTCACTCAGATGCATTTGACTCAGGGAAGGAATATCAAACTGTTAGGTACCCACAGATCTCAAAGCATATCTAGATTTGTAAATCCACAATGTAGTGTTAAAATACATAGGTGCTGCATCTCTAAAAGCCTTAGTAATCAAAGTTAATACTATTCTCCAGACTACAGAAGCCATTGTAGATCACATGAAATGGGAGAAACATGTTCAGAGCAGGGAATTCCAGAGAGAATACAAGCTGCAGAATTCTGAATCTTTTGTAAAGTTCTAATAGCACAATCAGGAAGCCCCAAATAAAGCAAGTAATCAATTTTGGATAAAACCAATGCCTTTAGCATCATTCTAAAATCGACTGGCAGTAAATTCCGCAATTTACTTATTAAGAACGTAAGATATGCCATACTGGGTCAGACCAAGGATCAAATCAAGCCCAGTATCCTGTTTCCAACAGCGCCAAATCCAGGTCACCAGTAACAAAGGCAGATCATGACAGGTAAAGACATGTTGCTTCAGGTCTTACCTGAGGGTCTGGACTGTAGAACATTTACTATCCTTTCCTTGTGATCTGGACAAATCACTTACCTCTCCATTGCCTCATGTACAAAACATAAGATTGTAAGCCCTCTGGGGACAGGAAAATGCCTATTGTATCAGATTATAACTTGCCATGAACTTCTAAGAAGGCAAGAACTAAATCCAACTCCTTTCAGCAGTGTCTCTATTCTTTTTCCCGTCACCAAGGTCAGGCTTATCAGCTTGTCGCTTCCCACCTCTTCTCTATTACCACTTTTGTGAAGAGGGACCGCATCAGCCCTTCTCCAGCCCTGTGTAATCTCTCCCCTCCAAGGATCTATTAGACACACACTTAAGAGGATCTGCCTTAATCTCTCAGAGTCCCTCAGAATCCTGGGATGTCTCATCTGGCCCCATCCACTTTTAGTTTTGTGAGCTGTTCGAACACTTTCTTCTCTGAGTGGTCTTGTGCCTACTCCTTTTCCATGTGCACGTCTGTCAGCTATTTGTGGTCCCCCCTCCTGAATTTTCCACTGTGAAAACAGAACAGAAGCATTTCTGCTTTTGCCTCATTACTTCCCGCACAATAGTCCTCAACATCTTTCAGTCTTATTCCATTTCTGGCCTTCCTCCTCTTCCCAATATATCTGAAAAATGAAGTTGTCATCTCACTTTATATTTTTTATTCTGTCCATGGCTTTTGCTGTCCTTATTTCCTTTTTTTTTTTTCTCTTGAGCTTTATCCGGTATTGTTTTCTGTGTTCTTTGTGATCGTCAGAATTCTGCAAATGCTACTTTTTTTGCCTTTTCCAGCCTCTTCCTTGGAAAACCATATTGGTTTACCATTCCCCTTACTTTCAGGCCTCACACAAAAACATTAGGCATGATTAGCCAGTCATCTAAGGCAGCAGCTTCTGAGAGGCGGCAGTGAGCAGCGGCAGACAGTCAAAGCAAAATGGATCCCAAGAGCTACATAAACTCAATGAGCCATCGGCACATTCTTTTACCTGCAGGTAGTGAGGACACACATACAAAGTTTACTATTTAGAAGTATGGGGACCGATTCTCGAAAGGCATTTACACAGTTTACAGCCCAGTAAACCGTGTAAATGCTTTAAATGGGGATATTCAACGGCACTTACTTGGTTAGTGCTGTTGAATCTGTCTAATTCTCCTACATGCGCCCTGATGCTATCTGGTTGGAAGCATTCCAGGATGGAGCGGAGGCGAAAACTGTTGCTAACCGGGCAGCGGTGATATTGCATGCTGCCCGATTAGTGACCTGCGCCTAAAATACAGGCGAGGAAAACCTTCACCTATCTTTAAGGCGCAGGAGCTTTTGAATTTTTAAATAAACACACACACTTTTTTTTTCTTTAGATTACTTCTGAACCTGCCTCCTTTCACTTTTACTCTTTATTCCAGAGCTTTTTTTCCAATGAAATGGTCAAACTCCCATATATTTATACCTTTGAGGTACTTAAATGACTGACAGACTCCCCTTTCGGGCCTCTCCTCCAGGATATTCATATTAAAGTCATATGCTTTATAATATGAATGCCAGTGGCCTATCCTGAGGCAGTGATAAATGCAGCTACTCTTTCCCTCTCATTAGTACTTTTTTTTTTTTAAGAACCTCTTTGGACCGGTGCAGTGATTCACAAACCTGTCCTGGGGGCTCCCCAGCCAGTTGTGTTTTCAGGATAACCACAATGAATACTCATATGAGAGATTTGCATACACTGCCTCCTTGGTATGCATTTTCATTGTGAATATCCTGGAAACCCAACTGGCTTCTTTTTTTAAACCTGTTAATTTCTTCATGTGCTTGGCTCCACTTCTAATGACAGACACTTATGTCTTCCATATAGGAGAGTCAGTCCTGAGCACTGAACAGAGTGTGTTTCGTTTAGTTTGGCTATTTGATTTCTCACTGTAGAACAGGGATGCCAAATGCCAGTCCTGGAGGGCCTCCAACCAGTCAGGTTTTAGGGATGTCCCTAACAAATATGCATACAAATAAGGGCAGTGAATACAGATCTCTCTCTTGCATATTCATTAGGGATAGCCCTAAAATCAGACTGGTTGGTGGTCCTCCAGGACTGGAGTTTGACACCTATGCTGTAGAACTTTTAATATTAATATTGAGCAAGGTGGTGGTTAGTGGCGCCTTGTGAATGGTAACAAAAGACTTCCAGAAAGCCCCAGGCCAATTATGTAGTCAACTACTGGGAAAAGAGGAAAAGCTTTATTTCTACAGGGTTAGCCAACTACATGCTCTCAAAATCCAATACAAAAATGAAAATCTTCATCACCACCAACAATGGGTTAGACACATAAGCTCCCCCACCTTGAGCCCCTCCAAGCTTCCTCAATCCCCCCTCCTCTCAGGCCCTCCCACCTCCAGTTACCCCTTCCCATCCCTACACCTCACCCTGAGTACACCCCAGCCCCCTTCCCCCCATAACTGTTATCAGTCCTTAAATTATGTTTCATAAGCTTTCCTGTATTATAAGCATTCAGTTCACCCCCTACCCTTATATGCACTGTAACCATTAGTTATTGTTCATGGTTTACCTCTAAGCTATTGTTCTTTGTAAACCGTTTTGATATCATAGTAACTTAGTAACATAGTAAATGACGGCAGATAAAGACCAGTATGTTCCATCTAGTCTGCCCAGTATGATGGCAAGAGTAGTTGCACCTGCCGCTCCGTGCAGGCCACCCCTCCCCACGTCTTTGTTTAGGGGTGAACCCACCACTCCATGTAGGACACCCCTGTATGTTGAGAATTTAGATGGTTCAATTTATTTCGATTTTATCCTGTTGCTATAAAGGGATCCACTGTGTCTGTCCCATGCCATTTTGAATTCTGTCACAGTGTTTGCCCCCACCACTTCCATCGGGAGGGCATTCCAAGCATCCACCACCCTTTCAGTGAAAAAGTATTTCCTGACATTGCCTTTCAATTTACCACCTTCATGAAAAGCGGTATAAAAAACATTAAATAAATAAAACAAACATACATAAGATCTGCTTTGCAAAAAATTCTTTTCACATGATTCTTTCCAACTCTGCTGAATGATAGAGATTGTGGATAAGATCAGAATCAACATGTGACTGAACATGTCACATGGCTTTATCTAGAGGTGTAGTTGATATGCTGGTGGAAAGTCTCTCTCTGGATGATACTCACACTTCAACTGTGCACGACTACAAGCAAAAGCAGGACTGGCCCTAACTTTCCTGGCCTGGAGTGCCTGTGTACTCTGATACAGTACATGAGGCTTATCGTTACATTTCCTGGTGTCTGAGCTGGGCTGTATTTCATATTCTCTTGACCGTGCTAGGTTCACCTTTTCTATGTTTGATACATACATAATTTCTGTTGCTTGACCTATTTCCCTCTCTAGCAAGGAGGTGTTATTGTATTGATGGATATATCTATCTGTTTTTGTGTCCAGCCTGGGTCAGGCCATTGCGATATGGATTCTTCCCCTATTCTGTTCTCATGGGTAGAGGTTGCTATTTTATAGTCATCGTCATTGATAAGACTATTATTAAGAGGCCTGATCCGGCAGCAGTTCTAGATAATAGCTCTTTCCTTCCTTTATGCTTTGGAGAGCTGTATGGTTTTAATGATCTACGTATATTTGGTTAATGCTAGATCTGTTTGTAACATCATCTCTTTGATCGTCATACTGATTGTTTCTATCCTCAAGTATGGATTGCTCGACACTGATATAGTCAATGAATCCAGGGCCGACTCTACCAGTAAGTGAACTAGGCATCTGCCTAGGGTGGCAGGTTTCAGGGGATGGCAACAGTGCCAGCAAAGACAACAGCAGTGAAGCTCTTTAAAGCTGCTGCTAGGGTGCAACATTGAGCATCTATGCACATACTCAAGGCCTATTGTGTTCCATCCAGGGCTGGCCCAACCATCAGGCAAACTAGGCATTTGCCTATAGCAGCAACTTTGGGGGGGGGGGGGGGGAGGGTCAGCAAAGAACAGCTACAGTCAAAGCAAATCAATGGGTCCTGGAAGCCACACAAACTCACATTCATCTGTGTACTTTTACTCACAGGAAGAATGGACTATATGCAAATAGTCCATTTATCCTTGCAAGTGGCTCTGACATCTCTCTCCTTATGTATATTTACAAAATGGTTTAATATTTAAAAATGTGATGTTCAAATATGCATTTTTATAGCCTTATTTTGGGAAGGATGGTGTTTAAAAGATTACAATGGAGTTTAATAAGCAAAGTCTTGGAATGGGGTGGGGGGTGCTAGAGGTCTAAAAGCTAATCACAAGGGGGCACAAGACTGAAGTTTTGCCTAGGGTGCCTCACCCCCTTGCACCAGCCCTGAGCCCACAGCCATGATGGAGCGTGTGGGACACAGCAGGCCTTTAACACACGCAGAAACTCAAAAGCCACTGCTGACAGCAGTTTTAAAGTTCTTCACCGCTGTGGACTTTGCTGCTGTGGTGTTATACTGCCATGCCCTCCCCCCACCCCCTGAAGTTCAATTTCTTTTGGCCTCCCATGGAGATAGGGTGGTGAGGGTGGCAGTTACAGTAATGAGGGAAGGGAAGATGATGGAAATGCTGGATTATGGGACAAAGTGGGAACACACAGTTGATGGTTTACCTAGGCGGTCAGATAAACTTGGACTGGCTCCGAATGAAGCAGTTGTGTCGTGTTGTTTCTCCTCCCCTCTCCCCGGCATTCTTACTGTGAGCACCAGCTGCAACGGGGACACTGTGGAGGAGAATTGCTTCTATGTAGAAATATTCTAGTCAATATCCAAGAGCGGAAAGGAGATGGTGCAAGGAGAAAATCATTCCCTAATTGTGAGGACTATATGCTCTTATTTATCATTATGGTGCTTTATTAAGGAAAACTAAAAGATTTACTTCGAGTGTCGTTAAAAAAAAAAAAAAAAAAAAGACTCCACCTCCTCCAACCAATTATTTCAATTTGTACAAATGTTAGCACTGCTTCCTAAGGCTAAAGGCTCCAGTATAATTACCTCAAAACATTTTGGCTGTTTTTTAGTACAGAAGGTGGAGAATCTTCTGAATTCTCTTCTCTCAGGTTCTGTTTCTCTTGCTGATCAGGTTACTGGATCGCAATTTCAGAATTTCTGTACTATGGTCTCTGGGTTACAGGTCAATCTCAATCTGAGTTCCTTTCATCTAATAGGCAAAACATTCCTTGTAGCGATTAACTTCCTTCTCCTCTTACTAAGGTTGCCCTTGAGAAATTAATTACCTCTATGACTGTGAATTGATTACCAGATACATTCCCCTCCCTGCCTTCTGAAGAAACTTCTCCCTCAAACTTTCTAATGGAAGTCTGGGCCTAGTCAATTCCAGCATATCCACTAGCACATTCTCCTCCTTTTGGAAATGTGCTTCTATTAGGCTTCTTCTTAAGGGTTCCAAGCTTCATCCATATTTCCCTGTTAATTTTCACCTAATTTCCAATCTCCCATTTTTAGCAAAAGTTGCAGAAAAGGTGGTATTTCACTACTTATATTCCTTATTGAGTCCAGAAACATTTTGCACCCTAAACAGTTGGGGTTCAGACCATTCCATAGTACCAAAACACTACTGGTTGCTTTGTACCATAAATCTTCTAACCTGCCAGGTTGGTGGAAAAAAAAAAAGAAGAAATTAGACCTTACCTGCTAATTGTCTTTCATTGAGATCTCTCCGGGCCAGTCCAGGAACATTAGGGTTGTCAACCTTCTCCAGCAGCTGAGGACTGAATTCTGGTTTTGCCGACATCCTATCCGGCTCCCCCTGGTGTCAGAACTTCAGTCTACCACTGTCAAAGCAGTCTGTGAACATACCTTATTCCCCAATTCAAAACCATTGTAACCAACGCTAACAAATCAAAAATGAACATCCAGAGCCTACCTAAAATGTAGCCAGCTCCTCCCTGTTTTGTTCTTTTTTTTTAATCCTTCAAGGTTTACTCTATAGCTAACCCCCCGCTAGTACCAGGGAGCCCCATAGACCAAACCGCCCCAGACTTCTGCCTGTTCCCCCTTGCCAATTGATATATGACACTGTCACTGCATTGTCGGAGAACACTCGTACCGCTTTTCCTTCCATGAGATGGAGAAACTCGTGAAGTGCAAGGTGCACCGCTCTCAGTTCCAGAAGATTGATGGAGCAACCCGTCACCTCTGGCGGCCAGCACCCCTGAGCCATGTGTGACCGACAATGCGCTCCCCAGCCGAAGAGGCTGGCATCTGTGGTGATGAGCACCCAATCCGGCTGTTCTAATGGAACTCCCGCTCGAAGATGGGCGGGATCCAACCACCACTGCAAACTTTTGATGACTTTCTGTGAATATTCCAACTTTCGATCCAGGGGATGATCCTGAGGCGACCACCTTGTCAGCAATGCCTGCTGCAGCGGACGCATGTGCGCCCTTGCCCAGGGTACCAGATCCAAGGCCGCTGCCATGAAACCCAGAAGTTGTAAGTAGGGCCACGGTGTTGGAGCTTTCAGGCGTAAAAACGCTGTTCCTTGCTTCAAAATTGTTTGTACTCTGTCTTCCAGCAGAAAAACTGCTCCTATTGCCATGTCGAACACCGCTCCCAGGTAAAGGAGACGCTGCACCGGCTGCAACTGACTCTTGGCCTGGTTCACCACCCAGCCGAGCTGCTCCAGGAGACTCACCACCCGCGCTGTTGCCGTAATCAACTCCGACACGGACGGTGCTCGAATCAACCAATCGAGGTACGGGTTGCACCAGAATGCCCTCTTATCTCAATGCTGCAGCTGCCGCCACCACCACCACTACCATCACTTTTGTGAACATTTGCGGCGCCGTAGCCAAACCAAACAGCAACGCTTGGAATTGAAAATGACCCATCGGTACCACAAAACGCAAAAACATTTGATGCTCCGGTCTGACGGGTATGTGAAGGTAGGCCTCTGTCAGATCTATGGACGAGAGCACCTCTGTCGGCTGCACTGAATGAATAACTGACCGCAGTGTCTCCATTTGGAAGTGCAGAACTCTTAAACAGTGGTTCACGTGTTTGAGATCCAAAATAGGTCGAAAAGACCCCTCTTTTTTGGGAACCATGAAATAAATCGAGTATCGACCTAACCCTAACTGGTCGTGAGAGACTGGAACCACTGCCTGAAGGCGCAGTAACCGCTGAAGCGTTGGACACCACTTCCTTCTTTTCCACAGACCCACATGGAGACACCATAAAGCCTCTGCTAACGGCCGAGCAAACTCGAGTGCGTAACCGTCGCAAATAGTTTCCAGTACCCACTGGTCTGTCGTTATGGTGGTCCGAACGGAGAGGAAGTTCTGTTGTCGTCTTCCCACAGAAATCTCAGTCTGGACCAACCTCCTTTCATTGGGGCTTTTTATTGGAGTTCTGCTGGGCTCCAAAATATCCCCTGCCGAACCCCTGAACTCCCCGAAAGGACTGACCTCTGGATATAAAGCGCCCTCTCTGATACGGGGCAAAGCGAGATCCCCTGAATCTGCAAAACTCTCGGGACTGTCCCCTGTACAAACTGCTAGGTTTCTGACCTTTCGGGCGGTCCTCCGGAAGGCGACCCCCTTTTGAAGTCTCCAAGATCCTTTACAATCTTCTCCAGGGCTGCTCCAAAGAGCAGCGAGATCTTGTACGGAAGCTTACTAAGGCACGCTTTGGATGACGAGTCCGCCACCCAATTTCTCAGCCAGAGAAATCTCCTGGCCGCAATCACTGAGGCCATGGACTTAGCTGAAATCCTTACCAGATCATAGAAGGTATCTGCTAGATAAGCTGCTGCCGATTCCAGCTTTGCACCTTCTGAGGCAGAGGCATCATCCCCTTCGGAGTGAGTACCCCCTTGGATCCACCAAATGGAGGCCCTGGAGACATATGCTCCACAGATTGCTGCTCGTAGCGACAGCGCGCTAGCATCAAATGCCTGCTTCAGTAAGGTTTCCAATTTCCTATCCTGCAAATCCTTAAGGGCTGCACTGCCCTCCACAGGAATTGTCATTTTCTTCGTTACCGCTGACACCAAGGCATCCACCTTGGGCATCTTTAGTAAGTCCTGTTCCTCCTGCGGTAATGGGTACAACCGGCCGATGGTCCGTGCCCCCCGCAGGGTAGCCTCCGGACATTCCCATTCAGATTCCACCATCTGCTTGATGACCCTGTGAACTGGAAAACACCATTGCTCTGCTTTAAATCCCTGGAGCAGAGGATCCTCCAAGGGCTCCTCCTGAGCCGTTGGCAGAACAATATTTAGGGCTGCTAGCGTCTGGGCAATAAGTGCCCCTAATTCTTCCTTTCTAAAAACCCTAAAAACATCAGGATCTTCGCCTGGCCCCAGTTCACCATCCTCCAGATCTGGGGCCCACTGATCCATGCCTGAGTCTGAATGAATTTCTCCCTCCTCAGCACCATGGAGCGCTGAGATGTGTTGACCGATGCTATCGGTGCTCACCTTAGCCCCCAAGGCTGATTTGGAGGACCCTTCCCCTGAGTCCAAAGGGGAGACTTCTTTCCTCTGAGCCACTGACGGAAGGGGGACAGAGCCCTTACCCTGAACCTGCTGCCACTTCAAAACAATAGGCTTTATGTAGTGCCAGTATAAAGTCTGCTCAAAAAACAGACTCTAAGCCCCCCTGCGCTGAGGGCAATGGCTGTGAAGAAGCATCCTCCATCTGAACAGGCTTTTTCGACTTCGACTTTCTTTTTGCGGGCTTTTCCTGACTAGATACAGGAACGAGAGCCTTATCTAAAATGGCCGCCATTCCTTCCTTTTCTGTCCCGCTCTGCAGACCCCCTACTGGATCTAAAGCCCCTGGCTTGCCTTCCATGCTGCCGCGAACCCAGCAGTGCAGAATCTGACCTCTTCTCAGGCAAAGCCGACAAAGCCTCGCTTTGGAGAGCCCCTGCCGACAGCTACACAGCACGCACACCGCCGGACTCAGCAGCATGCGCCTCACACCACTAATGCCGAAAACCCGCGCTGAAGGAAGAACACTGCGACCCCGTTCAGCCGCTGCCGCACACGCTGTTACCGGCCTGAAAACCCGACGTACCTGGAACACTGCTGCCTGAAAAATCGCGCTGCTTCTTATGCAAGTCACTCCCTCCCGCTGCTAGTGGTAGAGTGAACTTGATTCCGGAGGCGGCCGAATGGTCTCTGGGGCTCCCAGAACCTCTCTCCGCTCTAACCCGGTAACAGGAGCTGCTGTCTGAGGCAGGCTCTGCCTCCACTGCCCTCCGTGCAAACTCAGATTTTTTTTTTTTTTTTTTTTTTTTTTTTTTTTTTTTAAGTAAAGTAACCCCAGTGTCTTTGGTGAAGTTCCCTACTAGGGTCCCCCACCTTCAGATCACTTTTTTCTCAATTGAGAAATTAAAACAAAAAACCTGTCTTTTGCTAAAATTCCTTGTCATTTCTCAGGGAGCCTGTCAGCTTCATGTCCCTTCCAGCTGCTGAGGACTGAAAGACTGAGGTTCTGACACCAGGGGGAGCCGGATAGGATGTCAGTAAAACTTCAGAATTCCGTCCTCAGCTGCTGGAGAAGGTTGACAATCCTAATATCCCTAATGTTCCTGGAATGGCCCAGAGAGACGAAGAGGAAGAAGTTCTTTTAATTCAAATGGACCTTTCCACCACCTTCGACCTTGTGGATCACCATCTTCTGTTACAGAGATGATATGATATAGATCTTACCAACTTAACACTGGACTGGTTCTAGTCCTGTTTATCTCAGGAAAGCTTTAAAGTTGTGGCTGCAACTGGAACTTCTCTTGCTTTTCCTCTTCAGTATGGTGTTCCGCAGGTTTCTATTTTGGTCCCCAATTCTTTTCAATATTTTCATTGCCCCATTAGCTACTCTGCTTCAGGATTTTAATGCAGATGACATTCAGATCATTATTAGTCAGGCTTGCTGGGATCACCATTACATCTTCCCTCACTAAGACTGCTGACTGGTTTGCTCCAGGAAATCGGTCCTCAATGTCTAAGTCTTTGGCTCACTAAAGATAAGAACAGAAAAAATTATCCGCCCTATGATGGCCATCTCCATTCCAATAAGGATTCTATCACTTCTCCAAGGGTCATCATAGACAAGGATCTAAGATGCATGAGAACTTCAAACACAAAGGGGCAGTGCATGCAAATATATTCATGCATATTCATTAGGGATATCCTGAAAATCTGACTGGTTTGCAGCCCTCCATGACTGGTTTGGAGACCCCTGCTTTAAAAGGATATCTTTCTGGCTTTAATAAGTTCTGTCACAGCAGCAGTGGAGCACACTGGCAGATATAAAAGGCGAGAGAGAGTCATACAGATGTACTTTGAGCAGTAGATGTGTTTCTACATTAAATGTAAAAACTAGAGGGCTTGAACACTCCAATATTATTTCTTGACATGTATTTATTTAACCAGTTTTCTAGAAAATACCGCCTTATCCTTCAATCAAAGCAGTTTTACATTATGTAATTGCTACAAACAGGAACTGGATGCATTCCCGTCCCCAAAGGGCTCACAGTCTATGTGTACCTCAGGCAATGGAGGGTTAAGTGGCTTGCCCAAGGCCACAAGGAGTGCCTATAGGATTATCCACCTCAGGTTCTGAAAGTGTCAGTTTGCCCTTTCTCTGGATCTAGTTGCACTGATCATATTCCCCCATCACCTCTGATACTGAAACCTATTTTGTTCTTTATATTGTACATATTGTTGTAGTATAATAAAGGTAAAGGGTATTTGTGAAGGCCATAGCCTGAATCAAGAAAAATCTCTCTTCTCCCTAATGTCACCCTCCAGTGAGTCAGTATTAGATTTTATGTACGTTCACCATCAGCCATGCGCAATACAGGTTGTACCCACAGATCACTGGACAAAAATCTTCAAAAGCCTTCTGCATGTTCTGTCTGGTCTCTATCAACATTTCTTAATCCAGGTAATGATTAAGTTTAAAGATGTGAATGAAGCAGCCAGGTCAAACTGAACAGGCATCTTAATAGTCCTAATAGCCCAAATTCTCTTTCAGGATTCATTTATTGCAATATTCAAGCCGGGATCAGCTAAAATGTGTCTTCACTCTAGTTTTAAAAATCTCTAAGTAGTAAGATGTAAAATTCTCATTCAGCAATTAAAATATCCATAGCACCAAAATGCTTCAGGTTCAGAAAAACATGGTTCCAGTCCCTCCTTCTCCTGCTGAAACATTTATACTAAATAAAACACACATCCAAAACCCCAAACAAGGCAGACAAAAACAAACACAGAAAACAAAACAAAAAACAAACAGCAAGTGAGACAGAAAAACCAGATGGGATAAATATATTAGAGGAAAAAAGACCTCAGTAACCCTCCATGCAGATAAGGGAGGAAACGAGTCACACATGAAGGGAACAAGTCCCATAAATCATGAAAGGACTCTCTTAACATCAAAGGTCTACAAAAAAACCTCTAATACCCCACCAGCTGGTATAGCTTAAAGCAGAGCCAGACAAGAAAAAAAGACATTCAGCGTTAAAGATATTCAGCGTTAGTTTTTGGTTTTTTCTAACGCTGAATATCTTTAACGCTGAATGTCTTTTTTCTTGTCTGGCTCTGCTTTAAGCTATACCAGCTGGTGGGGTATTAGAGGTTTTTTTGTAGACCTTTGATGTTAAGAGAGTCCTTTCATGATTTATGGGACTTGTTCTTCATGTGTGACTCGTTTCCTCCCTTATCTGCATGGAGGGTTACTGAGGTCTTTTTTCCCCTAATATATTTATCCCATCTGGTTTTTCTGTCTGACTTGCTGTTTGTTTTTTGTTTTTCTGTTTTCTGTTTTTGTTTTTGTTTTTGTCTGCCTTGTTTGGGGTTTTGGATGTTTGTTTTGTTAGATTGGCTTCTTGAGGATTTTTTGAATATAGTTTGAAACATTTATACTGACTAAACAAATTAAAAAGCATAGGTGTTGGGGGGAAAAAAGGGATTGAAAATCTGTCTGGGACAAAATAACTCAGAAAGTTTAAATGGAACAGGACCAAATTTGGTGAAGGATAAAACCCGGAGAACACAGAGTTCAAAAATGTGTCAGATAAGAATGGGGATTCCAGAGAAATAAGGTCCTCCTCTTCCAAAAAATGGCCCTATGCATTTCTATGGGAGAAGTTGTTTCAGCTTCTACAGAAATACTGATACACAAGATAGTTCAGGGAATTGCTCCTTTCAGTGTTACTGTGTGGTGCTCATCAGCACACACATGCAGATAGGCTGGAAATTTCATGAGGCATTTTCTGCTTGCTTATCCCACCAAGTGCCTCTGTACTGCTGCTGCTATATCCCTCTCTCTGCTAGACTGTCTTATTGATTCAGATGGGCACCTCAATTCCTTCTTTGTAAAATTTTAGTATGGTACCTAATGAACCAACCACATTTCTTAATTTTATTAGTAGTGACAACTGATGACTGAAGCATGTTATCTGCTGCAGGTTTATTTATTTATTTAGTAAACACTTGTATACCGCTGCTTCCTACGATCAGCAGCGGTTTACTTTACAGAATCATAATGTATTGTACGGTACATTGAGATTTTCAGTTTTACATTTTGATTAGTCAATGATTACGTAACACGGGATAAGCATTTGGATACGATACACATTTGATTATAGCACACAGATCAGGGTATACATTTGATTTCAATAGATTGGGGGGGGCCCATATATACAATTTGTACAGAGTTGTACAGGTTGCTATGTATACTGATAACTAGTGATGGAGAAGCATTGCCTTCGGACAGCAGCACCTTTAGGTTAAGCTGGAAAATCCATCCTTTGAAATCTGCTAGCACCGCCATCCAATGGTTATTTATTTTATTACACTTGGCTTTATTTTATTCTTTTCAAAAATCAATGTAAAGTTTGGATAACATTCCATTCAAAGCATACAATCCCTCTCCCCTCTAAGTCACACACTGTTTGGAAAGAATTACATGAGCCATGCTCAGCATGCTTTCCCCATTTGTTGTTGAATTAACTAATCAACAAAATCTATTTAGTTTACTCTTCCTCAGGTCAGGACATAATGAGCTTAAGATAACAATACTAACAAAAATAGTGAAACAGTGATATAGTCTGAAAGGGAAAGGTGGTGGGGAGGTGCATCAGTGATCAGGTGAAAGGCAGTAGAATTTATGGCTCAAAGAATGATTTAGAAAAAAAATGTCTAGATCTTTAAGGCCTTTTGTGTAATCAAACTATACAAAATACCACCCTACGAGCTCTCTCATGCTAAGAAATATGATCATGTGACTCCATTGTTTATCCATCATCATTGGCTCACACTGCTCCAACATCTACAACACAAGATCCTCTCTAACCCCCAAGACCCTTTATGATAATTCCCCCCAGTATCTATCTGGACTCATCACTCCTTATGCTCCCCCACACTGTTTACGCTCTCTCCATGAAAATATGTTAGTCGTTCCTTCACTTTCTTGCTCCAAATATGAGAATACTAGACGCTCTGTCTATTCTTCTGTTGCCCTGGCCCTCTGGTGCGGTTTACCTTCTCATATCAGACTGGAATCCACATTTAAGAAATTCAAGTCCTTTTAAAAAATGCATCTGTTTGAGTACGCCTTTAGAATTGAGCTGAGCCCGGAGGGTAAATTACCACACTTCTGGTCTGCATTTCTCACCTATTATACCTTCACTGTCTTGTCATACTGTCCACTCTCAACTGGAGTTCCTTTCTGAATTTTTAATTTGAGCTGTAAACCGCTCTGCATGATCCCCACAAAGGGCAGTAATCAAAAGCAATAAATTATAACTATAACTATCAGATACTTTGAAACTATTTTAAATTTAAGTTTTGCATTCTTGGATTGTTACATGAGAACATAAAATATGCCTTACTGGGTCAGACCAAGTTCCATCAAGCCCAGTATCCTGTTTCCAACAGTGGCCAATCTAGGTCATACGTACCTAGCAGTTTCCCCCAAAGACACAGGTTCCACAATGCTTGTACTGGGTCAAGCAGTGATATCCCGGGTCCCTTATTAATAATGGTTTATGGACCTATCCTCCAGGAACTTGTCCAAACCTTTTTTAAACCCAGCTACACTAACAGCTTTTACAACAAATTCCAGGGTTTGGTTACACGTTGAGTGAAAAAAATATTTTCTCTTATTAGTCTTAAATAGTTTACCCTGTAGCTTCATTGCATGTCCCCTAGTCTTTCTATATTCTGATGACATAAACAAACGATCTACGTTTACCCGTTCAACTCCGTTCATTAATTTATAGACCTCTATCATATCTCCCCTCAGCCGTCTCTTTTCCAGGTTGAAGAGCTCTAACCTTTTTAGCCTTTCTTCATAGGAGTACCCTTCCATCCCCTTTACCATTTTGGTGGCTCTTCTCTGAACCTTTTCTAATAACGCTATATCCTTTGTAAGATACGGCAACCAGAATTGCACACAATATTCAAGGTGCTGTCGCACCATGGAACGATATGCAACAAAATGCAATATGTGCCTTTGAGTCAGTCCTGACTCCTGGCGACCCAGAAGCTCCTGGGTTTTCTTGGCAGTGTCACTCGTTATTCCCTTTTCCAGGTCATTATGAATATTTCAAAAAGCAGCAGACTCAGCACAGATCCCTGGGGTACAATACAGAGACATAATATCCTTTTTTTTTTCCATTCCTTTCCTTACGATTCCTAGAATTCTATTTGCTATCTTGGCCATCGCTGCACACTGGGTGGAGGGTTTCAACATATTATCCACGATGACAACTAAATCTTCTTCCTGGGTGGTGGTTCCTAATGTGGAAACTTGTATCATGTAACCATAGTTTGGGTTGTTCTTTCCTAGCTGCTAACTTTGCACTTGTCCACATTAAATTTCATCTACCATTTGAACGTCCAGCCTTCCAATTTATTAAGGTCCTCTTGCAATTTTTTGCAATCCTCTTGGGTTTTAACAACTTTAAATTATTACCTCACTCGTTGTTCCCATTTCCAGGTCATTTATGAATATGTTAAAAAAAGAAAAAAAAAAAACACACAGTGGACCCAGCAGAGATCCCTGGGGTATTCCATTATTTAGCTTTCTCCATTGGGAAAATTAGCCATTTAGCCCTACCATCTGCTTTCTATCTTTTAACCAGTTCCTGATACACAATAGTACACTGCCTCCTATCCCATGGCTTTTTAATTTCACCAAGAGTCTCTCATAAGGGATCTTATCAAAGGCTTTCTGAAAATCCAGATACACTATATCAAATGACTCACCTTTGTCTACCTGTATATTCACACTTCAAATAAACATAACAGATTGGTAAGACAAGACCTTTCTTGGCTAAAGCCATGTTGGCTATCTCCCATTAAGCCATGACTATGCACATGTTCAGTAATTTTGTTCTTTATAATGACTTCTACCATTTTTCCTGGTACTGATGTCAGTTTCACCTGTCTGTAGTTTTCCTGATTGCCCCTGGAACCCTTTTTAAAAATTGGTGTTACATTGGCCATCCTCCAATCTTTAGGTATTACAAATGATTTTAATGATAGTAATCTGTGAACTAATAGCAGGTCTGCAATCTCATATTTCAGTTGTTTCAACACCCTTGGATGTATACCATCAGGTCCGGGTGATTTGCTACTCTCCAGTTTATCAAATAGTTGTAATACATCTTCCTGGTGTATCGATATTTCTTTCGATTCTTGTGCAGCATCACCTTTAAATTCCATTTCAGTCATGGGTAACAACCCTACATCTTCCTCAGTAAAGACCAAAGCAAAGAATTCATTCAGTCTCTCCTCTATGACCTGTGTCCCTTTTACCCCTTTATCATCTAATGGTCCAACTGACTCCATCGCAGGTTTTTTGCTACGGATGTACTTGAAAAAGTCTATCACGTGTTTTCGCTCCCAAAGCAAGCTTCTTCTCAAATTCTTTGTTTTCCTCATCAATGCCTTGCATCTACAGTAACTTGCCAGTGCTTATGTTTTCAGTTTTCATCATTTGGCTTCTTTTTCCATTTCCTGAAATATGCTTTTTTGGCTACAACAGTCTCTCTGACCTCACCTTTAAACCATGCTGATAGTTTTTTGGATTTCCTTCCACTTTTCTTAAAGTTTGGATTACAGCTAGTCTGGGCATCCAATAAAGTATTTTTAAAGAACACCCATGCTTGATGTATAATCTTTGCAGCTGCTCCTTTTAGTTGTTTAACTATTTTCCTCATTTTATCAGAGTATCCCTTTTGTAAGTTAAAAGGTAGCACTGTGGATTTCCTTACCATCCTTCCTCCATTTATTAAATCAAATGTTATCGGGCTATGATCACTATTGCCAAGTGGCCCCAACACCCTTATCTCTTGCACCAGAACTTGTGTTCTACTAAGGACTAGGTCCAAAATGGCTTCCCCTCTGGTTGGTTCATGAACCAGCTACCCCAAAAGGCAGTAATTTCTTTCATCTAGAAACTCTCTCTCTCTCTAGCATGGTCCTGCCATGACACTGACCCAGTCGATACCGGGGTAATTGAAATCACCCATTATTATTATTGTGCTGTAACTTTTGTTATTTCCATTTCCTTTTTGTCCTTGCAAGATAAGTGGGCTGCACCATAAAGATCTTAATCCCAGTGGGAGGAGTTAGTGGCACCTCTTAGCACCCCGATTCCAAAGACAGTCTCTTCCTTTGCCTTTGTTTTATAAAACATTTACAATTAGACTACAGGCAAAACCCACACTGCTGCTTTGTATCAATCTCCTCCAGTGTAGCGCAGCCTCGGTCCTAGTTGAATGTGTCCAACTAGCTTTCCTTTCAAGATATATGCTGAGGATATGGTTTCACTTCATCACCTGGAGATGGAAGCTGTTGACACAGCGTCTCCTTTTCTTGTATGTTCAAATAGGGGGAACAGGTGTTCCAACATCCTGAATTTGATTTGTTTAAAAAAATATTCATATCCTGCTATATCCCTTTCAGTCCAGAGTGGGTTACAAAGATATTATTAAACAGGCATCTTTCTATTATAAAGACTCACCATTGCAGTAAGTTATTTAACTGATTTTGATATACTGTTTTTCTACCAGTCAAAACAGTGAACAATTAACATAGAAAGATAGGTAGGGGTATGACAAGTCCAGTCAAAGGGGGTGGACATTTGGCAGAGGAGACACAAGTGTGAAGGTAGTAGGGTGCATAGAGTTCAATTGGGGAGTGGGTATGAAGGTAGGTGCTAAGTTAATGCTGTAAAGCATGCCAGAAATCCATTAGATGCAACACATACTCCTTCACTTCTGTCACATGCCAACAAAGATCACCTGATCTAAATGGAACCAAAATACTACCTTCAGAAGAAAAAAAGGGAACAGTCTTCAAACTCGTCCTGTATTTATGGAATATGAAGTATGGCTTCCTGCACAATAGAGATGCATCTTGCTGAAGTTATGGCCACCAGGAAAACTACCCTTAGAGGCTCATATTACAGTATACAGAAAGTTCAGCTTTGTTTGCATCATTCCAAAAGGCGTAAGAATTAAGTCATGAAACACAAAACAGAGATTGCAGGTGTATTGTGGCTAGTCTTCCTTCTGCTTGTTCCCTGTAGCATGCAATGGCAGTTGATTGGACCTTTAAAGGAAACGGCTGCTAATCCCTTCTCCAGTTCTTTGCAGGAATGCCAAAATTTCTGCCATCATAGCTTTAAATGGTCATATACTCCTTGTTTGATGTCAACTCTCAAAGGCTCTCCTGATACTTATGTAAGCTAACAACATTGAACCTTGCCTTCAGAGTTTCTATGCTCAAGTCTCTATACTCTAACTCTCAAGAGCCAAGCCATAAGAGAATAAGGAGAGATGTCTTCCATGTGCTGTGGCACTGTTGGAGAGTTCCTACACTGCCTATCCTGACTCCAGCAGTAACAAACCAAAAATCTTTGCAGAGCTCTACTAATGGCCACCGGTGCCAGACTGTTTATGGACCAAGCTGACTCCTCCTGCAACCACTAGCCTTGGGCTTCCTGTCCCTGGCAGTGTGCCCCCCCCCCTCACCCATTTAAGTTGTGACCACTGGAGGAACCAGCTTCACTCTTACCTAGGTTCTCCTCCTGCAGCCACCACTACAGGCTGTCCCTTGCCTCTTTCATCAGCCTCTGTGTTCATATATGTGGGCTCTTGGACTTTACCTGACCAGCAATGCCCTTTGCAAGGGGTACATATGTACCCAAGCTCATGGCATGTTCTCTATTGTTGCCACCATGCTACATACCGTAAGTAACTCACCCCTCTCCTGGGGAACATGACGATAATTTCTACTTGCCCCCGATACTTCTTCATTCTTGCCTATGCCAAAACAACCCGTTTCCCACTACCAAAGGGTGTCCTCTAAAAGAACTCAACACCTGGGTTGACCCAAAGCTACTCTTATATTTTATTATTTATTTAACATTCATTTTTATACCGCATCTTCCAGAGATCAGTTGCGGTGTACAAATAACAACTATTAACAAATCGAAATTTGTTTTACCTTTGTTTTAAATTTGTTTTAAATTTACCTTTGTTTTAAATTTGTCTTATCCTTGTTCATTCATCATGGGACTAGCACCTGAATCACTCTCTTTTTGTGAATCACCAACGTTTTGCTTTAGTTTTTGCTCTTAAAGCTAATCAGATAGGGATAGCCTCCTTCCATGGATATGCCACTACCACGAGTTTGGAAAACATTTGGAGTTGCTGCCAAGATTCAAATCCTAACAACATTCCCCTTGTGGCTTTGGCAAGTTATTTAACCCTCTACTGCCTCAGAGACAAACTTAGATTGTAAGCCCTCCAAGGACAGGGAAATACTGGCTGTAACAGAACGTGACCTGGCTTGGAACTACTGAAAAGCATGAACTAAATACAAAGTAAACAAACTAAACAATCCAAATGAAAAGCTCAGAAATGGAAGTAAGACCACAGAAATGAAAATCTGAGGAACTTTCGGAAACTCAGCCTGATGGTTATATGCAGGTATGTCTCTGCCAGGTCCAGTGATGCAAGTAAATTTTCCTACGTTTACCACCATTATCACAGACTAACTTTTCCATGTGATCATCAGGGATGTAGAGAAGCATGGATGCCCTTGATGTCTAGAACTGAACTGAACTTCCCTTCCTTCGGAACCACCAAGTATCTGGAGTAGCAGCCTCCGACTCTCTCTGCATATGCTACTGAAGCAATAGCCTCCATGTTTTAATAAAATGAGCCAATGTCTGCCTTACTCCTAAGGCTTTGGAGGGAGAGCAGCACCTGAAAGCCAAGAACATGTCCGGAATAGAGATCTTCAGTTCTGGGGTGTAGTCCTCCTGGATTAAGTCAGTACCTACTGATCTTCTATTACCTGAGCCCACTGCCATAAGTGGGCTGTCAGGCCTCCCTCCGCTAGCACTACCTTTTCATGGGCTCCTTGTATATCACTGTGCATTATGGCCTCCAGCTTGTGACCCCATCTTTATGCTTCCAATTCACTTTCCATGAGCTCCAAAGAAATGTTGCTTGGCAGAACCCTTGGTCTTCCTGGGGTGTCCTTGGCCTCAGAGACTGAAACTTCCTAAAATGAGTAGGGAACATCCTTCACCACTTGCCCCTTCTACCTTACGCAGCTTATACTTTGACAGTCAGAGTCTTTCACTCCCTGAAGTCCTTTACCAGCTTCTCTAATCCTTCTCCAAAAGGTAGCTGAGCTTTAAAGGGCAACTTATTTACCCTCGTCTTTGAGGCAGTATCCACCAATCAATTATATAGCCAAAGCTGCCTTCTTGAGGCTACTGCTGCAGCCATCAGTCTTCCTGATATACTTACCAGATCACTGTCTACCCATCAATGCTGCCACAGATTCTAGTAAGCCATTGTTGCCAGGTGCAAAGGCCCCTTTCTTCCAACTGGTCCACCAATTATCTAAGCCAGGGGTCTCAAACACGCGGCCCGCAAGAGAACGTTGTGCGGCCCGCGACGGCTTCTGCTGCTGCTGCCGTTGCCGCCGTGGCAACGGCAGAATCGACGGTCAATTTTTAAAAATAAAAAACTGGCTTCTGCTGCTCAAGCAGCAAAATCAGCTGTCCTGCGGCCCCTTCCTCTCTGCCCGGAGATCCCCGAGAGTGCTCCATCAGCGGGTGCTTTTCAAGCCGCGAAGAGAGTATTTCCCTCTCGCGAGGCTTGAAAAGTGACTAGGTTTAAGCCGCGCGAGAGGGAAATACTCTCTTCGCGGCTTAAAAAGCACGCCGCAGATGAAGCACCCTCAGGGCTCTCCGCGCAGAGGGGAAGGGGCCACGGGACAGCTGATTTTCTGCTGCAGCAGCAGAAGCCAGGTTTTTTTTTAATTTACCTGGGGGGGGGGTCTAGGACTGGAAATGGGCTATTGGCAGGGGGGGGGGTATGACTGGAGATGGGCTATTGGCAGGGGGGGGGGTTATGACTGGAGATGGGCTATTGGCAGGGGGGGGGGGTATGACTGGAAATGGGCTATGGTGGGGGATAGGACTATAAATGGGCAGGTGGGGGATATGAAGGACTGGAGTTGGGCTTATGTGGGGAGTAAGGACTGGTAATGAGCTATGGAGGGGCTGACTGAAATGGGGTAATGGGGGTTAGGGCTGGAAGTGGGCTATTGGCAGGGGGGGGTTATGACTGGTAATGGGCTATGGGGGGTAAGACTGAAAATGGGGTGATGGGGGGTAAAACTGGAAGTGCGCTATGGGGAGGTTAGGACTGATAATGGGCTATGGGGGGTCTAGGACTGGTAATGGGCTGGGGGGGGTTGCTAGGACTGGAAATGGGCTGAGTGGAAGGGGGGCTTGAACTGCAAATGGCTGATGGGGAGGGGGGCTTGGAATGGAAATGGGCTGTGAGGGAGCGAGCTAGGATTGGAAATGGGCTGCTGGGCGGCTAGGATTGGAAATGGGCTGATGGTGAGGCTAGGATAGGACTGGAAATGGACTAATGGGGGGACTAGAAGGGAGCGGATGCTGGGTGGGGCTGGAACTAGAAGGGAGCTGATGTTGGGGGAGGATTAGAATGGGATGGAGCTGGGAAAGTGAAATGGAGGGGGGAAAAATATTTTGTCTGGGAGAGAAGACAAATCTACAATTGGCCAGGTATTGGGAGAGTAAGTGGGGATTGAGGATGGAGGGGTAAAATTTGAGTGGATGAAATAGGAGTGAGGAAAGAGAAAAAGGAGAAAGATTAGTATGTTAAAGCAGATGTAGAGAGAGAATGGAAAAAAAAACTAGGAGAGAAGAAAGGGCAAATGGACAGCAGACGATGGAGAGTTAGCAGAAGACATGAAGAAACCAGAAGAAAGTGGCTGGAACAATTGCAACTGAAAAAAATGCACAAAAGGTAGAAAAATATCTCTTTATTTTGAATTTATTAACTGGAATATGTCAGCTCTAGGAAATGTGCATCATTAATGTTTGCGCTTTGTTTAGTACAAGAGGAAATTTATAGTTTTTTTTCTACAGTGTTGTTGTACATTCCAAGTTTGGCTTTTGGGGTTCCCAGTTTAATTATTGTCTTCTTGTTTCTAAATCTTTTAGTCTTTCTTTATCCATACTCATTAAAGAGGCATGTTTACTAAAAGTTAGTGTATGGTAACATTATGCAAATATTTATGCAAATGAGGCCCCTTATGCAAATGAGGCCCCGCGTCTTATGCGGCCCCCGGGTTACTTTACAAGTCCTCATTTGGCCCTCAAAGCAATTTGAGTTTGAGACCCCTGATCTAAGCAATGCTCTGACCACATAACCTCCACAGGCGTCTGCCTGCAAAGTTAGGATCAAGACTGCAAACATCTGTTTCATCAGCACTTCCAGATTTTGGTCTTCTAGATTTCTTACTACCACACTACCTTCCCCCAGAAACATATAGTCTTCTTTGATAGGGCCAACAGGGGCCTCCACTCTGGACAGAGAGCCCATTACCCTTCCTCTGGCTCTTGTTCCCATTCTATTCGTACCATATCCTTGATGGCTTGGCACACTGGGAATGCCTTCTGAGGTCTGCATACCCCCTTGTAAGATGGGGCCCACTTCCATCTTTGCCTATTGCTCAGGCTCACCCAATATCTAATACTTTTGTCACTTGATAACAGCATTTTTGCTGCAAGCAGCGACTGTAAGACTGTTTACTGGTGCATGCCCATTTACAAATATGATAGGAGAAACCCCCCCCCCCCCCCCATGTGAAGAATGCTGACATGCACTAAGCTGTTCAGCCTTGGCAAAGAGAAGACGGAGAAGGCATGATAAAAGGTTTATAAAATCTTGAGTGGGGTAGACTAGTTAAATAGGGAACTATTATTTAATCTAGCAAACACAAAAAGAAAAGGATGCTCCATGGATCAAACAAACAGCAGATTGAAAATTAATTGTAGAAAGTTTTTTTCACATGCAGTCAGTGGCGTAAATTCCATCCAAGCCACCGTGCGGTGGAGGGGGGGAGGTGTAATTTATAACACTCTGTCATGACAGTTATCAGTTCTCACACATGCCTTGTCCCACTGACTGTGGTGGTGATGTTGGGCTTCTATTCTCTCCTTCCTGTCAATTTCAACCCTTCCTTCTGCCTCAGTGTCAACCCTTTTACTCCTTTGAAGTCCACTCCATTCGGCTTTTTACTCCACTACCTCTCCGATTAGCTGTTATCGACCTCCTGACAAGTCCACCTTTAACTTTCTCCGACTTTGACTCATGACTTTCCTTCTTTCTGGATTCATCTTCCCCCTCCCTTATTCTCAAGGATTTTAACATTCATGTTAACCCCTCTGACCCTTATGCTTCAAACCTCCTCTCCCTTACCTCATCATTCAACCTCCAGCTTTGCTCTACTGCCCCTACTCACCAGCAAGGCCACTGTCTCGATCTTGTCTTCTCTAATTGCTTACCCTCAAACTTCCATACCTCACTTCTTCCCTTATCGGACTGCACCTGCTAAGCTTCACTCTTCATCACTCACGGCCTCAACCTCACCCTGATTCCTCAAACCTCTTTAGAAATCTTCATGCTATTGACCTGTTTGCTCTCTCTCCACTATGTCATCCAAGTCTGTTGATGAGGCAGTAGCTTCCTACATAACTGCACTCTCCTCTGCTCTGGATGCTCTTGCTCTGCCCATGCCACGTCCTGCGAGGCATACTCTACCTCAACCCTGGCTGTCCACTACCCACTATCTTCATTCTTGTGCCTGCTCTGCTGACTTTCTACACTTCATATTCATGCTTCTCTCTTTCCAGTCAGCCATAGCACTAGTCAAATAAGACTATTATGTCCATCTGACTAACTCTCTTGCCTCTGACCCTCAGTGTCTCTTTACATTCTACCAAAACTCTCTCAAGGTACATCCGCCTCCGACCCCTCCTTCCATTTTTGCCCAGACCCCGAATGACTACTTCCATGACAAAATCTACAAGAGCACACTCTCATTCCCCATGAGGTCAGCTACTTTCCCTCCTCCCCCCTGCTACCCTTTCTTCATTTTCTATGATCTCTGATGAAACTATTCACCTTCTTTCCTCATCCAAACTCGCCACATGTTCCTCTGATCCTATTCCCACCCGTCTCCTTAGCTCCATCTCCTCCACTGTAGTCCCTTCTAGCTTATATTCTGAACCTATTGCTCTCCACTGCAACCTTCCTACAACCTTCAAACATGCTGTAGTCACTCATCTCCTCACTATACCCTACCTGTCCTTCCCCCTATCGACCCATCTCCTGCCTCCCCCTTTGTTTCTAAACTACTTGAATGTATGGTTAACTGCCATTGCCTCTACTTTCTCTCCTCTCAAGCCCCTTCTGGATCCTCTACAATATGGCTTTTGTTCTTTACATTCTACCAAAACAGCTCTTGCCGAAGTCTCCAGTGACCTGTTCCTGGCAAAATCCAAGGGCCTTTACTCAATCCTCATACTTCTTGACCTTTCTGCTGCTTTTGACACTGTTGACCACAACCTTATCCTTGATACCTTGTCATTGCGTGGTTTTAAGGACTCAGTGCTATCCTGATTCTCTTCTTATCTTTCCCATCGCTCTTTCGTGTTGGTTCTGGTGGATCATCCTCTGTTATCCCACTCTCAGTTGGTGTACCCAAGGATCTGTCTTAGGTCCAACTCCGTTTCTCTTTCTATATGTAGTCCTTTGGTGCACTCATCTCTTCCCATAGTTTTAAGTACCATCTTTACGCTGAGGACTCCCAGATCTACCTCTCTACACCTGAAATCTCTCCGGCAATCCAGGCCAGGATCTCTGCCTGCCTGCCATGGTTGCTTGGATGTCTCATCGCTGCTTAAAAATGAACATGGCCAAAACTGAGCTTCTGATTTTTCCCCCTAAACCCTCCTCTCCTCTTCCCTCCTTTCTCAGTCTCTGTGGATAACTCTCACTCTTCCCTTTCTCCTCAGCTCACAACCTAGGGGTCCATCTTTGACTCCGACACACATATCCAACTTATAGCTAAAATCTGCTGTTTCTTTCTCTACAACATCAACAAAATTTGCCCATTCCTTTCTGAACATGATACCAAGACACTTATCCACTTCTTAGTCACCTCCCTTCTAGACTAATGTAACCTACTCCTTGCTGGTTTCCTTCTGAATCATCTCTCCTCCAATCTATTCAACACACTGCTGCGCAGCAAATCTTCCGCCAGCCTCATCACCCCTCTTCTCAATTCACTTCATTGGCTCCCTATCCGTTTCCACATCCAGTTCAAACTTCTCCTGCTGACCTATACTTTAAGTGCATTCACTCTGCAGCTCCTCACTACCTTTCCTCTTATCTCTCCCTACACCCTTCATCAGGAACTCTGATATTTTGGCAAATTGCTTCTATCTATGCCCTTCTCTTCTACTGTTAACTCCAAACTTCACACTTTTCACCTTGCTGCTCCTTACGCCTGGAACAAACTACCTGAGTCTGTATGTCAGGCGCCTTCTCTGACCCTTTTCAAAATCCAGGTTGAAAACTCACCTCTTCACTGCCGCTTTTGGATCTTGATTCGCCTGATCTTTCCTCGTGTTTCCTTACCATTCCCCCTAATGTATCCCATGTCTACAGCTATTGGGTTGTCTGTCTTAACTAGATTGTAAGCTCTGATTAGCAGGGACAGTCTTTTACATGTGTTTGTGCAACGCTGCATATACCTTTTAGGGCTACAAAAATGTTTAGTAGTATTAATAGCTGCTCATATATCTTCTGAGGTAGACTTCCCCCCCCCAATCTGGGAGTCCCTTTCCATATTTTGCTTGGGGGCCCTCAATTTGAATTTCTGCCACTGCATGAAGTACATGATTAAGCTGTGGAATCTGTTGTCAGCAGGTGCAGTCAGGATGAACAACATTAATGGGATTCAAAAGTGGTTCAGACAAGTTCCTTGAGGAAAAAAGTCCATAACATTTTTGCAATTTTTCACAATCCTCTTGTGAAGAGAGGACCTTGATAAATTGGAAGATGGGACATCCAAATGGCAGATGAAATTTAATGTGGACAAGTGCAAAGTTATACACCAGGAAAGAACAACCCAAACTACTGTTTCACGATGCAAGGTTCCATGTTAAGAACCACCACCCAGGAAAACGATTTAGCCATCATTCTGGATAATATATTGAAACCCTCTGCCCCACAGTGCAATGGTGGCCAAGAAACATAGAAACATAGAAATATGACAAAAAGAGACCACATGGCCTATCTAGTCTGTCCTTCCATATCAACAACAGTCCCCTTTTTACCTTTATAGATCCTCTGTGTTTGTCCCATATTTTTTTGAATTCAGTTACTGTCCTCATCTCTACCACCTCCACTGGGAGACTATTCCATGGATCCACTACTCTTTCCGTAAAGAAATATTTCCGCATATCCCCCTTCACCCTCATCCCATGTCCCCTCGTAGCAGAACTTGCTTTCAATTGAAAGAGGCTCTCTCCCTGAACATTTATGCCACGGAGGTATTTAAACATCTCAAACATATCACCTCTATCCCGCCTTTCCTTTAAGGTGTACATATTAAGATCCTTAAGTCTGTCCTCATATGCTTTATAATGAAGACCACTAACCATTTTAGTAGCCACCCTCTGCACCGACTCCATCCTGTTCACATCCTTTTGAAGGTGCGGTCTCCAGAATTGCACACTATACTCCAAATGAGGTTGCACCAAAGACTTATACAGAGGCACTATCACCTCCTTTTTTCTGCTAGCCATTCCTCTCCGTACATCAGAAACACTTTCACCATTGATAAGCACCAAGTCCAGTATGGCCCCTTCACGTGTGGGGTCTGTTACCAAATGCCTGAATAGTTCTCTGTAGAGAATCCAGGATCTCCTTACTTCTAGATGATACTGCAGCAGGAATGTGCCAATCAACATCTGGCATATTGAAATCCCCTATCAGTAGCACTTCCCCTTTCCTAGCAATGCTGCATATGTCTTCAATTAACTCTGTCCACCTCTTCCTCTTGTGAGGGAGGTCTGTATATCACACCAATGCAAATAGATTTCTCTTTCCCTCTTTCTAGTTTAACCCACAATGCCTCCTCTCTCCCTTTTAAGTTCTGTAATTCCAAAGCTTTAATAGTAGTTTTTACATATAGTGCCTCTCCTCCTCCCCTTCTTCCTACCCTGTCCTTTCTGAATAAAGTATAGCCAGGAACAGTTACATCCCAATCATGGTTTTCTGTGAACCATGTTTCTGTAACTGCCACTAAATCCAAGTCAGCCACTCCCACCTCAACATCAGGGATCTTATTTCCCATGCTACGGGCATTTATACACACTGCTTTCCATATGTTACCCCCGTTACCCATTTCCATAAAGGTATTTAATGTATTACTTACCTGGGGGCTTTCTTCACCCATCCCCAACGAATCTAGTTTAAAGCCCTCTTCAGTAGATAAGCCAGTCTACTACCGAAGACGCATTGACCTTTCTTGGACAGATGGATGCCATCTCTGCTCTGCAACCCTTGGAACAGCATCCGATGGTCTAGAAAACCAAAATGCTCTCGATAACACCATCCATGCAGCCATGCATTCATCTCCAGGATGCGAGCCTCTCTGCCTTGGCCTTTACCCTCAACAGGAAGGATTGAAGAGAACACCACCTGTGCACCTAACTGCTTCACCCTCTGTCCCAGAGCCATGAAGTCACTTTTGATACATTCCGAGGGATATCTGGCAGTATCATTTGTTCCAACATGGATTAGCAACATTGGGTAATAGTCAGTGGGCTTGATGAGTCTCAGCAAACTCTCCATAACATCTTGGATTTTGGCATCAGGCAGACAGCATACCTCTCTGGACATCAAGTCTGGTCAGCAGATGGACGCCTCAGTACCCCTCAGAAGAGAGTCTCCAACCACCACTACGCATTGCTCCCTTGTGGTCACTGATTCTGCAACTTTGGGGTACTTGAGCTCTGGGTCTTCCCTTTCCAGGGATGCTTTCACCTCCTCCACTTCCAGGGCTGCATAATGGTTCTTCAATTCAAGGGCTGGAGAAGTTGGATTGGTGATTCTGCAGGCCCTGGTGACCTGTGTCCAACCATTGACTTCTGTTGCCACCCATCTTCTCCTCTGCTAGAGAGCTTGGTTGCTGCAAGAAGCATCTCATCAATGTACTTCTCACTATCTTGAATGCTCCTCAGCCTCGCCACCTCCTCTGAGTTCCTCAACTTGTTTCCTCAGAGTTTCAGCATGCAGGCACCCTACACATGGAACCGGTCCTTCAAATGGCATTAGGACCTCTATCTGGACAGAGGAAGAAGCTGTAACGGGGGCAACAGCTTTAGCGATATGATTTTTCCCAGCCATTGTTCTGTTCGTGGAGCTTAGGTATCTGTTAAAGCAAAAGAGAGAGATCTACCAAGTACCAGCCGGTTTCCCAGCTGTCCTTTCAGAGAAAAAGCAGTTAAATCTCTTTAATTATATTCAAAATGTGCTTCTCCAGGTCTCTGTGCTTTGTTAAATTGGGAGGTGCCCTATATAAAGCAAGACTGCTCACTAGGGGTGGGTGGGAAACTAACTCCTGATTAGATGTCAGCAGTTTCCAAAAGCTGAGGTTACTAGAGTTCAACAATCTACTCTGCTCAAGGAAATATTTCTACTAAAGCACCAAAAAGAAAGTAACTTTGCTTTAAAATTGTACAAAAACACTTTTAAGAGCTCCCAGTCAGAGAGCTAGCAATTTAATAAAAATAAACTCTCAAATTCTTACCGTTGTTTGACCTGTAGAGCCCCTGTTAGGAATGCCTCAACAGGGCAGGGCTCTGGAGCCTTTTATGCATGCCTCAGCTTCTCTCAGGTAATCAGGCCCACTAACTCCTGAAGAAAGCAAAACAGAATGCTGGGAATCAGAAGGAAAGGAATGGAGAATGGCTATTATGTCTCTATACTGTTCTATGATGCAACCGCACCTTGAATATTGTGCACAATTCTGGTCGCCATATCTTAAAAAGAATATAGCAGAATTAGAAAAGGTACAGAGAAGAGCCACCAAAATGGTAAAGGGAATGGAAGGATACCACTATAAGGAAAGGCTTAAAAGGTTAGGGCTGTTCAACTTGGAAAAGAGACGTCTGAGGGGAGATAGCACAGTTACTTACCTGTAACAGGTGATCTCTGGGAGCAGCAGGAATAAGTCTTCACATATGGGTATCGTTGGTACGGATGGAGCCTGCGCGGGAACGCTCCCCAGCGTCCAACTGGAAAGCTTTTGGGAGCATCCCACAGCGCCTGCGTGCTACCTTCCCGCCTTTCCCAACTGCCTCTCTCCAGTTCGAGTTTTAAAGCTGAGACAAAGAGAGAGAGAGGGAAGGAAAGATAGAGAGATACAACTCCTAGGGGAGGTGGGTGGGTTGTGAAGACTTATTCCTGCTGTTCCCAGAGATCACCTGTTACAGGTAAGTAACTGTGCTATCTCCAGGAACAAGCAGGAATGAGTTCACATATGGGGACTCCCTAGCTGCAGATGCCAGGGAGAGACCCCAGAGTTGTGTGTCGCTGAAAAGGGCTCCGCCTCCCCCCATGGATCTCTGGCATCCAACCAGGGTAGGTGGGTAGGAGTTGATTAGGAATGGAACAGGTGTTTCAGAACAGCCTGACCAAACGAGGCATCCCGGCGGGAGTCCTTGTCCAAACAGTAATGGGCTGTGAAGATATGAACCGAGGCCCAGGTGGCTGCTTGACAGATATGGTCGATGGACACAGAGTTCAGATGAGCCATTGAGGCTGCCATGGCCCTCACATTGTGAGCTGTGACATGGCCTTCCAGAGAAAGGTTCCTACTCTGGTAGGCGAAAAAAATACAATGAGCAATCCAGTTGGACAGTGTTCTCTTAGAAACTGGAAGTCCTAAATGGGAAGGATCAAAAGCAACAAAGAGTTGAGAAGACTTTCTATGTTGCTGTGTCCTTCGTAAGTAAAAGGCGAGAGCTCTTTTACAATCCAAAGTATGAAGATTCCTCTCTGCACTTGATGCATGAGGTCCTGGAAAAAAGAGAGGTAAGTATACCTCTTGGTTCAGATGAAAAGGCGAGACCACTTTGGGCATAAAGTGTGGATTGGTCCTGAGGACTACCTTATGATGGAACCTTGTATAAGGAGGGTTGGCCACCAAGGCTTGCAACTCACTGATGCGACATGCTGAGGTGACTGCAATGAGAAAGATAACCTTCCAAGAAAGAAATTTCAAGGAGGTGGTGGCTAAAGGTTCAAAGGGTGGCTTCATAAGCTGGCCAAGAACCAGATTTAAGTCCCATGCCACTGGAGGTGGTCTAATGGGAGGTTTAGTTAAAAGAAGGCCTCTCATGAATCTTGCTATAAGAGGATGAGAGGAAACAGGCTGTCCATTGAGAGGCTTGAGGGACGCTGCAATAGCACTCAAATGGACTCTTACCGAATTCGTTTTGAGGCCTGCATGTGAAAGTTGCAGAAGATACTCTAGTAAAGAATTCACAGGTATTGCTAGAGGGTTAAGACCCTTCTCAGAACACCAAATGGTAAACCTTTTCCATTTGAAAGCATAGGAACGTCTAGTGGAAGGCTTTCTAGAAGCATGAATAATATCTCTGACTTGCTGAGAGAGATGGAAACCTTGAAGGTCTAGGCCTTCAGCAACCAGGCCCTGAGATGGAGAGACTGGGGGTTTGGGTGCCACAACGTTCCGTCTTCCTGGGAGAGAAGATATGGAGCACAGCCCAACTCCAGGGATGGAGCTTGAGAGAGATGCAGAAGTAGAGGGTACCACACTTGGCGTAGCCAATGTGGTGCTATGAGGATCATAGACCCTCGGTCTCTCTGAAGCTTGAACAGTGTTTTGGGAATTAGGGGAATGGGTGGAAAGGCATAAAGGAAGTCTTGAACCCAGTGAAGGAGGAAGGCATCCTTGGCCTGAACTCCCTGACACGGAATCCTGGAACAGAACCGGGGAAGTTTGGCATTCCACGGACTTGCAAACAGGTCTATGTCCGGGTTCCCCAAATTCGAAAAATCCTGGCTATCTGGTCCCTGTGGAGGGACCATTCGTGTGGAAGCAGAACTCGACTGAGTCTGTCTGCTCAAGAGTTTTGAACGCCTGGAAGATATACTGCCATAAGATGAATATGATGCTCTCTGGCGAAGGCCCACAGTCGCAAAGCTTCGTTGCAAAGCGACAGAGAGCCAGTCCCCCCCTGCTTGTTTACATAGAACATGGCTATTTGATTGTCCGTGTGGATGAGGACTGTCTTGTAGCTGTCTTGTAGGGAGTGGAACACTCTGAGAGCTAAGAAAATTGCTCTGAGTTCCAAGAGATTTATGTGTAGTGAAGTCTCCTGTGGAGACAGATGCCCTGGGTGGAGAGATCTTGCAGATGAGCTCCCCAACCCATTGGAGAGGCATCTGTTGTAAGGGTTGCTTGGGGAAGTGACGGTTGAAAAGGGGACCCCAGCAACAGGTTTTGAGAGGACTTCCACCACTGGAGAGACCAAAAAAGGCGACTGGAGTTAGCTATTTTGTCTGACAGGCAACCTGATGCCTGAGTCCATTGGGTGGACAAAGTCCATTGAGCTGCCCTCATGTGAAGGCGAGCATATGGAACCACATGCACAGTGGATGCCATGTGGCCTAAGAGTTGCAACATTTCTCGAGCAGTTAAAAGGGGCTTTATCTGTATTTGGGAGGCTAACTGCACCAAGCGTAGACAACGGGCCTGGGGAAGATAGGCCCTTGCAGTTGTGGTATCCAACAAAGCCCCTATGAACTCGAGGGACCGAGTAGGGGTGAGACTGGATTTTGGGATGTTTATTACTAGTCCCAAATACTGAAGGACACGCATTGTGCAGTTTAGACAAGTCTTGGCCTCTGCTTGAGATGGAGCTCGAATGAGCCAGTCGTCCAGATATGGGAAGACAATATTCCTAGAGTGCGTAGAAATGCAGCTACTACTGCCATGCATTTCGTGAACACCCTTGGTGCAGAGGCCAGACCAAAAGGAAGCACCCTGTACTGGTAGTGCTTTCCTTGAAAAGGGAACCGAAGGAACCTTCTGTGAGTTGGATGGATGAGGACATGGGTGTATGCATCCTTGAGATCTAGAGAACAAAGCCAGTCCTGACTCTGAAGGTATGGAAGCAGAGCACCGAGAGAAATCATTTTGAATTTCTCCTTGAATAGAAATTTGTTCAATTCTCTGAGATTTAAGATGGGTCTGTAGCCCCCTGTTTTCTTTGGAATAAGAAAATAGGGAGTAGAACCCTGTGCCTTGTTGAAGAAGAGGTACTTCTATTGCCCCTTGGGCAAGAAGGATGGCAATCTCCTGACCTAGAAGGTTGAGGAGAGATGTTGGAGAATTGAACTGTTTCACCATGGTGTGTTGGGGGAATGCTTAAGAAATGAAGCCTGTACCCTTCCCTTATGATGGAGAGTGTCCATTGCTCTGCTGTGATTTGCTCCCATCTGGGAGCAAAGTAAGTCAACCTTCCTGGGATGGTAAGGGGCTCTGGCCCTTCCAGAGCTAGAAAGGCTAAGTTCTCTAGTAGCGAGTCAAAGACCCTGAGGAGGCTGAGGCTGCTGGGCCGTAGAAGGTCTAGCTGCCTTTGACTTGGCCTGTTTAGGTGGTTGCTGACGCTTTGCAGCAAAACAACCTGCAGAAGATGCCTGCTGACCATAAGCAGGATAGTATCTTCCCTTTTTATTTATTTTTATTTAGTATACATTTGTATACCGCTACTTCCAGCGATCAGCAGCGGTTTGATTACAGATTGGAAATTGTCAAATCATGACAGGAAATTTTTGAGATATAAACACATTGATTAGACAGGAAAGCACAGCAAACAGAGAACTATTTTACAGGGAACATGGGCTATGGAGGGTTAAGTGGCTTGCCCAAGACCACAAGGAGCACCTGTGGAACTAGAAACCCCAGTCCTTCCGGCCCAAGGTTGCTGTCCTCTAGTGGGATTTGAACCCCTGACCTTCCGGCCCGAAGTACCTTGCCCCAACCACTAGGCCACTCCTCCACTCTTTGGAAAAAGATTTTCCAAAATCTTTTCTTAACAGGAGCAGAAGTAGACTTTGAAAGTTGATCCAAAGCAGAGTTTTCAGCATCCATCTGAGTGGCCTTTGCTTGCCAATCCTTACCAAAAAGGTTTTCACCTGTACAAGGGAGATTTCCCAATTGATCTTGGACCCAGTGCTCCAAATCAGAAGCTTGTAGCCAAGCAATTCTGCATGCCCCTATGGCAATAGCCGAAGCTCTGCTTACATACTCAAAAGAGTCAAAGGCTGCACGGTTGGAAAATTTGGAGACATCTTGGGCATGCTTGAGCCAAGTGAGAAACTCCTCTCTTTTATCCTCTGAAATGAAAGGGGTTGAAGTCTGAAGATGATCTGTGACTTTTTAGAAACATTCCTATATAAAGACTATAGGAATTGATCCTAGCAGCTAGCATAGCAGCTTGGAAAACCCTTCGGCCAAAAGCCTCCAGGGTCCTGCATTCACGCCCTGGAGGATTAGATGAGTCTTTTTGCACTCTTTATCCTCTTCATGGCAGACACTACCGCAATAGAGTGGTGAGGAAGCTGAGTCTTGTGGAAGCCAGGACAAGGAGGGACACGATACATGGTGTCTAACCTGCGAGAATGAGGAGAAGTGGTGAGAGGCGTCTCCCACATCCTCAACATGAGATCATACAGAATCTCATGAACAGGTAAGCTGCCTCCTTAGGAGTTTTAGGATATTGTAAAATATCCAACTCCTTGGCTCTGGGTTCTGACTCAGGGGCCACCATGATAGAGAGGCCCCTAGCCACTTCCCTAACAAAGTCTTGAAAGGACAAGTCTTCTGGAGGAGACATTCTTTGTTTAGGTGAAGAAGACTCCTGAGGAAGTAGTATCGATGCTTCTACAGAACCCTCAGACTCAGAGTCTTCAGAGGAATCGAAGTATCGCCTGTCTGGATGCTCCTGTAAAGCCCGATAACCGTATCGAGTGGGATTGACATCGGGAGTAATCGGTACCGGTTCGGTACTGATGGGCATCAGAGGACAGGGTACCGTTGCAGTCGACACCAAAGCTGATGTCGATGCCATCGGTACCGGGAGCGATGCCGGTACCAGCAACGGGGATTGTTGAGGTACCGGAGGCGTCGCAGCCTGTATGAACGCCGTCAAGGTGCGCTGCATGGTCAGAATCTTCTGATCCATCGACGCCACCAGAGTCTGGATGTCGGTACCAGTGGGAGCCACCGGTACCCCAGAACACGGCAACAGGTGATCGGTCGAGGCCAAGCCATCGATGTCAACCTGTGACCCCATAGATAATGCTTTGGAAGCCGGAGCTTCCCGCCGGGGTAATTTTGCCAGAGCGGAATCCTCGAGGGCAAGCCCGGAGGCATCTCGATGCTTAGAGGGAGATCTACCCTTCGAGGACCGGCCAGATTTATGCTTGGTTACCTGAGATCCATGGGAGGAAGAGGAGGCCCTGGAAGATGTCGATGCTACCGAAGCTGCATCAGAGGGAAACAAGGCACTGAGCTTGGCTGCTCGGTTCTGCCGACCTCTCTTAGACATCATGGTACAGACCACACAATCAGTGATGGAATGGTCAGGTCCCAAACACTTTAGACACCAGTCATGGGTGTCGGTGACAGAAATAGTACCGCCACATTTTGTGCATTATTTAAACCCAGAAGCGGGCTTTCCATGAGGAAAATATTTTTAGGCCTAGGGCCCAAAAACTGAAAATGTAAATAAAGCAGTTTTTTTTTTTTTTTTTGAAAGAAAGAAAAGAAAGACCGGCGGTACCGGTCCGACGTCGAAGGCGGCAGACGTGACACAAAAGAATAAAGAAAAAAATAAAGAACTTCTTCTGCGGTGACAGGAACACGACCTGCTGGCTCCGCGGAAAAGAAGAACTGGAGAGAGGCGGTTGGGAAAGGCGGGAAGGCAGTACGCAGGCGCTGTGGGATAATCCCAAAAGCTTTCCTATTGGACGCTGGGGAGCATTCCCGCGCAGGCTCCGTCGGTACCGACGATACCCATATGTGAAGACTCATTCCTGCTTGTTCCTGGAGATATGATAGAGGTCTATAAATTAAATTAATGAATGAAGAACGGGTAAATGTAGATCGGTTGTTTACTTCATCAAAAAGTAGAAAGACTAGGGGACATGCAATGAAGCTACATTGTAGCCCATTTAGGACTAATAAGAGAAAATATTTTTTCACTCAACATGTAATCAAATTCTGGAATTTGTTACCAGAGGATGTAGTAAGAGCTGTTAGTGTAGCTGAGTTTAAAAAAGGTTTGGACAAGTTCCTGGAGGAAAGGTCCATAAACCATTAAAGAGAACCTGGGAAATCCACTGCTTATCCTGGGACAAGCATAGTGGAACCTGCCAGATAATTGTGACCTGGATTGGCCACTATAGGAAACAGGATACTGGGCTTGATGGACCTTGGTCTGACCCAGTATGGCATTTCTTATGTTTTAGCCAGATAGACTTGGGTGAGCCAGTGCCCATCCCTGAAAATGAGCTATGAGAACTAGATCTACTTGTCTGGGATCTGCCAAATACTTGTGACCCGAACTGGTTAATGTGGGCTTGATGAACCTTGGGTCCGACTCAGCATGGCTTTTCTTACATTCTTGCATGTGTAAATCCCCTCCAAAATATATTAAGTCAGTCCAATGAACCAGACATTACTCCAGCATTTACTTTTATACCTTTGTTATGAGGAAGGATCTTTATACACTAGGTATTTGTCTATGGAATTAATCAGAGAGGTGCACTGATCCATGCCAGAGTCAGCCATGTTAGAGATGAAGTACTTCCATCTAGCATACCTTGGAACCCTTTCCTTTCTGCAAGCTGATGGTAATAGTTGTATCATTAGGTTTTTAAACATTTTTATTTAGTTTTAACTCAGACTTCTACACCAGTAGTTTAAAGCACATTCAGGTACAGTAGGTGATTTCCCCATTCCTAGAGGGTTCAATTTAAAAAGGGACGCATTTACTAAACTTCATCAACGCGATTTAATGCCGACCCCATTATTCTCAATAAAATCTATTGAGTAAATAAGCACAACATTCACATTAATGCACATTTGTAAATCTAGTCTTATGTTTGTACCACAAGAAGCATCAGCAGGAATTTTACTCAGGCGTACGTGGTTTGCAGTCCCCTGCTGTAACCACTAGGATACTCTTCCACTCCTAGGTATTGCCCAATTCTCCTTTTGCCTCTGCAGCAATCTCAACACCTCCACTAATAAATCTAGCAGTGCTTGGAAATGTGCACTCTACCCTTTAGGAATCAATGCATCCAAAAAGGAGAAGGTTACTTAGCTGAAATTATAAAAACAATAATTATACAAAAATTATAAAGGGCAATAATGATACTGCTTGTAGGACTGAAAACTCATTTTCAGTGGAAAATGTTTGTGATGTTTCCATTTTTTTTTTAAAAAGGGCCAGCATGCACAACCATACTTGCATTGTCCATGTCTGCAAGGGAACAGGTACAGAGTATATGCCTGAAAGAAGGCACAGAGATTCACTCTCCTGACCTGTCCCTAAGGGTAAATGTACATCTCCTGTGAGGACAGCCAATTTTCTAATGATTCTTTCCATGGTAATACCTTTATTATTGCCCTCTGAACATCTTAACATCCAAATGTCACCTTTTATAAGGTGACCTGCTATGCGAATAAGTGGCTCAAACCCTGGTGTTGCCACTCAATTTAAGACTACAAGTGCAGTTATGAGTTAAAGGTCCAGTGCTCCATTACAAAAATCTTGAGCCAGTCTGTGGTAGGATGGAAGTGCACCACCTTCATCACAAGCCAAGATGCAGCCTCATCTCATTCCTGGCTACGTCCACACTAATGGCCATTTTAGAGTCAGTCCCTAAAATATTTATTAGCGAGCACTGTGGTTCTTGGTGCATTTTTTATATCTTAGAAAGATTAGCTATTTGTCCTATAATGCAAGTTTTGATTTCATGCCCAGTGTCTCTAAAGGCTCCTTTCTAAAATAACTTTTGAATTATTTGTCCGCATAGAATAGAGGTATTTCCTCTGACCCATTAGACCTTGCACCACCACACAAGATGCAGTTTTACAAGCACTAAACAAGCTTTCATTAAAAAGGAACAGGAAACGGATGAAGAAGAAATCACTTTTCAATTTCAAGATGGATAAGCTGGCTGGACATTGTGCAATCAGCAGCAGTTGCTTTCAGGCCTGGTTGCAAAATAAAATGAATTCATTCATTGAATTACAAGCATAAAGTGAAGGTAACCATGCAGAAGAAAAACATTCAGTGCAAAAAGAACAAGAGCTTAAAGGTGCAAAATATCCAGAAACAGCCACATGGGGCTGAAGCCACTCATATCCGAGGGAACTGAAAAACAAAGATTCCAGAAAGTAGTTGTGATCCTCCATGAATAAAATGTTTACACTAACATTTTAAAATGTCAGAAGATGACCAGCTGGCTCATCCAGTTTGCCCAGTTATTCTGTCCATATTCCTAAGGTTATCTTCCAGTTGCCTGAAAATAAGAACATAAGATATGCCACACTGGGTCAGACCAAGACCCATCAAACCCAGCATTCCGTCTCCAACAATGACCAATCCAGGTCACAAGTACCTAGCAGAGTCCCAAAAAAAAAAAAAAGACACATAGGTTCCATAATGCATTTACTGGGGCAAGCATTGATATCCTGGGTCCCCTTTAATAATGGTTTATGGAACTTTCCTCCAGGAACTTGTCCAAACCTTTTTTAAACCCGGCTACACTAACAGCTTTTACTACATCCTCCTGTAACAATTCCAGAGTTTGCTCACACGTTGAGTGAAAAAAATACTCTTTTATTAGTCTTAAACGGGTTACACTGTAGCTTCATTGCGTGTCCCCTGGTCTTTCTACTTTGTGATGGCGTAAATCTACATTTACCCGTTCCACTCCATTCATTAAATTTATAGACCTCTACCATATCTCCCCTCAGCCCTCTCTTTTCCAAGTTGAAGAACCATAACCTTTTTAGCCTCTCCTCACAGGGGTATCCTTCCATCCCCTTTACCATTTTGACAGCTCTTCTCTGTAACTTTCCTAATTCTGCTATATCCTTTTTAAGATACGGCAACCAGAATTGCACACAAAATTCAAGGTACAGTTGCACCATGGAAAGCTACAGAAGCATTATAATGTCCAATATAAGATCTCTCTTCCTATACAGGATGATCTTTTTGTATTAATTTGTATTTCACCTTAGTTCCTGCCAGCACTCCACCCTCCCTAGGTCTAACCACAAACTTCTGAGATATTCTAAAATAACCAGCAATGCTAACGTAGCCCTTGACCAAATCCCCAGCATCGTCTGCCAGACAGACCATGCCACACAAGTCCCCGCATCTCTGCTATCATTTCTAGTTCTTTCTGTACTTACAGCCTTCTACACAGACCTGCTAACATGATTCCATTATCAGAGCTTGATCTATTTAAAATTTATATTAAAAATACACACAATGTCCTAGAGGTACCCATGCATTTCTGGAAGAACCACTTCTGTGTGTATTTTCAGACCTTCCCTAATTAGAATATATCAGAGCTAGACAAACGTCAGGCAGCAGGGCACCATGGTGACTGAAAACTCAGATCTGGCACCTAGGGCAGAGCACATGTGAGCAGTGCTTTCTGCCTAAGAGATGGGCTGCAAAAGAAAGAGATGATAGCATCTGCCTGCAGCGATCCCATCTCCCACAGGCAGAAGGACTGAATATGGCTGTAATTGCAGCCGAGATAAGCAGAGTCTGTCTGCGGGAATCCCTTACAGGTACAGCTTAAAAGGTCAGTGGAGGTGGTGGAGAGGTAGGAAGAATGGGGCCACTGCCTTCTGTTGGCACTGTGCAGAGGCCCATTAGGAGTGTGATTTATTGAGCTTTATCCCATATAAAATGGGAAAACATTCTTGGTAAATCAGGCCCTAAAACCTAAAAAAGTAACTGCGATACACTTTTTTGGGGAGAGGGTGGGCGTGCACTGTGACCTAGTTTTCAGCAACTGGCTCCTACATTCCAAGAAAATTTCTCAAGGCCTGGAAAATGTAATACATCATCAGAATCATAAGCGCAGGATCCTCATCACTTTTCCAGTACATAGTTGCTGCTCCCCGTCACCAGCAGCTGAATGGCAGCACAAACACTTAGCAAGCTGCAACCATACTATCAGCTTAAGCTAACAAAAATTACAGAAAACTTGCCAACGTGCCACTTACTCTGCTACCTAATTTAAGCAAGCTCAAACAGAGTTCTATGAACCATTCTCAGTATTAATCAGCAAACTAGAATAAATAAAATGAAAAATAGAAATCTCATTATTGTGAACACATTTTTTCTTCTTTTTAAATGCTGTCAAGTCAGTACTGACTCCTGGAGACCGGAAGTAGATTGCCAAGCAAGGGGAAACCCTTGATCTTCTGGGTACTAGGCAGTTGCTTTAACCACTAGGCTACTCCTCCACTCATGTGAACACATACACTTGTTTTCTAAGGGGGTAAGAAACCATCATGCATGAATCGGAGAATATGCTGAAGCTACAAAAATATATATTCTCAAGTGTACTGTACACCGAATAGGAGTTGGTCTGCCTGACCAGCTTCTGTAGCATAAAACAAACAACCCCACTTACATACAGTGAAACAATTATGGAATTCCTCCTTTCAAGCAGGGCTGGTCCAACCAATAGGCAAACTAGGTGGTCGTCTAGGGCAACAACTTCCAGAGGGCAGCAAAAGCCAAATAATAGATTTTGACAGTGAGAGGGGATATAAACCTTGGAGGTTCACCTAGGGCAGCAACACTTTGAACCAACTCTAGGGCTGGCTCTGCTGTTCAACATCCAACCCCCCCCCCCCCCGCCCCCACCTCCCTAGAACGTTCTTCCACAAATACACCAGTACCATGCAAATTGCACCCATCCCCCAAAATACTCACAACTGACCTACCAACCCTGAGAAAATGCCCCCACAGAACTGCCTCACCGCCCTGCAAGCTACCAACCCCCAAAAATGATACCCCCACAATTGCCCCATCCCAAAAGAATTCCACCCATACAACTTTCCACACCCATGAACTGCCTCATAGCAACAGCCCACCCACCCAAAAACAAACCTCCTGCAACTGCGCAA
Organism: Ichthyophis bannanicus; assembly: GCA_033557465.1. Taxonomy (NCBI): domain Eukaryota; kingdom Metazoa; phylum Chordata; class Amphibia; order Gymnophiona; family Ichthyophiidae; genus Ichthyophis; species Ichthyophis bannanicus. Next base: position 242,703,067 of record CM066042.1, on the reverse strand, counting down.
ACCACTCACAGAATATGCCCATCCCTAAAACCAACCCCCCCACACACAGTGCCCATCTCAGAAACTACTCTTCCTACAATTTCCCCACCAAAGGTATAGCCCCACATCGCGCGCACACACCCACACGTACAAACACAGGAATGACACACACCCATAAACTGGTATTACAAATAATTCTCTAGTTGGAATGTACTGCATTTTAAGTAATTTTATATGTTTTCTTTGTCATTTCTACTGTTGTTGTTATTAAGTGCCATCGAGTCAGTGTCGACTCATGGCGACCCTCTGGATAGTTGTCCTAAATTGTGTTCAGTCTTCAGTCAGGCGGCTCATTGTTGACAGACAGGTACCTTTAGCTGTTATTGTATCGATCCATCTCATTGCTGGCCTTCCTCTTTTGCGTTGACCTTTTAACTTGCCAAGCATGATGTCTCTCTCTAATGATCTCTCTCTTTGCATGATGTGTCCAAAGTATAAAAGTCAAAGCCTTGTCATCTGAGCTTCTAAAGAAAGCTTAGGTTTGATCTCCTCTAGTACTGACTGGTTTGTTCGTCAGGCAGTCCATGGTATACGCAGTATCCTCCGCCAGCACCATAATTTCATAGCCATTATGCCAAGAGCAATGCGTCACTGGATTTCTTGACTGCTTGTTGCTTCTTTATTGATAGTTGATCCAAGTAGATTAAAATTGTCCATGATTTCAATTTCTTCTCCATCAACGATGAACTTATTGATTTTGCCAGCCCTGACGTACACCTTTGTGTATTTTAAAACATTCTGTTTCTCCTTGTTCCGTTCGAACTGTTGCTTCTTGATCAATGTACTGATTGTGCAAGTGAACGATCAGGTGTTCTGGTATACCCATGCTTCTTAATGGCCCAGAGTTTCTCATGGTTTACACAGTCAAAAGCCTTGCTGTATTCTTTAGTCTTTTCAAAGATCCATCTCTCATCCACAATGTCGTCTCTCGTTCCTCGCCCTTTCCTGCTTGCACTTCAGGTAGTTCTTGTTCCAGCTATGGTTGTAGTCTGTTGAATAATCTTTAGTAGAATCTTGCTGGCATGTGGGATCAGAGCGATTGTGCGATAATTTCCACAGTCAGTTGGATCACTTTTCTTTAGTATTGGCATAACCACTGATCTTTTCCAGTCAGTTGGCCATGATGTTGTCTTTCAAATTTCTTGACAGAGCCTTGTAAGTATGGTAACAGCTGCATCAGATTTGATAAGGCTTTCAATGCTGCTTCGACTTCTTTCATCACCAATGGTTCCGTATCATAAGGTACTGGTTGAAACGGCTGTTGGTCCACTTGATCTTTATCATATAGAAACTCTGTATATTCTTCCCACCTTTTCTTGATCTTCTCAGCATCATTCAATATAGAACCTTAAGTATTTTGTAACATTCCAATTCGAGGCTGGAATTTTTTCTTTAACTCTCATAGCTTTAGGAAAGCCGATCTTGTTCTTCCTCTAATAGTTTCTGCTTCTATTTCCTTTCATGCGTTACTGTAGTACTTTTTCTTGTCCTGTCTTGCTGCACATTGGAAATATCTGTTAAGTTCTGTGATCGTCTTTCTCTCTGCTCTGGCTTTAGCTTCTCTGCGTTTCTGGACAATTTTCAGAGTTTTTTTCCATCATCCATTTTAGCTGTTTTTGCTTTTTCACCTTTTGTAGAGACTTCTCGCTTTCTTCCAACACAACCTTCCTGATGTCATTCCATAACTTTTCTGGAGCTCTGTCATTTGTATCTAAAGCAGCAAATCGATTTTGCAGGCAGTCTAAATTCCAGTGGTATATTCTTAAGATCATATTTTGCTACATTCATGAGTGGCTTGCTCTTTCAACTTTAGCTTGAGTTTGTATACTAGTAATTGGTGATCTGTACAACAGTCAGCTCCAGGTCTTGTCTTTGTTGATGTTATAGAGTTTTTCCATCGTTGAATTCCACAGATATAGGTCAATTCGATTTTTGTACAATCCATTGGGTGAAGTCCATGTGTACAGTCGCCGCTTGTGTTCCTGGAAGAAGGTTTTTGAGATGAATAGATCATTGGTCTTGCAGAATTCTATCAGTCTTTCTCCAGCTTCATTTCTGTTGCCAAGTCCATATTTTCCAACCACTTTGCCTTCTTTTACCTGAATTATAGTTGTGTTGATAGGCATTCCTCATAGACGAATAGAGATTAAGCATTCACCGACTGCACTGTATTTCATTACAGTTCTTGCAAGTTTCTTCTTTATTATAAATGCAACACCATTTCTTCTTTGTCTTTCATTTCCAGCATTTGATGCAAAATGCCCAATGCCAGTCCATATGAGGGAGGAGTGGCTCAGTGGTTGGGACAGGTTACCTCAGGCCGGAAGTTCAATTCCCACATGGGAACAAGCAATTTCAGGCCAGAAGGACTGGGGTCTCTAGTCCCATGGCCACTCCTTGTGGCCTTGGGCAAGCCACTTAACCCTCCATTGCCTCAGATACACTTAGATTGTGAGCCCTTTGGGGACAAGGGAATAAAAAGTACCTGTTAGTATACATGTAAACCGCACTGATTCTAAAGAGCGCGGTATATAAAAAATTTAAAAAAAAAAAATTTCAGTTCGCTGACACCCAACCGATCAAGTTGTACACGTTCCATTTCATTCTTGACCACCTCCAAGTTTCCTTGGTTCATGCTTCATACATTCCATGTCCCAATATGTAAGACATCTTTGCAGCTTCTGACTCATTTCATGCGCAGCTACATCAGTAGTCAGACGTCCCAAGGGCTTTGATCCAACCACATCATAAATGCTGGCTTTACTCTGAAGAGTCTTCATCTCCTCCCCAGTAGCTAGTTGAGTGCCTTCCAACCTGGGGGTCTCATCTTCCAGCACTATAGTGCAATTTATTTTGTTGTGACTATCCATTGGGTTTTCATGGCAAGATACAGAAGTAGACTGCCAGGCCTTTCCTCCGCGCAGTTTTAGTGTTGTTGCCATTGTCACAGAAATGTGATCCTTTGCCACCAACACTGTCCCATCCTGCTATAAGACCTATTAACTGAATTGTACAGCTGTCTTTTTGTGTACTGGCAACTATTATTGCCATAGGCAGGACTGGATTAAGTTACTGGCAAGCTAGGAACATACCTTGAATCAACATTTATGTAGAGGGTGGGTACCGTCAGAAGTCAATCCTAACTTTCCAAGACAACTGTCTTGCTTTTTTCAGGATTCTACCAATTTTTCTTTTTTATACATTAATGTCCAGAAGCTAGAAAGATGCTTACATGCTCTACACATTTGTCAAAGTTTAACAAAAAAAAGAAAAAGAAAATCCTATCTGCAGTTCTCTCATTCCCCTCCTCCCCCCATGAGCAAGCCTGCCTTATCTGCTTTTTGTGTAACTATCAGCAGAGACCATAGGTAGAATATAGCCTATGAGAGCGGAGCACTGGAATCCTGCTCTAGTCACAAGAAAGCAGGGCCGGCCCGTCCATTGAGCAAGAATGTTTTTTGCACAGGGCCCCGCGTTTCAGGGGGCCCCGCGCAAAAAACATTCTTAAGCATCCCAAGTTAAAAAAAACCCAAACCGGCTGCTTCTGCCGCGGCAGCTTCAAGAGCTCTGCCGCGGCAGCATCAAGAGCTCTGCCGCGGGGCCCCCCCCCTGCCCGGCAGAGCCTCCGTGCATCTTCAGCTCTTCACGTCCAAAACGCGGGCTTCTTTCAGAGCCGCGAGAGTTTCTTTTCTCGCGGCTCTCTTAATCCCGCGGGGCTGATGGGATTTCCCATCACCCTCGGCGGGATTAACAGAGCCGCGAGAAAAGAAACTCTCGCGGCTCTGAAAGAAGCCCGCGTTTTGGACGTGAAGAGCTGAAGATGCACGGAGGCTCTGCCGGGCAGGGGGGGGCCCCGCGGCAGAGCTCTTGATGCTGCCGCGGCAGAGCTCTTGAAGCTGCCGCGGCAGAAGCAGCCGGTTTGGGTTTTTTTTTTTATTTTAATTTGGAATGATAGGGGGGGTGGGTGGTTAGGACTGGTAATGGCTATGGGAGGGGGGGGAGGCTAAACTGGAAGTAGGCTGATGGGAGGGGGAGGCTAAACTGGAAGTGGGCTGATGGGGGGGGGTGGTGAGGACTGGTAATGGGCCAGGGGGGGGGGGTGGTTAGGACTGGTAATGGGCCAGGGGGGGGGGAAGCTAAGACTGGAAGTGGGCTGATGGGGGGGGGTTAGGACTGGTAATGGGCTATGGGGGGGGCTAAGTGGGCTGATGGGGGGGTTAGGACTGGTAATGGGCTATGGGGGGGGTCATAAGGCTGGTAGTGGGGGGGTAGGACGGGAAATGGGCTGTGGGGGGGGGTTAGGACTGGTAATTGACTATGGGATGGGGGCTAAGTCTGGAAGAGGGGGGTAGGACTGGAAATGGGCTGATGGGGGGGGGTTAGGACTGGTAATTGACGATGGGGAGGGGGCTACGGCGGGAAGTGGGCGGGGAGGACAGGGAATGGGCTAGGGGGGGGCGTGGACTGGAAGTGGGCTGGTGGGGGGCTAGGACTGGAAATAGGGTGATGGGGGGGTTAGGACTGGTAATGGGCTATGGGGGGCTAAGACTGGAAATGGGCTGATGGGGGGGTAGGACTGGTAATTGGCTATGGGAGGGGGGCTAAGACTGGAAATAGGCTGATGGGGGGCTAGGACTGGAAATAGGGTGATGGGGGGTTAGGACGTAATGGGCTGATGGGGGGTTAGGACTAGTAATGGGCTATGAGGAGGCTAGGACTGGAAATGGGCTGAGTGGAAGGAGGGCTTGAACTGCAAATAGCTGATGGGGACGGGGGCTTGGAATGGAAATGGGTTGTGAGGGGGTGGGAGCTAGGACTGGAAATGGGTGAGGGGGGGGCTAGGACAGGAAATGGGCTGATGGGCTAGAATAGGACTGGAAATTGGCTGTTGGGGGGTGCTAAGATTGGAAATGGGCTGTGGTGGGGGTTTGGATTGAAATGGACTCATGAAGGGCTAGAACTGGAAGTAGGCTCATGGGGGGCTTGGATTGGAAATGGGCTGAGTGGAGGGGAGCTAGGATTTGACATGGGCTGATGGTGGGGCTAGGTAAGGACTAGACATGGGCTCCTGGGGGCTGGGATTGGAAATGAGCTGATGGAGGGACTTGGATGGGACTGCAAATAGATGGGGGAGCTAGGACTGGAAATGGGCTTATGGGGGGCTAGGACTGGAAATGGGCTGATGCGGGGACTAGAAGGGAGCGGATGCTGGGTGGGACTGGAACTAGAATGGAGCTGATGTTGGGGGAGGATTAGAATGGGATGGAGCTGGGAGAGTGAAATGGAGAGGGAAAAAATATTTTGTGTGGGAGGGAAGACAAATCTACAATTGTCCGGATATTGGGAGAGTAAGTGGGGATTGAGGATGGAGGGGTAAAATTTGAGTGGATGAAATAGGAATGAGGAAAGAGCAAAAAGGAGAAAGATTAGTATGTTAAAGCAGATGTAGAGAGAGAATGGAAAAAAACTAGAAGAGAGAAGAAAAGACAAATGGACAGCAGACGATGAAGAATTAGCGGAAGACACGAAGAAACCAGAAGAAAGTGGCTGGAGCAATTGCAGCTGAAAAAAAATGCACAAAAGGTAGAAAAATATCTCTTTATTTTGAATTTATTAATTGGAATATGTCAGCTCTGGGAAATGTGCATCATTAACGTCTGCGCTTTGTTTAGTACAAGAGCAAATTAATGTATAGTTTTATTTCTACAGTGTTGTACATTCCAAGTTTGGCTTTTGGGATTCCCAGTTTAATTATTGTCTTCCTGTTTCTAAATTGTGATTCCTTGTTTGGTGATGGTCTATGTTCTGCATGTGTAACTGAGCTGAGGTATTCTGTTTATGTAATTCCTATTTGACATTGCCACTTGTTCTCTTTCCCCAGTAGGTCATGTATTGTTGTTCTCTGAAATGTATTGGTTTAATATTTGCAGCGTTTCCTTTTGATAGTTAGGGTATGGTGTTTTATGAGTCCTGGTAGTGCTGTTAGGATACGGCGGGTTTGCTATGGGTTCTAAATGGGCAGTGTTTGTAGTAGTTCCTAATGTGCCTGGCGGTTGGTATTGGATTATAGTAATGTAGAAGTCTTTTAGTCTTTCTTTATTCATACACTCATTAAGAGGCATGTTTACTAAAAGTTCGTGTATGGTAACATTATGCAAATATTTATGCAAATGAGGCCCCTTATGCAAATGAGGCCCCGCACCGAGTCTCCGCACATAGCCCCGCACCCCCCTTGGGCCGCCCCTGCAAGAAAGGAGGGGGTGAGCTGTGAAAAAATTTCTACAAGTGGTGGAAGATGGAAGACAAATGAAGACTCCCCACAACACCTCAAAATATTTCTATGTGAAAAGCAGAAAAGTAGTTCCAGCAGCTACACAGATTCACAGTGACAGAGATTATAGAACTGTAGCTTACAAACATCTCCCTCATCAGGGGCTTGCAAGCACAGATATACTCGTAAATACAAAAACACACACACTCTAAATGCCTATGAATGCACCGATACACAAAGACACACATACATCAAAGCATGCATATACACACACACACACTAGATAAACTTGCAAAAAAGGAGCACAGACAAGACACATACACAGGCAATACAAATATAGAAGGGCATATGCATGCACAGACAGAGGGACTGGAAAGAATTCCATGAGCCATGCTCAGTATGCTTTTCCCACTTGTTATCTATTTATCTTGTGTGTGATATATGGTTTTGATTTTTTTTTAAATCTACGATTGTCCAATTACTCAGATTTCCATTTTTATTACACATCGCCTGACGTGTCACACAAAAGGCTTAAAAGTAAATAAACATGGCTAAACTGTGCTTGATATAACCATGCAGTTGTATATTATTTAGGCTCAAGTGGCAGATCCACTATCCTTTACATGTTCTAATGTATCAATCTGGAATGACCGCATAAAACGTTGCATCGAACACATGCAAAGCTGTTTTTGTTTATGCCTTACTCCTGCTTTCTGCTGTCCTTGTACCCCTCTCACCCCACCCTTCGCTGTCACTGGAGTGCCTATTTTGGCTGCTCTAAGGGCATGGGTTGGAAAGGGCAGCTCCTCCGAGCAACTCAGCTGCCAGCAGGAGTCACCAGCTTCTCTTTCCCCCAAGACACGTGCATACCACTTCCCATAGTACAACTAGCCCAAATGGATGAGGAGTTCTGAATCCTCCATGCCACAGGGTACAGATCTGTGGCCCGAGCCATGATTCCAGACTACAGAGATTTGGGGCACATTTTTCCTGCACACCTGCTTCACTATAAACTAGAAGTCACATTTAAAGCCATGGTGAGAGTCAGGCTTCTAGTTTTTAACTCTGGCATAGGTAGCATGCCTCCTGTATACTTGGAAATTAGAAGTCACTGAAAAGGGATGCAGCTGAACTTTCAGGATATTCTGCTTCTCAATAAACCATGTTCAACACAGAAGCCCTGATACATTAAGTATACAAGAACTGCCATGTTGGATCAAACCAAAGATTCATCAAGTCCAGTATCCTGTTTCCAACAGTGGCCAATTCAGATCACAAGTACCTGGCAGGATCCCAAAAGTAATGGGATTCCATGCTACTTATTCCAAGGGATAAAGTAGAGGCATTCCTGGAGGTAAAGTCCATACACTGTTAAGGTAGATCTGGGGAAATTGTCCAGATTTTAAGCCCAGCTATGCTAACTGCTTTTATCACATCCTCTGACAATGAGTTCCAAACCTTAACTATACAGTAAGAGAAGAAATATTTTCATTTCTTAGTTTTAAATGTACTACATTGTAACTTCACAGTGTGTCTCCTCCTCTTTGTATTTTTTGATAGGGTAAACAAAACACTTGATTCACACTTACCCATTCCACACCTCTCCCCCTGCTAGGAATCTGTTTACCTTATTTGGCAGGCTGACCCTAATGGTGTGCCTTGATGCACCACTAGGGGTCAGTCAATGCCATTATGGAAGATGGTAGCACTGGAGTCAAGAGTGAGTGGACTTCACTCCTGCTTCCTGATCCAGACATGAGAAGAGGGTTCCACTGGACCTCCAAGGATGCGTTTACTTGATCTCCCTTTCTACCAGCCAATCTGCACGGACAAAAAGGGAGACACTTTATGCCTAATAGCATTTTACTGTGGCAGCAATGTCCACAGTTTTTTCTGCTGGTACACTTTTTTTTTTTTTTTAAACACTATGGTAATTTACAGCATCAGGAGTAACTTTTTTTTTTAAGCATGAGAACTATAACACTTCGCACTGAAGCTCGAAGCAACGTTCTAACACACAGCTTATTACATCAGTCACAGAGTGCTTTTTCCTAAAAGAAGTCTTTGGGTTGATTCGATTTAGAGAAGTCTTCACTTGGTTTAAGTGAAAATACACAACTTTTGGCTCTTTTTTGTTCCACTACCAAGCCAGATGGGTCATACTATTTATTTTTCATAAAATGTTTTACTGAAGCACAACACTCACCAATCTGGACTGAATTCAACAATACATTACACTGGAGACTCCATCGCCTTTGGACAAAAGTAGGCTTTAGCAGATTTTGGCACCTTTCATTGGACCACCCAAGAATTGATGCTATACTTTGAGTTTCATGACCCGGGGAGAGAAAGGGAAGGGACCCATGACTGCTGGTCAGACATCAGCAAAATTATAAAAACTGATGATCACAAACTAAAGTAAAATATGTTATTTCGGTCTTTCAAAGATCTAAAATGACTGTCATTGATTGGTACCAATTGGACCTGTTTTCAAATGTTCATAATGCTTATACATGAAATTTGCATACAAAGAGAGATGAATGTATTTTGGTTACACTGCAACGAGTTCACAGCCGTCTATTACAGCCTTGGACTTAACAGAATCAAATTGTGGCATGTGCACTGCAACAAAACAGTTCACTTTGTATAAAAAAAAACTTTTAAGCAAATCTGTATATGAAGTTACGTTTTTTAAATTTTATTTAAAACAAATGAACAAAGTATAAAATGCAAACTAAAAAAATCTTAAATATAACCAAAAGGTAAAGAGTTTCTCTCACTATTAGAAGAAGTTACATGAAAGACTGATAATTTTACTTCTCTTCAATATGAAACACATTATGAGGAATGTTTACTAAATGTGCTATGTTAGCACATTTTGAAGCCCATTTTTTAGCACGGGGCAGGGACGAAACCGCACTAGCTGATGGGGATGTAACATAGTAACAAAGAAGCAACAACTATATGGATGAAAATACAAAAAGCTCAAACCACTACTTAGCCAAACAGACTTCCGGATCACCATAAACACCAATCCTTGACTACTGCAATCTAATATAGCCAGGCCCCAAAAGCATATTATCCACTCACTGCAACTGGTCCAAAACACAGTAGCATGCATCACAGGATCAGCAAGGCACAATCACATAACACCCCTCCTGAATCAAGTACACTGGCTCAAGTTCAAGACAATATTCACCATATTTAAAATACTAAAGCACACATCAGCAGATACCCTGCAAACGTTGGTCACAGGAGATAATGAAACCCAACCCAGATGTACCAACAACAAGAACATGATAGTCATAACTCTACACCCATACAAAAGCTAAGCAAAACTACCTGTGCCTGCCCTATGGAACTCTTTCCCAGAAGACATCAGAGCCACCAAGGACATCAAAGGCTTCAGACAAAAGCTAAAAACCCACATATTCACAGAACATTTCGGAACCATTACATAGCACAATATGATCCCTATTTGACCATCCATCTTTCCCCCCACAGACCCCCACTGCCCAACAACTTCCTTATGTTAGGTTAACATCCAAGTTTAGGCTACCCCCCATCCAGCCATTACCTTTATAAGTTATTATGTTATTGTTTACCTGTAAATGCAATTATGCCAATATGCTATGCTATGTAGATAATGTTCCTATGTTTATAATATTAACAGTTTACACTTTACTTCATGCTTTTTATATTGCAACCTTCATCAGGGTAGTTTACAGTGACATAAAAATCTAGGAAGGAGACCAGTGCCAAAGAAAAGGAAAAGAACTATATAGTCAGATAGAACAGAAGCAAACAGTTATACAGCTAGAAGAGTAGGAGGGAAGAGGACAGAAGAGGCAAGGAGTCAAGAAGGCAAGGGAGGGAGGTCAAAGGCAGCAAAAAAGAGGTGATCCTTGAGATAAGAAGGTTCTAAGCAGAGGTCAGTAGGGAGGGAAATCCATAGGGAGAAGCCCAAGAAGCAGCAGCAGAATGTCGAGTGGACTCAAGGTGGGCACAGGATGGAGATTGATGTGAGCCGATTAGAGACTGCATGATGGGATGTGGAATTGAAGGAGATTGGAGAGGTACTGGGGGCTCTGTATGGTAAGGATCTTGTATTGAACATGTGTGTGATAGGGGGTCAGTGAAGATCAATAAGCAATGTGATATGGTCATAGTGGAAGGCGTGAGAAATGATCTGGACAGCAGTGCTTTGAATAAGTTGAAGACAATGAAGCTGTGAGTGTGGGGAGGCCTGCAAGGATGGAGTTGCAATAATCAAGACGTGATATAACCAATGATAGGGGAAGAGTGATAAAAGAGGTGCTCAGGAAAGGATGAAGTGCTCTGATCTGTCTAAGGGAGAAAAAACACCTATGGACAAGCAGCGAGATATGTTCATGGAAAGAGGGCAGAGTCAAGAGTGACACGGAGGTAGCGGAGGGAAGAGAGAGTTGTGAGACTGGGGAACCAGAAATGGAAGGGGCCAGAGATGGGGAGGGAATACCGAAGGAGAAACAAACAGCAGATATCTTTCTAGCACAGAGATGAAGATAGATAGAGGCAAGCCAGTCAGAGACCCATGCAAGGCAGGAATTCAGTGGGGAGTGATCAGGTATTACGGGGGAGGTAAGGTGTAGTATGATAATATCGTTGGCATAGCAATATGCCAACAAGCCAGATTGTTGAATTAAAAGCATGAAAAGAGCAAGAAATATTTTAAAAAGTAGAGAGGCCAACACCGAATCATACGGGATGCCACATGAGAGGAAAACAGCTGCAGAAGAAGTAATACCCAAAGATGAAAGAAGGAGAGAAAGGAGTGAAACCATTGCAAGACCGTTCCTGAGACATCAATGCTGTGAAGACGGAAAGGAGAGTGAGGTGATCAACTAGATCGAATACAGATGACAGATCAAGGGACACAGCGAGTACGATGTCACCACGATCATGGGAAGTGTGGAGCTCGTTCAAAAGTGACAAATGAAGAGACTACATTATAACATTGTGGCATGAAAACAAACTGTTACTTGCTGTAATGTAAAGTAAACTGCTTTGACCGAAGGATAAAGTGGCATAAAAAAAAGTTAAATAAATAAATGGTATATGACAGCAGATGAAGACCAGTATGATCCATCACGTTTGCCCAGTAAGGTGGCTATAAAGTGGTTGTAACTGCCGCTCAGTGCGGCTTATAAAACAATAAAGACAGCAAATTAAAGGAACACAATTCAATTGATAGAAACAATTTAAAACAAAAAGAGAAAAAAAAAAAAAAAGGCGATGGTCACTCTGCTCCGACTTGTCCGCCACCCTGAATCCCAAACATTTTCTGAAACAAGTACATTTTCAAGGACACCCGAGGTTTCAGCATGGAGGTCTATGGGTAAATTATTCCAGAGAAGGGGGGCTCCGAAATAAAAAGCTGCTTGTCCAATGTCTTCTAATCCAGCTCACGATACAGGGGGAGGAATCTATGACCATGGCAGGATTGCATCATGCGATCTTAGTATAATCCTGGATAATCATTTGAAAAGGCGTTTATATGTTATTAATAAGCTGATAAGGTAAGATAAGGTAACACGCCTGCTTCTTCTGCTTATGAATAATCTGATGATTATTTTTTTTCTTCTTCATCTAATTTAGCAATAGCAGAATGAACCACCAAAACTAGCAGGCTTAAGTACTCAAAATCCTGTATCAAAGATTATCAAAATCTAAATGTTTCCCTTAAATACAACACACAGGATAGGAGGCAGTGTACTACTGTGGATTATGAACTGGTTAAAGGATAGAAAACAGAGTAGGACTAAATTTTCACAGTTGAGAAAGGTGAATAGTGGAGTACCCCAGGAATCTTTGCTGGGCCTGCTGCTTTTTAACATATTCATAAATGACCTGGAAATGGGCACAAATGAGCGAGGTGATTAAATTTGCAGGTAACAACCTTGAATAATTTTGTATTAAACCATAAGAAGATTGTGAAGAATTGCAAAAGGACTTGACAAATTGGGAGACTGGGTGTCCAAAGATGAAAATTTAAAATGTGGACACGTGCAAAGTTAAGCACTTGGGGAAGAACAACCCAAACCTCTATCTATACTCCATTAGAAGTCACCACTCAGGAAAAGGATCTATGCGTCATTGTGGAAAATACATTCAAAACTTCTGTTCAGTGTGCAGTGGCAGCCAAGAGAGCTAATAGAATGCTAGAATTATTCTTTTCCTTATATCATAACGCATCTCTATTGCTCTATGGTGCGACCACAACTTGAGTATTGCATGCAGTTTTGGTCTCTATCTCTCTCTCTCTAGATAGACAGATAAGAATTAGAAAAAGCGCAGAGAAGAGTGATGAACATAATAAAGGGGCTGGTAGGATACCCATATGAGGAAAGGCTTAGACGACTGGGACTCTTCAGCCTGGAAATGAGACTGTTGAGGGGAGATATGACAGAGGTCTATAAAATAATGAAGGGAGTGGAATGAGTAAAAGGTGAATTGGTTGTTAACTCCTTTAAAAAGGCTAGGGTACGGGGGGCGTTTCCAAGATGGCTACGGCAGCAGCCGCGCTGTAGGGTGGCGTTTGTGAATGGGGAGGAAGCGTAAAGGGAAGACGGGGCCGTTGCCCTCACAGCCCGTTGGTACCTCCACGCCGAATTTACCTTTATCCGGTCCTTTGGATCCTTTCCTCGTGCGCACCATCAGGGCTTCAGAGCAAACGGGAGGAGCTATGCGACTTGCTGATTCACCGGAGACGGAGTGCCCGGTGTCTGCGTCGCTTTCATCTGTCTCCCCCGTATTGAGTCCTGCACCTCCGTCAACTCGTACTCAGCCCTTGCCTTCTGGGTTCCTGGAGCTGGCTTCTCCTCCCTCTGCGGAGGGGGTGGGGAAGTCCTCACGAGGGTCAGGTTGGGCTGTTTCATCAGAGTCGGGAGCGGAGCCCTCTGGAGATCTGAGCTCACGAAGATCTACGGCGGTGTCGGGAGAGACACAGTTGGAGCAGCTGTCTCTCTCTTCGAGTGGTGACCGACCTTGTGCATCAATGGAGCCTGCTGTGCCCCTTCCTTGCTCAGGTGAAGTTTTTACATTAAAGAAGCCACAGAACTTTACGTTGGAATCTATCTGGAATGCGATTGTTTCTCTTGGAGAGGCCCTGCTACCACAAGTTTCCCAGTTGGCTAATAAGGTAGACTCTTCTGCAGTTTTACTGACTGAGTTGGAAGGAAAGGTTTCTACGCTCCAAATGGAGCATACTGTTGTTTCCAGTAAAGTTGAAAGCTTGGAAGAATACTCGGATGGCCATAGGAAAAGTGTAATGTCATTACAGATGAAGATGGAGCATTTAGATAACTTGACTCGTGTGAACAATTTAAGAATTATAAACTTCCCCAAGGTGTCTTCCATCTCTCCTCGAGATATGTTTGTTAAATATTTAGTTGAGATACTTGGGGTTTCCCCTGACCTGGTTCCCCCCCTAGTAAAAATTTACTATCTGCCCACTGCTAAACGGGTTTCGGCTCCTAGTGTGTTAGGGGTAAACCAGAGCCAGAGTGATGTATTAAATCTTACAGATATTATTGAAAATTCTGGTCTAGAGTCACAGGTTCCTGCTACTCTGTTAATTACCTTTGCTTTATTATCCGATAAAGAATGGTTATTGAAATTGTTTTTTCAGAAGCGGAAACTTTCGTTTCGAGGTCTTTCAGTGCGAATTTATCCAGACCTATCAAGAGAAACACAAAAGAGACGTAGAGAGTTTCTGTTGCTTCGACCAGGGGTATTACAACTGGGGGGGCTGTTTTTTCTTAAACACCCATGTAAGTGTTTGGTGAAATTCCAGACCTTTTCTTATATTTTTTTTGAGCCCTCCCAGTTGTTGGCTTTTATTGGTGCCAAGCGTCTGGAAATTCCCTCTGACTCATAGTTTAGTCTCCAGGTTTAGGCTGCATGCATATTTCTTCGTGTATTGTGTATAATTTCTATGGAATTTCCCCCCATTGTGGGCTAGAGTGAAATAGGCAATTTTGTTGTATGTTATGATTTTTTCTTTTATTGATTCCCGGTTGTGGGGATTTATTTCTGTTGCCTTTCTATTTCTTCAGGATTGGTGTTGTAACCTTCTTGTTATTTTTTGAAAATTGCATAAATAACAAATTAAAAAAAAAAAAAAAAAGGAAAAAAAAAGGCTAGGGTACATGAAATGAAGCTACAAAAGTAGTACCATAAGAGAAAATATTTTTTCAATCAATGCAAAATTAAAATCTTGAATTCTCAGCCAGAAGATGTAGTGTTAAAAAGCTGCCAGTGTAGCTGTGTTTAAAAATGTTTGGACAAGTTCCTGGAGGAAAGGTTAATAAGCCATTATTGAAGTGGCGTGGAGGAGCTTCATGGCTTATCCCTGGGATATGCAGCATGGAATCTATATATTTTTGGGGATCCTGCCAGGTACTTTTGACCTGGACTGGCCACTGTTGGGAGAAAGGCTACTGGGCTTGATGAATGATTGGTCTGATCCAGGATGGCAAATCTTAATGTTCTTAATTAGCTTATTATAGGTAATTCCTAATGTAAGCCTAATTAAGCAATATAAATAGCCATGTTTTTAACAAGTCTAAGATTAAGATAGTTACTATCTAGTTGAGAAACCCAGAAATAATTTCTCATAATCTAACATTTTACTATAATATTTATGTGAGAAGTCATGATTAGCAGAATAAAGAATTTTATATTTAAAGGAATCTGAAAAAACTGGGAATTAACCCAATTGAGGTCCTCCCAGGAGAGACTTTGTGTTACCTCCTATCCTACCAGGAATCCTGCACTTTCCAATGTTATGCTCCATCTTTATGGAACCTGCTCCCTGTAGCTATTTGTTTTGAGTGGGAACACTTGAAAATTCAAAAAATGATGAAAGCCCGGTCTTTTGGCAAACATTGTATGGAACATAGTATTGTATGTCTGTTAATTTGGGGGGAAAGGGGGGGCAGGGTAATGCTTTTTCACATTTTTTCACTAATCTATATTACTGCAAGCCATCTTAGGACCCATTTGTGGTCACTGGTGCAATATTAACATTTAATGAAGATGCACCCTCTAGAAAAGGCCATTCAAACTACAAAACTGGAGTTAGAAGGTGGCAAACAGGGCAGTTGCTTTGGGCCCCTATACTACAGGGGACTGCAAGTTTGTCTCAGACTAAGAGGCATAGCCTGCAGACAGACTGGTTCCTCTCACCAGTTTCTGCCCTGGATCCCCTTTCATGTCTATCAGCAGCCCCTAGACTGCTTAGTAGAATGTTTTCATTTTCAGGACACAGGGCTAATAAAAAGCAAAAAAACACAAAACAAAAAGTTCTGCTGACACAAGAGGGGCCAGAGATCATGCAAGCGATCACAGCAAAGCAATCAAAACACACCTATTCCATCTTGCTTTTGACCACGTAACTTAAAGCCTTGCCCATCAATTCAATATCATACTCAAGATTCTGTTACTGTAAATAGTTCCTAGTCTTACATGCTACATACCTATTTATGTAACTACATTAATTGTTTTATATCTTGTTCACATGCTCAATGGAAAATGTTCAATATAATGTTGTTGTTGTTAAGTGCCGTCGAGTCGGAGTCGACTCATGGCGACCCTCTGGATAGCTATCCTAAATTGTGTTCGGTCTTCAGTCAGGCGGCTTATTGTTGACAGACTGGTACCCGTAGCTGCTGTTATTGTATCGATCCATCTCATTGCTGGCCTTCCTCTTTTGCGTTGACCTTCTATCTTGCCAAGCATGATGTCTTTCTCTAATGATCTCTCTCTCCGCATGATGTGTCCAAAGTATGAAAGTCGAAGTCTTGTCATCTGAGCTTCTAAAGAAAGCTTAGGTTTGATCTCCTCTAGTACAGACTGGTTTGTTCTTTGGGCAGTCCATGGTATACACAGTATTCGCCGCCAGCACCATAATTCAAAGGCATCAATTTTCTTTCTGTCTATCTTTTTCACTGTCCAGCTTTCACATCCATATGATGTTATTGAAAATACCATGGCTTGAACAAGTCGAATCTTTGTATGGAGAGAGACATTTCTGCTCTTGAGAATCTTATCTAGGTCTTTCATAGCCATTCTGCCAAGAGCAATGCGTCGTCTGATTTCTTGACTGCTTGTTGCTTCTTTATTGATAGTTGATCCAAATAGGTTAAAGTTATTCACGATTTCAATTTCTTCTCCTTCGACAATGAACTTGTAGATTATGCCAGTTGTCATGATCTTTGTCTTCTTTACATTAAGGTGCAGGCCCATTTTGAGACTATGTTCTTTGATTGTGAGAAGCAAATGTTTCAGATCATCTTCACTTTCCGCCAGTAATGTGGTATCATCAGCATAGCGAAGGTTGTTGATGAATCTTCCACCAATCTTGTCTTCATACAATCCTGCTTCTCTGATGATTAGTTCTGCATATAAATTAAACAGGTAGGGGGAAAGTATGCAGCCTTGTCTTACACCTTTGCTTATTTTAAACCATTCTGTTTCTCCTTGTTCTGTTCGAACTGTTGCTTTTTGATCAATGTACAGATTGTGCAAGAGAACGATCAGGTGTTCTGGTATACCCATGCTTCTTAATGTGGCCCAGAGTTTCTCATGGTTTACACAGTCAAAAGCTTTTCTATAGTCGATAAAGCACAAATAGATATCCTTTTGGTATTCTTTAGTCTTTTCAAGGATCCATCTCACATCCGCAATGATGTCTCTCGTTCCTCGCCCTTTTCTGAACCCTGCTTGCACTTCAGGTAGTTCTTGTTCCAGGTATGATTGTAGTCTCTTTTGAATAATCTTCAGTAGAATCTTGCTGGCATGTGGGATCAGAGCGATTGTGCGATAATTTCCACAGTCAGTTGGATCACCTTTCTTTAGTATTGGTATAAACACAGATCTTTTCCAGTCAGTTGGCCATGATGCTGTCTTCCAACAGATCAAGTTGTACACGTTCCATTTCATTCTTGACCACCTCCAACTTCCCTTGGTTCATGCTTCGTACGTTCCATGTTCCAATGTGTAAGACATCTTTACAGCTTCTGACTCTCATTTCATGCACAGCTACATCAGCAGTCAGACGTCCCGAGGGCTTTGATCCAACCACATCATAAATGCTGGCTTTACTCTGAAAAGTCTTCAGCTCTTCTCCAGTAGCTAGTTGAGTGCCTTCCAACCTGGGGGTCTCATCTTCCAGCACTACAGCACAGTTTGTTTTGTTGTAACTATCCATTGGGTTTTCATGGCAAGATACAGAAGTAGATTGCCGGGCCTTTCTTCCGCGCAGTTTAAGTTTGGTGTTGTTGCCGTTGTCATAGAAATGTGATCCTCCGCCGCCAACACTATCCCATTCTGCTGCTGCCCAGATGGGTGGTTTGTCTTGGTCTGGCATCTCAGCTGAGACCTATCCATCTTGGGAGACCCTGCCAGTAGTTAAACTACCGATAGTTTAGCTCTCAGCATCACTGATGCACACAAGCCCTCACAGCACGACAAGCTGCAAACCAAGTGAGGGTTCAATATAATATGTTCAATGTAACCTGTTCCTTGTAATTTGTTATTTTGTAAACCGTGCTGACCATAAATAGTGCGGTATAAAACCAAATAAATAAGAAAATCTGAACCCCACCCACCTTCCGACTTCATCAGTTCTAATCTCCCAGATCTTACAATAAGGTTAAAAACGTGTAACCTCTCTCCTATTAGTCATAAGATAGTCTTTATTCTCCGTGCACTGACACGGGCCCATTACATCTACTGCAGAATAAGATACAAGTACAAAAACAACTGGGACAGTGCTATCCATTAGAATTAGGCAGTCGCCAAGAGCACCAACCGTTTGAAGACAGCTCATTGCCGTCCCTCTCCGGGACCTGCAGCTGTGGCAATGAGATTAAAGCAAACGCAGTATTTAACCAAAGCATCCAACACTGCATTTTGTTGGTGCTGCACTGCGACCAGCGGCTTCCACCCCCATGCAAAACAGGAAGTCTGCAATGGAGGGGGCAGAAGCAGCTGGTTAAAGTGCAGCACCAATAGCACGCAGCGTCGGATGCTTTGGGTAAGTGCTACATTGCTGTTTTAATCTCACTGCTGCCATTGTAGATCCTGCAGAAGGGTAGCAGCAGGAATAAGGGTTCACCAAGAGTGCCTCAGATCTTTGCATCAGCTCTGACTGACAGAGAACCTGCTCTCTAATTGCTTCATGTAATACATGTGTTCTTCACTGCTCAAGATGGGCTCTTCTTAAGGAAGTAATTTCCGATGGCGAGTCCCTAGGATAAGCAGCTGCTCTGCTAATCACTAACTTGCTTCTCTCCATTCTGTCTCACCAATATACACACCTGCAACAAAACAGCAATTAAATAAATTAAAAATTACCTGTGCTTGATTTGCCACCCCAAGAACTAAAGTCCATTTGCATGGTTTACAACCTTCTAAAAATGCATTCAGGGAGAGACCAATTAGAGCAGAGATAAAAGGGGCAGAGCAGGCAGATACAAAGCCAGTGGAAAAAGGGGTTGAGATTCTCTTTTGGAGGGGGGTAGGGGCGAGAAAATATAACACATTAACTCGCAATTATGTTTACGGAACAATCATGAGCTCAGAAGGTTCTCAGGGGATTAAGATGACTGTCACAGAAACCAGACAAATTCTGGTAACATACAAGTTACATTGTTCGGCAGTATAAAATCTTAAAATTTTCAGTGTGCTTCAGTATCATATCACGTACACCATATGCCTGAAATATCACTTCTGCTAACAGCAATACAACGAATGAATTACTTCAATGGGAATAGAGTTCACAAATCTCCAGCAATTATTCAAAGTCTTGAGAGAACTTGCCTTCCTTTAAAAGGGAAGTTTTAACTCCTTTTATGAATGCTGAATACGTCTCAAACTTAAGCTCAACAGGTAAAGGATTGCCCTGTAACAGGCCAACAGCTGAACAAGCTTTCCTACAGGTCTAAACCCTCCCGGGACAATTTTGTGAGACCCTTTGCCTCTGAGCACAAAGATCAAGAGGGTGTATATTCATCAAGTGAAAAAAAAACAGTGGTAGTGACAAAGCCCAATTTAGAAACTTAAAGATCAGCAGCGACAGCTTGAATTTAGCTCGCACCACTATTGGCAGTCATTGAACTTACATCCGTGTAATATGCCTTGTAAGTTGCATGCCTGTTAGCAATCGGGCTGCAGAGTTTGAACCAACCGTAGCACTTTGACAGAAGCAGCAGGAGGTCTAATTAACAAAGTGTTACAATAGTCTATTGAGCAATACAATCTCAAGTCTTCGGCAGTGTTTCTTGCATATAAAAAGCTTATTTCACTGCCTATCTTATGTGTAGTGTAAAGGTTGACTGGGCATCTATTATGTCTAAGAAGCGAACCTCATGACAGACTGGAGTCATATTATTGTTAACCAAGATAAAGGTTGGTAAAGAGGGTGCCACTGCCCTTTGAATCACAATTTGGGACTTTTTGTAGTCTACATTTAGGCTATTATTGCACAGCCATATACAAAGATCTTTAAGCCACTCTACCACGATTCCAAGAGTTTTCATAAATGTCATCTTTTGTCCAAATAAGACATACCATTATATCATCTGCTTACATCCATAAATGAGACCAATTTTCTTTCTTTCATCCGAGGCAGGGCTGGCTCAACCATTAAGTAAGTCTAGGAGGTTACAGCTTCTGAGAGATGGTAAGGACCAGCACATGACCAGAGAGCCATCAGCACACTCTTTTACCCTGCAGGGAGCTCAGGCACACACCCCTGCAAAGCAAAAAGTAGGAGAGTAGCAGCAGCAGCCTGGGAGTCAGAGAGAGAAGGGTTCAAATCCCAACAACATGCCTTAGGCAAATCACTGAACCCTCTATTGCCCGAGTTACAAACTTAAGATTCTATTCTAAGCCCTCTAGGGACAGAAAAATACCTACTATACCTGAATATAATTCACCATGAACTACTACTGGAGAGGTGCAAGTTAAATGTCAATACTATATATTTTTAGAGGATTGCTGGGGGGGGGGGGGGGCGGGATGGTGTTATGATCACTGTGTTGGGGTTTCCTCCCGTTCACAATGTGCCATTTCCTCCCCCCACTTCCAACGCTGCTTCCTGTTTCGGAGGGGGACAAAAACAGCACGTTGTGAACGGGAGGAAACCGCAATGCAGCACCAGAATGTTAGTAAGCTAAGCGTCACAGTTTGAGGGCTACTGTCACTGCTGTAGGCCCCAGAGAGGGGAGGCAATGGATGCCCTTGGAGGGCCAGCATGCACCTAGTTTGACTAGTGGTACTGCCACCCTGGTAGTGGGGGGAGGGGTGTTTACATCAGACTGAAGGTTTGCCTAGGGTGCCCAGTATCCTTGCACTGGCCCTTCACGGAGACAGCACACGTGCAGATTAAATAAGGTCACAGATAAGAGCCCTGCGACACCCTTTGTGGCATAATGGCCCAATCTGGAGTACAGGGACCAACCACATTTAACCTGTTGCATTCAAGCTGACAAATATCTTTTAAACTGTTCATTTCATTCTTTGCTGTTGCGATCTCCTAAGCGGGATTCCGTGAAGTATGCGATATCTAAAAATGTTGCAATGGCCTTGTCTTTGAAAATGCTTGCCGGAAGATTAACATAAAAAGAAAAATGTTTCATGTTCCAAACTTAGTAGTCAGGACAGGTGGTGACTAACTGTACAAAACAGGTGCAACATAAGTTGCTTCCCCTCACTCTCTCACACAGCGCCCCACCAGAGAACAAGCTCAGTACAGCACAGGCTTCCCAAACAAATCAGCCAATGTGCCTCAAAGCCCACTGAATGGTAAAGGAATACCTTCTCAGAACCTCCGGCCTCTTTGCTATTAACTATGTAAATAGTTATACTTGTTGGCAATTGTGATAGTGGTTTTCTAATAATATGGAGCTGAGAAATGGACCAAGGCCACCTATTTATTTCATAAAGACCAAAGGACTTGCATTTGACAGACTTTCAGTTCACTACCAATCTGAGTCCTATTTGAACCAATGACCTAGAGGGTGAAATGCTCTGTGAATTTGTGCTAATCTATTGAGTCCTTCACTCCTCCAAAATGTGCAACTGCTAATGAGCCGGCAACTCGTTATCTTCAGCTGCTGGGAAATTCAATTCTCAATTGCATCTTGTTCACCAGTATTTATGAACAGATTGTTTAAAAGGATAAAATCACTTACAGCAGACACAAACGGATTAACAATGACCAGGAGTTTTCAGTCTCTTATCATCCTTTATTAAAATGTTTCTGCTAAATTAATTCATTGCATTTCTGCCTGCTCCCACTGAGGAGATCATTGCGCTTGACGATCAATTTTAAGAAGTTTGGCATTTCCACTCTTATAGCCCCCTTTCTAATTCCATTTCCATTATCCTTCTGAACCTCAGCAGCAGCTGTGGTTTTTCCCTTCCATTCATCAGCCCAGTGCTTCTAAGATCATTTAAGACTTTCACTAAATGGTAGCTGCATCCTGCTGCCCACTCTATAACATCCAAAACAGCAGAAGCCAAACAAAAAAATAAAATGGCTTCACATGGAATGGATGCTGACTGGGATGTGATGTTACTCATGACAACATAGTAAATATGAATCAGACAACAAATTTACCTCTTCCTTAAAATGGCTGCCTGCAAAGATCTAGGGTTTTCTAGGGAAGCAGATTAAAGTCAACACAAGGCACAAAGTATTGACCAATGTTAAGTGCCTGCAGGCAACAGTTTAGGCAACCTCTACTGAAATGTCAATCAAGCTGAACTGATTTATAAAAGAGAGCAAAAGCTTTAAGTTGCAGCTTTTTGTGTGAACATTTCCTGGTGCAACAACTTTCCCAGGACAGGCATTTCTAGACTGTGTCGCGATCTCCATGTAGCACTGCAAAATTCAGTGGGGGGGGGAGGGGGCAGGAAGTGGTAAAATAAAAACAGAGCCACTCACTCTCCCTTGCTTCCATTAGCATCCCCTAACATCAAGGAGAGCAACCTACTGGTTAAAGTAAAGGACTGAAAAGCAGAAGTCAAGGGTTCAAATACCATTTCTCCCAGCAACATTCCTTAGGACCTTGAATAAGGCAATACTCCCTGCTGCTTCAAGTCTTCAAGTAAACTCACTTAAGAATGTAAGTACTCTGAGAACAGAGACTTACTGTACCTTTCACTTTATCACCAATGAACAGTGTCGAGTACTGCTGTGCAACTGAGATTTATTACAATTTCTCATTAATATGAGACAAACGGAACACCAACTGTCCAATATTCCAGCAGAAAAAAACTCAGGCGATGAAATGTAGAAACAGAGAAAAATAACTGACAGATAAAGACCATATGGGCCCATCCAGTCTGCCCTTCCATACCAACTACCAAGCTTTACAATCCTTCCTCCCCCCCATCCTTAGCAATCCTCTATGTTCATCTCATGCCTTCTTGACTCCAGATACAGTCGTCGTCTCTACCACCTTCACTGGGAGATTATTCCATGCTTCTACCACACTTTCCGTAAACAAATACTTCCTTAGATTACTCCAGAGTCTATTCCCCTTCACCATCATGCTCTGTCCCCTCATTGCACTTTTCTTTTGATTGAAAAAAAGCTATCCTCCTGAGAACAGTGGAGCAATCCAGTGGTTAGAGCAACAACCTAGCACCCATAAGATCAGGGTTTGATTCCCATTGGCACTCCTTGTGACCTTGGGCAAGTCACTTTACCTTCCATTGCCTTGTAAGTAAAGGCCTGACAATCAACTTAGGTCAAGCCTTGCCAAGAAAACCCATGAGCAGCTGGGTAGCCAGGAGTCAGCATGGACTTAGCACTTAAAAAAATCCTCCTCTGCATTTATTTAAACGGCTTTTTACCTGAAAGCCTAAATTCAACTTTTGGGTTTCAACTTTATCTGGAACTTCCAGGGTTGCATTCTCATAAATACTTCCTGTTCCACATGAAGGACCCAAGTGGTAGGCAAAGCTCTGTAGTCTCAATGCATGGATGAGATGATGGTGCAGAGATGAGGGTTTTAGATTTGTTAGGAACTGGGCAGCACTCTAGGGAAGGAAAGGGGGCTTTTCTCAAAGAATGGGCTCCATCTTAATCACAGTGGAACCAGGCTGCTGGCATTAACCCTTAAAGAGGAAATAGAGCAGCTTTTGGAAGGACAGACTAGATAGGCCATGTGGTCTTTTTCTGTCATCATATTTCTAAGTTTCTTTTAAACTACATGAGGGCAAGACGACAGTCACCCAAGAGTGCATGGTTTGGAATGATGTATCTTTGAAGGATATTAGCAAAACAGAGAAGTTAGGGCATCCTGATAGAGCAGACAAAAATTGAAAGATTTCAAATTAACCATGTCAACTACTAACTAAAGACTATTAATACAAACAAAAATACAGACGCTACAAGTCTAATAAATGATGGGAGATATCCTTCTTCCTCCAGGTCTTTGAAATGACAATTATAACTGATACCTGGTTACAAATTATATAACAATGGTAGAGTAGATCAAATTGGTGGAGAGGTTGCAGAGGACAATGAGTCAAACATTTTTCTTCAGGAAACAAAAAATACACGTAGAAACTATGGATAGAAATTCCATATTTAAAAAACAAAGGGGAAGGGAATAGCAATGGGGGTGTATTACCATCTACCTGGTCAGAATGAACAGATGATGACATGCTAACAGAAATTAGGGAAATAGTATTAATGGGTGATTTCAATTACCCCACTATTGACTGGGTCAATGCCACATCAGGACATGCTAGGAAGATAAAGCAGGTTCAGAATCCAACACAAGAGGAAGCTCTTTTAGACCTAGTCAGTAGTGGAACACAGGATCTGATCCGAGTTAACGACATTAGGGGTCACTTGGCAATGGTGATCATGTTATGATCACATTTGATTTAATAATTCGAGGGAGGATAGCAAGGAAATCCACTACGCCAGCCTTTAACTTTCAAAAGGAGACTGATAAAATGAGGAAAATGGTTAAGAAAAAAAATAAAAGGAACTGTAAAGGTTAAGAATTTACATCAGGCCTAGGTGCTGTTTAAAATATTAATCTTGGAAGCCCAGACCAGATGTATTCCACACTTTAAGGTGGAAGGAAGGCCAAATGACTGCCACCATGGTTTAAAGGTGATGTCAGAGAAACTGTTATAGCCAAAAAACATTTTTCAGAAAATGGAAAATAAAAAAAAAAGAGCCCAAAAGACAAAAACAGCACATCAGCACTGGCAAGTTAGATACAAGGCATGCAAAAATATTTTGAAAAGCAGCTTGCCACGGAAGCAAAAACTCTGAACTTTTTCAAGTACATTTGCAGCAAAATAAAAATTAAAAAAGTGAGAAAGTCAGTTGGACCATTAGTTGATAGAGGGATAAAAGGGGCACTAGAGGACGACAAGACCATAGCTGAGAGACTGAATGAATTCTTTGTTTCGGTCTTTACTGAAAAAGATGTGGAGAACTTATCTGTGCCAGAAATGTTATTTAAAAGGTGATGTATCAGAAATTGAAACAAATCTAGATAAACCTGGAAGATTTAATGCAGCAATTTGCTAAACTAAAGAATAGCAAATCATTTGGACTGGATGGTATACATCCCAGGAATGCTGAAAGAACCTGAAAATGAAATTGCAGACCTACTATAAGTATTCAGTAAACTAATCATTAAAATTATCTATAGTACCTGAAGATGAAAGAGTGGCCAACATAGCACCAATTTTTAAGAAGGGTTCCAGGGTGATGTCTGATTCACTGGTCTGTAGTTTGCCATGTTAGTGCCAGGCAAAAGGTAGAAACCATTATAAAAAAAAACCAAAATTACTGAAAACATATAGATAAACGACAAAGCCAGCATGGATTTATCTAATAAAAAAGTCTTCTCACTAATCAGTTATATTTTCTTGAAGGTGTGAATAAACAAGATGATAAAATGTGAGCAGGTTGATATAGTTTATCTGGATTTTCAGAAAGCCTAGGACAAGATCCCTCAGACACTTGAGGACATTAAAAAGTAATGGGATAAGAGGTAGTGTACTATTGTGGATTGGGAACTGGTTAATATAGAAAAACAGAGAGTAGGGTACATGCCAATTTTCTCAATGGAAAAAGGTGAATAGTGGAATACCCCAGGGATCTGTGCTGAGCCTGCTGCTTTTTAAACCTCTGGAAATGATCTGGAAATGGGAACAATGAGTGAAATGATCAAATTTGCAGATGACAATTATTCAGAAGTTGTTAAAAGGACTGTGAAAATTGTCAAGAGGACAGTGAAAAATTGGAAGACTAGGCATCCAAATAATAGATGAAATTTCATGTGTTCAAGTGCAAAGTTATGCACTACGGGAAGAACCCCCCAAACTATGGTTACATGATGCAAGGTTCCACATTAGGAACCACCACCCAGGAAAAGGATTTAGGCGTCATCATGGATAATATGCTGAAACTCTCCACCCAGTATGCAGTTGCGGCCAAGAAAGCAAATAGAATGCAAGGAATCATAAGACAAGGAATAGAGAATAAAACAAAGGATATTATAATGCCTCTATCATTCCATGGTGTGACAGCATCTTGAATAGTGTGTGCAGTTTAGGTTGCCATATCTAAAAGATGTAGTAGAATTAGAAAAGGTACAGAAATGGGTGACCCAAATGATAAAGGCAATGAAAGGATACTCCTACATGGAAAGGCTTAAAAAAGGTTACCTAGAGCTTTTCAGCTTGGAAGAGAGATGGCTTAGGAGAGATATGATGATGTCTATAAAATGAGTGGAGGGAAAAATTGTAAATGTACATTGGTTGTTTATTTCTTAATAAAGCAGAAAGACTAAGGGACATGCAATCAGGGTTGGTGCTAACCATTAGGCAGACCATAAAAATGCTTGGGAGCACCAATGTTTTGAGAGCGGCATAACCGCCACCCATCTTTGGGACCTTCAGTGGCAGCAATAACATTCAAACGGCAATGCAGCACTTACCCAAATGTCCAATGCTGTGTGGCTCGTTGCTCAAAATTATTCAAAGTTGTTAAAGCTCAAGAGGATTGTGAAAAATTCCAAGTGAACTTTGAAAAATTGGAAGACTGGGCATCCAAATGGCAGATAAAATTTAATGTGGACACGTGCAAAGTTATGCACTTTGGGAAGAACAACCCAAATACACAATGCAAGGTTCCATATTAGTAACCACCATCCAGGAAAAGGGCGTCATTGTGGATAATATGTTGAAACCCTCCACTCAATGTGCAACAGTGGCCAAGAAAGCAAATAAAATGCTGGGTACCATAAGGAAAGGAATGGAGAATAGAACAAGGGATATTATAACGCCTCTGTATTGTTCCATGGTACGACCGCACCTTGAATATTGTGTGCAATTCTGGTCGCCATATCTTAAAAAAGGATATAGTGTTATTAGAAAAGGTACAGAGAAGAGCCACCAAAATAGTAAAGGGGATGAAAGGATACCCCCATAAGGAGAGGCTAAAAAGATTAGGGCTCTTTAACTTCGGAAAAAGACAGCTGAGGGGAGATGACAGAGGTTTATAAAATAATGAATGGAGTGGAACACGCAAACGTAGATCATTGTTTACTGCTTCAAAAAGTAGAAAGACTAGGGGGACATGTGATGAAGCTGTAAGATGGCACATTTAAGGCTAATCAGAGGAACTATTTCTTCACTCAACATATAAGTAAATTCTAGAATTTGTTACCAGAGAATGTAGTAAAAGCGGTTAGTGTGGCTGGGTTCCAAAAGGGTTTGGACAAGTTCCTGGAAGATAAGTCCATTAATTATTTTTAAAGTGATTGCTTATTCCAGGGGTAAACAGTAGCTTTCCCCAGTTCAGTCTACCTGTTGGGAATCTCACAGGCACTTGTGACCTAAATTGTCCACTGTTAGAAAAAGGATACTGGGCATGGTGGATCTTTGGTCTGACCTAGTATGGCATCTCTTATGTTCTATCATATCTCCCTTCTTCCACCTTTCTTCCAAAGTATACATATTGAGATCTTTAAGTCTGCCCTCATCTGCCTTGGTGAAGACCACCCTCTGCACCAACTCCATCCTGTTCATATCCTTTTAAAGGTGTGGTCTGTAGAATTACACAGAATACTCCAAATGAGGTCTCAAAGACTTACACAAAAGCTCTAACACCTCCTTCTTCCTGCTGGCCATTCCTCTCCCTATGCAGCAAGGCATTTTTCTGGCTTTCGCTACTGTCTTTTCTACCTGTTTAACCATCTTAAGATAATTGGAAACAGTCACCCCCCAAGTCCTGCAGTTCTTTCAGCTACAAAAATACAAGGCAGTGGTACAGTATAGGGGATGAAGTTCTTCTGTCCACGAAAGAAAACAGGACCTAGGAGTTATTGTTTCCGATTATCTTAAGGTGGCTAAAAAGGTAGAAACGACGAAGGCAAAAGCCTAAAGGGTGCTTGGGTGCACAGGAAGAGGAACAGCCAGCAGGAAGGAGGTGGTGATAGTGCCTCTGTATGTTCTGATGAGACCTCATTTGGAGTACTGTGTCAATTACACTACACTCGGTTCTGTTTACATGAGAAAAAGTGCTACTATAATACCAGGGGAAATCTAATGCTAAACTTTACTAGCAAGGATTATTCCAAAAATTCAAATATCCAAGCTGCTTATGCTCCTCAGAAACAGTGCCAGACCCAAACTCACTTAGGGACTGATGGGTATTCCTCATGAAAGTAGAGTGGCTCTGTGCACAAAAAAGGAGGCACACAGACTCAGAAAGAGGAGATAATAAAAACTGTTGATTTGTTCAAATTTTTGGTTAATATATATCACCATGTCTCCCACATGCAGTCAGTTTTCTAAAGCAATGTGTGCCTTTCAGTCAATGCTGACTCCTGACAACCCAGCAGCTCCTGGGTTTTCTTGGCAGTGTAACCGGGAGACATTTGCCAGGCTTTTCTTCCGAGGCAATGGAGGGTTAAGTGACTTGGTCAGCTTTCAGTTACACTGAAAAGCAGTTAAGTAATATCAAAGATGCAATGCAGTGCCTATTGTCAGGCTGGGGTTCAAACCAGTGATCTTGGGGGACCTGAGGTCACAGTCATAAGAACATAAGATATGCCATAGTGGGTCAGACCAAGGTCCATTAAGCCCAGTATCCTGTTTCCAACAGTGGTCAATCCAGATCCAAGTACCTGGCAATTTCCCAAAAAGACACACAGGTTGTATTGCTTGTATTGGGGCAAGCAATGGATTTCCCAGGTCCTCTTTAATAATGGT
This sequence comes from Ichthyophis bannanicus, assembly GCA_033557465.1. Lineage (NCBI taxonomy): Eukaryota > Metazoa > Chordata > Amphibia > Gymnophiona > Ichthyophiidae > Ichthyophis > Ichthyophis bannanicus. The sequence continues at coordinate 242,674,452 of CM066042.1, read as the reverse complement.
TTATGAACCTTTCCTCCAGAACTTGTCCAACCATTTTTAAACAGATTTTACTATATCTTCTGGTAACAAATTCCAGAGTTTGATTACGCATTCAGTGAAAAAATATTTTCTCTTATTAGTCTTCAATGGGTTACACTATAGCTTCTTTGCATGTCCCCTAGTCTTTCTACTTTTTGATGGCGTAAACAAATCGATCTAGGTTTACCCGTTCCATTCCATTCAATTTATAGACCTCTATCATATCTCCCCTCAGCCTCTCTTTTCCAGGTTGAAAAGCCCTAGCCTTTTTAGCCTCTCCTCATAGGGGTATCCTTCCATCCCCTTTACCATTTTGGTGGCTCTTCTCTGTACCTTTTCAAGATATGGCAACCAGAATTGCAGACCATATTCAAGGTGCAGTCACACCATGGAATGATACAGAGGCATTATAATATCCTTTGTTTTTTTCTCCATTCCTTTCCTTATGATTCCTAGCATTCTATTAGCCTTCAAGGCCACAGCTAAACACTGAGCAGAGGTTTTCAACCTGTTATCCATAATGATGCCTAAATCTTTTTTCCTGGGTAGTGGTTCCTGATGTAGAACCTTGCATTGTGTAACCACAGTTTGTTCTTTCCTAGGTGCCTAACTTTGTACTTCTCCACATTAAATTTCATCTGACATTTGGACGCCCAGTCTTCCAATTTATCAAGGGCCTCTTGCGATTTTCCACAATCCTCTTGTATTTTAAGAGCTTTGAATAATTGTGTCATCTGCAAATTTGATTACCTCACTCATTATTTCCATTTCCAGGGCATTTACAAATATGTTAAAAAGCAGCAGACCCAGCACAGATCCCTGGGGTACTCCACTATTCACATTTCTCCATTGGGAAAATTGGCCATTTAGCTCTACCGTCTGCTTTCTATCCTTTAACCAGTTTCTGATCCACAATTGTACACTGCCTCCTACACCATGACTTTTTAATTTTGCCTATAGTTTCTCATGAGGGATCTTCTTAAAGGCGTTCTGAAAATCCAGATACACTTTATCAACCGGCTACACTCTGCCTATTTATTCATACATTCCAAAAAAAACCCAAAAAACCAGATTAGTAAGACAAGACTTTCTTTGGCTAAATCCATGTTGGCTTTCTCCCACTAAACCATTACTATCTACATGTTCTACCTTATAATCCAGAACTACTGGTGATGAAAGACACTGAGGCAGCATTGAAAGCCTTATCAAAGAACAAAGCACCAGGCATTGATGGCATTCCCACTGGAGTATTACATCAATCTGATGCAGCTGTTACTATACTTACAGGGCTCTGCCAGGAAATTTGGAAGACATCATGACCAACTGACTGGAAAAGATCTGCGTTTATACCAATACTAAAGAAAGGTGATCCAACCGACTATGGAAATTATCACACAATTGCTCTGATCCCATATGCCAGCATGATTCTTCGGAAGATTATTCAGCAGAGAATACAACTATACCTGGAACAAGAACTGCCTCAAATGCAAGCAAGGTTCAGGAAGGGGCGAGGAACGAGAGACATCACATATGTGAGACGGATCCTTGAAAAGACTAAAGAATGCCAAAAGGATATCCACATGTGTTTGACTACAGCAAGGCTTTTGACTGTGTAAACCATGAGAAACTCTGGGCCACATTAAGCAGCATGGGTATACCAGAATACCCGATAGTTCTTCTGCACAACTTTTACATTGATCAAGAAGCAACAGTTGGAACAAGGAAAAACAAAATGTTTTAAAATAAGCAAAGGAATATGACAAGACTGCATACTTTCCCCCCTACCTTTTTAATTTATATGCAGAACAAATCAGAGAAGCAGGACTGTATGAAAACAGAGATGTGAAGATTGGTGGGAGACTCATCAACAACCTTCGCTATGCTGACGATACCACATTACTGGCTGAAAGTGAAGACAATCTGAAAATTTGCTTTTCAAGATCAAGGAACATAGTCTTAAAATGGGCCTGCACCTTATTGTAAAGGAGACAAAGATACTGACAACTAGCAAAATCAGTAAGTTCATCACTGGAGAAGAAATCAAAATAGTGGACAACTTTAACCTACTTGGATCAACAATCAATAAAGAAACAACAAGCAGTCAAGAAATCAGACGGCACATTGCTCTTGGCAGAATGGCTATGAAGGACCTAGACAAGATTCTCAAGAGCAGAGATGTCTCTCTCCATACAAAGATTTGACTTGTTCAAGCCATGGTATTTTCAATAACGTTATATGGATGCGAAAGTTCGACAGTGAAAAAGATAGAGAGGAAGAAAATTGATGCCTTTGAATAATGGTGCTGGTGACAAATACTGTGTCATGGACTGCCCAAAGAACAAACCAGTAAGTACTAGAGGAGATCAAACAGGTGATTTTCTACTCTTTAGTTTATCAAATTATTGTAATGCATCTTCCCAGTTTATAGATATTTCTTTCAATTCTTCCAATGCATCACCTTTAAATATCATTTCAGTCATGAATAACTTCACTACATCTTCTCCGCTATAGCCTTGTCCCTACTTAGTGCCCCTTTTACACCTCTATCATCTAATAGCCCAACTGACTCTCACAGGTTTTGTGCTAGGAATGTACTTGAAAAAGTTTTTATATGTTTTTTTCTTCCACAACAAGCTTTTTTTCAAATTCTCTTTGCCTGCCTTATCAATGCCTTGCATCTAACTTTCCAGTGCTTATGTTGTTTCAGTTTTCATCATTTGGCTCTTTTTTCCATTTCCTGAAAGATGCTTTTTTTTTGTTACAACAGCCTCTCTGACCGCACCTTTAAAACATCCTGACAATTTTTTGGACTTCCTTCCACTTTTCTTAAAGCATGGAATACAGCTGGTCTAGACTTCCAATAAAGTTTTTTAAAGAACACCCGCTTGATGTAAATCTTTAACTTTTGCAGCTGCTCCTTTTTGTTTTTTCTTAACTATTGCTCTCATTTTAGCATAGTCTTCCTTTTGAAAGTTAAAAGATAGTACTGTACATTTCCTTGCCGTTCTTCCTTCATTTATTAAATCAAATGCAATCATGCTATGAGCACGAAAGTGGCCCCTAGACCTTTATCTCTTGCACCAGATCTTGTATTCCACTAAGGACTAGGTCCAAAATGGCTTCCCCTCTTGTCAGTTCACGAACCAGCTGCTCCAAGAAACAGTCATTTATTCCATCTAGAAACTATCTCCTTAGCATGTCCTACCGTGACACTGACCCAGTCGATAGCAGGGTAATTGAAATCACCATTAGTACTGTGTTAAAATGCTTAAAGAAATCAGGGAAGATAACAAAAGTTATCATCCATTTGTTCCTTCTGACCAGGTGGTCGGTAATACACCTCCCCCCCACTGCCATATTGTTTGAATCAGTGGGCAATTTTAATGACTAGCATTCTTATTGTTATTTATATTTTTTTACTTTTCATTTATCGCTCATATTCAATGACATTTTTTCTACTTGTATGCTAAGTCTGATTTGATTTAAAGAAATAAAGCTATCTAAAAACAAATATATTTCAGAGACTATTTAGTCTATTGTACTTTCTATGTGAAGCTACACTCTGATTTGATTTAAATGAAAAGCTCTCTGGTGGTACTAAGACCTGACTGACTCAGCAAAAACACTGAATTCTAAAATACACAGACTTATCAGCTTTAACCCAAAGAATTCCCTTTTTCCAAGATTTAGACCATATTCAAGAAGATAAATATTACAAGTGCAGAACTATTTCCAGCTATAGTAATCTTTTGGTAGTTTGTTTATTTTATTTATTTATATTCTCTTATATACCGCGCTATTCTGCATCAGTGCGGTTTACATTGAATAAACTGAAATTACATTGAACAGGGCATTATAACTTGAAGATAACTATTTTACAGGGAACATGGGCTATGGAGGGTTAAGTGGCTTGCACAAGACCACAAGGAGCACCTGTGGGACTAGAAACCCCAGTCCTTCCGGCCCAAGGTTGCTGTCCTCTAGTGGGATTTGAACCCCCGACCTTCTGGCCTGAAGTACCTTGCCCCAATCACTAGGCCACTCCTCCACTCCAGTTCTTCAAGACTGCATCAAGAACCACAGAAGCTGAGATGAAGTTCTGTTGTAATGTGACAGAAGGGGATGCCTGCCCCATCCCCACCAAAAGGAGTGCATTGGGGGCCTAGCAAGAGATGCTTTTCGGTTTCATGAGCCATGATGAACTAGCAAGTTTGTGTCTAGCTAGGTTTACTTATATAATGTTTTTTTGGTGGTCTTGGCACTTAAGTAAGCAGTGAAGGAGTTGGGTTGGTAGTAGATGCAGGACGTTTCCACTTCCACTCACTGTGATGTTCTCCCTAAAGTGATCTTCGAAATCAGAGATAGGAGAAGGGAGTAGGATTCTACCAACATCATAAAGACATCGGAGCCACAAAACACTAACCTCATATTATGAAAGCCATGAGAAAGGATTATGGGGGCTGGGTTATACATATGTAATGATCTTAAAGCAACTGCCTGCTGAAAGTCAAGAAAGTTACAGAAAGTCACTGGATGGCACTACAGTCTTAAGTCATTCTGTGGTAATTATACCAAATTCCAATCCAAGATCAATGGAGTAATGAGCTATGCCCATATTCAGTGACATCTGCTCACTTATTACATATGGAAATATATAAGGCAAAGACATAAATTTGTTATTTGTTGGTTATATAAAACTCACCTAGCACTACTCCTGCAAAGGCGTTAACTAAATACAAATAAATAAATGCAAAACAGAACACTCACACTCTTTATGCGTTGGGAATTTCAATGTTCATCCCATAAACCTTATTAGTGTACATTGGGTTTTCATGGCAAGATACAGAAGTAGATTGCTGGGCCTTTCCTCCACGCAGTTTAAGTTTGGTGTTGTTACCATTGTCACAGAAATGTGATCCTCCGCCACCAACACTATCCCATTCTGCTGCTGCTGCACAGATGGGTGGTTTGTCTTGGTCTGGCACCTCAGCTGAGACCTGTCCATCTTGGGAGACCCTGCCAGTATTAAACTACCGATAGTTTAGCTCTCAGCATCACTGCTGCACACAAGCCCTCACAGCAGGACAAGCTGCAAACCAAGTGATGATACCACATTACTGGCTGAACGTGAAGATGATCTGAAACATTTGCTTCTCACAATCAAAGAACATAGTCTCAAAATGGGCCTGCAGCTTAATGTAAAGACGACAAATATGACAACTGGCATAATCAACAGGCTCATCGTTGAAGGAGAAATTGAAATCGTGAACAACTTTAACCTACTTGGATCAACTATCAATAAAGAAGCAACAAGCAGTCAAGAAATCAGAGGAGGCATTGCTCTTGGCAGAATGGCTATGAAAGTCCTAGAGAAGATTCCTAAGAGCAGAGATGTCTCTCTCCATAGAAAGATTCAACTTGTTCAAGCCATGGTATTTTCAACAACATCATATGGATGTGAAAGCTGGACAGTGAAAAAGACAGACAGGAAAAAAACTGATGCCTTTGAATTATGGTGCTGGCGGTGAATACTGTGTATACCATGGACTGCCCAAAGAACAAACCAGTGGGTACTAGAGATCAAACCTAAACTTTCTTTAGAAACTCAGATGACGAGACTTCCACTTTCATACTTTGGACACATCATGCGAAGAGAGAGATTATTAGAGAAAGACATCATGCTTGGCAAGATAGGTCAATGCAAAAGAGGAAGGCCAGCAATGAGATGGATCGATACAATAACAGCAGCTACGGGTACCAGTCTGTCAACAATGAGCCGCCTGACTGAAGACCGAACACAATTTAGGACAACTATCCAGAGGGTCGCCATGAATCGACACTGACTCGACGGCACTTAACAACAACAGTTAGCGTGCACTTCTATTTCTAGATACCTGAGGAAGTGAAGGGGGGGAGGTGGCTGTATTCTGGATCCACCGATTCCAGAGAATTAGTTTACATGGATCTATCCCTACTTTTCAACCCACTGCTCTAACCACTAGAATAAAAACCCTACAAAAGCAATCGTGACAGCAGTTAAAGTGATCGTTTAGAGACAGTTTTCCTGACAGAAAAGGATCGCCATAAACAGCTTGCCAGAAAAAGCTAAATGGCGATTCGTACCCAAGCCGCCCAACGGTAATAACTTCTTAATTGTTTCATGATCTGCTTACATTTGCAGCAGCATGCGCGTGTAGCGCGACTGAGATTTAGTTGCCACACTTATTCCTGCAGATCAGCAGAACTCCCCAAGCCGTCTGCTGAGCGTTTGCAGTCGTTTCTCCAGCACAAGTTATCGCAACCTTTCGACGCCTCTGCCCGGTGCCATCTCTCTCCTGCCCGGTGCCATCTCTCTCCCGCCCCCCCCCCCCCCCCCCGGTCCAGGGTCTGCAGGACTCGCCAAAGGACAGCCAGTCTATGCTTGCACCGTTTGGGTTTTCCCGTACTAAAGAAGGTTTTGCTCTAGTTTAGATTCTCCCTGCATTACCACAGGTGTGCTCCGCAAACACCGTACTGTAGTCTTCGGAGGGATCCCGCTCGGACCAGAAAAGAAAGGTTGACGTACGGGCGGCCTGTCCCTGAAATAGCCAGCAAAACGTAGCTAAACTGGAAGGGCAATAAATAATGAATGAATCACATGGCACCGAGGGCCAGTTTCTAGGCTCCAACAGAGCCCCGGTCATCAGACTATCACCCTGGGATTCATCGCAGCATGAATGTCGTCTGAGCGAAGAAAGCCGTCTAGTTAAAGGACGGATGCATTTTCCGCCCCGCGCTGGTTTTAGAGAAGTTGTCGCTGTCATGGGTTAGGATCGGATGTGCTCTGTTCATTTATTCAGCATCTTATTCTAGACGCCTTTCTTCTCTATTATCCCTCTTAAAAATAAATCTTTGAATAAAGGTTATTTGAAATAGACATCTCGGTATTATTGTCTACTAACGTAATATTTAGAGGATTCCACTAGGACCCTACGATAAGCTTTTTGTTTCTTCCACTAATAAGATTAGCTCTAAAACCCATGTCAACAAAAGAAAAGGAGCAGCGCTACAGGAAGCCTACTAGAGGCAAACTAATTAACAAAACGATGAACAAGGCAGTGGCACACAATCCCAGCAAGCTCAACACCTGAACTAAGCCGCTCCAGCCTGGACGAGGGACTGGGAAACCGATCGTACACACTTACTTGGCTTGGCGGCTCGTCGCGCGGAGGCAGGCGGTTGCTCACTCGTTCGCTGCTGCCGGTGCCTTACGGACACAGCTGCTGCATTAGCTTCTCCCAGCCAGGGTGCACGGTGCAGCGCGCGACCACTGAATGAGGCGAAGCCAGAGCCTTCTCTCGCACCGCGAGTAAGTGGGAGGGAGCGGCGTCCGCGCGCTCCGTTCTCTGCAGCTGGGCCACGCCCCCCTCGCCTTGTGCACGCGAGGAGTCTTCCCGCGCAGCTTGAGCTCTTTCGGATATCGCTAGAGAAACTCCAACGTTCTCCGCTTTTGGCCCTCACAAAACCCTTCTAGGCTGTAGATGTATAACTATCAGTGTAACGGGAGTACCGGCTGAGTTTTGTCGGAGTCTCCAGACCGTTTTTGCTTGTATCTGAGTCAATGGAAAAAAATATTACACGGTGAGTTTATCTCTATTATCGGAAGGAAGCCCACAATTTTGGTTAAAGAAAACCCTTTTTAGTTTCTGCTTTTCCCCTCTGGGTCCAGTGCAATTTTTAGGCAGCTTTGCATGAACTCCTGCATTCCCATTTCAAAATAGTTTTGGAAAATGAGCAGCTTTAACCTGAACTTGGAGTAAAAGACTGTTTTGATCAACACAACACAAGCAATGAAGTCAAAATACCAAAACGTGCGATGGTGACAGCTGAGAGGGTTGGTGCAAAAAATGCATTGTCGATGCATTTGGAAATAAAAATTATTTATATAATTTATATAGCTATTTTTATAACCAAAGCTGATTCAGGGTGGTGTACAAATAATTATTTCGTACAATAGTAGTGTAGCCAAGGATAGACCATGATGACTCTTCCACTATTGCAAGGAATGAGAGAACTACCCATCTATGTTAATCCCAGGCCAAACCAAAAAATCAGTCCTGAGCCCTGGCCATGTCATACATTACAATGTACAGAGCCCCCATCGCCTTTGGGCACTTAGGAAATAAATTTTCCCCTACCTTTGCCCCAGTATGTCTAATGCTGGCCCTATCTTCACTATTGGGCTTTTCACACTGTTTGGCAAGCTTAATGTCATCAGATATGTTTATTTTTATTTAGAACTTTATATACCGCTTTTCTGTGTAAAGGCAAAGTGGTTTACAAGTATGACTAAAAAATAACAGAAGGAAGCAAAGAAAGGAACGCCATAAATTAACACACCCCACTGCTGGCACCGATCTCCCTTCCATCAACCTCCTGGTACTTGCTACCCACTCCTTGCATAGAACTGCTACTCCTTGCATAGAACTGCTACCCATTACTGCATTGAACTGCTACTCATTGTTGCTCAGATCTGCCACTCATTGTCTGTATAGATCTACCCATTGCCTGCGTAGAACTGCTACACACTGCCTGCGTAGAACTGCTACCCATTGCCCCATTGAACTGCTACTCATTTTTGCATAGAACTGCTACTCATTGTCTGTGTAGAACTGCTACCCATTGCCTGCATAGAACTGCTACCCATTGTCTGTTTTGAACTGCTACCCACTACTATGGCCCTACATCTCATTGTCCTTCTCTTCCTCATCCTCCCCAACTGCCTCCCCTCCTATCAACACCCTCCCTCCTCTCTCCCTACCTCCCCTACCTTCCTCACTTCTCCCTCCACTCTGCCCCCTAGCCTAGCACCTGCTCTTGAGCCTCTCCACACCTTCCCTCACATTCAACCAGCCCCCCTCTCTACCTTCCTCACTTCTCCCTCCATTCTGCCCCCTAGCCTAGCACATGCTCTAGAGCTTCTTCATACCATCCCCCGCATTCAACCAGCACCCCTCTCATTAAGGCAACCCCACCCTCGCTTCCGCCATACTATCTCCACTTTACCTCGCTCTCTAATACTCATTCTCCTTCTCTCATCAGGTAATATCAACCCCAACCCTGGCCCCCCATGTTTTCTTTCTCACATTAAAGAAAGTTCCTCACGTACACGATCTAATCTCATCCACATCCTGCTCCTCCCTCCTTCCGCCCTCCCCCATTTTTCCCACAATCACTCATCCATAGATACCAACTCCAACCCTACCCCCAAAAATAATCCCTCTCACAACCTACCTGTTACCATCAATTTCCCCCTCATTTCCCCTCCCTCATGTCCCTCTCGGAGAGCACACACACCCAGACATACCCGCCCATACCCTGCTCCCTCTAAATCTCGGTACTACCCTAGAAATAGACCCCCACGCTACTCTGTTAAGAAATCCACACGTAACATATCCAACCTTATCCATATCCCTCTCCTCCCCCCTTCCGCTCTCCCGTTTACTTGCGCCTTATGGAATGCTTGCTCAGTCACTAAAAACCCACTTTTATTCACAATCTCTTCATCTGTAATGCCCTTCATCTTCTTGCCTTGACCGAGACCTGGCTCCCCTCAGACGACACCGCATCCATTGCCTCTCTCTGCTATGGGGGCTACCAATTCTCCCATACACCTCGATCTACTGGTCGCGGTGGTGGTGTTGGCCTCCTACTCTCTCCCTCCTGCCAATTCCAACCCCTCCTGCCACCCCAATCACACTCCCCCCTTTCCTCCTTTTCCTTCGAAGTCCACTCCATTCGCCTCCTCATACCACTTCCCCTCCAAGTAGCTGTTATTTATCGCCCACCTGACAACTCCAAATTAACCTTCCTCACTGACTTTGACTCCTGGCTTTCTGCCTTTATGGATCCCTCCTCCCCCACTCTTATTCTTGGCAATTTCAACATTCACATTGACAACCCCTCCGACCCCCATGCCTCAAAATTCCTCGCTCTTACCTCCTCGTTCAACATTGTTCCACTGCCCCCACACCTACATGGCCACTGCCTTGATCTAATACACTTCTCCAATTCCTCTCCCTTAAACTTCCGTAATTCAATCCTTCCCTCATCTGACCATCACCTCCTAACATTCACTCTTCAGCTCCCGCCGTCCCTACCTCGTCCTGTCTCCCCCGTCCTATTTAGAAGCCTTCATAACATTGATCCCCTGATTCTCTCCTCCACCATTTCTCCATCTCTTTCCTCCATTTTATCCTCCGAGTCCGTCAACGAGGCATTATCCTCATACAATGCTCACTATCCTCGGCGCTTGACACTCTTGCCCCTCCCACCCCTCGTCCTGTAAAATGATCTACTCCCTAACCCTGGCTTTCACCCACAATCCGTTACCTACGCATCTGCGCCCGTTCTGCCGAACGAGCCTGGTCCAAATCCCGCTCCCTGGAAGACCTTCTACACTTCAAATTCATGCTTGGCTCCTTCCAGTCAGACTTAGCACTTACCAAACAAGATTACTTCATCCATCTGACCAACTCCCTTGTCTGAAACATTCAAAGCAGTCCGGGCAAGTAATACTGCCATATTTATAGTTCCAGAGACCAGCTGGGGAGGGCCCCACACAACTGTCAAAACAAGAGCCAGCACAACTAGGCGCATGTTAATCATAGAACTTGTGGGGATTCCTCTGTACATCTCTGTTCTTGTGAAATCTCCCCAGCTATATTCAAAGGTGACTCCTCAAGCTTCGGCCATGCGTAGACTAGCCGGCTTCTGGTACGCGGCTAGGGCAGGGCACTGTTGTCTGCAGTTCCTTTGGTCCTTCTCAGGATGAGACGTAGAGGGTCCCGTGAATGTTCATGCGCCATCCATTTATCATCCAGATCAGGAGCAGCTTTCTTAAGACGAGTGTGGTGGATCCACAGAGTAACTTCCGCAACCTTAACTGCAGTAGGTGTGGCCAGGAGAACAGTATAGGGGCCTCTCCAGGTAGGGCACAATGGTTCACGCTCCCATTCCTTGTTCCACACACAATCTCCCAGCTGGTGGGGGTGTATTGGCTCTGACAGGGAAATTGGCAGTTGCTCTTGTATCCACCTGCTCAAAGACTGAAAAACAGATCCCAATGCCAGTAGGTGTTGTCTTGTAATTTCATTACCTATTTGCTCTAAGTCCCCCTTAAGACCTTGGACAATAGGTGGCGGTCAACCATACAGAACTTCATAAGGAGAAATGCCCAGGGTCCTAGTAGGGGAAGACTGGATACGAAAAAGGGCAATGGGCAAAGCTTAATCCCACTTAAGGTGAGCTTCCTGACAGAGTTTGGACAATTGGAGCTTCAAGGTTTGATTCATTCTCTCTACTTTACCTGAGCTCTATGGACGGTAGGCAGTGTGGAGTTTCCAGGTTATCTGGAGGGCCTTGGAGAGGTCCTGAAGGCACTTAGCAACAAATGCAGGACCGCTGTCTGACCCTATAGTGAGAGGTAGGCCAAACCTAGGGATAATTTCCTTTAACAGGGCTCTTGTGACTTCTCGAGCAGTTTCTGTCCTACAGGCGTAGGCTCCACCCAACCTGAGAATGTGCAAACTATTACTAACAGGTATTTTTACCCCCTTCCTCGTGGGTAACTCTGTGAAATCCACTACAAGATTCTCCATGGGAGCGGCTCCAACTGCCTGTATGGAGGCCGGGGGTAGAGGACCCTGATGGGGGTTGTTCTTGGCACACTGGAGGCAGCATCGTGCTGCGGTTGCCATCAAGGCAGACAAATGTGGGACATAGAAGTGGGACTGCAGGACAGTTTGCATAGAGGTCTTGCCTAAGTGAGTGGTTTCATGAAATCGTCGGACAAAAGCTGGTGCTAAGCTCTCTGGTATAACATATCAGGATGGCTCCCCAGGCAAACATAACCACCCAGTAGTGGTGTGGGTAGCCCCTTCCTGGGTGAAAAAATCTATCTCCTTTTTAGTGTACCGGGGGTCCCATTCAGATAAAGGGGTTGGAAACAGAGGAGCTTGGACACTAGCTGGGATTATTTCTTGCTGGGCCGCTAGCTTAGCCTCTTTATCAGCCCTACGGTTGCTTCGGATGATCAGAGTGTCTCCTCGTTGATGGGCCTTGCAGTGGACCATGGCCACCACCTTCGGTGCCCACACAGACTCCAGTAACTCTAGGATCTCTCTCCCATACTTTATAGTCTTGCCACTTGAATTAATGAGTCCTTTCTCTCGATAAAGGGCTCCGTGGGCATGGAGGGTAATAAAGGCATACTTAGAGTCGGTATAAATGTTTGCCTTTAGGCCTGCAGACAACTGGAGAGCTCAAGTGAGGGCAATGAGTTCAGTTTTCTGGGCAGAAGTTCCCAGAGGCAAGAGCCTAGCCTCTACAACAACCTCGGGAGTAACCACTGCATATCCAGCTTTCCACTTTCCATTCTCCACAAAACTGCTGCCATTGGTAAAATACTGGATATCAGGAGAGGCCAACGGTATATCCTTCAAATCAGGATGGCTGGAATATACCTCGTCCATAATCTGGATACATTCATGCTCAGGTGGCCCAGGTGCTACAGGAAGCAAGAGTGGCAGGATTGAGTGTCGGCCCTGTCTCCAGATGAATGCGAGGATTTTCACACAGCATGCTTTGGTACTTCGTCATCCGCTCGTTGGTAAACCAATAATTGTCTTTGTATTCCATTGAAGTCAGTACAGCATGTGGGACTTTAACGTTCAGTTCTTGCCCGAGTGACAGTTTATCGGCTTCTATCACCAAAAGAGCTGTTGCTGCTACAGTGCGAAGATAGGAAGGCCAACCCCGTGCTACTGGATCCAGCTGTTTAGACAAATAGGCTACCGGTCATTGCCAGGAGCCTAGACTCTGAGTAAGAACACCAACTGCCATTCCCTTGTCCTCGTGAACGTACAGATTGAATGGTTTCTCTACATCTGGCAGTCCCAGACTGGGGCCGATAGCAAGGCCTTCTTCATATCCTGAAAGGCTTTCCCCTGATCCGGGCCCCAGTTGAAAAGTTCACGGTCTCCTCCCTCTCGTGGCTGCATATAGGGGCTTTGCTAGCACTGCAAAATTGAGAATCCAGATTCGACAAAATCCAGCAGCTCCAAGGAAACCTCTCAATTGCCTTCAATTCCGTGGCTCAGGAATGGAACAGACAGCCTCTCTCTGCTCAGGTCCCAGCCTTCGAAGGCCTTGGGCAATATGGAATCCTAAATACCTAACTTCAGACCTGCACAATTGGGCCTTTCTTCTAGACACCCAATATCCAGACATCCAAAGCAGCCACAGAAATTCTGAGGTAGCGGCTAAATATTCTTCTTGGGAGACGAGAGCGATGAGTAGATCATTTACATATTGCAGTAATATACGCTGGGTAGGGCATGATTGGAACTGACGCAAATCTTGACTGAGGGCATCCCTGAACAGTGTGGGAGAGTTCTTAAACCCTTGAGGTAGCCGTGTCCATGTCAGCTGTCCCTTATTGCCGATTCTAGGGTCCTCCCATTCAAAGGCAAACAATGGTTGGCTTGGAGGGGCCAGCCTCAAACAGAAAAAGGCATCTTTCAAGTCCAGGATGGTGAAGTAGGTAGCTTGGGCTGGAATTAAGCTCAGTAGATTGTAAGGGTTTGGCACAACAGGATGGATGGTAACAACAGCTTCATTGACCTCCCACAAATCCTGCACGGGTCAATAATCGTTAGTACCTGGCTTTTGAACTGGTAACAGAGGGGTATTCCAAGGCAATTGACATGGTTTCAAGAGTCCAAACTCCAGCAGTCGTCGTAGATGTTTATGAATGCCCTCAACAGCCCTTCGGGGCAGGGAGTATTGTCTGATGCGGATAGTGCGGCATCTGGCTTCAGCTCTTCTAGAACGGGGGGGGATGTTCCGGGCCAGGCCAGGGGGGTTACCTTCCGCTCATACTCCCGGAAGGTTTGGTAATCCAGGTGGTAGAGATTTTCTCGGGCTGGCCTGACAGTACAATCTCCACTCTTCTCGTGGAATCGTAAGGGAGAACAGCCCTGATGCTGTCGGCTGCAGAACCATCTGGGCTTCTCCAGTGGGGGTAAAGGAGATTTGGGCACGTAGTTTGGACAGAAGATCCCGGCCCAAGAGCAGAACGGGGCATTCGGGCATATACAAGAATTGGTGAGCAATCTTCCTTCCTCCCACCTCACAGACACGTGTGCTAAGGAAATGACGGACTGCCCGGTTTCCAGTTGCACCCACCACTGTAACAGTTATTTATTTATTTTTATTTATTTAACGTTTTTCTATACCGCACTATTCGGCATCAGCGTGGTTTACAAGTAACAAGTTGGTACAATGTGGAGTAACCGTACATTGAACTTACATAAAACAGGGAATTTAAACATGGATAACGGGTGAACTTTATACATAATATACAAAAGGGGAATTTAAGCATGGATAACAATTGAACTTTATACATTATATACAAGAGGGGATTGCATCATAGCTGAGTTTATGATACAGGCCCTAAGGGGGGTTGGATGAGGTGGAGAGTTATCGTAGGAGATTGGTTAGGCGGCATCGGGTAGAGAGACTGTAGGGTCATGTGATACTGTCTAGGTGATGCTGTCAGAGTTAGAAAAGTGTTGTATAAATAGGTGCTGTTTGAGAGCTTTTCTGAACTGGGGGAGGTTGTTTATGGTCCGGATTTCTGTTGGAAGGGAGTTCCAGCATGAGGGGGCAAACAAAGCAAAGGCACGCTTTCTAGTGGATTTGTTGCATTTTGTGATGGCTTTTGGAAGGAGGATGGTATTGCAGGATGTGGCTCTTAATTTGTTGTCTGGTGTAGGTTGAATCAGATCTGACAGGGTAGTTGCGGTGATACCGTTGACTGCTTTGAAGGTCATGGTTAGGATCTTAAATGTGATCCTGTATTGAACGGGGAGCCAGTGCAGGCTCTTCAGAATGGGGGTGATATGATCTCTGCGAGATGCTCCATAGAGGGTTCTAGCTGCGGTATTCATCGCCAGCTGCAAAGGGTTTATCGAGCTCATTGGGAGGCCAAGTAGGATGGAGTTGGCGTAATCGAAGTGGGGCATGATTATGGCCTGAAAGACTGTTCTGAAGTCATTTGGTTCCAGGGTGTTCTTTATGAGGCGTAGTGTCCGTAATTTATGGTAGATTGTCCTGATGGTATTTTTATTTATTTTATTTAGCATACATTTATAACCCGCAACTTCCAGAGTTCAGTTGCGGTTCACAATAAACAACAATCCACAAAGCAAAAGCTTAGTTTTACATTGAACATTTTGTAACAATAAAAGTTTTACGTTGAACATTTTGTAACAATAAAAGTAAATGTAAACATAATGAACTTATGCATAATAGCAAAATTGGCTGGTAAATTATATACAATAAACTATTACAAATAAATTAAATTATATACAATAAACTATATACAAATATATGTTGTGGGTACTTTAGAATTGAATCATGGTGTTTTTATAATAGTGTATTGTCTGTTAAGTTGTTGGAAATAGTATTGTCTATGTGAGCATGCATGTCCAGGTGCTGATCAAGTGTTACGCCTAAGTATTTGATCGTTGTCTTGGAGATGAGTTCTGCGTTGTTCACCTTGATTGATGAGGGGGGAGTGAATGACTGGTCCCTTCCAATGAATAAGACTTCTGTCTTTTTTAGATTTATTCTGAGCATTTGGTTGTGTAGCCAGTCTGTGACGGCATTGAAGCAAGAGGAGAGCTGGTCAAGGTTTGGGTGGTCTGTGCCTATTGGGGTGAACATTAGGACATCGTCAGCATATACTAGGCAGTTGATGTTAAAGGACCGGATAAGGCTGCAGATGGGCTGCATATAGATATTGAATAATAGGGCTGAGAGGGATGAACCTTGCGGAACGCCTTTCTCTAGTGGGAAAGGGTCTGATAAAGAGGAGCCGGACCGGACATGTTGCCATCTGTTGCTCAGGTATGAGGCGCACCATGCTAGAGCACTGCCATGGATGCCCTTCTCAGTGAGGCGAGATAGGAGTATCTTGTGGTCCACCGAGTCAAAGGCGGCTGCGATGTCCAGAAAGATAAGGGCGAAGCCTTTCCTGATGTTATCGAGCCCGATGGTAAGGGAGTTGAATAATGTAGTCAGAAGGGTATCGACACCATGGGACTCTCTGAACCCATGCTGGCAGTAATCAAGGGGAGCGTTATCTTCGATGTGATGGGTTAGTTGCTGTTGGACTGTTTTTTCCATGATTTTAGCTAGGAGCGGGATGCTCGATATAGGCCTGTAAGAATCCATCTTTGTGGGGTCAAGTTTTTTGTTCTTCAGTAGGGGTCTTATAGAAGTTTGTTTCAGGTCCTGTGGGAATATCCCTGAGGTGAAGGATGTTCCTATTAGTTTGGCGAGGAAAGGGCTGAGGTCTGATTTTAACACCTTTATCCATTGTGCCGGGCACGGGTCGCTTGGGGCCGTGGTGGTGTTAATGCATGTGATGGTATCTTGGATCTCCCTTGCTGTTGGGGGGGAGAAGGAGTTAAGAATGTGGTGGTTGTCTGCTGTCTCATTTAGGGGGGAGGAGACGGGAGGTAGTGAGGTTGTATGTTCCAGGGGGTGGTGATTTGCAGGGGCAATGTGATGACTCGTCTTCGAGCGAAGGAGGTAGTCTGCATATTCCTGGGGGTCAGGTAAATTTGATTGGTTGGGGGAGGGCTCCTTTGCCAGATTTTTGACCAGATTGAATAGTTCTCGTGGTTTGTTTATGGCTCTCAGTAGAATATCTGAGTGGTATTGTTTCATCATGGTAGATACAGCAGTTCTATGAACGTCGAGGTGGGTGTTATAGGGTTCCTGGCTCTCGGTTGTCCTTGATCTTCGCCATCGTTTTTCAAGTTGACGCAACCGGCGGAGGGACGCTGTAAGTTCAGGTGAATACCAAGGTGCTTTTTTCCTACCTCTGTGGTTTTTCTTGGTAGTTGGGACGTTACTTACTGCGTTGAGGGACTTGTTCCATAATGTTATCATGTCGTCTAGATTGAGTTCGGGAGTTTCAAGGAGAGGGTGTACTTTCTCAATGATCTCCTGCTCGTTGAAAGGTAGGTAGCGTGTCCGTGTAGTAATGGTGTTATCCGCTGGGGTGGGGGGGGGGTCCACAAAGGGAAGGCAACGAGAATCTGATTAAACTGTGGACAGACCATGGAACTGGGCTCAGAGAGAGATTAAACTTGTGAGAGGAGTAGTTGGCTATTTGAGGGGCAAATATCAAGTCAAGAGTGTTTCCCTTGATATGAGTGGGGGAGTTAATTATTTGAGTATAATCTCTAGTGCTTTGAGGGCATCAAGGAAGGCCTTGGCTTGGGTGTCTTGCAGTGCGGGGAGATTAAAGTCCCCTAATACCCAGTTAGCTGTATGGGGTTTGCTAGGGTTGCATGCGAGGTCAACAATTACTGAGAGGTCATCAGGTATTGGGGAAGGTGCTCTATATATCAGGTTGATGGTATGGTTCTTGTTTGTAATGGATATGTAGTCGAGATGGGGGGAACTATTAGAGGAGATGGGCTGGAATTGTAAGCTGTCCTTAGTGAGGATGATTACTCCACCTCCTGTTCGGTCTGTCCTGTGACAAGAGTGTATGGCAAAAGAAGGAGGAACATGTTGGTGGAGGAGGACAGAGTCTGAGGTAGACATCCATGTCTCAGTGATGCATAGGATGTCGAGATCGTGATCAGCAAGCATGCCGGTTATGGCAGGCCATTTCTTACGGATGGAGCGGGCGTTAATGAGTGCGCACTTCAGGTTATGGGGGGGGGAGGGAGTCTCAGGTTTGGGTGGGAGGTCTGCTGGATGGCGACGTAGATAAGATGGGGGTGTAGGGCTTGCCCATGTCTTTCAGGTTGTATGTAGGGAGGTGTGTGATGTCTCTTCCATGCACTATGTAGCACAGGGATGGAGTTATAGGTGAGGGCTTGGGAGTAGTGCATGAGGGCGAACAGCATGCAATAAACTGCAAGGATATGTAGGGAATTTGATGCTGTGGGTGGGTTCATGGTGCAAGTGTGGATCAGATACAATTGACAACAGTATAGTGGTGATAGGACAAAACAAGTTGCAGTACACTGGTGGTTTATGCTAGTAGTAAGGTTACTGGTAGCAGTATAGCAATTAGGTAAGAGTTATAGCTAGTGGCGACAGTAAAATAACAATGATAAGGTTGTTGGCAACAGTGTAGTAATTAGCTATCAGGCAGGCTACTGATCATAGTATTGAGGCAGCTAACAAAAGTATGATAACCACAGTGTAGTAAATTAGGTATTAGGCAGGCTACTGACAATATTGTAATGGCAATATGGGTACTGGTGACCGGACAATGGTGCTTATTAGTAAGGTTACAGGTAGTAGTGTAACAAAACCAATGTTGCAGAGTTATTGAGAGGTTATACTTGCGTAGAAGCAGGGGAGAACAATCAACTGGGCGACTCTGTTGGTTCAGGTCCTTGCAGCGTGTTGTCTGGGTGCTGGTGCTCTGCTGTTCGTGAGAGTGGGTTGTGATTATGCCGTTGTGAGCAAGCTCGACCACAGGGGAGCTCAAGCTGTTAGGAGGACGAGGAAGAGTTCAGGATTTTCCTGCCGTATGATTGAGTTCTGCCGGATGTATTCGCCAGAGGTTGGGACACAACAGAATGTTCCGCTCCTGTGTCTACCATAAATGGTATTTGCTGGTCCCCGATTTTAACTGTGACCATAGGCTCATGGGGACCTAGAAGAATCTTTGAGCCCGGTCTGTCCTATTCATCATCACTCTGATACTGGTCCATGGCGGCCAATCCAATGAACTCCGTAGTATTCAGATATTCATCACCACCATCCTCATTCATTCTCCTATAGTATCTCCCTCCTTCGACCTGGCCACGAAACAGTGGTCGGCCACGTTGTCCTCTTCCGGAGCCGCCACCCGGGCCACTTCATCTGTTTTTATTGGGACATTTGTTCTTCTAATGGCCCATTTCCCTACAATAGGCACACTGATCTTTCTCCAGTGGACTCCTCCGAGTCCCTCTTCCTCGGCCTCGGCCATTGAGTTCTCTCACAGACTTCCCATGCCCTCTCTCAACCAGTGCTGCTGCTAGCATATCAGCCTTCTTTTTCATCTTTCGCTCGCTCTCACGCCTCATTTCCTGGTCTCTGTTCACAAACACCTTCATTGCGATTTCCATTAGCTGTGTCATATTCATTCCAGCAAAACCATCAAGCTTCTGAAGTTTCCTTCGAATGTCCCCCTGCGATTGTCCCACAAATGCAGTATTTATCATTCATTGATTCTCAGGTACTTCAGGGTCGGAGGGAGTATAGACACGGAAGGCTTCACAAAGTCTTTCATAGAACAGGCCAGGACTTTCTTCAGGGGTTTGAAGAACCTCCAATATTTTTCCCACATTCATGGCTTTCTGCCCCCCCTTTTTAAGACCTTCAACGAGGGCTCTGTAATATCGATAAAGGGCTATGCGACCAGCCTCATTATTTGCATTCCAATTAGACTCCAGATCAGGAAAATCTCTCAAGGCTGATTGTTGGGGGTGTTGACCCGCCGGGGGGTGCTCTTCCAACCATCGCATTGCTGATCTTGTCACGCAGTATCTTTCATTCGTGCTAAGTAAAGTTAAAAGGAGTTGACGACAGTCTGCCCAAGTCGGGCGGTGAGTTTGAATGATAGATGAAAACAGGTCTATAATGGCCTGTGGTTTATCTGTGTATGAAGGATAATGAGTCTTCTAGTTTTAGTAAGTCTGTGGTCGAGAAAGGCACATACACAAATGTCCGGGGTCCCTCGACAAGCTGTCCCTGGACATCAAACGCCACTGGTACTCGAGTCTCTCAGACAGGTAGATGATAACTGATATCCGGGGTTTGATTCTTAGTCCGCTGCATGCTGTGGCTTTTTCTGAGGTCATACATATTTGAAACTCGGAAGGTAGAAGTGTGTGCCTGAGGCTGGCCCTTCCTGGCCCCGGGAGGCCTCTGGGGGTCATCTAAAGTGTCTAGATGGTCTACATCTGAGGATCGTGCCCACCCCCTTCACTACCTTCCTGGCTATTAGGGGAAGTTTCAACCATGGTGCAGGCTGAACTACGGCTACTGGCCTGTGGAGTAGTGGGCTGAACTGGGGCCGTTGGTACTGGCTGGGAGACATAAGGGGGAGGGAGTTCTACCTCCTCTGACTCCTGGGGTAGAACAGGTGGTTTCGGTTTCACTTTAGGTTTCGTTTCCTGCAGGCTATGGGATAAAAGTATGCGTCAGGGTTCCTCATAACATTTCTGGGCACACTGAGGTCTCTGGCGGCATATATCCAGCCAGGAATCAATGTAGGGGAATTGATCAGGATGCTTAGTCACCACTATTTGATGAACCTGATTAACCAGATCACAGTCAAAAGTTCCTTCGGGAGGCCAGTCAGTATTAAAACTCAGCCATTCATTCTGACAATATTTCTTTAAAAGGGCGGGTGTCATGCGGACCCCATAGTCAGCCGAGAACCATTTACGGAAGTGTTTTATCATACATTCTAAGGGGCTGACTCTTGATTCAAATCCACCCATGGCACAACAAATAAATCCCTGTTAAGATTATCCCAGTCCCTGACAATACAGAACAAGTGGACAATAAGGGAAAGGGGATTTTAGGTAACAGGTCCTGCTACCCGACACAAGAGGGGTGACTGACAGCCAAGCACTTCCTCCTTTTCCCGACCTGGGTGCGGCCGCCCAGCCAGGAACTGCATTACTCAGGAGTCCGCTCTCACTCTGCAATCCTCTGCTTGCTCCAAGTACACAGTCCAGTCGCTTACCAGCACACACACCCTCCTGACTCCCAAAAACTGTCTAACTAAGAGGAACATGGCTTCACCCAAGTGCATCGGGCTACTAGAGCGTCCCTTGGGAGGTGATTAGGCTCCCCTTCTTCCTGAAGGAAGGACAGATTTCTCCTGAACTACAGATACAGAAGCAGACCCTCCATTTTCCAAAATCCACTTACCCTGCTCAGATGTCTTCCGGAGACTGGTGGGTTGGTTCCTGAACTCCTCAAGGGTTCACGGATGCTGACAGAGCAGGCCACACCCCCAATGGATGTCCCCGGAGAGCCTCCCAGAAACCGGCTGGTAGTGCCAAGGCTTCTCTGGGGACCGCCACGAGGGGAGCCCAGAGCCGCTTGGACCCGGAGGTGGCAAACACCGTCACCAATCCCGGACGAGCCTCCAGATATATTGCAGGATTTCGGGGGTTTGGCAGACTCAGACAAAGATCAGGACACCCAGAGTCTCTTAGGAAAACAAGCCTTTATTATGACAGCATAGACTCAGCCAAATCACTTCTAAAGACTGAGCCCCGGTCTCGGGGCTCGTACATACTATATAGACATTTTTATCAGTTCATCATAGCATCTCTTTCTGTTACCGCAGTACACTCATGATTGGAGAATATTTGCCACAGTATTGACACAGCAGAACAGGGCAAGGCAAGGGGTGTGTCAGTAGGACAGGGGGTGTGTCCTTTGTAACTTCTGGTCCTGGCCTGAACCTACCTCAAGAGAACTGTGTGCGCAAGGATCAAGAACTTATATTGAATTTGGGCTGATACTGTTAGCCAATGATGGTGTTTCAAAAGTGGAGTAATGTGGTTGAATTTTCCTGTTAAAGAGAGTACATGGATGGCTATATTTTGGATTGCATGTAGATGTTTTAGGGAAGAGAGAGGTATACCAGCATAGATTAGAATTACAGTAGTCCAGATGGCTTTTATGATGCAGGTAAGTAGCAAAGAAAGAGTGGACGAGTCAAGAAAAGAGCAGTTGGATCAACACTGATGCAATGCAAACAATGACTTTTTGACTATGGAATTGAAGTGCTGCAAGAATAACAAATCAGAATCCAATACATTCATGGCTAGCCCATGCACTAGATGGGCTAAGCGGCTGCCTAGGGCGGCATACCTTTGTGGGTGGACTGCCTGCTTCAGCAGGCCATGTGTTTCGGCACACATAGCCTGCTGCTTCTGCCCCCCCCCCCCCCACATCTGGGGAGGGGCCAATCCAAACTTGTTGAGGAGCTGTGGAATTAAGTGAATTGTGAAATAATAGAATACACATAGAATCATAGCTAAGTGAAAACTTGTCAAACAGTGGAGCATGTTTACTAAAGCAAAGGGTCGACATTACTATTAGGTGAGCTAGATGGTCACCTAGAGTGCCAGTGGCCCAAGGGTGCCCACTGTCATAGCTGGCACTCCTCTCCGGGATATGCAGTGGTGGAAATACTTTTTAAAATGGCACACAGCACCAGGGTTGTCTTCACCTCTGTTGCTGTAATGCTGTTCATGCTTTTGCCTCCACCTCTCATTCCACTTCTGTTTGCATGGGGGCAGAAACGGCAGCTACTTACATCCCCATGTCAAAGGAAATGAAATCGGAAGGAGATGAAAGTACTGAGAGCACCAAAGCGCTGGAGGTGAAAGTAAGTGCTGTGGTGCCATTTTCAAAGAGTTATTGCCGCTGCACTTCCCGGAGAGGGGTGGCAGCAGTGACAATGGGAGCAGGAACTGGAGCAGAGTGGGTGCTAGGAATGAAGGTCACCTAGGGCACCTGTTATCCTTTTATCGGCCTTGCTAAAGTGTTCTTTGGTTTGGTACCTTAGCACATGTGAAGAGACAGAACATAGTTGTGAAGGTGAAAAGGACCCATGCTGTTGTGGCGTTTCTATCTATCTATCTATCTATTTAACATTTATAAAGCGCTTCAAACATACGAAGCGCTGTACATACATGAAGAAAAGACAGTCCCTGCTCATCAGCGCTCACAATCTAGTCAAGAAGATCACAAAATACAAATACAATCAAGTAAGACAAAGTATACAATAAACAAGAAGAGCAAAAACAAGAATCAAGAACAGAAAGCAATAGAGAAGAGAAGGGTTTTCAATCTGGATTTGAAGAGGTCCAGAGAGGGCGCACTGCATACAGACAGAGGTATGTCCCCCTGCAGTGAGAAGCGTTCCATTGTGCGAAAACTGCAGTAGCATTTAGTGCAGGTACACTTAATGCTACCCATTGAGGTGATGGTAAGTGCACCCTTGCTAACTGCAACAGTGACAATGTATGCTATTCAGTCCCGTGCTAACCGCAGTGTGCTGTCAATGCCCACTCTCCACCCCTAACCTGCCCAGTCCCCGCTCTTGTTCTTTGGGAACACTGAAAATTTACAAAGATGAAATAATGTTGGTACTATATAGGATAGCAGTTTTTTCAGTTATCAGCATTTGCCTCGTAAACAATCTTGTATGTTGATTTTGCATCGACACTACAGATTGACTTATATTATCTTAGGGTAATCAATTGCAAAATTATCTGCTTTCCAGAGTGTTGGGGCAATGAAGGTTACCCCCATCTTCCGGTTTGTCATTGTGAATGGCTTGTTCGCTACTTGCGTGTCTGTGTGTGTACTTATCCACGTTTTTCTTCATGTATTTGCAGGGCTTTTTTTTTAGGAGGTATGTGGTGGTACAGAGTGCAAATGCAATGTGTGCCTTCGAGTCAGTCCTGACTCCTGGCGACCCAGAAGCTCCTGGGTTTTCTTGGCAGTGTCACCGGAAGTAGATTGCCAGGCCTTTCTTCCGAGGCAATGGAGGGTTAAGTGACTTGCCCAAGGCCACAAGGAGTGCTAGTGGGAATCGAACCCTGGTAGCAGCACTTTTTTCATTGCCTGCTAAAATTGACCCATGCTCATCATATATTAATGAAAGATTCCTGCATGTGAGTACCAACACATTTTGCTAGTTAAAATGCACTATGTATTTGAAATTGTGAATATTTCTGGCTATCCATTTAGAATTAGATTTTATTTTATTTAAGGATGCAAGGGAAGTATAAACAGAAACAAAAATTATGCATACTGTAGAAGACAGTATGCATAATTTTGTTGAACCAAATGGAAAATCCTGTGTATCTTATTTGCCAAACCTGTCTAGTACAGTTCACATCTGCTGTGTTATTTTCCCATAGACCACTGTCACATAGATTTGGAGTTTCTAAAAAATATCTAACTCCATATTTCAAAATTCAGTCATTTGAAAACCAAAATGAAAAAAAAGCTGGATTATGTATTCAATAAATTTGTCACATAATTTCAGGGGATGATGCCCTAGACTCCTGTTAAGCATGTTAATTAAAAATAATCCCAACGTTATGTTTGCTAAAACATACCTCAAAAAATGATCTTTCTTATCTCTGAGGAGGAAAGTCTACACAATAAATATTTAAAAAATCAACTTTCACATATCCCTCTCCCCAGTAAAAGACAGGAAGTCCAAAACTAGAAAGGGTGTTAAACTGCACTAAATCATCATACCTTCCCATATGTACAAGTGATATAGTATATCTAGTCTGTTTATGACCTTTTATCATTTTGATTGACTTTTGCAACCTAAATGGACCCAACATTGCTGCCTAGAAATAAGGATGAAAAACAAAGAAACATAAAGATGAGAGATGAAAGGCTACAATTTTGCTATAAACTGCTTTAAGTTCAGCTTTGTTCAGGAAAGACAATATATAATAAGATTAAATTATAATTTTACCTATAGCTTCAGAAATGTGAGAGAGTATCACATTGGATAAATATAGACTTCAGGCATACTGTACAAACCTGTATATTTTTTGTTCATACTAAATTGGATGATTGTACTATAAGGAAAGAGGTCCTTGATATTAATAGCAGTGTTTGCAAAGAACAACTTATCATTCCATATCCTCCTGCTAGACCAGTTCAGACAAGTGGATTGTGTTCCCCAGACAAAGAGCCAATGAAATGCCCAGGTTTCAATGGCATCACTCTCATGCCTCTATCAGCCTGAGACACTAAGGGGCACCACAGTATTTTTCTGTCTCAAGCAGAGATTGTTGGAACGACGAGGTGTTTATTTATGTATCTAGGCTTATATACAGCTTTTCTACAAGTCAGAGCAGTGTACAATCAGGTAGGTGTTCTCTTCTCAACAGGCTCCCAGGGTTTGTGATTATCTGCAGCTTCTCAGTTTAATGGAAGTGGCAATCAAGATAGTGCCATGGGTGTGATCATATGAGGCTGCTCCGGCGCCCCTTCCTGACTGGAGTTCAAGCTCAGGCTTCTGTTCTAGCTGGAAGTAAGAGCCAGTTTGAGGTGGTGGCTATGCTCACGTTATCTGAAGAGGATATTGCTGGATGATCACTTCTAGATTCCTCTGACGATGGACATCGGTCTTATGGGTGGGGAAGCCCTTAAGAACATAAAAATGCTATACTGGGTCAGACCAAGATCCATCAAGCCCAGAATCCTGTTTCCAAGAGTGACCAATCCAGGTCACAAGTACCTGGCAGGCTCCCAAAAGGTACACAGGTTCCACAAAGCTTGTTCCGGGTCAAACAGTGGATTTCCCAGGTTCTCTTTAATAATGGTTTATGGACCTTTCCTCCAGGAGTTAGTCCAAACTTTTTTAAAACCCAGCTACACTAACAGCTTTTACTACATCCTCTGGTAACGAATTCCAGAGTTTGATTATGCATTGAGTGAAAAAATACTCACTCTTATAGTCTTAAGTGGTCTACATTATAGCTTCATTGCGTGTCCCATAGTCTTTCTACTTTTTGATGATGTAAACAACTGATCTACGTTTACCCATTCCAATCCATTCATTAATTTATAAACCTCTATCATATCTCTACTCAGCCATATCTTTTCCAAGTTGAAAAGCCCTAACTTTTTAAGCCTTTCCTCATAGTGGTTTCCTTTCATTCCCTTAACCATTTTGGTGACTCTTCTCTGTAACTTTTCTAATTCTGCTATATCCTTTTTGAAGATATGGCAACCAGAATTGCACACAATATTGAAGGTGTGGTTGCACCATGGAACAATATAGAGGCATTATAGTATCCTTGGTTTTATTCTCCATTCTTTTCTTTATGATTCCTAGCATTCCATTTGCTTTCTTGGCCGCCGCTGCACACTGGGCGGAGGGTTTCAACATATTATCCACGATGACACCTAAATCTTTTTCCTGGGTGGTGGTTCCTAATGTGGAACTTTGCATTGTGTAATGGTAGGTTGGGTTGTTCTTTCATAGGTGCATAACATTACACTTGTCCACATTAAATTTCATCTGCTTTGAATGTCCAGTCTTCCAATTTATCAAGGTCCTCTTGCAATTTTTCACAATCCTCTTGTATTTTAACAACTTTGAATAATTTTGAGTTATCTGCTAATTTGATCACCTCAACTCCTTATTCCATGTCCAGGCAATTTATGAATATGTTAAAAAGCAGTGAGCCCAGCATAGATCCCTGGGGAACTCCACTACTCACCTTTCTCCATTGGGAAAATTGGCCATTGAGCTCTACTCTCTGCTTTCTATCTTTTAACAGTTGCTGATCCACAATAGTACACTGCCTCCTATCCCATGACTTTTTAATTTGGCCAGGAGTCTCTCATAAGGGACCTTGTCAAAGGCTTTCTGAAAATCTAGGTACACTATATCAACCAGCTCACTTTGGTCTACCTATTTATTCACACCTTCACAAAATATAACAGATAAGTAAGATAAGACGTTCCTTGGCTAAATCCATTTTGGCTTTCTCTCATTAAACCATAACTATCTACATGTTCAATAATTTTATTCTTTATAATGATTTCTACCATTTGCCCAATATCAAGTCAGGCTCATCGGTCTGTAGGATCCCATTTTAAAAATTGAAATTACATTGGCTATTCTCCAATCTTCAGTTACTACAGATGATTTTAATGATAGTTCTTAGAATACTAATAGCAGGTCTGCAATCTCATCTTTCAGTTCTTTCAGTACCCTCGGATGTATACTGTGCCATCCGGCCAGGTGATTTACTACTCTTCAGTTTATCACATATTTTTAGCCAGTTTTGTATACCACCTTATCCTTCAATCAAAGTGGTTAACCCAGATTGTAGGGATACATTTAACAGGAAAGGAGATCAGACATACAAACATACAGACTATCTACATTTAGTTCTCATCTGAGTGTGGTTGTCGGTGGGTCGGTTGCAGTGGAGACCAGTGCTTGGCAATATTTCTAATACATGTTCCCAGTTTATTGATATTTCCTTTTCGTCTCTCCGGGCCAGTCCAGGAACAGTAGGGTTGTCAATCTCCTTCAGCAACTGAGGACTGAAACTTCAAAGCTTTGCTGACAGCCTCCTAACTCCCCCTGGTGTCAGAGAGCCAGTCTTTTCAGTCCTCAGCAGCTGAAGGAGGTGTTCTGACAGGCTCGGAGAGAAGAAAACTGTTTTTTGTTTTTATCCGGTTCTCCTGCCTGGCCCTAGCTGGGTTGGTGTTAGGAGGGCTAGGGGTGCATTAATTTTGCCTTGTTTGTAACAAAAAAAAAAAAAAAAAGTAAGAATAGCATTTCCATAGCTCATACAGCCGCAGTACTACGACCCTCATTGGGTTCTGCTGGGCAGCCGGCGGTACACTGCCTGTTAGAGCAGTAGAGGCAGAGCCTGCCTTGACGACCTGAGCCGTGCTTGAGAGAAGAGCAGGATCCTGGGAGCCCCAGAATCAAGTCTCTGCGTCCACCTCTCCCCTTCTCTGCCGCGAGCAGCGGCGCTTGAAGGGTCGCTGTGTGATCAGGTGCGTGTCTTGCTGGGTTCCTATTCTTGGTGCGGGCCGCGATCGCTCAGCGCCGGGGGAGCAGCGGCGCTGTCGGTAGGTCCGGTCGGCGGTTTTTATCAGCATATAGAGTTCCTCGGAGGGTGTCGGGGTTAGGCCTCGGGGAATCCTGGTTCTCAATTTTGGGCTCATGGAGGAGCCTGCGGGGGTACAAAATGTGGCGGGAAAGCTTCCCGCCGCCAGTGACAAGGCGGGAGCGGCAGCCATTTTAAAGGCTGCTGCAGTTTCTCCCGCGCTGTCACAAACCTCTGGGAAACGGAAATCAAAGTCCAAACGATCAGCTCCCGAGTTGGGGGTGGACCCTGCACCTGTTGCTCAGGTGCCTGAGGGATTTCCTGCCATTTTTTCTCCCGATTTTATTTTATCGCTCCATAAGGCTTACTGCCTCAGATTGGAGCGGGGACCAGATACAGCAGCTGCGCCCAACCCCCCAGCTTTGCCCACGGCCCATGGCATGGCAGGGGACCCCGGAGAAGGGCCTTCACATGCGGGTTTGTCCGTTGGGGTGGCTCCGGGGGATTTGGACCAACAGGCTATAGGGTTCTCAGGTCCAGAGGAAGGAGAGCTTCCTTCAGAGTCTGGCCTGGATTTATGGCCAGAAGATCTTGAGGAAGGCGAGATTGCCCCTGGAGATGATCCTAATCTCTTTAGGGTGTTTCGGAAGGAGGAGCTCGGGGTGCTTATTTCCCATTCTCTGGCGGCTTTGAATATTGCCTTGCCGGCAGCCCAGGCTGAGCCCTTGGAGGATCCCTTATTGCAGGGGTTTAAGGCTGAACAGAAGTGCTTTCCGGTCCATAGAGTGATTAAGCAGATGGTTGAGTCCGAGTGGGAGTATCCTGAAGCCACCTTGAGAGGGGCACGGACATTGGGCCGCTTGTATCCGGTTCCTCAGGACGAGAGGGATTTGTTGCGCATGCCGAAGGTTGACGCGTTGGTTTCCGTGGTGACTAAAAAGACTACTATTCCCGTGGAAGGCGGAACGGCTCTTAAGGATCTGCAGGATAGAAAGCTGGAGTCCCTTCTTAAACAGGCTTTTGACACCAGTGCCCTGGCGTTGCAGACTTCCATCTGTGGGGCATATGTGTCCAGAGCTTCGATTAGGTGGCTTCAGGCTGAGTCTGCTCCGGGTTTGGACGGCTCATCGGCGCCTGAGGGTGCGAAGATGGAATCGGCCGCGGCGTATCTCTCCGACACCTTCTATGATCTCGTTCGCATGTCCGCCAAGTCCATGGCTTCCGTCATTGCCGCTCGCAGATTCCTCTGGCTGAGGAATTGGGCGGCAGATGCTTCTTCGAAGGCGCGTCTTAGTAAGTTGCCTTATAAGGGCAAGCTGCTCTTCGGGGAAGCATTGGAAAAGATTGTCAAGGATCTGGGGGACTCCAAAGGCGGACGTTTGCCGGAGGACAGGCCAAAGGGGCCCAGGCAGGCCTCGGCGCAGAGAGGACCGATTAGGGAGTTTTGCAGATTCCGAGGATCTCGGTTTACGCCTTATCAGAGAGGGCGGTTTGTCCCCAGGGGTCAGTCCTTTCGTGGGGCTCGGGGATTTGGACGGGGATTTGGCGGTTCTCAGTCCAATGCCCCAAAGAAGCTGCAATGAAGTGAGGCAGGTCCAGGGGGAGAGCCTCATTGGAGGACGTTTGCAGCGCTTCCTTTCCGCCTGGACCGCCATCACTACGGACCGCTGGGTATTGGAGCTCATTCGGGACGGTTATTCGCTGGAGTTCGAGCAGTCGCTCCCGGAGGGGTTTGTGCAGTCGCCATGCGGGTCTCCTGCGAAAACTTTGGCGGTGCAACAAACCCTTCAGCGGTTGCTGCAGATCCAGGCGGTGGTCCCGGTGCCTCCAGACCAGTGCGGCTTCGGTCGATACTCCATTTATTTTGTGGTGCCCAAAAAGGAGGGTTCCTTTCGGCCCATTCTGGATCTAAAGCATGTGAACCGCTGTTTAAGGGTGCTGCACTTTCGCATGGAAACGCTGCAATCCGTGATCCGGTCCGTGAGGCCGGGCGAGGTGCTGTCCTCCATAGATCTTACGGAGGCGTACTTGCACATTCCCATTCATCCCCAGCATCAACGGTTTCTGCGCTTTGCAGTTCCCATGGGACATTTTCAATTCCGGGCGCTGCCGTTTGGGCTGGCCACGGCTCCTCGCACATTCACGAAGGTCATGGTAGTAGTGGCAGCGGCGTTGCGCCAAGAGGGTATTCTCGTGCATCCCTATCTGGACGATTGGCTCATCCGGGCTCGCTCGATTCCAGAATCGACAGCAGCCACCTCCAGGGTGGTATCCTTTCTAGAGAGCTTAGGATGGGTGGTCAATCTGTCCAAGAGTCAGTTGACGCCCGTGCAATCCCTGGTGTATTTGGGGGTAGTGTTCGACACGAAGCGGGGAGCGGTGTTTTTGCCAGAAAGCAGAATTCAAAAGATTTTGCGGCAGACGCCCACGGCGTGGCGATACTTGCAGCTTCTCGGTTCCATGGCGGCTACCCTGGACGTAGTGCCGTGGGCCAGAGCGCATATGCGTCCGCTCCAGCACTCCTTGCTGTCTCGTTGGTGTCCGCAGCGGCATCCTCTCAGTCAGCGGTTGAGTTGTCCGGTTCCGGTTCTGGAGAGTCTCAGGTGGTGGAGCGATCCTACGCATCTTCGGGCCGGACTGCCGCTGGACCCCCCCGGAATGGGTGTTAGTCACCACGGATGCCAGCCTCTCCGGTTGGGGGGCTCATTGTCTGTCTCACGTAGCTCAAGGGGGTTGGACGGCGGAGATGGCCTCCTGGTCCTTCAATCAACTGGAAATGAGAGTGGTATCGTTAGCGTTGAAAGAGTTCGTTCGTCTGGTCAGTGGCAGAGCTGTGCGGGTGTTCTCGGACAATGCGGTCACCGTGGCATATATAAATTGGCAGGGGGGCACGGGCAGTGCGATCCTGTTGCAGGAGAGTCAGGCGCTGCTAGGTTGGGCGGAGGATCATCTCTTAGCCCTGTCGGCGGTGCATGTGGCAGGAAAGGACAAGGTGCAGGCCGATTTCCTCAGTCGAAATGTCCTAGACCCCGGAGAGTGGTGCCTGAACGACGCCGTCTTTCACAACATTACGCGGCGTTGGGGCCAACCGGTGATGGATCTGATGGCAACCTGCGCCAATGCCAAGGCCTTCCGATTTTTCAGCCGGCGCAAGGAACCCATGGCCGAGGGCCTCGATGGCTTGGTTCAACCCTGGCCAGTGGGGGAGCTTCTGTATGTCTTCCCTCCGTGGCCGATGATCGGGCGAGTCATTCGCAGAGTCGCCCAGTACCAGGGGCGCATGATTCTCATTGCGCCGGATTGGCCCCGACGGGCGTGGTATGCGGATCTCATACGTCTGTTGGCCGACCGTCCATGGAGGTTACCCTGTCGGATGAACTTGTTGTACCAAGGACCCATTCTCATGCCGCAGGGGGATCGCTTCTTGCTTACCGCTTGGCTCTTGAAAGGCAGCGGTTGAAACGGAGGGGCTATTCCGCGGCAGTGGTGGACACCATGTTACAGGCGAGACAAACGTCATCGACGTTGGCTTATATCCGCGTTTGGAAGATTTTTGAAGGATGGTGCGCAAGGCGCGGGGTGCTTCCGCATTCCTCTGGGGTGGCGGACGTCCTGTCATTCCTCCAGGACGGGTTGGACAAGGGTTTGGCGTTCAGTACTCTGAGAGTTCACCTGGCGGCTCTGGCTTGCTATCGTGGCAAGGTGCAGGGTCGTCGTTTGTCAGTTCATCCGGATATGCGTCGGTTCCTCCGCGCGGTTAGGAACGTTCGTCCACCTCGGAGAGCGGTTGTTCCGCCCTGGGACTTGAATTTGGTTCTTCGGGCTTTGGTGCGCGCTCCGTTTGAGCCAGGGAAGAGGATAGCCCTAAAAGAGCTCACTTTGAAGACCGCCTTTTTGGTCGCCTTGTGTTCAGCAAGACGTATTTCGGATTTGCAGGCTCTTTCTTGCAGGGAGCCCTTCCTGCAGTTTTCGGCGGAAAAGGTGGTTTTACGACCGGTGCCCTCTTTTCTCCCGAAGGTGGTGTCCGCTTTTCACATGAATCAGTCCATTTCGCTGCCTACCTTTCAGTCGACCCCGGCGATTGCGGGGGACTGTTCGCTTCATCGCTTGGATCTTGGTAAGGTGTTGCATAGGTATCTCCGACGTACTCAGTCTTTTCGGAAGTCTGATAGGTTGTTTGTTTTGTTTGGTGGAGCCCGCAAGGGAGCCGCAGCTTCCAAGGCCTCCATTTCTCGCTGGGTCAAGCAGGCGATTGCAACAGCATATCACGCGAGCGGGAAAGTTCCGCCGGAGGGTTTGCGGGCTCATTCGACGAGGGGGCAAGCGGCCTCTTGGGCCGAAAGAACTCTAGTTACTCCGGTCGACATTTGTAGGGCGGCGACCTGGTCGTCCTTGCATACTTTTGCGAAACACTATCGCTTGGATGTGCAAGCAGCGTCGGACGCTAGTGTCGGGGCGTCTGTAGTGTTGGGGGGCTTAGTGGGACCCTCCCGAGAGTAGGTACTGCTTTGGTACTGCCCTACTGTTCCTGGACTGGCCCGGAGAGACGAAAAGAAAGAATAAATTAGACTTACCTGCTAATTGTCTTTCCTTGAGTATTCTCCGGGCCAGTCCAGGGCCCACCCAGGATATGTTAGCACTTTCGGTGCGGGAGTGGACCGCGCAGCGGCGTTTGTCTGCCGTGTTCTTTCAGGTATAGCTGGGGGGTGTTCCCTTCTCTAGGGGGTCTCTTGTGGACGTGCAGGTTTGGTTAGGGGGCTCCCTTACGGCTCCTTGTTCGACGTTCAGGGGGCTTTAGCTGCAGGCTATTGCGAGTTCGTGAGTTGCCTGGCGGTTAGTTTGCTGTTTCTTGTTTTTTATACACTGCTTGGACATTCGTAGACTGGCTCTCTGACACCAGGGGGAGCTAGGAGGCTGTCAGCAAAGCTTTGAAGTTTCAGTCCTCAGTTGCTGAAGGAGATTGACAACCCTACTGTTCCTGGACTGGCCCGGAGAATACTCAAGGAAAGACAATTAGCAGGTAAGTCTAATTTATTCTTCTTTCAATTCTTCCGATATATCACCTTTGATACCATTTCAGGCATGAATAGCTTCTCTACATCATCTTCATTAAAGACCAAAGGAAAGAATTCATTCAATCTCTCCGCTATGGCCTTTTCCTCCCTTAGTGCCCCTTTTACCACTCTATTATCCAATGGTCCAGCCGACTCACAGATTTTTTGCTACGAATGTACTTGAAAAAGGTTTTATTATGCATTTTTGCTTCCATGGCAAGCTTTTTATCAAATTCTCTCTTTGCCTGCTTTATCATTGCCTTGCATCTATCTTCCCAGTGCTTATGTTGTTTCCCATTTTTATCATTTGGCTCCTTTTTCCATTTCCTTGTCAAACTGAACAGCCCACAGGCTGGCAGTGTGATCCATCAATCTTCTCAATGCAAGGGCTATCTAGCTGGCTCTCTTGCGTTTTCCTGCCCTTGATCAAGGGCAGGGTGGTGCAGATGTTCTCAGGCAATGCCATATTGGTGGCATATGTCAATCACCAAGGTGATATGAGATGTGCAGGAGTAGCCCTGGAGATGGCTGTCTGGTTCACCTGAGTGGACATCAGCCTCCCAGCTCTGTCATCTTGGCACATTGCTTGGGTGGTCAATGTGGAAGCGGTCTTCTTCTGTTGTCACTTTCTTGATCCTGGAGAGTGGGAATTGAGTCAGAAGGCGTTTCAGATGCTTCTCCATTGTTGGGTCATCTTATCATGGAATTGATGGTGTCCCTCTCCATTGCCAAGGTGTGCCGTTTCTTCACTCACCGCATGGAAACTGGGTCCAAGGGCATCGTCGCCTGGTTCAGTCCTGTCCACTGCAATGCTTGCTGTGGGTGCTTTCTCCATAGATGCTGTTGGTGCATGTGCTTCGGTGCATAGAATGCCATCCGGGGTGAATTGGATGAGGTTCCTTCTCTTCATCTGCCCCATTTTGGGGCCTGTGGCATCAGGGGCTGTTTTCTTGGATGATATGGCTCCCTTCTCGTTTATATCTTTGCTCTTGAAGAGAGTTGGCTGATGCATAAGCGCTATTCTCCTGTGGTAGTTTCTGCTGTGCTCAAAGCCCAGAGGGGTTCTACCAGCCTGGCATATGTTGTTGCAGTACACAACAGCTTGTTTCTAAGTCTGCCAAAGTGCCGGCTGTGTGGGCCTTCAGCAGGACAATCTGGAAAAGGGTTTTTTCCCTTACCTCCCTAAAAGTCCAGGTTGCAGCCTTGTCCTGTTTCAGAGGTTTGGTGGCTGTAAAGTCTTCTGCCTTGCACATGGATGTTTTGCGTTTTCCTCAAGGGATTTGGTGTCTGTCTTCCTCTCTGGTCATTTGTCCCTTCCTGGGATCTCTATCCTGTGCTCAGGGCTCTGGTGTCCAGAGCCCTTGAGCCTCTGAAGCACGCTACTCTGAAGGGCTTGACTGTCAAGACTGTTTTCTGTGTCACGATTTGTCGACTAGGCAGATTTCAGAGCTGCAGGCTCTGTTTTGCTGGGATCCATATTTGGTCTTTTCAGAGGAGGCTGTTTCCATTTGACCTGTGCCTTCCTTTTTGTCCAAGGTGATATCTCCCTTTCGTGTGAACCAGGTGGTTTGCTTGCCTTCCTTTTCTAAGAAGCAGTGCAGATGGAAAGGTAAGGATCTTCGTCTTGTGGGTGTCCAAAGGGTGCTTCTCTGGGAGTTGGAGGTTACGAATTCCTAGCGTAAGTCTGATCATCTTTTTGGGCTGTTAGCTGGCCTGCACAGGGGTGTTGGGTCAAAGAGGGAGTTGTCTCAGTGTATCTGTTACGGAACTGAGGTTTTGCCTGCCCATTCTACTTGAGCGTAAGCATCCTCGTGGGCAGAGCGGAGCGTGGTAGCCCCTTCAGATATTATTGGGCGACAACATGGGAATAACTTTCCAGTTTTGGTCAAGCATTACTGCTTGGACGTCCATGCTAGGGTGGATATGGCCTTTGGCTCAGTGGTTTATGAGTTGCTGTGTTTTCTTCCCGCCCAGTAGAGACACAAATCTTTGGTATGTCCCACTTGTCTGGACTGGTCTAGAAGGATGATATGGAAGGTGACATTTTACTTACTAGAATGTCTTTTCCTTGAGTCCTGCTAGACCAGTTCAGGACCCACTCCTGGAATATTGTTTGGTCTGTTATGTTGCAACAGTGTCTTGTTCTGCTATGATTTATATGCTTGGCTCTGCAGGTCTATATTCTACTGACAGCCTGCTCTTCAATCTCTTCTGTACATAATTTCTCTTCTGTTTGATTCATCATTGTTGCACATGTTGAGGTTGTGTGAGGTTTGCTATGCCTTCCCATATGCTTTGGGATGAATACTGAGTTACCCTCTAGTGTCTCAGGCTGATAGGAGCTTCGGAGTGATGTCATTGAAGTCTGGGCATTTCATTGGCTCTCTCTCTCTCCACCAATCTGCTGGTAGGAGAACACAGCCCACTTGTCTGGACTGGTCTAGCAGGACTCAAGGAAAGGACATTATCTGATAAGTAAAATGTCACTTTAAAGAAGTTTGCTGCACATGGGGTTCCATCAATGTTAGGACAGTTTTTCTGAATTGTAGATATCTCATTGTAGTATTCAATAGGAACAGCTACTGTGGTTCAACTAGGATTATGTTACAAAATCTGTTCTGGAAATTGGCAACATTATTCATACTAAGGAAGTCCTTTAAATAAGGCTCTGCCATGTGGAAAAGGGCTTTTCTAAAATAATGTGGTTGTATGTGCATACTCGTATAAGTATTTTTGCTGACAATGACTTGCATACTTGCATGTGTGCTGCTTGTGCATTCCAGGAGGCAGAGTTGTAGTCTATGTGTGTATTTTATAAAAGACACATTTTATAAAAGACACTCACAAATAGGAACAGAAGCAAAGGACATCTTGAACAATTTTCAAAAGACTGTGTTCGTGAGAAATTATCTCAACTTAAAGTAGACAAAGCGATGGGACCGGAAGGGATACACCCGAGAATACTGAGGGAACCTGGGGACGTTCTAGCAGCTTCACTGACTGACCTTTTCAATGCCTCACTGGAGTTGGGAGTGGTGCCAAAGGACTGGAGAGAGGCTCATGTGGTGCCTTTACACAAAAGCGGAAGTAAGGATGTGGTTGAAAACTACAGGCCGGTTAGTTTAACTTTGGTAGTGAGTAAATTATTGGAAACGCTGCTGAAAGAGAAAATAGTGAGGTTTCTAGAGTCCAGCGGATTACAGGATCCGAGGCAGCATGGATTCACCAGAGGCAAGTCTTGTCAGACAAATCTGATTGATTTCTTTGACTGGGTGACCAGGGAGTTGGACCGAGGGAGAGCCCTAGATGTGGTGTATTTAGATTTCAGTAAAGCCTTTGACACTGTTCCTCACAGGCGACTTATAAACAAACTGAGCACCCTAGGAATGGACCCTAAAGTTACTGCTTGGGTTAGAAATTGGTTGGGTGGGAGGCGACAAAGAGTACAAGTAAATGGAGCTCACTCTGAGGAGAAGGATGTTACCAGTGGTGTGCCCCAGGGATCTGTCCTTGGTCCGATTCTTTTTAACATCTTTGTTAGTGATATAGCGGAAGGGCTTTCAGGTAAGGTTTGCCTCTTTGCGGATGATACCAAAATCTGCAATAGAGTAGACACCCAGGAAGGGGTAGATAACATGAGGAGGGATCTAGCTAAGCTTGAAGAATGGTCTAGAATTTGGCAGCTGGGATTTAATGTTAAAAAATGTAAGGTCATGCATTTGGGCTGCAGCAATCCAAGGGAGCAATATAGTATAGGGGGTGAAGTACTTTTGTCCACTAAAGAAGAGCGGGACCTAGGCGTGGTTGTGTCTGATGATCTTAAAGTAGCTAAACAGGTAGAAAAGGCGACGGCAAAAGCTAGAAGGATACTTGGGTGCATACGGAGAGGAATGTCTAGCAGAAAAAAGGAGGTGATAATGCCTCTGTATAAGTCTTTGGTGCGACCTCATTTGGAGTATAGTGTGCAATTCTGGAGACCGCACCTTCAAAAGGATGTGAACAGGATGGAGTCGGTGCAGAGGGTGGCTACTAAAATGATTAGTGGTCTTCATTATAAAGCATATGAGGACAGACTGAAGGATCTTAATATGTACACCTTAGAGGAAAGGCGGGATAGAGGTGATATGATTGAGATGTTTAAATACCTCCGTGGCATAAATGTTCAGGGAGAGAGCCTCTTTCAATTGAAAGCAAGTTCTGCTACGAGGGGACATGGGATGAGGGTGAAGGGAGATAGATTCAGGAGTGATATGCGGAAATATTTCTTTACGGAAAGAGTAGTGGATCCGTGGAATAGTCTCCCAGTGGAGGTGGTAGAGATGAGGACAGTAACTGAATTCAAAAAAGCATGGGACAAACTCAGAGGATCTCTAAAGGTAAAAAGGGGACTATTGTAGTTGTTATGGCAGGACAGACTAGATAGGCCATGTGGTCTTTTTCTGTCGTCATATTTCTATGTTTCTATGTATACATAGAGTGCATGCACACATTTATGCCTGCTTTGGAGCAAGTATAAATGTATACATTTGCATTTTTTAGGGGTATGTTTACTGAAGGATTTCATGCACGTTAAGTGGCTAGCGCCCTTTTATTTCTATGGGCACAGTGGGACTTAACAGGCATTAACTTCATTAATGTGCGTTAACCTTTAGTAAACATGCCCCTAATTTCATAAAAGCATCTATGTGCCTTTATGAAATTAGGGAAAAAATCTGTTCAAATCTGACGTGTATGTATGTGATTAAATGTCGGAAGTATAGCCATGAAGCGAAATTCACCTCTTGAAGCTAATCTTCCATTTTACTCAAATTAAATTGAGCCCATTAAAGAGCTAACAATAAATAAGGTTGAACACTACATAAAGTGCAACCAATGAAACTCTGTACAAAAATCTTGTCGTAATTTGCCAGAAATAGCATTTCGCGAATTTTGTACTGACAATATCATCATATGTCTATCTGGATAAATCTTTAAAGCTGCTGTTGAGAATTGCTGCCTACTGCCGGACTCCGTTGGATTCAGCTAAGTTGGTTTTGTCTTGAATTTTGGCTGTTACGAGCTCCAGCATAGATTTTCAATGGCTTAATATTTTTCCTCTGGCAAATTACGACAAGATTTTTGTACAGAGTTTCATTGGTTGCACTTTATGTAGTGTTCAACCTTATTTATTGTTAGCTCTTTAATGGGCTCAATTTAATTTGAGTAAAATGGAAGATTAGCTTCAAGAGGTGAATTTCGCTTCATGGCTATACTTCCGACATTTAATCACATACATACACGTCAGATTTGAACAGATTTTTTCTCTATTTTGGTTTTGGATTTTAAAGGTGTAGAGAAATTTAGTTAGGTTGATTTTATGAAATTAGGGGCATGTTTACTAAAGGTTAACGCACATTAATGAAGTTAATGCCTGTTAAGTCCCACTGTGCCCATAGAAATAAAAGGGCTCTAGCCACTTAACGTGTATGAAGGCACATAGATGCTTCCCTCACTTGGTTTGCAGTTTGTCATGCTGTGAGAGCTTGTGTGCATCAGTGATGCTGAGAGCTAAACTATCGGTAGTTTAACTACTGGCAGGGTCTCCCAAGATGGACAGGTCTCAGCTGAGGTGCCAGACCAAGACAAACCACACATCTGGGCAGCAACAGAATGGGATAGTGTTGGCGGCGGAGGATCACATTTCTGTGACAACGGCAACAACACCAAACTTAAACTGCGCGGAAGAAAGGCCTGGCAATCTACTTCTGTATCTTGCCATGAAAACCCAATGGATAGTTACAACAAAAGAAATTGCACTATAGTGCTGGAAGATGTGAGACCCCCAGGTCGAAAGGCACTCAACTAGCTACTGGGGAAGAGCTGAAGACTTCTCGGAGTAAAGCCAGCATTTATGATGTGGTTGGATCAAAGCCCTCGGGACGTCTGACTGCTGATGTAGCTGCGCATGAAATGAGAGTCAGAAGCTGTAAAGATGTCTTATGCATTGGAACATGGAACGTACAAAGCATGAACCAAGGGAAGTTGGAGGTGGTCAAGAATGAAATGGAACGTGTACAACTTGATCTGTTGGGTGTCAGCGAACTGAAATGGACTGGCATCAGGCACTTTGCATCAGATGATCACATGGTCTACAATGCTGGAAATGAAAGACAAAGAAGAAATGGTGTTGCATTTATAATAAAGAAAAAACTTGCAAGAACTGTAATGAAATACAATGCAGTCAGCGAACGCTTAATCTCTATTAGTCTATGAGGAATGCCTATCAACACAATTATAATTCAAGTATATGCCCCAACAACAGCTGCAGAAGAGAATGAAATTGAAGAGTTCTATGAACAAGTACAAGCTGAAATTGACAGAACATGCAAACAGGATATCCTGATAGTCATGAGTGACTGGAACGCAAAAGTTGGCAACAAAGAAGAAGACAAAGTAGTTGGAAAATATGGACTTGGCAACAGAAATGAAGCTGGAGAAAGACTGATAGAATTCTGCAAGACCAATGATCTATTCATCTCAAACACCTTCTTCCATCAACACAAGCGGCGACTGTACACATGGACTTCACCCAATGGAGTGTATAAAAATCAAATTGACTACATCTGTGGAAGTCAACAATGGAAAAGTTCTATAACATCAACAAAGACAAAACCTGGAGCTGACTGTGGTACAGATCATCAACTACTAGTATGCAAACTCAAGCTAAAGTTGAAAAAGAGCAAACCACTCATGAATGCAGCAAAATATGACCTTGAGAATATACCACTGGAATTTAAAGACTGCCTGCAAAATCGATTTGCTGCTTTAGATACAAATGACAGAGCTCCAGAAGAGTTATGGAATGCCATCAAGAAGTTTGTATTGGAAGAAAGCGAGAAGTCTCTACAAAAGGTGAAAAAGCAAAAACGGCCAAAATGGATGACTGCAGAAACTCTGAAAATTGCCAGAAACGCAGAGAAGCTAAAGCCAGAGGAGAAAGAAAGACAATAACAGAACTCAACAGAGATTTCCAACATGCAGCAAGACAGGACAAGGAAAAGTACTACAACGATGCATGCAAGGAAATAGAAGCAGAAACTATTAGAGGAAGAACAAGATCGGCTTTCCTAAAGCTATGAGAGTTTAAAGAAAAAGTTCCAGCCTTGAATTGGAATGTTACAAGATGCTCAAGGTTCTATGTTGAATGATGCTGAGACAATCAAGAAAAGGTGGAAGGAATATACAGAGTTTTTATATGATAAAGATCAAGTGGACCAACAGCCGTTTCAACCTGTACCTTATGATCAGGAACCAACCATTGGTGATGAAAGAAGAAGTTAAAGCAGCATTGAAAGCCTTATCAAAGAACAAAGCACCAGGCATTGATAGCATTCCCATAGAAGTATTACAGCAATCTGATGTAGCTGTTACTGTACTTACAAGGCTCTGCCAAGAAATATGGAAGACAACATCATGGCCAACTGACTGGAAAAGATCTGTGTTTATACAAATACTAAAGAAAGGTGATCCAACTGACTGTGGAAATTATCGCACAATCGCTCTGATCCCACATGCCAGCAAGATTCTACTGAAGATTATTCAAAAGAGACCAAAACCATACCTGGAACAAGAACTACCTGAAGTGCAAGCAGGGTTCAGGAAAGGGCGAGGAACGCGAGACAACATTGCGGATGTGAGATGGATCCTTGAAAAGACTAAAGAATACCAAAAGGATATCTATTTGTGCTTTATCGACTATAGCAAGGCTTTTGACTGTGTAAACCATGAGAAACTCTGGGCCACATTAAGAAGCATGGGTATACCAGAACACCTGATCGTACTCTTGCACAATCTGTACATTGATCAAGAAGCAGCAGTTCGAACGGAACAAGGAGAAACAGAATGGTTTAAAATAAGCAAAGGTGTAAGACAAGGCTGCATACTTTCCCCTTACCTGTTGAATTTATATGCAGAACCTATCATCAGAGAAGCAGGATTGTATGAAGACAACAGAGGTGTGAAGATTGGTGGAAGACTCATCAACAACCTTCGCTATGCTGATGATACCACATTACTGGCTGAAAGTGAAGATGATCTGAAACATTTGCTTCTCACAATCAAAGAACATAGTCTCAAAATGGGCCTGCAGCTTAATGTAAAGAAGACAAAGATCATGACAACTGGCATAATCAACAGGCTCATCGTTGAAGGAGAAGAAATTGAAATCGTGAACAACTTTAACCATTACTTCTCCAGAACTTATCAAGCTTCTGTCCACCTCTCATAAAACCACCAGCCCATTAGATCCCATACCATCCAGCTGGTTTTCCAACCCCCCTCCCGAGTTACTTCATCCTCTGCTTACCATCATCAACTCCAGTTTATCTTCAGGATTATTTCCCCACCCATGGAAACATGCTGTGGTTCATCCCCTGCTCAAAAATTCTTCTCTGGACCCATCAGTGTTAGTAAACTATCGGCCTGTCTCCAACCTTTCTTATGCTTCTAAGCTTTTGGAAAAAACTGTCTTTGCCCAGCTTTCACATCACTTGGACTCCACACACTTCTTGCACCCCCGGCAATCTGGTTTTCGGCCCGGCCACAGTGTCGAAACTATTATCACAGCTGTTTTGAATGAGATCCGCTCTTCTCACGATCGTGGTGATATCACGGTGGTGGTTTCCTTAGATCTTTCAGCTGCTTTTGACCTAGTTGATCACTCTCTACATCTTTCTAGGCTACAGGATGCGGGTCTTCGAGGGGTTGTTTATCACTGGTTCCACTCCTTTCTACACTCCAGGTCATTTGCAGTCACCTCTGCTTCTGCTACTACTGATAACTTCCCTCTCACTTGTGGTGTTCCTCAGGGCTCAATATTGGCTCCTTTTTCTATTCAATTTATTTCTGACCCCTTTGGCATTATTAATTCAGCAATCGGGTGTTTCAGGCTATTACGCAGATGACATCTTCCTCCTGTATCATACATCCTCTTCTCACCCTGACATCACTCCTCTCAACAACTGCTTATCCCTGGTTTTTTCTTGGCTTTCATCAAACTGTCTCGTTCTGAATATCTCAAAAACTGCCTCCATTTGGTTCCCT
Source organism: Ichthyophis bannanicus (assembly GCA_033557465.1). Classification (NCBI taxonomy): domain Eukaryota; kingdom Metazoa; phylum Chordata; class Amphibia; order Gymnophiona; family Ichthyophiidae; genus Ichthyophis; species Ichthyophis bannanicus. The sequence continues at coordinate 242,632,592 of CM066042.1, read as the reverse complement.
CATAGTTCCACCATTCCGTCACTCACTCCTTCTTTCTCTGGCGCCCCAATTTCCTCAGTTTCCACGCTTCGTTATTTGGGTGTTTTTCTCGACAGCAACCTTACCTTCTGTGATCATATCTCCCATATCTCTCGGCGCTCCTTCTATTGTCTTCGACAGATTCGTGCCATTAGACCATTTCTTTCTCCTCAGGCTCTCTCCACCCTTCTTCTTTCTTTAGTTATCACACGATTGGACTTCTGTAACCTGGTTTATGCTGGTCTTCCCCAATATCAACGTCGTCGGTTACAGCTCTTACAGAACACCACAGCTTGGATGATCCTGCATGCTTCCCCTCGCGATCATATCACGCCTATCCTTCAGCACCTTCATTGGCTGCCAGTAAATTTTCGGATTCAATTCAAAATTCTCATTCTTGTACATCAGGCCATTTATCTTCACAACCCTCAGTATCTATCCAACCTGTTAACTTTTCACACTCCCACTCGCAGCCTACGATCAATTCATATCAATCGTTTACACCTTCCCTCCCCCTCCCAGGCTTATCTTCACTCAACTCGGCAATCGGCTTTCTTTTACCTTGGACCTGCCCTCTGGAACTCCCTCCCCACTAACCTCCAACTAGAACAGTCCCTTCCCAAGTTCCGTTCTCTTCTTAAGACTCATCTTTTTTCTTCTGCCTTCAACCTTCCCCCATGACCCCTGTTTTCACTGTATTTCCTTTTACAATCTGTCCTTTTTTCCTTTTTTTTTTCCTCTTATATGATTGTCACTTTTCCTTCCCTTTCTTAAATTATATATTTTAAAGTTTTATTGTAAACTGCCCCGGTGTAATGGGGGGTGGTATATCAAGTGATTTTAAACATTAAACATTAAACCTACTTGGATCAACTATCAATAAAGAAGCAACAAGCAGTCAAGAAATCAGATGACGCATTGCTCTTAGCAGAATGGCTATGAAAGATCTAGATAAGATCCTCAAGAACAGAGATGTCTCTCTCCATACAAAGATTCAACTTGTTCAAGCCATGGTATTTTCAATAACATCATATGGATGTGAAAGCTGGACAGTGAAAAAGATAGGAAGAAAATTGATGCCTTTGAATTATGGTGCTGGCGGCGAATACTGTGTATACCATGGACTGCCCGAAGAACAAACCAGTCGGTACTAGAGGAGATCAAACCTAAGCTTTCTTTAGAAGCTCAGATGACAAGACTTCAACTTTCATACTTTGGACACATCATGCGAAGAGAGAGATCATTAGAGAAAGACATCATGCTTGGCAAGATAGAAGGTCAGTGCAAAAGAGGAAGGCCAGCAATGAGAAGGATAGATAAAATAACAGCAGCTACGGGTACCAGTCTGTCAACAATGAGCCGTCTGACTGAAGACCGAACACAATTTAGGATAGCTATCCAGAGGGTCGCCATGAGTCGACTCCGACTCGATGGCACTTAACAACAGATGCTTATGTTTTCTTTATAAAACACTAAAAAAACAACACCCACTGCTGTATTACAAAAAAAATTCTTACTCGTATATGTGGAAAAAGGACCAGCAGAACAAGGCTATCCAAGCCAGCTCTCTTTGTTTTAGATTAGAGTGACAAAGAGAACTGGCTTGGATAGCCTTGATCTGATGGTCCCTTTCCCACCTAACATAAGATATGCCATACTGGGTCAGACCAAGGTCCATCAAGCCCAGTATCCTGTTTACAACAGTGGCCAATCTAGGTCATAGGTTCCTAGCAGTTTTCTCAAAAGACACAGGTTCCACAATGCTTGTATTGGGTCAAGCAGTGATATCCTGGGTCCCTTTTTAATAATGGTTTATGGACCTTTCCTCCAGGAACTTGTCCAAACCTTTTTTAAACCCAGTTACACTAACAGCCTTTACTACATCCTCTGGTAACAAATTCCAGAGTTTGATTACACATTGAGTGAAAAAATATTTTCTTTTATTAGTCTTAAACTGTAGCTTCATTGCATGTCCCCTAGTCTTTCTATATTCTGATAACGCAAACAACATTTATAGACTTCTATCATACCTCATTGCCCCTGAAATGTCTCCAGGAATCCAAGCCTGTATCTCAGCCTGCTTGTCTGACATTGTTGCCTGGATGTCCTAGCATAATCTGAAACTGAAAATGGCCAAGACCAAGCTCCTTATCTTTCCCCCTAAACCCACCTCCCCCTTCCTCCTTTCTGTCTTTCTATGGATAACATTGATATCCTTCCTCAGTCTCAAACTTCTCTCTCTGCATCCAACAGATAGCTAAAACCTGCTGTTTCTTTCCCTATAACACAGTGGTTCTCAACCTTTTTTGTACCGTGACCCCTTTTACCATTGGTCAACTTGTGGTGACCCCCAATGATAAAGTCAAATGCGTCTCTCTTCCTTTACCGTTAACGCATTGTCGCTGTAATCATTTGTTGAATTATTAATATATCATAGGCCTTTGCAATATGTTTTTATTTATAAAATTTACTTATTTAAACCACAATAATTAATCACAATAACAAGTGACAATATTTGATTTCAAAATTATGATGATTTTGTAGTCAAATCACTAATATGAAAGAAAATTATTTTTTCTACCTTTGTTGTCTGACCAATTTATTCTCTGATCATGCTGGTCCCAATCTGAGGCTTCTGCTTTCCTGTCTTCTCTTAGCTCTCTTTCTGTGGTCTATGGTCCGTCTGCCATTTCTTATCTCTTCTTTAATTTTCTTCACGTCTTTCCATCAGCCTATTTCCAGTCCCAGTAACCCTCCCCAGTATCAGCCCCTTTCCAGTCCTCACTCTCAGTACCTTCCAATGTCAACTTGCATCCCCATGACTGCCACTGGTGTCCATTCCCTTTCAGTCCCCCTCCTTCCCCACTGACCAGTCCGTTCTAGTACAAATACCATGGCAGCCCCTCTCAGATCCACTCCCTTCCAGTTCCATTCTCCCATCCCCTCGTATCAGCCCATTTGTAGCCTTATTTATGAATAACATTTTTTTGAGAAACTGCATTGGGTGGTGTTTTCAGTATGTAGTAATCCCTTTGTTAGGGTTATTGATTTTGAGTGGGAAGGCTGCGGTGGCAAAGCACTGGAATGCTGCTCTTGCCAAAGGAAGGGAGAAGATGGGCTGGGGAAGTTCTTGTGCTGTACACGTTTAGTTTCTATGTATGGTGGGAGATGGAAGGTAAAAGTCCATGTGGTTTTCCACACAGAGAAACACATGGAAATAGTGGCTCACCTCATAACTGGCTATTGATGGCAGAAAACATCTATACAGAAAGGCACAGCAAAATAGCACATCTCATACATTGGAAACTATCTAAACACTAATATATTAATGTGCCTAAAAAGCACTCATATCATGATGCTAAGAGAATTATAGAGAATGAAGAAGTTATGATCACCTGGGACAGTCCCATCCCAATGGATAAGAAACTGGATGCGAGGAAACCTGACATAGTGGTAAGGAGAAAAACACCAGAATGGCATTGATAAAAGAGATGTCAGTTCCAAGAGATTATTCAGTGAATTGCAAGAAGAGGCAGAAGATCCTGACATACTAAGAAATGCAGTCAGAGACCAAGAAAATGTAGTAGAATAATACAGAAATATTTCCCATTGTACTGGGAGCCACCGGTTTGATAAAGAAGAATTTCCAAGCACATCTTAACAAACTACCCATACATGTTACATCTTACGAACTCCAGAAGGAAGCTCTCTTTGGCACGATACAAGTACTACGCTGAGCATTAAATTTGAGAGACTGAAATCATACTCTGCTTAAAATCCGATATTCTGATAAAATCAAAATAAGCATAACTATCTCTTATATCTGAACAAACAGGGTGACTTACACGGAGCGGTGGGTACACCCCTAAACAAAGGCATGGGGAGGGGTGACCTGACAGAGCGGCAGGTGCACCTACTCTTACCACCTTGCTGGGCAGACTAGATGGATCATACTGGTCTTTAACCGCCGTCATATACTATGTTAATATGATTGGCTTATGCTTTATAAAACAAGCATAAACTAGGCACACTATTAACATTCTTTAAGATGGCTCCCTCTAATGCTTACAGTCGCACACAGTTCAGAAATCTAATAAAAGATCTGGATGCCTAGTACTTTACTGAGCTTTATGGTGGCCTTCACAAGTTAAAGTTGCATCTCTCTTTTTCCTTTTTTTTTTTTCTGTGCGGTTTGATGTTGTGAAAGTGTCCATGGAAGAAAAGTACAGAGTATACTCTAAGCTCAGTGGAATTTAGCATTTCTGGCAGACGTCTTACTCATTTGAATAATGTTAATGTGAATCTAGAAGGAAAATTAAGGACCTGAACTTGTGCAAAGTATATTAGCATTTGCTAACAAATTCTGATTATTTCTGAAACAGCCGCAAAAGGGGGAAACTGATGCATTTTCCTAAATTGTCACAGTACTAGTGCAGCCAGAGCTCTACAAAAGCCCAGCATGATAGTCCTGTAGAAAGATTCCCTGATCTACAGCCAAAAAAGGCACCATGTTCGATTGTTTGATGAACCTTTGTACTTGCTGACACTATTGGTTTGTTAGATACAGCTTTGAGATAGAGATAATTTAACTTCCTGAAGATGACAAACTGAGACCTGAAAGATATACTCCAATATCAGACTTCCTGCTCTCTCACTGCTATCAGTGCCTGGCTTCACAGTTTTTATTTTTCTGTCCTAAAACACATGAAATGATAAAGCCATAAGAAATCCCATACAGGGTCATACCAAAAATCCAGCAAGCCCAGCATCCTCTCTCTGCCAGTGGCCAGTCCAGGTTGCTTGGAAGAAGTACACAGCCTTTGAAAGGCCATTTCCCTTGTGACAAAAGTGTGTTTTTGTTCTGTACCATCAGCGAATCCTGGTGTGATACTACAACTGGGAAGATTTACCATTCTCATTTTCATACTACTTGTGAATCCATCTTTATTGTATATTTACTACTTTGCCCTTGTGGATTAAAATATGTTGGACGCACAATTTGTCCTTTCAAGTTGCAACTCTGAACATGCTAAAACTCTGACTGCCCCGATTGTTTCTCATTGTGTACAATTTAATCATTCTTTTCAACTGTTTTCTTGGAGAGTCATTGGATCCCCCTTCACCTAGGGGTGGTGATCGTGAAGCGCAGTTGCAGCTTGCTGAACAGAGATGGATTTTCAAGTTACATTCTATTGCCCTGGATGGTTTGAACTTAGAACTGGACTGGCACAGCATCATATATTATGTTCAATTTCAATTTTGTTTTGCACTCATTCATTCATTCATCAATCATTCATGTAAGGGCCATTACATTTCCTCATTGGTCTGGTGCCTGTAAGGGTTTCCTCCTTATTTGAGCTGTGACGTCGGATGCCTTTGTGGATTTAAAGAGCAACCTTTTGGTCTTTTGCTAGAACGCATTTGACAAAACACATGACTGAAAGACGGCTGTGTTTCTGAGTGTTCCTTCAAGGCAGACCAATTGATGCAGGGTCTCATTAAGTTTGTTCAACCCGAAACGTGGTGCTGTGTAGTGCTTATGCCTACTTGAAGAAGATTGTTTCTCTGGGTTACGTCAATCAACCCAGCTAAGTTACTCCTTGCCTATTTTTATCATATAATTAAAAAGGACAGTTCATTTCAAGAGGGTTACACCTCTCTATGATCAGTCCAACAAAAATAATATTGCTCTATTGATCTAGTCTTTTTGGTTGTGGATTTCATAGTGGTGACTGGTGTCCTTTTGGGTAATACTGATATTGGAAGAAATGCCCCGCAGATCCGAAAGGGGAGATACATTGCTGTTGTTCACTCTCAGTTTCCTTGCCAAAAGGTGATGTTCCCAAAATCTACCTTAGCTAATAGTTGTTAAAGGGCCTGTCCTCTAGAAACTTGTCCAAACTTATTATTAATCTGGACTATTCTTTTTTTTTATTTATTAAATTTTCTTGACGATACAAAGAACAGCACAATAAGAAATAGCCATTATCAATACAGCATAACAAAGGAAAATACATTGAAATGCATCCTGATACTCATCAAGGAGATGCCTAAATAATACAACACTCAAAACCTGAATGATTCCTGAGATATAAATCAAACTCTGTTTCACATATCAGTGAACCTAATAAAGGGAAAATCTGGACTATTCTACTAGTATTGAACACATTCTTGGTAACAAATTCCACAGCTTATTCTCTTCAGTTTGATTCACATCTGCTATCAATTACTTTCACTAAAAAATACATGGCCCTATATTCAAAGGGGTTAACATGGTTAGCAGACCTACTAACCATGTTAATCTCTATAGCTGGGATATAATGCCACTGAATATCCACAGGTGGTTAGCATCGGGGTAGTCCAAAGGTGACATCTGGCGATAACTGGTCAGCAGCGATACTGAGCAGAGCAGTGAAAGTCAGATGCAGCAAAGGCTGTCCTAATTTTCACCCCAGAAGCTAACCGGGTAGCAGCTGAATATCACCGCTGCTTGGTTGGCTTCCTGGCAGTCTGGGCAATGCAGATATTCAACGCCGGGGCCAGATATGACCCTAGCATTGAAAATCTAGGCTTAAAGTTTAGCAGCTGTAGCTGCCGCCATTGAATATCGGGTCCACAGTTTCAAATTTCAGAAGCATTTATCTGGTTAGCAGCACCTGCCAACTGAATACATGCCGGTGAGAGGAAGGTTCAATAGCACTATGTGGATAGTGCCGCTGAATATTCTGTCTGAATGCATTGGCACCATTTTGATAGTGCTGGGACAGTCTGGGGGCAGAGCGCAAAGTTATTTGTATAGCTGCAACTTTCAGTGCCACTCTATAGGTAGCTAAGGATATGAAAACTACTACCTATTTCAATTGCTGGTGTCGGCGCAATTATGAGACCAATACAATCAGGCACCATTCAAACCAAACATGAAAACTACTACTTCCTCATTGTTCCTCCAGTCCAGTCCATATAGAGGGGTTTATGCCTCCCCACCAGCAAATGGAGACTGAAAATCACTGGTTTGATGATGTCATGATATGAGTTCTGTGTAGTCCTTCATTCCCCAGTATTTCTCAGTTTACAGCAGATGGAGGATGCTTAAACCTGTGCAGTTTGAAATGGAGTGGAAAGATAAGGCAGTTTGAAGTGAACTAACGACCATAGGCTAGCAGTGGCCACCCTTAGAACCCTGGGGTGCAGTACCTGGTGGTACTAAGGTCTTCCCCTCCATCCACCTACCCTCACCCAGACATCCTGGTTTGGAGCAGTTGTGGTAGATGCAGTTCTTGGGGTGCAGAACCTGGTGGTACTGGGCCCCTCTCTATCTCACCCATTGCTCTTTGGCCATGGCGCACTCATGGGAAAGTGAGTTGTGCTTGGATTCCACCATAGCTCATTGAGGGTTACTCAGGAAGCACACACAAAAGAAACCCAACCCCTCCCTGAAAAAAAAGGAGCAAAAAGGTAGGGCACCAATTCTTTTGCCTAGTCAATTGCGATTCCTTGTCAGGGGCAGCAGAGGCTGCTGGCACCGGACAATGGTACTTAGGTAAGTGGGCAGCCTAAGGGGGGAGTGAATGCTGCAGGATCTACAGTATTGCTGAGCATGGCTGCAGTGGCATGCAGAACCTCTGTTGGAGTGGGGCCAGTAGGAAGCAAAGGACATTCAGGCTCAGCGTGGCTGCCATGAGACAAAGAGCCTCCAACTTTGATTATACCTTCCAGTTCGCATGCAGCTGGCACGCAGCTGGGGTTGAGTACAGAGCCGCCCAATGAAAGCATGGCATAGAGCATGGTGCCTTCTGGCTGAAGCGTGCCTGGGCAGCGCCCAGGGCTTCCAGTCTTCAGTGCAGTCGACATGACACATGGGGTTACTCAGCTTGAGAGTGGCCAGATGGAAAGGATTTCCTTACCGCAGTTGTGCTGGAACCTTCTCCTGCTGAGGTATTTTTCAAAGGAACATGTGACCGGGACTATGGGGCCAACACTGGGGGTGTACAGCCTGTGATGCTTGAAGGCTGCTGTTGAGCCAAAGATTGGCCATTTTGATCACGGTCTTGTCAATTCGGTTGGAGCTGGGATGGCCGTTTTAGGTGGGAATGGTCACCATTTGTCTTCGGCAGGTCTTACTGGAGCCAAAAGTCATATGTAAAGAAAAACAGGCAATTCCCAGGGTGGCGCCTTTATTGGCTAGCTCCACCCTCTCTTTGGAAGAAATAGTTTCCTATCTCACTTATATTTTTATTATCTGTTGTTGCCAGGATGTATAAATGCTGGCATTATTGGGAATAATGATTGGCGTTTTATGTCAATGTTCAGAATTAAGTGAGCCCCTGTAAGGGAGGTGTTTGTGTTAATGTGCACTCGGCATTATTCTTGTAAAAAGTAAAACTTCAGTCTGTTGGAGGCATGGGGTTGTTTCCAGTGTAGCAGGAGCCTTTTTCACTACAAGGGTAACAATAGGGCCAGTAAGGTCCATTTAGCCTTTTAGTCTCTCAGGTTTTTAATTGTTTTAAGTACTTTAGTGGTAGAGTTGCATTCACTGCCATTTGCCATTTGGTTAAAAAAAATAAACAGGAGATTTCAGGACTCCCTACTGGAGATACCGCTGCATTGAAATACAGGCAATATAGGTGCAGGAGGCCTGGTACATAATGCAAGGTGATGGCATTTGTTTGCATGCTCTCACATATGGCTGCAAGGAAAATCCAGTCAAGGCTTGCATGGATACTTGAACCAGATCCAGTTGGCAAGATACCTGCCCTCCTAGCCAAAAGTTTGAAACCCATCTCTGATTGAAAAAAAAACCCAGCAGATTTTGCTGTGGGCCCCATGGTTCTTTTGAGCTCAGATTGTGAGATGCTGGCATGTAGAGTGTGGTAAGTTCTCATGGAGAGTTTGTTCTGCTTCTCTGTTTGGATTGAATAAGGGCTACTGTATGATTGGTGGTTACCCTGCATTGAAGTGAACTAAGGATCATAGGCTAGCAGTGGCCACCATTAAGAGCCCAGGCGCTGCAATAGGGTGCCCTTCTGAGGAACTTAGACAGTGCAATGGAGTTTCTAGAAGCATCATGTTTTTGGATTTGTTATGTATATGCAAAGAGCCATTGGCGGTTTGAGAAATGCAGCAAAGCGCGGACGCTCTCCCATTTATTAAAGTACAACTATCATAGTTATCGTCCTTTAGCTTGGAGGCATTTTGGCTACTTTTATTATGCTGCTGTGTTTTCATGAGTGCCTGGTGTACAATTTGGCCCTAATCTCTCATATATCTCTTCCTGATGGAGGACATTGAAATGGTGGGAGAGGCTTCTATGCTGTTTCCTATGATCTAACCTATGGAGGATGGGGGATCTGGTGTGTTATTCTGTTGTAGCAGCAGAGACAGACTTGGATTACAGGCCCTCGAGGCAGGAGGTGCCTTGAGGTCACCAACAACTGGTGCGTATAGGCACTCGGGCATCATTTACATACCAGCAGATGCAAGGAGTTCCCCAGGGTTCATCTCTATCTGCCTTGCTCTTCAACGTCTACATCCAGCCAATCTGCACTATAATCCAATCATACAACACACTATACCACATCTATGCTGACGATGTACTACTATACAATTCTGTTTTCTCTGGTATCCCCCGCATCCAATTACGCCGCTTACAACTCATACAGAATACTGCAGCTAGACTTATTACTCACTCCTCCCGTAGAGATCATATCACTCCTCTTCTATATCATTTACATTGGCTTCCGATAGAATTTCATTTACACTACAAGACACTCACATTGGTACATCAAGTTATTCATACGCATACACCACAATATCTTACAGATCTTCTCCAATTTCATGTTCCCACATGCAACCTCCGTTCCCTTCATATTAACTTTCTTCATCTTCCTTCCCCTTTAGATGCACATCTCTAGTCCACACGTCACTGCTTTTTTCTTCCATGGTCCTGCTTTCTGGAACTCCCTGCCTACTCCCCTTCGTCTTGAACAGAATTATCTCACTTTCAAATCTCTTCTGAAGACCCACCTGTTCACTGTTGCTTATAATCTCCCATTATCACAAAATTGACCTGGTTTGTCCCTGTTCTGTCTGACCTCCTCTTTATGTCTTGTCTTCGCTTCTTCTTTCCTGTTATAATTGTAGTTCTTTTCTTTTTTCCGTGGCTTTAAGCCATCCTGTATACAATTTTAATTGTATACTGCCCTGACGTCATAAAGGGCAGTATATCAAATGTGAATAAACTGAAACTGAAACTATACACCCCATTCTCCACGGACAGTTCCAGTTACACCAAGATTACAGAATGCTTTAATGCAGTCTCAGATTGGCTCTCTACACACAACCTGAGAGTGAACTGCAAGAAGAATGAAGTATTGTTTATCACAAAAGACCCAACCTTCATCCCACCATATTCTCTATGGGTAAAAGATGCAGAACTGATGACGAAGCAAGAAGTGCGTTAACAGGAGTCACCCTGGATCAACAACGGAGTATGGAAACACACATAAATAATGTTTCCAAGGTAGTATACCACAAAATAAGGACCCTTCATCACCAATGCCCACTGGTGGAGGCTGTCAACTTCCAGGCTGTTATCTTTCCACACTTTGACTATGCAAATATCATTCTCCACAGCCTGCCAGGTTACACGCTTCATCCTCTTCAAATGGCCTTGAACACTGCAGCCTGAACCCTGTATGGAGCCTCCAGATTTGAACATGTCATGCCCATCCTAAGGCAATTGCATTGGTTCCCAATAGTGAGCCACCTAAATTCTAAAGTTCTATTGATGATATTTAAAGTACTGCATAACCTCTCTGCAGTCTGCCTTGTGGAAATCATACAATGGACACCAAACAACAGAATGAGAACAAACGTGACAAACACACTCACCATCCCTCAACAATAAAAAGGAGTTCTCAAGTTGCTAAAAACCAAGCTTTTTCTTTATACGCACCAACTCTTTAGAACACCCTCCCTGCCCTGATCCGATCCATCTCTGACCTGTCAACCTTCAGGAAAGCACTAAAGACTCATTTGTTCCAGCTATACTATGACCATATACCATAGCTACAGACTTTGCCTGCCAACCCTAACTCCAACAATCCTAGCTGCTTACGGCCCACATACCAGCTTGTAACTTAGTTCTCCCTGTTACTGCCCAAGTTGATGCTCTTGTTCAATGTAATATTTATTTATTTATTACAGGCTCTTATATGTTTAATGTTTATTGTGCAATGCTGAATGTTTATTATTTTGTTCTGTGATGCCTGTTCAATGTAAACCATTTATTCTTGTTCAGTGTAAACCGTGCTGATTTTGAAAGAGTGCAGTACATAAAATCAAATAAATAAATAAATAAATAGAGATCAAAGAGTAACTGGCCTGGAACTTTGAAATGGACTTGAGCAGAAGCCAAGCTCCCCCTAGGATGTGTCAATTTTTCTGCTATGCAGGTTATAAGGTTGGGGTTTAGAAAGCCTTTTCCTCACAGTGCCCACCTTCTACCTTGAGAGTTACTGTTGTGAAGCCAGCCTAAAAAACAAAAAAAATTATAAAAATACAACAAATACAAAGAGGAATGGCAGTGGCAGTGCAGGGGGCATTTCTGGTCTGTGGGTCTCCTGCGACCATTCCCCAGGGTCCTGGGGTGAGATCTTAGGGCTTTAGTGTCCCTAAGACTTGTGGTGTCTCAGGAATGTGGCAGCAGTGTGATGTGACTTTGTCAGGTGCAGTATTGATAATTATGGCTGATGGTATTATGACGAGAACGGTGGTGTCATGACTATTGCAGTCAGTCTTTGGTATTTCTTCCAATTACAAGTTTTAGCCCACAAGGTCACCGTCAGTTACGTGCAGCCACAGTACGGGGCAATTTTGTCAGGTTGCTTAGAGAGGCAACTGCCTTCTGGAGATAGGTCTGGGTTCATGGCAGGTGTTGACATGCTTGGACAGATTCTGGTCAGTCAGAAGTCATTCTAGATGTGGATTGAAGACACCGTTGTACTAATTTTTCTTCCAAGACACCCTTGGTACTTATTGTCTGAGTGGACAACCTGAGATCCTTGGAAGGGGTTTTGAGTACTTGCATTGTCACTAGGGGCCCTCACGGGGAGTCCAAGCAACTGTTTCAAGATCACCCTTGCAAACTGGTTTCTTAGTTGAGGCAGATAACCTATTCCTTCCGGGGAGGACCCATTGTTGAAGTCTCTGAGAGATTCGCAAGCCGGTTCTAGTTCAAGGGAGATGGTGAGGTTTGCCATGTTGGCATAGAGTTAGGGAATATTCTGGATATAACAGATGTTTTGGGTCTGCAGTGTTCTTAAGAAGTTCCTAGAGGTTATGAGGTGCAAACTAGGCATGTCTTGATTCCCCATGGGTGCAGTTAGGCTGCCATCTAGGCAGTGGATGGTCTTCCGGGATAACCTGTTCGAGGAGTAGGAGTATTCACATAGGGGATTTGGTGCCTGTGGCAGCAAGGACTCTATCTGAGGTGGATATTGGCTAGCTCCAGTTTTGATGTTCAGGCAGGAAGTGGCTCTTTTCCTACTTCTGGTAAAGCGTTTGGAAGGATTGGTTTGGAGGGGAATAGTTTCTTCCTCGAGCCATAACTGTCTTCTACGAGTGTTAGCTTATACCTGTTAAACCTAGTTTGAATAACAAGCCATTTATGTCGATTGGAGCAAGATTGGGGACTTTTCACTCCTGACACAGCAAGAGACATTGGTGTAGTCATTGCTGCAGAGGCAGGGGGCAGAGTTGGTCTACATGGTAGGTCAAGAATGGAATATATTTTTCAATTCCTTTCCATTTGAAGTACAGTTCTTGCAAAGGGCTTATCCTTGACGCAGTTTGGCCTGCAGGGTGTCTGTGGCATCATTAGTGGTTTGAGGAGGGGTCCATTTTCAGTTGCTGGTGGATGCATTCAGGTAGAACTGGACACTGGAAGCTCTTGGGATCTGTGAATAGAGTCTCAAGGCCCTGGTGTCAGTTGCATAAGGAACTCAGTGGGTTCTTCCCATGTTTCCAAGGCTGCGATGTCGTCTCCCATGGATCACAGTTCCTGAGCAGAGTTTCCGAAGTTTCAGTTATGTGGGGGTTTCACAAGGTGCACATACACTAACCCTTCGGCGGTAATCTCATGAACTGAATGGGTTTCAGCGGTAACTTTCCCTTGGCAGAGGTCATGCAATGGGAGCCAGCTACCAAAGTTTTTGAGGAAGTCTCCTGGGGAAGGCTGATCGGTTCTGGGTAAGATTTGTGCTGCTTCTCCTAGAGTTCATATTTCTTCTTGGGCAAAGCCAATTCGGTGCTCTTTTTCTGAGTGTCTGGTTCGCAGAGATCATATGCCTTTCTGTTTGTATCTTAGGACCGTCAGAAAACATAAGTGTGCAAGGAGGCATTGTGTTCATGCGCAAGGGAGGCAAGCCAAGTTGTTCAGTTTTTCCCTCCCTGTGCTTAGGCACTGCTTTGGTACATCCCACATGTTTGGACTGGACTGGAGGGACAATGAGGAAAGTGGAATTAGGCCTTACCTGCTAATTTTCTTTCCTTGAGTCCGTCATCCAGTCCAGGACCCTCCTTTCTTACTTCTGTTACAGGCTGTGCTTGGAGGAGCAAGCTCATTAAAACTATATTGCTGGTTGACTTTCAGGCAGCTGGTTCGGTCAGATTGCATTTTTGTCAGATTGCAAAACTGAGCGGCAGATTTTTGATGACCTACTTATAGATTAGATAGATAGATAGATAGATATTTATATCCTATATTCCAGACTTGGTTTGGAGTAGAAGTGATGAATTGGTAAGTAAAGTGTGTACTCTGTAATCCATAGGTAACCAGTAATCGTTTTGTTCCAGAGTTTGCTTTGTTACAGAAATACTTGTACAAGACCCTTATACCATAACATCATCAAACTAGTGGTTTTCAGGCTCCATCTGCTGGTGGGGAGGCATAAACCCATGTGACTGGATTAGAGGGACCCAAGGAAAGAAAATTAGCAGGTAAGGTCTAATTTCACCCTATTCCAGTTGCTGACATTAGTGCGATCACATGATTGACATGATCAGGCTCCATTCAAACTAAACATAAATACTACTACCTATTCCAGTTGCTGGCATTAGTGCGATCAGGTGACCCGGGGAACCCTTTCAAATTGAACACCATTGCGGTGTTTCACGCCTAACTGTATCTATTTCACGCCTAACTGTATCTATTGTAACTGTTTGATTACTTTCCCTTTCCATATCTGCAGACTCCATTCAATTCAAGTATGAAACTACTACCTTGTAGATTAAAATACTACTACTAACACAAAGCATATTTAAATTTTTTGCAAATGAGCTGCATGTATTAAAATGACATGGTAATAAGATCTGTCCCCGATGCAGAGAAATGCATAGAGGATTACACAATTAGGCGTAAAGTTCAAAAGTGCCATTATCTCTACACCTTGTCTGAGGTGACGTAAAATTCTTACACGTGTCGAGACAGACGGTTTCAGCGTACATGCTGTGAACTGTTACCGCTGGCATGGACATCTTTGGCATGTATCTTTCAGTGTATATATGAAAGCTCGGCGCTCAAGAAGAAATATCTTTTGCTTCTTATCCTTTAGTGACTTTGCTGCTTGCCAAAGCTAGCCAAAGAAATGGTGAGAAAGAGACCCGAGCATCAGAGAGGAGGTAGAGGCCCTGCAGATGGCACCTATTCCGAACAAGGGCAACACCTTTACCTCCAGTGAACTCACCTCTGCAGCTATTTCCCCCCCACAATTTAGCCCTTTGCCCTGCCGCAATCTTTTGCCACATATATGTCGTGGTAGTCAACAGGTCCTTCTCCAAAGAAAAGCATGCTTGATTGCCAGTTTGTTCCATCTCACTGCCTGTACTGGAATCATGCTCCATCTCTGTCTCTGCCAATAGCCCCCCTCCCCACTCCGTGCACTCATAGCACTTTTACATTTACATTTTATGCGCTGATATACACGCTAAAGTGCGCCTGTGCCATGATGTCATTGTTAAGCGCATAACACATGAGCATCTGAAATCAACCAACATGCTCAGATGAGCACTTGTAGTAGTGCTCCTTTTGTTTGCGCATGCATTGGTTCTCGTTGTTTCACCGAAGTTTTGCATGTGTCTTGTGGTTTATGCCAAGGATCTCCAGGAACAAGCAGGAATGTAGTCTTCACATATGGGTATCGTCGGTACCAACGGAGCCTGTGCGGGAATGCTCCTCAGCGTCCAATTAGAAAGCTTTTGGGAGCATCCCACAGCGCCTGCGTGCTACCTTCCCACCTTTCCCAACTGTCTCTCTCCAGTTCTTCGTTTTCCGCGGAGCCAGTAGGTCGTTTTCCTGTCACCGCAAAAATTATCCCATATTTTTCATTCTTATTTGTGGTAGCATCTGCCTTCCTCGACGTTATACCGGTACCGCCGGTTCTTTCTTTCTTTCGTCAAAAAAAATAAATAAAAATTTTGTAATCTTTTTTTCTGGATTTTCCAGCCTTTTTTCTCTCGGTTGCCACGTGCCATTTTGGGCACTAGGCCCAATTTTTCCTCAACATGGAAAAACCCGCTTCGGGTTTTAAAAAGTGTTCCAAGTGTGGCGGTACCATCTCCGTCACCGACACTCACAAGTGGTGCCTCAAATGTTTAGGACCTGACCACTCCATCTCGGAGTGTGTTGCCTGTGGGATGATGTCGAAGAGGGGTCAGCAAAACCGAGCTGCTAAGCTTAGCACCCTTTTTCCCCCCGATGCAGCATCTGTGGCATTGACGTCTTCCAGGGCTTCGTCTTCCTCCCGTGGATCTCAGTTAACCAAACATAAATCTGGCCGGTCCTCAAAGGGTAGATCTCCTTCCAAGCATCGAGATGCCTTTGGCGTTGCCCTTGAGGGACTTGTACCGGCAAAATTGCCCCGGCGGGAGGCTTCGGCTTCCAAAGCACTGTCTGGGGTTCCAGGATGTTCTCGAGGCCTCAACCTCGGCAGAACTACTGGTGCCATGCTCTGGGGTACCGGCCGCTTCGTCTGGTACCGACACCCAGGCATCGGCAGCGTCAATTGACCAGAGATTCCTGGCTATTGAGCGCAGTCTGGCGGCTCTCCTTGTGGCATCGGTGCCTTCGGGACCGCTTCAGACAGTTCAACCAGTATCGACACCGGTTCCGGCACCGATATCGGTACTGGTACTGGTACAGACAGCATCAATATCAGCGAGTGTGTTACCAACATCGAGTCATGCTATTTCCTCCGGTATCGACAGGCCGGTACCAGACCCCTCCGGTACCGACTTCGATCGGTACCAGTATCGTGCTTCACAAGAGCACCCGGACAGAAGATATTTTGAATCCTCCGATGACTCTGAGCACTCTGACAGCTCTATCGATGCTGGAGTACTTCTCTCTGAGGAGCCGCCTTCTCCCAAACGTAGGATGTCCCCTCCAGAGGATATATCCTTTCAGGATTTCATCAGGGAGGTGGCTAGAGGTCTTTCCATCACAGTGGCTCCTGAAACAGAGCCCAGAGCAAAGGAGCTGGAGATTTTACAATATCCTAAAGCTCCCAAGAAGGCAGTTACTTTGCCTATTCATGAGATCTTGCATGATCTCATGTTAAGAATGTGGGAAACACCTCTTACCACCTCTCCTCATTCCCATAGGCTGGATACCATGTATCGAGTGCCTCCTTGTCCTGGATTTCAGAAAACTCAGTTGCCACACCACTCCATAGTGGTGGGGTCAGCTAGGATTGTCCTGGATTTCAGAAAACTCAGTTGCCACACCACTCCATAGTGGTGGAGTCAGCTATGAGAAGGATTAAAAGTGCAAAAAGACATGCATCTAATCCTCCAGGACGTGAATTTAGAATTCTTGATGCCTTTGGGCGTCAAACTTTCCAGGCCTCTATGCTTTCTGCCAGGATTAGTTCCTACATCTTATACATGGGAATGTTCCTTAAGGAGGTTACAGGAGATCTAGAGCTTATCAGCCCTCTCCTTCCTGATGATAAGAGGCAGGATTATCTTACACTTGTCAAACATGCCCAGGATGTTTCCAAGTTTGTTAATCGTGCAGCTTTTGACTGCTTTGAGTGCATAAGCAGAACCTCTGTCATTGCCATAGGTGCTTGTAGGATTGCCTGGCTCCAGGCATCTGACTTAGAACTCTGGGTACAGGACAAACTGGGGAATATCTCTTGCACAGGCGAAAATCTCTTTGGCAAAAATTGGCACGAGAAAGCTAATGAGCTGGATGCTGATAACACCACTTTGGATAGACTATCCAAGGCTACAGCTGATCCTGCAAGGAGAAAATCCTACAAGAAACCATTCTTCTCTAAAAAGAAGAGGTTTTACCCCTCCTATACCCAGCAGGTGCATTCTGCAAGTCAGTCTGCCCGAAAGGGACAGCAGCCCCCAAAGCAAAGGAAAACAAAGACTGCTAAGCCTCAACCGGCCCAGCAGACTCAGCCTCCACAGGGGCTTTGACTCCCATCTAGAGAACTTGGCCTTCCTGGCCCTGAACGGGCCAGAGCCTTCCACCATCCCAAGAAGGTTGTGTCATTTTGCCCCCAGATGGGGGCAGATAACAGCAGAAGAATGGACTCTTTCCATTGTAAGAGAGGGGTACAAGTTTCATTTCTTCAACATGCCCCCTCCCACAGTGGTAAGACAGTTTAGTTCTCAGACTTCACCCAACACTCAGTTGGGTCAAGAGGTCAGTTTACTTCTTGCCCATGGGGCAATAGAAGACGTATCCATTTCCCAATAGGGTACAGGGTTTTACTCCCCCTATTTCCTTATTCCGAAGAAAACAGGGGGATACAGACCCATTTTAGACCTCAGAGAATTGAACAAATTCCTGTTCAAAGAGAAATTCAAGATGATTTCTCTGGGAACTCTGCTGCCATACCTTCAGAGTCAGGATTGGCTTTGTTCTCTAGATCTCAAGGATGCGTACACTCATGTTCTCATCCATCCAACTCACCGAAGATTCCTTCGTTTTCTTTTTCAAGGAAAGCACTACCAATACAGGGTGCTTCCTTTTGGCCTGACCTCAGCACCAAGGGTGTTTATGAAATGTATGGCTGTGGTAGCAGCATTTCTTTGCACTCTAGGAATATTTGTCTTCCCCTACTTAGACGACTGGCTCATTCGAGCTCCATCAGAGTCAGAGGCCAGAATTTCTCTATCTTGCACAATGCACATCCTTTAGTATTTGGGCCTGGTCATAAACATCCCAAAATCCAGCCTAACTCCCACTCAGTCTCTAGAGTTTATAGGAGCTTTGCTGGATACCAGAAAAGCAAGGGCCTATCTTCCACAGGCCCGCTGCCTTTGCATTGTGCAGTTAGCCTCATCTCACTGCTCGGGAAATGTTACAACTGCTAGGCCACATGGCATCTACCGTGCATGTGGTTCCCTATGCTCGCCTCCATATGAGAGCAGCCCAATGGACTCTATCCACTCAGTGGACTCAGGCATCAGTCTGCCTATCAGACAAAATAGCAAACACAAGTCGCCTTATTTTGTCTCTACAATGGTGGCAGTCAACCTAAAACCTGTTGGTGGGGTCCCCTTTCCAGCAACCCCTACCCCAGGTCACTGTAACAACAGACGCCTCACATGTGGGTTGGGGAGCTCATCTGCAAGATCTCTCTACCCAAGGCACCTGGACTCCACAGGAGACCCACTTACATATCAATCTCCTAGAACTCAGAGCAATCTTCCTTGCTCTTCGAGTATTCCACTCCCAGCTGAGCTACAAGACAGTCCTAATTCAGACAGACAATCAAATAGCTATGTTCTATCTGAACAAGCAGGGAGGAACAGGCTCTCTGTCGCTTTGCAACGAAGCTTTGCGACTATGGGCCCTCGCCAGAGAGCATCAGACTCATCTCCTTGCGGTGTATCTGCCAGGCATTCAAAACTCTTGGGCAGACAGACTCAGATGAGTTCTGCTTCCACACGAATTGTCTCTCCATGCAGACCAGGTAGCAAAATTTTTCAAATTTGGGGAACTCCGGACATAGACCTCTTTGCAAGTCCGTTGAATGCCAAACTTCCCTGATTCTGTTCCAGAATTCTGGCTCAGGGTTCTCAGGCCAAGGATGCTTTCTTCCTCCATTGGGGTCAGGACTTCCTATATGCCTTTCCACCCATTCCCCTAATTCCCAAAACCCTATTCAAGCTTCAGAGAGACAAAGGCCATATGATTCTCATAGCTCCACATTGGCCACGGCAGGCGTGGTACCCTCTGCTCCTTCATCTCTCTCAAGCTCCATCTCTGGAGTTAGGATCTGCTCCAGATCTTCTGTCAGTAGGACAGGATGTTGTGGCATCCCACTCCCCACTCTCTGCATCTCAGGGCCTGGTTGCTGAGAGCCTAGACCTTCATGGTCTTAACCTTTCTCAACAAGTAAAGGATGTCCTTTGTGCTTCCAGGAAACCTTCCACAAGACGCTCTTATGCTTTCAAGTGGAAAAGGTTTTCCATATGGTGTTCGCAAAAGGGTCTTCACCCCCTTGCGATACCTCTGGATTCATTACTGGAGTATCTCCTTCATTTATCTAATGCAGGACTTAGCACTTAAATTAGCTCTTACTGAGTTAGTCTTATTTCAGCTTCTTTAAAGCCTTTAAATGAGCAGCCTATTTCCTCTCATCCTCTCGTAGCAAGATTTATGAGGGGCCTTCTTCTAACTAAGCCTCCCATTAGGCCACCTCCAGGGGCATGGGACCTGAATCTGTTTCTTGGGCAGCTCATGAAGCCGCCTTTTGAACCTTTAGCTACTACCTCCTTGAAATTCCTTTCCTGGAAAGTTATCTTTCTCATTGCAATCACGTCAGCACGTCGCATCAGTGAATTGCAAGCATTAGTTGCTGATCCTCCTTACACGAGGTTCCATCATGATAAGGTAGTCCTTAGGACTCATCCACATTTTATGCCAAAGGTGGTCTCATCTTTTCATTTAAACCAGGTGGTTTACGTGCCTATGTTTTTTCCAAGGCCTCATGCGTCAAATGCAGAAAGGAGTCTTCATACTTTGGACTGTAAAAGAGCACTTGCCTTTTACTTGCAAAGGACACAGCAACATAGAAAGTCCTCCCAACTCTTTGTTGCTTTCAATTCTTCTCCTTTGGGACTTCCAGTCTCCAAGAGAACATTGTCCAACTGGATTGCACAGTGTATTTCTTTTACCTATCAGAGTAAGAACCTTTCTCTGGAAGGCCATGTCACAGCTCACAACCTGAGAGCCAGGCAGCCTCAATGGCTCATCTATACTCTGTGTCTATTGACGACATCTGTCGAGCAGCTACTTGGGCCTCGGTTCATAACTTCACAGCCCATTACTGCTTGGACAAGGACTCCCGCCGGGATGCCTTTTCTGGTCAGGCTGTTCTACAACACCTGTTCCATACTTAATCAACTCCTACCCACCATTCCCGGTAGGATGCCAGAGATCCATGGGGGGAAGTGGAGCCCTTTCACAAGGGCACACAACTTTCGGGCTCTCTCCCTGGTATCTGTAGCTATGGAGTCCCCATATCTGAAGACTACTTTCCTGCTTGTTCCTGGAGATAGCATAGTTACTCACCTGTAACAGATGATCTCCGGGAACAGAGGGAATTTAGTCTTCACAACCCACCCACTTCCCCTAGGAGTTGTATCTCTCTTTTCTTTTCTTTCCCTCTCTCTCTTTTTGTCTCAGCTTTAAAACTCAACTGGAGAGAGGCAGTTGGGAAAGGCGGGAAGGCAGCACGCAGGCGCTGTGGGATGTTCCCAAAAGCTTTCTAATTGGACGCTGGGGAGCGTTCCCGCACAGGCTCCGTCGGTACCGACGATACCCATATGTGAAGATTACATTCCTGCTGTTCCCGGAGATCACCTGTTACAGGTGAGTAACTATGCTTTTTAGCACTATCTAATTTGCATATATGCCCCTTTCTGCATGCCAGTGCTGAAGTCGCGTGCTATCAACTCGCTATCTAAACGCGCACACAGCTAATAGTGCACAATTCCAGTTCATACTGCTAGACCAGTCCAAACAAGCGGGTTATGTTCCCCTGCCTGCAGATGTTGGAGACAGAGAAAAAAACACTCCAGAGCTGTGATTGGTTGGGCTCTGGGTGACATAGGAGTGCCCCAGAGGACCTAGTCAGTATTTTCTCTGACTCCAGCAGATGAAGGTGTTAAACAATCTTGTCTCTTACCTGGATGCACTCAGAGCACACAAGAGGCGTTTCTCTGAGTTTTCCAGGTCCCCTCTCTTATAGCTGTATTGCTTTTAAACTATGTTAGTGACAATACAGCAGGGTCTGAGCTCCTGATCCTTAGATCAGTGGAGCTCCCCATTATAATCAGCTCCTATCCTCTGCCACAGAGCCTGTGTAGCTGGGGGTGGATCAATCTATCAAATGTTTTGCCATCCAGTCACAGTTATAATTTTTACAGCATCTTTAGAGCATTTCCCTGGAAGCCTCTGCTTCTCTGCAGTGTAGTGAGTACCTGCTTGGGTTCCCTTGCAGCAATTTTCTTACTTCCGGTTTTTTAATGGTATGGGGATCATCGGGTCTGTACTCCTCTCCTCTTCCCCAGCAATTTTGCCGCATTTTTGAGGTTTTTAGAGCTTAGGAAACTTTTATTTTGCAGTTTTTCTGTGCCGGCAGCCATTTTGAATCGGGAGAAATTTCTCCAGTGGTTTTTTTGGCGGGAACAGCTCTGGGCAGCCATTTCAAAGCATGCTGTGAAGGCACAGGGAGTTTCAAAATCCCTTTTCTTTGAGGAGTCTTTTCCCTAAGCCTACATTGATTTTTGTTAAAAAAAAAAAAAAAAAAGGTTTAAGCCTCTGCAATGCCTGTTTCTCTGCACAGGTGCATTGTATGTAATAAGAAGCAGAAGGAGTTAATAGATCGCTTGTGTTCCACCTGTATGCTGCATCCAGGAGAATCTTCTTCCTCCATACCCACTGCGCTGCCAGCTGGGGACATCAGCGCCTTAACGCCTCCCTCCTTAGAGCCCCTGCAGCCGGGTCTATCTGCAGAAAGGACTCTGTTCCCATTTTGCTTCCACAGCCGCTGGAAGCCACAGCAGCTTCGGCTGACAGTGAGTTCCTGACGTTCTTCCGCCAGGCATGGCACCTGTGGCGTTCAGAGTCTTTTGGAATACCTCCAGCACCCGCCCCGGTAGCAGACAAAGATATGGCGGAGTCTTACAAGCAGTCCCATAAGACCTCAGACCTTAAAGCAGTATGTCCTCCCAGGAACGTTGCAGGTGGCTTGCGGGACACTACGGATATCCAAGAAGACTTAAAATCTTCGGAGGTGAGCCCTGATTCATCGGAGAAAGAAGATGGGGAATATTCTCCATCTGATTCTTCCCTGACAGTTCAAGAGGACTCTCAAGATATCAGACTTTTTCGGAAAGAGGAGTTGCCGGCCCGATTCACACAGGTGATAGAGTCGCTACGCCTCGCCGACACGCCTGATCCACAGAGTTCCCAAGCTCTGTTGCAGCTGGATCCTATTTTGCAAGGTATTCATAAACCTTCCAAAGCCTTTTCCTTTCCAGCGGAATTGCAGCAAATGGTATCTCGGGAATGGGACTCTCCAGATTTTTCTTTCCGCACCTCACGCTGTATTGGTCAGTTGTATCCTTGGTCTCCCACTGAACTCGACCGTTGGCTGACATACCTAAAAGTGGATGCTTTGGTGACTGTTGTCACTAAGCATACAACTATTCCGGTTGAGGGCGGAGCGGCACTCCAAGACCAACAGGATCGTAAGGTCGAGAGCCTACTTAAGACAGCTTTTTCATCCTCCACTCTTTCCCTACAAGCTACGGTTTGTGGAGGTTTGGCGGCTCGAGCCTCCCTCCGATGGATTCAGCAGCTTACAGATGAACCAGAGTTGGCGCCTCTCGAATCAGTCGCTGCATTCCTGGCACATGCCTTTTATGATCTTCTACGACTGTCAGCTCGTTCTGTGGCAGCAGTGGCTAGAAGATGGCTATGGTTGTGTCAATGGGCAGCGGATGTTGCCTCTAAGACCCGTCTGTATAAGTTGCCTTTTAAAGGGAGACTCCTTTTTGGCGAGGATCTTGATAAATTGGTGAAAGATCTGGGAGAGGTGAAGCCACAACGTTTACCTGAGGACAGACCAAAGACATCCTCTGGTCGTAGATCTCGATCCCAGGGTTTTCGGCGATTTCCTAAATCTCAGGATTCACAAAGATACCGCGCCTTTAAGCCAAGTGCTTCTTCCACTTCTGCCCATCGCTTTGGACAGAGAGCTCAGTCCTTTTGAGGAGCCTGCAAAGGAACGGACTCGTAACGGAAGTTCCCTGGAGCCTCCCGTTCTTCCTGCTGACGGGACGGTCCACCCACTTGAGATCCTTCCGCCTGTAGGCGGATGGTTGACCCTTTTTTCTCAACAGTGGGCACACAACTTCAGATCGATGGGTCCTCGATATAGTTTCTCACGGCTATTCTCTCGAATGTTGCCGACCCATTCACAATGCCTTCCTGGTCTCTCCAGGACACTCGGTGGAAAAACGAGTGGCCATTCAAACTACCATTCAGAGGCTTCTCTCCTTAAAAGCCATTTGTCCCGTCTCTCCGTTAGAAAGAGTGCTAGGCCGTTATTCTATCTATTTCGTGGTGCCCAAGAAAGATGGCTCTTTTCATCCAATTTTGGACCTCAAAGGCGTAAATTGCAGCCTTCGAGTACCTCACTTCTGGATGGAGACCCTACGGTCAGTACGCCGGGGAGAGTTTCTAGCATCCTTGGATCTCGCGGAAGCATATTTTCATATTCCCATTCGAGAAGATCACCAGTGTTTCCTACGTTTTTCAGTCCTCGGCCAACATTTTTAGTTTCGGGCAATGCCCTTTGGCCTAGAATTGGCACCTCAAACCTTAAAGGTGATGGTGGTTGTAGCGGCAGCCTTACGCAAGCAGGGAATCAGAGTATACCTGTACTTGGACAATTGGCTCATTCGCATGGACTCCCTTCCAGAAGTTCGCAAAACTGTTTCCACAGTAGTTGCCTTCCTACAGCAGCTCGGTTGGGTGTTCAACTGCACCAAATGTTGCCTCCATCCGTCTCAACAGATTGAATTTCTCGGAGCACGCTTTGATACCTGTCAAGGGCATGTATTCCTGACTCAAACACGTTTTCTAAAGGTGGCTTCTCAGCTCTGAAGTTTTTTGGCCCAAAGAGCCCCCCGGACATGGGATTACCTCCAAGTCCTAGGATCCATGGCCGCCACCATCGAGCTCATGCCTTGGGCAAAGGCTCACATGCACTGTCTACAGGTCGCTCTACTTTCCAGATGGTCCCCAGTGACAGAAGACTATCAGACCCGTCTCCCGTTACAGCTGCAGGTCTGCCGCAGTCTACAGTGGTGGCTTGCATCTCACAATCTCCTCAAGGGAGTACCGTTGGAAAACCCACGCTGGATCTTGCAGACAACCGACGCCAATCTGTCCGGATGGGGAGCGCACTGTCGTACTCACTCAGTGCAAGGAACTTGGACAACGTATGAGGCGCGATGGAGATCAACAGGCTCGAAGTGAGAGCAGCTTGATTCACCTTACTGAAGTTTCAGTGGTTCCTACAGGGTCAAGCAGTTCGGATCTTATGCAACAATGCCACTGCAGTGTCCTACCTCAACCGCCAGGGCAGCATCAAGTACACAGGGGTATCGAAGGAGATGTCCCTTCTCTTCCCTTTGGCAGAAAGGAACCTTCAAGCTCTCTCAGCACAGCATATAGCAGGGACCAGCAACGTGAAGGCGGATGTTCTTAGCCGACACACTCTCGATCCCGGCGAATGGGAACTGGCCCCACAAGCATTCCAGACGATAGTTCAGAACTGGGGGCAGCCAAAATTAGATCTCATGGCATCAGCCACGAATGCGAAAGTTCCGTTCTTCTTCAGTCACTGGAGGGAACACAAATCTCAAGGCATAGATGCCTTGGCGCAGCCATGACCTAAACACCAGTTGCTCTATGTATTCCCACCTTGGCCAGTGATCGGAAGAGTCCTGCAATGGATCAGGGAACACCAGGGTCCAGTAATTTTAGTGGCCCCAGATTGGCCCTGAAGACCATGGTATGCCGATCTCATAAGACTGTCTCGAATTCCTCCTCTGCGACTACTAACTCCCTTTGGACTTCTTAGGCAAAGACCTATCTCGATGAAAGATCCAACTCCCTACTTGCTTACGGCTTGGCTCTTGAACGCTGTAGATTAGCCCTTAAGGGTTACTCTTCCAAGGTGGTATCGACTCTCCTCATGCTCGCCGTTGTCTACGTCGTTAGCATATGCTAGGGTGTGGCGAGTGTTTGAGTCCTGGTGTACTCAACATCATCTTTCTCCTTGGAGTACAGAAATTCCAGACATTCTTGCCTTTCTTCAGGAGGGCCTCAACAAAGATTTAGCTCTTGGCACTCTACGGGTACAGATTTCAGCGCTGACGTGTTATAGAGGACCGATGTGTCGTGTTTTCTTAAAGGAGTCCAGCTTCTACACCCTCCAGTCCATCCACTTGTCCCTTCTTGGGACCTTGTTTTCGTACTACGGGCCTTGATGTCGCTGCCCTTCGAGCCTCTAAAGGAAGTTTCCTTAATAGATTTGATACTTAAGACAGTTTTCTTAGTGGCAATAACTTTGGCTCGTCGCATTTTGGAACTACAGGCCCTCTCTTGCAGGGATCCGTACTTGTCATTCTCCGCAGAGGGAGTGTCCCTTCGCCCTGTTCCCTCATTCTTGCCTAAGGTGTTTACTCATTTTCATGTCAATCAGCCTCTTTTGTTGCCTGCCTTTTCAAAGGAATAATGTTCCGGACGTTCCAAGAATCTCCGGGCGGTTGATCTCAAAAGGATTCTCCTTCCCTATATCAAAGTCACCAATTCTTTTCGCAAGACCGACCATCTTTTTGTGCTTTTTGCTGAACCGCGCTGAGGTATGGCAGCTTCAAAATCTACTATTGCCAGATGGATACATTGTACCATCGAATCAACCTATATTCTGCAAGGCAAGCCAGTGCCTGCCGGTCTTTGTACACATTCATCTCGAGCTGAAGCCACGTCTTTGGCCAAGCGATCACACGTAGTCCCTCTTGATATTTGTCAAGCGGCAACCTGGTCTTCCTTGTCTACTTTTGTCCAGCATTATCGTCTGGACGTTCAGGCACATGAGGACAGTCGTTTTGGGGCTAGTGTGCTGTCAGCGGCGCTCTCTGCCCACCCTGGGGTTCATTAGCTTGGGTGCTTCCCTCTTGTCTGGACTGGTCTAGCAGTATGAACTGTAAGGAGAAATTTCACTTACCGTTAATTTCCTTTCCTGGAATACTGCTAGACCAGTCCAGAACCCACCACATTGTCAGTGTCACGACTGCTGGTGCACCCAGAGCCCAACCAATCACAGCTCTGGAGTGTTTTTTTCTCTGTCTCCAACATCTGCCCGCTTGTCTGGACAGGTCTAGCAGTATTCCAGGAAAGGAAATTAATGGTAAATGAAATTTCTCCTTTCAGCTCCGGCTTTCTACATAGACCTTAAAGTCAACCCAGAGAGGCTGATTCAGGCCTGGGTTTGTCTCATTGCATATGCAAATTTGTAGTCATATTTTCCTTTGAAATACAAAAAACAATTTGATGCAAGCATTGGAGCAGAAATCAGGACTGCTTCAGCCTCTTTGGGTTGATCTGGGGGAGGCGGAAACTCTATCTTTGTTTTGTTTTTAAAATAAAAACTATCCGAATTAGAGAGAGGCTAAGCAGGGCCTTTGTTATTTAACCATGATTTCCATTGATCAATGTCTGTTAATATTTAAAATTTAAATTATTTTCCATAGGTATTACCAAAGCCTTGCATAAGAGTAAATGTGCAAGTAGATTTTCATCCAACCTCTAATCCAGATTCTGCCCCAGATCACTGGTGAATGTGTTAAGAATGTTGTCTTTTCCATATTCATTCATTTGTGCCAGTTGTAGATAAATTTTCTGTCCAGCTGCTGCCCGCTTCTCTTGGACATGCTAGGTTTTGTCAGTTAGGAAGCTCTGTGCTCTTTTCATTAGCAATTCCCTGTGAAATTAAATTTGTATTTAATTAAAGTGTAATTCTTAATGAAGAGCAGACATTTTCCATTACTGTGCACCTGATTCATAGGATTTTATTCCACACCATTTCTCAAGCCATTTTAAAACCATCATAGTTGTTTTAAAGAAACACACTGCTATGTACATTACTTTAAGGAGGACATTTTCTAAAGCTGTTTACCCGAGTAAATGACCAATTTATCTACGTATTTTTAGCCACATTAGGAGGCACATTTCTGGGGTCATATTTAGGTCAGGGAGGAAGAAAATGTGCATAGATTACAGATTACAAAAAAAAATAACGTACACAGATTTCAAAATGCAAAAAGTACTGACAGAAAAAGCAGGCACAAATGTCAGCGATTCATTTAAATACATCTGTGGCATAAATGCACAGGAGGAGAACCTCTTTCAATTGAAAGAAAGCTCTGCAACGAGGCAGCAGAGGATGAAGGTGAAAGAGGATAGATTCAGGAGTTAAATGCAGAAATATTTCTTTACGGAAAGAGTGCTAGATGCATGGAATAGTCTTCCATTGGAGGTGGTAGAGATGGCGACTGTATCTGAATTCAAGAAAGCATGGGACAAACTCAGATCTCTAAAGTTAAAAAAGGGACTGTAGTAGTTGGTATGGAAGGGCAGACTGGATAGGCCGTATGGACTTTATTTGCTGTCATGTTTCTATGTTACTTTGTACTCTGTGACAGTGTGCAAAGTGCAAGTACTCGCTAAGACCATTGGTAAAAAGTACTTGCAGATTTTTTAGAAATGTGAGCAGTATGACTGCTGCCATCTAAAAAGTGTCTGTGAACCATCTTGCACCAAATAAAAATTCAGTGTTAAGTTCTGAGCTGCCTACCAGAAGTCCTAGCCTCTATGAGTGACCTTGTTTAGAAATATAACACAAATGACATTACTGCATGTGTCTGTACTGTGCTGGATGTGATGTCACAAATTGCCTTTGCACAGATTGCCTGAGCCATCTGATCACAGTATGCATGATCACACGAACTAGGTACAGTTTCCTATTAAGTTACAGAGCATCTTCTCATAATTGCAATTCAGGGGACAGTGGAATGGAATTACCGACTGAAGGATTTGATTAGTAATCAAAACTGCCCATCAAGTTGTAACTAGAAGGAAAAAAATATTACCTGGTGAAGGTTCTGGGTGAAATCAGGGGGGCTGTAGTGGGTTTTTTACTCTGGAGGTTCTGTGTCCTCCTCCTTGCATTCACGGGGGGGGACAGTTGTGGAAAAGTAGTCCCGTTTTAGATTTAAAATAAAAAAACTGTCCTGGAGAGCAGGAAAACTCTGGCGGGAACGCTGGAGTTTTAAAAATGTACGTAAAACTGGCTGGGCTTAAGGGGGTGGTGGGAAAGTGCAGCCGCCGGTAACCTAGGGTTGCCAACTGGCTCCAGATGCGCTCGACAGGCTTGATCCAGTCCTGGGTTTACCCCACTGCATGCAGGGATATGTAGTCTTGTTTTTTTTCTTAAGAAGTGCAATGGAGAAATCAGAACTACATGTCCCTGCATGCAATGGGGTAAACGCAGGTAACCAAAACAAAATAAAGGTAAGGGGAGCTTCTCTCCAGCAACATTCAGGTGATAGCAGCAGTATAGAAGGCCTCTCCCTTCTTTTCTTGTTTTTATTCTTGGGCTTTTGAAAATACCTTAGGTGCGGCCCGCGATGCATGGCTGGCTGGCTGCTGCCGCTGCTACCGTGGCAGCGGCAGAATCGAGTGTCCTGCGGCCGCCCCTCTGCCTGGCAGAGCCCTCCCTGCCTCTCTCCCTCCCTGCATCAGTCCCTATGGCGCGGCTTTCAGAGCCATGAAGGGAGAATTTCCCTTTCACAACTCTGTTAAGCCTGCCAGGGCTGATGGGATTTCAAATCAGCCCCGGCGGGCTTAACAGAGGTGCGAGGGAGAAGCTCTCTCTTCGAGGCTCTGAAAGCCGTGCCGAAGGGACTGATGCAGGGAGGGAGGGCTCTGTCGGGCAGTCCACGGGACACTCGATTCTGCCACTGCCATGGCGGCAGCAGCCAGCCAGCTTTTTTTTTTATTTTAAACTTTCCCTGGGCTGATGGGGGGAGGGGGTTAGGACTGGTAATGGGCTGTGGATGGATGAGGGGGAGCTAAGACTGAAAATGGGGTGATGGGGGTTAGGACTGGTAATGGGCTATGGGGGCTAGGACTGGAAATGGGATGATAGGGGGTTAAACGAGGTGGGATGATGGGGTTAGGACTGGTAATGGGCTGTGGGCTGATGGAGGGGGCATTAGGACTGGTAATGGGCTATGGGGGGAGCTAAGACTGAAAATGGGGTGATGGGGGTTATGACTGGAAGTGGGCTGATGGGGGGGACTAGGACTGGAAATGGGCTGATGGGGGGGTTAGGACTTAAGGTGGGCTGATGGGGTTAGGACTGGTAATGGGCTGTGGGCTGTTGGGGGGGGGTTAGGACTGGTAATGGGCTACGGGGGCTAGGACTGGAAATGGGATGATAGGGGGGTTAGACTTGAGGTGGGATGATGGGGTTAGGACTGGTAATGGGCTGTGGGCTGATGGAGGGGGAATTAGGACTGGTAATGGGCTATGGGGGGAGCTAAGACTGAAAATGGGGTGATGGGGGTTAGGACTGGAAGTGGGCTGATGGGGGGGACTAGGACTGGAAATGGGCTGATGGGGGGTTAGGACTTAAGGTGGGCTGATGGGGTTAGGACTGGTAATGGGCTGTGGGCTGTTGGGGGGGGGTTAGGACTGGTAATGGGCTATGGGGGGGGCTAAGACCGAAAATAGGGTGATGGGGGCTTAGGACTGGAAGTGGGCTGATGGGGGGCTTAGGACTGGTAATGGGCTATGTGGGGGCTAGGACTGGTTATGGGTTTTGGGGGGTTGCTAGGACTGGAAATGGCCTGAGTAGAAGGGGGGGCTTGAACTGCAAATAGCTGATGTGGACGGGGGCTTGGAATGGAAATGGGCTGAGTGGAAGGGGAGGCTTGAATTGCAAATAGCTGATGTGGGCGGGGGCTTGGAATGGAAATGGACTGAGTGGAAGGGGGGCTTGAACTGCAAATAGCTGATGGGGAGGGGGGCTTGGAATGGAAATGGGCTGTGAGGGGAGGGAGCTAGGACAGGAAATGGGCTGTTGGAGGGGCTAGGATAGGACTGGAAATGGGCTGTTGGGGGGTGCTAAGATTGGAAATGGGCTGTGGTGGGGGCTTAGATTGAAATGGATTCATGGAGGGGCTAGAACTGGAAGTAGGCTCATGGGAGGCTTGGATTGGAAATGGGCTGAGTGGAGGGGAGCTAGGATTTGACATGGGCTGATGGTGGGGCTAGGAAAGGACTAGAAATGGGCTGATGGGGGGCTGGGATTGGAAATGAGCTGATGGAGGGATCGGAGAGCCTGGTTCAACGGCGAAACTCACCCGTATTAAAAAAAAAGTGCTACCGAGTGCAGATGGAATGCAGGGGAGGCTGGCATGTTGAGAGGTGAATGAGGAGCTCTTGCTGCTGAGTGCAGATGGAATGCAGGGGAGGCTGGCATGTTGAGAGTGAATGAGAAGCTCTTGCTGCTGAGTGCAGATGGAATGCAGGGGAGGCTGGCATGTTGGGAGGTGAATGAGGAGCTCTTGCTGCTGAGTGCAGATGGAATGCAGGTGAGGCTGGCATGTTGAGAGGTGAATGAGGAGCTCTTGCTGCTGAGTGCAGATGGAATGCAGGGGAGGCTGGCATGTTGGGAGGTGAATGAGGAGCTCTTGCTGCTGAGTGCAGATGGAATGCAGGGGAGGCTGGCATGTTGAGAGGTGAATGAGGAGCTCTTGCTGCTGAGTGCAGATGGAATGCAGGGGAGGCTGGCATGTTGAGAGTGAATGAGGAGCTCTTGCTGCTGAGTGCAGATGGAATGCAGGGGAGGCTGGCATGTTGGGAGGTGAATGAGGAGCTAATGCTGCTGAGTGCAGATGGAATGCAGGGGAGGCTGGCATGTTGGGAGGTGAATGAGGAACTCTTGCTGCTGTTCTGGCCCTGAGATTTGGCTGCCTGAGGGTGATTTCCGGTCCCTGGATGGCTGCGGCCTTTACCATGAGGAGGTGGCCCGAGCGGGAAGCTGATCCATCCGGCGGAGATGTGAGACATCCGGTGGGTGAGTCTGAAGAGAACACAAGGTAAACTCCCCTTCTGGGCACTATGAGTCAGCACTATATTCTTATTATGTTGACTTTTTTATTGACTTTTTTCCATTGTAAAAAACGTTCCGATGATGCGGCCCGCGGGTTACTTTACAAGTCCTCATTTGGCCCTCAAAGCAATTTGAGTTTGAGACCCCTGCCTTAGGTGATGAAATTATCAGCTGACATAGTTAATTTTCTTACATGAGCATATATTTATCACTTATATCCAGTTTCTACAGTCCGGTTTCATTTATAGATCTACTGCTCTCGCTCCCAATTCCTATGTCTAGTATAGATCCAGAATCACTGTCCCTGAGTCCATTAAGTCCAGATTCCCATATACTGGGTGAACCATAGTGGCATAGGTTAGTGTATCAGAAGCTGATTCATCTAATTCTCTGATCGTATCCAATTTGGTTTTCAAGCCTGGCCTAGCTAGCCCTTTTCCACAGGTGAACCCCAACCTAATGCTCCTCCCATGCCTCTAGGTTAAAAGGAGTTCCTAGACCAAAATAAATGGGCTTGCAAGCTCCTCCGAGATCCTGTGAACTGGTTACAAATTGAGCTCAATACAGGTTTCTAAATATACAAAGGGGCCCCTTTAATTAGAAAGTGTCACACTTCAGAAGTTTACAGATTATATTCATTTCACACAAATTTTGTTTCAAGTTACACCCTTATTTGTAAATGTTAAAGTTACAAATAAGATACTTGTTACTATACGTAACTTGGACATTTTTATAAAATAAACATTGTAACATCATAAGACCTGAGTCAATCCGTTTTAGTTTACATATTCTTCTTCACTTGGAATACCATTTATAAAAAGATGGGAATTCCCTGAAGACATAGAGTATACTGCAGCTCATTCCTTAGAGCAGGGCCAACTTAAGGTAACCAACTTGTGACCCACCACCTAGGAGAAACAAAGAGTTGGAGTGCTCCAGGCAGGGTGGTGACAAAGTAATGAACAATAACAACTGCTTGAATGGAAGTGTGTGTGTGTGAGAGAGAGACAAAGAATTGAGAGTGGGGGAAGGGTTGACAAATTAAGGAGTCCAACAAATAAACAAAGCTGGATACTCTGTTTTCTTGCCATCCGCTTGCCTGCAGATGCGTTTTATCAACAAACAAGTTGACATTTCCAGCACTTATCGATTCACATTTTTGATGATTATGCTACATAGTGAACAAATCAAAATCTATAAAGCTGGAGATCTGCAGCTGCCACTACCATAAAAATTATCAACTGGCTGCAGAGTGGGTTAGAAAGGCAGAAGGGAACTGCCTTCATTTATCATGGTCTTTGCACAGCCAGGGACAAAGAGACACAATTAAAGGGAGCTCAAATGCAATCGTTGCCATTGATGTGTAAAGTAAAACTCATTCATTGATGGACAGTGGTCTGGGCCTGGGGGAGGTGGTGATATTTGTTTACTGGGCTTTGCGTTTGTCCAAGACACAGATGAAAGCCAGAGAAGTTGAATAAATTGCTTATTTGTGCCTTTATTAGCCATTCTATGATGATTAAAAAAAAAGATACTTGTCCCCTTCCCACACCGTGCAATACTTCTAACACACAGAAAACATAAACAAATGCTGAAACAGTCAAATGGGCATCAGCGTTTAGTTTTCTGTTGTAAGGAAATAAGAATTAGCATCATGTCATGCTATGCAGTTTCTAGAAGAGTGATTTTTTATTTATTTATTTAGTTATTTGGGGTTTTTTTTTTACTAGAGAACCCCATAAACATTATGAAACCGATCTTAACATTCAATTGCTCACACATGGCATTATGCACATTCTTTGGGGTATCTTGAAGATGGAGACTTGTTTGGTTCTTCACCCTAGTTTCTACACCTTAGGTAAACTGGGGTGAGAAGCGCTGCAGAAGTAGAGTCTCATTCATCACAAAACTACTAGCTGGAATCATTGTATGTATACTAGATTCTTGAAGGAGCTGCAGTCTGTGTTCTGCAAGGAGACCTGGTGCATGGCTTCCAGCCCTAGGACCATAGGTGCAGGGAAGGACCATAGGTGCATAGGAAGAATGGGAGAGGGTGGTAGCGGTCTATTAAAAAGGGGTTATTGCAAATGAAGGCTTATGACACCAACTGCAAGTCACCAACTGCAGTGTGAAATCAACTAAGAGCAACCAAACACACCCTCTACAGACGTAACAGCTGTGCCACAGACCTTTGTTGTGTTTGAATGGTGGCAAAAGTGCAGTGATTGATTGCAAATTACTGTTTGCTCTCCTGCTTTTCTCTATGCTGATATTAACGTCTTTCTCTACCCCATTTTATACTTATACAAAATAAATCAATACAAGAAGAAACAAAAGAAAACTCCCACAAAGCCATCCACTAACATATAACACACACGAACTGTAGAACAAACTCTCCTCTTTTTTTTCTTCTCTGTGCTACCTCCTTTCAAGCCCCCACCAATACTTTCTGGAGGCAGGTGCTTTTGTAGGCTCTTTGACAAATCTGCCAGGTCTTTCTTCCATGCAGTAAGTCTAGAGCACCTGGTATTCCAAGGTGGTCACCTATCGGAATACTAACCAGGCCTGACCAGGCTTAGATTCTGAGATCAGATGAGATCAGGCGCACTCGGTGATATGACTGTGCTATGTGTAGGTTAGTGTTTGAATTTGTCGGCTACCAAAACTGTTTCTGAGTGCTTTATTTTAAAAAGGCACATGGGTACCTAGGTTGCCTTTTATAAAATACAATCTCCCTGACACACTAAGAGCCAACAAGGACCTCCAATCATTCAGAAAAAAGCTCAAAACTCACTTATTCCAAGAATATTATAATCTGTCAGAAAAAAACATAAATCAAATTGTATTCAAGAATAAATCATAACATGATGGATTCCAACAACTCCATCATCATATGACACACCAAGCCCAACAGAGTATGTTAAAATGTAAACCCATTAGACATGTGACATTCCCATTGTACGTCAATGTAAATATTATGTATATAGTTAACTGAACATACCCGGTTCTCTGTGTAAATAGTTTTGAGTTTTGATTTCTTATGCTACCTTTGTTATGTACATAGTTATATATTGTTATATGTAACTGCTGTCCTTGCAGAATTAAATGTTAAAATGTAAACCGCTGTTGATCACTGGAAGGAGCGGTATAAAAATGGATTCAAATAACTAAATAAATAAACACTTTTTCCTTATTGTTCCTACAATTTAGTCCTCCACCAAGGAAGGGTTGTCATCCTCCTCCTGCAGCTTGGAGACTGGGCATGTCAAAATCGTGACATCACTGGATATAGCCTGCTGGTCTCTCCCATCAGCCCCCAGTGTGTCCAGTCTCCATGCAGCAGGAGGACTTAGTGAGCCTAGGTGCTGGGCTCACTTGAGGAACAGATAAGGAGCACTATAGTTGTGGTTTAGGCTTCTGCCCTTTAAATTACTCTGATTCAGTTTTGATTTGGATTCTATTTAATTACTTTAATTAGTGATCTTAATTTAGAGTTTTTTTGTTTTCCCCGTTAAATTGATGGCCTGTAGCTTTAAAAAAAAAAAAAAAAGAGAAGCTCCTGCCTAGCCTTCTTTCTTTTGAACTGCTTCTTGCATTCCTTGCTGCTCCGTTTGTGATCTCTCCCCTTGGACTGTACAGGGGAGAGCTCTGCGGGCTATACCGGCACTCCCATCCTTTCTGTCTGGGTGCGAGCGACGGCAAGTGTGGGGTCTGATGGCGATTCGGGCTGATACAGCCGTGCGAGCAGCCCTTGCTACAGCAGCAGCTCCCGGCAGCGCCGGGCAGCAGCGCGGCTTGAGGGCTCCGCTGTGCGAGAAGTGAGCAGCGGGAGGCTGATCGGAGAAGCCACTGGTAAGGCCTGCGGGCGCTTCAATGTGGTTGGGCTGTTTGGCGCCAAATTCTGACTGACGTGAATCGCCGCCATTTTAGGCCTCCTTTTGGTGCCGCGTGGCAGAAACTGCAGCGGATCGCATTGGGGAGGGAAACTTAGAGAGAACAGTTTCTTTTTCTTTGTGTTTTCAGTTTTACTTTTATTTACTTTTGTGCAATTTCGGTTGACTTCATTTTAGCGGGGGCTAGTCTAGTTCTTTAGTTTAAAAAAAAAAAAATCAGATGTCAGAAGGCATCGACGCCCTGATACAACATTGGCCGATGGCAGGTCTTCTCTATGTCTTTCCCCCGTGGGCGCTCATAGGGTGAGTGGTACAGCGCATCGAAGCTCATCGGGGAAAGTATTGTTGGTGGCTCCGGACTGACCACGGCGCCCATGGTACACTGATCTCATTCAACTGCTTGACGGGATTCCCTGGAGGTTGCCGGTGTCAGAGAATCTGTTGCTGCAGGGTCCGCTTCGAATGCCTCAGGTGGATTGGTTCTCGCTTACAGTATGGCCATTGAAAGGGCAAGGTTGAGGAAGAAAGGTTACTCAGCTGCAGTCATTGCCACTTTGCTTAGAGCAAGGAAAAAGTCCACGTCTCTGGCATATGTCCGCAAATGGCGTAGTTCTGAGGACTGGTGCTCGCGGAGGCAAGTATGCACAGCTACAGTATCCGTTCCCTTGGTGTTAAGTTTTCTGCAAGATGGGTTTGATAACTGGCTGGCGGCCAGTTCCTTGAGAGTTCAGTTAGCAGCCCTATCATGCTATCAGGGCAAAGTTCAGAGGGTGGCTTTAGGGGCACATGCGGATGTATTGCGTTTTCTTAAAGCAATATCTAGGTTGCGGCCTTCGCGTAGGATTGCGGTCCTGCCGTGGGATCTCAACTTGGTGTTAGGAGCATTGGCTAAGGAGCCATTTGAGCCCTTACACCAGGCATCGGTTAAGGATTTAACCTTGAAGACAGTGTTTTTGGTAGCCATTTGTTCAGCGGGGCGCATTTCAGAGTTACAGGCGCTATCATGTCGAGAGCCAATTTATGTCCTTTTCCAGAGAAAAGGTGGTGTTGCGACCGGTTCCATCGTTTTTACCAAAAGTAGTGTCTCCGTTTCACTTAAACCAGATGGTCTCTCTTCCCACTTTGAGCTCAGCGGAGGGGAACGTTTCAGACCGTAGTCTACGTCGATTGGATATACAAAGGGTTCTGCGACAGTATTTAAAGGTCTCTGAAACTTTTTGCAAATCGGACCGTTTAGTCGTGTTGTTCGGAGGTCCCCGCAATGGGGAGGCAGCAGCGAAAGCCGCCATTTCCAGATGGATTAAGGAGGCAATTGCATCAGCATATCTGTTGCAAAGTCGTCCAGTACAGGCTGGCTTGAGAGCTCACTCTACTAGAGTGCAAGCGGCGTCCTGGGCGGAACACAGTTTGGTTCCACCGGTGGAAATATGTAGAGCGGCCACCTGGTCTTCTCTTAATACTTTCAGTAAGCACTACTGCCTGGATGTCCTGGCAGCAAATGATGCCTGTTTCGGGGCGGCAGTGTAGCGCTCCGGCTGGAAAGGTCCCTCACAATGATTACTGCTCTGATACATCCCAGTGGTTGAGAACTAAACTGTAGGAATGATAAGGAAATAGAAATTACACTTACCTGGTAATTGTCGTTCATTGAGTGAGTACAGTTTAGTCCTCATTCCCACCCGGGGATGGTTTGGTTTACAGTAGCGATTCCGTTAGACTACAGGTAAGTGGAGCCGCTAATTGGGTCTTCATTGACTCTATGCTTCCGCTCTCTCTCTCTCTTTCTCTTTGTTTCTATCTAGCCTTTCTCTCTTGTCCTTGTTAGGCATAGAAGAGGGTAGGTTCCCTCCCTTCGGGAGCGGGCGTTTAGTGGTTAAATACATAAGGTTATACCTTCAGTTGAGTTAAAAGTTGATTTTGATATGATAGCTACTTATTTGTTGCTCCTTTGAGTCTGCTTTGTCAGTAGTTCACTGGGGGCTGATGGGAGAGACCAGCAGGCTGTATCCAATGATGTCACGATTTTGACATGCCCAGTCTCCAAGCTGCAGGAGGAGGATGACAACCCAGTGGTGGAGGACTAAACTGTTGTACTCGCTCAAGGAACGACAATTACCAGGTAAGTGTAATTTCTATTTAGGTGCCGTGTTATAAAATTCCCCTTTAAGTCTATTGTCAAGTCATATTTTCAAGGAGAAATCAACCAAAAAGTTGCCTAAATTCTAGGGACGTTCATTCATTTGAAAACAAAATTAAAAACATGATGAAAAAGTCCAACTTTGTTTTCAAATGAAAGGAATTAAAGATGATGACAGGATGTTTTTATTTTGTTTTATTCGCCATTCAGATCTATGGAGAAATAGAAGCGCTAAATGTTTACTTTTCAACCCAGACTGCCTGGAGCTCAATGGCCTGAGGGAAACAGGAACAGGACCAGTACCTTCAAAGCAGATTTCAAAGCCACCAAACCCAACTAGTCTCAAAGTGAAACCGCCACAGGCTCCATTTTGCATTCAGCCACTTGTGTGAAAACTATCAGAGAATGACCTCATGAGTCGAGAAGTCCCTTGCTTCTTAGAACTGGGAAAGAGAGAAAAAGTTTAAAACCAGAACTTCAGAGAATGGGCGCTGTCTGTTACTGTCAGTTCACTCATGGGTCAATGTAATGAGCTGTGTATTACAAAGGTCTTTCTGAGCTTTAGTGGGCAGCGCAGCATCCTAAACATGTACTGGATAAAAACGTATACTCCTGATACAGTAAACTAATGGCATGCTGATTACTATAGCGTTAAAAAATGTGCACTTACGGAAAAAAACAGTGCACACTAGAGCATAAGAACAAAAGAGATGCCATACTGGGTCAGACCAAGGGTCCTTCAAGCCCAGTATCTTGTTTCTAACAACAGCCAATTCAGGTCACAAGTACCAGTCAAGTTTCCAAAAAAGTACACGGATTCCACATTGCTTATCCCAGGATAAGCAGTGAATTTCCCTGGTCCTCTTTAATAATGATTTATGAGTTTTCTTCCAGGAACTTGTCCAAATCTTTTTTTAAACTCAACAAAACAGTTTGTTATGGTCATTTTGTTGTATGTAAACCGCGCTGACAATAGTGCGGTATATAAGAAATTGTAATAAATAAATAAATAAATAAACTACACTAACAGCTTTTACTGCATCCTCCAGTAACGAATTCCAGAGTTTGATTACACATTGAGTGAAAAAAATATTTTTTCCGATTAGTCTTAACCCTGGGAGTACCGATGGAGTCAAAAGTGACCCCATTGCAAGTTTCACAACGCGTATCTCGGAAACTAGTTGTTCAAGAATGCAATCTTTTTATGACTTCACATGTCAATATTCTCTTTATATTGCGCCATGAGAGGAATAATTTTCATCCGCTAGGTGACGCTAGTGATGAATTGCAGCAGAGTACCAGTGGGGTCATTTTTGACCCCAGTTGCTTACGTCCGGTTTGGATTGTGATACAATTTGCAGTTTTGTGAATTTTTTGATCTGACAAAGGTATTTATCATTAATTATGTATCATTTATTTTTTGTACTCTTATTTTATGAAAATTATACATTTTCTGTAATTGATATCATAAGTTCTCTCATTATTTCCGATGAAAACTAAAGGCTTTCAGCTCGTTCATCACGATTATTGTACACCTATAGTAAAACTGCTTTGCGTTTTATTCAACTTTATCTTTGTTTATTTATTTTAGGTTATTGTTTATGATGTCAAAACGAAAGTATTCAGCTGCCCAAGTAAGAGAAATATTGCAACGAGATGCTGACAGTAACTGCTCTGAGTCGTCTGATGATGCAGCATATTCAGCAAGCGAAGAAGCATATCAGCCAAGTTCGGGCGATAAATCTGATGATGACAGTCATGATTCAGATGGCGACAGCAGCTGGTCGCCAAGTGAATGTGAGACTGATGTTGAGCCGGTAACATCGCCTGCAGCAAAGAGTCAAGTTACAGGTCGAGGCTGTGCTGGACGGGGAAGAAGGCAGGAGTCCTCAGTGTCAGTAACATCTGTGAGGAATCTTAGTTATGGTCGTAGAGGAGCTAAGAGGTCATCAAGTATAAGCACAAATGTTGCCATTGAAGCCTATGTATCTAAGGATGTCACATCATGGAATAGGAAACCTATAAAGCAAGCTGCTGGAAGATACGCCAGAGCTAACGTCATGCCCGTACAACAAGGTCCTACAAGGTATGCTGTACGAAATGTTGATGGCCCTCTCGCAGCATTCCACTTGTTCATGAGGAAGAACTTATTGAATGAAATCATGATGTGGACGAGCAAACAAGGAAGACACATTTATGACAACACCTGGAAAGATTTGACAGATGGAGAATTTCAATATTTTCTTGGACTTCTGATCCTCTCAGGCATGTACAAGTCACGAAATGAATCCATAGTTCAGTTGTGGAACCTTGAAGATGGTCGTTCTGTTTTTGGCAAAAATATGGCCCTTAACCATTTTCAGCAAATTTCTTGTGCTCTCAGATTTGATGATGCAACCAACAGACATGAACAACGAGGCGTGGATAAGCTTGCTCCAATCAGACACGTTTTTGATACCTGGGAAGCAACTCTAAGTGACACCTATGTTCCTGGTGAAAATGTTACCGTGGATGAGCAACTGCTTACATTTCATGGCTGTGTTCCATTCAGACAATATATTCCCAGCAAACCTGGGAAATATGACATAAAGCTATGGGTGTTGTGTGACAGTGCAATGTCATATGTTCTGCGTCTTCAAGTATATACAGGAAGGGAACTCGGGCAAAACAGGGAACAGAATCAGGGTGAAAGGGTTGTGCTGCAACTCACTGAAGGATTGACGCGATCTGGCAGAAATGTTACTGTTGACAATTTCTTCTGCAGTTTATCCCGGTCACGGAAATTGCTAGAAAAACAAATGACACTTTTGGGGACAATTCAAAAGAACAGAAAAGAATTACCTCCAGAATTTGTAATAGCAAAGGGCCGAGAGATATTCACTTCACTGTTTGCCTTTCGTGATGACGCCACTCTGGTTTCCTATTGCCCAAAGAAAGGAAAAGTGGTTGTTGTTCTGAGCAGTTTGCATGATCAAGAAGAAGTAGATAACACACGTCCAGACAAAAAACCACGCATGATCTTGGACTATAATTCTAGTAAAGGTGAAGTAGATACGGCAGATCAAATGTTGCGCACGTATACCACAAAACGAATGACAAGACGCTGGCCAGTGACAATCTTCTACAACATGTTGGACATCAGTGCTTTGAATGCCTTCATTGTTTTGGATGTCACTAAATCCAGAATGGCAGTCCAAGTCAAAGCACAGATGTCGTCTATTCCTCTTGGAATTAGGAAAGCAGCTGCTTCAGAGTAATTGCAGTGAGACTTCTTCCAGCATTGAAGAAGCCACTGATGCTGTTTGCAATGTCGGGATCCCAAAGAAAAGGGCAAGGTGTCACTGCTGTTCCAGAGAAAAAGACAAGAAAAGCAACATAGATTGCACTTCCTGCAAGCGCAATGTTTGCAAAGAACATTCAGAAATTGTCTGTGTCTCATGCAAATGACTGTATTACTTTACTGTGTTCATCAAGTGCATGCAAAAACTGCTTTCATGGCAACTCTTCTTCATGTAATTTTATGATAAAGCATTAAATTTCAAAACATTTAACCTTCATATAATAAATAATTAATTCAGAATAATATTTTGTCTGTTTAGTTTAAAATTTTCATGGTTAACAATTAAGATTCGTCGTGGGGTCATTTATGACCCCAACAGTATTCAGTGTGTGCAAAAAAATCTCAGTAATTCCAGGGTTAATAGGCTACATTGTAGCTTCAATGCATGTCTCCTAGTCTTTCTACTTTTTGAAGGAGTAAACAACTGATCTATGTTTACATGTTCTACTCCATTCATTATTTTATAGTCCTCTATCTTATCTCCCCTCAGCCATCTTTTTCCCAAGTTGAAGAGCCCTAACCTTTTAAGCCTTCCTCATAAGGGTATCCTTCCACCCCCTTTACCATTTTGGTGGCTCTTCTCTGTACCTTTTCTAATTCTGCTATATCCTATTTCAGACATAGCGACCAGAATCGCACTCAGTATTTAAGAGGTGGTCGCACCATGGAACGATACAGAGGCATTATAATATCCTTGGTTTTATTCTCCATTCTGTTCCTTATGATACCTAGCATTCTATTTGCTTTCTTGGCTGCTGCTGCACACACTGGGCAGAGGGTTCCAACATATTATCCACGATGAAGCCTAAATCCTTTTCCTGGGTGGTGGTTCCTAATGTAGAATCTTCCAATGTGTAACCATAGTTTGGGTTCTTCTTCCCTAAATATATATAACTTTACACTTGTCCACATTAAATTTATGTGCCATTTGGATGTCTAGTCTTCCAATTTATCAAGGTCCTCTTGAAATTTTTCACAATCATCTTGTGTTTTAATAACTTTGAATAGTTTTGTGTCATCAGCAAATTTGATTACCTCACTTGTTATACCCATTTCCAAGTCATTTATGAATATGTTAAAAAGCAGCAGGCACAGCACAGATCCCTGGGGTACTTCATTATTCACCTTTTTCCACTGGGAAAATTGTTCATTTAGCCCTACTGTCTGCTTCCTATTTTTTAACCAGTTCCTGATCCAGAATACTACACTATGTCCTAACCCATGACTTTTTAATTTCACCAAGAGTCTCTCATGAGGGACCTTGTCAAAGACTTTCTGAAATTTCAGATATACTATATCAACCAGCTCACCTTTATCTACCTGTTTGTTCACACTTTCAAAAAAATGTAAGAGATTAGTGAGACAAGACTTTCCTTGACTAAATCCATGTTGGTTTTCTGCCATTAAACCGTGACTATCTTCATGTTCAGTAATTTTATTCTTTATAATGGTTTCTACCATTTTGCCCAGTACTGACGACAGTCTGTAGTTTCCCGGATCACCCCTAGAACCCTATTTAAAAATTGGCTTTACATTGGCCACTCTCCAATCTTCAGGTACTTCAGATGATATCCAGAATACTAGTTCACAGATTACTGAAAGTAGGTTTGCAATCTCATATTTCAGCTCTTTGAGCACCCTGGGATATATGCCATCTGGTTCAGGTGATTTTCTGCTGAAATAATATTTAAAGGTGAAGTTTCATATATCTTCTTTAGTACAAACTGAAGGAAAGGATTCATTCTGTCTCTCCTCTATGGTCTTGTCCTCTAGTAATACCCCTTTTATCCACCTATCATCTAGTGGTCCAACTCATTCTTTTAGATGTGTTTTGCTACGAATGCACTTGAAAACGTTTTCATTAAGCACTTTTGCTTCCACAGCAAGCTTCTTTTCAAATTCTCTCTTTGCCTGCCTTATCAATGCCTTGCATTTAACTTGCCAGTGCTAATTTTGTTTCCTGTTTTTGTCATTTTGCTGTTTTTTTTTCATTTTCTAAAGGATTCTGCCTTAATTGTAACAGCCTCTCTGACTTCACTTTTAAGTTATGCTGGTTGTCATTTGGCCTTCCTTCACCTTTTATAAAGCATGGAATATATCTGGTCTGAGTTTCCAAGCTAATATTTTTAAATAATGCCCAGGCCTGATATAAATTATTAACCTTTGCAGTTCCTTTTAGTTTTTTCTTAACCATTTTCCTCATTTTATTGTAGTCTCCTTTTTGAAAGTTAAATGTTAGCACAGTAGATTTTCCTATTATCTTCCTTCCATTTATTAAATCAAATGTGATCATGTTGTGATAACTGTTGCCAAGCAGCCAAACACCATTACCACTCACACTAAATCCTGTGTGCCACTAAGCAGTAGGTCTAAAATAGCTCCCCCTTGTGTCAGTTCCTGAACCAGCTGCTCCATGAAGCAATCATTTATTTCATCTAGAAACTTTATCTACCTATCATGGTCTGATGTAAAATTGACCCAGTCAATACTGGGATAATTGAAATCTCCCCTTCTCAGCATTGGACATAAGAGACGTTTTCCTTTCAGCTTGCTGCAGATCAGCCAGGAGTGGCAGAGGGAAGTGGGTGGCAGAGGCTGGGGAAAGCATGGGCCTGGTAGAGGACTACACTGGGAAGAGTAGGGAAGGGTAGGTCCCCTTTTGGGCGATTGGTGGGAAACCTGGAATTCACTCCTGGAGTGGGGGGGATCATTTTGATAAAAAGGGGACTATTGTAGTTGATACGGAAAGGCAGACTAGATAGGTCATGTGGTCTTTTTCTGTCATGTTTGTATGTTTCTGTGATATGTGGAAGGCTAGGGTTGTCGGTATGTCGGAGAATTACTGGAGTTGGGGGGTCTGGGGTACCCCACGTTCGATCAAGTGAAGGAGAAGTGGGGGTTACCGAATAAATACCTCATGGTATACCTGCAGAGTCGCCACTACGTGGGCTGCTGGTTCAAGGCTGATATTGATCATGGGAGGCTTTACTTCCCTGGACAAAAGCTTCCTGCAGACATTCACCAAACAGAATAGGCTCTCCTACTGGTGTCGGCTGGGGAGGGAGCAGAAGCAAGAGACGCGGGGAGGGGGCCACTGGCAGAGATGTGGACTGTGGAGTTGGGAGAACTTGTGGATGAGCCTGCCCTACAGAAATGTTTTAGAGATTTGTTTGCTGTAACACCCAATGTCGCCCTGTAGAAAATGCAATATAAAATTCTGCCCAGAGTTTATATCACCAGGGACAGGGGGGTGCGGTTGAAACTGTGAGAGAGCCCAAAGTGTTTTGGGTGCAGGGCCCATAGAGGGATGATAGTACACACATTTCTGGAATGTGAGCGCTTGTGCTCAGACTGGCAGATGGTTTTGATACATGTGCAGAGAGTGGTGGGAACCTGGGTGGAGTGGACATATGCTGCCCTTTTTCTGGGGGATGACACGCAAAAGGGGGAGGTGGGTGCCATGAAGCAGAAAT
Source organism: Ichthyophis bannanicus (assembly GCA_033557465.1). Taxonomy (NCBI): domain Eukaryota; kingdom Metazoa; phylum Chordata; class Amphibia; order Gymnophiona; family Ichthyophiidae; genus Ichthyophis; species Ichthyophis bannanicus. The sequence continues at coordinate 242,588,448 of CM066042.1, read as the reverse complement.
ATATGCAGATGGCCTTGATGGCTGCCTGCAAAACAATCCTAGCTCACTGGATAGAAGCACAGGCCCCAGAAGGAATGCACAACAGAATGCGTGAGCTGGCGGAGAGGGAGCGGATGGAAAGGATGCTAGAGGCCTCCAATGCTCGACAGTGGTACTGGGAGTTGTGGGACATCTTTGCTGCTGGTGTGTAATTGCAGAATGCTTGTGTGTGAACAGGGGTAGTGTGTGCAGGGGGGGGGGGAGACTGGGTCAGGAGGAGGAAGGGAGTAGACAGGGGGAGTATTTGGGGGGGGGGGGAAATGGGATCCACAGAATGCTGCAGGTATCCATGCTGGTTCTTTCTTGTATTCACTAAGTTTGCTGGCCAACTTCAGAGGCATTATTTGGTTCCTTGTTTGTTGCCATGTTGTAGTGTGTAAGCTTCTGCGGTTCTATCAATAGAGCTATTTAAAAAAAAAGAGAGAGATGTTTTATTTTCTATCAGTGCATGAGCAGGGACTGGCTTATGGCCTGAGAGGAAGGGAGACAAAAAAAAAGACAGTAATAAATCCCTAGAGCCCCTAGCCTGTCCTCCCCATCCTGAGCCAGGGCACCCTGGCCTGGGCACTCAGCAGTGGGAGGCCCTTGACCAGAGAGCCTCTGGTACTGTGCCACCCTGCCCTGCATAGACCATTAATACCTACCTAGTCCTAGAGAGACATGCAGCGGTAGGATCTTTGTCTCACTGCCTTCTTCAAAAACGGTTGCACCAGATCCACAGTCATACATCAGGATGGAACACTAGATGTTGGTCTTTCAAATAAGGGAAGCTATCACTTATTTAATAGACTGACTCCTCAGGGTATGTCGGGAGTGGGGGGCGGGCGAAGGAGGAATAAAATCTAGCTGCAGGCTGAGGTAGATAAAAGAGAAGTAGAGAGAAAACACCTATTTTGAGGCTATTTTATAAGATTACCCTCTACGTGATTTACATAAAAAATGTATGTAAGAATGACTAAGTGTAAATGTAATGTGAGAAACTGGAGTAGGAGCTAGGGGGTGAAGTTCCCAACCAAAAAGATGTTCTGGTGCCCCTGACAGGACTGCTGCAGAGTTCCTCCAGCAGCTCCATGTTCACCGTCTGTAAGCCTTTGCTTCAAATTCACTTCATGCAACAGAAACTATCTGATTCTAGGTGGCTCTATGCGGGACTGGCCCGTCCACTAGGTGGACTAAGCAGCTACCTAGGGTAGCAGACCTTGGTGGGTAGCACGGCACAGTGCCTGCAGCAGGCCATGTGCTTTGGCATACATGGCCTGCCAGCTCTGACCCCCTCCAATAGGAAGCTGCATCGGAGGAGGTCAGAAGTGGCATGTCATATATGCCAAAGCTCACGGTCAGCTATGGGCTTTTAAATTGCCGAGCCGCGACTTCCGGTGGCATGGTGGGCTGAGGAAGACGTCTCTTTCTTGGCTCCGAGGCCTGCCCTCCCCCCTGATCTAAAATTTTAGCCTGCTAACCTGATACCTTGCACGGGTTGACTTGGGGGAGGTAGCTGAGTTTGTGGTGTGCAGTTTGGAGCCTGTGTGTGCAGCGGTGGAGTGTATGGCGACGAAAGTCAGCAAGCGTGATAAGCCCCGGGGAGCTGAAACCAAGATGGCTGAGAGTGACACGGCTGGCCAGTCTATGGCGGCGCAGTCTACCCTGATCGAGGAAGTGTCTAAGGCGGTGGTTCTCGCCCTGGAAGATCGTTTGGGAGGTTTGGCGACACAAATGGCAGCGGTGGCACAGGCTGTTACCGACTTTAATGGCCGGGTGGAGCAGGCGGAACGGCGCATTAGCGCAGTAGAGGACGAGCAGACATGTGCCGCGACCCGCATCAAAAAACTGGAGGAGGCCCTGGCTAAGCAGGCAGACAAGCTGGAAGACCTTGAAAACCGGAGCCGCAGGAACAACTTACGGTTTATAGGCATTGTGGAGTTGGTGCAGGAGAAAGATTTGCGCCGGTACCTCGAGCGGTGGATTCCGGAGCACTTGCCGCTGGAAGAGGCGTTGGGGCCCATTACTCTGGAGAGGGCCCATAGATTGGGGCCCTTTCGGGCTGGTGACAACAGACCCCGTGCCGTTATTGCCCGGTTTCTTAATGCGGCTCAGAAAGACGGGGTTTTGAGAGCGGCTCGTTTGGCGCGAAGGAACCGGGAGACTGCCTGTACAGTTTTAATTTTCCAGGATTACTCGGCTGCAGTCTCGCAACGTCGACGGGCCTACAAAGAGGTCTGCAGCAGGCTGGTGGAGAAGGGCCTGAGATTCACCCTGGCCTACCCTGCCTGTTTGAGAGTGGACTGTGAAGGCAGGCACCGTCTTTTCGCGACGCCGGAGGAGGCCATGGACTATTGCAGCCGGCACGGATGAATCTATGTGCTGGGGGACATAGTGTGTTTTCACTCTTGGAGGGAGCGTTGCGGTAACCACTATGGCTGAACATGTACAAGAGCCTTTTATGTCTCCTGGTTTGAGTCCTGAGCAGTCTCCAGCGGGCTATCGTTCCGTGGACTCTGGAGGCGTTGGTGGAGAGCTCACCTTTACAGTTTAACGCTGACTGTTTATAGTTTAAAGTTGACAGTTTAAAGATTAAAGTTTCATGTCTGGTTCAGGTCTTGGGGGCATGGTTTACTTTTACAGTCAACATTTATGAAGGGGCAATGTTTCTGTATGATTTGTTTCTGTCTCTGACTTGTGGTTTCCTTGCCCTATTGCCTCAGTCCCTGATATCTGGGAGGGTGGGGTGCTGCCATAGGTGTGGTGTCTGGCTAGGCCAGTTTGGACATGTGGGGGGTATGGGGAGTGAGCGGACTGTTAGTGGCAACCATTAGTACTTGCCCTTACTCTGCTAGTTCCTTATCGGGCTGGGGGTGCGCTGTTCTCTTATTTTACCATGGATGGGTGGTTCTGGGGTAATGTTTGATTGGATCGGGGGGGGTCACTTCCCGGGTTCTGCGGTGGAAATTGTTGGGATTAGAAACTGCTGCGGGGGGGGGGGAGGGCCTTGCATGCCCTGGAAGTGTTGGTGGGACCTCGAGAGTTAGGCCGGAGGTTGGCTGGTGGCGGTTGGTGCGAGGGGGGGGGGAGTACTGGGAGGGAGGGTTGCGGGGGGTAGGGGAGGGTTGGGGGGGGGGGAACGACAGTTAGTATGGGTATCAGGACCGGGAGGGGGTGTGACTTTGGTTTGGTGGGGGGGTCTGCTTAAGTGGGAGTATGGGAGTGTTTCTGGACGTGTGTTGGTGTGCGGGGTCGCTACGGAGAGGGGGGAACCCTAGGCTGGGGGGGTTCTCACGCACATCATGGGATTGCTGTTGCTGTAAGGGACACTATCTGTGGGATGTATAATGGGCAATGGTACAAAAATTGCAACCTGGAATGTCTGTGGCTTGGGTTCCCCGATAAAATGATATAAAGTGTTGCAACAGTTGCAACGAAAGCAGATTGGGATTATAATGTTGCAAGAAACGCACCAATCAGGGGAAGAACATGAGAAATTGTGCAAAGGACGTATTGCTAAGGTTTATGGGGCTCCTGCTGTTGGGAAAAAAAGGGGAGTGGCTATATTAATCGCTAAGCAGGTGGGTTGGGTGGAGGAGAGGGTGGAAGTGGACTTGGAGGGCCGGTATGTTTTTGTCTGGGGGCTGCTAGATGGTGTGAAAGTTGTTCTGTGCTCGGTGTACGCGCCCAATGTGTATGAAGCCCGTTTTTTTCAGGCCATTACTCGCTTGCTGGTAGCCACTAGTGGTTATCAGGTAATTCTGGGGGGAGATCTCAATGTTGCCATGGATGAGGGTATGGACAGATCGGGGCAGGCGGGGTAGAAGAGAGACCAGAGAAGTGTGCGGAGGCTTTGGGGGCTTTGTGAGGCAAATAATTTGATGGATGTTTGGAGAGTCTTGCACCCGGGGGACCGGGAGTACACCCACCTCTTTAGAGCCCATGGCACGTGGTCACGTCTGGATTATTTTTTGACTTCCAAATCGCTTTTTCACTGGGTGTTGGCGGTGGAGGTGGGCCCCTTGGTTATCTCGGACCATGCGATGGTTGTTTTGGAGCTTGGCAAGTGGGATTGCGGGCAAACACGGATTTGGCGATACCCGTTGGAACTTCGGGGTGACGCCCATTTCGAGCAACACCTTTGGGACCGGTGGGGTGAATATGTGACTTCCAATGATCTCCCTGAGATCAACCCGGTTCTTTTTTGGGAGGCCGGGAAGGCGGTGCTTCGGGGGGAGTTCATTAGTTACCATAGTATGAAACAAAAGCGGATGAATCAGCGAATTATTACTTTGGAGCGGGAGTTGACCCTGGCGCACAGGCGGGCGGCCTCCTGTATGTCGGGGGTGAATAAGCGCAAATTGCAGGAAGTGCAACTGGAGCTAGAGATGCTTTTACACCGGCAAGCCCAGAAATCTATGTTGTATTATCAGTATCAACTGTATCAGTATGGAAATAAGGCCGGGAGGCTGTTATCATCCCTGATGCGACCGGTGGGGGGCTCCAGACATATTGGAGTGATTAGGCATTCGGATGGTACCCTTCGGAGGGATGCGGAGGAGATAGAAAGGGTGTTCTCTAATTACTTTCAACAATTGTACCGGGGACAGGAGAATAGGGAGCAGGAGGGTTTGGACTTTTTGGAGGGGTGTACTTTACCTCATGTGAGTGCTGAGCATTTGCAGACCCTGAATCGGCCTATCTCCTTCTGTGAAGTTCGGGCGGGGATTAAGCATTTGAAGAACGGTCGGGCTCCTGGAATAGATGGTCTCCGGGGCGAGTTTTATAAAATCCTGGGGGATGCTATAGTGGCTCCTTTAGCGGAATACTTTGGGGATTTGGTCCGTAGGGGTGGGTTTCCCTATGAGGCAAATAAAGCTTTGGTCACTATCCTGCCGAAGCCAGGGCGCGATCCGCTGCTTCCGGGATCTTATCGGCCCATCTCTGTCCTTAATGTTGATATCAAGCTCTTGGCAAAGATCATGGCGGATAGAGTAGCAGCGTTCTTGCCGGCTTTGATCCACAAAGATCAAGTGGGTTTTGTTGAGGGGGAGGCACGCAGCCTATAGCTTGCAAAGAATTTTGCTTTCAATGTGTGCGGGAAGGGCGGCTCGATTGGAGTCCATGCTTATTAGTTTCGATGCAGAGAAAGCATTCGACAGAGTGGACTGGGGGTTTATGTATCAGGTGCTGGAGAGTCTGGGCTTCTCTGGATTTTTTGTGGACGTGGTGCGGCTTCTCTACTCGGACCCGAGGGGGGCTATCATGGTGAATGGTAATATGTCCTCGGAATTTTGTATACAAAAGGGGACTCGCCAGGGTTGTCCTCTATCTCCACTCCTGTTTGTTTTAATGTTGGAACCTTTGTTGATTCGGATTCGGGAGAGTCCACACTTTCGGGGTGTTCCTGTGGGACGGACGGAATTTCGTGTTGCAGCCTTTGCTGATGACTTGCTAGTGCATTTAGCGGAGCCTCAAGTAGGGCTTAAGCCTTTATTGCAACTTATCCAGGACTATGGAGTGCCGTCGGGGTTTCGCTTGAATTTGGATAAGTTTGAAGCTTTGTGTGTGGGCCCTGGGGGGCAGCAGGGTTGGCAGGGGGCTTTCCCTTTGAAGTGGGCTGCGGGTAAATTTAAATATTTGGGTATCTACTTGCCAGCGGACTTGGGCGATCTATATCAGTTGAATGTGACCAAGCTTCTTACTGACTTGACTTCGAGTGTTGATAAATGGAGAGATTTGCCGTTATCCCTGGGTGGCCGTATCGCCTTATATAAGATGTCGTTGTTCCCTAAGCTTTTATATACGCTTCAGACGCTTCTGTTGTTGTTAAGGCGTGTGGACCTTCGCAAACTGGATAGATTGCTGAATCGGTTTTTATGGAAGGGTAGGAGACCAAGAGTGCGTCTGACGGTGTTGAGGCAGCCCTGGGGGCATGGGGGGATGGGGCTCCCAGATGTTCGGAAATATAATATAGCCTGTCTATTACGACATGTACGTGATTGGCTTTGGGACTTGGGGGATTACACCCCGTTGGAACTGTGGGGGGAATTGGTGCAGCCTCTTCATTTACGGTATCTTTTGCATGCGCGAGTGGTTACCGGGTTGCCCCGGGATCTCCGTCATATTCTTCTAGATCCCCTACGGAAAGCATGGCAACACTTCTGTAAAGGTCGAGGGCTCCCCGTTCATTATTCTCCCTATCTTCCCATCAGGGGTAATGCAGAGTTTTTACCGGGGTTTTCGGGGCTAAATTTTGCTCGGTGGACTCGGTTGGGGATAGTGAACTTGGAACACGTGCTTACGTTGGATGGTAGGCTCGAAGATCTGTCCGTGCTGCGGCAACAGTATTCCTTGGAGGGACAGGATGTTTTTCTTTACGCGCAAATCCGTAGCTATATCCGTAGTATGCCCTTAGAGGCGTTGAGGGGAGCTGTCAGCTCCGCCGTGGAGGAGGCTCTAATGGGCGGGGATCAAGGGGTGCGGGTGGCCGGGTTACATAAAATGTTATGGGAGTTGGAGTCCCCGGTAGCAGTGGGGGAGCTGGCAGTCATGTGGGCTCGGGACTTGGGGGAGGTGGTTGAGGGGACTGATGTGTTATGTGCCTTAGCTGCGATTCCGAAATTAAGTGTAATGGTAGTGCATCGGGACATGCAGTACAAGTTGCTGCGTCGATTATACTTCGCCCCTCTTAGGGCTTGGAAGCTCTCATAGTTGTCCCCGCTGTGGGGATGGTAGGGCGACGTTAGGCCATATGCTCTGGCATTGCTCTAGAGTTCAGGTTTTTTGGGGGCAGGTGATGGCGTATTTGCGGGGCTGTGTGTGAGGGTCGCTAACTTTCCACGCAAGGAATGTGGTTCTTGACATATGGGAAGACTCGTGGGCTGCGGCGGTGGGGCCGGTGGTTTTGCACTGGATACGCTTGGTGCTGGTTACTGCCCGAATGACTGTTTTACAAATGTGGTTGGATGGTAAGGGGCCGGGATATGGTGTTTGGAGGGGGCGACTGCATGCAGTGTTGTTGATGGAAAGAATGCGAGCAGGTGGGCATCCGGGATGCTGGCAGCGTTTTTGGTTGGGCTGGGGACCCCATTTGCAATCTCTGCTGCATGGAACCCGCAGCAGGATCATAGGGGGGCTCTGAGGGAGCCTATGCATCCTGGATTTTGGACCTCTCCTTGTGGTCTGTAGACTATGGTGAGAAGGGTCTGTGTTGAGTGTACAGGGTGGGATGGGCGGGTGGGGGGAAGGAGGGGGGGTTGTAGTTTGTTAGTTTGTTGAAGGGGGGAGTGGGGCAGGTGGGGGAGAAGGAACCACCCCCCGCCTGTCCTTCCTGTCTCCTTATGGGATTCTTATTGTGGAGGGGGGGTAGAGGGGAGGTTGGGGGGCTGGAGTAGAGGGGGAGAGATCTATGAAGTAGTGGTGGGGGGCATGGGAGGGGGGGGGGGTAGAAAGAATAACCACGACAAGACCCGCACAGTACCGGAGAGAGCATAGGGTCCGATACTATACTCCGGCTTCTGTACAATTTTTTGCTCGTTATGATCCTTGTTACGTCGGTTCTGTCCTATTTTCCTGTACAGGGTTGTTTTTTGGTTCATGGATCATTGGGAGGCGGGGACTGAACTTTTCGGTTTATTTGCTGGTAGGTGGGGGTGGTGGTAATGGCCTGTTTTGGTGAATGTTTCATGCGTATATGTGATTGTTGTTTTCCTGCTTGGACTGTTTTATTGTACTATGGGGTTTTTGGAAACTGTTAATAAATACATTTAAACATAAATTGCCGAGCCGCACTCTCCCAAAAACTGAATCGGTGGCAGTAGCAGTTTAAAAGCGGCAGCTTTGTGCCGCTGCTGATTCCATTTTCAGGGGCATAAGGGGGGAGGTGGCTCAACTCGGCAGCAGCAGCAGCAGTTTAAAAGCAGCAGCATTGTGTCGCTGCTGAGATGAGCTGCCCTCTCCGCTCCTGAAGATGGAATCAGTGTCATGGCCGGGAGGGGTGACAGCACGGCCCAGGATTCTGCTGGGGTGGCAAAAACACTTGGGCCGCCCTGGCTCTATTTAACTTATTTTGGACCTTGTACAGGAATTTTTGGAAATGTGGCTAATTTTGGTTTTGCTATGACAAGGGGCGCAAAAACATTTATTAGTTGTGAATTTTTGGTTTCTTATTCTTAATTACTTTACAAATATTTATACAAATATTATTTCATGTTGAAGGAAGAGAGAGTATGCTGTATAGATCGGTGAAACAAGCTCCTACTTTAATTGCCTTTTAAATATATTTTTTAGCAAGTAGAATTTGAAAAATGTGAAAGGGTGTGAAGACTTTTACAAGACTTTGTGTAGGCACTCCAGGGACAGAGTTGCGAGATATGTGCATATGCATTCACACAGACTTACATGAAAAAAAGCTATGCCCGCCTGAGAACAAATGCAACATTTGTGCAGGAGTCTCTGGGAAGGTAATTTTATAAAGGCACCTAGGTGCATATGTTGCCTTTTTATAAAATAGGAAAAAAGAACTTAAACAATTTTTTAAAATAATTTCACTTATTTAAAGAGATGAATCATGAAATTTTTCAAGAGCACCTGTGGAATATATCCATCTATGTGGACTTATATCAGCACCAGTTTAAAAACTTTGTTTTCAAAAAGAGCAAAAATACTTATCTGGACAGTCCAAAGATCTCTAGACTCTAAATAGCATAAGCAGTCTATTATCCAGCAGTCCGTGCCTGAAAATATTGGGTTTTGAAAAAATATTTTGTGCTTCAGGAGAGTGCTAATAGATTGGTTGTTTATGCCTTCAAAAAGGTAAAAACAGAAACAGAGAAAAATGACGACAGAAAAAGACCACATGGTCTATTTGGTCTGTCCTTCCATATCAACAACTACAACAGGTCCCCTTTTTTCCTTTAGAGATCCTCTGTGTTTGTCCCATGCTTTTTTGAATTCAGATACTGTCCTCATCTCTACCACCTCCACTGGGAGACTATTCCACGGATCCACCACTCTTTCTGTAAAGAAATATTTCCACATATCACTCCTGAATCTATCCCTTTTCACTCTCATCCCATGTCCACTCGTAGCAGAACTTGCTTTCAATCGAAAGAGGCTCTCCCCCTGTGCATTTATGCCACAGAGGTATTTAAACATTTCAATCATATCACCTCTATCCTGCCTTTCCTCTAAGGTGTACATATTAAGATCCTTAAGTCTGTCCTCATATGCTTTATAATGAAGACCACTAACCATTTTAGTAGCCATCCTCTATACTGACTCCATCCTGTTTATATCCTTTTGAAGGTGTGGTCTCCAGAATTGCACACTATACTCCAAATGAGGTTGCACCAAAGACTTATACAAAGGCACTATCACCTCCTTTTTTCTGCTAGCCATTCCTCTCCGTATGCACCTAAGCATCCTTCTAGCTTTTGCTGTCACCTTTTCTACCTGTTTAGCTACTTTAAGATCATCAGACACAAGTAGAAAGACTAATGAACATGCAATGAAGCTACAATGTACCACATTTGAGACTAATAGGAGAAAATATTTTTTCACTCAGCGAGCTCTGGAATATGTTACCGGAGGATGTAGTAAAAGCAGTATAGCTGGTTTTAAAAGAGGTTTGGACAAGTTCCTGGAGGAAAAGTCCATAAACAGTTATAAAAGAGGACTGGGGAAATCCACTGCTTACCCCGGGATAAGCAACGTGGAAGCTGTGTACCTTTTTGGGAGCCTTACAGGTACTTGTGACCTGGATTGGCTACTGTTGGAAACAGGATACTGGACTTAATGGACCTTGGTTTGACCCAGTATGGCATTTCCTATCCCCAAGTGATCCATCACCAAACGCTAAGGCTTCATCTTCTTAATCCATCTTCAAAACTGTTGGCGGGGTTGCAGTTGTCCCAGTGCCTTTCAATTAGTGGTGAATATTCAGCTGCTAATCAGATAAGCAAACCGCATAAAGTTATGTTAAGTCAATGACTGTCTTAACTTGATGCATTTTTGTTATCCATTTAGCAGCTGAAATCCCCGCTAACTGGACAGCAAAAGTGTGGGCTGTGAAACCGAATATTCAGCACCGGATGCCAGATAGAATCTAACTGGTGCTAACAGCAACCACTGAGTATCGACCCCATAGAAAAGTGCATATTTTTGCATATTACATAATATTTACTTTATTTGTGTAGCATAAACATAAAACAGTTTTTTGATCTTGCTTGAGTATATGTATAATTTTAGTATGGCAACTTTGGGCATCAGAGAGGATCTAGGCAGGGCCAGCCTGTCCATTGAGCAAGAATGTTTTTGCACAGTGCCCCGCGTTTCAGGGGGCCCCACTCAAAAAACATTCTGCATTTGCCCAGGTAGATTAAAAAACAAAACCAAAAACCTAGCTGCTGCTGCCGCTGCCACCATGGCAGCGGCAGAATCAAGTGTCCCGCGGGGCTCCCCCTGCCCGGCAGAGCCCTCCCTGCAGCATCAGCTCCCCCGGCAGGCTTAACAGAACCATGAGAAAGGGAAACTCTCCCTTCGCGGCTCTGAAAAGCCCACACTGAGGGAGCTGAGGCTGCAGGGAGGGAGGGCTCTGCCGGGCAGGGGGGGCCCCGCAGGACACTTGATAATACCGCTGCACAGCGGCAGCAGCAGCTAGTTTGTTTTTTTTAATCTACCTGGGCTGATGGGGGGAGGGGGGTTAGGACTGGGCAATGGGCTGATGGGGGGAGGGGGGTTAGGACTGGGCAGTGGGCTGATGGGGGGTGGGGTAGGACTGGTAATGGGCTATGGGGGGGTTAGGACTGGAAATGGGGGGTTAGTACTGGAGGTGGGCTGATGGGGGGGTTAAGACTGGTAATGGGCTATGGGGGGTCTAGGACTGGTAATGGGCTCATGGGGGGTTAAGACTGAAAATGGGGTGATGGGGGTTAGGACTGGAAGTGGGCTGATGGGGGGCTTAGGACTGGTAATGGGCTATGGGGGGGCTAGGACTGGTAATGGGCTGGGCGGGGTTTCTAGGACTGGAAATGGGCTGATGGGGGGTTAAGACTGAAAATGGGGTGATGGGGATTAGGACTGGAAGTGGGCTGATGGTGGGCTTAGGACTGGTAATGGGCTATGGGGGGGGCTAGGACCTGTAATGGGCTGGGGGGTTTCTAGGACTGGAAATGGGCTGATTGGAAGGGGGACTTGAACTGCAAATAGCTGATGGAGAGGGGGGCTTGGAACGGAAATGGGCTGTGAGGGGAGGGAGCTAGGACAGGAAATGGGCTGATGGAGGGGCTTGGATAGGACTGGAAATGGATGGGGGAGCTAGGACTGGAAATGGGCTGATGGTGGGCTAGGATAGGATTGGAAATGGGCTGACGGGGGGCTAGGACTGGCAATTTATTTATTTATTTATTATTTATTTATTTAACAGTTTTTATATACCGCACTATTCATCATCAGTGCGGTTTACATTAAACAACATATACCTATCAATATAAAACTGACATAGGTTTACAGATAATAGGGAAAGTAAACTGGGTATGAACAGGGGAGAACTATATGCAATTAAACAGGTAACATCATGGCTTGGTATTTGCAGAGATGCAGCACCTTCCACATTTTTTAAAACCTTTGTTCTGGGTTGTTGCAATGTGGAAGGGAGTTAAGTGAGTCAGGCGGAAGGCAATTCTAAGGTATGTATGGTAGCTTGAAGTGCAAAGTGAATAAATAGTGCTTAATGGCCTTTCTGAATTGAGTGATGTCCCTGATTGATCTGATGCTGGGAGGGAGTTTGTTCCAGCACTTGGAAATGGGCTGATGCGGGGACTAGAAGGGAGCGGATGCTGGGTGGGGCTGGAACTAGAAGGGAGCTGATGTTGGGGGAGGATTAGAATGAGATGAAGCTGGGAGAGTGAAATGGAGAGGGGAAAAATATTTTGTGTGGGAGGGAAGACATAGTAACATATTAAAGACAAATCTACAATTGGCCGGTTATTGGGAGAGTAAGTAGGGTTTGAGGATGGAGGGGTAAAATTTGAGTGGATGAAATAGGAATGAGGAAAGGGCAAAAGGAGAAAGATTAGTATGTTAAAGCAGGTGTAGAGGGAGAATGGAAAACAACTAGAAGAGAGAAGAAAGGACAAATGGACAGCAGACGATGGAGAGTTAGCAGAAGACACAAAGAAGCCAGAAAAAAGTGACTGGAGCAATTGCAACTGAAAAAAAATGCACAAAAGGTAGAAAAATCTCTTTATTTTGAATTTATTAACTGGAATATGTCAGCTCTGGGAAATGTGCATCATTAACGTCTGCGTTTCGGTGAAAAGCGGGATATAAATACAGTTAAATAAAATAAATAAATAAATAAAAACAAGAGGAAATTAATTTATAGTTTTATTTCTACAGTGTTGTACATTCCAAGTTTGGCTTTTGGGGTTCCCAGTTTAATTATTGTCTTCCTGTTTCTAAATTGTGATTCCTTGTTTGGTGATGGTCTATGTTCTGCATGTGTAACTGAGCTGAGGTATTCTGTTTATGTAATTCCTATTTGACATTGCCACTTGTTCTCTTTCCCCAGTAGGTCATGTATTGTTATTCTTTGAAATGTATTGGTTTAATATTTGCAGTGTTGCCTTTTGATAGGTAGGGTTTGGTGTTTTGTGAGTCCTGGTAGTGCTGTTAGGATACGGCGGGTTTGCTATGGGTTCTAAATGACACCAACCTCAAAAAACCTATTATGTTCCCCACACTAATATCCACATAAATAAGAGAAACACAGACAAACAATTTTTGTTGGAACCCACACTTCGTGGTGTGTTGTTCCGTTTTTATCTTATATTTAAACGACGAGGACGTGCCCCCAACAAGGACCGAGGGAACCCAAACCCTCAATACCAACCGGCAAAACTATGAAGCACATAAATGCCATTTATCTTGAATGAAGCCTTAAAAGTCCAGGTCCAAAGACTTAGATAAAGTCACCACGGGTGTCTCTGCAGTATTCTTTCTAGTTCACGCCGACATTCCACAGGCAAACTGCTCAAACAGAACCTCAACGGTTCTTACTGTCAGTGTCCTTCCACAGTTCCCGTAGGTGCAATTCTTCGAACCCGCTCCAACGGGTTCTAAATGGGCAGTGTTTGTAGTAGTTCCTAATATGCCTGGCGGTTAGCACTGGATTATAGTAATGTAGAAATGTTTTAGTCTTTCTTTATCCATACACTCATTAAGAGGCATGTTTACTAAAAGTTAGTGTATGGTAACATTATGCAAATATTTATGCAAATGAGACCCCGCACCGAGTCTCTGCACATGGCCCCGCACCCCCCTTGGGCCGCCCCTGGATCTAGGAATGGAAAGAGAAGGAAGAGGAGATTGGAGGAGGAGATGGAGAGAAGAGAATACTTAGAGATGGAGAGAGAGAGGAGCCAGATACGGGAGGAGAGAATCGAGCTTGGGTAGAGGGAGTGGAGGAAGTCCAGGAGGAAGGATCAAGTATTACCACTGAGCCAGCCCCATGTATGTCCCTTCTGATGTTGACTGGTAGCACTTTCAGTAAAAATAATGATATGTGTGAGAGAATGTATTGTTCACTGATCCAGAAAACCCATCTCTAAGTGAATTACTGTTTTAAAACAATGAATACAAAATGTGAATATAAAAGAGTAACAAAAAAGGTCAATACTTGTACTAATTAATAATCAGATATACATTTAAAACTTTTGAAACTCCATGGTATCCAGCTGGTGTAGTCTGTGATAAGACAGAGTTGTAGGCAGGATAGTGATGGGTAGATAAGGAGTAACTCTTCGAGAGGGGTAGTCACTTTCATCTGTAGTGGCAAAAATAACACAGAAGCTGACGCCACTTTTGGACAAGACTTACTGAGGCACAAGCTTTCAAGAACAAGAGTCCACATCATCAGATGCTTAAGGTACCACATATTTTTTGTCCAACCGGCCCAGCAGACTCAGCCTCCACAGGGGCTTTGACTCCCATCTAGAGAACTTGGCCTTCCTGACCCTGAATGGGCCAGAGCCTTCCACCATCCCAGGAAGGTTGTGTCATTTTGCCCCCAGAGGGGGGCAGATAACAGCAGAAGAATGGATTCTTTCCATTGTAAGAGAGGGGTACAAGCTTCATTTCTTCAACATGTCCCCTCCTACGGTGGTAAGACAGTTCAATTCTCAGGCTTCTCTCAACACTCAGTTGAGTTAAGAGGTCAGTTTACTTCTTGCCCGGGGGCAATAGAAGATGTACCCATTTCCCAGTAGGGTGCAGGGTTTTACTCACCTTATTTCCTTATTCCAAAGAAAACAGGGGGACACAGACCCATTTTAGACCTCAGAGAATTGAACAAATTCCTGTTCAAAGAGAAATTCAAGATGATTTCTCTGGGAACTCTTCTGCCATACCTTCAGAGTCAGGATTGGCTTTGTTCTCTAGTACTCAAAGATGCATACACTCATGTTCTCATCCATCCAACTCACCGAAAGTTCCTTCGCTTCCTGTTTCAAGGAAAGCACTACCAATACAGGGTGCTTCCTTTTGGCCTGGCCTCAGCACCAAGGGTGTTTACGAAATGCATGGCTGTAGTGGCAGCATTTCTTCGCACTCTAGGAATATTCATCTTCCCCTACTTAAACGACTGGCTCATTCGAGCCCCATCAGAGTCAGAGGCCAGAATTTCCCTATCTTGCACAATGCGTATCCTTCAGTATTTGGGCCTGGTCATAAACATCCCCAAATCCAGCCTAACTCCCACTCAATCTCTAGAGTTTATAGGAGCTTTGCTGGACACCAAAAAAGCAAGGGCCTATCTTCCACAGGCCCGCTGCCTTCGCATTGTGCAGTTAGCCTCCCAGGCAGTGTTTAAAAGCTCATCTCACTGCTCGGGAAATGTTACAACTACTAGGCCACATGGCATCTACCGGGCACGTGGTTCCCTAAGCTTGCCTCAATATGAGAGCAGCCCAATGGACTCTATCCACTCAGTGGACTCAGGCATCAGGCTGCCTATCAGATAAAATAGCAAACTCAAATCGCCTTATTTTGTCTCTACAATGGTGGCAGTCAACCCAAAACCTGTTGGTGGGGTCCCCTTTCCAGCAACCCCTATCCCAGGTCACTCTAAAAACAGACGCCTCACAGGTGGGTTGGGGAGCTCATCTGCAAGATCTCTTTACCCAAGGCACCTGGACTCCACAGGAGACCCACATACATATCAGTCTCCTAGAACTCAGAGCAATCTTTCTTGCTCTTCGAGTGTTCCATACCCAGCTCAGCTACAAGACAGTCCTGATTCAGACGGACAATCAAGTAGCTATGTTCTATCTGAACAAGCAGGGAGGAACAGGCTCTCTGTCGCTTTGCAATGAAGCTTTGCGACTATGGGCCCTCGCCAGAGAGCATCAGATTCATCTACTTGCGGTATCTCCAGGAACAAGCAGGAATGAGTCTTCACATATGGGTACGTCGGTACCGACGGAGTCTGCGCGGGAACGCTTCCCAGCATCCAATCAGAAAGCCTTTGGAAGCATCCAACCACGCCTGCGTGCTGCCTTCCCGCCTTCCCAACTGTCTCTCCTCAGTTTTCGTTTTTCCGCGGAGCCGGCAGGACGTCCTCCTGTCACCGCAGAAAATTCTTCTTTTATTTTTTAGTTTTCTTGTGGTCGCGGCTGCCTTCCCCGACGCCACCGGTACCGCCGGTGTTTCTTTTTTCTTTTCTTGTAAAACCTTTTCCTTTTTAAGGAATAATTTTCCTCCTTAGTGTCTCACGGTTTCTCAGGCCGGTTAGGCCTCTCCATTTTCCTTCAAGGAACCGCCAGCCACTCTCCCCAAGAAATGTACAAACTGTGGTGGTACAACCTTATTTTTAGACACTCACAATTGGTGTCTAACCTGCTTGGGTCCTGACCATTTTCCTCCGGAGCCCTCTGGCAATAGTATTGTGGGAAGAAGTTTTCAACATCGAGTTCCCCTCGACACGCAGTCCCCATCCAACTTCAGGGCACCGACCATATCTTCTTCTACACAGGATCAGGTAACCCAAAAACAGTCTGTTAAGACTAGCCAGTCCTCGAGCAGCAGTTCTCATGCACAGCATAGAGATGCCTACGGCCTTGCCCTCGAGAATCCATTGGCTTCAAAACCCCGGTGGGAGTCTTCGGCCTCCAAAGCCTGTGTGGGGTTTCAGGTTGTTCCTGAGGTTCACCCCTCACAGAACATACCTGAGCCATGCCCGGTGGTGGCATCCGCTTTGAGCGGTACCGATACCCCGGCATCGGCAATGGTGTTGGATGAAACATTCCTCACCAAGGATCGTCGTCTGGCGTCCTCGGTACCTACGGGGCCGGTGGATACGCTCCAGACCGACCTTCCAGTATCGGTACCGGCACCGATACTAGTACTGACGTCGGTACCCTCCAGACGTGCATCGATAGACTCGCTTCCTTCGATGCCGAGTCTGGAATCGATCTCCAGTCTGGAGGACTGGGTACTGACTCGCCTTGGTACTTACACCAGTCGGTACCGAAGGCTCGGTTCCGATAATTCGGATCCGCAACTCTCGGTTTCTTCGATACTGTTAGAGTTGCCACCAGCTGGCCTTCATCCACCGGTATCGGATACGGTACCGAAGTCGGTACCGATATCCACATTACCATTGCTGTCGGTGCCTTCCATGCTTCTCTCGTCAGGCTCGCTTCCCTCGATACCGAGTTTGGAATCGATCCCTAGCATGGTCGATGTGCTACCGACTGGCGCTGGTCCCGTCATCCCACAGTACCAGCGACCATCCTATACGGATTCCATACTGCACCATCCAGGATCTTCTATTCCTATAAGCTTGGATAGATCCCTCGGTGCTAATGCTAGTTCTTCATCAGATCTAGCCTATCCAAGGGAAGTTCCGTCTGTGGATCCTTCTTTTCAGGTTTTCATCCTAGATATGGCAAAATCCCTTGCCATTTCTATTCCTGGACAAGGTCCTACACAAGGCAATACAGGATCCCTCTATATTCCTGAGAGAGCAAAGGAAAACATCATGCCACCTTTGCATCATTCCTTGCAGGACCTCCTTCTACGAATGTGGGAAGCTCCTTTAAAGGTACCCCCACTTTCCAGAGCAACTGATCTTCTTTATCAGGTGCCCCCTTCTCCAGGATTTCAAAAGACTCAACTTCCTCATCATTCCATTGTTGTAGAATCAGCAATGAGGCGGGTGAAGAGTACTAAAAAGCACTCTTCTTATCCGCCAGGTCGTGAGTCTAAGACTTTAGATGCCTTTGGACGTCAAACTTTCCAGGCATCCATGCTTTCAGCAAGAATTCTCTCATATATTTTTATATGGGTTTATCTCTTGAGGAGGTCACAAAGAAATTACATCTTTTGATTCCTTTTCTTCAAGAGCCCAAGAGTGCAGACTATTCCTCACTGGTTAGTCATGCTCAGAATATCTCTAGGTTTCTTACTCGTGCTTCCCTAGACTCCTTTGACTCTGTTAGCAGGACTTCTGCTATAGCTATAGGAGCACGACGTAAAGCCTGGCGCCAAGCTTCAGACTTGGACAAATGGGCACAAGTTAGACTGGGAAATACTCCTTGCACTGGAGAAAATCTCTTTAACAAGGAGTCTTTATTCCAGATTGCTCAGTTAACAACTGACTGTCCTGTTTCCAGAGGCTGTTCTACGCCTTCTCCTTTCCCAGTTAGTAGGAAAGGTCCTGCCAAAATTTCTTCCCCTAGGGGAAGAAGATTTTATCCATCTTCTACCCATCATACAGATGTTCCCAAACAGGGGAAACATCACCCTGGTCTGAAGAATCCACAACCTCAGCAGGGTCAACAAACCCAG
Source organism: Ichthyophis bannanicus (assembly GCA_033557465.1). Taxonomy (NCBI): domain Eukaryota; kingdom Metazoa; phylum Chordata; class Amphibia; order Gymnophiona; family Ichthyophiidae; genus Ichthyophis; species Ichthyophis bannanicus. The sequence continues at coordinate 242,570,580 of CM066042.1, read as the reverse complement.
CAGTCGCAGGGTTTCAAATAGATCATCATTGCCCCTCTTGGTTGGTGGTTAGAGTAGCAGTCTGCTTCTTTTCATTTGCAGTATCTGCACTAAATTTATTCTAACCTTCCTAGATATCTCTTCATGAGACATCTTTTCTTCAACTTTAAGAGTCTTTATGATGATCATGCCCATACTTAACAGGGTTTTCCTCTTCCTCTTGGAGAAAAGAGAACTAACAACTATTAATAGACAGCTGTTTTCCCTGTACTGGCAGGTATCATCTCACCAGTCAGAGACTTCCTCAATAGTCAGTCTCTTTCAACTCTGTCTTACCTCCCTCTTACTATAACATTTGGTTTGTAAGAGGGACCTTTTTACACTGGTAAGCTCCTATGGTCCTCTACCTGTTCTACCGGGGGATTCTCCCTTCTGGAGTTGTCTCCCCCCTTGTTACCTTAGGGCAGCTCATCAGACAATAGGAAATCCTACCAGGTCTGTTGTTTCTTTTTCCCCATCTAAAAGAGGGAGAGGAAAAAGAAATGTTCTCTGCTGCCCTGGTACGTTGCTGCAGATACAGCAATTCCTAGTGGTTAAGCCACTGGTTCTGTTTACCACACAACCAGGGATTCTCCTCCAGTAGCAATCCTTCTAGCCTCAGTGCTAGGTCCCAAACAGGTTATCAACCTCGTTTGGGAAACCCTCTTATCACAGCCTGGTTGGTTAACTTCTATTCTTCGCCCCCTTGTCCTTGGCAGAATAGTTGGTTACCTGCTGGCTTCCCACAGCCACTTTTTCTTCTAACCTACCTGCAGCATGCTCTCTGCAACTCTACAGAGTAGATTTGCACTATGGGCCCTTGCTAGGGAGCATTAGTATCTTGCCTAGCAGATAACCCCACATGGTTAATAGGGTTCCCCCAGTCATGTTTCCATGACTGGTAGGTATTTCCTACCCTTACCATCTCATCTTAAATCTCTTTTGAGACATGAGTCTCAGGCCTTTCATTACGTGAAAACCTAAAGAAGGGCCAATTCCCTGGCTTGGCCCATATCTCCTTTGGTCTTCTCGTCAGAGATCATTTTCTTCACTGGCAGTTAGAGAACGCCCAATACCCCTCTTGCCCTCATAGGCAAGTCACTAGGGTATCTTCCTCCAGTGGCGCCCTCTATCCATTCTCCATATGGCAATTCTGGAGAAATCTGGTCTTCCTGCCTACAAACTGAAGTTATCCTCTGCCTTTTTTACGTAGGCCATCCTGGTTATTCAAAAGCTCACATTCTAAAAAGAATCCAGACTTCTTCTTGTCAGGGAGACCTCTCCTCTGACTCTGCCAATCATAACCAGGAAAAGAGAATTCTCTGTATATCTATTCAAGCAGGTATTAACCTTCTTGCTGTTAGATGAATCTTCCTCCTAGGGGAGATCAGCTTCTATAGACCTCTCTCCTTCCACATACCTGGAGATATGTGTCTATAGGTCTACATATTCATATATATCTATACACATATAGATATATATGTATAGATATATATATTCATCTATATCTGTCTGTGTGTCTTCTGCCCATACATATCTCCTATAGATATATGCATATATACCCTATATGTGTATGTATTCAATATATATATTGTGATGCAGTGGGCAATATAGAGCCTATGGAAATTCAGGAAAGTGAAGAGCTTACCTCAGATTCAGCTGTAGGAAAAGACACAAGGCACAGAGAAACAGCTGAGCAGAAAAGGCTGTCAGTGCAAGCAAAGCCAAAAGCTCATCAGGAGCACCTGTGTTCTAACTCTCACGTAACGTGCAGGGCAAGGAACCATATAAGGGAGAGTTTTAGTCAGAGAGAGGGGAGAGACGGAGACAGGAGCAGGAACAGCAGAGGAGTGCTGGGAAAGGAAGCTGCAATCCAGGAACCAGGAAGTGAAAGCAGAAACAGTGCTTGTGAAAGAAGGGTTGGAAGGAGCAGTGCTGGGAAAAACTATGCTACAGGAAGCAGACCTGGAGAGAAGCCAGGAGGGGGGCCAGCAGCTCAGGAGGACGGTATGTGCAGCCAGTAAGCACAGGTCAGCCCAGAGGGAGTTTACCGGGTGAAGGGAACTTCAAACGTGGCTGTAAACTAAGAAACAGCTGGGAAGCTGATACAGAGTTTGTTAACTCACAGCTTGACCGGAAAGCTGGGGAGAGAGTCCACTACAACCCAAGAGCTAATGTTAGCACCCAGGTAAAGAGGTGGGAGCCTTATACTTTTGAAGAAAGGTTTAAAAGCTATGACTGTTGCAAAGGGCGTGGCCCTGAATATAATGCTATAAGTGAAAGGTATCCAAAAACTCTCACTCCGTGAGGAAAACCAGCAGAAAGTTTTCCTCAGGCCAGGCAGATATAATCCTGGGGTTAAAGGAACTTTTGCAGGAAGCGATAGTGAACTATCACAGGAGGCTGTGCCAGATTTTAGCGCATCTGAAGAGGCTGATTCAAACGGTTTTGGGAGTGAAACTGAAGGGATGTTATGGGAGGATAACAGCCACCCTTCTGACCCCATGCCAATGGATTGTACTATATGTTGTAAAAAGTAACCACATTTCTTTATGCTGACCTTTTGAAAAGAAGAGCTTTGTGAAGATAACAAAGGAAAGAAGTTTTCTGTTACCATTTTTTCATTGCTGTGTTTGTATTTTTGTTCCTTGAAGAATGTCTGTTCGGGAAGGGGAATAAAACCCATACTTAATTTTTCCTTACCACTTGACCACAAGACTCTGTTTTTATATCAAGTGCAGAGTAAACTTCAACAACCCTAGGCAACCGCCTAAAACAGGGTTTAAAAGGGATCTACCATACGGGCCCCATCACAATATGTATATATACATAGATATATTTATAGATCTACTGAGATATATTTTTAGATAGATATGTATCCATATACTTATCTATCTCTTCTGTTAGGTTCAGATGTCCTTACATTCCTATATGATCCTGACAGATGGGCACTACCCCTATCAATGCTATGCCAGCATACTTAGGGGGCTACACTTATAACCACTTCCTGTGGTAATTAACAAAATTTTTCCTACCGTATAGGTTAGGTACTCCTGAAGCTCTCCATGTACCTTTCTTCTTTCCTAATTGACCCCATTTAGGAAAGACATTGTGGAGCTTCAGTCAATCTAGAGCTTAGCGCTCCTGAGTCTGTCCTTACTTTCTTATCAGATACAAGGGTCTCCATACCCTTTCCTCCCTACATGGACTGATTCCATTCCCAGTCCAGTTAGGTCAGACTCATTTTTTCTTTTGGTCCTAAATTTATGCTGTTTTGGACCTGATCAGCTTAAGCTTTCTTTAATGCTACCTTCTGCGTCTCCGCTGAAGCTCTACCTCTTATACTACCCCAGTCTTTCCCCTGGGGCTATTTCTCACCCTGAAGGGTTCCGACCTCCACTGTTTTTCTCTACTTTTACTACCTCTACTTCTCAGTGAGGTATCCCTTCAGCACATTCACTGGCTCTTCTAACAGATCCATATGTACCTCAGTGGACTTGTGCAAGGTCAACAAGGGAGGCCCAGATTACAATATTTTACTACAAAATACCCTCTATACAGGGTCTTTCTCTTTAGAAACCCTGTTCTAACCAGCTGTTCCACAGCTCCTCTTCTGTTTTCAACTCCTACGCTCCATCCCTAGGATGCCTGAGGTCTTAAGCAATCTCCAGGAACAAGCAGGAATGAGTCTTCACATATGGGTATCGTCGGTACCGACGGAGCCTGCGCGGGAACGCTCCCCAGCGTCCAGTAAGAAAGCCTTTGGGAGCATCCCACAGCGCCTGCGTGCTGTCTTCCCGCCTTTCCCAACCATCTCTCTCCAGTTCTTCTTTTCCACGGAGCCAGCAGGTCGTGTTCCTGTCACCGCAGAAGAATTCTTTATTTTTTCTTTATTTTTCTGTGTCGCGTCTGCCTTCTTCGACATCAGACCGGTACCGCAGGTCTTTACTTTTCTTTCTTATACAAAACAAAAACTTTTCTTTCTTCAACTGTGCATTTGCGGTTTGGGCCTTAGGCCTGAACATTTTTCTCCTCATGGAGAAGCCCGCTTCCGGGTTTAAAAAGTGCACGAAGTGTGGCGGTACTATTTCTGTCACCGACACCCATGATTGGTGTCTAAAATGTTTGAGTCCTGACCATTCCATCACGGATTGTGTGTCCTGTACCATGATGTCTAAAAGAGGTCGGCAGAACCGAGCAGCCAAGCTCAGTACCCTGTTTCCCTCTGATGCAGCCTCGGTGGCATCGACGTCTTCCAGGGCTGCTTCTTCTTCCCATGGATCTCAGGTAACCAAACATAAATCTAGCCGGTCCTCGAAGGGCAAATCTCCCTCTAAGCATCGAGATGCCTCCGGGCTTGTCCTCGAGGAATCCGCACCGGCAAAATGAACCCGGCGGGAAGTTCCGGCTTCCAAAGCATTATCTATGGGGTCACAGGTTTATTTATTTATTTATGCTTTTCTTTTATACCGCTTTTTCCAGAGATCAAAGGCGGTTTACACTTAACATATAATGAACATGCTTTTACATGGAACAGCGTTTTTCATAACTATGTACAATTAACTTTTCATGAACAATAACATGGAACAGTGTTTTTTCATAACTATATACAATTAACATTGGCTAGTAATGCTGTAACTATTTACATTAATCATTCATTATTAATCGTAGTTTGTAAGAGTTGCTTTTTTTCTTAAGTGTATTGAGGTTTGAGGCTTTTTGATCTGTGGTTAAGGAGGATTGTTATGGAGGTGTAGTGTGCGGGATGGAGGGGATTCATTAAGATTTATAAAGTGTTCTATAAACAGATATGTTTTTAGTTCTTTCCGGAATATATGGAGATCTTTTATTTTGCGGAGGCTTAGCGGAAGTTTATTCCACAGGGTGGGGGCTGCATATGAGAAGGCTCTTGAGCTTGTGGTTTTTTTTGTTTTTCGGATGGATTTTTTATGTCTAGAGAGTGGGTTGCGTTTTGCCTGCGGGTTCTAAGTTCTTTTGGAGCATGTATCAGAGTGGCTAGATGTGAGGGTGAGATGCCGTTGATAAGTTTAAATGTGGTTAAGAGTATTTTGTACGATATTCTACTATTTATGGGAAGCCAGTGTAGTTCGGCGAGGATGGGAGTTATGTGGTCAGTGAGGCGAGCTTTTGCTGTTACTCGAGCACAGATGTTTTGAGCTCGTTGGAGTATATTGGTATTTGTGAGAGGGAGGCCGATAAGTAGACTATTACAATAGTCGAAGTGTGGAGTGATGAGTGTGCTGATAATAGATCTGAAGTCTGAAGTCATCCAGGTTGAAGTCTGAAGTCATCCAGGTTGAAGTCGATGGCTCGGCCTCGACCGATCACCTGTTGCCGTGTTCTGGGGTACCGGTGGCCTCCACCGGTACCAACATCCAGACTCTGGTGGCGTCGATGGATCAGAAGATTCTGTCCATGCAGCGCACCCTAACGGCGTTTATGCAGGCTTCGACGCCTTCGGTACTGCAACAATCTCCGTTGCCGGTACTGACTCCGGCACCGGCATCGTTTCCGGTGCCGGTACCGATTGCATCGACATCGGCTTCGGTGTCGACTGCAACGGTACCCTGTCCTATGATGCCCATCGGTACCGAACCAGTACCGCTTACTCCCGATGTCGATCCTACTCGGTACACGTATCGGGCTTTACAGGAGCATCCAGACAGGCGATACTTCGATTCCTCCGAAGACTCTGATGAGTCGGAGGCTTCTGTCGAGGCACCGGTACTTCTTCCTCAGGAGTCTGATTCTCCAAAGCGAAGAATGTCTCCTCCAGAAGACTTGTCCTTTAAAGACTTCATTAGGGAAGTGGCTAGGGGCCTCTCCATTACAGTGGCCCCTGAGTCAGAGCCTAGAGCCAAGCAATTAGATATTTTGCAATACCCTAAGGCTCCTAAAGAAGCAGCCACCTTACCTATTCATGAGATTCTCTGTGATCTCATGTTGAGCATGTGGGAGACTCCTCTTACTACTTCTCCTCATTCTCGTAGGTTAGACACCATGTACCGTGTCCCTCCTTGTCCTGGTTTTCATAAGTCTCAGCTTCCTCACCACTCTATTGTGGTAGAGTCTGCCATGAGGAAAATAAAGAGTGCAAAGAGACACTCATCTAATCCTCCAGGACGTGAATGCAGAACCCTTGATGCTTTTGGCAGAAGGGTTTTCCAAGCTAATATGCTTGCTGCCAGAATCAACTCCTATAGTCTCTATATGGGGATGTTTCTAAAAGAAGTCACAGATCATCTGCAGACTTTAGCCCCTTTTATTTCAGAAGATAAAAGGCAGGAATTTCTCACTTGGCTTAAACATGCCCAAGATGTTTCCAAATTTTCCAACCGTTCAGCCTTTGACTCTTTTGCGTGTGTAAGTAGAGCCTCGGCTATTGCCATAGGGGCACGCAGAATTGCTTGGCTACAAGCTTCTGATTTGGAACTCTGGGTCCAAGATGAATTGGGAAATCTTCCTTGTACAGGTGAAAACCTTTTTGACAGGGATTGGAAAGCAAAGGCCACTCAGATGGATGCTGAGAACTCTGCTTTGGATCGACTTTCAAAGTCTACCTCTGCTCCTGCTAAGAAAAGATTGTTCAAAAAGACACCTTTTTCTAAAAAGGGAAGATACTATCCTGCTTATGGTCAGTAGGCATCTTCTGCAGGTCGTTTTGCTGCAAAGCGTCAGCAACCACCTAAACAGGCCAAGTCAAAGGCTGCCAGGCCTCCCACGGCCCAGCAGCCTCAGCCTCCTCAAGGCCTTTGACTTGCAACTAGAGAACTTAGCCTTTCTGGCTCTGGAAGAACCAGAGCCCCTCACCATTCCAGGAAGGTTAGCTTACTTTGCTCCCAGATGGGAAAAAATCACAGCAGAGTAATGGACCCTCTCCATTATAAAGGAAGGGTACAAGCTTCATTTCTTAAACCTTCCTCCCCACACCATGGTGAGACAGTTCAATTCTCCAACATCTCTCCTCAACCTTCTGGGTCAGCAGATTGCTACCCTTCTTGCCCAAGGGGCAATAGAAGAAGTACCCCTTCTTCAACAGGGCTCAGGGTTCTACTCCCCTTATTTTCTTATTCCAAAGAAAACAGGGGGCTACAGACCCATCTTAGATCTCAGAGAATTGAACAAGTTTCTATTCAAAGAGAAATTCAAGATGATTTCTCTCGGTACTCTGCTGCCATACCTTCAGAGTAAGGATTGGCTTTGTTCTCTAGATCTCAAGGATGCGTACACCCATGTCCTCATCCATCCAACACACAGAGGGTTCCTTCGGTTCCTTTTTCAAGGAAAGCACTACCAATACAGGGTGCTTCTTTTCGGTCTGGCCTCTGCACCAAGGGTGTTCACAAAATGCATGGCAGTAGTAGCTGCATTTCTGCGCACTCTAGGAATATTCGTTTTCCCATATCTGGACGACTGGCTCATTCGAGCTCCATCCCAGTCAGAGGCCCAGATTTGTCTATCCTGCACAATGCGTATCCTTCAGTATTTGGGACTGGTAATAAACATCCCAAAATCCCATCTCACCCCTACTCAGTCCCTGGAGTTTATAGGGGCCTTGCTGGATACCACAACTGCAAGGGCCTATCTTCCTCAGGCCCGTTGCCTATGCTTGGTGCAGTTAGCCTCTCAGATACAGTTAAAGTCCCATTTAACTGCTCGAGAGATGTTACAACTATTAGGCCACATGGCATCCACCGTGCATGTGGTTCCATATGCTCGCCTTCACATGAGGGCAGCTCAATGAACTTTGTCCACCCAATGGACTCAGGCATCAGGTGGCCTGTCAGACAACATAGTAAACTCCAGTCACCTATTTTGGTCTCTCCAGTGGTGGAAGTCCCCTCCAAATCTGTTGCTGGGGTCCCCTTTTCAGCAGTCACTACCCCAAGCAACTCTGACAACAGATGCTTCTCCAATGGGTTGGGGAGCTCATCTGCAGGATCTCTCCACCCAGGGCATCTGGTCTCCACAGGAGACTTCTCTGCATATCAATCTCTTGGAACTCAGAGCAATATTCTTAGCTCTCAGAGTATTCCATTCCCTGCTCAGCTACAGGACAGTCCTCATCCATACGGATAACCAAGTTGCCATGTTCTGTGTAAACAAGCAGGGCGGGACTGGCTCTCTGTCGCTTTGCAACAAAGCTTTGCGACTGTGGGCCTTCGCCAGAGAGCATCACATCCATCTTCTGTCAGTATATCTTCCAGGCATTCAAAACTCTTGGGCGGACAGACTCAGTCGAGTTCTGCTCCCATACGAGTGGTCCCTCCACATGGACCAGGTAGCCAGGATTTTTCGAATTTGGGGAACCCCAGACATAGACCTCTTTGCAAGTCCGTGGAATGCCAAACTTCCCCGGTTCTGTTCCAGAATTCCGTGTCAGGGAGTTCAGGCCAAGGATGCCTTCCTCCTTCACTGGGATCAAGACTTCCTTTATGCCTTTCCACCAATTCCCCTAATTCCCAAAACACTATTCAAGTTTCAGAGAGATCGAGGGACCATGATCCTCATAGCTCCAAATTGGCCACGCCAAGTGTGGTACCCTTTATTTCTGCATCTCTCTCAAGCTCCTTCTCTGGACTTGGGCTCTGCACCAGACCTTCTGTTCCAGGAAGGGGGAACATTGTGGCACCCAAACCCCCAGTCGCTCCATTTCAGGGCTTGGTTGCTGAGGGCCTAGACCTTCAAGATTTTCATCTCTCTCAGCAAGTCAGAGATGTTATTCATGCCTCTAGAAAGCCTTCTACTAGGCGTTCCTATGCTTTCAAATGGAAAAGATTTACCATTTGGTGTTCAGAGAAGGGTCTAAACCCTCTTGCAATACCTCTGAATTCTCTACTAGAGTATCTCCTGCATCTATCCCATGCAGGCCTGAAAACGAATTCAGTAAGAGTCCATTTGAGTGCTATTGCAGTGTCCCTCAAGCCTCTCAATGGACAACCTATTTCCTCTCACCCTCTTATAGCAAGATTCATGAGAGGCCTTCTTTTAACTAAACCTCCCATTAGACCACCTCCAGTGGCATGGGACTTAAACCTGGTTCTTGGCCAGCTTATGAAGCCACCCTTTGAACCTTTAGCCACCACCTCCTTGAAACTTCTTTCTTGAAAAGTTGTTTTTCTCATTGCAGTCACCTCAGAACGCCGCATCAGTGAGTTGCAAGCTTTGGTGGCTAATCCCCCTTATACATGGTTCCATCATGATAAGGTAGTCCTCAGGACCAATCTACACTTTATGCCTAAAGTGGTCTCGCCTTTTCATCTGAACCAGGAGGTATATTTACCTGTCTTTTTTCCAGGACCTCATGCATCAAATGCAGAGAGGAATCTTCATACCTTGGGATTGTAAGAGAGCTCTCGCTTTCTACTTACAAAGAACACAGCAACATAGAAAGTCTTCTCAACTCTTTGTTGCTTTTGATCCTTCTCATTTAGGACTTCCAGTCTCTAAGAGAACACTGTCCAACTGGATTGCTCAGTGTATTTCTTTCGCCTACCAGAGTAGGAACATTTCTCTGGAGGGCCATGTCACGGCTCACAATGTGAGAGCCATGGCAGCCTCAATGGCTCATCTAAACTCTGTGTCCATCGACCAAATCTGTCGAGCGGCCAACTGGGCCTCGGTTCATACCTTCACAGCCCATTACTGTTTGGACAAGGACTCCTGCCGGGATGCCTCGTTTGGTCAGGCTGTCCTCAAACACCTGTTCCATTCCTAATCAACTCCTACCCACCTACCCTGGTCGGATGCCAGAGATCCATGGGGGGAAGTGGAGCCCTCTGCAAGGGCACACAACCATGGGGTCTCTCCCTGGCATCTACAGCTAGGGAGTCCCCATATGTGAAGACTCATTCCTGCTTGTTCCTGGAGATAGCACAGTTACTTACCTGTAACAGGTGATCTCTGGGAACAGCAGGAATAAGTCTTCACAACCCACCCACCTCCCCTAGGAGTTGCATTTTCTCTATCTCCATCTTTCCCTTCCTTGCTCTCTCTCTCTTTGTCTCAGCTTTCAAACTTAACTGAGGAGAGACAGTTGGGAAGGCGGGAAGGCAGCACGCAGGCATGGTGGGATGTTTCCAAAGGATTTCTGATTGGACGCTGGGAAGCGTTCCCGCGCAGACTCCGTCGGTACCGACGTACCCATATGTGAAGACTTATTCCTGCTTTTCCCAGAGATCACCTGTTACAGGTAAGTAACTGTGCTGTATCTGCCAGGCATTCAAAACTCTTGGGCAGACAGACTCAGTCGAGTTCTGCTTCCACACGAATGGTCTCTCCATGCAGACCAGGTAGCAAAGGTTTTCAAATTTGGGGAACTCCAGACATAGACCTCTTTGCAAGTCCGTTGAATGCCATACTTCCCTGGTTCTGTTCCAGAATTCCAACTCAGGGTTCTCAGGCCACGGATGCTTTCCTCCTCCATTGGCGTCAGGACTTCCTGTATGCTTTTCCACCCATTTCCCTAATTCCCAAAACCCTATTCAAGCTTCAGAGAGACAAAGGCCACATGATTCTCATAACTCCACATTGGCCACGGCAGGTGTGGTACCCTCTACTCCTGCATCTCTCTCAAGCTCCATCTCTGGAGTTAGGATCTGCTCCAGATCTCCTGTCTCAGGAGGACGGGATGTTGTGGCATCCCAATCCCCACTCGCTGCATCTCAGGGACTGGTTGCTGAGAGCCTAGACTTTCATGGTCTTAACCTTTCTCAACAAGTAAAGCATGTCCTTTGTGCTTCCAGGAAACCTTCCACTAGATGCTCGTATGCTTTCAATTGGAAAAGGTTATCCATATGGTGTTCGCAAAAGGGTCTTCACCCCCTTGCGATACCACTGGAATCATTACTGGAGTATCTCCTTCATTTATCTAATGCAGGAATTAAGACTAACTCAGTAAGAGTCCATTTAAGTGCTATTTCAGCTTCTTTAAAGCCTTTAAATGGACAGCCTATTTCCTCTCATCCTCTCATAGCGAGATTTATGAGGGGCCTTCTTCTAACTAAGCCTCCCATTAGGCCACCTCCAGTGGCATGGGACCTGAATCTAGTTCTTGGGCAGCTCATGAAGCCACCTTTTGAACCTTTAGCTACTACGTCCTTGAAATTCCTTTCCTGGAAAGTTATCTTTCTCATTGCAATCACATCAGCACGTCGCATCAGTGAATTGCAAACATTAGTTGCTGATCCTCCTTACACGAGTTTCCATCATGATAAGGTAGTCCTTAGGACTCATCCACACTTTTTGCCAAAGGTGGTCTCACCTTTTCATTTAAACCAGGTGGTTTACCTGCCTGTATTTTTTCCAAGGCCTCATGCTTCAAATGCAGAAAGGAATCTTCATACTTTGGACTGTAAAAGAGCACTTGCCTTTTACTTACAGAGGACACAGCAACATAGAAAGTCCTCCCAACTCTTTGTTGCTTTCGATGCTTCTCATTTGGGACTTCCAGTCTCCAAGAGAACATTGTCCAACTGGATTGCACAGTGTATTTCTTTTGCCTATCAGAGTAAGAACCTTTCTCTGGAAGGCCATGTCACAGCTCACAATGTGAGAGCCATGGCAGCCTTAATGGCTCATCTACACTGTGTCTATTGATGACATCTGTCGAGCAGCTACTTGGGCCTCGGTTCATACCTTCACAGCCCATTCCGGGATGCCTTGTTTGGTCAGGCTGTTCTACAACACCTGTTCCATACTTAATCAACTCCTACCCACCTTTCCTGGTAGGATGCCAGAGATCCATGGGGGGAAGTGGAGCCCTTTCACAGGGGCACACGACTTCTGGGGTCTCTCCCTGGCATCAGTGGCTAGGGAGTCCCCATATGTGAAGACTATATTCCTGCTTGTTCCTGGAGATAGCATAGTTACTCACCTGTAACAGGTGATCTCCGGGAACAGCAGGAATTTAGTCTTCACAACCCACCCACCTCCCCTAGGAGTTGTATCTCTCTTTTCTTTTCTTTTCTTTCCCTCTCTCTCTCTTTGTATCAGCTTTAAAACTCAACTGGAGAGAGGCAGTTGGGAAAGGCAGGAAGGCAGCACGCAGGCGCTGTGGGATGCTCCCAAAAGCTTTCTAATTGGATGCTGGGGAGCGTTCCCGCGCAGGCTCCGTCAGTACTGACGATACCCATATGTTAAGACTAAATTCCTGCTGTTCCCAGAGATCACCTGTTACAGGTGAGTAACTATGCTTTCCTAGTAAACTAAAAGGCAACTGCAGTGATGTCCATATGACCTCTCTAGTGAATCTAGTACTGATGTATTGTGCTCTGCTTCCTTCCTAAGAGTGAGTGCAGAAATTAAAAAACATACATATTGGGAACATAGAATATTAGAGTCTATAAGGACTGACTGTCAGAATCTGTTGTTTCCATATCGGCCCTCCAGTCCACTCCAGACATGTGAGTTATTTCCCCCTACCAGCAGCTGTAGACTGAGTCTTGATGATGTCACAGTAGAAGAGCCATGTACACCTCCGCCAAGACCAGTATCTCAGTCTCCAGTAGATGAGGTAGGAGCTCCCATGTAGTTCGGGACTCCACTAATAGGACAATTCTGGAAAAGATTATCTTTAAAAAGTTTGGCCATTGGCTTTGTACAGGGTTTATTTGGGCCTGTTTAAAAAAAAAATAAAGATGGTGTATGTAACTGCCTGGCGTGCAGCCTGTCAGCTCAGTACTGTCTGAGGTAATTTCAGTCTAAGAATCACCGTAGCAAACTGGAGCCATTAAGTCGGCGGGATTTTCTTTTGGGGCTTTTATCTGGTGCTCTGGGTCCCTTCCCCTCCTCTTCCTCCTCTGTCCCGCCTTAAGTTGAGTCTCCTGGCCAGGTTGAGAGTCAGCACAAACATTACAGAGGTTCAACTATTCCTGTTAAAATGGAGCAGGTTAGTAGTGTTTAAAATTTATCTGAGGAGTTTTCCCTTTTATTGTTTATTTTCTGCATCCCTAGGACCTGCATCGGGGGAGCGCCTCAGTTTTTCATATTCTTTTTGCAGCGACGTGTTTGTCTTACTGGTTTGTTGTTTTACCGTGCTTCGGGGGGATGGCAGACCAGTTGTGTTGTGCGGCTTGTGGCTAAAAAAGGAGTTCAGTTTCCGAGTCATGGGTTTGCTGCTCCTGAGAACAGGAGGGCAAGACTGCGGCTGCAGTACTGAAAAATCCTGCTGCAGAAGTTAAGATAACGGAAAAGTCTGTGGCAGAGTCCAGCTCTTCTCAGCCACATGTTCCCATGATTTTAGTGGGAACCGTAGCCATTTTAGATTCATCTCCCATGTTAGTCAAAAGTGCAAGGGGACAGCAAGACTCTAGTTCTGCACATTATTGCCTTCTGGGGGGGGGGGGTCAGAAATGATTGGTTTTTATTTCTCCTTCTCAATCTTTTTGGTACAATTTTTGTTATTAATGCATCAGGCATTTTGCTTAAAGCAAGGCCTGGGGGACAGCCTCAGGAAGAGCTGAGGATACCTTACTGCCTTTCTCTCAAGCCTCTATGTCGCAGCATGCTGAGTCACCTGCTAAACGCCACAAACTGGATGCTATCGCTTGAGAGGAACAAGCCTCAATACATTCAGAGGGTTCTGAGGACCCAGTTGACGATCTGGCTGATCTGTGGGGAGAAACTGTGGACCCTGACAAGGAAGAAGGCGAGTTTCTGCCAGGGTAAGATCTACATGTTGTACACGTGTTTCAATGGGAGGAGTTAGCGAGGCTTATTTCTAAATCTCCAGGAACAAGCAGGAATGAGTCTTCACATATGGGTACGTCGGTACCAACGGAGTCTGCGCGGGAACGCTTCCCAGCGTCCAATCAAGAGCTTTTGGAAGCATCCCTGCACGCCTGCGTGCTGCCTTCCCGCCTTTCCCAACTGCCTCTCCTCAGTTTTCGTTTTTCCGCGGAGCCGGCAGGACGTCCTCCTGTCACCGCAGAAAATTATTGTTTTTATTTTTCTTGTGGTCGCGGCTGTCTTCCCGACGCCACCGGTACCGCCAGTGTTTTCTTTTCTTTTCTTGAAAAGTTTTCCTTTTCCACGGGATATTTTTTTCTTCATAGTGTCCCACGGTCTCTTAGGCCTTTTAGGCCTCTTCTTTTTCCTTCATGGAACCGCCAGACACTTTCTCCAAGAAATGTTCAGACTGTGGCGGTACAACTTTATTTTTAGACCCTCGAAGTCGGTGTCTAACCTGCTTGGGTCCTGACAACAGTTTGGTAAGAAGAGGTTTTCAACATCGAGGCTCCCTCGATACACGGTTGCCCTCCAACTTCGGGGCACCGTCCCCTTCTTCGTCCACACAGGATCAGGTAACCCACAAACAGTCTGTTAAGACAAGCCAGTCCTCGAGTGGTAGGTCTCATGCGCAGCATGTAGACGGCTCTGGCCTTGCCCTCGAGGGCCCACTGGCTTCAAATCTCCAGCGGGAGTCTTCGGTCTCCAAAGCCTAAAAGGGGTTTCAGGTTGTTCCTGGGGTTCACCCCCCACAGAACATACCTAAGCCGTGTACGGTGGCGGCTTCCACTTCGAGCGGTACCGATACCCCGGCATCGGCACTGGTGTTGGATGAAACACTCCTAACCAGGGATCGTCATCTGGCGTCCTCGGTACCTTCGGGACCGGTGGATACCCTCCAGATTGACTTTCCATTATCGGTACCAACACCGATACTCCAACCAACGTCGGTACCCTTCAGATGTGCATCGATAGCCTCGCTTCCTTAGATGCCAAGTCTGGAATCGATCTCCAGTCTGGAGGACTGGGTACCGACTCGCCTTGGTACCGGCTCTCGACGGTACCGAAGGCTCGGTTCCAATGATTCGGATCCGCAACTCTCAGTTCCCCCGACGCCGATTGAGTTGCCACTGGTTGCCCTTCCTTCACTGGTATCAGACACGGTACCGAAGTTGGTACCGATGTCCTCATTACCTTCACGGTTGGTGCCTTCCATGCTTCGCTTATCAGGCTCTTTGCCCTCGATGTCGAGTTTGGAATCGATCTCTAGTCTAGAAGACTGGGTACCAATAGATTTTGGTACCGACACCGATCAATGCCGGTGCTTCGGTACCGAGGATAGCGGCCGGAGGTTTTCAGTTACCTCGGTACCGATTGAACTGTCACCGATGACTGCTCCGATGTCTTTGTCGGGTTTGACTCCGACATCGGTACCGGTATCAGCTTCGGTACCGGTACCCACAGTAGCATCGTCGCCAATTCCTGTCATGCTTTTTTCAACAGGATCACTCCATTCTATACCAAGCTTGGAGTCGATACCTGGCATGGACGATATGCTAAGGATGGGGGCTGCTCCTGACAGCCAGTACCAGCAACCATCTTTTAAGCATTCCACACTGCACTCTGCAGGATCTTCTATTCCTATATATTTGGATAGCTCTGTGGATGCTCAGGCTAGTTCTTTAGATCTACCCTATCCAGGGGAGATTCCTGTTTGGGATCCCTCTTTTCAGAGTTTCCTCCTGGATATAGCAAGATCTCTTGCCATTCCTATTCCAGGACATGATCCTGCACAAGGCTCTGTTTCTGCCAAAGCAAAGGACAACATAATGCTTCCTTTGCATCATTCCTTGCAGGATCTCCTTCTAGGAATGTGGGAAACACCTTTAAGGGTACCCCCACCTCCCAGGGCAACTGATCTTTTATATCAGGTGCCCCCCTCTCCAGGGTTTCAAAAGACTCAACTTCCTCATCATTCCATAGTAGTGGAATCAGCAATGAGGCGGGTAAAGAGTAAGAAAAAGCACTCTTCTTATCCGCTAGGTCGTGAGTCTAAGACACTAGATGCCTTTGGATGTCAAACCTTCCAGACATCTATGCTTTCTGCAAGAATTCTCTCATATATTTTTTATATGAGTCTTTCTCTTGAGGAGGTCACAAAGCAGTTACATCTTTTGACTCCTTTCCTTCCAGATTCTAGGAGTAAAGACTATTCTTCACTGCTTAAGCATATCCAGAATATTTCTTGGTTTCTTTCTCGTGCTTCCCTAGACTCTTTTGAGTCTGTTAGCAGAACGTCTGCTATTGCTATAGGGGCACGACGTAGAGCCTGGCTCCAATCTTCAGACTTGGACAAATGGGCACAACAACGTCTGGGACATACTCCTTGCACTGGAGAAAATCTTTTCAACAAGGAGTCTTTACATCAGGTTACTCAGTTATCCACTGATTTACCTGTTCCTAAGGTTTGTTCTACACCTTCTTCTGTCCCACTAGGTAGGAAATCTCCTACCAAACTTTCTTCCCACAGGAGAAGAAGGTTTTATTTATTTACATTCTCTTATATACACCGCGCTATTCTGCATCAGTGCGGTTTACATTGAACAAACTGAAATTACATTGAACAGGGCATTATAACTTGGAGATAACTATTTTACAGGGAACATGGGCTATGGAGGGTTAAGTGGCTTGCCCAAGACCACAAGGAGCACCTGTGGGACTAGAAACCCCAGTCCTTCCGGCCCAAGGTTGCTGTCCTCTAGTGGGATTTGAACCCCCGACCTTCCGGCCTGAAGTACCTTGCCCCAACCACTAGGCCACTCCTCCATCACTTGCCCATCATACAAATGTTCCCCAACAGGGGAGGCATCGTCCTTGTCTGAAGAATCCAACCTCTCACCAGGCTTAGCAAACCCAGCATCTGCAGGGTTTCTGATCAATCATCATCAGATGCTTGTGACTCTTGGGGTTAGCATCTACAGTTGCTTCTTCTCAATGGAGGCAATCCACCGCTTCATTCTAACCCCTACACATGGATCCCTTTCCAAAAGATATCCATTTTTTCTATATTTCTATGAGCTGTCAGGATATTCATGCCTATAGGTCACAGGTTTCTCCTTTTTTTCCTGCTAGGGAAAGAGGTCTAATCACTATCAAATGATAGTTCCTGTGCCAGCGTGTATCCTTCCTTTCTATAGACTTCCTACTTCGTAAGTCTTCTTCAGCTCCATTCTCTTCACCCTCTTACCAAGTTTTTCCCCTGTAAGAGGGAATTACTTACTGGGAGGCTTTTTCTTCAGCCTCTCTACTTTTCTCACTTTCCAGTGCGGAGTTTACCTCCTCTGCTCAATCTTGCTTTGGGGCAGCTTATCAGACATGTCCATAGTTTCCTACTCCTGTTCTGTCTGTTCTTTCTGTTTTTGAACAGTAAGATTCTTTCTGCTGTCTTACTAACAGCTGCCTATGCAGGAGCTTTAATATTTGGACCACTGGTTCTTGTCCACAAACAACCAGATTGTCCTCCACTAACATTCTGTCTAGTCTTAGTAGTGGCTCCAAGTCAGTGCTTCATCTCTCTTGGAGATCATCTCACTACAAGCTTTCTAGATTGTCTTCTATTCTGCCATCTTCATTTTCCTGAGTTTGGCAGCATAGTTAGCAGAGATACTGGCTCTCTAACAGCCAGTTCTATCTCCTCATTCTCCTGCATCATGCTCTCTGCAATCTACAGAGAAGCTTTCCACTATGGGCCCTTGCTAGAGAGCATGTTTTTTTTTCTCCAACAGCTATCCTAGCTGGTTAGAAAAGGCTTTTTAGTCATGTCTCTCATGACTAGAAGGTTCTCCCTTCTTTTACTATCTCCTTTTTTGATATAAAGGACATAGGCCTTCTCTTACGTGAAAGCTCAAGGAGTTGCCAGTTCCCTGCTTTGGTCCATAGTATTCCCAATCGGGAATATGCTCGTCCTCATGGTAAGAACGCATGATACCTTTGCCCTTAAGCAGGTCAACATGGTATCTCATCTCTAGGCATCTTCTGTCTACTTACCATGCTAGAGTCCTGGAAGACTCGGGACTTGCTGGCTGCACATTGACATTGTCCTTTGTTTTTCACGTAACAGTCCTGGTTATTTTTCACTAACTAGCATTCTTGCAGATCATGACCAGGAGGAATAGATTCTCTATATGTCTTTTAAAGTAGGTTCCACCTCCTTGTTATTAGATGAATCTTTCCTCTCCACATATCCTATGTGATCACTGTGCTGTAGGCATATCTCTGTCTGTTTAATTGCAGACACCCATATGTAGGCCTACATATCCATATTTATTTTTTGTGTGTATTTTATGCCCTGCCATATCTCACTATAGATAGACAAACATATAAGAATCTATCCATCTATCTATCTATATATATGAATCTGTTGAGATATTTTATTATAGATAGATATGTATCCACATACTTATCTATCTCACTGTCTATCCTCATATAGCTATATGATTCTGACAGAGGGGCTTTACCCATACCTATGCTATCTAGCAAGTTTGGGGTTCTACACACACAACCACTCCTGTGGTAGTCAACAATTTTTATACCATAACCTAACGGTTTAGGTACCTCTGAAGCTCTCCGTGCCCAATATCTCTCCTAGCTTACCCCAGTTAGGAGAGACATTGTGGATCTTCAGTTAATCACAGGCTTTAACGCCTCAGGCATTTGTCCTCTCTTTTTGGGATACAAGGAGTTCCCACACCCTTTCTCCCCACAAGGACTGTGCCTGTTTGTCCAAATCGGTTAACCTTCTCTTTTTGCTCCTAAGAGTGACTCACTCTGCCTCCAAAAGAGCTAGGGTTTTTCTCATAAAGCCTTCCGCTGAAGGCCCACCGTTTTGGACTACCCCAGTTTCCCTACTGGGGTTACCTGTTACCTTTCAAGATTCTGACCTCCACTGGTTTTCCTACAGGATTATTACCTCCACACAGTGAGGTCCTCTTCACGGTTCCTCTACTAGGTTTCCCAGTAGATCCATTAACCTCCATTCTTCTGTGAAATCCTGTCAGGGGAGGTCCATATTGCAATATCCTTTGCAATATTATTGATGACCATCATCATCCACACATGGACTCCATCTCTGCAGTCCTATGCTAGGTTAGCTGTTCCACAGCATCCTTCTTTCTTCAACTCCTACCCTCCATCCTCAGGATGCCTGGTATTCTGGGAGATAGCATTTTCCAGCCTATGACATGCTGGGACTCCAGGCATCTCAGCTTGGGAGTCCCCATATGTGAAGACTCATTCCTGCTTGTTCCTGGAGATAGCACAGTTACTTACCTGTAACAGGTGATCTCTGGGAACAGCAGGAATAAGTCTTCACAACCCTCCCACCTCCCCAGGAGTTGTATCTCTATCTATCTTTCCTTTCCTCTCTCTCTCTCTTTGTCTCAGCTTTAAAACTTAACTGAGGAGAGGCAGTTGGGAAAGGCGGGAAGGCAGCATGCAGGCGTGCTGGGATGCTTCCAAAAGCTCTTGATTGGACGCTGGGAAGCGTTCCCGCGCAGACTCTGTCGGTACCGACGTACCCATATGTGAAGACTTATTCCTGCTGTTCCCAGAGATCACCTGTTACAGGTAAGTAACTGTGCTTTCCCTGGTGGCTTTGAACATTGCACAGGTGCCTTCAGTCCCAGAAGAGCCTTTGGAGGATCCTCTTCTTCAGGGTATCAAATCTTCACAAATCTCCTTTCCGGTTCATAGGGCCTAAAAGCAATTGATTGAAGCTGAATGAGAAGTCCTGGAAGCAGGCTTAAAAAGTGGATGGGCTATGGCCCATTTCTATCTGATCCCTCAGGCAGAAAAAGACGTCCTTCACCTGCCTAAAGTAGATGCTGTTGTGTTGGCTGTTACCAAAAATACCACAATTCCTGTGGAAGCTGGTGCCTAAAGAACAGGGCCACGCAGTATGGTTGTCTGTTTGCCCCGGACTCGATTTCAGTTGCTTCCACATCATTGAAGGCGTCGGCCTACTCTCTTGGTTCTTGGGTCTCCTCAAAGTCCAAACATAAGTCTAAGTCATCGGTATCAAAAACCGATACCGATCCTCGTGGTAAGTCCCTTCATCATCATCGAGATTCACCGAAAGGTGCGTCTGATGCAGACCAGCCTGTCAAACTGCCCCGGCGGGAGGACCAGCTTTCCAAAGCACCACAGAGGCTCTAGGATGCTCCCAAGGCCTCAACCTCTGGAGAGTTACTGGTTCCTTGCTCTCGTATGGTGGCTCAAAGCCCGATAGGTGAATCCACCCAGGCATTGGCCGCCTCCCTCGACCAGTGCATCCTGGCTATTGAGAGGAGGCCTGACAGCCTCTGTACCAACGATACCAATGGTATCGACAGCTTCAGTGACGCAGGCATCGGCATCTGGCCTAAGGTCAATACTTCTGAGTGCCAATGCCAGCCCTTGAACCGGTATCAAGGGATCCTCTTCTTCCTATTCCTGCTTTGGAACCAACAGGCATCATTGGTACCCATCATGCTCCTGGTGCCACACCGACTGAACATAGGTATCAACATTGAGCCTCGACATCGGTGCAAGACCGTTGATATTTTGACTTCCTCTCAGAATCGGACTCTACCTCTTCCAATTTCGATGATGCATCAGAGGATTCCAGGGGAACCCAGGATCTCCCTTCCAATCACACCCCTCCTCATGAGTGGCATTGGTCCCCGCTAGAGGACATTATTTTCAGGACTTCATCCAAGACATGGCAGCAGGCCTGCAGATTACTGTGACTTCTGAGATGGAATCGAGGGCAGAGGAATTGGAAATTCTCCAGTACCCCTCAGTGCCCAAAGAAGCTGCCACATTACCGGTGCATCAGATCCTTCAGGATCTAATACTACATATGTGGGAGGCCCTACTAATGGTTCCGCCTCTTAGCAAGCGACTCAATACCATGTACCAAGCTTCACCATGCCCTGGCTTTCAAAAGCCTCAACTACCACACCATTCCATGGTGGTGGAATCAGCGATGCATTTACATCAAGAGTTCTAAGTATCATTCTTCCATGCCTCTGGACAAGGATTCCAGAACTCTCGATGCTTTTAGGCATTGTTGCTTTCAGGCATGCATGCTTACTTCTAGGATTACTTCTTACATGTTCTACATAGGCATGTATCTCAAGATATCTCCAGGGATCTAGAGAACCTTGCTCCTATTCTTCCTGATGACAAATATGATGCATTCCAGGCTCGCAGAATGGCCTGACACCAGACATCTAACCTTGAACGGTGGGTTCAAGATAAATTGCCAATATCCCCTGCTCTGGGGAGAATCTCTTTGGGAAAGGCTGGAGAGAGAAGATTGAAGAGATTGAGATGGATGATCTCACCCTCGAATGACTCTCCAGAAAGATGTCAGACCCTCTAGGAGAAAGACTAATTCAAAGAAGTCTTTCCATCCCAAAAAGAAGAGATTATATCCTTCTTATCCACCTATAGCTGCTTACAAACCTCAGCAGCAACAACAGAGACAACAGGGTCCTTGCCAACCCAAGAAGCCTAAGATGCCTAAAGCACAACCAGCTGCACAGCCACAGCCAGTACCTGTTTTTTTACTCCTTCCTAGAGCTACTCTGCCTTTGCAGGATCCCCAGCTTCTTTACATAGCAGACAGGTTCTGTTTCTGTGCCCACAGGTGGCACCTCGTCACATCAGAGCAGTGGACTCTCAAAATTGTCCAAGGGGACTATCTGCTTCACTTTGAAAGCTTACCCCCAACACCTCCACAAGGGATTATCCTGCAAACCCCTTGCAGGCCAATCTCCTATCAGTAGAGGTGACCACCCTGTTAGCTCAGAGGGGGGGGGGGGGCCATAGAAAGAGTTCTGCCCACCCAAGAGGGCAGGGGCTTCTACTCTCCTTACTTCCTTACTCCAAAGAAGACAGGGGGGTTCAGGCCCATTCTAGATTTCAGGGATTTCAACAAATTCCTCATTCGAGAAAAATTCAAAATGATATCCCTGGGTGCACTTCTGCCATACCTTCAGAGGAACAATTGGCTATGTTCTCTAAACCTCAAGAAGGCATACACATACTTACTGATCCATCTTAAACACAGATAGTATCTGCATTTTTGGTTCCAGCAAATCCACTACCAATACCGGGTGCTCCCCTTCGGATTAGCCTCAGCACCCCGAGTATTCACAAAATGCATGGCAGTGGTTGCCGCCTACCTGCGTACTTTAGGGAGTTTTGTCTTCCCTTACTTATATGATTTACCTCTTCTGGGGATTCTCCCCTGAATAGCCAAACTATCTCTTCATTGTATCATCACTGTGCTCCAAAATTTGGGATTTGTCTTCAACTTTCCCAAATTACACCTGGTGCCATCTCAAAGGCTCGAATTCATCTAAGAAATTCTGGACACGTGTCAGACCCAAGTTTTCCTTATATGGGACCACTCTGCCTGCCTTATCGAACTGGCCCACATTATAAAGAGTCACAGCTTGAGAAATGCTATGCCTTCTTGGACGCATGGGGGTCTCTTATGTCCCGTTGGGACATCCATCCCTGCTATTCATCTCCCTTGCCATCCCCAACTAAGCCTCCCTGTATGAACAAGGTGTTGTATGGGGAAACTTAGATAGGGCGGGAGGAGGCAGTGCGGAGGTGGAGTTAGGGTAGGCAGTGGGGAGTATGCAACCCTGAACGTACAGGGCCAATTCTGAAGTCGGCCCTGTGCGTCTGGGGCTGGCAGACTGGACGGGGGACTTATTCCACCTTGGAGGTGGAATAACTCCTCCTAGACGCCGGGAGATGGGAGGCCCATTTGGGAGCAAAAAGATGAGGGAGGTGCAGGAGATTCCCCGCAGCCCGACTCTGGCCAGATCAGGAGTCAGCTGCGGGGAAAGGTGAAAGTGGTCGGCAGCTGGGGATCGCGGTTCCATTCAAGAGCCTGACTGAGTTAGCTGGGCAGGGGCCTGCACGTACAGGCCGATGGGAATCAAGTCCCCTCCTGCACGTACAAGCCTAGACGCAATTCTGATCCCACAGGAGCTAAACGTGCCCCGCAACATCAGAATCGGGCCTATCTCTGTGCATCCGGTTCCGACCAGATGCACAGAGGCCAGGACGCACAGAATGGAATGTGCCTCATGGCCTCCACAGTCCATGTCATCCGTTATGCTTGCCTGCACATGCGGCAAGCCCAATGGATGCTTTCTTTACAATGGAAACAAGCAACCGGGCGTCTCTCAGACAAAATTTGCATCACCCCTCCTCTTGTCAACTCCCTTCTGTGGTGGTGCTCCCCTCCAAAACCTACTAGGAGGGTCATCTTTTCAGATGCCTCCACCTCGATGCACCCTGACAATGGATGCTTCCAAACTAGGGTGGAGAGCTCATCTTGACGGTCTCACTACACAAGGACAGTGGACAAAACAGGAGTCTCAGTTGCAGATCAAGCTCCTGGAACTTCATGCTCTCATGAACGCCTTTTGGGATTTTCAACCCCAACCTTCGGGCAAACAGTCCGAACAGACAACCAGGTGTATGAATAAACAGGGGAGAATGGGTTCTTGTCCCCTCTGCCAGGAAGCCCTTTGTCTCTGGTTCTCCATTGCAAACCGCATACATCTCAGGGTGGTGTATCTCTGAGGCAAACTCAATCTCCTTGCGGACAAACTCAGCCATGTCCTGCGTCCACATGAGTGGACTTTGAATCGGGAAATGGCATCTTGGATCTTCCACCTGGAGGAGACCCCCAAGATAGATTTTTCGCCACCCAGGAGAATACACAGCTTCCGCTGTTCTGCTCAAGGCTTCCGTCCTGGCACAGCTGGGCAATGGATGCTTTCCTTCTCCACTGGGGAAAGGGGCTTCTTTATGCATTCCCATCCACCCCCTTAATACCCAAGACCTTGTTCAAGCTGCAGACTGATCCGGGCTCCATGATTCTAATAGCCCCTTACTGGCCTCATCAGCCATGGCTTCTTCTGATGCTTCACCTAGCACAGACGTCACCTCTCAGTCTGGGTCATGTGCCCATCTTCTCTGACAGGATAATGGGATGCTCCTCCATCCTATTCCACAAGCCCCTCCATCTCACAGCATGGTTGCTGAAAGCATAATTTTTGCTGACCTCAACCTTCCTCAACAGGTCAAGGACATCCTACTTGCATCACGCAAGCAGTCTACTAGACGTTCATATGCCTTCAAATGACAAAGGGTCACCCTCTGGTGTACTCCAAAACATATTGACCCCTTTGCCTGTCCGGTGGAATTTCTTTTACAATATCTCCTCAAATTGTCCTTGTCCAATTGTCAAGACTAACTCAGTCAAAGTTCATCTCAGTGCCATCTCAGCGTATTACAGGCTGGTAGACAGGCATTCCATTTCTTTACACCTTTTGTTGCAACGATTCATGTGGGGTCTCTTACTGTCCAAGCCACTAATCAAACCTCCACCAGTGGCCTGGGATTTCATCGTGGTCATAGCGCAACTTCTGAAGTCTCCTTTCAAGTCTTTAGCAACTGCTTCTTTAAAATTCCTCTCTTGGAAGGTAATCTTCCTCGTCGCCCTGACCTCAGTCGCTGTATCAGCGAACTGCAAGCTATGGTAACGGATCCTCCATATACCCAGTTCCACCATGACAAGGTGGTTCTCCATACACATCCACACTTCCTTCCGAAGATGGTCTCAGCCTTCCATCTTAACTAATCGGTCGTGCTACCAGTGTTCTTCTTCAGACCACATGCTTCTAGGGCTGAAGCAGCGCTCCATACTTTGGATTGCAAACGCGCCATGGCTTTCTACATGGATAGAACCAAGAATCACAGGTAATCCTCTTAATTATTAATTTCCTTTGATCCAGGTCAAGGTGGACTTCCAGTGTCAAAGCACACCCTATCCAATTGGATTGCGGACTGCATCTCTTTTGCTTACACTCAAGCGGTACTCTTCTTGGAGTGTCACGTCACTGTTCACAATGTGAGAGCAATGGCAGCCTCAGTTGCCAACCTTTGTTCCATCTCCATTGACATCTGTCGAACAGCTACCTTGTCCTCCATTCATACCTTCGCTGCACACTATTGCCTAGACAGGGACTCCCGTCAGGATGCTGTCTTTGGCCAGGCTGTACAGGTGAGTAACAACGCTCTCTCTCCCTTCCCCAAAACAGTCTCTTTTTCTTTCTCTCCATACAGTCCCTGCCAGTCTTCCTCTCTCTTGCCAACTAATTCTTACCATTAATACCTATCCATATCCTCACTATTGATGCTGTTATCAGGCCCTGCAGGCTGATGCTGATTCCAGTGTTCCTGCTTCTATCCTCCACTGCTGCTTCCGGTCACACCTGCTCTGCTGCCACTGCTGGCCCCTCTTGCAAGCACTTCTGCTTCTGGTCTAAGCTGTTACCTTTGATTCCACCCTCATGGCTGCTATTGCTTTTGGCCTACACAGTCCCCTCTATTCCCACCACCACCACAGTTGCTGCTTCTTCCCCCACAGCTACTGATGCTGCTACCACCAACTCAGCCACTGCTGATCCAGCCTCTATATTCTGTTTCAGTGGCATAAATTATGCCTGAGTAGCCCCCACAATGTGGGGGAGGGGGAACTGGAAGGGGACCCACACAATGATGACTGTGCTCACGTCTGCATGCCTGTGCCCCAGCTTACTTTAACTTGTTTGCCATGTTGCTTGTGCTCTAGGCCCAGCGTGATTACCTCCTGAAGTCTTGTGATATCAGCTGTACTGGGCATGGAGTGAAGGCAGTGCGGCAAACAAGTTAAAGTAAGTTTGCCGCACAGGGACAGGCACACCGGTGTGACAGTGGGGGGCCCTTGGCAAAATTTTGTTTGGGAGCCTCTCATTGGAACTTATGCTACTATTCTGTTTATATGGATTATAGCAGCATGAAAATACTTTTTTTTGTCTCCTGTGGACCTACTGTAATGGTCTCACAGACCACAGGTTGGGAACTGCTTACATAGTAGCATAGTATATGACGACAGACCAGTATGGTCCATCTAGTCTGCCCAGTAAGGTGGCTAGAGTGGTTGTAACTGCAGCTCCTTGCAGGTCAGCCCCCCCCCCCCTATTTATTGAAGCATAAAAGATATTTGTTTGCTTTGATTTCATCCTCTTGCTATAAAGGGATCCACTGTGTCTGTCCCATGCCATTTTGAATTCTGTCACTGTATTTTCCCCCACCTCCTCCATCAAGAGGGAATTCCAAGCATCTACCACCCTTTCAGTGAAAAATTATTTTCTAATGTTGCTTTTAAGTTTACCACCTTGCAGCTTCATCGTAGGCCGTCTAATTTTACAGCTTCCCCTTCTTTGAAAAAGGTTTGTATGTTCATTGATACCCTTTAAGTATTTAAAGGTCGGTATCATATCTCCCCTGTCCCTCCTCTCCTCTAGGGTATACTTATTTAGGTCTTCAAGTCTCTTCTCATCCATCTTCTGGCTCAGGCTCCAAATCAGTTTGGTCACCTTCCCCTGAACCGTTTCAAGTCATTTTATGTCCTTTGACAGATACGATCTCCAAAACTGAACACAATGTTCAGAGTGAGGCCTCACCAACGACTTGTACAGGAGTATTAATAACGCCTCCTTTCTGCTGGTTATTCCTTTCTATATACAGCCCAGCATCCTTCTGGCTTTGGCTACTGCCTTGTTGCATTGTTTTACTACCTTGAGATCCTCAGACACTAGAACTCCAAGGTCTCCCTCCTGTTCCGTGCACACCAACCTTTCTCCTCCTATCGCATACAATTCCTTTGGATTTCTGCATCCCAAGTGCATGATTCTGCACGTCTTTGCATTAATTTGTAACTGCCAAGCATTAGACCATTCTTCCAGTGTTTTTAGATCTTTTCTCATGTTGTCCACTCCCTCAGAAGTGTCCACTCTGTTGCAAATTTTGTGTCATCCACAAAAAGGCAGACTTTTCTATTCAATCATTCAGTTACATTTTTCCTTTTCTTTTGTGTTTTGTTTCCTTTTGTTTTACTTTAGTCACCATTTTACGCTTTTTTCAATATGCTCATCTGTCCTCATATACCTCCCTGAACATAGAAGATCCTACACTAGTGTCCTGCTCTTCTCTAACACTAACGTTTCCTCTAGCACATTTTCCCTACTTTGTCCCATCATCTTCCCCTTCCACAATATCCCCATAGGACCAGCTTTACATATATGATGAACCCTATGTGTGGGTGACAGTCTACACTCTCCGTTCAGTGGAATGGAGGTGCTTCATCTGTGAAAATTAAAATTATCCTTTGATGAAGTACTGTGGTATTATTCAGTTGGCAGAGGTCAACATACTCTTGAGGTCATCATCTTTAGACATTTGCCTTCATCACCTTAATGAACATTCAGGCCTTCAGGGGTGGCCCAAGGGGGGTGCGGGGTCATGTGCGGAGACTTGGTGTGGGGCCTCATTTGCATAAATATTTGCGTAATGTTACCATACACTAACTTTTAGTAAACATGCCTCTTAATGAGTGTGTGGATAAAGAAAGACTAAAAGATTCCTACATTACTATAATCCAGTGCCAACTGCTAGGCACTGGAGAAACTACTACAAATGCTGCCCATTTAGAACCCATAGCAAACCCACCATATCATAACAGCACTACCAGGACTCATAAAGCACCAAACCCTATCTATCAAAAGGCAACACTGCAAATATTAAACCAATACATCTCAGAGAATAACAATACATGACCTACTGGGAAAAGAGAACAAGTGACACTGTCAAATAGGAATTACATAAACAGAATACCTCACCTCAGTTACACATGCAGAACATAGATCATCACCAAACAAGGAATCACAATTTAGAAACAGGAAGACAATAATTAAACTGGGAACCCCAAAAGCCAAACTTGGAATGTACAACAACACTGTAGAAATAAAACTCTAAATTAATTTCCTCTTGTACTAAACAAAGCAGAGACGTTAATGATGCACATTTCCCAGAGCCGACATATTCCAGTTAATAAATTCAAAATAAAGAGATATCTTTCTACCTTTTGTGCATTTTTTTTCAATTGCAATTGCTCCAGCCGCTTTCTTCTGGTTTCTTCGTGTCTTCTGCTAACTCTCCATCGTCTGTTGTCCATTTGTCCTTTCTTCTCTCTTCTAGTTTTTTTCCATTCTCTCTCTCTACATCTGCTTTAACATACTAATCTTTCTCCTTTTGCTCTTTCCTCATTCCTATTTTATCCACTCAAATTTTACCCCTCCATCCTCAATCCCCACTTACTCTCCCAATACCCGGCCAATTGTAGATTTTTTATCCCTCCCACACAAAATATTTTCCCCCTCTCCATTTCACTCTCCCTGCCCCATCCCATTGTAATCCTCCCCGAACATCAGCTCCCTTCTAGTTCCAGCTTCACCCAGCATCTGCTCCCTTCTAATCCCTGCATCAGCCCATTTCCAGTCCTAGTCCCTGCATCAGCCCATTTCCAGTCCTAGTCCCCATCAGCCCATTTCTAGTCCTAGCTCCTCCATCCATTTCCAGTCCTATCCGAGTCCCTCCATCAGCTCATTTCCAATTCCAGCCCCCCATCAGCCCATTTCTAGTCATTTCCTAGCCCCACCATCAGCTCATCAAATCCTAGCTCCCCTCCACTCAGC
Source organism: Ichthyophis bannanicus (assembly GCA_033557465.1). Taxonomy (NCBI): domain Eukaryota; kingdom Metazoa; phylum Chordata; class Amphibia; order Gymnophiona; family Ichthyophiidae; genus Ichthyophis; species Ichthyophis bannanicus. The sequence goes on along the minus strand of CM066042.1, from coordinate 242,542,162 downwards.
CCAATTCCAATCCAAGCCCCCCCATGAGCCTACTTTCAGTTGTAGCCCCTCCATGAGTCCATTTCAATCCAAGCCCCCACCACAGCCCATTTCCAATGTTAGCTCCCCCCAACAGCCCATTTCCAGTCCTAGCCTAGCTGCTCCATCAGCCCATTTCCAGTCCTAGCTCCCTCCCCTCACAGCCCATTTCCATTCCAAGCCCCCTCCCCATCAGCTATTTGCAGTTCAAGCCTCCCTTCCACTCAGCCTATTTCCAGTCCTAGCAACCCCCCAACCCATTACCAGTGCTAGCCCCCCCATCAACCCACTTCCAGTCCTAACCCCCATCACCCCATTTTCAGTTTAAGCCCCCCATAGCCCATTTCCAGTCCTAACCCCATCAGCCCATTTCCAGTCTTAGCCCCCCCAAAGCCCAGTACCAGTCCTAACCCCTCCCCATCAGCCCACAGCCAATTACCAGTCCTAACCCCATCAGCCCACCTCAAGTCCTAACCCCTCCCCATCAGCCCATTTCCTGTCCTGGCCCCCGCATAGCCCATTACCAGTCCTAATACCCCCATAGCCCATTACCAGTCCTAACGCCCCCATCACCCCATTTCCAGATAGCCCCCCCATAGCCCATTACCAGTCCTAACCCCATCAGCCCACCTCCAGTCCTAACCCCCCCATCAGCCCATTTCCAGTCCTAGCCCCCCCATAGCCCATTACCAGTCCTAACCCCCCATCAGCCCACAGCCCATTACCAGTCCTAACCCCCCCTCGGCCTAGGGAAAATTTAAAAAAAAAAAAAAAAGAGCTGGCTGCTGCCACTGCGGCAGAATCGAGTGTCCCGCGGGGCCCCCCTGCCTGGCTGAGCTCTCCCTGCCCAGCTGAGCCTCTCCGCGACGGCTTTCAGATCCGCACAGGGAAAGCGTCTCCCTCGTGGCTCTGTTAAGCCCACAGGGGCTGATGGGAAATTTCCCATCTGCCCCTGCGGGCTTAACAGAGCCGAATATCTCCAGGAACAAGCAGGAATAAGTCCTTACATATGGGTACGTCGGTACCGACGGAGCCTGCGCGGGAAAGCTCCCCATCTTCCCAGAAGGAAGCTTTTGGGGCCTCCCACTGCACATGCGCGCTGCCTTCCCGCCTTTCTGACCAGCTCTCCTCAGTTTCTCTTTTTCCGCGGAGCCAGCAAGTCGTGTTCCTGTCACCGCTGAAGAAATTATTGTTTTAGTTTGTTTTTTTAGACCGCGTACCTGCCTTCCCCATACCGAAACAGGTACCGCCGTTCTCTCTCTTTCTTTCCTTTAAAAAAAAAATAAAAAATCTTTATTCTGCACAACTTGGTGACTTCGGTTAGGCCTCAGGCCTACACAAATTCTCCTCATGGAGAAACCAGCCCCTGGTTTCAAGAAGTGTACCAAGTGTAGTGCTGTTATTTCTGTCACAGACACCCATGAATGGTGTCTTAAATGTTTGGGACCTGACCACTCCATTCCGGACTGCCCATCCTGCTCCCAGATGTCTAAACGTGGTTTGCAGAACCGGGCCAACAAATTCCATGTGCTGTTTGCTTCAGATAATCCAGCATCACAGTCATCCAGGTCTTCCTCTCCGGATGGATCTCAGGTAACCAAACCTTCTTCGGGCAGGTCCTCAAAGAGCAAATCTCCTTCAAAGCATCGAGAGGCTCTCTCTTTTGAGTCTGAGGACCATACCCCAGCCAAACAACCCCGGCGGGAAGCTCTGACTTCCAAAGCACCATCTATGGGGTTACAGGTTGACATCGATGGCACGGCCTCGACTGATCACCTGTTAGACTGCTCTGGGGTACCGGCCCATACCGGTACCGACATCCAGGCAGCAGTGGGGTCTATGAGCAATACTGTTCAGACCATACAGCAGGCCATGCTGGCTTTTATTACGGCTGCGACGCCCTCGGTACTGCGTTCAGCGGTAACGGGTCCGGTTCCGGTATCATCTCCCATACCGGAACCGCGACCATCGACTTCCAAACGCAGATCGGTTCCGCATGCCGGATCCGGGTTTTCACCCGATACCGATCCCATACCCGGTACGCCCGATGTCGATACCGATCGGTATGCGTATCGTGCGTTGGAAGCAAATAGAGAATACTCTGATTCTTCTGAGGATTTTGACTCCTCTGAGGACTCTGATGAGCTGTCTCTAGTTCTTCAGGAAGACCCCTCTTCCCCAAAGAGGAGAATGTCTCCACCAGAGGATTTGTCCTTTCAAGACTTCATTATAGAGCTAGCTAAAGGACTTTCTATTACCACATCCTCTGAAAAAGAACCTAGGTCAAAGAAATTGGATATTTTAGGATACCCTAAGGTTCCTAAAGAGGCAGTCACCCTGCCTATCCATGAAATCCTTCAGGAACACTTGATGGATTTATGGGAGGCTCCTCTAACGTTGTCTCCTTACTCTCGTAGGTTGGACACCATGTACCGGGTCCCTCCTTCTCCTGGGTTTCAAAAGACTCAGCTGCCTCACCATTCCATTGTGGTGAAGTCTGCGCTGAAAAAGATTAAGAGCACCAAAAGGCATTCTTCTACCCCTCCAGGGCGAGAATGTAAGACCCTAGACTCTTTTGGCAGAAAAATTTTCCAGGCTAGTATGCTTATAGCCAGGATTAATTCTTACAGTCTGTATATGGGCATGTTTCTAAGGGAACTTGCCCTAAAGGTAAAGCATTTTGCCCCCTTTATCCCTGAGGATAGAAAGGAGGAGTTCATTTCTCTGGTGAAACAGCTTTTAGATGTTTCTAAGTTCTCCAACAGAGCAGCTTTTGATTCCTTTGAAGGTGCCGGTAGAGCTTCGGGCATTGCTATTGCAGCCCGACGACTTGCTTGGCTCCAGGCCTCTGACCTAGAACCCTGGGTCCTGGATGGCTTACGGAATCTGCCCTGTACAGGTGAGAACTTATTTGGTAAGGACTGGCAAATTAAAGCCACTCAAATGGACGCAGAAAATGCTACATTAGATAGACTTTCCAAGTCTACCTCTACTCCTGCCAAGAAAAAGTCTTTCAAGAGGCCTTACTACAAGAAGGCCAGATTTTCCACAAATACTGGCCAACAATCTTCTCAGCCTCGCTTTGCTGCTAAACGTCAGCAACCTAAACAGGCAAGGTCAAAGCCTGCAGCGTCTGCCACTCCTCAGCAGGCTCAACCCCCTCAGGGGTTTTGACTTGCCCCTAGAGAACTTAACATTTCTGGCTCTAGAACAACCAGAGCCCCTCACCATTCCCGGAAGGTTAGCTCACTTTGCTCCCAGATGGGAGCAAATTACATCAGAGCACTGGACCCTCTCTATCATCAGAGAGGGCTACAAACTTCATTTTTCCAACCTTCCTCCATATACCATGGTGAGGCACTTCAATTCTCCCCCATCTCTCCTGGGCCTGTTGAATCAGGCAATCTCTTCTCTCCTTGCCCAAGGGGCAATAGAAGAGGTTCCTCTTCTTCAACAAGGGACAGGATTCTACTCCCCTTATTTTCTCATAACAAAGAAGACAGGGGGATTCAGACCTATCCTAGATCTGAGAGAATTGAACAAATTTCTGTACAAGGAGAAATTCAAAATGCTTTCTCTAAGCATTCTCCTTCCATACCTTCAGAGTCAGGATTGGCTTTGTTCTCTAGATCTCAAGGATGCGTATACACACATACTCATCCACCCATCCCACAGAAAATATCTAAGATTTCTGTTTCAGGGAAAACATTTCCAGTACAGAGTACTTCCCTTCGGTCTAGCCTCTGCTCCAAGAGTGTTCACCAAATGCATGGCAGTGGTTGCTGCATTTCTAAGAGGTCTGGGAATTTTTGTATTCCCATATCTGGACGACTGGCTCATCCGAGCTCCATCTCAGTCAGAGGCCCAGATTTCCCTGGACCGCACAAGGCACCTTCTGCAGTATCTGGGACTGGTGGTAAACCTTCCCAAGTCTCAACTTATCCCTACCCAGTCTCTGGAATTCATAGGGGCCCAGTTGGACACCACCACTGCAAGGGCCTATCTACCTCAAGTCCGGGGCCAACGTCTGGTGTGCTTGGCCTCCCAAGCTCAGTCCAGCAGTCACTTGACAGCCAGAGAAATGCTGCGACTTCTGGGCCACATGGCCTCCACGGTACACGTGGTGCCCTACGCTCGTCTTCATATGAGAGCAGCTCAATGGACCTTGGCCACCCAATGGACTCAGGCATCAGGAGCGCTCTCCGACCAAATTCTCACCTCAAAGCGTCTGTTTTGGTCCCTCCAATGGTGGATGTCCACCAAGAATCTGTTGTTGGGGGCCCCCTTCCAACCTTTGTTGCCCCAAGCAACCCTCACAACAGATGCCTCCCAAACAGGGTGGGGAGCCCATCTACAATCCCTCTCCACTCAGGGTACTTGGTCTCCACAGGATACCACCCTTCACATCAACCTCCGTCCTAGTTCAGACAGACAATCAGGTGGCCATGTTCTACGTAAACAAACAAGGAGGGACAGGCTCTCTGTCGCTTTGCAACGAAGCTCTCAGATTATGGGCCTTCGCCAGAGAGCATCAAATTCATCTTCTGGCAGTATATCTTCCAGGAGTTCAAAACTCTCGGGCAGACAGACTCAGTCGAGTTCTGCTTCCACACGAATGGTCCCTACATATGGACCAGATAGGCAGAATCTTTCAGGAATGGGGAACCCTGGACATAGACCTCTTTGCAAGTCCGTGGAATGCCAAACTTCCCCGGTTCTGTTCCAGGACTCCGTGTCAGGGAGCTCAGGCCAACGACGCCTTTCTCCTGCATTGGGGTCAGGAATTCCTATATGCCTTTCCACCCATTCCTTTGATTCCCAAGACTCTGTTCAAACTCCAGAGGGATCACGGATCGATGATCCTCATAGCTCCACGCTGGCCACGCCAAGTGTGGTTCCCTCTACTTCTGCATCTCTCCCAGGGACCCTCCCTGGACCTGGGAGCTGCGCCAGACCTTCTCTCTCAGGAGGAAGGGACTTTGTGGCACCCAAATCCCAAGTCCCTACACCTCAGAGCTTGGTTACTGAAGGCCTAAGCCTTCATGACTTCAATCTTTCTCAACCAGTGAAAGATATCCTTCATGCCTCTAGGAAACCCTCCACGAGGCGTTCCTATGCTTTCAAATGGAAACGCTTTTCCATTTGGTGTGCTCAACAGGGTCTTGACCCTCTAGCACTTCCTTTGAATTCTCTACTAGACTATCTCCTGCATCTTTCTAATGCAGGCCTTAAAACGAATTCAGTAAGAGTCCATTTGAGTGCTATTGCAGCATCCTTAAAACCTATAAATGGACAACCTGTCTCCTCTCATCCGCTTGTTGCAAGGTTCATGAGAGGCCTGACTCTAACTAAGCCTCCCATCCGACCTCCTCCGGTAGCATGGGACTTGAACCTAGTTCTGGGTCAGCTTATGAAGCCACCTTTTGAACCGTTGGTTTCTACCTCCTTGAAATTTCTTTCCTGGAAGGTCATTTTCCTTAATGCAGTCACTTCGGCTCACCGCATCAGTGAACTACAGGCCTTAGTGGCTCATCCACCTTATACCAGATTTCATCATGATAAGGTGGTCCTTAGGACGAATCCCCACTTTATGCCCAAAGTGGTCTCGCCTTTTCATCTTAATCAGGAGGTATATGTACCTGTCTTTTTTCCGGCTCCTCATGCATCCAGTGCAGAGAGGAACCTTCATACTTTAGATTGTAAAAGAGCTCTCGCCTTTTACCTCAACAGGACTCAGCCACATCGAAAGTCTTCCCAACTTTTTGTGGCTTTTGATCCTTCTCATTTGGGACTACCAGTCTCCAAACGTACACTTTCCAATTGGATTGCTCAGTGTATTTCCTTTGCTTACCAGAGTAAAAATATTTCTCTGGAAGGCCATGTCACAGCTCACAATGTGAGAGCCATGGCCACTTCTATGGCTCATCTTCACTCTGTATCCATTGATCAGATCTGTCGAGCCGCCACATGGGCCTCGGTTCATACCTTCACAGCCCATTACTGTTTGGACAAGGACTCCCGCCGGGATGCCTTGTTTGGTCAGGCTGTCCTCAAACACCTGTTCCATACTTGAACAACTCCTGCCCACCTTCCCAGGATGGATGCCTGAGATCCATACGAAGATGGCGAACCCTTGGAACGGGATCTCCCAGGCATCTTAGCTAGGGAGTCCCCATATGTGAGGACTTATTCCTGCTTGTTCCTGGAGATAGCACAGTTACTTACCTGTAACAGGTGATCTCTGGGAACAGCAGGAATTAGTCCTCACAACCCACCCACCTCCCCTAGGAGTTGTATCTTCTATCTATCTTCCTTTCCTCTCTCTATTGTCTCAGCAATAAACTCGAACTGAGGAGAGCTGGTCAGGAAGGCGGGAAGGCAGCGCGCATGTGCAGTGGGAGGCCCCAAAAGCTTCCTTCTGGGAAGCTGGGGAGCTTTCCCGCGCAGGCTCCGTCGGTACCGACGTACCCATATGTGAGGACTAATTCCTGCTGTTCCCAGAGATCACCTGTTACAGGTAAGTAACTGTGCTTTCCCATCAGCCCCTGCGGGCTTAACAGAGCCGCAAGGGAGACGCTCTCCCTTCACGGATCTGAAAGCCGTCACAGAGAAGCTCATCCGGGAAGGGAGGGCTCAGCCGGACAGGGGGGGCCCCGCAGGACACTCGATTCTGCTGCTGCGGCGGCAGCAGCAGCAGCAGCCAGCTTTTTTTTTTTTTTTAAATTTAATTTATTTTTAAAGCAGAATGTTCCTTGCGCGGGGCCCCCTGAAACATGGGGCCCTGTGCAAAAAACATTCTCGCTCAATGGACGGGCCGGCCCTGTAGGCCTTGTTCCCCATCCTCCTGTCCTCACATGCTAGGCATAACAAGGCACAACATGACTGTCTCAAAACAGTCAAGCTGAATTGTCCCACATCGCTGTATAGAACACCACATTTAATCCAAAGTCATAAAATGTCTTAATAGCTTTTTTTCTCCAAGACCAAGCAGGAAGTCAGTCCTCACATATGGGTGACGTCGGCGCCGACGGAGCCCTCGCGGAGCAATTTCCCCAGCTTTCAAAGAAAGCCTTTGGGAATTGAAGCCCGCATGCGCGGTCCCCTTCCCGCCCAAGGGTGCCATCTTGCTCAGTCTTCTTTTTTCCGCGGAGCCCTACAGACGCTGTTTGTGATCGCCGCAGAAAAAGTTGATTTACTATTTTCTCGGTTCGACACCAGATCCTTTTCCTGCCCGGACCCGCTGCGCCAGTATCGGGTCCGTTCTTTATTTTTCGGTTTTTGTCCTTCGTGACTAGTGTTCGTGCCATTTTTCTTTTTCACTGGCAGCCCTGTCTTTTGACCTCGCAGGGGCCCTTTTTCCCCCGATGCCTGCCAGCGGGTTTAAAAAGTGTGATCAGTGTAAGAAACTTATGTCTCTTACCGACACACACGACTGCTGCCTCCGCTGCCTCGGACCCGATCATGACCCTATGATCTGTGGTCCGTGTGGCAAGATGTCCTGAAAAGCGTTGAGGAGTCGGCAGCATCAAAAAGAACGAATCTTCTCTGACTCCGCATCCGGCCGGGCCCGGACCTCGTCAGAGGCTTCGACGTCCCGGGACTCCGGTCCTGAGCATCGTCGGAGTTCCTCTGAGCGGGGGTCTCCTGCCCGGGAACATCATAGGAAGAAGAAACCCGCGAGGGCAGCGTCGGTGGATGCTCCTGGTTCCTCGAGGGCCAGGTCACATAGCCCCGATAGCAGTCCCGGGTCCTCGGAGTCGGAGAGGCCTTCGAAACATCCTCGTCTCGAGATGGAGTCTCCTGGACACGTGAGTACTGTAGTCCTCGTGGACTCGCCTCCGAAGGAGCCGACGTCGGGCCCGACACCGTCGGGGCCCGAGTCGGGGGCTGCTGGGTCTCCTGAGCTCGGACTCAGGTTGACGGCCTTGGAGAGCAGTTTAGCTGCCTTCATGGACCAGCAGCGGGCATTGATCGCTGGCCTCGCCGGTGCATCTGCCCCGACCACCGGGACGTCGACGTCCAAGTCGACCCCGGAGACCGAGCCGATCCTCGAGTCCATGCGAGCTCGATCCTCGGTCACAGTCTCCCTCGGCCTCCTGTTCGGGACTAAGGTCGTCGACGCCGACACCTTCGGCATCGGGGCGGAGGGCATCGGTGCCCACCTGACCGGAGACGCTCGATTCCTCCTCCGAGGAATCAGCCTGGGAGACGGAGGACGAAGAGTCACCCGGTACTTTTCGGACTCGGTGCGTCCCATCGGACTCGCCCGAGTCCGAACCTCGGAGACGGTCCCCCTCGGAGGACACCCGGTTCTCGGACTTCGTGCGGGATATGGCCAAGTCCTTGGCATTCCCCACGGATCCCGAGGAGGAGCCTCGAGCCGAAGAGCTCGATGCCCTCCAGTATGACTCTCCACCGAAGGAGGCCTTTACTGTACCGGTTCCTCCGATGCTGGAGCGACTTCTCTTCCGCATGTGGGAGAGCCTGGCGTCGGCGCCGGTGTTAAGCAAGCGGGTCGATTCCATTTATCGAGTCCGCAAGAGCCCCGGGTTCCAAAAGGCACAACTACCGCACCATTCCATGGTGGTGGAATCAGCCATGCATCGACTCAAGAGTCAGAAGATGCACTCCTCGGTGCCTCCCGGCCGGGAGGCCCGGAACCTGGATGCCCTCGGTAGGAAGTGCTTCCAGGGCTCTATGCTTGCTTGTCGAGTCCAGACCTACCAGCTCTATATGGGCATGTATCTCCGAGACCTGGCAAAAGAAATTGCCGGGTTCTCTGCTGGTCTCTCCGAGGAACCTTTGCAGAGGTTCCAGGCCTTCTCCACTGGTATTCGAGAGTGCTCGAAGTTTATCTCTCGAGCAGCCAACGATGGCTTCGAAGCATCGGCTCGAGTTGCCGAAGCCGGCATAGGTGCCCGTCGACAGGCTTGGCTTCAGTCATCCGGCCTCGAGCCATGGGTACAGGACACGTTGGTCGATGTCCCCTGCAGAGGTGAAAACCTTTTTGGCAAGCCCATGGCTGAAAAGGCTGCACAGATCGAGACCGAGACTCTGACCAGGACTAGGCTGTCCAGAAAAATCTCTGCCCCTTCTAAGAAGAAGAAGGGCACGGGGAAAAAGCTCTTTTACCCGAGGAAGGCGGCTGCCTATAAACAATACCCTCATTATCAGGCCTCAGCAGCTCCTCAACAGGGTCAGCAGGCCAAGGGATGGGGTAATGGGTCCCGTAGGCAGCAGGCCCCCAAGCCCACAACACCGGCCCCTGCTCAGCATGGTGGGGGATTTTGACTCCGTCAGCATAGCCTCTTCCCCTCTGCTGGTTTCTCTCAGCACAGGAAGCCGGCTGGTCCACTTTGCCCACAGGTGGTCAGCCATCACATCAGATACCTGGGTGCTTCATATAGTTCAGAAAGGCTATCTTCTACACTTTCACCAGGTACCTCCCTCCTACTTTCCAGGGGAGCCTCCAAGACTCCTCTGCACAGGGACTTACTCCTTCAGGAGTTAGCAAGTCTTCTTCAGGAACAGGCTGTGGAACCGGTGCCCCACAACCTGAGAGGTCAAGGCTTTTATTCCAGGTACTTTCTGATACCAAAACGAACAGGAGGCCTCAGACCCATCCTGGACTTTGGAAACCTCAACAAGTTCCTGGCAAGGGAAAAGTTCAAGATGCTTACCCTTGGAATCCTGCTGCCCTACCTCCAGCAGGGAGACTGGCTATGCTCCTTAGATCTAAAGGATGCCTATACTCACATCCTTATTCATCCAGACCACAGACAATATCTCAGGTTTGTTGTGGGAGGAAATCATTACCAGTACAGAGTACTGCCCTTTGGCCTATCCTCCGCCCCCAGGGTGTTCACCAAATGCCTAGCAGTGGTGGCGGCCTATCTAAGACTTCAAGGCCTTTTTGTATTTCCATACCTGGACGACTGGCTCATCAGGGCCCAGTCTTCCCAAGAGGCCACTCAGGCCACTCATCGCACTGTGACTCTGCTCCAGCACTTGGGATTTGTCATAAACTTCGCAAAGTCCACTTTGCTCCCCTCTCAAAATCTCGAATTCATCGGCGCAGGGTTGAACACACTTCAGGCGCGGGCCTTCCTGCCTCTAGACAGAGCACACAGGCTCATGGATCTCGCCAGCCACTTTCACAGCAATTCCCTGGTCTCTGCCAGGCAATTTCTGAGACTGCTTGGCCATATGGCTTCCACGGTCCATGTGACCCCCAATGCCCGCCTGAACATGCGACCTGCTCAGTGGTGCCTTCGCACTCAATGGCATCAGGCCATGGGGAGCCTGACGGACTCAGTTCAGGTATCTGACCTGCTGGTCTCTTCTCTGCGGTGGTGGCCTCATCTACCAAACCTGGTGCTGTGAGTGGATTTTCAATCTCCTCCGCCTTCTCAGGTGCTGACAACCGATGCTTCTCTCCTGGGTTGGGGTGCACATTGCCAAGGGACATGTACTCAAGGCCTCTGGACTCCTTGGGAGTCTGCTCAGCAGATAAACTTCCTGGAGCTCAGAGCCATCCGCCTAGCTCTGAGAGCCTTCTCCCACCTCACTTCTCACCAGTCTGTGCTGGTCCAGACGGGCAATCAAGTTGCAGTGTTCTACGTGAACAAACAAGGAGGCACAGGCTCCTTCCTTCTCTGTCAGGAGGCACGAAGACTGTGCTCTTGGGCCGTCCTTCACGGCATCCTCCTCAAAGCTGTCTATCTCCCAGGTCAAGAAAATTACCTGGCAGACAAGCTGAGCATGATCCTCCAACCTCACGAGTGGAGATTGGATCCGTTGGTGGTTCAGCAGATCTTTCTCAAGTGGGGCCTCCCCACCATGGATCTATTTGCCAGTCCCCTGAACAGGCAGCTTCCCAGATTCTGCTCTCGACAACCGCATCCTCTCAGAGTAGCGGCGGATGCTTTTCTGATTCCATGGTCCACAGGCCTCTTGTATGCCTTTCCTCCCATGCCACTGGTGTCTCGGACACTCTTCAAAGTTCTCAGAGACAGAGCCTCGATGATCCTAGTGGCTCCCCGGTGGCCGAGATAACCCTGGTTCCCGCTTCTAATGCCGCTGGCTATGGACACTCCTCTCCCTCTGGGGTTTCAACCCGATCTCCTGTCACAAGATCAGGGGACTCTCCTACACCCCACCTCCGGTCCCTTCATCTGATGGCCTGGCTGCTGAAAGGGTAGTCCTTGCTCCCCTCCTGCTGCCTCGGGAGGTGGAAGAGGTCGTCTTGGCCTCCAGGCGGCCCTCCACCCGGAAGTCCTACGCTCTTAAGTGGTGTCGGTTCTCCGTGTGGTGTTCTCAGCAGTCTGAGAATCCCTTCTCCTGCTTGGTGGCAGTGGTCTTGCAATATTTGCTTTACCTCTCCAATCTGGGCCTTAAATCCAACTCTGTCAGGGTCCACCTCAGTGCTCTCTCTGCGCATCACGCACCGGTGGATGGCAGGCCTCTTTCCAACCACCCTTTGGTGGCTCGTTTTCTCCGAGGCCTCCTTCTCCTTAAGCCTGCTTTGCGCCCACCAGCCCCTGAATGGGATCTGAATGTGGTCTTGCAGCGGATTACCTGTCCGCCCTTTGAACCTATGGCTACCTGCCCTCTTCGTTTTCTTTCCTGGAAAACCTTGTTCTTGGTAGCCCTTACCTCTGCTAGGCGCGTTAGTGAACTGCAGGCCCTAGTGTCTGATCCTCCTTACACTAGGTTCTACAGGAATAGGGTAGTCTTACGGACTCACCCTAAGTTTCTTCCAAAAGTGGTTTCTCCTTTTCATCTCAACCAGGAGGTGGTTCTTCCAACCTTCTTTCCCAGGCCGCACACCAGCCGGGCTGAAATGGTCCTGCATACCCTGGACTGTAGGAGGGCCTTGTCCTTCTACCTTGACCGTACGCGGGAGCATAGGAGGGCTGTTCAGCTCTTCATTTCTTTTGACCCCAATAAGTTGGGGCTACCTGTCTCAAAGCGTACTTTGTCCATATGGGTCGCTGACTGTATCGCCTGGGCTTATGGGGCAGCCGGCCTCTCGTTGGAGGATCGAGTCATGGCTCATCGTGTCAGGGCGAAGGCTGCGTCAGTGGCTCATCTCCGCTCTGTTCCGTTGGCAGACATCTGCCGGGCCGCTACTTGGTCTTCAAGCCAGACTTTTGCGGCCATTACTGCCTGGAGAGGGAGTCCCGCAGGGACAGTGCTTTCGGTCAGGCAGTCCTCCATAATCTCTTTGAGGTTTAGGCAACTCCTACCCTCCAGCCCTGGTGTTGGGCTACCGGTCGGGGGCGTTTTCAGAGAAAATTCCTTCCTTCTGTGCTACTGAGCTAGAGGGAGCTCATTTTTCCACTTGAGGTCTCCGGTAGCCTTAAGCTAGGGAGTCCCATATGTGAGGACTGACTTCCTGCTTGGTCCTGGAGAAAGAGTAGTTACTCACCTGTAACAGGTGTTCTCCAGGAGCAGCAGGAATCAGTCCTCTCAACCCTCCCTCCTCCCCTTGGAGTTGCAGTCCTATCATTTCGTTTTTGCTAATTTTTTTGCTGTCTTTTAGCTATGTCATCAGACTGAGCAAGATGGCACCCTTGGGCGGGAAGGGGACCGCGCATGCGCACTGCAATTCCCAAAGGCTTTCTTTGAAAGCTGGGGAAATTGCTCCGCGAGGGCTCCGTCGGCGCCGACGTCACCCATATGTGAGGACTGATTCCTGCTGCTCCTGGAGAACACCTGTTACAGGTGAGTAACTACTCTTTGTGGGTTTGTGATACATGGATACCATTGAAACCTCATGCTGAGTCTATCAGAGTTTTGCAGTAGGTGCAAACAATTTACCATATGCTCATTGTCACGCCCTTAGCCCCTTACATTAGTATGGAGGGGTGTGGGTTTATTTTTGTCACTGTGGTGCTTCAACTTTCTGGCCTTTTCTAACTGGATGCCTTTAAATGCATTCTGGGAAAGGTAGTTCAGTTAGATATCATTTGGCTCAGATGAAAAACATACCTTCATTGTAGTTGGGTTTGAGTGAGTGCAATTTATTCATTAGCACAAAAAAGACACACTAGGTTCACAGATCCACCTTTTTAAGACATTTTCACCAGGAATTCTTGTAACTCTTTACAGGATAACTTGAACTGAAACAAACAGCTTTCCTCAGCTTAATTAACTGCACCTGCTTTCAGCAGAGCTTTGCCGTGCAGATCAAAACAAGCAGAAAGAAACTTTTAAACCAGGTTTCTTTTCCCTATCCAGTCCAGAACAAATACCTGGCTATCTTGTATGCTTAAACTCAGCACTTCATACAGATAGTCCAATTCATACAAACAGATAAAAACTCTTTTCCAGGTTTTCTCAGTAGTTAGACAAACAAAAGCATTTCTTACTTCCTTCAATTGTAACGGCACCAAAACTGAGCTCTACACTGCTCACAGCTGTTTCTCAAAAGACAATCAGGAAGATTCAGCTTTGCACTGCGTCACACTTTTACTGAGCTTAGAACATTAACAAACAAACACAGCTCTCAGGGCTTTGGACACTGGAGGCTTCTCTTTACGGTTGACATCCCCCTTGCAACCATTCTTAAATGGCAGACTGGCATGCAGAGCAGTCCATGTATGAGACCCCTTCATCACAAGGTAAATCTGGCTCCCCCAATTCCATTGGTTCACTCTCTAGCTCAGATTCAGATAGCTTACTCTTGACTGCCTTCTATTAGGGTTAAAGCTGTCTCTAGCAAATACGTGGTGCTCCTTGTTAGCTAAGCTTCTGGGGCTCATACCTTGATCAAAGCCTGTAGTAGCTTCACTCCTTACATGCTCTGGCCACCATCTAGCACATCCTGTTCTACAATTAGTGCTCCTGGCTCTTACTGCTCCATTCCTTAAGTAGGCAAAACTTCTGCTCTCTCTTTCTCTCTGGTCAGCAGGTGCAGCACTCTCTGGTCTCAGGAGTCCTTCCAGTTTCTCTCCATGTGTCCTGCTTGTCCCTCTTCGTCCTCTTGCTCCTCCTCTGCCTGCTCAACCTCCTGGTCTAACTGAGCTAAACTTAAACCCCTCAGGCTCCTGCTCCACCCTCTCCCCTCTCAGGTGAGAAAGATCAAACTCCCTCGTGGCAGCTGTGTGATTAGGGGATGCAGTGACGTAAGGGTTCCTTACCCTGGGCCTGTATTCCCTATCCTTTCCACCACTAGGGGCATTCTGTTCCTCTTTGTAGCCAGGAATTACTGGCTTTCTAGGAGCAAATGGAGTTATAAGTCCTGGACCTTTTAAAATGGGTCCCTTTATTAAGGTAAATTCCTTCTTTTTACCCCTCTCTTCTAGGTCCTGATAAGCTTCCTTATCACGTCATGCATGTGTTGAGTAACTGTTGGAGGTGGAAGTACACACGTTTATTTAGTACATATCAGCTCCTCTGTTTATAAGAAAACAGCTATGGGTCCAACATCTAGTTGGGCTGGCAATTTACTTTATTCATATATTCAGCAGTGGCATCTCTGTAAATAGTGCCACTGAATATACATCTGGCTGATGACTGCGCCAACAATTATCCATTTAAAATTAGGTATGTTGTTTAGCACACCTGATTTAAAACCAGATGATGTATCCATTTAGCAGTCAGATATCACTGCGAAATGGATACGTGCTGGCATCATCACTGCCCTACCTCAAAGCCAGCCCCTTTTCATATGGATGAAAATAACCTATTTCATATAGCTGTAACAGTGCTCACAATGGATTTCTTAAATATATTCCTCAGTTGAAACTACTTGCTTGACAGTAATGTTATCCTGTCCATGCAAACTCGATTTTATTGGTGACAGACGATAGCGAGGATGGCGCAGCAGTGCAGGGCATGCGCCATGCATCAATGGAATATCGGGACTGCGCAGACCCCACCAACAGGGGATATATCAGATTCATAGAGTGTCTTTCTATCAGTAATATATACAATATATATCATCCAATAAAAAAAAAATAAAGGGGCTGATATTCAAAATAAGTTAGATATTCACTGTTCACTGGTGAACACATAACTCGCTTATGTTTCTTTTTAGACACTTCTATGGATAAAGTCAGGCCATTTAATTTGTCAAATGGCACACTTTTAATGATTTTTTATGCTAGCCAATTGTGCATTTTAGGAAGACCTTAAAAACATGGCTATTTCAGACATTTAAATAGATATTGCTCCCTTCTGTTAACCATATAATGGAAATGCTGTTAACCTATTTGTTAACCTATATGCTATTTGTTGTTCTTACTTTGAGATTTGCCTAGAACCCTATCGGGTTATATTTGGAATATAAGTATTTGTTTGTATTAAGTTAAATTAAAATTAAATTGTTGGACCCTCTGCTACCAGATTGTGGCTGATGGACAGCATGTAATGCTTGTGAGATACATGTCGTCTACATGTCCATGCACACGGGACAGCAGACAACTGACAAAATAGCTCCCAAATTCTTAAACTTGATTTATTTAGTAGTTTATTTTAGTACAATATACCCATGGATTAAGGCCAGTTCAGCTCGGTTGACTTGTGTCTCTTTGATCCATTGGAAAATCAATCCTTCATTCGTAAAATGCAGCCAATTAGATTTAGCTCATATCTTTTCTCAGAAGCTCGAGGTGAGTTACATTCAGATACAATAGGTATTTTTCCTATCCTCTGAGGGCTTACCATCTATGCTTGTACCTGAGGCAGTGGAGCCTTTGTTTATTTCATGGAGGATAAATCTTTTAATTCTGGGGGTTCAGATTCTATAGGGAGATTAATTTATTTATTTAAAACATTTATATCCAGCCAAAGTGCCCAAAGGCATTCAAGGCAGCGCACAAAATATAAACAAACTAAAAACCTAACGGAGTAAACTAAAACCCCACCTTTCCCCATATCAACCAACCACCTGCCTGCCTTCCAGTCCCTCACTTTTCCTGCTGTAGCTGAGGGAAACTGAAAGGTCTTCAAGGCCTTCCGAAGGGCTAACAGACTACCCTTCTGTCACAACGAAATCGGTAGCTGGTTCCACCTCTCACACCATTTCTTTAATTCTTCTATGTAATGATGAATTTCTTGCACCAGATCCCCAGTTTAATCTGTGAATAGGTCCAATACTTCAGGAACATCTCTTTTAATTTCGGAGGAAGTTTAAAAAAATCAGCTTCATTCTTATAGACATTTTACTCACCATCTGAGTCTGTATTTAAAGAGCATTCCAGCAGGCAACGGTTGCTTGTGCAGTGGCATGAAATCACAAGTACATCTACTGGAACAAATTAGAATCCAGCCAGCACACTTTCAACTTTCCATGTTAAAGCAACAGCCTTTCTCTGTGACTCGTACTTTATTATAGCCAAATTTTCACGTCTGTGAATTGTAAATATCACACACCACATCAGTCAACTTTGTGATATTGAAACATTCTATGTTGTAAACTGGCTTTCTAAATAATATTTATGGAGTAGAGACAAGAGGGCCCAAGGGCAATGTTTGATGGCCAGAACTTCAGAGCAAGACGACAGTGAATGGAGAAAAGTGAAGGGAGAGAAAGCAGGTATGTCATACAAGAAAGAGAAAAAATGAGAAAGTAAGGTGATACAAAAGAGTAAAGAGTAAAACTGCACGCAAGGGGGGGGGGGGCTAGTTTATAAGGTCAAGTACACGCCTACTTAGGTGTCTATGTGTCTTTATAAATTACTAACATAAGCAGGGCCGACCCATCCACTAAGCGAACTAGGTGGTCACTTAGAACATAAGATATGCCATACTGGGTCAGACCAAGGTCCATCAAGCCCAGCATTCTGTTTCCAACAGTGGCCAATCTAGGTCATACGTACCTAGCAGTTTCCCCAAGGGACACAGGTTCCACAATGCTTGTACTGGTTCAAGCATTGATATCCTGGGTCCCTTCTTAATAATGGTTTATGGACCTTTCCTCCAGGAACTTGTCCAAACCTTTTTTAAACCCAGCTACACTAACAGCCTTTACTACATCCTCCGGTAACAAATTCCAGAGTTTGATTACACGTTGAGTGAAAAAATATTTTCTTTTATTAGTCTTAAATAGTTTACCCTGTAGCTTCATTGCATGTCCCCTAGTCTTTCCATATTCTGATAAGGTAAACAATCGATCTACGTTTACCCGTTCCACTCCGTTCATTAATTTATAGACCTCTATCATATCTCCCCTCAGCCGTCTCTTCTCCAGGCTAAAGAGCCCCAACCTTTTTAGCCTTTCTTCATAGGAGTAGCCTTCCATCCCCTTTACCATTTTGGTGGCTCTTCTCTGAACCTTTTCTAAAATCGCTATATCCTTTTTAAGATACGGCGACCAGAATTGCACACAATATTCATGAAGTGGCAGTTCAGCACCACACTGGACTTTAAAATGCCCGTGCGCATGCACACAGTTATGGTCTGCTGCTTCTTCCCCCTCCAACAGGAAGTTGTGTCAGAGGGGGGCAGGAGCGGCAGGCCATGAGCATGCACACACACAGGCACTTTAAGGCATGACGTGTCAAAGCAGTAGCTGAACTATCACTTCAGCGCAACAAGGGATGCAGTGCCATCCCCCCAGATGATCAGGGGGCAGCATGGCGGGCTGGGTGACACTGCAATTGGGGGGGGGGCATGGAAGACTCGCCCAGGGGGCACAAACATTCCAGCCAGCCCTGAGCATAAGAAGCAGAGATGTTGCCTAAATGCAGCTGTGCAGAGTTGCACCTGCTCGAGAGCTTGTGAAAATGAACTTGCTGAAAGTGCGCAAGTATGCGTATAAATGTTTCATAATTTGTCTGCTGCACTTCTCTCCACTTTTTTCGCGATGCCCCTTATAGTCCTTGTCTTCCTTTGATTTTTCTACCAGACGAAACGGAGGCTTCGGCTTCCTAAGCAAGAGTTTCTTCCTCTTTGCAGTCTGCAGGCATCCAGGAACTTATATACTCGACATCAATAATCTATCAACCTTACAATACAACTTTGTATAACAACAACATTATATCACATTGTTTTTATAACACCAGTTTGGTGGTGCAGTGCTCTTCTGTCCTGTGGATCACTGTGTTGGTGCCCATCCAAGGTATGTTCATCTGGGTCGGGATATGTTTACTGGCCCCCCTTAGGCACCTTGGTCTTGTTCATCTCCTAAACCGTGGATCTCCAGGAACAAGCAGGAATAATTCCTCACATATGGGTACGTCGGAACCAACGGAGCCGGCGCGGGAAAGCTCCCCAGCTTTTCAGATGAAAAGCTTTTGGGGCTTCCCACAGCGCATGCGCGCTGCCTTCCCGCCTTCCTTACCAGCTCTCTTCAGTTTCTCTTTTTCCGCGGAGCCAGCAGGTCGTGTTCCTGTCACCGCTGAAGAAATTGTTATTTTAATTTGTTTCTTTTGACCGCGTACCTGCCTTCCCCATACCAAAACCGGTACCGCCGGTCTCTCTTTCTTTATTTCTTAAAAAAAAAAATCTTTTTTATTTTCAGCACAACGTGGTAACTTTTGCTAGGCCTTCAGGCCTACACAAATTCTCCTCATGGAGAGGCCAGCTCCTGGTTTTAAAAAGTGTACCAAGTGCAGTGCTGTTATTTCTCTCACAGACACCCATGAATGGTGTCTTAAATGTTTGGGACCTGACCACTCCATACTGGACTGCCCATTCTGCTCCCAGATGTCTAAACGTGGTATGCAGAACCGGGCCAACAAGTTCCATGTGCTGTTTGCTTCAGATAATCCAGCATCACAGTCATCCAGGTCTTCCTCTCCGGATGGATCTCAGGTAACCAAACTTTCTGTGGGCAAATCCTCTAAAAGCAAATCTCTTTCAAAAGATCGAGAGGCTCTCAATCTTGAGTTCGAGGATTCTGCCCAGGCCAAAAAACCCCGGCGGGAGGCTCCGGTCTCCAAAGCACCATCTATGGGGTTACAGGTTGACATCGATGGCACGGCCTCGACCGATCACCTGTTAGACTGCTCTGGGGTACCGGCTGATACCGGTACCGACATCCAGGCAGCAGTGGCGTCCATGGGCAATACTGTCCAGACCATGCAGCAGGCCGTTCTGGCTTTCATTAAGGCTGCGACGCCCTCGGTACCGATTTCATCGGTACCGACTCCGGTTCCGGTATCCACACTGGAACCGAGACCATCAACTTCCAAGCGTCGATCGGTTCCGCATGCCAGATTCAGGCTTTTGCCCGATACCGATCCCATGCCCGATACGCCCGATGTCGATATCGGTCGGTACGCGTATCGTGCATTGGAAGCACAGAGAGAATACTCAGATTCTTCTGATGAGTTCAATTCCTCTGATGACTCTGCTGAGCTTGATCTTCCTGAGGAGCCCTCTTCTCCAAAGAGGAGGATGTCTCCTCCAGAGGATTTATCCTTTCAGGATTTCATTGTTGATGTAGCTAAAGGGCTTTCTATTGCTACATCTTCTGGAACGGAACCAAGATCAAAGAAATTGGATATTTTAGGATACTCCAAAGCTCCTAATGAGGCAGTTACCCTGCCTATCCATGAAATCCTTCAAGAACACTTGATGGATTTGTGGGAGACTCCTCTAACACTGTCTCCTCATTCCCGTAGGTTGGACACCATGTACCGGGTCCCTCCTTCTCCTGGGTTTCGAAAGACTCAACTGCCTCACCACTCCATTGTGGTGAAGTCTGCCATGAAAAAGATAAAGAGTCCTAAAAGGCACTCTTCTACCCCTCCAGGGCGAGAATGTAAGACCCTTGACTCTTTTGGTAGAAAGATCTTCCAGGCTAGTATGCTTATAGCCAGGATCAATTCCTACAGTCTTTATATGGGCATGTTTCTCAGAGAACTTGCCCTGAAGGTACGGCATTTTGCCCCCTTTATCCCTGAGGATAGAAAGGAGGACTTCACTTCTGTGGTGACACAACTTTCAGAGGTCTCCAAGTTTTCCAACAGGGCAGCCTTTGATTCCTTTGAGGTTGCAGGCAGGGCTTCGGGAATTGCTATTGCAGCCCGACGTCTTGCTTGGCTCCAGGCTTCTGACCTAGAACCCTGGGTCGTGGATGGCTTAAGGAATCTGCCCTGTACAGGTGAGAACTTATTTGGTGAGGACTGGCAAATTAAAGCTGCTCAAATGGACGCAGAAAAGGCCACTCTAGATAGACTTTCTAAGTCTACTTCTACTTCTGCCAAAAAGAAGCCTTTTAAGAGGCCTTACTACAAGAAGGCCAGATTTTCCACAAATACTGGCCAACAATCTGCTCAGCCTCGCTTTGCTGCTAAACGTCAGCAATCTAAGCAAGTAAAGTCAAGGCCTGCAGTGTCTGCTACACCCCAGCAGGCTCAACCCCCTCAGGGGTTTTGACTTGCCCCTAGAGAACTTACCATTTCTGGCTCTAGAACAACCAGAGCCCCTCACCATTCCCGGAAGGTTAGCTCACTTTGCTCAGAGATGGGAGCAAATTACATCAGAGCAATGGACCCTCTATATCATCCGAGAGGGTTACAAACTTCATTTCTCCAGCCTTCCTCCCCATACCATGGTGAGGCAATTCAGTTCTCCCCCATCTCTTCTGACCCTGTTGGGTCGGGAAGTCTCCTCTCTCCTTGCCCAAGGAGCAATAGAGGAGGTTCCTCTTCCTCAACAGGGGTTAGGGTTCTACTCCCCTTATAACAAAGAAGACAGGGGGCTTCAGACCTATCCTAGATCTGAGAGAATTGAACAAGTTTCTATTCAAGGAGAAATTCAAAATGCTCTCTCTGGGCATTCTCCTTCCATACCTTCAGAGTCAGGATTGGCTTTGTTCTCTAGATCTCAAGGATGCGTACACTCATATACTCATCCATCCATCCCACAGAAAATATCTTCGATTTCTGTTCCAGGGAAAACATTTCCAATACAGAGTACTTCCCTTCGGTCTCGCCTCTGCTCCAAGAGTATTCACAAAATGCATGGCAGTCGTAGCCGCATTTCTAAGAGGCATGGGAGTCTTCGTGTTCCCATATCTGGACGACTGGCTCATCCGAGCTCCATCTCAGTCAGAAGCCCAGATTTCCTTGGACCGCACAAGGCGTATTCTTCAATATCTGGGACTTGTGGTAAACATTCCCAAGTCCCAACTTATCCCTATTCAGTCCCTGGAATTCATAGGGGCCCACTTGGACTCCACCACTGCAAGGGCCTACCTCCCTCTGGTCCGAGGCCAACGACTAATCAGCTTGGCCTCCCAGGCTCAGTCCCGAAGTCACTTGTCAGCCAGGGAACTGCTGCAACTTCTGGGCCACATGGCCTCCACGGTCCATGTGGTGCCCTACGCTCGTCTCCATATGAGGGCAGCTCAATGGACTTTGGCCACCCAGTGGTCTCAAGCATCAGGAGCGCTCTCAGACCAAGTACTCACCTCAAAACGTCTGTTTGGGTCTCTCCAGTGGTGGACATCCTCCAAAAATCTGTTGTTGGGGACCCCCTTCCAACCTTCGTTGCCCCAAGCAACCCTCACAACAGATGCCTCCCAAACAGGGTGGGGAGCTCATCTCCAACACCTCTCCACTCAGGGCACCTGGTCTCCCCAGGAGACCACCCTTCACATCAACCTTCTGGAACTGCGAGCAATCTTCCTTGCCCTCACAGTCTTCCACACCCTCCTTGTCAACCTGACTGTCCTAGTCCAGACAGACAATCAGGTAGCCATGTTCTATGTCAACAAACAAGGAGGGACGGGCTCTCTGTCGCTTTGCAACGAAGCTCTCAGATTATGGGCCTTCGCCAGAGAGCATCAAATTCATCTTCTGGCAGTATACCTTCCAGGAGTTCAAAACTCTCGGGCAGACAGACTCAGTCGAGTTCTGCTTCCACACGAATGGTCCCTGCATATGGACCAGATACGCAGAATCTTTCAGGAATGGGGGACCCCGGACATAGACCTCTTTGCAAGTCCGTGGAATGCCAAACTTCCCCGGTTCTGTTCCAGGACTCCGTGTCAGGGAGCTCAGACCAACGACGCCTTTCTCCTGCATTGGGGTCAGGAATTCCTGTATGCTTTTCCACCCATTCCTTTGATTCCCAAGACTCTGTTCAAACTTCAGAGGGATCACGGGTCGATGATCCTCATAGCTCCATGCTGGCCACGCCAAGTGTGGTTCCCTCTACTTCTACAGCTCTCCCAGGGCTCCTCCCTGGACCTGGGAGCTGCGCCAGACCTTCTGTCTCAGGAGAAAGGGACTTTGTGGCACCCAAACCCCAAGTCCCTACATCTCCGAGCTTGGTTACTGAAGGCTTAAGCCTTCATGAGTTTTATCTTTCTCAACCAGTGACAGATATCCTTCATGCCTCTAGGAAACCCTCTACCAGGCGTTCCTATGCTTTCAAATGGAAACGTTTTTTTATTTGGTGTGCTCAACAGGGTCTTGACCCTCTGGCACTTCCTTTGAATTCTCTACTAGACTATCTCCTGCATCTTTCCAATGCAGGCCTCAAGACGAATTCAGTACGAGTCCATTTAAGTGCTATTGCAGCATCCTTAAAACCTATAAATGGACAACCTGTCTCCTCTCATCCTCTTGTTGCAAGGTTCATGAGAGGCCTGACCTTAACTAAACCTCCCATCCGACCTCCGCCGGTAGCATGGGATTTGAACCTAGTTCTAGGTCAGCTTATGCAGCCACCTTTTGAGCCTTTGGACTCCACCTCCTTGAAATTTCTTTCATGGAAGGTAGTTTTCCTTATTGCAGTCACTTCAGCTCACCGCATCAGTGAACTGCAGGCTTTAGTGGCTAATCCACCTTATACTAGGTTTCATCATGATAAGGTGGTCCTTAGGACGAACCCCCACCTTATGCCCAAAGTGGTCTCGCCTTTTCATCTTAATCAAGAGGTATATCTACCTGTTTTTTCCCCGGCTCCTCATGCATCCAGTACAGAGAGGAACCTTCATACCCTTGATTGTAAAAGAGCTCTCGCCTTTTACCTCAACAGGACTGAGCCACATCGAAAGTCTTCCCAACTTTTTGTGGCTTTTGATCCTTCTCATTTGGGACTTCCAGTCTCCAAGCGTACACTTTCCAATTGGATTGCTCAGTGTATTTCTTTTGCTTACCAGAGTAAGAACATTTCTCTGGAAGGCCATGTCACAGCTCACAATGTGAGAGCCATGGCCACTTCTATGGCTCATCTTCACTCTGTATCCATTGATCAGATCTGTCGAGCAGCCACTTGAGCCTCGGTTCATACCTTCACAGCCCATTACTGTTTGGAGAAGGACTCCCACCGGGATGCCTTGTTTGGTCAGGCTGTCCTCAAACACCTGTTCCATACTTAAGCAACTCCTGCCCACCTTCCCTGAATGGATGCCTGAGATCCATACGAAGATGGTTTACCCTTGGAGGGGGATCTCCCAGGCATCTTAGCTAGGGAGTCCCCATATGTGAGGACTTATTCCTGCTTGTTCCTGGAGATAGCACAGTTACTTACCTGTAACAGGTGATCTCTGGGAACAGCAGGAATTAGTCCTCACAACCCACCCACCTCCCCTAGGAGTTGTATCTTCTATCTATCTACCTTCCTTTCCTCTCTCTATTGTCTCAGCTATAAACTCGAACTGAAGAGAGCTGGTAAGGAAGGCGGGAAGGCAGCACGCATGCGCTGTGGGAAGCCCCAAAAGCTTTTCATCTGAAAAGCTGGGGAGCTTTCCCGCGCCGGCTCCGTCGGTTCCGACGTACCCATATGTGAGGACTAATTCCTGCTGTTCCCAGAGATCACCTGTTACAGGTAAGTAACTGTGCTTTCCCCAGGTAGGGGTTGTGCCTCTGTATCTTGGCACTCTTGACCCCCGCCAGACAGGGATCCCAGACCTTAGTAAAGATCCATTCTTTTCCTTTAAGCTGATATGTTGTTAACCTGT
Organism: Ichthyophis bannanicus; assembly: GCA_033557465.1. Classification (NCBI taxonomy): domain Eukaryota; kingdom Metazoa; phylum Chordata; class Amphibia; order Gymnophiona; family Ichthyophiidae; genus Ichthyophis; species Ichthyophis bannanicus. Next base: position 242,518,278 of record CM066042.1, on the reverse strand, counting down.
CATATTGGACTGCCTCCTCAATTTTATGGAACCAGTCCTCCACTTGGGAGCCAGTATCTGAGCGCCAGCACCCTGCTAGGGCTGCTTTGGCTGCTAGTTATAGTTTTGCCCTTAATGTCCTCCTATTCCTTTCTACTTAATATGGAGGGTCCACCCCGAGCAACACTTCGCCCGGGAAGAGATGAGTGGAGCTCCCCCCCAGTCCCAGCAGATGTTTTCCCACCTCTGACCAGTATGTTTGTATGGCACCACATATGATTGAAGGAGTCCACTTGTCCACAACCCCTCCAACATTGATTAGTATCTTGTCTTTTGTCATAAAATAAATGCACCGATGTGATGTACGCCCTGTGCACTATTTGGAGCTGTGATTGTCTCCATGTGGTGACTGTTATTAACTGATATATTTTCTGGTGTATTTTCTCCCATGTTTTTTCTGCCAGCTCCTACTTCAACCAAATCTGCCATCCCAATTGATGAGGGGGGGGGGGGCTGAGTTTCAGCTGCTTCCATTTGTGCTCAATAGAGTTTGGAGAGTAAGGCCCTTCTCCCCTGGCCCTTGTATAATACTTCCTCAATAGATTTTGCCTGGAACGTTAGGTCAGCTTTCCAGGAAATGGCGCAATTGGAAATATTGATAGGAGACACGATGTCCCCTATTATGCTCTAGTTCCTGCATTGAGGGGACTCGCCCATCAACCATTCATAAGATCATAAGATATGCCATACTGGGTCAGACCAAGGTCCATCAAGCCCAGTATTCTGTTTCCAACAGTGGCCAATCTAGGTCATATGTACCTAGCAGTTTCCCCAAGGGACACAGGTTCCACAATGCTTGTATTGGGTCAAGCATTGATATCCTGGGTCCCTTCTTAATAATGGTTTATGGACCTTTCCTCCAGGAACTTGTCCAAACCTTTTTTAAACCCAGCTACACTAACAGCCTTTACTACATCCTCCGGTAACAAATTCCAGAGTTTGATTACACGTTGAGTGAAAAAATATTTTCTTTTATTAGTCTTAAATAGTTTACCCTGTAGCTTCATTGCATGTCCCCTAGTCTTTCTATAATCTGATAAGGTAAACAATCGATCTACATTTACCCGTTCCACTCCACCATTATATCCCCCACCCAGAATGGGCATCCCTCCCTTTCTTGTAACCATCTGAATTCTGGTCCGGAGAAAGGTGAGTAGTCTGGCAACCTGGACCATCTAGAGAATGGCTTTCAGAATTCCTCACCCCTCAAACCCTTCTGATACACCTGTTGAAGTAAGCCCAAAAAAGGGTGCTTGTGTATAAGGCCAATCTGCTTCTCTCCTTCTTCCTTTGCCTCTATCCACTCGAAAAGGGATCGTGGGTCCATGGCCTCTTTCTCTAGTGCTACCCATTGGGCCTCAATAGGCCGTAAATAGTGTCCCCTGACTGCTGCCAGCATCGCAGCTTTGTAATACCATATCTCCAGGAACAAGCAGGAATAAGTCCTCACATATGGGTACGTCGGTACCGACGGAGCCCACGCGGGAAAGCTCCCCAGCTTCCCAGAAGGAAAGCTTTTGGGGCCTCCCACTGCGCATGCGCGCTGCCTTCCCGCCTTCCTGACCAACTCTCCTCAGTTCTTCTTTTTCCGCGGAGCCAGCAGGTCGTGTTCCTGTCACCGCTGAAGAAGTTGTTATTTTAATTTGTTTCTTTGGCCGCGTGTCTGTCTTCCCCGATTCCGGACCGGTACCGCCAGTCTTTTTTCTTTATTTAAAAAAAAAAAAAAATCTTATTTTTCCCCACTTGGTGTGTTTGTTCTGTGAGGCCTCTAGGCCTTCACAGAATTCTCCCTCATGGAGAAACAAGCCTCTGGTTTTAAAAAATGCACCAAGTGTAGCGGTACTATATCAGTCACAGACACCCATGAATGGTGTCTTAAATGTTTGGGGCCTGACCACTCCATTCCGGATTGCCCATCCTGTTCTTTGATGTCTAAACGTGGCTTACAAAACCGGGCAGCCAAGTTTCACATGCTGTTTTCTACAGATACTCCAGCATCGACATCTTCCAGGTCTTCCTCTCCTGATGGATCTCAGGTAACCAAACATCCCTCTGGCATGTCCTCAAAGGGCAAATCTCCCTCCAAGTATCGAGATGCCCCCGGGCTTGACCCTGAGGACCCTGCCCCAGCCAAACAACCCCGGCGGGAATCTCCGGCTTCCAAAGCTCCTCCTATGGGGTTACAGGTTGACATCGATGGCACGGCCTCGACCGATCACCTGTTAGACTGCTCTGGGGTACCGGCTCAATCTTCCGGTACCGACATCCAGACAGTCGTGGCGTCTATGGATCATACAGTTCAATCCATGCAGCAGGCCATTATGGCTTTTATTAGAGTTGCGACGCCCTTGGTACCGCAGCCAGCGGTACCATCTCCGGTTCCGATACCACAACCGATACCGGTACCCAGGGCATCCACATCGACCAGGATACCGATTCCGGTTCCCAGTTCCGGGGTTTTCCCCGATACCGATCCGGTTCCGGGTACCCCCGATGTCAATACCGGTCGATACGCTTATCGATCCCTGGAAGCAAACAGTCTGATGATTCTGATTCATCAGATGACTCTGCTGAAGTATCCCTAACTCTACCTGAAGAGCCCTCTTCTCCAAAGAGGAGAATGTCTCCTCCAGAGGATTTGTCCTTTCAAGACTTCATCATTGAAGTAGCTAAAGGTCTCTGTATTTCAGTAACCTCTGAAAAAGAACCTAGAGCAAATAAATTAGATATTTTAGGATACTCTAAGGTTCCCAAAGAGGCAGTCACCTTGCCCATTCATGAAATTCTGCAAGAACACATGATGGACTTATGGGAGACTCCTCTCACCCTATCTCCACATTCTCGTCATTTGGACACCATGTATCGTGTCCCTCCTTCTCCTGGTTTTCAAAAAACTCAGCTCCCTCACCACTCTATTGTGGTGCAGTCAGCTATGAAAAGGATAAAGAGTACCAAAAGACACTCTTCTACTCCTCCAGGGAGAGAATGTAGGACTTTGGATGCTTTTGGTAGAAAAATCTTCCAAGTAAGTATGCTTATTGCCAGAATCAATTCATACAGCCTCTATATGGGCATGTTTCTGAAGGAGATTGCATTGAAAATATGCCATTTTCTCCCCTTTTATCCCAGAGGATAGAAAGGAGGAGTTCCTTCTTTTGCTAAAGCATACCCAAGATATTTCAAAGTTTTCCAACAGAGCAGCCTTTGACTCCTTTGAGGGTGCTAGCAGAGCCTCAGGTATTGCCATAGCGGCTCGCAGAATTGCTTGGCTCCAGGCCTCTGACCTAGAACCCTGGGTCCAGGATGGGTTGGGAAATCTGCCCTGTACAGGTGAGAATCTGTTTGGGAAGGAGTGGCAAATCAAAGCCACCCAAATGGATGCAGAAAATGCTGCTTTAGATAGACTTTCTAAGTCTACCTCTGCCCCTGTCAAGAAAAAATCTTTCAAGAAGTCTTTCTATAAGAAGGCCAGATTTGCTACAAATACTGGCCAACAATCTTCTGCAGCTCGCTTTGCTCCTAAGCGTCAGCAGCCTAAACAGGCCAGGGCAAAACTTGCAGGGGCTGCTACAGCCCAGCAGTCCCAACCCCCTCAGGGTTTTTGACTTAACTCTAGAGAACTTAACCTTTCTGGCTCTAAAACATCCAGAGCCTCTCACCATTCCAGGAAGGTTAACTCATTTTGCTCCCAGATGGGAGCAAATCACATCAGAACAATGGACCCTCTCTATCATCAGAGAGGGCTACAAACCCAGCCTTCCTCCCCATACCATGGTGAGATGTTTCAATTCTCCCCCATCTCTCCTGAACCTGTTAGGTCAGGAGGTGACCACCCTTCTCGCCCAAAGGGCAATAGAAGAGGTTCCTCTTCTTCAACAGGGGTCAGGGTTTTACTCCCCTTATTTTCTCATCCCCAAGAAAACAGGGGGGTACAGACCTATTCTAGATCTCAGAGAATTGAACAAATTCCTATGCAAGGAGAAATTCAAGATGCTTTCTCTAGGTACTCTCCTTCCATACCTACAGAGTCAGGATTGGCTTTGTTCTCTAGATCTCAAGGATGTTTACACACATATACTCATCCATCCATCCCACAGAAAATTCCTACGGTTTCTGTTCCAGGGAAAACATTTCCAATACAGAGTACTTCCCTTCGGTCTAGCCTCTGCTCCAAGGGTATTTACCAAATGCATGGCAATAGTAGCTGCATTTCTACGAGCCCTGGGAATTTTTGTCTTCCCATACCTGGACGACTGGCTCATCCGAGCTCCATCTCAGTCCGAGGCTCAGACTTCCCTGGATCGCACCAGACGCATTCTGCAGTATCTGGGACTTGTGATCAATCTGCCAAAGTCTCAACTCACCTCTGCTCAGTCCCTGGAATTCATAGGGGCCTGATTGGATACCACCACTGCAAGGGCCTATCTTCCTCAGGCCCGTTGCCAACATCTAGTGCACTTAGCCTCCCAGACTAAGTCCAGAAGCCACTTGACTGCCAGGGAGATGCTACAACTATTAGGCCACATGGCCTCCACAGTACATGTGGTGCCCTATGCTCGCCTACATATGAGAGCAGCTCAATGGACTTTGTCCACCCAGTGGACTCAAGCATCAGGAGCTCTCTCAGACCAAATAGCAAACTCCAAACGTCTCTTTTGGTCTCTCCAATGGTGGATGTCCACTCAAAATCTGTTGTTGGGGGCCCCCTTTCAACCATTGTTGCTCCAAGCAACCCTCACAACAGATGCCTCCCAAACAGGTTGGGGAGCTCATCTTCAAGATCTCTCCACTCAGGGCACTTGGTCTCCACAGGAGACCACCCTTCATATCAACCACTTGGAACTTCGAGCAATCTTTCTAGCTCTGAGTTTTTCATACCCTCCTCAGCAACATGACGGTCCTTATTCATACGGACAATCAAGTAGCCATGTTTTACATAAACAAACAAGGAGGGACTGGCTCTCTGTCGCTTTGCAACGAAGCTCTAAGATTATGGGCCTTCGCCAGAGAGCATCAAATCCATCTCCTGGCAGTATATCTTCCAGGAATCCAAAACTCTTGGGCAGACAGACTCAGTCGAGTTCTGCTTCCACACGAATGGTCCCTACACATGGATCAGGTACTCAGAATCTTCCAGAAATGGGGGACCCCGGACATAGACCTCTTTGCAAGTCCGTGGAATGCCAAACTTCCCCGGTTCTGTTCCAGGATTCCGTGTCAGGGAGTTCAGGCCAAGGATGCCTTCCTCTTTCATTGGGGTCAGGGCTTCCTATATGCCTTTCCACCCATTCCTTTGATTCCCAAGACTCTGTTCAAACTTCAAAGGGATCAAGGGTCCATGATCCTCATAGCTCCACGCTGGCCACGCCAAGTGTGGTACCCTCTACTTCTGCATCTCTCCCAAGCCCCCTCCCTGGACTTGGGAGCAGCTCCAGACCTCCTGTCTCAGGAGGAGGGGACTTTGTGGCACCCAAACCCCAAGTCCCTTCACCTCAGAGCTTGGTTACTGAAGGCCTAGACCTTCAACACTTCAATCTTTCGCAGCAAGTGAAGGATATCCTCCATGCCTCTAGGAAACCTTCCACTAGGCATTCTTATGCTTTTAAATGGAAAAGATTTTCCATTTGGTGTGCTCAAAAGGGTCTTAACCCTCTAGCACTTCCTTTGAATTCTCTTTTGGAATATCTCCTGCATCTCTCCAATGCAGGACTCAAAACGAATTCAGTAAGAGTCCATTTGAGTGCTATTGCAGCATCCCTTAAGCCCATCAATGGACAACCTGTTTCCTCTCATCCTCTTATTGCAAGATTCATGAGAGGCCTAACCTTAACTAAACCTCCCATTCGACCTCCTCCGGTGGCAACTTAAACTTGGTTTCATGGTCAGCTTATGAAGCCACCCTTTGAACCCTTAGCCACTACCTCCTTGAAATTTCTTTCTTGGAAGGTTATTTTCTTATTGCAGTCACCTCAGCTCGCCGTATCAATGAACTGCAAGCTCTAGTGGCTAATCCACCTTATACAAGGTTCCATCATGATAGGGTGGTCCTTAGGACCAATCCCCACTTTATGCCTAAAGTGGTCTCCCCTTTTCATCTTAATCAAGAGGTATATTTACCTGTCTTTTTTTCCAGCTCCTCATGCATCCAGTGCAGAGAGGACCCTTCATACTCTAGATTGTAAAAGAGCTCTTGCCTTTTACCTCCACAGGACACAGCAACATCGAAAGTCTTCTCAGCTTTTTGTTGCTTTTGATCCTTCTCATTTAGGACTTCCAGTCTCTAAAAGAACACTTTCCAATTGGATTGCTCAGTGTATCTCTTTTGCTTACCAGAGTAAGAACCTTTCTCTGGAGAGCCATGTCACTACTCACAATGTGAGGGCCATGGCCACCTCTATGGCTCATCTAAACTCTGTCTCCATTGACCAGATCTGTTGAGCAGCCACCTGGGCCTCGGTTCATACCTTTACAGCCCATTACTGTTTGAACAAGGACTCCCGCCGGGATGCCTTGTTTGGTCAGGCTGTCCTCAGACACCTGTTCCATTCTTGAACAACTCCAGCCCACCTTCCCTGAATGGATGCCTGAGATCCATAGGAAGATGAGGAACCTTTCAGGGTCTCATACCCTTGAGGGGCTCTCCCGGGCATCTTAGCTAGGGAGTCCCCATATGTGAGGACTTATTCCTGCTTGTTCCTGGAGATAGCACAGTTACTTACCTGTAACAGGTGATCTCTGGGAACAGCAGGAATTAGTCCTCACAACCCACCCACCTCCCCTAGGAGTTGTATCTCTCTCTCTCTCTTTCCTTTCCTCTCTCTATTATCTCAGCTTTAAACTCGAACTGAGAAGAGTTGGTCAGGAAGGCGGGAAGGCAGCGCGCATGCGCAGTGGGAGGCCCCAAAAGCTTTCCTTCTGGGAAGCTGGGGAGCTTTCCCGCGCGGGCTCCGTCGGTACCGACGTACCCATATGTGAGGACTAATTCCTGCTGTTCCCAGAGATCACCTGTTACAGGTAAGTAACTGTGCTTTCAATGCGGGGAAGTGTATCCTTCCCCCTTCCTTTGAGCAACTAAGCTTTTCCACCCTAATATTAGCCTTATGCCCCCCCCCCCCCCAATATAAAATATAACAGCAGCTGCAATTGGGAGAACAGAAAAATGAATTTGGGGATAATGTTCATCTTAAGCCCTGCCACATGTCCCATCCAGCTAAGGTGGAGGGATGCCCATCTTTCCAGGTCCTGGTTAATAGCCGTGATAAGAAGGCCATAATTGAATGAGTAAAGTTCCCTTAAATATGTGGATATCCGGACCCCTAGGTATTTATGGGAAGTTCGCAATCTCCCTACTCTGCAATCCTCCCAGTGGAAGGGCCTCTGTTTTACTAATATTCACCTTGAAGCCTGATACTTGCAAGAAGGCATTGATCTCCTCTAGCAAGGCACTGATCGATTCTTGGGGGCGTGAGAGGAATATCAAAGTATTGTCAGCATATAACATTATGTTGTGTGTTACTTTCCCACTTCCTACTGATACTAGTTTCGGATTTTGTCTGATCCATGCGGCAAATGCCTCTAGAACTATTGCAAAGAGCATGAGTGAGAGAGGACATCCCTGTCAGGTTCCTCTATACAGTAGGAATGGTTTTGAATGATGGCCATTGACCAAAATACAGGTCTTCGGCACGGCATACAGTGCTTAGATCCCTTGAATAAATGGTTTTCCCATCCCCAGTCTGTCCATCATTGCAAATAGGAATTCCTACTCTAATGCTTTTTCCGCATCTAAGCGATGCAGATGGCAGATTGTCCCTGGGCCCTCACTGTATTTATCAAGTTTATTGCTCGTCTCACATTATCTGATATAATTCTCCCCCCTAAAAATCCATTCCTATTCCAGGTGTATTAGAGATGGCACCACCTTTTCCAGTTGTAATGCCAGGACCTTTGCAAAGAGTTTGGCGTCATTATTGATTAGTGCAATGGGCCTATAGCTCCCACATTGATCTCCTGGCCTGCCTTCTTTGGGGCGTACTACCACATTGGCTTTTGTCATGGACTCCGATAATGGCCGCCCCTCCAGAAAACCTGCGAACAATCTGGCCAACACTGGCGTGATCTCCTTCCTGAGCCCATGATTAGATACTGCTGGCAGCCCATCTTTCCCAGCCGCTTTCCCCTTTGGGAGTGTTTTAATTAATTAATTAAACTATTTTTCTATACCGCTTTTGTCCAAAGCAGTTTACATCAAACAATATAACAATCTTGGTGGAATTGCTTTACAATGAACAGGGAGAAGTAACTTGGAGAACAGTAGGGGTAAACAACAACAAAAACAGAGGGTAGGTGGAATAGTTTATTGATGGACAGCGGATTGGGTAGGGGAAGAACATTTTGAAAAGGAGGCTAAATGAGGAGGAAGGCTAAGGTCGTCTGTTCATGATAGTATGTAGTGGCTATAGTTAGGTATTGTCATCTGGTCCATAGTGTTCCTTGAAGAGGAGTGTTTTCAGTAGTTTTTTTTAAGTCTTTGGTTGATTGTGCAGTTCTGATTGCTTCAAGCATGGAGTTCCAAATTGTGGGGGCATACAAAGAGAATGCCCTGTTGCTTGTCTGTTGTGTGGTCTTAATCTTGAGTGGTAGGATGGTCAGGAGATTTTGTGATAATTGCCCGTAAGACCTCCTATTGCTTTCCCTAGGGCCTGAGCAGCTTCGTCCTCCTAATTTAGGGATTTCTAGACCTTGACTGTTTGTTTATTGTATTTGATATATCACCCTTAATTAAATAAAAACAGCGGTGTACAATTATCAAAATTTACAAGAATGGCCAGTGTCTGGACAGAGGCAGAAGCTGTAATGGGGGCAACAGCTTTGGCAATACAATTTTTCCCAGCCATTGTTCAGTTGGTAGAGCTTTGGTACCTGTTGAAGCAAAAGAGAGAGAGACCTACCAAAGTACGAGCTGGTTTCCCAGCTGTCCTTTCAGAGAAAAAACAATTAACCTATTCTAAGTGTGTTCTAAATGCCTATACCAAGTCCCTGTGTGTAGCTAATTGGGGAGGTACCCATATAAAGCAAGATTGCTGACATGGGGGGGGGGGGGGGTGTTGGGAGGGTAGGGAGGGAACTAAAACCTAATGAGGTGTCAGCAGCTTCAAAGAGCTGAGAAGGATACTGACAGCAGAGTTTCTAAACCTACCCCACTAAAAAAAAAATTTCTCCTTTTGAACTAAGGCACCAAAAAGAATGTAACGTTGTTTTAAAAATGTACCAAAAACCCTTTTAAGAGCGCTCAGGCAGAGAACTAGTATTTAATAGCCACACACCTTACGTTTGTTTGAAATGCAGAGCCTGTGTTAGGAATGTAAAATGGGCTTTGCATGTGGAAAAATAACTTTATAAAATTAAAAACTTTATAAAATTATCTCCACAAGCATGGAAACCCAAGCTAATTTTACCATGGGTTACTGCATGCCTGTTAGTGAATTAGTCCCATTAAATATAATGGGGTCATGGCAATTAAATGCATGTTAAATTAGCACGATCATGTTGACATTACCAGAGGCTAGCACACTTTACTGAATAGCCTTGTAAATAAAACATTCTTGATACCCAGTTTATCTGGTACAGAATATCTTTCTGGCTATTCATTTTTTTAAATAATTTTGAGCCCTGGTTTTTATAACATCATGATATTGTGCTATGATATATGTTTATGTTTATTAAAAGTTGATATACCGCCCTTCACGACCATAACAGAATGGTTTATATCATAAAATCAAGTCAGAAAGGTGAAAGGAACTCCAATTACCATAGATAGAAAAAGAAGACAGGGAAAATGTTGCTGTGACATGCTCATTGTGATCATTCCTACACAAAAGCTACTCAATGCTATGTAAAATCATGTTACATTGTATATAGTTAACCTCGTACATAGTTCTATAAGACATATGTTCCTCCCCAGTTTGCCAACCATTCCTATTGTTATACACCACGTAATGTTCAATGTAAAAGGTTCAGTTCTATGTAAACCGCCCCTGATCTATGGAAGGAGCAGTATATAAAAACTTCACAAACATTTAAATAATAAATAAAATGAATAATAACTCAAAATTTAATTGTCATTTTCATTTACAAATGCAAATATATTGTCTTTTTATTTCAAGTAATTTTTATTGGTTTTCTTATGCAAAGCAAAACAGTCAGAAAGCAGTATACAGTCCAGGGATACAGAGTACAAATCACACAACCAATAGAGCAAGATAGCCAACTACATTAACAGAAGACAATCCATTTCCCCCATCTGCCCATAACTAAACATACAAGTTGAGGAGCCTTGGTAATAGGGACATCAGAAATGGACGCCAGATCTTCAAGAAGGTACAGCATATCTTCAACCCCGACATCACTGCCGTTAAGAATTCCATACGCAAGAGAATATGTATCTGCACATGTCTTATTTCCAAACTTTAAGGTAGAGCATCAATCCAGCTTTGCAAAAGACAACATTTTGCAACTAAACATGCTTTCCTAACAAATAGAATCTATGCCCGTTCACCCAACTCCAGATCATACCTCTAGTAAACAAACAGCTGGATGTCCACTTGTAGTACGGCAGAGAGGCTCTGAAATACAGCATTCCATAATGTTTTTAGTTGTCAAACAAACAATTAGTTTTAAACCCCTAATATTTGACTGAATAAGGGTTGCTCCTGTGAGATGGAGTAGAATCATTTTGACAGGTGTCAGGATTGTTTCAATTTGGGTATGCAGTTTTTACTACTTAGTGGATATTAGAATTGTCTTAATACCCGTGCAATATTTTTGTTTAATGTGGTATATATTGTAGTTGACCTCATATGTTTTCTTCCTGCCATGTGTATATGGAAACAGCCACTCTTTGTGCCTAGCAGCTCGCCTTACTTGAAGCACACTTCACAGTTTCCAGTAGTGCGCACAGTGAGTCCTTTGCTACCCCCCTGAATACATTGTCCTCTCTGCTCCCCCTTCCTTTCCTTTTCCCTTTTCCCCCTCCCAGCTCCCTTACCCATCCTTTCCTGTCCCTTTATCCATTGTCTTTTGTCATAGTTCTATTATTATGAATGCATAGTTTATTGTTTGTTTCCTCTATAATGTTATTTTTGCTATCTGTAATTGCTTGTTAGGTTATTTATATGTTCTAATCTTATTGTTCTCTTATAATTGGTATAATAATTGTCTTTTTTGTTGTTGTTGTTGTTGTTAAGTGCTGTTGAGTCTGTGTCGACTCATGGTGACTCTCTGGATAGTTGTCCTAAATTGTGTTCGGTCTTTAGTCAGGCAGATCATTGTTGACAGACTGGCACCCATAGCTGCTGTTATTGTATTGATCCATCTCATTGCTGGCCTTCCTTTTTTGCATTGACCTTCTACCTTGCCAAGCATGATGTCTTTCTCTAATGATCTCTCTCTTCTCATGATGTGTCCAAAGTATGAAAGTTGAAGTCTAGTCATCTGAGCTTCTAAAGAAACATAGAAATATGACGACAGAAAAAGACCACATGGCCTATCTAGTCTGTCCTTCCATAACAACTACAACAGTCCCCTTTTTACCCTTAGAGATCCTCTGTGTTTATCCCATGCTTTTTTGAATTCAGTTACTGTCCTCATCTCTACCACCTCCACTGGGAGACTATTCCACGGATCCACTACTCTTTCCATAAAGAAATATTTCCACATATCACTCCTGAATCTATCTCCCTTCACCCTCATCCCATGTCCCCTCGTAGCAGCACTTGCTGTCAATTGAAAGAGGCTCTCTCCCTGAACATTTATGCCACAGAGGTATTTAAACATCTCAATCATATCACCTCTATCCCGCCTTTCCTCTAAGGTGTATATATTAAGATCCTTCAGTCTGTCCTCATATGCTTTATAATGAAGACCACTAATCATTTTAGTAGCCACCCTCTGCACCAACTCCATCCTGTTCACATCCTTTAGAAGGTGTGGTCTCCAGAATTGCACACTATACTCCAAATGAGGTCGCACCAAAGACTTATACAGAGGCATTATCACCTCCTTTTTTCTGCTAGCCATTCCTCTCCGTATGCACCCAAGCATCCTTCTAGCTATTGCCGTCGCCTTCTCTACCTGTTTACCTACTTTAAGATCATCAGACACAACCACGCCTAGGTCCCGCTCTTCTTTAGTGGACAAAAGTACTTCACCCCCTATACTATATTGCTCCCTTGGATTGCTGCAGCCCAAATGCATGACCTTACTTTTTTTTTTTTTTTTTTATACTTTCAATTTTTATTGTACACACAACAGAAATATCACCACATACATAATCCACCGTATAATATACCCCTACAACAGAACACCTAGTACCCCACATCAGTTAATTCCCACTATTCCCCTATCCCCCCTCCCACTCCCCCCTCCCCTCCTCACTCCCTTCCCCTCTCATCCCACCCCCAATACTCGATCCAGCCTGCCCCAGACCTCCCCAAACCTCTCCCCCCTTTGCTTTCTCATCGCCATTAGCTTTTCCATTAGAACAATAGCCCTCAACCGGGACTCGAACTGGTCCAGACCCGGCAACCCTTTTTGCTTCCACGCCCTAGCCACCTCCCCCCGTGCTGCACAGAGACAAGCTAACACCACCTTACCCCCCCGGAGCTCCCGGCCCTCCCCACCCCAAGAAAGTAGACACATATTGGGCACTAAATCCACCTCCACCCCCACTTTCTCCTTTATCCACCCCACCACCTTCCTCCAGTACTCCTGAGCTTTAGTGCAACTCCACCAGATATACCAAAAAGTCCCTACTTCCCCACACTCCCGCCAACACAGGGGAGAAACCCCAGGGTACATCTTAGTGAGTCTCTCTGGTGTATAGTACCACCTCATCAACACTTTATAACAGTTTTCTTTGATTTTACTCGCACTAGGCCCTCTCTTAATTTGATCCCATATCCTTTTCCACTCTGTTTCGGCCAGGGACCTCCCCAAATCCCTTTCCCACACCACCATATACCTATGCTTCCCCCCCCCCCTTCCCTCTTAACTTCCTTATAAAGTCCGGAGATCAACCCTCTCGTGCCCCACTTCCCATACCAAATAGACTCCAGTCTAGAAACCTCTCGACCCAACCCCTCCTTCCCCAGCTCCTTTAATAAAAAGGATCGCACCTGCGCATGTGCATATCTATCGCCCTCCCCCAATGCAAATTCCCTTCTCACTTCCTCTAAGCTCTTTAATACCCCCTCCTCCAGCAATTACAAACCACACACCAACCCCTTCTCCCTCCAAGTATCAAACTGACCCCCCTCCCACCCCGGTCAAAATGCCCTCCACCCCCTCCATGGGGTCATAACCGAAAACCCCGTACCCCTAGCGGCTATCTCCGGCGTTCGTGCACTATCCCATATCTTCGCTACATGTCTCATCGCTGGTGTCCCCCCCCCTAGCATCCCCCTCTCCCCCTTCGGGGCCCAAACCCAAGCGTCTAATCTCCCCCCGCTAACTTGCAACCTCTCCAAACTTACCCATGGTTTCTCCTCTCTTCCCCCTCTCCATCCCAAAACATGCGTCAGTTGGGCTGCCCAATAATACTCTTTCAGATTGGGAACCCCCAACCCCCCCTCCTCCTTAGCCGCATACAGTACTTCCCATGCAATCCTTGGGGGTCGCCTTCGCCAAATGTAACTAAACACCCGCCTCTGCAATGACTGCAGCATCCCTTCCGGCACCTCCACTGGCAAAGCTTGAAACAGATACAACAGGCGAGGAAGCACATTCATTTTTACCACAGCTATTCTGCCCACCCAGGAAGTCTCAAATCTCATCCATCCTTCCAGATCCTTGCAGATACGCCCTAGTAACCGCGGATAATTCGCCTGGTATAAATCCTCATATCGCTCAGTGAGCCTCACCCCCAAATACTCTATGGAGTGGTTAACCCACTTCAGGGGATATAACCGCCTCAATCTCCCTTCACTCCCGCTACCCAGCTTCACCTTCCTCACTTCTGTTTTATCAATATTCATTTTAAATCCCGACACTGCCCCATACCGCTCCACTTCCCTCATCACCTCTGGTAAGGTCTCCATGGGTGAACTCAAATACAGGAGGATATCATCTGCATATAAAGAAATTTTATGGTTTTGGCCACCTCTAACCAAGCCAACTATCTTTTCATTCCTTTGAATACATTCCGCGAAGGGTTCTACCACGAGCGCAAAGAGCAGCGGTGAAAGCGGACACCCCTGCCTAGTCCCACGTCCCAACTCAAAATCTCTCGTGTCCCTCCCATTAATTTTGATCCTAGCTCTAGGGCCATTATACAAGCCCTGTACCCATCTAAAAAAATTGGCCCTACACCCCACCTTCTCCAACACATGCATCAGGAAACCCCATTGGACCCTATCAAAGGCCTTCTCTGCATCGATGGACATCACTATGAAGTCCTTTTGGCCCTCTCCTGCCTCACACAGTACCGCATTCGCTCTCTTAACATTGTCACCCGCCTGCCGCTCCATAATAAAGCCCAACTGATCCGGCTGGATTATGCCTGGTAACCACCTCGCTAACCTCATCGCTAAAATCGTAGCCAAAATTTTTACATCAACGTTAAGGAGGGAGATAGGCCTATAGGAGCCACAACTCATGGGGTCTTTTCCCGGTTTCAGCAAGACTGTTATCCCTGCAGTCAACATCTCTTGTGATAACTCCCCCCCGTGCTCCAAAACCCCATTAAACACTCTCCCTAAAAGCTCCCCTATCTCCTCTATAAATACCCTGTAAAACAAACCCGACAACCCATCTAACCCTGGGGCCTTCCCCCCTGCTAACCCCTTAACTACCCTCCCAATTTCGTCTCTCGAGATTGTAGCCTCCAAATCTATGTGAGCTTCCTCTGGAAGGCCTCTAAACTCCACCCCATCCAGATATCCCCTAAGCTCCTCCTCCCTGACCCCCTCCATCCCGTGATATAACGTTTTATAGAAATCCCAAAACTGCTCCCTAATCTCCTCCTCCCCTCGACACATTACCCCTTCCCTCCCCCTAATCTGATATATCAAAACCGCCCCCTTTTGTTGCTTTAATCTGCGGGCTAACAGTCTTCCCGCCTTATCCCCATGTTCATAAAAAACTTGCCTAGCTCTCCGCATTGCAAATTCCTCCTGCACCATTTGCAATGCCCTGAGCTCAGCCCTTACTCTTTCCATCCCCTCCCTATCCCGCTTTGCCCCCGATGCCCGATATTTCTCCTCCGCCCCTTGCAGCGTTTTCCCCAACTCCTCTCTCCCTCTTTCTCCTGGCCCCCCACATCACAAACCTTCCTCGCACCACCGCTTTCAGCCCCTCCCATACCTTCACCGCCGCCATTCCTCCGATATCGTTAAATCTTATATACTCCTTAATAACCTCCTTGACATCCTTCACCACTCTCGCATCCTTTAATAAGCTCTCATTCAGCTTCCAGAACACTGTGCCCCCCTTTCCCCGACTGTGACAACCTATCTCAACCGCACTATGATCCGACCACCCAACTACTTTAATATCCCCCTCAACCACCTCCAGCATCCACTCCCGGTCCATAAGGAGCATATCAATCCTCCTCCAGCTGTTATGCGGAGGTGAAAAGAAGGTGAATTGCCATTCTATAGGATGCAGTGCTCTCCATGCATCCACCAAATTAAATTGTTTTATCAAAGTCCTCAGCCCTTGCCGATTCCTACACCCCCCACCATCCCTCTTGGGAGCCTTATCCACCCCGGGCTCCAATACTACGTTAAAGTTTCCCCCCACCACTAACTTCCCCCTCCTGCTCCCTCGATTAGCCGCCCGACCTCCTTCCAAAACTCCCCCTGATTTCCATTGGGACCATACACCACCACTATCACCAAGTCCTCCTCCCTCAATTTCCCTCTTAACCCAACCACCCGCCCCTCTCCATCCTTAAAACTTCCCTCTACTTGAATCCCACACCCCTCCCGCACCCATAGGGCAACCCCCCTCTTCTTTACCCCCTTCGGACAGCACGAGTAGTATTGATCTGGGTAATGCCTATTTTTCAACCTCCCCACATCACTTCTGCGCAAGTGTGTCTCCAGCAACATCACCATGTCCCACTGAAACTTCCACACCGCCCTAGTCAACATGCTGCGTTTCTCTGGGGAGTTCAAGCCTTTAACATTAACTGTCCCAATGCGCAGCATATTCCCCACCCCTCCCCTCCTGAGTCCTCCCTGCTGAAGCTGCCCTGCAATCCCCCCTCTTCCCCCTCCCTCCCCCACCTTCTTCCCCGCTCTCCCACCCCGAGACGTCTTGTCCTCTCCCGCCACTCCGTGCCCCCAACCATGTGACTCCCTGGTACCTTGGCCCACTACCACCCTTAGCCCAGCCACCCCCAACCCCCCCCCCAGCCACCTCCATACCCCTTCCAACCACCCAACCCCACCAAACCCCTCCATTCAACCACTTCCCTCCCCCAACATACCCCTTAGCACCCCTCCTGTCCCCGTCGCTCACTCAAATGTCCTGGGCTCTTACGCCCTGCTCTCGAGTGCTAGCAATCAGTCCCGCTGTCACCTTCTCCACCTCAGGTATCAGCCTCTGGTGCCGCTCCTTGCCTTTCCTTGGATAACCGCCGAAGCCTCTTCCCCTTTTCACCTGCACGCTGCCACTGGGAGCACGATGGTAATTTTCCCAGTCCAGAACTGCCCGACTTCTGCTGATCTCTCACCCCCACTTGGGGAATGCTGTCACACCCCAGCTCCCGTAGCATACTCCACGCCTCGTCCATTGTCTTCACCCGCTTGGTCATTCCATTCACCGATACCAGCAAACCAAAGGGGAACAGCCACCGATATAGAAAACTCTTCCCCCTCAAGTACGCGGTGACCTCCTTCATCGCCCTTCTCCTGTCTAGAGTGCCTTTGGACAAGTCATTAAACACCTCCACTTCTCCTCCTTCCCAAGCAATCCTCCCGAACTTTCTCGCCGTCGCCAGAATCTGCTCCTTAATGGGGAAGCTGCTCGTACAAGCGATAATATCTCTCGACTGCTTCTCCCGCCTGGGGCCCCAGATGCGCCCTCTCCCCTCCGATTGCAGCCTCAGTGGAACCATTCACCTCCCCTAACCGCAGAATGTGACTGCACAGCTTTTGAACTACCAAGACACAGTCCTTATGGTCCCCTTCCTCGGGCACCCCCCGAATACGCAAATTGTTCCGGCGAGCTCTGTCTTCCAGCTCCTCCATTTTCTCTTGCAGCTCTTCCTGTTGTGCCTGGAGTTTGTGGTGCTGCCCCGCCATTTCACGCACCTCCTCCTCACAGGCCTCCACGTGGCCTTCGAGGTCTTCGACTCTCTGGCCCAAGCAGCTCACTTCCTTTTGGATCGCCATCAAAGTCTCCATAACTTCCTTCCGCATAGCTTTGATTTCACCCTGCATGTCTCTTTTGAATTCGCTCAGCCACTTCTTTAGGGACTGCGCTCCTCGGCTCTCCGCTCCCTCCTCCTCTGAGCTCACCGCGTCAGCCTCCCCCTCGGAGCCGTCAGACTCCTCGGCCTCTTTCCGCTCCTGCCGCACATAAGGGGATTGGAAGCTGGCCAGTTTTTTCCTTGTTGCCATCGCCAAAGTATAGTCTCCCTGCCCGTCCACTTTATTGGCTTTTGGGGCATCGCTTAGTCTCCTTAATCTCGGGATTCGGACGGAGCTAGGCTTCTATGCCGCCATCAGCTCCGTGACGTCACCGGAAGTCGACCTTACATTTTTTAACATTAAATCCCAGCTGCCAAATTCTAGACCATTCTTCAAGCTTAGCTAGATCCCTCCTCATGTTATCTACACCTTCCTGGGTGTCTACTCTATTGCAGATTTTGGTATCATCCGCAAAGAGGCAAACCTTACCTGAAAGCCCTTCCGCTATATCACTAACAAAGATGTTAAAAAGAATCGGACCAAGGACAGATCCCTGGGGCACAACCACTGGTAACATCCTTCTCCTCAGAGTGAGCTCCATTTACTTGTACTCTTTGTCGCCTCCCACCCAATCAATTTCTAACCCAAGCAGTAACTTTAGGGTCCATCCCTATGTGCTCAGTTTGTTTATAAGTCGCCTGTGAGGAACAGTGTCAAAGGCTTTACTGAAATCTAAATACACCACATCTAGGGCTCTCCCTCGGTCCAACTCCCTGGTCACCCAGTCAAAGAAATCAATCAGATTTGTCTGACAAGACCTGCCTCTGGTGAATCCATGCTGCCTCGGATCCTGTAATCCGCTGGACTCCAGAAACCTCACTTAGGTCCTCTAGTACTGACTGGTTTTTTTTTCTTCGGGCAGTTCATGGTATACACAGTATTCATCGCCAGCACCATAATTCAAAGGCTTCAATTTTCTTCCTGTCTATCTTTTTCATTGTACAACTTTCACATCCATGTGACATTATTGAAAATGCCATGACTCGAAAAAGTCGAATCTTTGTATGGAGAGAGACATCTCTGCTCTTTAGAATCTGATCTAGGTCCTTAAGAGACATTCTGCCAAGAGCAATGCATCGTCGGATTTCTTGACTGCTTGTTGCTTCTTTATTGATAGTTGATCCAAGTAGGTTAAAGTTGTCCACTATTTCAATTTCTTCTTCATCAACGATGAACTTATTGATTTTGCCAATTGTCATGAACTTTGTCTTCTTTACATTAAAGTGCAGGCCCATTTTAAGACTATGTTCCTTGATCTTGAGAAGCAAATGTTTCAAATCGTCTTCACTTTCAGCCAGTAATGTGGTATCATCAGCATAACGAAGGTTATTGAGTCTTCCACCAATCTTCACACCTCTGTTGTCTTTATACAATCTTGCTTCTCCAGGAACAAGCAGAAAGTCAGTCCTCACATATGGGTGACGTCGGCACTGACTGAGCCCTCACAGAAGCATTCCCCCATCTTTCAAAAAAGCCTTTGGGAGATGCCACCGCATGTGCATGGTCCCCTTCCAGCCCAAGGGTGCCATCTTGCTCATTCTCCTTTTTTTCCTCGGAACCCTTCAGACGTTTGTCTGGCTGATCCCCAGAAAAAGTTGATTTTTCTCTCCGAGTTTCATACTCGTCTCCAGTATCACACCGGTACTCTTCCTACCACCAACCTCATTGCCTCAGCATTGAGTTTGGGTCTATTTTTGTTGTTTTTCTTTTCCTAGTGTCTTCGCGCCTTTTTTCTCCCAACTGGCAGCCCGGAGAGTCTTCGACCTCGCAGGGTACTTTTTTCCCCCTTGGCTACCAGTGGCTTTAAGAAGTATGATCGGTGCTCCAAAGTTATGTCTTTGCCTGACACACATGACTCAGTCACTTTCTCCATTGCCTTGGGCCAGACCACGACACGGCAGCCTGCGGTCTCTGCAAAAGGATGTCCAGTAAGGCCCTCAAGAGCTGCCAGCAGCAGCACGATAAGTTTTTCCCTGAGACTCCGGTGCCTCTGAAGGCCAGGGCCTCGTCTGAGGCCCCAACCTCTCGAGCGTAACCTCCCGAACCCGAGCCGTGTCATGGGTCCTCAGAAAAGGGGTCTCCCTCGAGAGAACTCAGGAAGAAGAAACCCTTGAAGATTGGGCCTGTTCCCGGTTCAGCAGTCTGAGACATTCATCCGAGGCTTCAGAGAGGGAGCAGCCTGCAAAGGTCCCCTGAAAGGATCCGACTGTGGACTGGCCTCAGTCCCCAGACACCATCCTCATTGAGGATTCCCTTTCGGGGGAGCCGGCGTCGGGCCCGAGCTCCTCGGTGCCCGTGCTGAAGGCTGTGGAGCCTTCTGGTCTCGAGTGCAGAATGGTGGCCCTGGAGCACAGTTTGTATGCCTTCATGGACCAGCAGCAGGCGCTGTTGTCTGACACAACCGGTTCATCCATCCCGATCACCGGGCCCTTGACGTCCAAGACCTTCCTGGAGGTCAAGCCGATCCTCGAGATCCTTTGGCCTCAAGTCGATCCTTGATCAAGGACACGATCCAAGTCCCGCTTGACTGGACCGCGGTCATCTCTGTCAAATATGCTGGGTGCTGGCCGCAGGGCATCGAAGGCCCCGAGGCCCATGGAGCAGCCCTCCTATGAGTCCTCGATGGACTACTCCGAGTGGGAGATGGAGGACGAGGAGTCCCCCAATACCTGTCGCCACTGCGACATCCCATCTCTCCTGTCTTGGAACATCAACGGCGGTCTCCGGTGGATGATATGGGCTTCCTTGATTTTGTCAAGGATATGTCAAAGGCCCTGGCATTCCCTACCAAGTTGGAGGAGGACCCTTGGGCGGGTGAGTTGGAAATCCTCCAGTACAAGGCTCCTCCAAGGGAATCACTCACAGTGCTCATTCCTCCCATCCTGGAATGGCTCATGCTTCGGATGTGGGAGACACTGGCTTCAGTACCGGTGGTGAGAAAATGGCTCGACTCGATGTACCGCCGGAGCCCAGACTTCCAAAAGTCACAGCTGCCGCATAACCCCATGGTGGTGGAGTTTGCCATGCATCGGCTTAAAAACCAGAAGACACACTCCTCAGTGCCCCACGGCAGGGAGGCCTGCGCCCTGGATGACCTCAGCCGAAAGTGCTACCAGGGCTCAATGCTCATCGGCGCATCCAGGCCTACCAGCTGTGCATGGACATGTACTTGAGAGACCTGGTGAAGAAACTTGCTGGGTTCTCAGCTGGTCTCTCCAAGGAACCCTTGCAGCGGTTCAAGAACCTGGCCAAGGTAGTCCATGAATGCTCCAAATTCATGTCTCGAGTGGCCTATGACGGGTTAGAGTCGGAGGCGAGAATCAGTGCATGCCACCAAGCTTGGCTACAGTTGTCCTACCTCGAGCAGTGTGTTCAGGACAAATTGGACCCATGACTGACAGGCTACTGATCTGGAGATCGAGTTCATGAGGAGGACCAGGCTCTCTAAAAAGACTGCTGCCCCTCCCCTTCGGAAGGGCTCCAGTAAAAAGTCCTTTTACCCGAGGAAGGGAGCTGCTTACTGAAACTACCCACCTTTTCTGGTCTTCCCAGCTTCCCAACAGGGTCAGCAGGCCAAGGGACATGGGCATGGCCCTCGTAAGCAGAAGGTTCTAAAACCCCAGGCACCGGCTCCGGCCCAGCCAGGGGGGAGTTTTTGACTCCTTGAGCATAGCCTATCTATCCCAAGGAGATCAGCAGCCCACAGAGGGACATCTGGCCCTCTATGCCCAGAGGTGGCTGACCATCACCACCGACTCCTGGGCACTTCGGGAAGGTTACCTCCTCTGCCTGACACAGACGTGTCCCCCTTATTTCCCAGGAGAGCCCCTCAGGTCTCCCCTCCACCGGGACCTTCTACTGAAGGAATTGGCAGATCTTCTCGAGGACAAAGCGGTAGAACCGATGCCCCATCATCTCAAAGGCAAAGGGTCTATTCTAGGTACTTCCTCGTGCCAAAAAGGACAGAGGGCCTAAGGCCCATCCTCGACCTGCGCAACCTCTCCCTTGTAACATTGCTGCCATACCTCCAGCAGGGAGATTGGTTATGCTCCTTAGACCTCAAGGATGCTTATACTCACATCTTCATTCATCCCAACCACAGGCAGTACCTGCAGTATGTACTGGGGGGCAGGCATTTTCAGTACAGGGAGCTCCTCTTCGGCTTGGCCTTGGCCAAAGAGTCTTCACAAAATGCCTGGCAGTCGCGGCGCTTTCCTCCGCCTCCAAGGGGTCTTTGTCTTTCCCTACCTAGATGACTGGCTCATAAAGGGAGGCATGGCCTCAGAGGTGCAGCAGGCCACTGCATGCACCATCCATGTCCTGCAATACTTGGGGTTTGTCATAAACTATCCAAAGTCTCACCTCCTCCCAACACAGTGTCTGGAGTTCATTGGGGCAAAGCTCAACACTCTCCAGTCAAAGGCCTCTGGCACGGGATATACAATACAGTCCCTTGGTGCCCTCCCGGCTTCTTCTGCGCCTCCTTGGGCACATGATCTCCACATGAGGGCAGTGCAGTGGTGCCTCTGGGACCAATGGTCTCAGGCCATGGATCGCCTCCGAGATAGAGTCTCTGTAACCCGCCAATTGGCGGACTCCCTGGTCTGGTGGCAGTCTCTCCAGCATCTCAAGGCAGGCATGCCT
This sequence comes from Ichthyophis bannanicus, assembly GCA_033557465.1. Lineage (NCBI taxonomy): Eukaryota > Metazoa > Chordata > Amphibia > Gymnophiona > Ichthyophiidae > Ichthyophis > Ichthyophis bannanicus. Next base: position 242,496,121 of record CM066042.1, on the reverse strand, counting down.
TTTCAGGCCCCGAGCCCCTCAAGGATCCTGACCATGGATGCCTCCCTGTTCGACTGGGGAGCACACTGTGGGAAGCTCCGTACCCAGGGCAACTGGTCACCAGACAAGATCACCCAGCAGATCAACCTCCTGGAGCTCCGAGCCATATACTTTGCCAAACAACCAGGTGGCGATGTTCTAGGTGAACATACAGGGGGGTATGGGGTCTTGTACCAGTTGTCAGGAGGCACTGGTCTTCTGCTTGTACGCAATCCAACAGGGTATCCTCCTATGGGCAGTGTACCTGCCAGGCCAGGACAACCTTCTGGCCGACAGGCTGAGCAGAGTCCTTCAGTCGCATGAGTGGCAGCTGGACCCCAGGGTAGCCAGTCGGCTTTTCTGGATTTGGGGGGAACCTATGTTGGACCTGTTCGCCAGCCTGGACTTCTAGTTGCCCCTCCAGGGTGGCAGTGGATGCGTTCCTTGACTCATGATCAGAAGGCCTCATGTATGCCTTCCATCCCACACCGCTGATCGCCAAGACTTTGTTCAGGACTCTGTGACAGCGTCTTGCTTATCCTGATAGCCCCTCGGTGGCCCAGGCAAACATGGTTCCCGCTGCTCCTCCGGTTGGTAGTGGGGGCTCCCATCCTTTTGGGGACTGCCCCGGGACTCCTGTCTCAGGAGGAGAGCTCTCTTCTGCACCCTAACCCTGGGGTCCCTGTCACTGACAGCGTGGCTGCTGAGAGGATGACTCTGGCCCCTTTCAACCTTTTGGATGAGGTGGAAGAGATTCTGCTGGCCTCATGCAAGACCTCTACTAGGAAGGCTTACGCCCTCAAATGGCGCAGGTTCTCGGCTTGGTGTGCTGAGCACGGGGTTGACCCATTCTCCTGCCCAGTGGGACTGGTGTTACAGTACCTTCTCCAACTCTCTCATTCCAGCTCAAGTCTAACTCTGTCTGAGTGCACCTTAGTGCCCTGGCAGCACACCATCATCTGGTGGATGGTAAGCCCCTCTCGGTCCAACCTTTGGTGATCCATTTTCTTTAGGGCCTGCTCTTATTGATGCCCCCCCGGTTCGCCGTCCAGCAACCGAATGGGACCTCACCGTAGTGTTGGAGCAGCTCACTTGCCCACCCTTTGAACCTCTGGCTACCTGCCACCTTCGCTAGCTCTCTTGGAAGGTGGCTTTCCTGGTTGTGGTCACCTCCACTCGCAGAGTTAGCGAGCCTCAGGCCCTTGTGGTGGAGGCACCTTATATAAGGTTCTACAAGAACAGGGTGGTGCTTTGCACGCACCCCAAATTCCTTCCATCTCATCCAGGAAGTGGTGCTCCCTACTTTCTTTCCAAGACCTCACTCCAGTTGGGCGGAGACGGTCCTTCACACCTTGGACTGTAAGAGGGCTTTGTCCTTCAATATCTAACGCACTCAGGGCTACCGTAAAGCGTCTCAGCTTTTCATCTCCTATGACCCCAGTAGGCTGGGGGAGGCGGTGACCAAGCATATGCAATCCACCTGGGCTCACACTGGAAGGCCGTGTCACAGCGCACCATGTCAGGGCCATGGGGGCCTCAGTGGCAAACTTGCGCTCTGTCCCAATGATGGACATCTGCCAGGCCACCACCTGATCTTCAGTCCATACCTTCACAGCTTATTACTGCCTGGAAAGAGAGTCCCAACGGGACAGTGCCTTTGGCCAGGCTGTGCTCCGTAACCTTTTCAGGGTTTAGGCAACTCCTACCCTCTGACCCTTTGGTGTTCAGGCTACTGGAGTGCTGGTTTCATCGGACACAGGGATCCTACTGTGGTCTGTGGATACAGACTCAATTGCTGCTGCTTGCGGCTCCCCATGAGGGAGCCCCTGCTCTTTGCTGTGGGCTTTCAGTAGCCTGTAGCTAGGGAGTCGCATATAAGAGGACTGACTTCCTACATGTCCCCAGAGAAAGCGTAGTTACTCACCTGTAACAGGTGTTCTCCGGGGACAGCAGGAATCAGTCCTCACAATCCTCCCTCCTCCCCTTGGAGTTGCTCCTTTACCATCTTTTGTTTTTGCCGTCTTTTAGCTATGTCATCTGAATGAGCAAGATGGCACCTTTGGATGGGAAGGGGACCATGTATTTCTCCAGGACCAAGCAGGAAGTAAGTCCTCACTTATGGGTGACGTCGGCGCCGACGGAGCCCTCGCGGAGCAATTTTCCCCAGCTTTCAAAGAAAGCCTTTGGGAATTGCAGCGCGCATGCGCGGTCCTCTTCCCGCCCAAGGGTGCCATCTTAGCGAGTCTTCTTTTTTCCGCGGAGCCCTACAGACGTACCCGTCATGTCCCCGCGAAAAAGTTGATTTTTACTCATATTTTCTCTTTTTTCCTTCGGTTCGACGCCGGTCTTTTTCCCGCCCGGACTCGCGACGCCGGTCACGAGTCCTCTTCTTCTTTTTCGGTTTTTCTGACTTAGTCAGTTTCGTTTTCGGTTTTTCCCTGGCAGCCCGGTCCTTTGACCTCGCCGGGGCCCTTTTTCCCCCGATGGCTGCCAGTGGTTTCAAACGGTGTGGTCAGTGTGACCGAAATATGTCACTAACTGACACACACGACAATTGCCTCCGCTGCCTGGGCCCGGATCATGAAGAAATGATCTGTGGGCCCTGCGGCAAAATGTCCTCCAAAGCGTTGAGAAGTCGGCGGCATCAGCGGGATAGGATCTTCGCTGACCCCAGCCGTACCCGGACCTCGTCGGAGGCCTCCGCGTCCAGAGGTTCCAGCTCGGACCGTCGCCGGAGTTCCTCCGACAGGGGTTCTCCCTCCGGGGACCATCGACGAAAGGTGAAACCCGCGAGGGCGGCGTCGGTGGACGCTCCTGGCTCCGCGAGGGCCAGGTCGCATAGCCCCGATAGCCGTCCCGGGTCCTTGGAGAAGGAGCACCTCTCGAAGCGACCTCGCCTGGAGTCGGAGCTGCCTGCTCGGGTAAGTCCTGTGGTCCTCCTGGACTCGCCTCCGAGACCGCCGACGTCGGGCCCGACGCCGTCGGGGCCCGAGTCGGGGGCTGCTGGGTCACCTGAGCTCGGACTCAGGTTGACGGCCTTGGAGAGCAGACTGTCTGCCTTCATGGACCAGCAGTGGGCACTGCTCGCTGGCTTTGCTGGCGCCGCTGCCCCGACCGCCGGGACGTCGACGTCTAAGTCGACCCCGGAGACCGAGCCGATCCTCGAGTCGATGCGAACTCGAGTTGATCCTCGGTCGAGGTCACCCTCGGCCTCCCGTTCGGGACCGAGGTCGCCGACGCCGACTCCCTCGGCGTCGGGGCGGCAGGCGCCGCGCCCTGCCCGGGCCGACCCCACCGAGTCCTCGTCGGTGTCGGTCTGGGAGTCTGAAGAGGAAGAGTCGCCTGATTCTTTTCGGACTCGTGTGTCCCCTCGGACTCACCTGAGTCCCAACCTCGGAAGCAGTCCCCCCCGGAGGATGCCCGGTTCTCGGACTTCGTCAGGGATATGGCCAAGGCTTTGGCCTTCCCTGCGGATCCCGAGGAGGAGCCTCGAGCTGAAGAGCTCGACGCCCTCCAGTATGACTCTCCCGCCAGGGAACACTTTACTGTACCGGTTCCTCCCATGCTGGAACGACTACTCTTCCGCATGTGGGAGAGTCCGGCCACCTTGCCGGTCCTGAGCAAGCGGGTCGATTCTATCTATCGAGTCCGCAAGAGCCCTGGCTTCCAAAAAGCACAGCTACCACACCATTCCATGGTAGTGGAATCGGCCATGCATCGTCTTAAGAGCCAGAAGATGCACTCCTCGGTGCCTCCTGGCAGGGAGGCCCGTAACCTGGATGGCCTTGGTAAGAAGTGTTTCCAGGGCTCTATGCTTGCGTGTCGTGTCCAGACCTACCAGCTATACATGGGCATGTATCTCCGAGACCTGGCTAAAGAGCTAGCCGGATTCTCCGCTGGTTTGTCCGAGGAACCCTTGCGGAGGTTCCTGGCCTTGTCCACTGGCATTCGGGAATGCTCAAAATTCATATCCCGAGCAGCCTATGATGGCTTTGAAGCATCGGCTCGAGTGGCCACAGCCGGCATCGGTGCCCGCCGACAGGCTTGGCTTCAGTCGTCTGACCTTGAGCCCTGGGTGCAGGACAAGTTGGTCGATGTCCCCTGCCGAGGCGAAAACCTCTTTGGCAAGCCCATGGCTGACAAGGCTGCACAAATTGAGACGGAGACTCTCACCAGGACTAGGCTTTCTAGGAAGACCTCCGCCCCTTCCCAGAAAAAGAAGGGCTCGGGAAAGAAGTCCTTTTACCCGAGGAAGGCGGCTGCCTACAAACAATACCCCCAATATCAGGCCCCTGCAGCTCCCCAACAGGGCCAGCAGGCCAAGGGACGGGGTAACGGGTCCCGTAGGCAGCAAGCCCCCAAGCCTGCACCACCAGCCCCTGCTCAGCAGGGTGGGGGCTTTTGACTCCTTAAGCATAGCCTCTCCCCCCCCGCTGGTTCCTCCCAGCACCGGAGGCCGGCTGGTTCACTTCGCCCACAGGTGGTCCAGCATCACCTCAGATGCCTGGGTGCTTCAAGTCGTGCGAGAAGGCTATCTTCTCCACTTCCACCAGGTCCCTCCCTCCTATTTTCCGGGAGAACCTCCACGACCCCCTCTGCACAGGGAATTACTCCTTCAGGAGTTAGCAGGTCTTCTACAGGAACAGGCGGTGGAACCGGTGCCCCACCACCTGAAAGGTCAAGGCTTTTATTCCAGGTACTTTCTAGTACCAAAAAGGACAGGAGGCCTCAGACCCATCCTGGACTTGCGCAACCTCAACAAATTCCTCGTGCGGGAAAAGTTCAAGATGCTTACCCTTGGAATCCTTCTGCCCTACCTCCAGCAGGGAGATTGGCTATGCTCCTTGGATCCAAAGGATGCCTACACGCACATCCTTATCCACCCAAGCCACCGCCAGTACCTAAGGTTTGTGGTGGCCGGAAATCATTACCAGTACAGGGTACTACCCTTTGGCCTGTCCTCCGCACCGCGAGTCTTCACAAAATGTCTCGCGGTGGTGGCGGCCCATCTCCGGCTTCACGGCCTCTATGTCTTTCCGTACCTCGACGACTGGCTCATCAGGGCAGCGTCCGCTCCGGAGGTCACCAACGCCACACGCCGCACGGTGACTCTTCTGCAGTACTTGGGCTTTGTTATAAACTTTGCAAAGTCCACTTTGCTCCCCTCACAAGATCTCGAGTTCATCGGCGCAAGGCTGCACACTCCTCAGGCACGAGCGTTCCTACCGCTCGACAGAGCTCAACGGCTCATGGACCTAGCCGACCGTTTTCGCAGCCAGCCCCTGGTCTCCACCAGGCGCTTCCTGAGACTACTCGGCCATATGGCTTCCACCGTCCATGTGACCCCCAATGCCCGCCTGAATATGCGGCCTGCTCAATGGTGTCTCCGCCAGCAGTGGCAACAAGCCACAGGCGGCCTAGCAGACCTAGTGCGCGTCTCCGAGCCGCTGATCTCGTCTCTCCAGTGGTGGCTTCATCGGCCGAACCTGGTACTCGGCATGCCTTTCCAGTCACCTCAGCCGGCCTGGGTGCTGACAACAGATGCATCCCTCCTGGGCTGGGGAGCACATTGCCAAGCGGCACGTACTCAGGGCCTCTGGACCACGTGGGAGTCTGCTCAGCAGATCAACTTCCTGGAGCTCAGAGCGATCCGCCTTGCTCTCAAGGCCTTCTCCCACATGACCTCTCACCAGTCCATCCTTGTCCAGACGGACAATCAAGTTGCCATGTTCTACGTGAACAAGCAGGGGGGCACGGGCTCCTTCCCTCTCTGTCGGGAGGCACAGAAGCTCTGCTCTTGGGCCGTCAGTCACGGCGTTCTTCTCAAGGCAGTTTATCTCCCAGGCCAAGAAAATTGCCTGGCGGACAAACTCAGCAGGATCCTCCAGCCGCATGAGTGGCGCCTGGATCCCTTGGTAGTTCAGAAGCTCTTTCTAAAGTGGGGCCTCCCCACGATGGATCTCTTTGCCAGCCCTCTCAACCGGCAACTTCCTCGCTTCTGCTCTCGTCAGCCGCATCCCCTTCGAGTTGCGGCAGACGCTTTTCTACTCTCATGGGCGGAGAGCCTTCTGTATGCTTTTCCTCCCATCCCGCTAGTCTCTCGAACTCTTTTCAAGGTTCTCCGAGACAAAGCTTCCATGATCCTGATCGCTCCTCGCTGGCCCAGACAGCCGTGGTTTCCACTCCTGCTGCAATTAGCGGTGGAGGATCCATTCCCTCTGGGGTTTCAACCGGATCTCCTCACGCAAGATCAGGGGTCTCTGCTACACCCCAACCTCAGATCTCTCAATCTCATGGCCTGGCTGCTGAGAGGGTAGTCCTTGCTCCCCTTCTCCTGCCGGCAGAGGTGGAAGAGGTCGTCTTAGCTTCTCGGCGACCTTCTACCCGCAAATGCTACGCCCTTAAATGGCGTCGCTTTTCCGTTTGGTGTACCCAGCAGTCTCAGGATCCCTTCTCCTGCTCGGTGTCGGTGATCTTGCAGTACTTGCTCTACCTCTCTAATCTGGGACTTAAGTCCAACTCCGTCAAAGTTCACCTCAGTGCTCTTTCAGCACATCATGTACCGGTGGACGGCAGACCTCTTTCCAGCGACCCTCTCGTAGCGAGGTTTCTCCGAGGTCTCCTTCTACTTAAACCACCTCTCCGCCCGCCAGCGCCTGACTGGGATCTGAATGTGGTTTTGCAGCGGATCACCTGTCCGCCTTTTGAACCTATGGCTACCTGTTCTCTCCGTTTTCTTTCTTGGAAAACATTGTTCTTGATAGCCCTCACTTCCGCTAGGCGCGTAAGTGAATTGCAGGCCCTCGTGTCTGATCCCCCTTACACTCGGTTCTACAAAAATAGGGTAGTCCTACGGACTCACCCAAAATTTCTTCCAAAAGTGGTCTCCCCCTTTCACATCAATCAGGAGGTGGTACTTCCGACCTTCTTTCCCAGACCACACTCCAGCCGAGCTGAAACGGTCCTCCATACCCTGGACTGTAGAAGGGCATTGAACTTCTACCTTGACCGTACGCGGGAGCACCGTAAAGCTGCTCAGCTTTTTGTGTCTTTTGACCCCAATAAATTGGGGCTCCCGGTCTCCAAGCGTACTCTGTCCATCTGGGTTGCGGACTATATCACTTGGGCTTATGGGGCAGCCGGACTCTCCTTGGAAGGTCGAGTCACGGCTCATTGCGTTCGGGCAAAGGCTACGACAGTGGCTTACCTCCGCTCTGTTCCGCTGGCAGACATCTGCCGGGCCGCTACTTGGTCTTCGAGCCAGACCTTTGCGGTCCATTACTGTCTCGAGAGGGAGTCCCGCAGGGACAGTGCTTTCGGACAGGCAGTCCTCCGTAATCTCTTTGAGGTTTGAGCAACTCCTACCCTCCATCCCGGATGTGGGCTACCGGTGGGTAATAATTCAGCAAAGATTCCTTCCTTCTGTGCTGCTGAGCTAGAGGGAGCTCATTTTTGTGCTTAGGGTCTCCGGTAGCCTTAAGCTTGGGAGTCCCATAAGTGAGGACTGACTTCCTGCTTGGTCCTGGAGAAAGCGTAGTTACTCACCTGTAACAGGTGTTCTCCAGGAGCAGCAGGAATCAGTCCTCACAACCCTCCCTCCTCCCCTTGGAGTTGCAATCATCTGCTTTAGTTTTTTTGCAAATTTTTATGCTGTCTTTTTTAGCTATGTCATCTGACTGGCTAAGATGGCACCCTTGGGCGGGAAGAGGACCGCGCATGCGCGCTGCAATTCCCAAAGGCTTTCTTTGAAAGCTGGGGAAAATTGCTCCGCGAGGGCTCCGTCGGCGCCGACGTCACCCATAAGTGAGGACTGATTCCTGCTGCTCCTGGAGAACACCTGTTACAGGTGAGTAACTACGCTGTGTGGTAGCATCTCGCAAAGGCTTTCTTTGAAAGCTGGGGGAATGCTTCCACGAGAGCTCTGTCAGTGCCACTATCGCCCATATGTGAGGACTGATTCTTGCTGTCCCTGGAGAACACCTGTTACAGGTGAGTAACTATGCTTTCTCTGACGATTTGTTCTGCATATAAATTAAATAGGTAGGGGGAAAATATGCAGCCTTGTCATACACCTTTGCTGATTTTAAATCATTCTGTTTCTCCTTGTTCCTTTCAAACCTTTGCTTCTTGATCAATGTAAAGGTTGTGTAAGAGAACAATCAGGTGTTCTGGTATAACCATGCTTCTTAATGTGGTCCAGAATTTCTCATGGCTTGCACAGTCAAAAGCCTTGCTGTAGTCAATAAAACACATATAGATATCCTTTTGATATTCTTTAGTCTTTTTAAGGATCCATCTCACATCCGCAGCGATGTCTCACGTTCCTCGCCCTTTCCTGACCCCTGCTTGCACTTCAGGTAGTTCTTGCTCCAGGTATGGTTGTAGTCTCTGTTGAACAATCTTGAGTAGAATCTTGCTGGCATGTGGGATCAGAGAGATTGTGTGATCATTTCCACAGTCAGTTGGATCACCTTTCTTTAGTATTGGTGCAAACCCAGATCTTTTCCAGTCAGTTCTCCATGATGTTGTCTACCAAATTTCCAGAAGAGCCTTGTAAGTATGGTAATAGCTGCATCAGATTGCTATAATACTTCTATGGGAATGCCATCAATGCTTGGTGTTTTGTAATTTGATAAGGCTTTCAAAGCTGTTTCAACTTCTTTTTTCATCACCAATGGGTCCTGATTATAAGGTACAGGTTGAAATGGCTGTTGGTCCACTTGATCTTTATCATATAAAAACTGTGTATTCTTTCCATCTTTTCTTGATCTTCTCATCATTCAACATGGATCCTTGAGCATCTTGTAACATTCCAATTTGAAGCTGGAATTTTTTCTTGAACTGTCGTAGCTTTAGGAAAGCCAATCTTGTTCTTCCTCTAATAGTTTCTGCTTCTGTTTCCTTGTAAAAAACTACAAACACACTCCACAGGGAACAAAAATTGCTATGTTGAATAGAGCAATAGTCACTGTAGTACTTCTCCTTGACTTGCTGCACGTTGGAAATCTCTAAGTTCTGCGATTGCCTCTCTTTCTCCTCTGGCTTTAGCTTCTTTGCATTTCTGGGCAATTTTCAGAGTTTCTTCGGTCATCCATTTTGGCAGTTTTTGTTTTTTCACTTTTTGTAGAGACATCTCGCTTTCTTCCAACACAACCTTCTTGATGTCATCCCATAAATCTTCTGGAGCTCTGTCATTTGTATCTAAAGCAGCAAATCGATTTGGCAGGCAGTCTTTAAATTCCGGTGATATATTCTCAAGGTCATACTTTGCTACATTCATCAGTGGCTTGCTCTTTTTCAACTTTAGTTTGAATTTGCATACTAGTAGTTATTGATCTGTACCACAGTCAACTCCAGGTTTTGTCTTTGTTGATGCTATAGAGCTTTTCCATTGTTGACTTCCACAGACGTAGTCAATTTGATTTTTGTAGAATCCATTGGGTGAAGTCTATGTATAGTCCCTGCTTGTGTTGCTGGAAGAAGGTGTTTGAGATGAATAGATAGTTGGTCTTGCAGAATTCTATCAGTCTTTCGCCAGCTTCATTTTTGTTGCCAACTCCATATTTTCCAACCATTCTGCCTTCTTCTTTGTTGCCAACTTTTGTGTTCCAGTCACCCAGGACTATCAGAATATCCTGTCTGCATGTTCTGTCAATTTCAGCTTGTACTTGTTCATAGAACTTATCAACTTCATCCTCTTCTGCAGCTGTTGTTGGGGCATATACTTGAATGATTATTTATGAGGAATGCCCATCAACACAACTAACAGAAATTAAGTGTTCACTGATTGCATTGTAGTTCATTACAGTTCTTACAAGTTTCTTCTTAATTATAAATGCAATACCATTTCTTCTTTGTCTTTCATTTCCAGCATAGTAGACCATGTGATCATCAAATGCAAAGTGCCCGATGCCAGTCCATTTCAGTTCGCTGACACCCAACAGATCAAGTTGTACACGTTCCATTTCATTCTTGACCGCCAACATCCCTTGGTTCATGCTTCATACGTTCGATGTTCCAATATGTAAGACATCTTTGCAAGTTCTTACACTAATTTCATGCGCAGCTACATCAGCAGTCAGACATCCCGAGGGCTTTGATCCAATCACATCATAAGTGCTGGCTTTACTCTGCTTCTTCCCAGTAGCTATTCAAGTGCCTTCTGACCTGGGGGTCTCATCTTCCAGCATTATACTGCAATTTTTTTATTGATGCTGTCCAATGAGCACTTCCTTATTTCTGTTTTAATTTTAATTTAATTATACTTTTAATATCATGTTGCATCACTTAATGTTTTATTGGGTTTTTTATTGTTTCTTTGGCGTGGCCCTTAGGCGTTGGTTCGTGGCGTCGGTCTCTGGAGGCTATATTGAAGTCCTGCTTATTTATCTGGGTAATGTGTTGTTCCGTGTCTTTCTCCTCTTATCTGCTTGACTTTGTCTGTACTCTACTCTGTCCTATTTTATAATTGGCGTTCCTTTCTCTTTCCCTAAATGATGAAGTATTGTAAACCGCTCTAATAACTTTTTGGTCTGAGCGGTATATCAAATTTAAATAAACATAAACATGATATGATTTAGGATGTGGTGTTAATATTTATGTACTTTTGTTGTTCATCTTGTTGTTCTAGAGACTTACCCCCTGATGAAGGCAACTTGCCTAAATGCGACCATTTTGGGGCCTTTTTTTTTTTTTTTTTTTGCTAATAAAGACTTTATTCTTACACCTCGCTCTGTTTGGTTCTGAAATTTAAAATGGCCACACATAACTATCCACCACTTCAATCATTCTATACACACAACCCCAGAAATGTACACATCCAACTCCATATGCCCATCACTGAACTAGTATATCGTTGTTTTGGTTGTAACTGTGAAGGTAGTTTTAGTATTTTTTATAGTTTTTATTGCTTATATGTTTGTTAATTCTTTTATGCTTATTGTTCCCCAACTAGGAGTTTATCAGATAGCCAGATATTAAGAGATTAAAAAATCAAAATGAAATGAAAAATAAATAATGCTGTCCTGACAGGAAAATATCAGAAAAAATCATACAACCTTAAGAACATTACCATAAGTTGCAGAATATTACAAGAATTCTAGAAGCTTGAAAAACGGGGATTTTTTTTAACCTAGCATGCAATAAAAGAACATGTGTGGATTAATGCTAATGTTTTGTTCTATTATTTGCTACAGTGAGTAGCATTTTGCTGATCTCCAGGAACAAGCAGGAATGTAGTCTTCACATATGGGTATCGTCAGTACCAAAGGAGCCTGCGTGGGAACGCTCCCCAGCGTCCAATAGGAACGCATTTGGGAGCATCCCTCAGCCCATGCGTGCTGCCTTCCCGCCTTTCCAACTGTCCCTCTTTAGTTTTTCGTTTTCCGCGGAGCTGACAGGACACATACCCTGTCACCGCAGAAAATTTCTTCTTTAAACTTGTTTTCTTGTGGTCGCGTCTGCCTCTGCTCGACACCTACTGGTACCGTCGGTTCTCTTTTCTTCTTTAAAAAAAAAAAAAAAAAATATATATATATATATATATATATATATATATATACTGTCTGAACTGTTTCTCTTTAGAAACTTTTTCTTTTTGGTGCTAGGCGCCATTTTGGGCATTAGGCCCCATTTTCCTCAAAAATGGAAAAACCAGCTAGTGGTTTTAAAAAATGTACTAAGTGTGGCGGTACCATTTCTGTCACCGACACCCATGACTGGTGTCTCAAATGTTTAGGCCCTGACCATTCTCCATCGGAGTGTCTCTCTTGTATGGGGATGACTAAAAGAGGAAGACAGAACCGGGCTACAAAGCTCGGTACCCTCTTTTCTTCAGATGCCATGTCCATTGCATCAACGTGTTCCAGAGCCTCGTCTTCCTCCCATGGATCTCGGGTAACTAAAGATAAGAGCTGGTCCTCAAAGGGTAGATCTCCTTCCAAGCACGAGAAGCCATTGGCATTGCCCTTAAGGAAATTACACCGGCAAAACAGCCCCGGCGGGAGGCTTCGGCCTCCAAAGCACCAACAGGGCTCCAGGATGTTCTCGAGGCTTCGACCTCGGCAGAACTACTGGTGCCATGCTCAAGGGTTCCGGCCACTGCTACCGGTACCGACACCCAGGCATCGGCAGCGTTGATAGACCAGAGATTCCTCGCTATCGAATGCAGTCTTGCAGCTCTCCTTTGAAATGTGGTACCATTGACACCGCTACCGATGGTTCAACAGGCACCGGTACCGACACAGATACCGATGCCGGTACCAGCACCGGAACCGATACCGGTACCAGCACCGACGGCACCGGCCCCAGTGGGAATTCTTCCCAGTCCAACTTTTTCTGGCATCGACAGATCGGTACCAGACCAACTCGGTACCGACTTCGATCAATACTGATAGCATGCTTTGCATGAACATCAGGATCAGAGATACTTTGAATCCTCTGATCCCGAGGACTGTCTCCTCCGGAGGACATGTCTTTTCAGGATTTTATTCATGATGTGGCCCGAGGCCTTTCAATCACGGTAGCTCCTGAAAAGGAACCTAGAGCAAAGGAATTGTAAATTCTCCAATACCCTAAGGCTCCCAAAGAGGCAGCCACTCTGCCCATTCATGAAATTCTTCATGATTTGATGCTCAGAATGTGGGAAACACCTTTGACCACATCTCCTCATTCTAGGAGACTCGATACCATGTATCGAGTTCCACCATGTCCTGGCTTTCAACAGACTCAGCTGCCACACCATTCAATGGTAGTGGAGTCAGCCATGCGTAGGATGAAAAGTGCAAAAAGACATGCATCCAATCCTTCAGGTTGTGAATGCAGGACGCTTGACGCCTATGGGCGTCAAACCTTTCAGGCCTCCATGCTTTCAGCTAGGATCAGCTCATATATTTTATATATGGGGATGTTCCTCAAAGAAGTCACAGGAGATTTGGAGCTTATGAGCCCCCTTCTCCCTGATGACAAATGACAAGACTTCCTTACTCTTGTCAAGCATGCTCAAGACGTTCCCAAGTTTGTAAAGCGTGCAGCCTTTGACTGCTTTGAATGCATCAGCAGAACTACTGCTATTGCCATTGGTGTACGTCAGATTGCCTGGCTTCAGAAATCAGACTTGGAGATTTGGGTACAGGATAAATTAGGAAACATCCCTTGCACAGGAGAAAACCTCTTTGGCAAGAATTGTCAGGAAAAGGCTAATGAGATAGATGCTGATGTCACTTTAGACAGATTGTCAAAATCTACAGCCACTCCAGCCAAAAAGAAACCCTATAAAAAACCCTTTTTCAGCAAAAAGAGGAAGTTTTATCCATCCTATACCCAGCAATGGCAAGGTCAGGGTCAAGTTGCCCAAAAGGGACAACAGCAACAATCCAGACAACAAAAGAAGCCAAAAGGCCCGAGAGCTCAATCAGCTCCACAGGCTCAGCCCCCTCAAGGGCTTTGACTCCTTCCTAGTGAGCTTGGCCTTCCTCCCTCTGAATGGTCCAGAACCCCTAAACATTCCAGGCAGGTTGTGTCATTTTGCCGACAGGTGGCACCAAATAACAGCAGAAAATTGGACTCTGTCCATTATAGGAGAGGGGTACAAGCTTCATTTTCACAGCATGCCCCCTCCTACAATCGTAAGACAGTTCAATTCCCAAACCTCTGCAGACAATCTACTGGATCAAGAAGTCTCAACACTCCTTGCCCAAGAAGCAATAGAGGAAGTACCCATTCTCCAACAGGGTACAGGGTTCTACTCCCCCTTTTTTCTTATTCCAAAGAAAACAGGAGGACACAGACCCATTCTAGACCTCGGAGAACTGAACACATATCTGTTCCAAGAAAAGTTCAAAATGATTTCTCTGGGAACTCTTCTGCCATACCTTCAAAGTCAGGATTGGCTTTGCTCTCTAGATCTAAATGATGCATATACTCACATTCTGATCCATCCGGATCACAGGAAATTCTTATGATTCCTTTTCAAGGGAAAACACTTCCAATACAGGGTTCTTCCCTTTGGTCTGGCTTCGGCACCAAGAGTATTCACGAAATACATGGCAGTGGTAGCTGCATTCCTGCGAACCCTAGGGATATTCGTCTTCCCTTACTTGGACGACTGGCTCATTCGAGCCCCCATGGTTGCAGAAGCCAGCTCTGCACTGTCTCGCACAATGCGAATCCTCCAATACTTGGGATTGGTAATAAACTTCCCAAAATTCCAACTTGTTCCTTCCCCGTCCCTGGAATTCATAGCAGCTTGTTTAGATACCAGACAGTCAAGGGCTTTCCTCCCACAGCCCCGATGTCTTCGCATAGTGCAACTAGCTTCTCAAGCAGCGGGAAAATCCTCCCTAACTGCTCGAAAACTGCTACAATTACTGGGACATATGGCATCCGCAGTTCATGTTGTTCCCTATGCTCACCTCCACATGCTAGCAGCCCAGTGGATCCTATCCACACAGTGGATATAGGCCACAGGACGTCTGACAGACAAGATATCAAACTCTCAATGACTGATCTTGTCCCTACAATGGTGGCAATCACTGGAGAATCTTTTAGTGGGGTCTCCTTTCCAACAACCCATATTCCAGGCCACCCTAACAACAGATGCATCACAGGTGGGTTGGGGAGCACACCTGCACCATCTCTCTACCCAAGGTACCTGGACTCCACAGGAGGCTTGTCTTCACATAAACCTCCTAGAATTAAGAGCAATCTATCTAGCTCTTTGAGTATTCCATGCCCAGCTCAGCTACAAGACAGTCCTAGTCCAAACGAATAATCAAGTAGCCATGTTCTATGTAAACAAGCAGGGTGGAACAGGCTCTCTGTCATTATGCAACAAAGCTTTATGACTATGGGCCTTCGCCAGAGAGCATCAAATTCACCTTCTCATGGTATATCTTCCAGGCATTCAAAACCTTTGGGCAGACAAACTCAGCCGAGTACTGCTGCCTCACGAATGGTCTCTCCACCTAGACCAAGTGACAAAGATATTTCAGATCTGAGGGACCCCAGACATAAACCTCTTTGCAAGTCCACTGGATGCCAAACTTCCCCGGTTCTGTTCCAGAATTCCGGCTCACAATTGCCAGGCAAGGGATGCCTTCCTCCTTCACTGGGGTCAGGACTTCCTCTATGCCTTCCCACCCATTCCCCTCATCCCCAAAACACTCTTCAAGCTTCAGAGAGACAGAGGTCGTATGATCCTCATAGCGCCACGGTGGCCAAGACAAACGTGGTATCCCCTGCTCCTACATCTCTCTCAAGCTGCACCTCTGGAGTTAGGCTGTGCTCCAGACCTTCTCTCCCAAGTGAACGGGATGCTGTTGCACCCGAATATCCAGTCCCTTCATCTCAGGGCCTGGTTGCTGAAAGCCTAGACCTGCAGGATCTTAACCTTTCCCAACAGGTAAAGGATATCCTTCAAGCTTCTAGAAAACCTTCCACAAGACGTTCGTATGCCTTTAAGTGGAAACGTTTTACTATGTGGTGTTCTCAAAAGGGCTTAAACCCCCTTGTTGATACCTTTGGAATCGGTACTAGAGTACCTACTTCATTTATCAAATTCTGGTCTAAAGACCAATTCAGTAAGAGTCCATCTTAGTGCAATTGCAGCTTCCTATAAGCCTCTAAATCAGTGGTTCTCAACCTTTTTTGTACCGTGACCCCTTTTACCGTTTGTCAACTTGTGGTGACCCCCAATGATAAAATCAAATGCGTCTCTCTTCCTTTACCGTTAACGCATTGTCGCTGTAATCATTTGTTGAATTATTAATATATAGGCCTTTGCAATATGTTTTTATTTATAAAATACTTATTTAAACCACAATAATTAATCACAATAACAAGTAACACTATTTGATTTCAAAATTATGATGATTTTGTAGTCAAATCACTAATATGCAATAAAATTAATTTTTCCACCTTTGTTGTCTGACCAATTTATTCTCTGATCATGCTGGTCCCGATCTGAGGCTTCTGCTTTCCTGTCTTCTGTGGTCTATGGTCCATCTGCCATTTCTTATCTCTTCTTTCATTTTCTTCACTTCTTTCCATCAGCGTATTTCCAGTCCCAGTAACCCTTCCCAGTATCAGCCCCTTTCCAGTCCTCACTCTCAGTACCTTCCAATGTCAACTTGCATTCCCATGACTGCCACTGGTGACCAGTCCCTTCTAGTACGAATACCATGGCAGCCCCTCTCAGAACCACTCCCTTCGAGTTCCATTCTCCCATCCCCTCGTATCAGCCCATTTGTAGCCTTAGCCCCCAGTTTTCTTCCAGGGCCAGCAGCTCTATCCGCCACTCTCCACAATCAGCCCATTCCCAGTCGAAGCCCCCAAATCAGCTCGCTTCCAGTGCTAGTCCCCCCTCAACCCCATTACCAGTGCTAACCTACCCTAATCAGCCCAGTACCAGTCCTACTCCCCCCCATCAGCTCATTACCAGTCCTAGCCTCTCCTAATCAGCTCATTTCCAGTGCTAGTCCCTCTTCAACCCCATTACCAGTGCTAGGCTCCCCTAATCAGCCCATTACCAGTCCTACCCCCCCCCCATCAGCCCATTTCCAATCCTAAGCTCCCCGATCAGCTCATTTCCAATTCTAGCCCCCCCCCAGTCCTACCCCCCATCAGCACATTCCTAGTCCGAACCCCCTTTTGATCAGTCCATTCCCAGTCCTAGCCTTCCCTAATCAACCCATTACCAGTCCTAGCCCCCCCATCTGCCCATTATATTCCTAACCCGCACTGCCTCTCCCCTCTGTCCAGCATTTATCCCCTGTCTGTCCAGTATATCCCCCTGTCTCTTCCCTTTGTCCATGTCAGCCTCCCTCCCTCCATCCATCCATCGTAAGCCCCCTCCCTCCCTCCATGTCAGCCCCCCTCTCCCTCCCTCCCTCCCTCCATGTCAGCCCCCCTGTGCATGTCAGCCCTCCTCCCTCCCTCCATGTCAGTCCCCCCTCCCTCCATGTCAGCCTTCCCTCCCTCCATGGCAGCCCACCTCCGTCCGTCCATCCATCAATGTCAGCCCCCCTCCCTCCCCCCCTCCATCCCCGTCAGCCTCCCCCTCTCTCCAGGTCAGCCCCTCTCCCCCCTCCTTCCCTCCATGTCAGCCCCCTCCCTCCCTCCCTCCAGGTCAGCTCCCCCCTGTCCATGTCAGCCCCCCCCCCTCTGTCCGTGTCAGCCCCGTTGCAGGTCCCCTGGTCCCCTCTCCCCATGTCTGCCTCCTTCTTCGGCAGCCGCGGCTCCCTGTCTCTTAGGGAACCGCGGCTATGCCTGTAAAACCGTTTCGGAGCCTTTCTGTCTCTAAACGGGCTCCATGCAGCATTGTCCCGCCTCCAAAGGAAGCGGTAAAGAACTTCCTTTGGAGGCGGGACAATGCTGCATGGAGCCCGTCAAGAGGCAGAAAGGCTCCGCAACGGTTTTACAGGCATAACCGCGGTTCCCTAAGAGACAGGGAGCCGCAGCTGCAATAGGAGGGAAGCGGTGAGTTTGCTGCTGCCGAGAAGTGGACTCGGCAGCGGTAGCAACCTGTGCACTTTTTTTTTTTTAAACGGCAGGGTGAGGTGACCCCTGCTAAATCCTGTGGCGACCCCCGTGAGGGTCGCGACCCACAGGTTGAGAACCGCTGCTCTAAATGGACAGCCAATTTCCTCTCATCCACGTATAACGAGATTCATGAGGTGTCTTCTATTAACAAAGCCTCCCATCAGGCCACCACCGGTGTCATGGAATTTAAATCCAGTTCTGGGACAGCTCATGAAACCGCCCTTTGAACCTCTAGCCACTACAGCTCAAAAGTTTTTATCCTTGAAGGTCATCTTCCTGATTGCAGTCACCTCTGCACGTCGCATTAGTGAATTGCAAGCTTTAGTGGCTGATCCTTCTTATACAAGGTTTCACCATGATAAGGTTGTTCTCAGAACTCATCCACATTTTATGCCAAAGGTGGTTTCGCCTTTTCATTTAAATCAATTGATTTACCTTCCTGTATTCTTTCCGAGGCCTCATGCCTCTAATGCAGAAAGGAACCTTCATAATTTGGACTGTAAAAGAGCCTTGGCTTTTTACTTACAAAGAACACAGCAACATAGAAAGTCTTCTCAACTTTTTATTGCTTTTGATTCTAGTCATTTGGGACTTCCAGTCTCCAAAAGAACTCTAAATGGATTGCACAATGCATATACTTTGCTTTTGAGAGTAAGAGTCTTCCTCTCCAAGGCCATGTCACAACGCATAATGTGAGAGCCATGGCAACCTCTATGGCTAACCTGCACTCTGTGTCTATCGATGACATCTGTCGAGCAGCCACCTGGGTTTCGGTGCACACCTTCACAGCCCACTACTGCCTAGATAAAGCCTCCCGTCGGGATGCCTTCTTTGGCCAGGCTGTTCTTCAACATCTCTTTCAGACTTAATTCAACTCCTACCCACCAACCCTGGTGGGATGCCTGAGATCCATAGGAGGAAGCATGGCCCACCTCACTATAGGTGGCAGCTTCCTGGGGCCATCTCCCCGGCATCTTCAGCTAGGGAGGCCCCATATGTGAAGACCACATTCCTGCTTGTTCCTGGAGATAGCGTAGTTACTCACCTGTAACAGGTGATCTCCGGGAACAGCAGGAATTTAGTCTTCACAACCCATCCACCTCCCCTAAGAGTTGTTCTCTATCTCTTTCTCTTTCCTCTCTCCCTCTATCCTTTCAATCAGCTACAAACTTAACTGAAGAGGGACAGTTGGAAAGGCAGGAAGGCAGCACGCATGTACTGAGGGATGCTCCAAAAAGTGTTCCTATTGGACGCTGGGGAGCATTCCTGCGCAGACTCCGTCGGTACCGATGATACCCATATGTGAAGACTAAATTCTCCAGGACCAAGCAGGAAGTCAGTCCTCACATATGGGTGTCATCGGCGCCGATGAAGCCCCAGCGGAGCATTTCCCCAGCTTTCCATGAAAGCCTTTGGGAATGCTGGCACGCATGCGCGGTTCCCTTCCCGCCTAAAGGTGCCATCTTACCTCAGTCTCTTTTTTTCCGCGAAGCCCATCGGATGTGTGTCCTGTTCTCCCGGATAAAAGTGATTTTTTCTTCGGCGATTTTCGCTATTTTTTCTCCGGTTCGACGCCGGTTCCTCTCCCGCCGGGTTCGGTACACCGGTATCGAGCCCGTTTTCTTCATTTTTCGTTTTTTGCCCTTCGTGGCTGGCGTTCGCGCCCTTTTTTCCTTTTTCACTGGAAGGCCGGTCTTTTGACCTCGCTGGGGCTATTTTTTCCCCAATGGCTTCCAGTGGTTTCAAAGAGTGTGATCGGTGTAAGAAGATTATGTCTCTCACTGACACACACGACTGCTGCCTTCGGTGCCTTGGCCCTGATCACGACCCAAAGTCGTGTGGGCCATGTGGGAAGATGTCTTCCAAGGCACTAAAGAGTCGACAGCATCAAAAGGAAAGGTTTTTCTCGGACTCTGCCTCCGGCCGGGCCCGGACCTCGTCTGAGGCCTCGACATCTCGGGATTCCGATCCCGAGCGCCGTCGAAGCTCCTCGGACAGGGGGGTCCCCCGACTGGGAACGAAAGAGGAAGAAGCGGCTCGCGAGGGCGGCGTCGGAAGAGGTCCCTGGTCCCTCGAGGGCCAGGTCTAAGACCCCCGACCGTCGCCCCGGGCCCGTGGACCAAGAGAAGCCTGCCAAAGTTCCTCGCGTGGAGCTGGAGTCTGCTGGACACGTAAGCCCCGTTGTCCTCGTGGACTCTCCTCCCAGAGAGCCGACGTCGGGCCCGGCGCTGCCGGGGCCCGAGTCGGTAGCTGCTGCGTCTCCCGAGCTGAGTCTCAGGATGACAGCCTTGGAGTGCAAACTGTCTGCCTTCATGGAGCAGCAGCAGGCACTGATGGCCAGCCTGTCTGGTGCATCTGCCCCGACCACCGGGACGTCGACTTCGAAGTCAACCCCGGAGACTGAGCCGATACTCGAGACCCTCGTGGCTCGAAGTCGTCCTCGGTCGCGGTCTCCCTCGACCTCCCGTTCGGGACCGAGGGTGTCGACGCTGGTGCCCCCGGCGTCGGGGCGGGTACCTTGGGGCCCCGCGGTGTCGGACCCTGACTCCTCCTCGGACGAGTCCGCCTGGGAGACGGAGGACGAGGAGTCTCCCGATACCTTTAAGACTCGGTGCGTCCCTTTGGACTCACCGCAGTCTGATCCCCGGAGTAGATCCCCTCCGGAGGACACTAGGTTCTCGGAGTTCGTCCGGGATATGGCCGCTGCCTTGGCTATCCCTGCCGATCCCGAGGAAGAGCCTCGAGCCGAGGAGCTCGATGCTCTACAGTACGACTGCATTTTCATCAACTGCCTCCTCCTTACTTCCCAGGGGAGCCCTTGAGGCCTCCCCTGCACACAGACCTTCTCCTTCGAGAGCTCCAAGGTCTGTTGGTGGACAGGGCGGTGGAGCCTGTGCCTCCCCACTTGCAAGGTCACGAATTCTACTCCAGGTATTTCCTGTTACCAAAAAGGACCGGTGGCCTTCGACCCATTCTGGACCTCAGGAACCTCAACAAGTTCCTAGAGAAAGAAAAGTTCAAGATGCTTACTCTTGGAACACTTCTGCCTTACCTCCAGCAGGGAGATTGGCTATGCTCCTTAGATCTAAAGGATGCGTACACTCACATCCTCATTCATCCAGACCACAGAAAGTACCTCAGGTTCATTGTGGGAGGAAACCATTATCAGTACAGAGTCCTGCCTTTTGGCCTCACCTCCGCTCCCAGGGTCTTTACCAAATGCCTGGCAGTGGTGGCGGCCTACCTGAGAAATCAGGGAATCTTTGTCTTCCCCTATCTGGACGACTGGCTCATCAGGGGTCAAACGTGTCAAGAGGCCCAACAAGCCACCCTCAGGACCATTGCTCTGCTTCAAAACGTGGGCTTTGTCATAAACTTCGCAAAGTCCACTTTGCTCCCCTTCCAGAACTTGGAGTTCATAGGGGCAAGATTGGATTCTCAGCTGGCAAAGGCAATCTTGCCAGAAGACAGGGCTCAACGACTGATGGACGTGGCCGAACAGTTCCTCAACAGATCCCTGGTCTCCACCAGACTCTGCCTCAGACTTCTGGGCCACATGGCTTCGACAGTGCATGTGACTCCCAATGCAAGGCTCCATATGAGGCCTGCACAGTGGTGCCTTTGGACTCAGTGGTCTCAAGCCACAGGCCGCCTAAGAGACAGGATAAATGTGTCCAGACCCCTTTTGACCTCCCTCAGCTGGTGGCTACATCCACCCAATCTGCTGCAGGGGATGCCCTTCCAACTGCCAGAATACTCGGTGGTCCTCACCACCGACGCCTCTCTGAAGGGCTGGGGTGCCCATTGTCTAGACAAGTGCACTCAGGGCCTCTGGTCTCCTTGGGAGGCAGCCCAGCAAATCAATCTCCTGGAACTTCAAGCTATCCGCTTGGCTCTCAAAGCTTTTTCTCCGGCCCTGGCTCACCGCTCAGTCTTGATTCAAACAGACCAGCAGGTAGCCATGTTTTATGTGAACAAACAGGGCGGAACTGGGTCCAAGCTCCTTTGTCGGGAGACTCAGGACCTTTGTTCCTTTGCCCTGCAGCACAACATGCTTCTCAAGGCGGTGTACCTTCCAGGCCAGGAGAACTGCCTGGCCGACTGGTTGAGCAGAATTCTGCAGCCCCACGAGTGGCAGCTGCATCCCTTGGTCGTTCAGAAGATCTTCCTGAAGTGGGGTCTCCCTTGGATAGATCTCTTTGCCAGTCCTCTGAACAAGCAACTGCCCAAGTTCTGCTCCAGGCAGCCGCATCCTTTGAGGATAGCACCAGATGCTTTTCTGATGTCCTGGTCTCAGGGCCTCCTGTATGCGTTTCCTCCCACGCCCTTGGTGGCCCGAACTCTTTTCAAGACTCTTCAGGACAAGGCCTCGGTCCTGCTGGTAGCTCCCAGATGGCCGAGGCAGCCTTGGTTTCCGCTTCTGCTGTAGCTGGCAGTGGATTCCCCACTACCTCTGGGGTTACAACCCGACCTTCTCTCACAGGAGCAGGGTTCCCTTCTGCACCCCAATCTCAAAGCTCTCAATTTGATGGCCTGGAGGCTGCAAGGGTAGTTTTGGCTCCCTGGGGCCCACCTCAGGAAGTTGAAGAGGTTGTCCTAGCCTCTCGGAAACAGTCCACTAGGAAAACTTATGCCCTCAAATGGAAGAGGTTTTCTGTGTGGTGTCAGCTACGTAGAGAGGATCCTTTCTCCTGTACTGTGCCAGTAGTGCTTCAGTTCTTACTGCACTTGTCCAATCAGGGACTTAAGTCCAATTCTGTTCGGGTCCACCTCTCAGCTCTAGCAGCTCACCACTCACTGGTGGAGGGACATTGTCTGTCCGGTCACCCTTTGGTGTCCCGCTTTCTCCGGGGCTTGCTTTTGCTCAAGCCCCCCATCCGTCCTCCTGCTCCTGAGTGGGAGCTGAATGTGGTCTTGCAGCAACTGACTCGCCCACCCTTTGAGCCGATGGCTACTTGCCCTTTATGCTTCCTCTCCTGGAAGACTCTCTTCCTGATAGCCCTCACCTCGGCTAGGTGAGTGAGTGAGCTTCAGGCCCTGGTCTGTGATAGGCCTTACACCAGGATTTATAGGAACAGGGTAGTCCTCAGGACTCATCCCAAGTTCCTTCCTAAGGTTGTCTCCTCTTTCCACCTCAATCAGGAGGTGGTTCCTCCAACATTCTTCCCTAGGCCTCATGCTAGCCAGGCTGAAGCAGTCCTGCATACCCTGGACTGTAGGAGGGCCTTATCCTTCTACCTTGACCGTACGCAGGGGCATAGAAGGGCTACTCAGCTCTTCGTATCCTTTGACCCCAATAAGTTGGGGTTGCCTGTGTCCAAGCGTACCTTGTCCATCTGGGTGGCTGACTGTATCACCTGGGCTTACAAGGTGGCTGACTTTCCTTTGCAGGGTAGGGTCACGGCAATGGCTGCCTCAGTGGCTCATCTCCGCTCTGTGCCCTTGGTAGACATCTGCAGGGCTGCAACTTGGTCTTCAAGCCAGACCTTTGCAACCCACTACTGTCTGGAGAGGGAGTCCTGTAGGGACAGTGCTTTTGGCCAAGCAGTCCTCCGGAATCTCTTTGAGGTTTAGGCAACTCCTGCCCTCTGTTTGGCTACCGGTGGAGGTTGTGTCCTTGAAAAGCCTTTCTTTGCTGCTGGGACTAGAGGGAGTTCTTTTGTTCAGCCTGGGTTCCTCGGTAGCCCAGAGCTAGGGAGTCACCCATATGTGAGGACTGACTTCCTGCTTGGTCCTGGAGAAAGAGTAGTTACTCACCTGTAACAGGTGTTCTCCAGGAGCAGCAGGAATCAGTCCTCACAACCCTCCCTCCTCCCCTTGGAGTTGCAGTTGTACATAGTTTGTTTTTACATTTTTTGTGTGCTGTTCTTAGCTATGTCATTTGACTGAGGTAAGATGGCACCTTTAGGCGGGAAGGGAACCGCGCATGCGTGCCAGCATTCCCAAAGGCTTTCATGGAAAGCTGGGGAAATGCTCTGCTGGGGCTTCATCGGCGCCGATGACACCCATATGTGAGGACTGATTCCTGCTGCTCCTGGAGAACACCTGTTACAGGTGAGTAACTACTCTTTCCTGCTGTTCCCGGAGATCACCTGTTACAGGTGAGTAACTACGCTTTATTGAGTATAATGGGAACTCTGCAGCATTAGTTCAAGGGGCCTTTCCTAGGCAGGAGTAAATTTATTAGAATCATAGGGCTCCAGGGAGGTGAATATCTGAAAATCTCATAAGTACCTGGGTGAGTATGCAGAGCAGAGATAATTAATAGACTATTTCTGCTAGATCCTTGTTCCATACTGCCCAAATATCATCATTTGGGCTAACTAAAATATCTTTTTGACGCCTCCTAGAAAAATAAACTATCCACTCTTATGACATTTGCTATGAAGGAAAAATACAAACATTACAAACATTCACCCTCCCCTGAGCCCAAAAACATAGGAGTTGCATCAAGCCCTTACTGAATAGACCTAGGTGGATGGCTTTATCTTTTTCTCTGTGTGGCTAGATGATACTAAAGAAGCTGTGAACCCTTGGCTATTTTTAGCTTGTTTGTCGGATGGTAGCTGCTGCCTGTGTGGGACTCTGTCCTCATTATACCGAATGATAGTTATTCTGGGCTGCAGGAAATGTCAAATGAATTCACTATTTGAATCTGTGTTTAAAGAGCATTCCAACAGGCAACTGCACTTGTGCAGTGGTGTGGAATGGCAAGTACACCTGCTGAAACAAACTGGCGCCTAGCCAGCATATTTTCCACTCTGTGTTACATTAACAGCCTAGCTTTCTCTATGACTCAGAACACTACTATAGGAAATTTCACCCCTTTGAGTTGTAAATATCACACAGGACATCGATCAAACTTTGTGATAGTTAGGACAGTAACAAACGGACTCCTTGCAGAACATACAGAAGGTAGTTGTATAACCCCTCCCTTTTTTTCATATAAAGCTTGTTTACACACAGAAAAGGGATATGATACAATTGCATGGCTGCATACATATGCAAATTAGCATGGGTATCAGAGTGAACGAGCAGCTTCCTGTAGGAGGAGAGGACCACCTGGAAGACCCTAAATCAATTCCATGCCCATGTTGGCATGCAACAAGCTGAGTTGGGAAAATGAGACCTGACACCTAAGCTTATGGCACGAAGCAGACCATGCAATATTTTTTTGGACTGCTCTTGGCTTAAGAATGGCTCTAAGAATTTTGCTGAAGCCTACTTACAAGTGCGGAAATATCCTTATCAGTGGAAAGAAATATAAATTTAGTAGATGGATCCATAAAGAAGATGAATATTATTATTATTATTGCGAACATTCAGCTGCATAAGAATTTAGGTATATGCAAGAATAAGATCCCACAAGTGTGTATGCAAGACACGTGAACCAGTCAATAGTCATTCAAATTTCTTTTACTATTATCCGAGGACGTTATCTTAGGAAAGTCATTTTGATTTCACCCTTCTTCAAATTATTGTAATTAGACTGTTTAGTTTACTATAGTTTAATTGACCTGATAGACCACTCTTAGAATCATAAAACAAAATTTTAACAGTTTCTTTCTTTACTATCCTCTTTAAAGTTTTGTATAACTTGAGGGTCAAAACTGCTGCCATCCATCCTAGATAGGACTGCATAAAGCTCAGCACCAGTGCAAGGCTATTAGACAGTGCAGGCAAAACTTCAGTCTTGTGTCCCCTCACAATTAGCTTTTAGATCTCTAATGCTACCCCCCCCCCCCCGTAAGATTTTGATTATTAAACTGAATTGTAATCATCTCAACACCATCCTTCCCAGAACAATGCTAGAAGGATGCATATTTGTACATCACATGTTTAAAAATTAAAATTTGTTGTAGAAATATATATTCATATTGAGGGAGATTTTAAAAAGCCAGTCACCAGGGTAAACGGACTGTTTGTAAATAGCCTGTTCTTCCTGTGGATAAAAGTATGCACTGATGACTCTGAGTTTATGTGGTTGCCAGGACCCATTGCTTTGCTTTTACTTTAGCTGCTCTTTGCTGTTCTTCTCCCTCTGAAGCAGTTGCCCTAGGGGTGATTGCCTAATTTGCATAGTGGTTGTGCCAGTCCCGATGAAGCTCCAAAGAGCTGGACTCCAAAGTAGCAATAGAAAATATGTCTTCATAGAAAGGGTGGAAGATATACTGGGAGGTGGTGAAAGCAAACAGTATACCAAAAATTCAAGAAAGCCTGGACAAGCACAGATGGTGGTTGTTAGGGTAAATTTCAAAGTTATTTCCAGAGTAAAAACAGTGCCCTTTCCGTGGAAATAGGCTTTGTTAAAATTATCCACCTGATTTTAAAACATGTGAAATAAACAAATATACCATTGGTTTATATCATCTTTACATTCAGGGTTACAATGTGAAATGTTAAACATGCAGAACATTTAGGGGTATGTTTACTAAACCGTCTTGATGTGCGCTCTGCCACGTTATCGCGCGCTAAGGTACCTTATCACACAATAATGGCGCTTTATCGGGCGCAGAGGTACCTTAGCGCGCGATAACGCGCGCAGCGGTGCAAATGAGCGCTGAGGGTGGAGAAAGGCTCCCGGTGTGGAGAGAGAGTGTCAATGGGCGGAGAGTGGGAGGGGAGAGGCTCCCTGCACACTAACGCTGTGAAATTTGAGACTGAAAACTAACGCCAGTGAAACCCTGGCGTTAGAGCTGATTTAAAGGGAAAAGAAACCATTTCCGTCAGCAATGTACAGCAAAACCAGGGAAACCTACAAAAAGTGATAAGTGTGATACATGTGCATGGAACAAAAGGGCAAATTAACAGTGAAAATGACCAGCAGAAAATGTAATAAAAACATAAACACGCTGGCCACTAGTGATTTTAATGGGAAACATCAAAAAACACTCCAGAGAAAGCTCCAAAAAAAGATATGAATTTTGGAAGGGTCTATGCTCCGTCCCCATACAAGGTGAATGAGCCCACAGTGAAATTGCGCTGAGCAGGGTTTTCCCTCTCCATTGGGCAGGTGTCCTATGGCATGCACATGTTCCACAACAGCAGGGCGGGCATGTCGGAATGGGCAACTGGACAGATGCTTGAAAAGGGGACACAGAGGGCTGCAGGCGGCACATGCTGTGGTGCAGCTGGGCCACAGTGCGGACTAGGGTGATGCCTAGGTGGCCATAGGAATGCTGAAACAGTAGTGCAGCCAGACAGCAACTGATGAGGGCCCAACATGGGCACAAGTGTGCTTCCCACAGTGTCACAGGGGATAGTCCCCGGCAGGTACCCCGAAGGGCACAGAACATTGGCAGGCGGTGCTGGGGGGAAGTGTGGACAGCTATGCAGGCACCCCTACCCCAGAACCTGCAACATAGGCAGCCGCCTACCCACACACTGGATAGCCTTAGACTGCGCTCCACCAGCACCACCAGCAGAAGGGCATGTCAGCAGGGTGGCAGCTGGTGGTGGAGGGGGCAGTGGCAGCTGCCCAGAGCAGACCGTGGCCTAGCCCTGTGTAGGTGGGTGCCATGCACTGCAACAGACAGGCCCTGTCTGACGAACAGTCGTATCCCCAGGGAACGCACTGTCTCTGTGGCAACATAGTGGTGCAGTGCACACAGCCAGTGTGTTCAGGAGCAGAAGGTCACAGGTTCAAGTCCCAGCTGTGGTTCCTGCCAACCCGGCCCCCATATTTTACCCACTACTAAAACGTGCTAATACAGATAGAACCTTTATTGCAGATGACGTAGACATGCCCAAAACACCTACATTTTACGCTACAGAGCACAGACACCATAAACATGCTCATTACCTAAAGCAGAGTCTCCCAAATGCAGTCCTGGAGGGCCAAACACCATTCAGGTACCATGCTGTCTCTAATAAATATGGCTGTGCTGCATTTCTATGCACCGCCCCCATGGTATGCAGATGTATCTCATGCATATTCATTAGGGACAGCATGAAAACCCGAACAGTGTTTGGCCCTCCAGGACTGGAGTTGGGAACCTCTGCCCTAGAGCAGCGGCCAACAGGGGCAGACACACCCGCACCCACAGGCTCCATTATCCGAAGCCTCCTGGAGAGGCAGGATGTTGGGCCCTGCGTGCATCTCCCAATACTAGCACTTGCATACCTTAGCAATGCCTCCCTAAACCTGGGAAAACTGTACACAGCTATCAAAAGGTTGCTATGATAACTGGCAGTTCTCCAGGACCAAGCAGGAAGTCAGTCCTCACATATGGGTGACGTCGGCGCCGACGGAGCCCTCGCGGAGCAATTTTCCCCAGCTTTCAAAGAAAGCCTTTGGGAATTGCAGCGCGCATGCGCGGTCTCCTTCCCGCCCAAGGGTGCCATCTTAGCCAGTCTTCTTTTTTACGCGGAGCTCTACAGACGTACCCGTCGTGTCCCCGCTGAAAAAGTTGATTTTAGTGATTTATTCCTATTTCTTTCTTCGGTTCGACGCCGGTCTTTTTCCTGCCCGGACTCGCGACGCCGTTGCGAGTCCTTCTGTTATTTTTCAGTTTTTCTGATTTTTGGTCAGTTTCGTTTTTCGGTTTTTCGCTGGCAGCCCGGTCCTTTGACCTTGCAGGGGCCCTTTTTCCCCCAATGGCTGCCAGTGGTTTCAAGCGGTGTGTTCAGTGTGACAGAAATATGTCACTCACTGACACACATGATAATTGCCTCCGCTGCCTCGGCCCGGATCACGAAGAACTGATCTGTGGGGTCTGCAGCAAAATGTCCTCCAAAGCGTTAAGGAGTCGGCGGCACCAGCGGGAACGAATCTTCGCTGACCCCGGCCGTACCCGGACCTCGTCGGAGGCCTCGGCGTCCAGAGGTTCCAGCTCTGACCATCGCCGAAGTTCCTCCGACAGGGGTTCTCCCTCCGGGGACCATCGACGGAAGGTAAAACCCGCGAGGGCGGCGTCGATGGACGCTCCTGGCTCCGCGGGGGCCAGGTCGCATAGCCCCGATAGCCGTCCCGGGTCTTTGGAGAAGGAGCACCTCCCGAAGCGACCTCGTCTGGAGTCGGAGTTGCCTGCTCGGGTAAGTCCTGTAGTCCTCCTGGACTCGCCTCCGAGGGGTCCGACGTCGGGCCCGACGCCGTCGGGGCCCGAGTCGGGGACTGCTGGGTCACCTGAGGTCGGACTCAGGTTGACGGCCTTGGAGAGCAGACTATCTGCCTTCATGGACCAGCAGCGGGCACTGATCGCTAGCCTCGCTGGCGCCGCTGCCCCGACCGCCGGGACGTCGACGTCTAAGTCGACCCCGGAGACCGAGCCGATCCTCGAGTCCATGCGAACTCGAGTCGATCCTCGGTCGAGGTCACCCTCGGCCTCCCGTTCGGGACCGAGGTCGTCGACGCCGACTCCCTCGGTGTCGGGGCAGCCGACGCCGCCGCCTGCCCGAGCCGACCCCACCGATTCCTCCTCGGAGTCGGCCTGGGGGTCTGAAGAGGAAGAGTCACCTGATTCGTTTCGGACTCGGTGTGTCCCCTCGGACTCACCTGAGTCCGAACCTCGGAAGCAGTCCCCGCCGGAGGATGCCCGGTTCTCGGACTTCGTCATGGATATGGCCAAGGCTTTGGCCTTCCCTGCGGATCCCGAGGAGGAGCCTCGAGCCGAAGAGCTCGACGCCCTTCAGTATGACTCTCCCGCCATGGAACACTTTACTGTGCCGGTTCCTCCCATGCTGGAACGACTACTCTTCCGCATGTGGGAGAGTCCGGCATCGTCGCCGGTACTAAGCAAGCGGGTCGATTCCATCTATCGAGTCCGCAAGAGCCCCGGCTTCCAAAAAGCACAGCTACCGCACCATTCCATGGTAGTGGAATCGGCCATGCATAGGCTTAAGAGCCAGAAGATGCACTCCTCGGTGCCTCCTGGCAGGGAGGCCCGTAACCTGGATGGCCTCGGTAAGAAGTGTTTCCAGGGCTCTATGCTTGCTTGTCGGGTCCAGACCTACCAGCTCTACATGGGCATGTATCTCAGAGACCTGGCTAAAGAGGTAGCCGGATTCTCCGCTGGGCTGTCCGAGGAACCTTTGCGGAGGTTCCTGGCATTGACATCTGGTATTCGGGAATGCTCCAAATTCATGTCCCGAGCAGCCTATGATGGCTTTGAAGCATCGGCTCGAGTGGCCGCAGCCGGCATCGGTGCCCGCCGACAGGCTTGGCTTCAGTCGTCTGACCTTGAACCCTGGGTGCAGGACAAGTTGGTCGATGTCCCCTGCCGAGGTGAGAACCTCTTTGGCAAGCCCATGGCTGAAAAGGCTGCACAAATCGAGACGGAGATTCTCACCAGAACTAGGCTTTCTAGGAAGACCTCCGCCCCTTCCCAGAAAAAGAAGGGCTCGGGAAAGAAGTCCTTTTACCCTAGAAAGGCGGCTGCCTATAAACACTACCCTCAATATCAGGCCTCCGCAGCTCCCCAACAGGGTCAGCAGGCCAAGGGACGGGGTAACGGGTCCCGTAGGCAGCAAGCCCCCAAGCCTGCACCACCGGCCCCTGCTCAGCAGGGTGGGGGTTTTTGACTTCATCAGCATAGCCTCTCCCCCTCAGCTGGTTCCTCCCAGCACCGGAGGCCGGCTGGTTCACTTCGCCCACAGGTGGTCCAACATCACTTCAGATGCCTGGGTGCTTCAAGTCGTAAGAGAAGGCTATCTTCTCCACTTCCACCAGGTCCCTCCCTCCTATTTCCCGGGAGAACCTCCACGACTCCCTCTGCACAGAGACTTACTCCTTCAGGAGTTAGCAAGTCTTCTTCAGGAGCAGGCGGTGGAACCGGTGCCCCACCACCTGAGAGGTCAAGGTTTTTATTCCAGGTATTTCCTGATACCAAAAAGAACAGGAGGCCTCAGACCCATCCTGGACTTGCGCAACCTCAACAAGTTTCTCGTGAGGGAGAAGTTCAAGATGCTTACCCGCACATCCTCATCCACCCAAGCCACCGCCAATACCTAAGGTTTGTGGTGGCAGGAAATCATTACCAGTACAGAGTACTACCCTTTGGCCTATCCTCCGCACCACGAGTCTTCACAAAATGTCTCGCGGTGGTGGCGGCTTATCTCCGGCTTCACGGCCTCTATGTCTTTCCGTACCTAGACGACTGGCTTATCAGAGCATCGTCCTCTCCGGAAGTCACAAAAGCCACGCACCGCACTGTGACTCTTCTGCAGTACTTGGGCTTTGTCATAAACTTCGCAAAGTCCACTTTGCTCCCCTCACAGGATCTCGAGTTCATCGGCGCAAGACTGCACACTCCTCAGGCACGAGCTTTCCTGCCTCTCGACAGGGCTCAACGGCTCATGGACCTAGCCGGCCGTTTTCGCAGCCAGTCCCTGGTCTCAGCCAGGCGCTTCCTGAGACTACTCGGCCATATGGCTT
This sequence comes from Ichthyophis bannanicus, assembly GCA_033557465.1. Lineage (NCBI taxonomy): Eukaryota > Metazoa > Chordata > Amphibia > Gymnophiona > Ichthyophiidae > Ichthyophis > Ichthyophis bannanicus. Next base: position 242,465,193 of record CM066042.1, on the reverse strand, counting down.
CCACCGTCCACGTGACCCCCAATGCCCGCCTGAATATGCGGCCTGCTCAGTGGTGCCTTCGCAAGCAGTGGCGACAAGCCACGGGCGGCCTAGCCGACTTAGTGCGCGTCTCCGGACCGCTGGCCTCTTCTCTACAGTGGTGGCTTCATCGGCCGAACCTGGTGCTCGGGATGCCTTTTCAGTCTCCCCCGCCGGCTCAAATGCTGACGACCGATGCTTCTCTCCTAGGATGGGGAGCGCATTGCCAGGGGGCATGTACTCAAGGTCTCTGGTCCACGTGGGAGTCTGCTCAGCAGATCAACTTCCTGGAGTTCAGAGCAATACGTCTGGCTCTCAAGGCTTTCTCCCACCTGACTTCTCACCAGTCCGTCCTTGTCCAGACAGACAATCAAGTTGCCATGTTCTACCTGAACAAACAGGGAGGCACGGGCTCCTTCCTTCTCTGTCGAGAAGCACAGAAGCTCTGCTCTTGGGCCGTCAGCCACGGCATTCTTCTCAAGGCAGTTTATCTCCCAGGCCAAGACAATTACCTGGCCGACAAACTCAGCAGGATCCTCCAGCCGCACGAGTGGCGCCTGGATCCCTTGGTAGTTCAGAAACTTTTCCTGAAGTGGGGCCTCCCCACGATGGATCTCTTTGCCAGTCCTCTCAACCGGCAACTTCCTCGCTTCTGCTCTCGTCCGCCGCATCCCCTTCGAGTAGCGGCGGATGCTTTTCTGCTCTCATGGTCGAAAAGCCTTCTGTATGCCTTTCCTCCCATACCGCTAGTCTCCCGAACTCTTTTCAAGGTTCTCCGAGACAAAGCTTCCATGATCCTGATAGCTCCTCGCTGGCCCAGACAGCCGTGGTTTCCACTCCTGCTGCAATTAGCGGTAGAGGATCCGTTCCCTCTGGGGTTTCAACCGGATCTCCTAACACAGAATCAGGGGTCCCTGCTACACCCCAAACTCAGATCTCTACATCTGATGGCCTGGCTGCTGAAAGGGTAGTCCTTGCTCCCCTTCTACTGCCGGCAGAGGTGGAAGAGGTCATCCTAGCTTCTCGGCGACCTTCTACCCGCAAATGCTACGCCCTTAAATGGCGTCGCTTTTCCACTTGGTGTGCCCAGCAGTCTCAGGATCCCTTCTCCTGCTCGGTGTCGGTGATCTTGCAGTACTTGCTCTACCTCTCTAATCTGGGACTTAAGTCCAACTCCGTCAAAGTCCACCTCAGTGCTCTTTCAGCACATCATGTGCCGGTGGACGGCAGACCTCTTTCCAACGACCCTCTCGTAGCGAGGTTTCTCCGAGGTCTCCTTCTACTTAAACCACCTCTGCGCCTGCCAGCACCTGACTGGGATCTGAATGTGGTTTTACAGCGGATCACCTGTCCGCCTTTTGAACCTATGGCTACCTGTTCTCTCCGTTTTCTTTCTTGGAAAACTTTATTCCTGATAGCCCTCACTTCCGCTAGACGCGTAAGTGAATTGCAGGCCCTCGTGTCTGATCCCCCTTACACTCGGTTCTACAAAAATAGGGTAGTCCTACGGACTCACCCGAAATTTCTTCCAAAAGTGGTCTCCCCTTTTCACATCAATCAGGAGGTGGTACTTCCGACCTTCTTTCCCAGGCCACACTCCAGCCGAGCTGAAATGGTCCTACACACCCTGGACTGTAGAAGGGCATTGAACTTCTACCTTGACTGTACGCGGGAGCACCGTAAAGCTGCTCAGCTTTTTGTGTCTTTTGACCCCAATAAATTGGGGCTCCCGGTCTCCAAGCGTAATCTGTCCATCTGGGTTGCTGACTGTATCGCTTGGGCTTATGGGGCAGCCGGACTCTCGTTAGAAAGTCGAGTCACTGCTCATTGTGTTCGGGCGAAGGCTACGTCAGTGGCTTACCTCCGCTCTGTTCCGTTGGCAGACATCTGCCGGGCCGCTACTTGGTCTTCGAGCCAGACTTTTGCGGTCCATTACTGCCTCGAGAGGGAGTCCCGCAGGGACAGTGCTTTCGGACAGGCAGTTCTCCGAAATCTCTTCGAGGTTTGAGCAACTCCTACCCTCCATCCCGGATGGGGGCTACTGGTGGGTAATAATTCAGTGAAGATTCCTTCCTTCTGTACCGCTGAGCTAGAGGGAGCTCATTTTTGTGCTTAGGGTCTCCGGTAGCCTTAAGCTTGGGAGTCCCATATGTGAGGACTGACTTCCTGCTTGGTCCTGGAGAAAGCGTAGTTACTCACCTGTAACAGGTGTTCTCCAGGAGCAGCAGGAATCAGTCCTCACAACCCTCGCTCCTCCCCTTGGAGTTGCAATCATCTGCTTAAGTTTTTTTGCAAATTTTTATGCTGTCTTTTAGCTATGTCATCAGACTGGCTAAGATGGCACCCTTGGGCGGGAAGGAGACCGCGCATGCGCGCTGCAATTCCCAAAGGCTTTCTTTGAAAGCTGGGGAAAATTGCTCCGCGAGGGCTCCGTCGGCGCCAACGTCACCCATATGTGAGGACTGATTCCTGCTGCTCCTGGAGAACACCTGTTACAGGTGAGTAACTACGCTATAGCAATTCCTACGTTAAGCACAATTGGCTGATTAAGCTGCATCAGAGCAACCTTTCTGATGTCTGTGGAGTGTGCCTCAGGTCTGGTGTCTGACAGAGTGACCCCACCAGTATTGCGTACCATAGCCATGCCTGCACTGTGCCCAGGACTGGTGCGGTGGCCAGGGTTGCCAAATACCTCTATAGTTGCACAATGCTGGCATAGGTGTGGGGAGTGTGTGACTAGCTATCCAGTGTGTGGTGGCTGCTAACACCTTCCTCAGCCCACACTGCTAGCACTGTTCTCAGTATTGGCCTGCCAATGTCCATAATGAGGAGCAAGGTACTGTGGGTATAGCCTGGACAGGGTGGCCTGACTTAGATGCATCAGCACAGGGCATAGGGCAATGGCTTGGACATTGTAGTGCCCGGCCACAACCTGCACGGACAGGGTGGCCACAGCATGTCCTGCTGGGAGGTCACCCTCACCCTGACTAAGCAGTGACCACGGCATGGCTAGGCTCCCCCATAGTGCTATATTGTATTTCTCTTCAGTGAAATATATGGGTTCTCTTCTCTGGGGCCTAATCACTGACTTATCTGCTTGGTGGGTGTGCTCACATCCCAACGTTTGGGTGCACACATCTCTTCTAGGATCATGCACTGTGGACTAGCTAGCAGACTGTCTGCAGTTATATGTGTATGGCTGGAACACCTTGCAGGGTGCAGCGGCTGGTGACTCACTGTGCTTGCTGCTGGTGAATGTCAGATGGTGGTGGGGGCAGCTGAAAATTTCAAGGCCTACTGTCTCCCTGCCCTTGCCCTAGGGATGTGTACAGCTCTGCATTGGCTGCCCTGTAGGGTGTCTGTTCCCCAGCATGACTGTGGATCTGTTGGTGGGGGACTCCTGTCTTCCACTGTGAGCCACAGAGGGTGGGTTGGGTGGTGGTACAGAATCCGCCTATGGGTCCACACACCCCCCTTCACTTACATCATGTTACCATGCACCGAAACGGAATAGGCACTATTCTGGGTGCATCATAGCCCATAAGGGCTAGCCCTGAGTGACGTCTACAGATGGACACTAATGTATCCTAGGTGGGTCTTCAGGAACCGACGGCCTGAAGGCCTGACTGACACACACACACACACACACACACACACACACACACACACACACACACACACACACTGGTGCTGGCCCCCCACCTCATCATCAGGGTGTGCGGAATACCCACACAATGTGACGGTCTGTAGCTACTCTGTGCCACTAACACACACTGTCTGACCCCCTACCAGGCTGAGGTGCTGCGGGGGTGCACTCGGTCAGTTCCCCCTACCAGGCTTGGTGCTGTGGGGTGCATACCCCATCATGTGATCATCTGTAGACCGCTGCTTTGCATGTGCTGTGCATCATGGGTACGGGTGGGTTGACCCTATTCTGGTAACCACAGCAGAATGGTTATGTGGTGACGTGCAGTCCTTCTGTAGCCAGCCAGGGGTTTGTTAGCAGCTGTAGAGCTGTAGCCCACTGGTTACTTCACTGCCTGTGGAGCCAGTGGTCATGGGTTTGAAACCACAGTGGGGCTACCTGATAGGGCTGTCCGAGGCAATGTATATTTTTAATGCACATTAGTACTGCCAGCAAAAACACTCTCAGTACTGTAACCATAAAGTGCCTCATAAGGTGCCTATAGGGTGCCTTATAATGCGCCTTATAAGGTGTCCTTTAGGGGACATTGTAGGGTGCCTTGGCGACAGTGCACTTTCTAATGCGCCCTCTGGAGTGCCTTATAGGATGCCTTATGTGGCACCTTAGGTTACGGCACTGTGAGGGTGTGTTTGCTGACAGCAATACTAAAACTAGAAATAAAAGGCCTCATAGAGCACTACTTAAATGTAAGGGGTGATGCCTCAGCCAGCCTTATGCATTGGGTGCACTGGGGGATCGAACTCATGACCCCTGTATCACCGGTTAGTGTATTAACCATTGTGCTACACCTCTGCTCCTCTGTTTGCACATCAGCGCGCCTAATTATGAATCTCCAGGAACAAGTAGGAATGTAGTCATCACATATGGGTATCGTCGGTACCGATGGAGCCTGCGCGGAAATGCTCTCCAGCATCCAATTAAAAAGCTTTTGGGAGCATCCCACAGCGCCTGCGTGTTGCCTTCCCACCTTTCCCAACTGCCTCTCTCCAGTTCTTTTTCCGTGGAGCCAGCAGGTCATGTTCCTGTCACCGCAGAAGAATTCTTTTTTATTTATTTCTTTTTTGTGGTCGCGTCTGCCTTCCTCGACGCTCTACCGGTACCGCTGTTTTTTTCTCTTCTTATTTCTGTAAAAAAAAAAAAATATATCTATCTTCACTTTTTTCTTTTTCTTCAGGTGCACGCGCCTTTTTGGGCCTTAGGCCCAAACACTTTTCCTTACCATGGAGAAACGTGCCTCAGGTTTCAAAAAGTGCACCAAGTGTGGCGGTACCATTTCCGTCACCGACACCCATGAATGGTGTCTAAAATGTTTAGGTTCTGACCACTCCATCACGGATTGTATGTCCTGTGCCATGATGTCTAAAAGAGGTTGGCAGAACCGAGCTGCTAAGCTCAGTACCCTGTTTCCCTCTGATGCAGCTTCGGTGGCATCGACGTCTTCCAGGGCTGCTTCTTCCTCCCATCGATCTCAGGTAACTAAACATAAATCCAGCCGGTCCTCAAAGGGTAGATCTCCTTCTAAGCATAGAGATGCCTCTGGCATTGCCCTCGAAGAATCTGCACTGGCGAAATTACACCGACGGGAGACTTCGGCTTCCAAAGCATTATCGGGGTTCCAGGATGTTCTCGAGGCCTCGACCTCGGCAGAACTACTGGTGCCATGCTCTGGGGTACCAGCGGTTTCCTCCGGTACCGACATCCAGGCATTGGCAGTGTCGATAGACCAGAGAGTTCTGGCTATGGAACGCAGTCTGGCGGCTTTCCTTGCGGCATCGACGCCCTCAGAACCGTGACAGACAATTCCACTGGTACCACACCGGCCTCGGTATCGGTACCGGTACCAATAGCATTGGCATCGGTGTCTGCTTTGCCGGTACCCAGTCATCCGATGACCTCCGGTACCGATACCCCAGTACCGGTTACTCCCAGTACCGACTTTGGTCAGTACAGGTATTGGGCTCTTCAAGAGCATCCAGACAGACGATACTTCGAGTCCTCAGAAGAATCTGAGGATTCTGACAGTTCTGTCGATGCAGCGATGCTTCTCCCAGAGGAGCCCTCCTCCCCTAAACACAGGATGTCTCCTCCAGAGGATATTTCCTTCCAGGATTTTATCAGGGAAATGGCTCGGGGCCTGTCCATTACTGTGGCCCCTGAAACAGAGCCAAGGGCCAAGGAGTTGGAAATTCTACAATATCCCAAAGCTCCTAAGGAGGCAGATACCTTGCCCATTCATGAGATTTTATATGATCTCATGTTAAGGGTGTGGGAAACACCTCTTACCATCTCTCCTCATTCTCGTAGACTGGATACTATGTATCGAGTCCCTCCTTGTCCTGCGTTCCATAAGACTCAGCTTTCTCACCACTCTATTGTAGTGGAGTCAGCTATGAGAAGGATCAAGTGCAAAAAGGCATGCCTCTAATCCTCCAGGACGTGAGTGCAGAACCATGGATGCTTTTGGACGTCGGGTCTTCCAAGCTTCCATGCTTTCTGCCAGGATCAGTTCCTATAGTCTCTACATGGGAATGTTCCTGAAGGAGGTCACAGATGATTTAGAGCAGCGGTTCTCAACCTGTGGGTCACGACCCCCACGGGGGTCGCCACAGGATTTAGCAGGGGTCGCCTCGTTAAAAAAAAAAATTTAAATGGGCAGAAGTTGCTGCCGCTGCCGAGTCCACTTCTCGGCAGCGGCAAACTCACCGACTCCTTCTTCTGCAGCCGCGGCTGTGCTTGTAAAATCATTCCGGAGCCTCGACCTGTGGGTCACGACCCCCACGGGGTCGCCACAGGATTTAGCAGGGGTCGCCTTGTTAAAAAAAAAAATTTAAATGCGCAGAAGTTGCTGCCGCTGCCGAGTCCACTTCTCGGCAGCGGCAAACTCACCGACTCCTTCTTTTGCAGCCGCAGCTGTGCTTGTAAAATCATTGCGGAGCCCTTCCTGTCTCGACGGGCTCCGTGCAGCATTGTCCCGCCTCTAAAGGAAGTTGTTTACCACTTCCTTTGGAGGTGGGACAGTGCTGCATGGAGCCCGTCGAGACAGGAAGGGCTCCGCAATGATTTTATAGGCACAGCTGCCGGTTCCCTAAGAGGCAGGGAGCCGCGGCTGCATTAGAAGGGAGGCAGACATGGGGGGGGGGCTGACATCGACATGGACAGGGGGGTTGACATGGAGGGAGGGAGCTGACATGGAGGGATGGAGGGAGGGGGGCTTAAATGGAGGGAGGGAGATGATATGGATGGATGGAGGGAGGGGGCTGACATGGAGGAAGGGAGCTGATATGGATGGATGGAGGGGGGCTGACATCGAGGGAAGGAGGGAGGGGGGGCTGACATGGAAGGAGAGAGCTGATATGGAGGGAGGGGGGCTGACATGGAGGGATGGAGGAAGGGGGGCTGACATGGAGGGAGCTGATATGGATGGATGGAGGGGGGCTGACATGGAGGGAGAGAGATGATATGGATGGATGGAGGGGGGATGACATCGAGGGATGGAGGGAGGGAGCTGACATGGAGGGAGGGGGGCTGACATGGCAGGAGGGAGCTGATATGGAGGGAGGGGGGCTGACATGGAGGGATGGAGGTAGGGGGGCTGACTTGGAGGGAGCTGATATGGATGGAGGGAGGGGGGCTGACATGGAGGGAGAGAGCTGATATGGATGGATGTAGGGGGGCTGACATGGAGGGTGGGGGGCTGACATGGAGGGAGCTGATATGGATGGAGGGAGGGGGCTGACATGGAGGGATCTGATATGGATGGAGGGAGGGGGGCTGACATGGAGGGAGGGAGCTGATATGGATGGATGGATGGAGGGAAGTGGGGCTTACATGGAGGGAGGGAGCTGATAGGGATGGAGGGAGGGAGGGAGGGGGCTGATATGGATGGAGGTAGGGGGGCTGACATGGACAGAGGGGGGCTGGCATGCACAAAAGGGAGAGACGGGGACATACTGGACAGACGGGATAAATGCTGGACAGAGACGAGAGACAGTGCGGGTTAGGATTATAATGGGCTGATGGGGGAGCACTGGTAATGGGCAGATGGGAGGGGACTAGGACTGGTAATGGGTTGATTAGGGAAGGCTAGGACTGGGAATGGACTGATCAAGGGGGGGTTGGGACTGGTAATGGGCTGATGGGGGGTATAACTGGTAATGGGCTGATGGGATAGGACTGGTGATGGGGGGGCGTAGGACTGGTAATGGGCTGATTAGGGGAGCCTAGCACTGGTAATGGGGTTGAGGGGGGGGACTAGCACTGGAAATAAGCTGATTAGGGGAGGCTAGGACTGGTAATGAGCTGATGGGGGGTAGGACTGGAAGAGAGACGCATTCGATTTTATCATTGGGGGTCACCACAAGTTGACCAACGGTAAAAGGGGTCACGGTACAAAAAAGGTTGAGAACCACTGATTTAGAGGCTTTAAGTCCTTTTCTTCCTGAGGATAAAAGACAGGATTTTCTCACTATGGTCAAACATGCCCAAGATGTTTCTAAATTTTCCAACCGTGCAGCCTTTGAGTGCATAAGCAGAACCTCGGCTATTGCCATAGGTGCACGTAGAATTGCTTGGCTCCAGGCATCTGATCTAGAGCTCTGGGTACAAGACAATTTGGGAAATATCCCTTGTACTGGTGAGAACCTGTTTGGTAAAGATTGGCAGGAAAAGGCCAATGAAATGGATGCTGAAAATTCCACCTTGGATAGATTATCCAAGTCCACTGCTGATCCTGCTAGAAAGAAATTGTTCAAGAAACCATTCTTTCCTAAATAGAAAAGATTTTATCCTGCTTATGTTCAGCAGGGACGTTCTGCATGTCAGCTTGCCAGGAAAGGTCAGCAGCCACCCAAACAGAAGAAAGCAAAGGCTGTTAGGCCTCAACCGGCCCAGCAGGCTCAGCCTCCACAGGGCCTTTGACTCTCATCTAGAGAACTTAGTCTTCCTGGTTCTCGGGGGACCAGAACCTTCCACCATTCCAGGATGGGGGCAAATAACAGCGGAGCATTGGACACACTCCATCATAAAGGAGGGGTACAAGCTTTATTTTTCAAGCATGCCCCCTCACACAATAGTAAAGCAGTTCAGCACGCAGGCGCTGTGGGATGCTCCCAAAAGCTTTCTAATTGGATGCTGGGGAACATTCCCGCGCAGTCTCCGTCGGTACCGACGATACCCATATGTGAGGACTAAATTCCTGCTGTTCCCAGAGATCACCTGTTACAGGTGAGTAACTATGCTTTACCGCGCGTTAACGTGCTTAGCGGCTTCTCGCACGATAATGTGCGCAGTGCATGTTATTGTGCGATAATCCCATTTTGCTATGATAAGACTGACACGCCCACTCCTTTTATGGCAGCCTGCACACTATCGCTGGGCGCACGTTAAGACTGCTTAGTAAACATACCCCTTAGTTTGTACACTCTAAGGGGCATGTTTACTAAGCTGCAGTAGCTGTTAACATGTGCTTGATGCACACTAATGCACCATGTTAACAGTGCATGCATTAAACATCACGGGGCTGCTTATAAACATAGAAACATGATGGCAGAAAAAGGCTATATGGTGCACGATGGGGAGGGAAATAGTCGAGATAGGATCGGAGCGCCAGCATGACTGCACAGCACATTTAGTAGGGGGCTTGACAATGGGCATTCACTGTCTGAGTTTTAGTTAGCATCAGTGTGTGGTGTTAAGTGCATCCGCATTAAGCATGATCGCCTCCGGTGCATGTTAAAGTCCACATCAGTGTGATATATGCTTGGGCCATGCTGTACATGCCCCCAACCAGAAGCATACCACTGTTGCACGTACCACACATTGATTTCTACTTTCAACATGTGATAGTATCAGAACCTTAGCATGGCTTAGTAAACATGCCCCTAAAAACAATAGCTTTGATTGGTGGTTGGGTACCATGACTTTTCAACTAAAACGACAGGGGTGTTACCTAATCTCCAGGAACAAGCAGGAATGTCTTATGTTCTTATGTTATATCTTATGTTCTTATGATAGCGGATAGACTGAATGAATTCTTTGCTTCGTTCTTTACTGAGGAAGATGTAGGGATGTTACCCATGACTGAAGTGGTATTTAAAGGTGCGGAAGAATTGAAGGAAATATCGATACATCGGGAAGATGTATTACAACTATTAGATAAACTGAAGAGTAGCAAATCACCTGGGCCAGATGGTATACATCCAAGGGTGTTGAAAGAACTGAAATATGAGATTGCAGACCTGCTATTAGTAATCTGTGAACTATCATTAAAATCATCTCTAATACCTGAAGATTGGAGGATCGCCAATGTAACACCAATTTTTAAAAAGGGTTCCAGGGGTGATCGGGAAACTACAGACCGGTGAGCCTCACGTCAGTACCAGGAAAAATGGTAGAAACCATCATAAAGAATAAAATTACTCAGCATGTAGATAGTCATGGCCTAATGGGAGACAGCCAACATGACTTTAGACAAGGAAGATCTTGTCTTACTAATCTGTTGTGTTTTTTTGAAAGTGTGAATAAACAAGTGGACAAAGGTGAGTCGGTTGATATAGTGTATCTGGACTTTCAGAAAGCCTTTGACAAGGTCCCTCATCAGAGACTTTTGGCAAAACTAAAGAGTCATGGGATAGGAGGCAGTGTACTACTGTGGATCAAGAACTGGTTAAGAGATAGAAAGCAGAGGGTTGGGCTAAATGGACAATTTTCCCAATGGAGAAAGGTGAATAGTGGTGTACCCCAGGGATCTGTGCTGGGTCCGCTGCTTTTTGACATATTCATAAATGACCTGGAAAGTGGAATAACGAGTGAGGTTATCAAATTTGCAGAAGAATTGTGTACATAGTTTTACCTATTCTCCAAGTTTAAATTCCTTGTTTTAATGTAAGTCCAAGGTAGACCCCCACACTGGACATCTATGTTTCTTGTAAACCATGCTGATGTTAAATAGTGCGGTATATAAACAATGTTAAATAAATAAATAAATAAAAATAAATGATACAAAACTATTTAAAGTTGTTAAAACCCAAGAGGATTGTGGAAAATTGCAAGAGGATCTTGATAAATTAGAAGACTGGGCATCAAAATGGCAGATGAAATTTAATGTGGACAAGTGCAAAGTTATGCACCTAGGGAAGAACAACCCAAACTATGGTTATACAATGCAAGGTTCCACATTAGGAACCACCACCGAGGAAAAAGATTTAGGCGTCTTTGTGGATAACATGTTAAACCTTCGGCCCAGTGTGCAGCGGCAGCCAAGAGAGCAAATAGAATGCTAGGTATCATAAGGAAAGGAATGGAAAATAAAACAAAAGATATTATAATGCCTCTATATCGTTCCATGGTGAGACCGCACCTTGAATATTGTGTGCAATTCTGGTCGCCGTATCTTAAAAAGGATATAGAGTTATTAGAAAAGGTTCAGAGAAGAGCCACCAAAATGGTAAAGGGGATGGAAGGATACTCCTATGAAGAAAGGCTAAAAAGGTTAGGGCTCTTTAACTTGGAAAAGAGACGGCTGAGGGGAGATATGATAGAAGTCTATAAATTAATGAACGGAGTGGAACGGGTAAACGTAGATCGATTGTTTACATTATCAGAATATAGAAAGACTAGGGGACATGCAATGAGGCTACAGGGTAAACTATTTAAGACTAATAAAAGAAAATATTTTTTCACTCAACGTGTAATCAAACTCTGGAATTTGTTACCGGAGGATGTAGTAAAGGCTGTTAGTGTATCTGGGTTTAAAAAAGGTTTGGACAAGTTCCTGGAGGAAAGGTCCATAAACCATTATTAAGAAGGGACCCAGGATATCAATGCTTGACCCAGTACAAGCATTGCGGAACCTGTGTCTTTTGGGGAAACTGCTAGGTACATATGACCTAGATTGGCCACTGTTGGAAACAGGATACTGGGCTTGATGGACCTTGGTCTGACCCAGTATGGCATATCTTATGTTCTTATGTAATGTAGTCTTCACATATGGGTGATTTCGGTACTGACGGAGCCCACGTGGGAATACTCCCCAGCGTCCAATAGGAAAGCTTTTGAGATCATCCCACTGCACCTGTGTAGTTGCCTTCCCAGCTCTCCCTCCTCAGTTCTTTGTTTTCTGCAGAGCCGACAAGAATCAATTCCTGTCACCGTAGAAAATTTGTTTTTTTTTCTTATTTATTGTGGTTGCGTCTGCCTTCCTGTCGACGCTGGAACAGACTCCGTCGTTGCTTTCTTTCTTTAAAAAAAGAAAATCTCTTCAGTGAGGAAAGAAAACTTTCTTCCTTCAGGCGCATCAATGCCGTCTTAGGCCTCCCCCCTTTTGTCACAGACAAAATGGAAAAACCATCCAGTGGTTTTAAGTGTTCCAAATGTGGCAGCACAATTTCGGCCACGAACACCCATGACTGGTGTCTAAAGCGTTTAGGACTGGATCATCAACCGTCAGAATGTCCTCTCTGTAGGAAGATGACAAAGAGAGGCCTACAGAATTGAACTGCAAAACTGGGCACCCTCTTTGCCTCCGATTCAGTGTCTTTAGTATCGACGTCATCGAGAGTTTCATCTTCCTCCCAAAGATCTCAGGTATCGAAACCTAGGACTTCATCTGTCCGGCCCTCCAAGGGTAGATCTCCTTCTAAGCATTGAGATGCCTCGGGCGTTGCCCTGGAGGGAGGGGACACACTGGCCAAACAACCCCGGCGGGAGGACCTTCCCTCCAAAGCCTTAGTGGGGTCCCAAGATGCTCCCGAAGCCTCAATCTCTGGAGAGCTCCTGGTGCCATGGTACTGATACCCAAGCATTGGCAACTTCCATAGATCAATGTATCCTGACCATCGAGCTGAGTTTAGCAGCCTTACTGGCGGCCTCCATACCAGTAAAACCTTTACAGTCTATTTCTCAGACATCGGTACCGGCTGCGGTACCGAAAGAGGCTGCATTGACTTTTTGCCACTTACCATGCTACCACCCATGCTGGCCCTTGAGTCTGTTTCTGGTACCAAGGTACCAACACTCCAAGCTTCAGCTACCGGTTTCGAATGGTATCGAGTACGTGAAGAGCGCGAACATCCTGCCCGTCGATACTTTGCATCGTCGGACGACGAATCAATTGGTACCTGGGAAATGAGAACCCTCTCGGAAGACCCATCTCCGTCTCCACCTCCACAATTTCACACGTGCCCTCCGGAGGACATGTCTTTCCAAGACTTTATTTGTGATGTTGCTCGGGGTCTGTCCATAACAGTGACTTTGGAGAAAGAACCTAGGGCTGAGGAACTCTAAATCCTTCAATACCCTGCAGCCCCAAAAGAAGCTGCTACTCTCCCTATTCATCGCATACTTCACGACCTTATGCTTCATATGTGGGAGACACCCCTTACATCTCTCCATATACTCGACGACTCTACGATGTACCGAGTACCAGAGTGTCCCGGCTTTCAAAAGACGCAATTACCACCTCCCACAATCCACACATTCCTCTGTATGGGTATATTCCTTAGGAAATTGCAGGCCCGTACCTAGCCCTGTGTGAGTGGTGCGGCGGCACAGGGCGCAAAGGTTTAAGGAGCGCATTTTAGCTGTCTTCCGTTGTTTGCCGCTGCCACTTTTTCTTCTCTCAGGCAGGCAATGGCAGGACAGCTAAAATGCGCCCCTTAAACCTTCTCGCCAGTATGCTAAGCAGGGAGGGAAAGATCTGTTTAGCTTGCTGGCAACTTACACATCAGGCGCACCTCTTCTCTCCTACTGCGGGCAGGCAGGGGGGGGCGCGCGTGCCCGATGTGCATGTCGCACAGGGCGCGATCTTCCCTCGGTACGGCCCTGGGAAGGTGGCTAGAGATTTGGAGTTGATGGCTCCTCTTTTCCCGGATGGTAAGAGAGCTGATTATCTCACCCTTGTAAAGCATGCCCAAATTTTCAAAGTTTGTTAACAGGACAACTTTTGACTGTTTTGAATGTATCAGCAGAACTTCAGCTATATGCATCGGTGCAAGCAGGATTGCTTGGCTCCAAACATCTGATCTTGAACAATGGGTTCAAGATAAGCTGGGTAATATCCCTTGCACTGGTGAAAACCTTTTTGGCAAGGATTGGCAGGACAAGGCTTCTCAGCTAGAATCTGAGAACACTACTCTTAATAGACTATCTAGATCTACTGCCAATCCAGCTAGAAAAAAAGACAGCGAAGGTGTTTTTCAACAAGAAAAAGAAATACTATCCTTCTTACAACCTTGTGGTGCAGTGCTCAATCCATGCTCCTCAAAACCAATTCGGTAAGAGAGCACCTAAGTGCAATTGCGGCCTCTCACATACTCCTGGATGATCAGCCCATCTGTTCTCAGCCGCTTGTAGCATGCTTCATGAGGGGTCTTCTATTGACTAAACCTCCCATTAAGCCACCTCCAGTGGCATGGGATCTTAATGTTGTTTTAGGACAGCTTCTCAAGCCGCCCTTTAAACCTCTAGCCACCACTTCTCTGAAGTTTCTCACCTGGAAGGTCACCTTCCTTATTGCCCTCACTTCAGCAAGATGCATTAGTGAGCTCCAGGCTTTGGTGGCTGACCTTCCTTATATACAATTCCACCATGATAAGGTAGTCCTTAGGACTCATCCCCACTTTATGCCAAAGGTGGTCTCACCCTTCCATTTAAACCAATCGGTTTACCTCCCCTTATTTTTCCCTAGACTTCATTCCTCTAGGGCAGAAGCAACCCTTCGCACTCTAGATTTCAAGCATGCATTGGCTTTTTATCTCCAGAGGACTCGAGAGCACAGAAAATCTTCCCAACTTTTCATCGCCTTTGACTCGAGTCACCTGGGATTGCCATATCGAAGCGAACTCAATCCAGATGGATGGCGGATTGCATCTCCTTTGCTTACGAAAGTGTAGGTCTCTCTCTCAAGGGTCATGTCACTGCACATAATGTTCGGGCCATGGCTGCCTCTATGGCAAATCTAAGCTCTATAGCGATTGATGAGATATTCCAAGCAGCAACCTGGTTTTCTGTTCACACCTTTGCTGCTCACTATTGCCTGGACAAGAACTCCCACCAGGATGCCTTGTTTGGCCAAGCTGTTCTCCAGCATCTCTTTCAGACTTAGATCAACTCCTACCCTCCGTCCCAGGTTTCGATACCAGACATCCTTGGAGGATATATGACCTATTTACTTATGCCTGTGATCCACAGCTCACTCTGAGGTCATCTCTCTGGCATCTTCGAGCTAGGGAGCCCCATATGTGAAGACTACATTCCTGCTTGTTCCTGGAGATAGTGTAGTTACTCACTTGTAACAGGTGATCTCTTTGGGAACAGCAGGAAAGTAGTCTTCACAACCCACCTTCCTCCCCTAGGAGTTGTACTTTTCCTCTTCTTCTCCTTCTCTCCTTTTATCTCAGTTACAAACTCAACTGAGGAGGGAGAGGGGGAAAGGCGGGAAGGCAGCTACGCAGGTGCAGTGGGATGCTCCCAAAAGATTTTCTATTGGACGCTGGGGAGCATTCCCGCGCGGGCTCCGTCGGTACTGATGTTATCCATATGTGAAGACTAAATTCCTGCTGTTCCTGGAGATCACCTGTTACAGGTGAGTAACTACGCTCTCAGTGGTGACAGTTACTGTACAACCTTAACCTTCTTCTTGGAATTGATAGCCACAAGATCATATACACAATTTGCACAGACGATAATGATCTACACTCTAATCAACCTCGAGAACTCGGACTACACAAAAATAGCCGACTGCCTTCATCAGATGATGCACTGGGTTCTCCAAAACAACCTAAAGATAAACTATAACAAGACGGAAGTGCTCTTCATTACACGGTACCATGGATTCACACCCCCCCTCCCCCATCCACAATCAGTCTGAACAACATCATGATACCTATGAAGCTGGAAGTGAAATATTTAGAAATAACCCTAGACAAGGATCTAAATCTCCAATCACACATCAACAAAACTGCCAGGAATGCTTATTTCAAGATGCGACTCATCAGACGGCTCAAACCACTACTCTGCCAAGATCACTTCCAAAACTGTCTGCCACGCTTTAATCACCCCCATCCTTGACTTCTGCATCCCAATATACCTTGGGCTGCCAAAACATGCACTCCGACCTTTACAGATGGCACAAAACACTGCTGCAAAAGTTATAACTGGGTCCTCTTAGCACACACACATCACCTCCATTTTGGATCAACTCCACTGGCTCCCCATTAACTTACGCATCAAATATAAAACAATATTAAACATCTTTAAAATCAAACATAACCTCTCGGCAAATAGCCTGCAAACACTCATCTCTACCGATTCAAGCACCAGACCCAGAAGGAGGCGTACCTCTGACACCATCTCAACCCCCAGCGCCTTCACAAAAGTAAAGCATTCAAAATCTCGAAGAGCACTATTTCTGGCTGCCCCTGCCATATGGAACTCTCTCCTGAATCACCTAAGAACCACTGAAGATATCAAAGGCTTTTGAAAAATGCTCAAAACCACACTCTATATAGAACAAATGGACAACATCACATGACCTTGGCCACAGGATACTCTCTCCCTACCTGATGACAATACATGACCCCAGCCACAAGACTCATTATACTAGATCCTTAATTGCCCTCCCCCCACCACACACTCTATTTCCCACACAGCTCCTCGTTGATTCAGTCCCTTCTACCTGTAAATAGCTCATGTTATGAATAGCACACTTTATTATTATTAAAGACTTATAAAGAGCCGCAACATACGAAGCGCTGTACAAACATAGAAGAGAGACAGTCCCTGCTCATCAGAGCTCACAATCTAATAAGACAGAAAACAAAATAAGTTACATAATACAAATAACAAAAATTTACAGGACAAAGTAAGCAAATGTTGATAGAGAGATCAAGATAGGGTAAGACAGGAACGGAAAGCAATAGTGAAGAGGTGGGATTTTAGTCTGGACTTGAAAATGGCCAGGGAGGCTGCCTGGCGCACAGAGATAGGAAGACTATTCCAAGCAAAGGGTGCTGCCAGTTGGAAGGAGCGAAGTCTGGAATTGGCAGTACAAGTAAAAGGCACAGATAAACAAAGATTGTTAGAAGAACAAAGCAACCGAGAGGGGGGTGTAAGGAGAGATGAGAGATGAAAGGTACTGGGGGGCAGAAGAGTGAATACATTTATAGGTCAGGAGGAGAAGTTTAAATTGGATACGGAGACGGATGGGAAACCAATGAAGCTTGTAAATAGCTATGCTACTATATTTTCCGACTACATTGTATAAATCCTCACTGATGACTACCTGCATGCCCCCTGCCCTTTATTGTAACAAATCTAGTTGTATTGTAAACCACTTTGATTTTAGGAAAAGGCGGTATAAGAATCCTTTTAAAATAAATAAATAAATACAAATAAATATAATACAAATGCATACACACACAGAGAACAAAAAGGTAGGTAGTGAGGAGCCTTTGGGATTGGTTTTGGGACCAATCCTGTTCAATATTTTTGCACGCAACATTGGGCAAGAGTCTGTAGGAAACATTTGCCTTTTGCAGATGACATGAAGATCTGCAATTGAGTGATGCCTCTCAGGGAATGGACAAAATGAGAAGTGATCTAAAAAAACCCTAAAAAACTAGAAGACATCTGGTTACGTGCTTGGCATTTGAGCTTTAATGCAAGAAAGTGCATAATAGAAGAGGAGAGACTGATGTGCATGGGCCAGAAAAGGAATCTCAGAGTGAGGGTGTCTGATGATCCCAAGGTAGCAAAACTCCGTGAAAAAGACAATGACTAAGGCCAGAGAGATTCTTAGTTGCATGGAGAGGCATAGCTAGAAGTAAAAATGGGAGTGGTAATGCCCCTGTACGGCTCATTGTTTGAGGCCTCACATGGAATACTATGTTCAGTTTTGGATGCTGTAAATCAGTAAGAAATAAAGGGGCTGGAGGCAGTCTAGAGAAAAGCAACCAAAATGGTGTGGGAGCTGTAGCTGAAGCCATTTGGGAAGAGACCGGAGCACCTGAATATGTATATTCTAGAGGAGAGGAGGTATAGGAGAGACATGATACAAATGTTTAAATACTTGAAAGATGTTAATGCACTAGAAACAAACACTTTCCAGAGGAAAGGAAGGGTTGAACTAGGGGCATGATAAGAGGATACAAGGAGGTACACTCAGAAAAACATCTGAAAACATCTTTTCACAGAAAGAATGGTGGAAGCCTAGAATGCCCTCTAGAGGTGTGGTACTGGAGACAAAAATGGTAATGGAATCCAAAAAGATGTGGGGTAACTACAAAGGATCCCTTAATGGCAAGAGGATCAAAATAACACATTTAGCTTACCTGCATGGAGTGATGCTTCAGCTCAAAAAGCAGTGAAATGACTTTTCAACTAAAAAGACAGGGGTGTTACCTACTCAGTGGTGACAGTTACTGTACATCCTTAACCATCTTCCTGGGCAAACGAGATGGGCCATTTTAGTCTGTCTGCCATCATCTGCTGTGTTATTATGTTAACCAAAATGTGTCAGAAGTAGCTTATGTTCAGCCTTCCCATGCTTCTGGATACGAAGAGATTCCTGAGCTGAGGAAAACAACTTCTTTCCAATGTTCTTTTGTACCGTTCAGGAAGGTTTAAATCACACCCAGACAGATCTGAAGGCTTGGTTTCTGGTGACATGGAGTCTTTTGCATACCCCGCCCCCCCATCTAGCTTCTATTGAATGGGACTCTCTTCCCTAAAATAGAAAATTTTTAAATTCAGGGTTTCATTTAGATTTTGAAAATCGACTTATAGCAGTTATGACTGATAGAACAATTAAAGCTGTGTTTAAAAAAAAATCTCGCTGCCCTGACTTATGCACTCTCAGCAAAAAAGGTCAGATCAGAATATAGAGCAAAAACATTCCTACATTTAAAATGCGCTTTTGCTCATGTTTTTGCTCTATATTTTGATCTGACCTTTTTTGATGAGGTTGATTTTGCGGTCTAGATTTTGAATATATATTTATTCTAACTTATGCACTAGCATTCTTGCATCTGGAATACTGCAACTTCTTTTGCATGTGGTATTGGCTAATAAAATTCTAAAGTTTTTGCAGTTGCTCTAGAACAGGACAGCCCAAAGCCTGAACATCTGAAACAAATACAGTGGTTGCCAACCCTCATTTTAAATGTCGTTGGGCCCTTTGGGTCACCAGGGAGTAGAAGTCCCCCTGGGGAAGGTTCCAGAGGGCCTCCAATTCAGGCTGGAGGGCATTTGTTTATTTCGTGACATGCAAAGGGGTCTCTTATTATTTTTCGCTCATTGCCACAGCCCCAAATACACACAGCTTCTGTCTGTGACAGTGCATGAGATGTTCCAGGTGCAGTATAGCTAAGGATATAAATGAGCTCAATGGCATTTCTTCGCTACATTTCATCTACATGGATTAGTACAAAGGGACCATAGTTTGAGTGTGAAGCAGTGAGATACATTGGGGTTGATGACACTGCATCAGGAAGGAAACTAGGGAGGCTAAATGGTGCTTAGTTTATTTAATTTACACTTATGTACTACTCACCCTTACACATGCTAAAATACATTGCATTTTCATATTTGTTTATGTTTGTTACTTTTCAATTAACAATTACATACATAGCCTATATTCCTCTTCCCCACCCTCTCACACACAAGACAGCTGCTAATAGAAGCATGATGGCAGAAACAGACCATATGGCCTATCCATTCTTCATTTCCATACCAACTACTATAGTCCCTTTTTTTCCTTTAGAGATCTTCTGTGTTGGACCCATGCTTTTCTGAATTCAGATACTGGCCTGGTCCCTCACTTGGTTTGCAGCTTGTCGTGCTGTGAGGGCTTGTGTGCATCAGTGATGCTGTGGACTAAGCTACTGGTAGCTTAACCACTGGCCTCAGCTGAGGGGCCAGACCAAGATAAAGCACCCTTATGGGCAGCAGCATGATGGAACGGTGTTGGTGGCAGAGGATCACATTTCTGTGACAATGGCAACACCACCAGAATTACCTGCATGGAAGAAAGGCCTGGCAATCTACTTCCATATCTTGCCATGAAAACTCAGTGGAGAGTTGCAACAAAACAAATTGCAATATAGTGCTGGAAGACGAGACCCCCAGGTCAGAAAGCACTCAACTGGCTACTGGGGAGGAGCTGAACACTTTTCAAAGAAAAGCCAGCATTTATGATGTGGTCGGATCAAAGCCCTTGGGACGTCTGACTGCTGATGTAGCTGTGCATGAAAGAGTCAGAAGCTGAAAAGATGTCTTACATATTGAGACATGGAACGTATGAAGCATGAACTAAAGGAAGCTGGAGGTGGTCAAGAATGAAATGGAACGTGTACAACTCGATCAGTTGGATGTCAGCAAACAGAAATAGACTGGCATCAGGCACTTTGCATCTGATGATCACATGCTCAACTATGCTGGAAATGAAAGACAAAGAAGAAATGGTATTGCATTTATAATTATGAAGACACTTGTAAGAACTGTAATGAAATACAATGCAATCAGTGAACGCTTAATTTCTGTTTGTCTATGAGGAATGCCCATCAACACAAATATCATTCAAGTATATGCCCCAACAACAGCTGCATAAGAGGATGAAGTTGATGAGTTCTATGAACAAGTATAAGCTTAAATTGACAGAACATGCAAACAGGAAATCCTGATAGTCATGGGTGACTGGAACACAAAAGTTGGCAACAAAGGAGAAGAAGGCAAAGTGGTTGGAAAATATGGACTTGGCAAAGGAAGTGAAGCTAGAGAAAGGCTGATAGAACTCTGTAGGACAACAATCTAGTCATCTCAAACATCTTCTTCCAGCAACACAAGCGGTGACTGTACACATGGACTTCACTCAATGGATTGCACAAAAATCAAATTGACTACATCTGTCTAAGTCAATGACGGAAAAGCTCTATAACATCTAACAAAGCTAAAACCTGGAGCTGTCTGTGGTACAGATCACCAACTATTAGTATGCAAACTCAAGCTAAAGTTGAAAAAGCCACTCATGAATGTAGCAAAATTTGACCTTGAGAATATACCACTGGAATTTAAAGACTGCCTGCAAAATTGATTTGCTGCTTTAGATACAAATGGCAGAACTCCAGAAGAGTTATGGGATGACATCAAGAAGATTGTGTTGAAAGAAAATGAGAAATCTCTACAAAAGTTGAAAAAGCAAAAATGGCCAAAATGGATGACCGAAGAAATTCTGAAAATTGCCCAGAAATGCAGAAAAGTTAAATCCAGAGGATAAAGAGAGGCAATTGCAGAACCCAGAGATTTCCAACATGCAGCAAGACAAGACAAGAAGTACTACAGTGGCGCATGCAAAGAAATAGAAGCATAAACTATTAGAGGAAGAACAAGATCTGCTTGCCTAAAGCTACGAGAGTAAAAGAAAAAATTCCAGCCTCGAATTGGAATGTTACAAGATGCTCAAGGATCCATGTTGAATGTTGCTGAGAAGATCAAGAAAAGGTAGAAAGTATATACAGAGTCATTATACCATAAAGATCAAGTGGACCAACCATAATTTCTACCTGACTGTTATGATCATGAACCATTGGTAATAAAATAAGAAGTCAAAGCAGCATTGAAAGCCTTGTTTAATAAGCACCTGTCATTGATGGCATTCCCAATGAAGTATTACAACAATCTGATGCAGTAGTTACCATACTTACAAGGCTCTACCAGGAAATTTGGAAGACATCATCATGGCCAACTGACTGGAAAAGATCTGTGTTTATATCAATATTAAAGAAAGGTGATCCAACTGATTGTGGAAATTATAGCACATTCGCTCTGATCCCACATGCCAGCAAGATTCTACTCAAGATTATTCAATAGAGACTACAACCATACCTAACTAACTAAAAAAACACCAAAAGGATATCTATATGTGTTTTATCGACTACAGCAAGGCTTTTGACTATGTAAACCATAAGAAACTCTGGGTCACATTAAGAAGCATGGGTACATATACCAGAACACCTGATCAGTCCCTTGCATAACCAATACATTGATCAAGAAGTAACAGTTCGAATGGAACAAGAACAGACAGAATGGTTTAAAATCAGCAAAGGTGTATGATAAGGCTGCATACTTTCCCCCTACCTGTTTAATTTATATGCAGAACAAATCATTAGAGAAGCAGGACTGTATGATGACAATCAAGGTGTAAAGATTGGTGGAAGACTCATCAACAACCTTCGCTATGCTCATATCATCACATTACTGGCTGAAAGTGAAGACGATCTGAAACATTTGCTTCTCAAGATCAAGGAACATAGTCTTAAAATGGGCCTGCACCTTAATGTAAATAAGACAAAGATCTTGACAACTGAAAGATCAATAAGTTCATCGTTGATGGAGAAGAAATTGAAATAGTGGACAACTTTAACCTACTTGGATCAACTATCAATAAAGAAAAAACAAGGAATCAAGAAATCTGATGATGCTTTGCTCTTGGCAGAATGGCTATGAAGGACCTAGACAAGATTCTCAAGGGCAGAGATGACTCTCTCCGTACAATGATTCAACTTGTTCAGGCCATGGTATTTTCAATAATGTCATATGGATGCAAAAGATGGGCAGTGAAAAAGATAAATAGGCAGAAAATTGATGCCTTTGCATTATGGTGCTGGCGACGAATACTGTGTATACCATGAACTGCCTAAAGAACAAACTAGTCAGTACTAGAGGAGATCAAACCTAAGCTTTCTTTAGAAGCTCAGATGCCAAGACTTTGACTTTCATTCTTTGCACACATCATGTAAAGAGAGAGATCATTAGAGAAAGATATCATTCTTTGCAAGGTAGAAGGTCAACACAAAAGAGGAAGGCCAGCAAGGAGATGGATCGATACAATAACAGCAGCTATGAGTGCCACTCCATCAACAATGATCCACCTGACTGAAGACTGAAGACAGTCTAGGACAACTATCTTGAGGGTCACAATGAATCGACACCGATTCAATGGCACTTAGCAACAAAAACACTGTCCTGGTCTCTACTACCTCCACTGGAAGACTATTCCATGCATCTACCACTCTTTCTGTAAAGAAATATTTCTGCATATTACTCCTTAGTCTATCTCCTTTCACCCTCACCCTATGTCTCCTCGTAGCAGAGCTTGTTTTCAATCGAAAGAGGCTCTCCTCTTACGCATTTATGTTATAGAGGTATTTAAACATCTCTGTTATATCTCCTCTATCCCGTCTTTCCTCTAAAGTATACAGATTGACATCATTAAGTCTGTCCCCATATGCCTTATTACAAAGCCCGCTGATCATTTTGGTAGCCACACTCTGCACCGACTCCATCTTGTTTATATCCTTTTGAAGGTGTGATCTCCAGAATTGCATACAATACTCCAAATGAGGTCTCACCAAAGACTTATAAAGAGGCACTATCATCTCCTCCTTACTGCTGGCCATTCCTCTCCCTATATTTATCTTTATGTACCCAAGCATCCTTCTGGCTTTTGCTGTCACCTTTTCTACCTGTTTAGCCACCTTAAGATAATCAGAAACAATCATGTCCAGGTCCCGCTCTTCTCCCTATACTGTACTGCTCCTTTGGATTTTTGCAACCCAAATGCATGACCCTGCATTTTTTAGGATTAAATCTCAGCTGCCAAATTCTCTACCATTCTTTGCTAGATCCCTTCTCATGTTATCTATACCTCTCTGGATGTCTACTCTATTGCAGATTTTGGTATTATCTGCAAAGAGGCAAACCTTACCCGACAGCCCTGGCACAACACTGGTAACATTCTTCTTTTCAGAGTAAGCTCCTTTTACTGAACACTTTCTCTGCTCCCACTCAACTAATTTTTAACCCAGTTGGCCACTTTAGGGTCCATCCCTAGCACATTCAATTTATTTATAAGTTGCCTGTGCAGAATAGTGTCAAAGGCTTTATTGAAATCTAAGTATACCACATCTAGAGCTCTCCCTCGGTCCAACTATATGGTCACCCAGTGAAAGAAATTAATGAGATGTGTCTGGCAAGACCTGCCTCTTATAAAACCATGCTGCCATGAATCCAGTAATACATTGGATTCCAGAAACCTCACTATTCTCTGTTTTAGCAGCCTTTCCATTAGTTTACACACCACAGAGGTTAGACTAACTGGCCTATAGTTCCTAACCTTATCCTTAGTTTCGCTTTTGTGTTAAGGGAGCACATGCTCCTTTCTCCAGTCCTCTGGGTCCAGGCAAACTCTAAACAAGCATTGAAAAGGTTGAAGCTGCTAGAACGTCTCCAAGTTCTTTAAATACACGCGGATGTATCCCATCTGGCCCCATCGCTTTGTCTACTTTTAGTTTAGCTAATTTCTCACAAACAGTCTTATGAAAATCATTCAAGATCCCCTTCACTTTTGTTCCTATTTGTGGGTGTTTTCTGAGGTGCTTCTCTTGGTCCTTCATCTATGAACACAGAACAAAAATATTTGTTAAGCAATTCTGCTTTATCCTCATTAGCTTCAACATATTCCTTCCTTTCACCCTTGAGTCTGACAATACCACTTTTTCACTTCCTCCTCTCACTAACATATCTGAAAAATGTCTTGTCCCCCCCATTTTACTGCACTGATTATTTTTTCTTGTTGTATCTTTGCTTTCCTGACCTCTTTCCTAGCTTCCCTAAGTTTCTCCAAATATTGATGCTTTTCGTCCTCTTTCTGTGATCTCTTGTATTCTCCGTGAACAAGCAGGAGTAAGTCCTCGCATATGGGTGATGTCCCTGACAGAGCCCCATGTGGGAACACTCCCCAGCTTCCATAGGAAGCTTTTGGGAGGCTCCATCGCACATGTATATCTGCCGCCGTGCCATCTTATCTCGTCTTCTTTTTCCGTGGCGCCCCTAGGATGTGTTCCTGTTGCCGCTGGAAAAAATTTAATTTCTCTCTGCCCCATCGTGTTTTTTTTGTTCTTTTCTAGTGCTAATCACCTGTCATTGAGTGTGTCTATTCCCGCTGATGCTGTTCCTCTGTTTTTCCGTCAAAAGTGAACCTTAAAGGGTATATCCCACAATAATATCACTCCCATCTAAAGAGATAACTCAGAAAAAGAAAAAGATTTTTTGTCGGAACTACTGCCATGAAAATTTACGTCCTCTCGAGGCAGAACGTTCCTTTTAATTAAAGATTTTGAAAAGGGATAGAAACCCTAAATATACGGGTTTCTATCCCTTTTCAAAATCTTTAATTAAAAGGAACATTCTGCCTCGAGAGGACGTAAGTTTTCATGGCCGTAGTTCCGACAAAAAATCTTTTTCTTTTTCTGAGTTATCTCTTTAGATGGGAGTTCCTCTGTTTTTGGCAAGTTTTTTAGGTATTTTATCATTCTTTGCTAGTTGGAGACATTGAGCCATTCAGTTTCGTGGCAGCCATTTTTCCAGTCATGTCTTTAGGATTTAAAAACTGCACTAGGTGTGGAGGCACCATCTCGTTCACCGACCAACATAACTGGTGCCTTCAGTGCCTTGGTCCCAACTATGAGCCCTAATCCTCTAAACTCTGCTTGCAGATGACTAGGAAGGGTCTTAAGAGCTAGTGGAAGCAACATGAATCCCTTTTTGGGTCATCAGCCTCAGCCTCCTCGGCATCGTGCAGTGCTCATGCTCACTTGGAGCCAAGGGGCTATGGTACTTTGGAGCGGAGGCTGCCATCGATCTCTAGTCAAAGCTATGGAAGGAACCATTATCCGTTACATCGATGTCGAAGGGGGTGGTTGAGAGCCAGGCCAAGAGCCATGGATATAGACACTGTAGCCATTCTCAATGCGACATCAGGAGCGATAGCTGGGAGCAATCTGCCAAGGTGCCCTGGTGGGAGCAGTTGACTTCCAAGGCCCCGGAGGTCCACTGGCAGTCTCCCGATATGCTAAGCATCGCGGAGTCACAGAGACAGGGGCTGAAGTCATCATACCGGCCCCGATGACCTTGGAGATCGCAGTGCTGGCTGTGAGCACACCTTTGGGCCCTCAAAGTGCACATGGCGGCACTCCTGGCTGCATGGACCTCTGGCCATGCAACCAATCCTGGAGACCTATTCCCTCCCCACCAAGGTGGGGACATTGGGTCGGCGGTTGGAGTCCTCACCAGTCCCGACTGCCATCTCTCTGTCCAGCATCTCAGGCTTTGATGCTCCGACGCACTAGCACCCTTGTGAGGACAGCATTGGTTCCATCAGTGTTCGCCTTCCCTGCCTGAGTGGTGGTGGAACTGGGAGGAGACCTGGTGCTATTTTGACTTCCTCTTGGAGTTGGATTCCGAGAGATGGGAGATGGAGGGAGGAATCATCAGTCTCTGAGTGGGAGTCTTCTGACTTACCCTCCGACCCTTCCCCTCTGTATAAGATAGAAATCATCTCTGGAGGACATTTCCTTTCAGGACTTCATCTGGGACATGGTGAAGGCCATCATGTTTTCCCTCAAGGTGGAGGAAGAGCTGAGTGCTGAGTGGTTGGAGATTCTCCAATAACCCTAGGCTCCCAAGGAGTCTATTACTGTGCCTGTGCACTGGATCCTGCAACGGTTGCTGCTGAGGATGTGGGAGAACCCCTGATGGTGCTGGCCATCAGTCGGCGACTTGATTCAGTGTATTGGGTTCAAAAGGCTTCTGGTTTTGAGAAGCCTCATCTACCCCACAACTCCTCGGTTCTGGAGTCTGCCATGACCCACTCCTCGGTGCCACTGGGCTGGGAGGCAAGGACTATCAATGGTTTCAGGAGGAGATGCTTCCAGGGCTCCATGTTGGTTGCTCGCATACTCTACTACCAACTGTACATGGGTATGTTCCTGAGGGGCATCAAGGGGGGTCTCAATGAGTTTAGTTCCCTCATACCAGCAGAGCATCTGAATTCCCTCCGGGCACTGGTTGGCCATGGAGAGGACTGCTCGAAGTACATGGTCCATGCCACTTATGATGCCTTTGAGTCAGTTGGCTGGGTGGCGGCAGTGAGCATCGGGGCACACTGCCTTGCTTAGCTTCAGTCCTTGGACCTGGAACAATGGGTCCATGATAAGCTGACGGATGTGCCTTGCCAGTGAGAGAATCTCTTTGGCAAGCCAATGGAGCAGAGGGCAGGCGAGATTGAGAAGGAGCAGGTCACCATCTCCAGGCTCTCGTATAAGACTGCTGACCCTTCGAAAAAAGAAATACCAGGGGAAGAAATCTTTCTTTATCTTTATTCTTTATCTTTATTCGCAGGATTTGATAAACCGCCCAAGCCGAGGCATCAGGGTGGTGTACAATACAAAAAAAAGGTAGCGGCTACCGAAAAATAAAGTCAGAAAGGAACGCCAGTAACAATAGGACAGAGAGGGACAGACAAAAGATAGAAAACAAAAGAGGTCCCGAAAGGGGACAGAAAGACGGGGACGGGGAGGGAAGGACAGGTGAGAAGCATTTGGGGGGATGTTACGGGGGATGAGGGGCACGGCTGGGGGATAGAGCACCATCGGCAGGGGGGGAAAGATCAAAAGCTTGACAGAAGAGATGGGTTTTGAGAAGAGCTTTAAAACGGGGGTAGGACAATTCGGTGCGGAAAGTGAGAGCGAGTTCCATATAGCGGGGCCTAGAAAAAAGAATGCAGAGTGACGAGTGTTCCAGATGTGCCTGAGAAGGGGAGGGGAGGAAGAGACAATTGCTGTGGGCCGAGCGAAGAAGACATGGAGAGGGTTAAAGATGAATGATGTCGGCTAAATACTGGGGGGTGCTAGTATGAAGAGCTCTGTGCGCGATGATGAGTAATTTGAAGATGAATCTGAACTTCCCCAGAAGCCAGTGGAGGGTGAAAAGACAGGGAGTGACATGAGAACGAGCGGGGGAGCAGGTGATGAGACGGGCAGCAGCGTTTTGGACTAGTTGGAGACAACGAAGCTGAGAGGAGGTGAGGCCTGCATAAATAGCATTGCAGTAGTCTAAACGGGTGATCACAAGTGACAGAACCAGAGTGAAGACAGAGGAAGGGGGAAGAAACGAACGAACAGCCCTTATCTGACGAAGGTGGAAAAAGGAAGTACGTACAACAGAGGAAATATGCTGGTGGAAGGAGAGAGAAGAGTCCAAAGTGACACCCAGGTAACGAAGAGTCAGCACCAGGGGGATGGGGCGGGAGGACATGACAGGTGATAGAACAGGAGGGGGGAGTCCAAAAGAAAACCAGATAGCAGAAGATTTAGCGGGATTAGCGTGAAGGAAGTTTAGATCGAACCAGGAGGTGACAGAAGTAAGACAGAGATTGAGTGGGACGAGATCGGGGGAGGAGGAGGAGGTGTGATGAACCAGAAGGATATCTTCGGCGTAGATGTAGGCAGAGACACCAAACTGTTGAATGAGCAGGGCAAGTGGGGCAAGAAAAATGTTGAAGAGCAAGGGGGCAAGGATAAAGAGCCCTGGGGAACACCACAGATTGAGGGGGATGGATGAGAGGCAGAGGAGCCGGAGTGGACAGAGAAAGTGCGGGAGGACAGAAAGGAGCGGAACCACTGCAAGACAGTTCCATGAACACCAAAGTCAGACAGACGGGTGAGAAGAGTGCGGTGATCAACCATGTCAAAGGCAGAGAAAAGATCCAGAGATACCACGAGAGAAAAGTCACCATGATCGTGAGCACGGTGGAGTTCAGAGAGCAAAGCTACGAGAATAGTCTCCGTGCTGTGTCCAGGACGAAAACCCGATTGACGTGGGTGGAGTGCAAAGGTGGAGTCAAGGTGAGTAGTGAGTTGAGAGAAGACAAGCTTTTTGAGAATTTTTGAGAGAAAAGGGAAGTTAGTGACTGGTCGTCAGTGGCCGGGGATGGCAGGATCGAGGGTAGGGTTCTTCAGAAGAGGGCGGACAATGGCGTGTTTCCAGCTAGAAGGGAAGTGACCGGAGGTGAGGCTGGAATTGAAAATGGAGAGAATGTAAGGAATAAGTGCAAGATCTGAGTTGAGTAACCAAGAAGAGGGCAAGGGATCAAGAGGACAGGTGGTCTGATGGGCAGATGAGATAGCTTTGGTGAGTTCAGGTGAAGTAATGGGCGCAAAGGAGCGCCAAATGTGTGGAAAGGTGCAGGAAAGGGGCGAGGAGATGACAACCGGGGAAATGGGGGAGTCAGGGGGGGGAGAGAGGGGAGGAGAACATGTAGGGAAGGAAGAGCAGAGGGAGAGGACTTTATCGGTGAAAAAGGAGGCGAGGGTAGAAGGACTAGGGGAAGATCGGGAAGAATGAGGGGGGGAAAGAGGAGGTGGAGGAGAAAGATTTAAGGATGTGGAAAAGACGTCTAGAGGAGTTAGAGGAGGTAGCTATGAGACGAGAGTAGTAAGAGTGTTTAGCCGTAGTTATCATGGAACGATAGGAGAGATGTGCCTGACGGAAAGCAGAATAGGAAGCCGCTGACTGGTGCTTCCTCCAGAGGCGCTTTGCGCGGCGAAGGTGAGTGCGATGAAGGTAAAGCCCGGGATGATATCAAGGGTGGTGGGAAGAGGAACGGAAAGACACAGGACGAAGGAGGGCTAACATGTTAAGGGCAGTGGAGAGAGTGGAGGACCAGGTGTCAACTTGTTGGTCGGCCGAAAGAGAGGAGAATTCAGGAGGAAAGAGGGAACCAGCCGGGGGGGAAGGAGTGTAGGGTGTGCGGGGTAATGTGCCGCTTAAGAGATGGAACTGAAGGGACAGGGGGATGGGGTCCTACTGTCCCAGGAGAGGGAAAGGGGAAGGAAAAAAGGAGACAAAGGTGATCAGACCAGGGGACAGGGTTAGGATGGATATGAGAAGGAAAGTAGGGGGAGGAGTCAAGCGTGAGAATAAGGTCCAGGGTCTGGCCTGAGACATGGGTTGGGCAGGATACATGTTGAGTGAGAGACAGGTTGAAAAAGAGTGAGGAAAGACCTTTGTCGCGCGAACGCGACGGAGTAACCAGGTGAGCATTGAAGTCACCCAGAATGACTAAGTAAGGGGACAAGAGGACAGAATCAGACAAGGAGAGCAAGAGAGAATCCCAGAGATCTGGATGTAAAGAGGGGGGAACATAGAAGAGAAGAAAATAGATTGGGGTGGGAGAGTCAGAGCAGACTAAAAGGGATTCGGGGTAGACAGGGGGAGGCGAAACAAGCGACAATGAGAGGGTAGATCTGAAAATTAGTGCTACACCACCGCCAGAGCGGCGGAGACGAGGAGTGTGAAAGGCAGAGTAGCCTGGGGGAGGACATTGATGGAGGAGAGCGTCTTCCCCCTCACGGAGCCAGGATTCCGTGATAAAGAGGGCATCCAAAGAGTGCTGGATCAGAAGATCATGGACTAAGTGGGTTTTTGAACGGAGGGAGCGACAATTTAAAAGAGCCAGTGAAAGCGTGATAAGGGAGATGGTCGGGGGGGACAGAGATGGTGAGGAGAGAGAAATTGAGGGAGCAGGACGAGAACAGCAGGGAAGAAGATTAAGTGGATTGCGCGCTAAAGAGCCAGGGAGAGGGAAAGCGGGTACAGATGGGCGATGGCCCCAAAGAACAGGGATAGTAGCCATGTCCAACAGGGCGGAACAGGCTGTTGCAGATAGCAGGAGAACAGTCACAGATGGGGAGAGGACCAAGAAAGGGAACAGGATTGAAGAAAAAGCTGCGAAAAGGAGACACAACCAGACGGAGAAAGTGCTGAAAAGAGACCAAAGACGCCGAATGCCCCAGCCGTCGCCCCAAGGAGCTCGCCCAAGGAGCACATCCTGCTCCTTGTGTGCGTGCCGCCGCAGCGTGAAACGCTGCCCTTGCAGGCTTTAATTGTTGAAGGGTACCTGGAGGATGACGCGGACGCGTGTCACATCCGGGAGGCGGGACCTCGCTGGAGAATTGGCAGGGAGGCAGTCCAAGGCTGGGAAATACCGGGGAATCTGCAGAGGGGAAAAACAAACAAGAGGCAGCATACAAGCAAGCAGCAGGCAGTAGCAGCAGTAGGAGGTAGTAGCACCGTGAAACGCAACCCTTGCAGGCTTTAAATGTTGAAGGGTACCTGGAGGATGACGCGGACGCGTGTCACATCCGGGAGAAGGGACCTCGCTGGAGAATTGTCAGGGAGGCAGTCCAAGGCTGGGAAATACCGGGGAATCTGGAGGATGACATGGACTAGTGGAAGCACCAGTATTACCAAAGCCCAAAGTGCCCAGCCAAAGGCTCAGGCCCCGTGCCAGCAGCAGTGCGCCAAGCCCCAGAAGGCCCAACCTGCACTTCATCCACAACCAGGGGCGGGATTTTGACTGGTTCCTCAGGAGCGTAGCCAATCACCCAGTTCCCGATGAGGTTTCCCCGAAAGTGGGGGGGTGGGGTGTGGGGGACCACACAAGTGGCCTTTCTTCACCAGACACCTGGGTCCTGCAGATCATCTGGCGTGGGTACCTGCTGCACTTTGCCCAGCTGTCACCTCACTTCTTCCCAGGAGAGTGCTCTCTAGATCCTCACCACCGCAGTCTTCTCCAGGTGGAAGTCCTTCCCCTGTTGGCCGAGTTGGCCATCAAGCCAGTGCCCCTGGCTCAGATCGGGCGAGGCTTCTATTCCTGGTACTTCCTGGTCCCAAAAAGACAGGGGGAGGGGGGTGCGCCAGCCCATCCTGGATCTCAGAAACCTAAACCACTTCTTGGTATGGAAAAAGTTCAAAATGGTCTTGCTGGGGACTCTGCTCTCTTAGCTCCTCAAAGGCAATTGGTAATGCTCTTTGGATGCGAAGGATGCATACACACACATCCTGACCTATCTCCTACACAGAAAGTACCTGTGCTTTGTGCTTTGAATGATTTTCTCCCAGTTGGTGAGAGGTCTTACGTGTGCACTAGGTGCAAGGAGCTCTTTGCTTTCAGAGAACGAGTCCGTTCTCTAGAGGCTAGAGTAGCAGACTTGGAAAACATAAGACAGACAGAGAGGTACATAGACGAGACCTACAGGGATATAGTCCTGAAGTCCCACCTCCAGTCTGGCAGCATCCCTGTTGCCATGGAGGAGAGAGGTCACGTGACAGGAGAACATCACTCTGGTGTGGCAGGAAGTGATCCTGTAACTAGGACATGTCCTCCAGGTGATGTAAAACCCTATCGCACCGAGGAAGTTTCTCCAGGGCCATGTGCCCATGAGGGAAGGGTTAGGACAGCCGTTATAGTTGGTGATTTGATCATTAGGCATGTAGATAGCTGGGTGGCTGGTGGACGTGAGGATCACCTGGTAACATGCCTGCCTGGTGCGAATGTAGCGGACCTCACGCGCCACCTAGATAAGGTCTTAGATAGTGCTGGGGAGGAGTCTGCTGTCTTGGTACATGTCGGTACCAATGACAGGAAAATGTGGTAGGGAGGTTCTGGAGGCTAAATTTAGGCTTTTAGGTAGGAAGTTGAAATCCAGAACTTCCAGGGTAGCGTTCTCCGAAATGCTTCCCGTTCCATGTGCAGGACCCAAAAGGCAAGCAGAGCTCCGGAGTCTCAATGCGTGGATGAGACAATGGTGCAGAGATGAGGGTTTTGGATTTGTTAGGAACTGGGGAACATTCTGGGGAAAGGAGGGGCTCTTCCGAAGGGAGGGTCTTCACCTTAATCGGGATGGAACCAGGCTGCTGGCATTAACTTTTAAAAAGGAGATAGAGCAGCTTTTAAACTAGATAATAGGGGAAAGCCGACAGTCGCCCAAGAGCAGATGGTTCGGAAGAATGTATCCTTGAAGGATACTACCAAAAGCAGAGAGGTTCCAAAAAAGAGTAAAGTAGCCCAAATGCCCTCGAGTATGGAGTAGACAGAGCTTAAAGATCCCAAATTACCCATGTCTACCAATAGCCAAATTAATATGAATAAAATGCAGTCTCTAAAATGCTTGTATGCAAATGCTAGAAGTCTAAAAAATAAGATGGGAGAGTTAGAATATATAGCACTAAATGAGAGGTTAGATATGATTGGAATCTCAGAGACATGGTGGATGGAGGACAACCGTGGGACCCTGTGATACCTGGGTACAAACTACATCGTAATGATAGAGCTGATCAAATTGGTGGAGGGGTTGCGCTCTATGTTAGAGAGGGCATTGAGTCAGAAAGGATTAAAGTTTTGCAGGAAACAAAATTTGCTGTAGAATCTCTATGGATTGAAATTCCATGTAAAAAGGGGAAGGCGATGGCAGTGGGGGTGTACTATCGACCACCGGGCCAGAATGAACAAATGGATGATGAAATGCTCAAAGAAATCAAGGAAGCTAACAAAAGTTACAGCGCAGTGATAAGGGTGATTTCAATTACCCCGGTATCGACTGGGTCCGTGTCACGGCAGGACATGCTAGGGAGATAAAGTTCCTAGATGACATAAATGACTGCTTCTTGGAGCAGCTGATTCATGAACCAACCAGAGGGGAAGCCATATTAGACCTAGTCCTTAGTGGAACACCAGATCTAGTGCAAGAGATAAGGGTGTTCGGGCCACATGGCAATAGTGATCATAGCATGATCGCCTTTAATTTAATTAGTGGAGGAGGGATAGTACGGAAATCCACAGTACTACCTTTTAACTTTCGAAAGGGAGACTATGATAAAATGAGGAAAATAGTTAAGAAAAAACTAAAAGGAGCAGTTGCAAAGGTTAAAGACTTACATCAAGCTTGAGTGTTGTTGAAAAATACTATCTTGGCAGCTCAGACCAGCTGTATTCCACGCTTTAAGAAAAGTGGAAGGAAGTCCAAAGAACTGCCAGCATGGTTTAAAGGTGAGGTCAGAAAGGCTGTTGTTGCCAAAAAAGCATCTTTCATGAAATGGAAAAAAGAGCCAAACGACGAAACCTGGAAACAGCACAAGCACTGGCAAGTCAAATGCAAGGCATTGATAAAGCAGGCAAAGGGAGAATTTGAGAAGAAGCTTGCTGCGGAAGCAAAAACGCGAAGTAAAGACCTTTTCATATCAAAAAACCTGTGAGAGTCAGTTGGTCCATTAGATGATAGAGGTGTTAAAGGGGCACTAAGAGGCGACAAGGCGATAGCGGAGAGACTGAATGAATTCTTTTCTTCGGTCTTTACTGAGGAAGATGTAGGGATGTTACCCATGACTGAAGTGGTATTTAAAGGTGCGGAAGAATTGAAAGAAATATCGATACATTGGGAAGATGTATTACAACTATTAGATAAACTGAAGAGTAGCAAATCACCTGGGCCGGATGGTTTACATCCAAGGGTGTTGAAAGAACTGAAATATGAGATTGCAGACCTGCTATTAGTAATCTGTGAATCATCATTAAAATCATCTCTAATACCTGAAGATTGGAGGATCGCCAATGTAACACCAATTATTAAAAAGGGTTCCAGGGGTGATCCGGGAAACTACAGACCGGTGAGCCTCACGTCAGTACCGGGAAAAATGGTAGAAACCATCATAAAAAGAATAACATTACTCAGCATGTAGATAGTCATGGCCTAATGGGAGACAGCCAACATGGCTTTAGACAAGGAAGATCTTGTCTTACTAATCTGTTGTGTTTTTTTGAAAGTGTGAATAATCAGGTGGACAAAGGTGAGTCGGTTGATATAGTGTATCTGGACTTTCAGAAAGCCTTTGACAAGGTCCCTCATCAGAGACTTTTGGCAAAACTAAAGAGTCATGGGATAGGAGGCAGTGTACTACTGTGGATCAGGAACTGGTTAAAAGATAGAAAGCAGAGGGTAGGACTAAATGGCCAATTTTCCCAATGGAGAAAGGTGAATAGTGGTGTACCCCAGGGATCTGTGCTGGGTCCGTTGCTTTTTGACATATTCATAAATGACCTGGAAAGTGGAATAACGAGTGAGGTTATCAAATTTGCAGATGATACAAAACTATTTAAAGTTGTTAAAACCCAAGAGGATTGTGGAAAATTGCAAGAGGATCTTGATAAATTAGAAGACTGGGCATCAAAATGGCAAATGAAATTTAATGTGGAGAAGTGCAAGGTTATGCACCTAGGGAAGAACAACCCAAACTATGGTTACACGATGCAAGGTTCCACATTAGGAACCACCACCCAAGAAAAAGATTTAGGCGTCCTTGTGGATACCATGTTAAAACCCTCGGCCCAGTGTGCAGCGGCGGCCAAGAGAGCAAATAGAATGCTAGGTATGATAAGGAAAGGAATGGAAAATAAAACAAAAGATATTATAATGCCTCTATATCGTTCCATGGTGAGACCGCACCTTGAATATTGTGTGCAATTCTGGTCGCCATATCTTAAAAAGGATATAGCAATTTTAGAAAAGGTTCAGAGAAGAGCCACCAAAATGGTAAAGGGGATGGAAGGCTACTCCTATGAAGAAAGGCTAAAAAGGTTGGGCTCTTTAACCTGGAAAAGAGACGGCTGAGGGGAGATATGATAGAAGTCTATAAATTAATGAACGGAGTGGAACGGGTAAACGTAGATCGATTGTTTACCTTATCAGAATATAGAAAGACTAGGGGACATGCAATGAAGCTACAGGGTAAACTATTTAAGACTAATAAAAGAAAATATTTTTTCACTCAACGTGTAATCAAACTCTGGAATTTGTTACCGGAGGATGTAGTAAAGGCTGTTAGTGTAGCTGGGTTTAAAAAAGGTTTGGACAAGTTCCTGGAGGAAAGGTCCATAAACCATTATTAAGAAGGGACCCAGGATATCAATGCTTGAACCAATACAAGCATTGTGGAACCTGTGTCCCTTGGGGAAACTGCTAGGTACGTATGACCTAGATTGGCCACTGTTGGAAACAGAATACTGGGCTTGATGGACCTTGGTCTGACCCAGTATGGCATATCTTATGTTCTTATGTTCTTATGTTCTTAAGACTAATAAAAGAAAATATTTTTTCACTCAACGTCTAATCAAACTCTGGAATTTGTTACCGGAGGATGTAGTAAAGGCTGCTAGTGTAGCTGGGTCTAAAAAAGGTTTGGACAAGTTCCTGTAGGAAAGGTCCATAAACCATTATTAAGAAGGGACCCAGGATATCCATGCTTGACCCAGTACAAGCATTGCGGAACCTGTGTCTTTTGGGGAACTGCTAAGTATGTTGACGTAGATTGGCCACTGTTGGAAACAGGATACTGGGCTTGATGGACCTTGGTCTGACCCAGTATGGCATATCTTATGTTCTTATGTGCTGGGTGACCAGCACTTTCAATATCAAGTACTTTCCTTCAGACTACCATCAGCCCCCAGGGTCTTTACAAAGTGCCTAGTGGTCGTCGCCACTACCTCTGGACCCTGGGAGTCTTCACTTTCACTTGCTTAGACGATTGGCTTATAAAGTGCTCCACATCAGACAGAGTCCGGCATTCCATCCACCTGACCATTCAGATGCTAGAGAGACTTGGGTTCATGATAAACTACCCCAAGTCACACCTACAACCTTCTCAGCAGCTGAAATTCATCAGGGCCCTCCTCAATACTATGTGGATCCAGTCTTCCTCCCAATGGACTGACTGCAGCAACTCATAGAGGTAGTAGCCACCATCTGTCAGAAGCATCACGTGACAGCTCGGGGAATGCTGTGGATGCTTGGCCACATGGCCTCCACAGTGCATGTGACTCTGTTGGCCCATCTGTGGATGCGACAGGCTCATTGGACCCTGAGTACTCAGTACTGGGAAGCCATGGGTCACCTCCAGGATCTGGTGGCAGTTATTGCACCCTTTGCATAATGACTCCAGTGGTGGCTGGAGCCACCAAACTTGCTCTGGGGCTTCCCCTTTCAGTCACCACCACCCCACCAGACTCTCACCATGGACGCATCCAAGTTGGGCTGGGATACTTATCTGGGCAAACTGCAAATGCAGGGCCTGTGGTCGGAGCAGGGGAGACTGCACCAGATAAACTTCCTGGAGCTGTGAGCCATTGCGAACGCCCTTCGGACATTCCAGATTCACCTGGCCAACCAGGTTGTCTTGATCCAGATGGATAATCAAGTGGTGATGTTTTACATCAACAAGCAAGGAAGCAAGGGATCGAAACCTCCTTTGCTGGGAGGCAGTGTGCTTGTGGAAGTTCGCCATTGCTCATGGGATGGAGCTGAGGGTGACCTACCTGCCAGGAGAGCTCAATGCTCTGGAGGACCACCTCAGCAGAGCCCTCCAGCCACACAAGGGGACCCTCAACAGGAGGGTAGTGGACGACATCTTCAAGAGTAGGACACTCCTTTAGTGGACCTCTTCACCACGCCTCACAGTGCCCAGGTGGATCGATTCTGCTCCAGACTGGCCTCAGATGCTATTCTTCTGAACTGGGGAGTGGGGTCGCGTTACCCATACTCCCTGATCTAACTTGTGGCAAAGAAGTTACTGAAGCTCCAGGCGGACCGGGGTACCATGATACTCATCGCCCTGTACTGGTCCAGGTAGCCGTGGTTGCACCTGCTGCTCCAACTCTCCAAGCGGGAGCCTCTCCATCTAGAATGTGACCCTGACCTCATTTCTCAGGAGGGTGAGACATTACTGTATCCCAGTGTCCAGTCCCTGGGTTTCATAGCCTGGATGCTGAGTGGGTAGTCCTCTCCGAACTTAATCTGCCTGGGGAGGTGACTAATGTTTTTCTGGCTTCCCACAGGAATTCAACATTTCATTCCTACACCTTTAAGTGGTTCTTGCTTTGGTGCACTAACATGGTACTGGATCCCTTCTCTTGCTCTCTGGAAAAGCTCCTGGAGTATCTCCTGCACCTTTCTAACTCTGGTCTCAAGTCCACCTGAGCATGATTGGAGCGCCTACCATTACAACTTGGAGGAAAAGCCCATCTCTGCTCAGCCACTGGTGGCCCACTTCATGTGAGGCTTGCTTCTTTCTAAACCTCCAATTAAGCCCCCACTGGTGGCTTGGGAACTCTTTGTGATGCTGGTGCAGCTCCTGTCGGCTCCCTTTGAGCTACTGGCATCTTGCCTACTGAAGTTCTTGACTTGGAAAGTTGTGTTCCTCATGGCACTCACCTCGGGTGTCAGTGAGCTTTATGCCTTGATGGCTCACCCACCATACACCAGGTTTCACCACAGTAGGGTGGTGCTGCTGCAAATGCATCCGCGTTTCTTACCCAAGGTGGTCTCCTCTTTCCACCTTAATCAGTCAGTGGTCTTACCCACCTTTTTTCCCAGGCCTCACACCAACAGGGTGGAGACCCAGCTGCTCATGTTTGACTGTAAATGTGTCCTGGCTTTCTATCTGTAGCGGACGAGGGCGCATCTGCTTTCCACCCAGACCTTCTTCTTCTTTGACCCCAGCAAGCTGGGCGTTGCTGTCTCCAAATGTATGCCATCCATTTGGATGGCAGACCATTTCCTTTGCCTATGTTCTGGCAGGTCTGAGCCTTGAGGATCATGTCACAGATCAGTATCCGAGCCATGGCTGCTTCCATTGCCAAACTGCGATCGGTGTTGTGGCAAGGAAGCCTATCCGGAGTCCGGGCAAAGACAAAGAGACAGGGAATTCACCCTAGTAAAGGGCCCCCTTTCACCGAGACAGGGTAGGAAAGCCACAACCACTTCCAGGAATCAGAAAACCTCTACTTGGCCCACATTTCATGCTCCCCCTAGTGGAATAAGGGAGAGAGGATACAGGGCCCAGAACCCCTTAGGCAGTGAATGCTCCAAGCACTCATTTGCCTGAAGTCAGGCTGATTGCCGTCACCCGAGTAGGGAGGGGTTGAAGCTAGAGCCCTGGAAATATAAACCCATGCCAGACTATGAGAAAAGGAGGGGAAGAGAAGCAGGAAGCCAGGCTGACACGAGCAGAGGCACAGACACAAGCAAGGGAAGCTTGACTGGTGCTGAGCAGAGCAGAGGAACTGAGCTTCCAGGAGAGGAAAGTGCTTATTGGCATATAGCACAGCTGCAGGAGAGTTTGGAGTCAGGAACAAGAGAGACTCCAAGATCCCCCGGGAGGCTGTTAGCTGAGCACTGTGAGCAGGACGGGGAGTCAGAACCTATGCAGCTGGGAGAACCCGAGGTGAAGCTGAATGATGAGGACACTCCCATGGACTGTTCCTTTTGCCAAGCTTTAAACCTGGGAACATAGAGAAAGCAAGCCAGTCCTGAAAGAAAGTCTTCCAGGAAAAAAGTATCCATATTCCACAAGCAGGGTGGCTGCGATTCCCCCGTGTTTGTAAAAGGGAAGTTTACGGGGACTAAGGAGCAAGCCTGGAACTGTGATAAGCTTGTTAATCACCTGTTGCTGGAATGCTGACACTGGGGTAAGCTAAAGTAGCTATTGGAACAAAGCTTTCGGTTGCCCCTGGATTATATCTGTTTACTTGGAAGGTAGCCAAGAAAGGTTGGAAGCTGAATAGAAGCTAAACTACCACAGACTTTAAATGTGATTTTGTTTGTGCTTTAGCCAGCAGGCTAAAAAGGGAATGCAATATCCTTGCTGTTAAAGACTGTGTATCCTGAACTATAGGGAATCTTTAAACAGCATTTTTGTGTTTGGGTTTGTTTTTGGACAGTGCTCTTCTTCAAAGAGTCCTGAACAAATAATCCTGTATGTGGTATGATTGAACCATTGTGTACAAAATAAATTTCTGTCATTTGCCTTACCTCCTTGAGCCTGACTACAACTTTCTGCCTGATGCACCCATACAGCTAAACAAAGACTACATTTCCCAGAGGGCACTGCGGAGAAATAGTTTGAAAAAAGCTGAAAAAGTGGATAGCAGAAAGTTCCTCTAATAATCCACGCCCCTCTAAGCTAGAGGCGAGTGGTGGTGGCGTGACAGTGGCGTATTTGTGAGGATTTTCTACCACTCAGGATTTTCTACCATTCAGGATTTTCTACCATCCAGGATATACACTTACAAGAGTTATAGCACAGAAGGTTGGCGGAAAAGACAAATTTTTCTTTGTTCTTCGAGAGTCAACGCATGAGCAAGGTATCGCCGGAGATAGATCCAAAAGAGCTGGTACAATGGATGGCCACTCAATTTCAACGACAGCAGGAGTTGGCCCAGCTAGTGCAAGAGAATGTGGCGGCGGCCAGAGATGCTGCAAATGGACAATACAGCAGGCCCACACACCAGCGGGGCATTTAATTTTGGAAAACTTTCACCTGATGATGATATAGATGACTTCTTGGAGTCATTTGAGAGGGTGGCTCAAGCTGTGGGTTGGCCAGCTAGCCAGTGGGCGGTGCGATTGGCAACCTCCTTAACAGGAGAAGCACTAGCTGCATATAGGGCTATGCCAGCTGCCTAGGCCATGAACTATAATGCAGTGAAAAATGTAATTAGAGACCGATTAGGGTTAACAAAAATGTGGTATCACCGTATGTTTCTAGCCACAGTCTTAAAGGCCGGAGAGACACCTAAGGCCTTAAGCCAGAGAATTTGAGGTTTAGCTTTAAAGTGGCTAGCCCCGGAAGGGAAAACTATGGATGCGGTGGTAGATATGGTGATATTAGAGAAATTTATGTCTACAGTACCAAAAAGGGTACAATCTTTTCTGATTCAGCAAAACTGCCAGAGCACAGGAGAGGCAACCCTTTTGGCGCAGTGCTACATGGAAGCTGAATTGGCGTTTCTCCCAAAGGTGGGCCCTCCAAAAGTAGGGGCAGAGGCCAGTTTTGATTTATCAGGAAAGAAACAGGGAAATAATGTAAAATGTCTGAAAACTTGTGTGTCTGCTCATGAGGGTAAGTGGGCTGAAAAAAAATGCTATCGTTGTGGGACACCTGCAGAGGGGATGCAAAGCCCGCATTGGGTTAACTGGTACCAATGTGAAACATCTAGGAGAGGGATTTCTCTTAAGTGTTAACATACAGGGGGTCACTACCCATGCTTTGCTCGACTCTGGAGCCGACCAAAGCATGGTGTCACGAAAGCTTTGTCAGGCAATTGAGGCCCAGGATGAGTCTCGCCAGAGGAAGCCGGAAGGGCAGGTGCAAATTAGGTGCATACATGGAGCTGCCTCTTTCTTCCCTGTGTACAAAGTGCTGATAAAAGGGTTGGGGGCGCAGACAGAAGTTCTCGTGGCAGTGGTTCCAAAACTCCCCTATGAATTAGTATTGGGAAGAGAAGCAGGAAGCCAGGCTGACACGAGCAGAGGCACAGACACAAGCAAGGAAAGCTTGACTGGTGCTAAGCACAGCAGAGGAACTGAGCTTCC
Source organism: Ichthyophis bannanicus (assembly GCA_033557465.1). Classification (NCBI taxonomy): domain Eukaryota; kingdom Metazoa; phylum Chordata; class Amphibia; order Gymnophiona; family Ichthyophiidae; genus Ichthyophis; species Ichthyophis bannanicus. The sequence continues at coordinate 242,424,372 of CM066042.1, read as the reverse complement.
AGGAGAAGAGAGTGCTAACTGGCATATAGCATAGCTGCAAGAGAGTTTGGAGCCAGGAACAAGAGAGACTCCCCCGGGAGGCTGTTAGCTGAGCAATGTGAGCAAGACGGGGAGTCAGAACCCATGCAGCTGGAAGAGCCTGAGGTGAAGCTGAATGATGAGGACACTCCCATGGACTGTTCCTTTTGCCAAGCTTTAAACCTGGGAACGTAGAGAAAGCAAGCCAGTCCTGAAAGAAAGTCTTCCAGGAAAAAGGTACCCATATTCCACAAGCAGGGTGGTCGTGATTCCCATGTGTTTGTAAAGGGGAAGTTTACGGGGACTAAAGAGCAAGCTGGAACTGTGATAAGCTTGTTAACCACCTGCTGCTGAAATGCTGACACTGGGGTAAGCTAAAGTAGCTATTGGAACAAAGCTTTCTTTTGCCCCTGAATTATATCTGTTCACTTGGAAGGTAGCCAAGAAAGGTTGGAAGCTGAATAGAAGCTAATCTACCACAGACTTTAAATGTGATTTTGTTTTTGTGCTTTAGCCAGCAAGGCTAAAAAGGAATGCAATATCCTTGCTGTTAAAGACTGTGTATCCTGAACTATAGAGAACCTTTAAACAGCCATTTTGTGTTTAGGTTTGTTTTATGGACAATGCTCTACTTCAAAGAATCCTGAACAAACAATCCTGTATGTGGTATGATCGAACCATTGTGTACAAAATAAATTTCTGTCATTTGCCTTACCTCCTTGAGCCTTACAGCTTTCTGCCCGATGCACCCATACATCTAAACAGAGACTACATTTCCCAGAAGACACTGCAGGGAAATAGTTTGAAAAAGCTGAAAAAGCGGATAGCAGAAAGTTCCTCTAATAACCACGCCCCTCTAAGCTAGAGGCGAGTGGTGGTGGCGTGACAGTGTCCACAGAGGATATTTGCAGTGCTGCTATGTGGTCTTCTGTCCACATCTTCATGGCCCACTACTGTCTGGATGAGGATTCTTAGCATGACAGTAATTTCAGACAAGCTGTGTTGTGGCATCTGTTTGGGACTTAGGTTCAACTCCTTTCCACTGGCCCGTCTGTCCGTCCATTGCTTTTCTACATCCCCCAGCTGCTCCCATCCCGCTAACGACTCCTTGAGGTATTCTTCCATCTTGACAAAGTTAGTTTTCCTTAAGTCTGGGACCCTCACTTTTGAATGGACTTTATCAGCCCTTGTCCTAATACTACTTCTAGATGACCCTGCAGCAGAATGAGCCAATCATCATGACGTAGGATTTGGTTGTAGCAACAGAGCACAGACTTATAACACTATGCACTTTTTAGATAATTTTATATAGGGAGCCATATTTTAGTGATTTGCCCATTTACCCTTTTTCGATTGCCATGAGTTTCTTAACAGATACTGTCTGTCATCTGCCCTGCCCGAGGGCTGCCTCCAGGCTTTGGCTTTGCTTGTTTTTTAAGTTGTTGCTGGGCCATGATATGAGTTATCTGAGTTTAGGGACCTGTTTATTATATGTTGCAATTATTGCATGCAAATAGTATGTCTGAGAAGTATGTATACTGAGTGGTCTGTGCATGAGTTAGTGGAGTGTGTTCACTATGTGTATGTTTGTTAATGTAGCCCCGCCCAGGAGGAAGCTACCAGACTCTTACTCCTACCCCAGTTCAAGTAGTCTAGGCCAAGCGGTTACCTCTGAGTCTAGTAGTCCTCCTGGTGGAGGCGTATGGGAATCTTCACTATCCATGTCTCGTCTCGCTTTTCCCATACAGGAATCAGAGAAGAGAGGAAAATAAACTAAATGGATTCAGTTAGTATACCAATGTGATGTTACAACTGATTTATTCTGGATGTGATGTCAGCACAAAAACAAATAATCACATTTACCATAGAGGTTGAAATTATAAATGGAATTTATTGGTAACTAAATAAATCAGAGCCAATCAGTTGAGAAGATTGGTTCCAGAGAATACAGCAGTGGTCCAAAGAAGTTCAGATTACCAACCCCCAACAACATTTCAGTACTTCAGTTTATCACATTATTAAGACAAATAACTTTTACTATTATTCTTATTGTGGGTTTATATTTCTGTCCAACATCAGTATTAGGTTTTCACTCAGGTTTAGTGTTCAGGGTTTACATAAACTGTACCCTTTAACAGGTGAAGTTTCAGACCTCAGAGTACTCTGTGTAAAAGAATGAGCTAATCAGTTTCCCCTTAAGAGTTCTTTTTGGGTGTGTGAGATGGTGGAGGTACCTCAAGCATTAATCTTCCAAGTTCCTCTCTCGAGTTGGGGCCCAGTGCAGTCTGTAGTAGAGGTTCTCCAGGACCAAGCAGGAAGTCAGTCCTCACATATGGGTGATGTCGGCGCCGACGGAGCCCTCGCGGAGCAATTTTCCCCAGCTTTCAAAGAAAGCCTTTGGGAATTGCAGCGCGCATGCGCGGTCCCCTTCCCGCCCAAGCGTGCCATCTTAGCCAGTCTTCTTTTTTCCGCGGAGCCCTACAGACGTGGTCTTCTTGTCCCCGCAGAAAAAGTTGATTTTTCGTCGTTTATTTCTCTTTTTTCTTCGGTTCGACGCCGGTCTCTTTCCTGCCCGGACTCGCGATGCCGTTGCGAGTCCTTCTCTTATTTTTCGGTTTTTCTGATTTTTCTTGTCAGTTTCGTTTTTCGGTTTTTTCGCTGGCAGCCCGGTCCTTTGACCTTGCAGGGGCCCTTTTTCCCCCGATGGCTGCCAGTGGTTTCAAAAGGTGTGTTCAGTGTGACAGAAATATGTCACTCACTGACACACACGATAATTGCCTCCGCTGCCTTGGCCCAGATCACGAGGAACTGATCTGTGGGGCCTGCAGCAAAATGTCCTCCAAAGCTTTACGGAGTCGGCGGCATCAGCGGGAAAGAATCTTCGCAGATCCCACCCGTACCCGTACCTCGTCGGAGGCCTCGGCGTCCAGAGGCTCCAGCTCTGAGCATCGCCGGAGTTCCTCCGACAGAGGATCTCCCTCCGGGGTTCATCATCGGAAGGCGAAACCCGTGAGGGCGTCGTCGGTGGACGCTCCTGGTTCCGCGAGGGCCAGGTCGCATAGCCCCGATAGCCGTCCCGGGTCTTTGGAGAAGGAACGTCTCCCGAAGCGACCTCGTTTGGAATCGGAGTTGCCTGCTCGGGTAAGTCCTGTAGTCCTCCTGGACTCGCCTCCGAGGGGTCCGACGTCGGGCCCGACGCCGTCGGGGCCCGAGTCGGGGGCTGCTGGGTCACCTGAGGTCGGACTCAGGTTGACGGCCTTGGAGAGCAGACTATCTGCCTTCATGGACCAGCAGCGGGCACTGATCGCTAGCCTCGCTGGCGCCTCTGCCCCGACCGCCGGGACGTCGACGTCTAAGTCGACCCCGGAGACCGAGCCGATCCTCGAGTCCATGCAGGCTCAAGTCGATCCTCGGTCGAGGTCACCCTCGGCCTCCCATTCGGGACCGAGGTCGTCGACGCCGACTCCCTCGGCGTCGGGGCGGCCGACGCCTCCGCCCGCCCGAACCGACCCCACCGATTCCTCTTCGGAGTCGGCCTGGGAGTCTGAAGTGGAAGAGTCACCTGATTCTTTTCGGACTCGGTGTGTCCCCTCGGACTCCCCTGAGTCCGAACCTCGGAAACAGTCCCCCCCGGAGGATGCCCGGTTCTCGGACTTCGTCAGGGATATGGCCAAGGCTTTGGCCTTCCCTGCGGATCCCGAGGAGGAGCCTCGAGCCGAAGAGCTCGACGCCCTTCAGTACGACTCTCCCGCCAGGGAGCACTTTACTGTACCGGTTCCTCCCATGCTGGAACGACTACTCTTCCGCATGTGGGAGAGTCCGGCATCGTCGCCGGTATTAAGCAAGCGGGTCGATTCCATCTTTCGAGTCCGCAAGAGCCCTGGCTTCCAAAAAGCACAGCTACTGCACCATTCCATGGTGGTGGAATTGGCCATGCATAGGCTTAAGAGCCAGAAGATGCACTCCTCGGTGCCTCCTGGCAGGGAGGCCCGCAACCTGGATGGCCTCGGTAAGAAGTGTTTCCAGGGCTCTATGCTTGCTTGTCGGGTCCAGACCTACCAGCTCTACATGGGCATGTACCTTAGAGACCTGGCTAAAGAGATAGCCGGATTCTCTGCTGGGCTGTCCGAGGAACCTTTGCGGAGGTTCCTAGCCTTGTCCACTGGTATTCGGGAATGCTCCAAATTCATTTCTCGAGCAGTCTGTGATGGCTTTGAAGCATCGGCTCGAGTGGCCGCAGCCGGCATCGGTGCCCGCCGACAGGCTTGGCTTCAGTCGTCTGACCTTGAACCCTGGGTGCAGGACAAGTTGGTCAATGTCCCCTGCCGAGGTGAGAACCTCTTTGGCAAGCCCATGGCTGAGAAGGCTGCACAAATCGAGACGGAGACTCTCACCAGAACTAGGCTCTCTAGGAAGACCTCTGCCCCTTCCCAGAAGAAGAAGGGCTCGGGAAAGAAGTCCTTTTACCCGAGAAAGGCGGCTGCCTATAAACACTACCCTCAATATCAGGCCTCCGCAGCTCCCCAACAGGGTCAGCAGGCCAAGGGACGGGGTAACGGGTCCCGTAGGCAGCAAGCCCCCAAGCCTGCACCACCGGCCCCTGCTCAGCAGGGTGGGGGTTTTTGACTTCATCGGCATAGCCTCTCCCCCTCAGCTGGTTCCTCCCAGCACAGGAGGCCGGCTGGTCCACTTTGCCCACAGGTGGTCCAACATCACTTCAGATGCCTGGGTGCTTCATGTTGTGAGAGAAGGCTACCTTCTCCACTTCCACCAGGTCCCTCCCTCCTATTTCCCGGGAGAGCCTCCACGACTCCCTCTGCACAGGGACTTACTCCTTCAGGAGTTAGCAAGTCTTCTTCAGGAACAGGCTGTGGAACCGGTGCCCCACCACCTGAGGGGTCAAGGCTTCTATTCCAGATATTTCCTAATACCAAAAAGAATGGGAGGCCTCAGACCCATCCTGGACTTGCGCAACCTCAACAAGTTCCTCGTGAGGGAGAAGTTCAAGATGCTTACCCTTGGAATCCTTCTGCCCTACCTCCAGCAGGGAGATTGGCTATGCTCCTTGGATCTAAAGGATGCCTACACGCACATCCTCATCCACCCAAGCCACCGCCAATACCTAAGGTTTGTGGTGGCAGGAAATCATTACCAGTACAGAGTACTGCCCTTTGGCCTATCCTCCGCACCACGAGTCTTCACAAAATGTCTCGCGGTGGTGGCGGCTTATCTCCGACTTCACGGCCTCTATGTCTTTCCGTACCTAGACGACTGGCTCATCAGAGCATCGTCCTCTCCAGAAGTCACAAAAGCCACACACCGCACTGTGACTTTTCTCCAGTACTTGGGCTTTGTCATAAACTTCGCAAAGTCCACTTTGCTCCCCTCGCAAGATCTCGAGTTCATCGGCGCAAGATTGCACACTCTTCAGGCGCGAGCTTTCCTGCCTCTCGACAGGGCTCAACGGCTCATGGACCTAGCCGGCCGTTTTCGCAGCCAGTCCCTGGTCTCGGCCAGGCGCTTCCTGAGACTACTCGGCCATATGGCTTCCACCGTCTACGTGACCCCCAATGCCCGCCTGAATATGCGGCCTGCTCAGTGGTGCCTTCGCAAGCAGTGGCAACAGGCCACGGGCGGCCTAGCCGACTTAGTGCGGATCTCCAGCCCGCTGGCCTCTTCTCTACAGTGGTGGCTTCATCGGCCGAACCTGGTACTCAGAATGCCTTTTCAGTCTCCTCCGCCGGCTCAAGTGCTGACGACCGATGCTTCTCTCCTAGGATGGGGAGCGCATTGCCAAGGGGCATGTACTCAAGGTCTCTGGACCACGTGGGAGTCCATGCGCAGCTGATCAACTTCCTGGAGCTCAGAGCGATCCGTCTGGCTCTCAAAGCTTTCTCCCACCTGACTTCTCACCAGTCCGTCCTTGTCCAGACGGACAATCAAGTTGCCATGTTCTACGTGAACAAACAGGGGGGCACGGGCTCCTTCCTTCTCTGTCGAGAAGCACAGAGGCTCTGCTCTTGGGCCGTCAGCCACGGTATTCATCTCAAGGCAGTTTATCTCCCAGGCCAAGAAAATTGCCTGGCGGACAAACTCAGCAGAATCCTCCAGCCGCACGAGTGGCGACTGGATCCCTTAGTAGTTCAGAAACTTTTTCTGAAGTGGGGCCTCCCCACGATGGATCTCTTTGCCAGTCCTCTCAACCGGCAACTTCCTCGCTTCTGCTCTCGGCAGCCGCATCCCCTTCGAGTAGCGGCGGATGCTTTTCTGCTCTCATGGTCGAAAAGCCTTCTCTATGCCTTTCCTCCCATACCGCTAGTCTCTCGAACTCTTTTCAAGGTTCTCCGAGACAAAGCTTCCATGATCCTGATAGCTCCTCGGTGGCCCAGACAGCCGTGGTTTCCACTCCTGCTGCAACTAGCCGTGGAGGATCCGTTCCCTCTGGGGTTTCAACCAGATCTCCTAACACAGGATCAGGGGTCCCTACTACACCCCAACCTCAGATCTCTACATCTGATGGCCTGGCTGCTGAAAGGGTAGTCCTTGCTCCCCTTCTACTGCCGACAGAGGTAGAAGAGGTCATCCTAGCTTCCCGGCGAACTTCTACCCGCAAATGCTACGCCCTTAAATGGCGTCGCTTTTCCGCTTGGTGTGCCCAGCAGTCTCAGGATCCCTTCTCCTGCTTGGTGTCGGTGATCTTGCAGTACTTGCTCTACCTCTCTAATCTGGGACTTAAGTCCAACTCCGTCAAAGTTCACCTCAGTGCTCTTTCAGCACATCATGTGCCGGTGGACGGCAGACCTCTTTCCAGCGACCCTCTCGTGGCAAGGTTTCTCCGAGGTCTCCTTCTACTTAAGCCACCTCTGCGCCCGCCAGCACCTGACTGGGATCTGAATTTATTTATTTATTTTATTTATTTATTTATTTATCTATTTCTTCTATACCGCCCCTTCCAGAGATCAGGGGCGGTTTACATGGAACAATTGTATACATTCGTATAACATTACATAGAACAAGAACTTTTTAACTTTTTACATATAACTTTTTAACTTTTTACATAAAACAGAACAGTAAGTTGTTAAAACTATTTACAGGGTGTATGCTTTTGTATACTACTGGATTTACAGGGGAATGTCAGCGAGCTGACATTGCTATTTATAGATGTTATTTACAAAAAGGTTAGGATATATGATTTATTATTCAAGTTTGTGTGTGTGAGTGTGGGTGTATGTGTGTGTGGGTGTGGGTGTGGGTGTGTGTGTGTGTGGGTGTGTGTGTGTGTGATGGAATTTATTTCCATTTTTTCGTGGGTTGTTTGGGGTGTCTTTGGGGCTGTTTGAAGAAGGGGTTGTGTGTGTTAATTGTGTGTCTGCAGGTTTTTTTGTTTGTGTGCCTGTGGACGCTGTGTGGCTGGACTTGGTGGGTAGGGGATTTCAAAATGCTCAGAGAATAGGTATGTCTTGAGTTCTTTCCTGAATTGTGGTTTTGCAGCGGATCACCTGTCCGCCTTTTGAACCTATGGCTACCTGTTCTCTCCGTTTTCTGTCTTGGAAAACCTTATTCCTGATAGCCCTCACTTCCGCTAGACGCGTAAGTGAATTGCAGGCCCTCGTGTCTGATCCCCCTTACACTCGGTTCTACAAAAATAGGGTAGTCCTACGCACTCACCCTAAATTTCTTCCAAAAGTGGTCTCCCCTTTTCACATCAATCAGGAGGTGGTACTTCCGACCTTCTTTCCCAGGCCACACTCCAGCCGAGCTGAAATGGTCCTGCATACCCTGGACTGTAGAAGGGCATTGAACTTCTACCTTGACCATACGCGGGAGCACCGTAAAGCTGCTCAGCTTTTTGTGTCTTTTGACCCCAATAAATTGGGGCTCCCTGTCTCCAAGCGTACTCTGTCCATCTGGGTTGCTGACTGTATCGCTTGGGCTTATGGGGCAGCCGGACTCTCGTTAGAAAGTCGGGTCACGGCTCATTGTGTTCGGGCGAAGGCTACGTCAGTGGCTTACCTCCACTCTGTTCCATTGGCAGACATCTGCCGGGCCGCTACTTGGTCTTCGAGCCAGACTTTTGCGGTCCATTACTGCCTCGAGAGGGAGTCCCGCAGGGACAGTACTTTCGGACAGGCAGTCCTCCGAAATCTCTTCGAGGTTTGAGCAACTCGTACCCTCCATCCCGGATGGGGGCTACCGGTGGGTAATAATTCAGTGAAGATTCCTTCCTTCTGTACCGCTGAGCTAGAGGGAGCTCATTTTTGTGCTTAGGGTCTCCGGTAGCCTTAAGCTTGGGAGTCCCATATGTGAGGACTGACTTCCTGCTTGGTCCTGGAGAAAGCGTAGTTACTCACCTGTAACAGGTGTTCTCCAGGAGCAGCAGGAATCAGTCCTCACAACCCTCCCTCCTCCCCTTGGAGTTGCAATCATCTGCTTTAGTTTTTTTGCAAATTTTTATGCTGTCTTTTAGCTATGTCATCTGACTGGCTAAGATGGCACCCTTGGGCGGGAAGGGGACCGCGCATGCGCGCTGCAATTCCCAAAGGCTTTCTTTGAAAGCTGGGGAAAATTGCTCCGCGAGGGCTCCGTCGGCGCCGACGTCACCCATATGTGAGGACTGATTCCTGATGCTCCTGGAGAACACCTGTTACAGGTGAGTAACTACACTTTCCTCAGGTTCCAGGTTCCTTTTTCCTCCAGGCCAGAGATGTCCAGTTGATGTTATTAAACTAACTTTTAATAATTACCACCTCCCCCCCCCCATAATCAGTCTATATGCACACCCCCCCCCCCCAAATCCATCCCCAGTGTCCATACTTTCACTCTCAGGACCAAATGTATATAGTTACCCATTATATAGATTGTTATAATGTTAATGTACATAGTTGTAACTCTTCCATGTAATTGAATATGTAGTGTTGTATAATTCAAATGTTGTTCTTTGTAAACTGCATTTGATCTACTGGAAAATGCGGTATAAAAATTTCAAATAAATAAATAATTGAAAAAGAGAAAACCTTAGTCTAATCGGTTGAGGCTATTCAGTCTGGTTTGAATTAAGGAAAAGACTGAATCATTACTGTCCCTGTGCTAAGACAACAAAGGATAATGAATCCCTATCTAACTTTTCCCCTTTCAGTTCAGCAGACACACTCAGACCAGTTCACTAGCAATTCAAAAACTGCTTCTTGTTTTAATAAAAGTTAATGTCAGCGCTGCTTCAAAATCCTAATAACCCAGAGCTTAATTCAGTTAGAGCACAGCTCAATCACTGATCAACTGATCTAGTTTGAACATTTCTTCTCCTCAAAAGAATATTTTTCTGGATTTTCCCTTAGAGTTTAAGTAAGGGGAATCTCTTACCCCTAAAGAAAGTACAAAGGGTTTTTATTCCTTCTCTTAGGGCTCTTGACCTCAGAATTCTCAACCCTGGTTCCTTATCCTTTTTTGCAAAGGTGCACAAGATTACAATTAGAATCACTTCCCCTCCTTCTTTCAAATTACATCATACTTCACAGGATTTTAAGACTGGATGGCAAACATACACCTCAACTCAGAGTCTCTACAAAGAGAGAGATTAGACTCAGTAACAAATCCAGATTTCTGCTTTAGTTGCCACTGACCAGTTTTAAACTCACAACAATAGCAATTACTGATAAATCACAGCTGTGCTCACCAGAGTACTTCAAAAGAACTTCCAAATACTCTTCTTCTCCAAATATACAGAAACCAACAAGTTTATCAAGCTCTATTATATTTCCAATCAAGTATTTCACTTTAGGCTTAAAATTCACTTTAATTAACCCCACAATACTCACACAGACAGACATCCTACCATGTTTGCCTTCTTCAGCCTCAACTGCTAAAGAGAGGGAAAGCACAGTTACTTACCTGTAACAGGTGATCTCTGGGAACAGCAGGAATTAGTCATCACATATGGGTACGTCGGTACCGACGGAGCCTGCGCGGGAAAGCTCCCCAGCTTTTCAAATGAAAAGCTTTTGGGGCCTCCCACTGCACATGCGCGTTGCCTTCCCGCCTTCCTGACCAGCTCTCCTCAGTTCGAGTTTAAAGCTGAGACAATAGAGAGAGAGGACAGGAAGATAGAGGAATAGAGAGACAACTCCTAGGGGAGGTGGGTGGGTTTTGATGACTAATTCCTGCTGTTCCCAGAGATCACCTGTTACAGGTAAGTAACTGTGCTATCTCTAGGAACAAGCAGGAATAAGTCATCACATATGGGGACTCCCTAGCTGAGATGCCTGGGAGATCCCCCTCCAAGGGTAACCATCTTCGGATGGATCTCAGGCATCCATTCTGGGAAGGTGGGCAGGAGTTGTTTAAGTATGGAACAGGTGTTTGAGGACAGCCTGACCAAACAAGGCATCCCGGCGGGAGTCCTTGTCCAAGCAGTAATGGGCTGTGAAGGTATGCACCGAGGCCCAAGTGGCTGCTCGACAGATCTGATCTATGGATACAGAGTGGAGATGAGCCATAGAAGTGGCCATGGCTCTCACATTGTGAGCTGTGACATGGCCTTCCAGAGAAATGTTCTTACTCTGGTAAGCAAAGGAAATACACTGAGCAATCCAGTTGGAAAGTGTGCGTTTGGTGACTGGAAGTCCCAAATGAGAAGGATCAAAAGCCACGAAAAGCTGAGAAGACTTTCGATGTGGCTGAGTTCTATTGAGGTAAAAGGCGAGAGCTCTTTTACAGTCAAGAGTATGAAGGTTCCTCTCTGCACTGGATGCATGAGGAGCCGGAAAAAAGACAGGTAGATATACCTCTTGATTAAGATGAAAAGGCGAGACCACTTTAGGCATAAAGTGGGGATTCGTCCTAAGGACCACCTTATCATGATGAAATCTGGTATAAGGTGGATTTGCCACCAAAGCTTGCAGTTCACTGATGCGGCGAGCCGAAGTGACTGCAATAAGGAAAAGGACCTTCCAAGAAAGAAATTTCAGGGAGGTAGATACCAATGGTTCAAAGGGTGGCTTCATAAGTTGACCCAGAACTAAATTCAAGTCCCATGCTACCGGAGGAGGCCGGATGGGAGGCTTAGTGAGGGTTAGGCCTCTCATGAATCTTGCAATAAGAGGATGAGAGGAAACAGATTGTCCATTTATAGGTTTTAAGGATGCTGTAATAGCACTTAAATGGACTCGTACTGAATTCGTCTTGAGGCCTGCATTGGAAAGATGCAGGAGATAGTCTAGTAGAGAATTCAAAGGAAGTGCCAGAGGGTCAAGACCCTGTTGAGCACACCAAATGGAAAAACGTTTCCATTTGAAAGCATAGGAACGCCTGGTAGAGGGTTTCCTAGAGGCATAAAGGATATCTTTCACTGGTTGAGAAAGATTAAACTCTTGAAGGCTTAAGCCTTCAGTAACCAAGCTCGGAGATGTAGGGACTTGGGGTTTGGATGCCACAAAGTCCCCTGCTCCTGAGACAGAAGGTCTGGTGCAGCTCCCAGGTCCAGGGAGGAGCCCTGGGAGAGCTGTAGAAGGAGAGGGAACCACACTTGGCGTGGCCAGCGTGGAGCAATGAGGATCATGGATCCGTGATCCCTCTGAAGTTTGAACAGAGTCTTGGGAATCAAAGGAATGGGTGGAAAAGCGTACAGGAATTCCTGACCCCAATGCAGGAGAAAGGCATCGTTGGCCTGAGCTCCCTGACACGGAGTCCTGGAACAGAACCGGGGAAGTTTGGTATTCCACGGACTTGCAAAGAGGTCTGTGTCCGGGGTCCCCCATTCCTGAAAGATTGTGCGTATTTGGTCCATATGTAGGGACCATTCGTGTGGGAGCAGAACTCGACTGAGTCTGTCTGCCCGAGAGTTTTGAACTCCTGGAAGATATACTGCCAGAAGATGAATTTGGTGCTCTCTGGCGAAGGCCCATAATCTGAGAGCTTCGTTGCAAAGCGACAGAGAGCCCGTCCCTCCTTGTTTGTTGATATAAAACATGGCCACCTGATTGTCTGTCTGAACTAGGACAGTCAGGTTGGCAAGGAGGGAATGGAAGACTGTGAGGGCAAGGAAGATTGCTCGCAGTTCCAGAAGATTGATATGAAGGGTGGTCTCTTGGGGAGACCAGATTCCCTGAGTGGAGAGATGTTGAAGATGAGCTCCCCACCCTGTTTGGGAGGCATCTGTTGTGAGGGTTGCTTGGGGCAACGAAGGTTGGAAGGGGGTCCCCAACAACAGATTTTTGGAGGATGTCCACCACTGGAGAGACCAAAACAGACGTTTTGAGGTGAGTACCTGGTCTGACAGCAGTCCCGATGCTTGAGACCACTGGGTGGCCAATGTCCATTGAGCTGCTCTCATATGGAGACGAGCATAAGGTACCACATGAACCGTGGAGGCCATGTGGCCGAAAAGTTGCAGCATTTCTTTGGCTGACAAGTGACTTCTGGACTGAGCCTGGGAGGCCAAGCTTATTAGCCTTTGGCCTCGGACCAGAGGGAGGTAGGCCCTTGCAGTGGTGGAGTCCAATTGGGCCCCTATGAATTCCAGGGACTGAGTAGGGATGAGTTGGGACTTGGGAATGTTTACCACAAGTCCCAGATATTGAAGAATACGCCTTGTGCGGTCCAGAGAAATCTGGGCTTCTGATTGAGATGGAGCTCGGATGAGCCAGTCGTCCAGATATGGGAAGACAAAGATTCCCATGCCTCTGAGAAATGCGGCAACGACTGCCATGCATTTTGTGAATACTCTTGGAGCAGAGGCCAGACCGAAGGGTAGTACTCTGTACTGGAAATGTTTTCCCTGGAACAGAAATCTTAGATACTTTCTGTGGGATGGATGGATGAGTATATGAGTGTACGCATCCTTGAGATCTAGAGAACAAAGCCAATCTTGACTCTGAAGGTTTGGAAGGAGAAGGCCCAGAGAGAGCATTTTGAATTTCTCCTTGAATAGAAACCTGTTCAATTCTCTCAGATCTAGGATAGGTCTGAAGCCCCCTGTCTTCTTTGTTATGAAAAAGTAAGGGGAGTAGAAACCTAACCCCTGTTGTGGAGGAGGAACCTCCTCTATTGCCCCTTGGGCAAGAAGAGAAGAGACTTCCTGACCCAACAGGGTCAGAAGAGATGGGGAAGAACTGAATTGCCTCACCATGGTATGGGGAGGAAGGCTGGAGAAATGAAGTTTGTAGCCTTCTCGGATAATAGAGAGGGTCCATTGCTCTGATGTTATTTGCTCCCATCTGGGGGCAAAGTGAGCTAGCCTTCCAGGAATGGTGAGGGGCTCTGGCTGTGCTAGAGCCAGAAACGGCAAGTTCTCTAGAGGGAAGTCAAAACCCCTGAGGGGGTTGAGCCTGCTGGGATGTAGCAGACACTGCAGGCTTTGACTTTACCTGCTTAGATTGTTGACGCTTAGCCGCAAGGCGAGGCTGAGCAGATTGCTGGCCAGTATTTGTGGGAAATCTGGTCTTTTTATAGTAAGGCCTTTTAAAAGGCTTCTTTTTGGTAGGGGTAGAAGTAGACTTGGAAAGTCTATCTAGAGTGGCATTTTCTGCATCCATTTGAGCAGCTTTAATCTGCCAGTCTTCCCCAAATAAGTTCTCACCGGTACAGGGCAGATTCCTGAGGCCTTCTACAACCCAGGGTTCTAGGTTAGAAGCCTGGAGCCAAGCGAGACGTCGGGCTGCAATAGCAATTCCCGAAGCTCTGCCTGCAACCTCGAAGGAATCAAAGGCTGCCCTGTTGGAGAACTTGGAGACCTCTGAAAGTTGTGTCACCATAGAAAAGAAGTCCGCCCTTTGATCATCAGGGATAAAGGGGGCAAAATTCTGTATTTTTAGTGCAAGATGCCCAAGATACATGCCCATATAAAGGCTATAAGAGTTGATCCTGGCTATAAGCATACTAGCCTGAAACATCTTTCTTCCAAAAGAGTCTAGGGTCTTACATTCTCGCCCTGGAGGGGTAGAAGAATGCCTCTTAGGACTCTTTATTTTCTTCATAGCAGACTTCACCACAATGGAGTGGTGAGGCAGCTGAGTTTTCTGGAACCCAGGCGAAGGAGGGACCCGATACATGGTGTCCAACCTGCGGGAATGGGGAGACAGTGTTAAAGGAGTCTCCCACAAATCCATCAAGTGTTCTTGAAGGATTTCATGGACAGGCAGAGTGACTGCCTCTTTAGGAGCTTTTGAGTATCCTAAAATGTCCAATTTTTTTGATCTGGGTTCTCTTTCAGAAGATGTAGTAATAGAAAGTGCTTTAGCTACATCAACAATGAAATCCTGAAAGGATAAATCCTCTGGAGGAGACATCCTCCTCTTGGGAGAAGAGGGCTCCTCAGGAAGAGTAAGCTCAGCAGAGTCATCAGAGGAATTAAATTCATCAGAAGAATCTGAGTACTCTTTCTGTGCTTCCAATGTACGATACGCATACCGATCGGTATCGACATCGGGCGTATCGGGCATGGGATCGGTACCGGGCGAAAGCCGTAATCCGGCATGCGAAACCGATCGACGTTTAGAAGTCGATGGTCTCGGTTCCGGTGTAGATACCGGAACCGGGGTCGGTACCGATGAAATCGGTACCGAGGGCGTCGCAGCCTTAATGAATGCCAGTACGGCCTGCTGCATGGTCTGGACAGTACTGCCCATAGACGCCACTACTGCCTGGATGTCGGTACCGGTATGGGCCGGTACCCCAGAGCAGTCCAACAGGTGATCTGTCGAGGCCGTGCCATCGATGTCAACCTGTGACCCCATGATTGCTTTGGAGGCTGGAACCTCCCGCCGGGGATTTTTGGCCTGGGCAGAATCCTCGAACTCAGAACTGAGAGCCTCTCGATCTTTAGAAAGAGATTTGCTTTTAGAGGATTTGCCCACAGAAGTTTTGGTTACCTGAGATCCATCCGGAGAGGAAGACCTGGATGACTGTGATGCTTCTGAAGGAAACAGCACATGAAGCTTGTTAGCCCGGTTCTGCAAACCGCGTTTAGACATCTGGGTGCAGGATGGGCAGTCCGGTATGGAGTGCTCAGGTCCCAAACATTTGAGACACCATTCATGGGTGTCTGTGACAGAAATGACAGCACTGCATTTGGTACATTTTTTGAAACCAGGGACTGGCTTCTCCATGAGGAGAAATTGTGTAGGCCTTAAGGCCTAACACCGGGTACCAAGCTGTGCTGAAGAAAAATAAAAAAGTCTTTTTTTTTTTTTTTTTTTGATATAGAAAGAAAGAAAGACCGGCGATACCGGTTTCGGTATGGGGAAGGCAGGTACGCGGTCTAAAGAAACAAACAAAAGTAACAAATTCTTCAGCGGTGACAGGAACACGACCTGCTGGCTCCGCGGAAAAAGAAGAACTGAGGAGAGCTGGTCAGGAAGGCGGGAAGGCAGCGCGCATGTGCAGTGGGAGGCCCCAAAAGCTTTTCATTTGAAAAGCTGGGGAGCTTTCCCGCGCAGGCTCCGTCGGTACCGACGTACCCATATGTGATGACTTATTCCTGCTTGTTCCTAGATATAAACAGTTACCCAGGTTCTTTTCTTTCTTGCTCTCCAGGACACCAAAGTAGATCTTTAGCAACCAGAATTTTTGAACCCTAAGACTTCAAAACCTTCACTTCAAATTATTTTTTCCTAAAAGGATGGTGCAGAATTAAATTTTACAAGACCTTATCTTACTTCACTAGGGCAGCTAAGACAAAAACACCTTAATGCATCACAAGTGTCTTCTTCCTGCCTTTAGACAGTCACTTTTAATCAGATCCCTGCACCATTCCTATAGCCTGCCATAGACTATAATTGAACGGGAACTTGTTTTTTTTATAAAACAAATCCTTTTAACCCCTAAGATGGTCTTTTTAAAGTCTGAAAACCATAAATTTGTCCTTTTTAGGATAATTGAAAGCCTTTAGGAAGCTTTTTAAACTTTGAGAAGAAACCCCTGTCCCTGGGGGAAAACGTGATTTTCTGGCATTACTGAATATTTTTTCACAAAACCAAGTATATTTTCCAGGAGAGCACATCTCCTGCACCTGAACTCTAACTTTATATTTCTTTAATTTCAACTTTTTAATTCTCTAAAAATCAGCATTTTCATATTAAAGCTGCTGATCCTTTAAGGTAATCCTGCCTCATTAGCATACAGCTTGCTCCAGCCCTCTTTGAATAAGGGCTTCTTAGCTCAGAAACCATATACGGGGCTTTTTCAGCCTCTCCACAAACCTGGGAACACTTTTTTTATTTACGTCTAATTTTATTTTATCTTAAACACAGCCCCTCTGTCTCCTTTTTTTTAATTTAAGAAAACCCTAACTACCTGTAATCGGCTGAGAAGCAGTTTTAAAGACAAAAACACATGGCAACAATCAGCTGGCCCCAAGGGGATATGGGTCACACCCCACAAGGTAAATCTTTTT
The DNA here is from genome assembly GCA_033557465.1 of Ichthyophis bannanicus. Lineage (NCBI taxonomy): Eukaryota > Metazoa > Chordata > Amphibia > Gymnophiona > Ichthyophiidae > Ichthyophis > Ichthyophis bannanicus. The sequence goes on along the minus strand of CM066042.1, from coordinate 242,407,967 downwards.
ATTTTTTTTAATCTCTGGTTACATTAAGTGGGTGGGGAGGTATGTGTAGTAAATGCATGTATGAATGGGTGGGGTTTTGGTAGGAAAGCCTACTCTCTTCTCTGCATTCTCCACTCCCAACCCTCATTTTTGTCCTCCCTCTGCTTTTCTCTCCCACTACTGTAGTTGCCTTCCTCTTCCTTCTGAGCTCCCACTTGGCTTCTGCCAGATGCACCACCCTGTCTGCTGGTGAGGCAGGGGCTCATCTTCCTCTGGCATTACAGTGTCTTCCAATAGCAGACCTTGGGCTCCCCGCCTACTGTGGTGCTCTGCTTCTCTGATGCTGCAATCTCCTTTGCTGGTGGAGCCTGGCCTTCCTGCCAGTGGTGGAGCTGTGTTCTTTTGGCAGTATGTTCTCTGCAGGTGGGGCCTAGATAGTATGCTGCTGTCCTTCTGCCCATCTGTACATAGTGGCACAGAGCTGAAAAACATCACCTGAACAAACTGTGCTTTATGAATATGCATGATATATATTTGCATGCACTGCCCCATTGTATGCAAATACATCTCATGCATATTCATTAGGGATACCCTGAAAACCTGACTGGTTTGCGGCCCTCCAGGACTGGAGTTTGAGACCCCTGCTTTATAAAAACAAAGAAACAAGAAAATGAGGATGACAGAGAAAGACTTTATGACCTATCCAGTATGCTCGCTGTTATAAACACCTTTACCTGTAGCCTATTTACCTGTGACCAAACTGGCCAATGAGACCCAGAGAGGAATATTGTGAAGCAGTATGAGTTCTTTATTATTATCATTATTCGTTCCTGCAGCAACGGGTGTCCAAGTAAAGATACATCCTTTACATATTTCAGTGACATTTATACCTTTGTCAAATCTACAGGCCCCTACCCCCCCCTGTATCTTATTGGCTAACTAATACAGTGTTATTGAACTATCTATAGCGCTCAAGCAGCACACATGGGTTTCTGCTCATCCCCTTTTATTTATTCTTTTACTTTATTTAACATAATTCCTTATTCTTACACGACAGATCATATGCAAGAATGTTTTCCTTGTTCTTCTGACCCCTTTATGGTAGTCCATACTGATGTCAGTCCTTATCTTCAGTTGGTCAATGGTTTATTTATATTTGTGCTTGCTCCATAAGACCTTTGCATTGCAAAAGGTCAACAGAGCAAGGATCTCTTTTATTTAACATAGCTTCATAACTTAAGACCAACCCTGACCTCTACAAAATTAGTTTTTCTATCTTGCATATATTTATCTTGTCTCTTACAATATGGCAATAAATAGACACACTTCAAATACATAATTCTCTATATTTTATATGGGGTCAACTCCCTGTCTTTTTAACAATTTTTGGATCTCATGATCCACACAGTATGCCTTTTAACTTTAGGTTTCTGTTCTGTCTGTCAGTCCTTATCATAAAGGACCACAAAGTTCAGGAAGGGAGGGGTATGTACTTAGTGTCTCTTAGGCTCTGCTATCTCAGATGCAGAACAATAGAGAGGGAGAGAAGAATCTACATGAGATGATAGGCATTTATCTCAGACATTTTTGTTTTGCAAAGTATTTCTAGAAACCTCTATATAACTACATTCTTTGACTTAATTTTCTGATCATTCTGTAAAAGTAACACTTTACGTTCTTCTATCACCTTTGTATTAGATACTTTTGTAAAAACAACAATTTAAACCTTTCTATCAGCTCCCTCCTTTTTTTTCCCATCATTTTGTTGCTTTTTACACTTCTTGGAACTCCATTTTCCCCATCATTATCTGGTATTATGGCTCATGGTCTTCTTCTCCTCCCTGGACTCTAGAAACATTATCACTTCCCCATATGGTAGGGGCTCCGTAGTAATTTTCTTTGAAACAGCTGTCTCTATTAATCTCTGTACCAATCCCCTTTACTGCATCTCTGGTGTAATTTATAAATCCCTGCTGATTATAAAATATATAGTTGATCCAATCTACATTCTTATTAATTGTGGACCACCAAAATAATGCTGATTCAAACCCTGCCGCTATCTGATTTCTATAGAAAAACAAAAACCCCAAAGAGGCACAATAAGAACTGTCAAAACAAAAAACCAAAAACAGACAAACAGTTTTGTTTTGGTTTTTTGTTTTGACAGTTCTTATTGTGCCTCTTTGGGGTTTTTGTTTTTCTATTGATATTACTGGCTCCTTGAAGAGATTTTTTATATATAGTCTGGCTATCTGATTTCTGGCTTTGAACGCATCTGGGACTCCCTGGGGCACCCCATAGCATCAATGTCAATTCTATCATCAAATGACGTTCCTAACACATTTCTCTTGCTTCTACCCTTGTAAGTTATCATTTCTTTTTCAAATGCCAGGGTGAATGGAATAACGAATTGAACAATTGCACATGTTCCTGACCATAGCTCTGGTAGTGTCTACCTCGAGGTCTTCCTTCTGCAGTACCACCACAGATCTGCCCTGGGTACTCTCAGCTTAGAGTAGTTTCCTTGCATGTCGCTGGTTCCAGTGAGGTTAAGGATTTCAGTGCACAAGGTTAGTTCCCCTACAACCTTGGTATAGTTTTCACCCTGCCTGATGAGGCAGGCAGAGTGATTCCCATATACTGCCGAGAACACCGGTGGCACTTTCATTTCCCCAAACTGTTCCTTCTTGATACAGGGCGACCATGCAGCTCATTCTATCCAGGTCCGTGTTCCAGTTGATAGGGAAGGGTACCAACTGTGATATTGGTCTTCCTGAGACACACTTATTTATTTATTTAACCAGTTTTGTATACCACCTTATCCTTCAATCAAAGTGGTTGACAAGACAACAAAGGCTTACATATTGAGAGTATGGGAAAACAAAAATGATACATTACAATATAAATACAAAACAAAACAGTATGTTATAATACTATATCATAGTGAAATTAAATATACATTATAATATAAATAGCAATTGCTTTTGTTAAACTTTTAACAATATATTTTACCCATTCCATCCAGGCATTTGACTCCCCATATCCTGTCTCTATCTCCAAGGTTTCTGTTAAATCCTTCCCATTTTTCCTACCTTGGGGAGAATAGGAACAATTACTTTGGGGGGGGGGGCCCTTCCTGACTACAATTCTAAATCTTCCCTGGGGATCTGTTCCCAAACATATGCACGCAAGCCATAGGTTCTATTTACTTCAGAATCAGTCCCTGTTATAGTAAGAGTAATAGGGTTACAGCACATGAGACAAGGATCAGCCCTTTCTGCTCTCCTTTTCAACCTGTACCTGCAACCCATCACAAAAATATTTAAAAAACACAAAATCAATCACTTTATCTACGCCGACGACATCATGCTCGCCCTCCCCATAACCACGAAAAACCCCAATTATAACACTCTATCCGAATGCATGGCGGAAACCTCATCCTGGATGGGAACCAACTTCCTCAGCATCAATCTCAAAAAAACTGAGGCAATGTTTGTATCAAGATCGCCTGTGGCTGAAGATACCTACCCAACAACAATCTCCATCAATAACACATCGATACCTGTTAAAAAAGAGGTAAAATACCTAGGCGTTATAATCGATCACACACTCACCATGCTACCTCACATAAAACAGACGGTAAAAACTATATTCTACAAACTCAAAACTATTCAACACTTAAGGCTCCTCCTTGACACGCATGACTTTAGATCAGTCGTTAGTGCCCTCATAACCCCTCACTTTGACTATTGTAATAGTCTCCTAACCGGCCTCCCACAAAAGAATATCTACTTATTACAAAGAGCACAGAACATTTGTGCAAAAGTAGTCACTAAAGCCCACCTAACAGACCATGTAACCCCTATACTGCTAGAGCTACACTGGCTCCCCATAAATTATCGAATCAAATACAAAATACTACTAACAACCTTCAAACTACTAAACGATATTGCCCCCTCACATCTATCTACACTCCTTCACGTCCCAAACGAATTAAGAGCCCGCAGACTAAATGCAACCCTCTCACTAGAGCTGCCAAAAACATTCACGAGGACCAAAAACTCCACCAGTGCCAGAGCCTTCTCATTCACTGCTCCCACACTTTGGAATGACCTCCCAATAGACATCCGAATCATAAAGGACCTCTCCCAATTCAGGAAAGAACTCAAGACATACCTATTCTCTGAGCACTTCGGAATCCCCTACCCTCCAAGTCCAGACACACAGCGTCCACAGACACACAAACAAAAAAACCCGCAGAAACACAATTAACTGAACACACAACTCCTCTAACAGCCCCCAAAGACACCCCAAACAACCCACGAAAAAAATGGAAATAAATTCCATCACACACAAACCCACTCACATACACACACAAACCCACTCACATACACACACAAACTCACGCACACATATACACACACACACTCACACACACCTGAATAGCGAATCATGTATTCTTGTAAATAATTTCTATAAATAGCAATGTCAGCTCGCTGACATTCCCCTGTAAATTCAGCAGTATACAAAAGTATACACCCTGTAAATAGTTCTGACAATTTACTGTTCTGTTATATGTAAAAAGTTAAGAAGTTCTTGTTCTATGTAATGTTATGCAAATGTATGCAATTGTTCCATGTAAACCGCCCCTGATCTCTGGAAGGGGCGGTATAGAAGAAATAGATAAATAAAATAAATAAATAAATAAAATAAAATAAATAAATACTAGAGCCAGAACACTTTCGAACAGTCTTTCAAGCGTTAGTTATGCCGCACTTTAACTACGCCAACTCCATACTCCATGGCCTTCCGAAAAGCACATTACAACCTTTGCAACTCGCAATGAACACGGCAGCCAGAACCCTATATGGAGCTTTGAGAAGAGACCATATCACCCCTATCCTGAAAACCCTGCACTGGCTACCAGTCCACTATAGGATCACCTTCAAAATCCTAACAATAACATTCAAAGCCATCAACAAATGCATGTCCATCTCCCTCTCCAAACTCATCCAAATTACCCCCCTAACAGACTGAGAAGATCTACCACCACCAATACGCTACTACTCCCGAAAACCATCACCAAATGCTCAAAGGCCACCAGAAACCGGGCCTTCGCGCTATCTGCACCTTCCTGCTGGAACACCTTACCAACCAACATCCGCACCATTGACAACCTTCTCCAGTTCAGAAAGGCACTGAAGCACCACCTTTTTCTTCAATACTTCGCCAACTCATAAGACATCACGTAGCCACACCTTACCCACCTACTAAGTAGACACTCCATGCCCCTCTTCTGATCTCCTAAACCCCCCTCCCCCCCAGGTAACTACCCCTGACTCACTCATGACTCCACACATCCCTTCGACTTGTAAACATTATGTATATATATGAGTCGCACCAGTCACTCATTCTTTGAACATTCATCATTCCTTGAACATTACCAAACCCCATGCTAAACTGTTACTAACTTGTATATAGTTTTATCTGTTCTCCAAGTTAAACTCCCCTGTTTTACTGTAAGTCCGCTGTAGATCCCCCACACCGGACATTTATGTTATCTGTGAACCGCACTGATGATGAATAGCACGGTATAGAAAAAACTCTAAATAAATAAATAAATAAAATTGTACGTGTTGGCACTGGGGGCTAACGATTCCCTTAAAATTGATATCTTCCTTTTAAGTGGTTTACCCTCACTATGTAGTACATCCCAACACCCATCAGTAGTGGTGGCCCACCATACCTGACCCCATCCTTTTCCCACAAAATACTGATTTTTCACTAATACAAATTACAGTAATCCCTAATATTCACAATGTTACTAGGAGCCCTATCTCACTGGCAGTTAACTCGTTACTTAATAGCATAACACTGGGTGAAAAAGCATATACAGAAAATAGGTCACAGTTATACTTATCATGTACAACTTAATAAGAAGCAATGTTTCTCATATAGTCCATTCTTCACTCTGTGACAGAGCACAAGTTTTAAAGCAATTCAGTAGAATGCAGAAGGATGCAGGCAGAGTCTATGTTTAACGTTTTTCTATTAGCTCCCCCAAAGAAGTCCTTACTGTCTTTTCAGTTTCACAATCACGGGTCCTTAGTTGGTTGTACTTCCCAGGCTTCTGGAGTCTGGATCAGAGATGGGGCTGTCCCTTGACTTGGGTATGATGTGTCCAGCCTTTTTCTGCTGTGTGCACGTCTGTCTCTGTAGTGAGCAGCACCTGGCACGGCCCCTCCCAGTCAGGTTGTAACTTTCCACGACTTGATCAGAACCCACTCCCCCAGTCAGTCTAATAGTCCTCATCTCCAGGAACAAGCACGAATATAGTCTTCACATATGGGTATCGTCGGTACTGACGGAGCCTGCGCGGGAACGCTCCCCAGCGTCCAATAGGAATGCTTTTGGGAGCATCCCTCAGCACATTCGAGCTGCTTTCCTGCCTTTCCAACTGTCCCTCTTCAGTTCTTCATTTTCCGCGGAGCTGACAGGTCACATAGCCTGTCACCACAGAAAATGTCTTCTTTAAACTTGTTTTTCTAGTGGTTGCGCCTGCCGGTACCGCCGGTTCTCCAGGACCAAGCAGGAAGTCAGTCCTCACATATGGGTGACGTCGGCGCCGACGGAGCCCTCGCGGAGCAATTTTCCCCAGCTTTCAAAGAAAGCCTTTGGGAATTGCAGCGCGCATGCGCGGTCCCCTTCCCGCCCAAGGGTGCCATCTTAGCCAGTCTTCTTTTTTCCGCGGAGCCCTACAGACGTGCCCGTCTTGTCCCCGCTGAAAAAGTTGATTTTTCGTGTTTTATTTCTCTTTTTTCTTCGGTTCGACGCCGGTCTTTTTCCTGCCCGGACTCGCGACGCCGTTGCGAGTCCTTCTGTTATTTTTCGGTTTTTCTGATTTTCTGTCAGTTTCGTTTTCGGTTTTTCGCTGGCAGCCCGGTCCTTTGACCTTGCAGGGGCCCTTTTTCCCCCGATGGCTGCCAGTGGTTTCAAGCGGTGTGTTCAGTGTGACAGAAATATGTCACTCACTGACACACATGATAATTGCCTCCGCTGCCTTGGCCCGGATCACGAGGAACTGATCTGTGGGGCCTGCAGCAAAATGTCCTCCAAAGCGTTAAGGAGTCGGCGGCATCAGAGGGAACGAATCTTCGCTGATCCCACCCGTACCCGGACCTCGTCGGAGGCCTCGGCGTCCAGAAGTTCCAGCTCTGACCATCGCCGGAGTTCCTCCGACAGGGGTTCTCCCTCCGGGGACCATCATCGGAAGGTGAAACCCGCGAGGGCGGCATCAGTGGACGCTCCTGGTTCCGCGAGGGCCAGGTCGCATAGCCCTGATAGCCGTCCCGGGTCTTTGGAGAAGGAACATCTCCCGAAGCAACCTCGTCTGGAGTCAGAGTTGCCTGCTCGGGTAAGTCCTGTAGTCCTCCTGGACTCGCCTCCGAGGGGTCCGACGTCGGGCCCGACGCCGTCGGGGCCCGAGTCGGGGGCTGCTGGGTCACCTGAGGTCGGACTCAGGTTGACGGCCTTGGAGAGCAGACTATCTGCCTTCATGGACCAGCAGCGGGCACTGATCGCTAGCCTCGCTGGCGCCTCTGCCCCGACCGCCGGGACGTCGACTAAGTCGACCCCGGAGACCGAGCCGATCCTCGAGTCCATGCGGGCTCGAGTCGATCCTCGGTCGCGGTCACCCTCGGCCTCCCGTTCGGGACCGAGGTCGTCGACGCCTCCGCCCGCCCGGACCGACCCCACCGATTCCTCCTCGGAGTCGGCCTGGGAGTCTGAAGAGGAAGTCACCTGATTTGTTTCGGACTCGGTGTGTCCCCTCGGACTCGCCTGAGTCCGAACCTCGGAAACAGTCCCCTCCGGAGGACGCCCGGTTCTCGGACTTCGTCAGGGATATGGCCAAGGCTTTGGCCTTCCCTGCGGATCCCGAGGAGGAGCCTCGAGCCGAAGAACTCGATGCCCTTCAGTACGACTCTCCCGCCAGGGAGCACTTTACTGTACCGGTTCCTCCCATGCTGGAACGACTACTCTTCCGCATGTGGGAGAGTCCGGCATCGTCACCGGTATTAAGCAAGCGGGTCGATTCCATCTATCGAGTCCGCAAGAGCCCTGGCTTCCAAAAAGCACAGCTACCGCACCATTCCATGGTGGTGGAATCGGCCATGCATAGGCTTAAGAGCCAGAAGATGCACTCCTCGGTGCCTCCTGGCAGGGAGGCCCGCAACCTGGATGGCCTTGGTAAGAAGTGTTTCCAGGGCTCTATGCTTGCTTGTCGGGTCCAGACCTACCAGCTCTACATGGGCATGTATCTCAGAGACCTGGCTAAAGAGATAGCCGGATTCTCCGCTGGCCTGTCCGAGGAACCTTTGCGGAGGTTCCTAGCCTTGACAACTGGTATCCGGGAATGCTCCAAATTCATGTCTCGAGCAGCCTATGATGGCTTTGAAGCATCGGCACGAGTGGCCGCAGCCGGCATCGGTGCCCGACGACAGGCTTGGCTTCAGTCGTCTGACCTTGAACCCTGGGTGCAGGACAAGTTGGTCGATGTCCCCTGCCGAGGTGAGAACCTCTTTGGCAAGCCCATGGCTGAAAAGGCTGCACAAATCGAGACGGAGACTCTCACCAGAACTAGGCTTTCTAGGAAGACCTCCGCCCCTTCCCAGAAGAAGAAGGGCTCGGGAAAGAAGTCCTTTTACCTGAGAAAGGCGGCTGCCTATAAACACTACCCTCAGTATCAGGCCTCCGCAGCTCCCCAACAGGGTCAGCAGGCCAAGGGACGGGGTAACGGGTCCCGTAGGCAGCAAGCCCCCAAGCCTGCGCCACCGGCCCCTGCTCAGCAGGGTGGGGGTTTTTGACTTCATCAGCATAGCCTCTCCCCCTCAGCTGGTTCCTCCCAGCACAGGAGGCCGGCTGGTTCACTTTCCCACAGGTGGTCCAACATCACATCGGATGCCTGGGTGCTTCAGGTTGTGAGAGAAGGCTATCTTCTCCACTTCCACCAGGTCCCTCCCTCCTATTTCCCGGGAGAGCCTCCACGACTCCCTCTGCACAGGGACTTACTCCTTCAGGAGTTAGCAGGTCTTCTTCAGGAACAGGCTGTGGAACCGGTGCCCCACCACCTGAGGGGTCAAGGCTTCTATTCCAGGTATTTCCTAATACCAAAAAGAACGGGAGGCCTCAGACCCATCCTGGACTTGCGCAACCTCAACAAGTTCCTCGTCAGAGAGAAGTTCAAGATGCTTACCCTTGGAATCCTTCTGCCCTACCTCCAGCAGGGAGATTGGCTATGCTCCTTGGATCTAAAGGATGCCTACACACATCCTCATTCACCCAAGCCACCGCCAATACCTAAGGTTTGTGGTGGCAGGAAATCACTACCAGTACAGAGTACTGCCCTTTGGCCTATCCTCCGCACCACGAGTCTTCACAAAATGTCTCGCGGTAGTGGCGGCTTATCTCCGGCTTCACGGCCTCTATGTCTTTCCGTACCTAGACGACTGGCTCATCAGAGCATCGTCCTCTCCAGAAGTCACAAAGGCCACGCACCGCACTGTGACTCTTCTGCAGTACTTGGGCTTTGTCATAAACTCCGCAAAGTCCACTTTGCTCCCCTCGCAGGATCTCGAATTCATCGGCGCAAGACTGCACACTCTTCAGGCACGAGCTTTCCTGCCTCTCGACAGGGCTCAACGGCTAATGGACCTAGCCGGCCGTTTTCGCAGCCAGTCCCTGGTCTCCGCCAGGCGCTTCCTGAGACTACTCGGCCATATGGCTTCCACCGTCCATGTGACCCCCAATGCCCGCCTGAATATGCGGCCTGCTCAGTGGTGCCTTCGCAAGCAGTGGCAACAAGCCACGGGCGGCCTAGTCGACTTAGTGCGCATCTCCGGCCCGCTGGCCTCCTCTCTACAGTGGTGGCTTCATCGGCCGAACCTGGTGCTCGGAATGTCTTTTCAGTCTCCTCCGCCAGCTCAAGTGCTGACGACCGATGCTGCTCTCCTAGGATGGGGAGTGCATTGCCAAGGGGCATGTACTCAAGGTCTCTGGACCACGTGGGAGTCTGCGCAGCAGATCAACTTCCTGGAGCTCAGAGCAATCCGTCTGGCTCTCAAGGCTTTCTCCCACCTGACTTCTCACCAGTCCGTCCTTGTCCAGACGGACAATCAAGTTGCTATGTTCTACGTGAACAAACAGGGAGGCACGGGCTCCTTCCTTCTCTGTCGGGAAGCACAGAGGCTCTGCTCTTGGGCCGTCAGCCACGGCATTCTTCTCAAGGCAGTCTATCTCCCAGGCCAAGAAAATTGCCTGGCGGATAAACTCAGCAGGATCCTCCAGCCGCACGAGTGGCGCCTGGATCCCTTGGTGGTTCAGAAACTTTTTCTGAAGTGGGGCCTCCCCACGATGGATCTCTTTGCCAGTCCTCTCAACCGGCAACTTCCTCGCTTCTGCTCTCGGCAGCCGCATCCCCTGCGAGTAGTGGCGGATGCTTTTCTGCTCTCATGGTCGAAAAGCCTTCTGTATGCCTTTCCTCCCATACCGCTAGTCTCTCGAACTCTTTTCAAGGTTCTCCGAGACAAAGCTTCCATGATCCTGATAGCTCCTCGCTGGCCCAGACAGCCGTGGTTTCCACTCCTGCTGCAATTAGTGGTAGAGGATCCGTTCCCTTCCCTCTGGGGTTTCAACCGGATCTCCTAACACAGGATCAGGGGTCCCTGCTACACCCCAACCTCAGATCTCTACATCTCATGGCCTGGCTGCTGAAAGGGTAGTCCTTGCTCCCCTTCTACTGCCGGCAGAGGTGGAAGAGGTCGTCCTAGCTTCCCGGCGACCTTCTACCCGCAAATGCTACGCCCTTAAATGGCGTCGCTTTTCCGCTTGGTGTGCCCAGCAGTCTCAGGATCCCTTCTCCTGCTCGGTGTCGGTGATCTTGCAGTACTTGCTCTACCTCTCTAATCTGGGACTTAAGTCCAACTCTGTCAAAGTTCACCTCAGTGCTCTTTCAGCACATCATGTGCCGGTGGACGGCAGACCTCTTTCCAGCGTCTCCTTCTACTTAAACCACCTCTGCGCCCGCCAGCACCTGACTGGGATCTGAATGTGGTTTTACAGCGGATCACCTGTCCGCCTTTTGAACCTATGGCTACCTGTTCTCTCCGTTTTCTTTCTTGGAAAACCTTATTCCTGATAGCCCTCACTTCCGCTAGATGCGTAAGTGAATTGCAGGCCCTCGTGTCTGATCCCCCTTACACTCGGTTCTACAAAAATAGGGTAGTCCTACGGACTCACCCAAAATTTCTTCCAAAAGTGGTCTCCCCTTTTCACATCAATCAGGAGGTGGTACTTCCGACCTTCTTTCCCAGGCCACACTCCAGCCGAGCTGAAATGGTCCTGCATACCATGGACTGTAGAAGGGCATTGAACTTCTACCTTGACCGTACGCGGGAGCACCGTAAAGCTGCTCAGCTTTTTGTGTCTTTTGACCCCAATAAATTGGGGCTCCCGGTCTCCAAGCGTACTCTGTCCATCTGGGTTGCTGACTGTATCGCTTGGGCTTATGGGGCAGCCGGACTCTCGTTAGAAAGTCGGGTCACGGCTCATTGTGTTCGGGCGAAGGCTACGTCAGTGGCTTACCTCCGCTCTGTTCCGTTGGCCGACATCTGCCGGGCCGCTACTTGGTCTTCGAGCCAGACTTTTGCGTCCCATTACTGCCTCGAGAGGGAGTCCCGCAGGGACAGTGCTTTCGGACAGGCAGTCCTCCGAAATCTCTTCGAGGTTTGAGCAACTCCTACCCTCCATCCCGGATGAGGGCTACCGGTGGGTAATAATTCAGTGAAGATTCCTTCCTTCTGTACTGCTGAGCTAGAGGGAGCTCATTTTTGTGCTTAGGGTCTCCGGTAGCCTTAAGCTTGGGAGTCCCATATGTGAGGACTGACTTCCTGCTTGGTCCTGGTGAAAGCGTAGTTACTCACCTGTAACAGGTGTTCTCCAGGAGCAGCAGGAATCAGTCCTCACAACCCTCCCTCCTCCCCTTGGAGTTGCAATCATCTGCTTTAGTTTTTTTGCAAATTTTTATGCTGTCTTTTAGCTATGTCATCTGAATGGCTAAGATGGCACCCTTGGGCGGGAAGGGGACCGCGGATGCGCGCTGCAATTCCCAAAGGCTTTCTTTGAAAGCTGGGGAAAATTGCTCCGCGAGGGCTCCGTCGGCGCCGACGTCACCCATATGTGAGGACTGATTCCTGCTGCTCCTGGAGAACACCTGTTACAAGTGAGTAACTACGCTTTATCTTTTCTTCTTTTCTAAAAAAAATATATATATATATACTTTCTGAAGTGTTTCTCTTCAGAAACGTTTTCTTTTCGGTGCTAGGCGCCATTTTGGGCATTAGGCCCCATTTTTCCTTAAAAATGGAAAAACCAGCTAGTGGTTTTAAAAAATGTACTAAGTGTAGCAGTACTATTTCCGTCATCGACACCCATGACTGGTGTCTCAAATGTTTAGGCCCTGACCATTCTCCATCGGAGTGTTCCTCTTGTATGGGCATGACTAAGAGAGGAAGACAGAACTGGGCTGCAAAGCTCGGTACCCTCGTCTCTTCAGATGCAATGTCAATTGCATCGACGTCGTCCAGAGCCTCCTCTTCCTCCCATGGATCTCAGGTAACTAAACATAAGAGCCAGTCCTCATAGGGTAGATCTCCTTCTAAGCATCGAGAAGCCATTGGCATTGCCCTTGAGGAAACTACACCGGCAAAACAGCCCCGGCGGGAGGCTTCAGTCTCCAAAGCACCAACGAGGCTCCAAGATGTTCTCGAGACTTTGACCTCGGCAGAACTTCTGGTGCCGTGCTCAGGGGTTCCGGCCACTTTTACTGGTACCGACAGACCAGAGATTCCTCGCTATCGAATGCAGTCTTGCAGCTCTCCTTACAGCTGCGGTACCGTTGACACCGCTACCGACGGTTCAATGGGCACCGGTACCGATTCCGGTACCAGCACTGACAGTACCGGCTCCTGTGGGAATTCTACTCATGCCGACTTTTTCGGGCATCGACAGATCGGTACCGGACCAACTCAGTACCAACTTCGATCGATACCGATACCGTGTTTTGCATGAACATTGGGATCAGAGATATTTTGAATCTTCCGATTCTGAAGACTCGGATAACTCTACTGGTACCAGAGTGCTTCTTCCGGAAGACTTCTCTTCTCCTCAATGCAGAATGTCTCCTCTGGAGGACATGTCTTTTCAGGATTTTATTCTTGATGTGGCCCGAGGCCTATCAATCACAGTAGCTCCTGAAAAAGAACCTAGAGCAAAGGAATTGGAAATCCTCCAATACCCTAAGCCTCCCAAGGAAGCAGCTGCTCTGCCCATTCATGAAATTCTTCATGATTTGATGCTCAGAATGTGGGAAACACCTTTGACCACATCTCCTCATTCTAGGAGACTCAATACCATGTATCGAGTTCCACCATGTCTTGGTTTTCAAAAGACTCAGCTGCCTCACCATTCAATGGTAGTGGAATCAGCCATGCGTAGGATGAAAAGTGCAAAAAGATATGCATCCAATCCTCCAGGTCGTGAATGCAGGACTCTTGACGCCTTTGGATGTCGCACATTTCAGGCTTCCATGCTTTCAGCTAGGATCAGCTCATATATATAAGTTTGTAAATCGTGCAGCCTTTGACTGCTTTGAATGCATCAGCAGAACTTCTACTATTGCCATTGGTGCATGTCGGATTGCCTGGCTTCAGGAATCAGACTTGGAGATTTGGGTACAGGACAAATTAGGAAACATCCCTTGCACAGGATAAAACCTCTTTGGCAAGAATTGTCAGGAAAGGGCTAATGAGATAGATGCTGACAATATCACTTTAGACATTGTCAAAATCTACAGCCACTCTAGCCAAAAAGAAACCCTATAAAAAACCCTTTTTCAGTAAAAAGAGAAAGTTTTATCTGTCCTATACCCAGCAAGGGAAAGGTAAGGGTCAATTTGCCCAAAAGGGACAACAGCAACAATCCAGACAACAAAAGAAGCCAAAAGGCCCGAGAGCTCAACCAGCTCCACAGGCTCAGCCCCCTCAAGGGCTTTGACTCCTTCCTAGAGAGCTTGCCTTTCCTGTCTCTGAACGGTCCAGAATCCTTAAACATTCCAGGTAGGTTGTGTCATTTTGTCAACAGATGGCACCAAATAACAGCAAAAAATTGGACTCTGTCCATTGTAGGGGAGGGGTACAAGCTTCATTTTCACAGCATTCCCCCTCCTAGAATCGTAAGACAGTTCAATTCCCAAACCTCTGCAGACAATCTACTGGAACAAGAGGTCTCAACACTCCTTGCTCAGGAAGCAATAGGGGAAGTACCCATTCTCCAACAGGGTACAGGGTTCTACTCCCCCTATTTTCTTATTGCAAAGAAAACAGGACGACACAGACCCATTCTAGACCTCAGAGAACTGAACAAATATCTGTTCCGAGAAAAGTTCAAAATGATTTCTCTGGGAACTCTTCTGCCATACCTTCAAAGTCAGGATTGGCTTTGCTCTCTAGATCTAAAAGATGCATATACTCGCATTCTGATCCATCCAGATCACAGGAAATTCTTACGATTCCTTTTCAAGGGAAAACACTTCCAATACAGGGTTCTTCCCTTTCATCTGGCTTCGGCACCAAGAGTATTCACGAAATGCATAGCAGTAGTAGCTGCATTCCAGCGAACCCTAGGGATATTCATCTTCCCTTACTTAGACGACTGGCTCATTCGAGCCCCCAGGGTTCCAGAAGCCAGCTCTGCACTGTCTCGCACAATGTGAATCCTACAATACTTGGGATTGGTCATAAACCTCCCAAAATCCCAACTTGCTCCGTCTCAGTCCCTGGAGTTCATAGGAGCTCGTTTAGATACCAGTCAAGGGCTTTTCTCCCACAACCCCGCTGTCTTCAAATAGTGCAGCTGGCTTCTCAAGCAGCGGTAAAGTCCTCCCTAACTGCTCGAGAACTACTACAACTATTGGGACATATGGCATCCATGGTTCATGTGGTTCCCTATGCTCACCTTCATATGCGAGCAGCCCAGTGGACCCTATCCACACAGTGGACACAGGCCACAGGACATCTGTCAGACAAGATATCAAACTCACAACGACTGATTTTGTCCCTCCAATAGTGGGAATCACTGGAAAATCTTCTAGTGGGGTCTCCTTTCCAGCAACCCCTATTCCAGGCCACCCTAACAACAGATGCATCACAGGTGGGATGGGGAGCACACCTGCACTATCTCTCTACCCAGGGTACCTGGCCTCCACAGGAGGCTTGTCTTCACATAAACCTCCTGGAACTCAGAGCAATCAATCTAGCTCTTCGAGTATTCCATGCCCAGCTCAGACAGTCCTAGTCCAAACAGACAATCAAGTAGCCATATTCTATATAAACAAGCAGGGCGGAACAGGCTCTCTCTCGTTATGCAACGAAGCTTTATGACTATGGGCCCTCGCCAGAGAGCATCAAATTCACCTTCTCGTGGTATATCTTCCAGGCACTCAAAACCTTTGGGCAGACAAACTCAGCCGAGTACTGCTGCCTCACGAATGGTCTCTCCACCTAGAACAGGTGGCCAAGATATTTCAGATCTTGGGAACCCCAGACATAGACCTATTTTTAAGTTCCCTGAATGCCAAACCTCCCCGGTTCTGTTCCAGAATTCCAGCTCAAAATTGCCAGGCAAGAGATGCTTTCCTCCTTCACTGGGGTCAGGACTTCCTCTATGCCTTCCCACCCATTCCCCTAATCCCCATAGCACTCTTCAAGCTTCAGAGAGACAGAGGTCATATGATCCTCATGGTGGCCATGCCAAACGTGGTATCCCCTGCTTCTACATCTCTCTCAAGCTGCACCTCTGGAGTTAGGGTGTGCTCCAGACCTTCTCTCCGAAGAGAACAGGATGCTATGGCACCCGAATCCCCAATCCCTGCATCTCAGGGCTTGGTTGCTGAAAGCCTAGACCTGCAGGATCTTAACCTTTCCCAACAGTTACAGGATATTCTTCAGGCTTCTAGAAAACCTTCCACAAGACGCTCTTACGCCGTTAAGTGGAAACGTTTTACTATGTGGTGTTCTCAAAAGGGCTTAAACCCCCTTGTGATACCTTAGGAATTGGTACTAGAGTACCTACTTCATTTATGAAATTCTGGTTTAAAGACCAATTCAGTAAGAGTGCATCTTAGTGTAATTGCAGCTTCCTATAAGCCTCTAAATGGACAGCCAATTTCCTCTCATCCACTCATAGCAAGATTTATGAGGGGTCTTCTCTTAACAAAACCTCCCATCAGGCCACCACTGGTGCCATGGGATTTAAATCTAGTTCTCGGACAGCTCATGAAACAACCCTATATTTTTTATCCTGGAAGGTCATCTTCCTAATTGCGATCACCTCCGCACGTCGCATTAGTGAATTACAAGCTTTTAGTGGCTGATCCCCCTTATACAAGGTTTCACCATGATAAGATTGTTCTCAGAGCTCATCCACATTTTATGCCAAAGGTGGTTTCGCCTTTTTATTTAAATCAGTCGATTTACCTTCCTGTATTCTTTCCGAGGCCTCACGCCTCTAATGCAGAAAGGAACCTTCATACTTTGGACTGTAAAAGAGCCTTGGCTTTTTACCTACAAAGAACACAGCAACATAGAAAGTCTTCTTAACTTTTTGTTGCTTTTGATTCTAGTCATTTGGGACTTCAGGTCTTCAAAAGAACTCTATCTAAATGGATTGCACAATGCATATCCTTTACTTATTAGAGTAATGGTCTTCCTCTTCAGGGCCATGTCACAGCTCATAATGTGAGAGCCATGGCAGCCTCTATGGCTAACCTTCACTCTGTGTCTATTGATTGGCATCTGTAGAGCAGCCACCTGGGCTTCCGTGCACACCTTCACAGCCCACTACTTCCTAGATAAAGCCTCCCGTTGGGATGCCTTCTTTGGCCAGGCTGTTCTTCAACATCTCTTTCAGACTTAATTCATCTCCTACCCACCAACCCTGGTAGGATGCCAGAGATCCATGGGAGGAAGCATGGCCCACCTCACTATAGGTGGCAGCTTCTTGGGGCCATCTCCCCGGCATCTTCAGCTAGGGAGTCCCCATATGTGAAGACTACATTCCTGCTTGTTCCTGGAGATAGCCCCTGCCTGGCTGAGCCTCTCCGCGACGGCTTTCAGATCCACGAAGGGAGAGCATCTGTTAAGCCTGCAGGTGCTGATGGGAAATTTGGCTCTGTTAAGCCTGCAGGGGCAGATGGGACATTTCCCATCAGCCTCTGCGGGCTTAACAGAGCCGCGAGGGAGACGCTCTCCCTTCGCAGATCTGAAAGCCGTCGCGGAGAGGCTCAGCCGGGCAGGGAGGGCTCATCGGGCAGGGGGGGGCCCCGCGGGACACTCGATTCTGCGGCAGCGGCAGCAGCCAGCTTTTGTTTTTAAATTTAATTTATTTTTAAAGCAGAATGTTCTTTGCGCGGGGCCCTGTGCAGAACACATTCTCGCTCAATGGACGGGCCGGCCCTGCTGCTAAGGGAGATGCTGCTATGAATTGGCTGTGCAGGGGGTGAATTAATAACATAAAAAATATCTGGTTGAGATCAATGGCACGTCCCAATAGGAGAGTCCCATGTCTCGCATAAATATGCCATGGACACACTGAAATCTATCTGAATTTTTTCACTACTGCTGTATTTTTTCTGAGATATAGCAACCAAAACTGTACAGAATTTTCAATGTGTGATCACACATCTGTGGCCTGTTCAAATCCAGGCTAAAAACTGACTTCTTTGAAACTGCTTTTGGATCCTGGTCCCTTTAGTTTCCTGTTCACCTCCTTCCGTAGTATTCCTCTAGATATTTCCTAGTTTCCAGTTGTGCTGTCTGTATTGACTAGAATGTAAGCTGTTATGAGCAGGGACTTTCTCTTACATGTCTCTGTGCAGTGCTGCATACGCCTTGTAGCGCTATACAAATGATAAGTAGTAGTATTAGTGGTAGTACTGGCTAGTAATTATTTATGGATCTTGCCTCCAAAATTTTGTCCAAAGAGAGTGGGAATGATAGAGAGAAATCCTAAGGGGAGTTAAACAGTTCCTGTGTGGGTTTTAATTGGTGGGGATGAGCTTTTAGTGTACACTCCAACAGCATATGCTAAAAAATGCCAAAAGGAAACAAAATAATGAAAAATGAAATGCAACAAACTCATCCACAAAAAAACCCCCAAAAATTATCCCCCGCCACACACTCCTCTAATATGCAACTCAGCATTGTGTACATGGAGTTGGGATTATTATTTCCTATGTACCTCACTTCGCACTTGTTCATATTAACGTTTATCTACCATTTCCAGGCCCACGTCTTCAGTTTTTTGCATAGTAGCTTCCTTTGACCTAAGCATAACACAGGAACACTTCCTACCCTTTTACAATGTAAACCACTTTCATTTCTAGTCCCACAGGTGCTCCTTGTGGTCTTGGGCAAGCCACTTAACCCTCCATAGCCCATGTTCCCTGTAAAATAGTTATCTCCAAGTTATAATGCCCTGTTCAGTGTAATTTCAGTTTGTTCAATGTAAACCGCACTGATGCAGAATAGCGCGGTATATAAGAGAAAGTAAATAAATAAAAAAATAAATTGAAGGATAAGGCAGTATGGAAAACCTGTTAAATAAATAAAAATGAAATAAATAAATATGGAGTTAGTGACGATCAATTACCCGTTGGACCAATTGATGCCTCTAGTAACTCTTGTTCTAGAGGCATCAAAATTGGAGGGAAAGTCCATTGGAGAGAGGCTAGAGATCTCTCTTTTCCCGTAGAGCAGAAGGTTCTCTGGTGAATTTAAAGATGTTCTTCCTGTAGTTTCTTCAAATGTTCTCTCCAGCTTCCCTCAAAAATTCAAATTTCTCACCTCAAACCCAATAATCCAGTTTGAAGTCTACTATATAAAAGAACAGACATACACTGCTTAACCATCTGTCCTGAAGAAAACCATAGTATGGTGGCTGAAACGTCAGTTCTAGTTACGAAGACACAGCATGACCTGAAAAACAGCAACGTTGGTCTGCACGGTTATCTAAATCTATGCTCAGGAGTTCAGTTTTCCCCAGACTTGTTCTGAAATAGAATTTTAAGTTATGGAGATCTTTTACATCCATGTTAAAAACTCATTCCTATACTTTAGCTTTGTGGCTTCTGCAGATAGAGCATTGGACAAATTGTCTTTTTTTGTCTCTGGAACCCACTGGATATTTTTTTTTCTTTCCTTGTTTCTCTTATTTTAATTTCTTCCTTTACTCTCCTCCTCTCTTTTGACAATTGTAATTTCCTTTCTTATTTCTTTTAATATTATTTTGTAAACCGCTTTGAAACATTCTTTGGGCCTAAAGGCAGCCTATCAAAACTTGAATAAATTAAACTAAACTTTACTTAATATTGATGTTAATATACCAGCCATAATTTTAGCCCTTAGATTAAATGAAGTATTCTTCATTGTTAATACATTCAGGGCAAACATCAGTTAACATATACAGTGAAGACAGTACTGCTGCTTTTATACTTGCAATGGATGCTGAGAAACTGTTTGATGCAATTCATTTGAAATATTTGCAGCCTGTGTTGGCCAAAGTTCTGGCAATCACTTTAGACTATGGATAGAAAGATTATTGTATTTATTTTAAAATATTTCTATACCGCCATATGCCACAGCATTCTAGGCTGTTTACAACATACTCTAAAAACATCATCACATAAAAACCCTATCATTATCTACAATGCCCTGCACTAGCCTTAGCTGCCTTATTGAGAGAAAAAAATGGTTTTCAGATTTTTTTTCTAAAAACCAACAATTCCTGCTCCTTCTGCAAATTCTCTGGGACTTTATTCCACCACATCAGTGCTGCCTAACTAAATGTTCTGTCTCTCCATCTCTTTTGTCTCATTTGCTGGTAACCTAGGCTGGGACCACCAGGAGATGATCCTGACTCGATCTTAATAGTCTCCCTGGTTAGTACCGGGCTAGCAGATCTCGCAAATAGGCTGGCCCTTGTCCTCCAACAGTCTTAAATGCTAACACTAATAGCTTAAATCTACTCTGCTGCTGAATTAGGAAGCCAATGCATACACTGAACCTTAGGCCTGTGTGATCAAAATGGGAAGAATTAAAAAATGTGTGCATTGAGGAAAGGGCTGGACAGGGCCATCCTTTCTCACCCCTCTTATTTGTGTTAGCTGTAAAACCATTTGCTAGTGCAGCAAGGGCCAATGCTAGAATTAAAGATATTGGAGTAGACCACCAACACTATAAAGCAGTGCATTTTTCCTAGAAAAAAAAAGTTACAGTACCCATATGCAGGGCTCTTTCATTAATATATGAGGACCATGGGTCAATGAAAAAGGTGCCGGTACTCTCTACCACCTCAAACCCCCTCAAAAAAAGCCCTGCTATAAAGTAACTTTAATAGAACATCAACTATGAATAGTGCTGTTCTCACTTCTCACAACACAGCCAATCTGACTAAATCAATGAAGAAATATAGTAACAGTTCAGGTTAAACACCATTGCCATATATGGTGCTAAAATGGATTTTAAC
This sequence comes from Ichthyophis bannanicus, assembly GCA_033557465.1. Taxonomy (NCBI): domain Eukaryota; kingdom Metazoa; phylum Chordata; class Amphibia; order Gymnophiona; family Ichthyophiidae; genus Ichthyophis; species Ichthyophis bannanicus. The sequence goes on along the minus strand of CM066042.1, from coordinate 242,387,351 downwards.
ATTTTTTAAAGAATTAAAATATTAGTCCAGCTAGTCCTGGTGCTTTTCCTGCCTGACATGTTTGAATGGCTTTTGAAATCTCATCAGATATTGTCTTTTCATTTTAAAAAAATCCTGCCTGTTCAGGGGATAGAATTGAAATATCCATTTTTGTTAAATATTGCTCCGTCAGACCGATTAATGGTGGTGCTTTTGATATATTGTTTACTTAACAATTCCTAAATCGTTTCAGTCATCTGAGAAGTCTGCATAAGAAGCTCCCCTTTCTTATCCTTGATTTTAGCGATGTTCTTAACAGTTTTCCTCAGTTGCATGCAAGTATTCTACTGTCTCGTTTCCTTTGTTATAGTATTTCTGTTTAACTTGATACAGCTTAAATTCCAAGCCATCAACTGCTAGTTTATCCAAATTAAGCCAAGTTTAAGTCATGCAAACTACTCTTAAATCTTCTTCCTTTATGGAGCTTTTCCAGCTTAAATATTTGTAGCCTCCAGTGTGTGTTTGTGGCTTGCATAGCTCATTTTTTTTCTGGACTGCATTGCCACTCTGTTAAAAGCACCCCAAACCACAGTCAGGGGTGAAGTGTTAGATTTAGATCCAGCTGATCTTTGATGGCCTCCTTAAAGGCTGCCATTGTTCTTTATTCAACAGGCTATTGTTCAAAACCCATTTTCTTTCCTCTTTGTCATGTTGGGTGTTCTTCAAGTTGAGCCAGCATGGCTCGTTTATTTATTTATTTATTTATTTATTTAACTGCTTTTGCTATACCATTTTCTATTGATCTATTGTTTTGTTTTGACTGAAGCTACTGCTCTTTGCTGCCCCTTATAAACCTCTGCCCTAGGTGACCACCTAGTCTTGCCTAATGGTCGGGCTGGCCCTGGGCTTCCCAAACCTGCCTTCCATCCATATGATCAGCAGAAGTTTAGCATATGCTTATGCACTAACAGTGTTCTTGTTCCTGTAGTTAGTTGTTAGAGAATATCCAGACTGTAAATGTTCTCATTTTTCTAGAACTTAACATAGAGCCTGTAGCAGGACCGTACTAAGCTAGAAATACACCCTGTGTGACTCATGAACCTGATGCCCCCTTCCCCCACCACCATGTGCAGGAACTTGCTCTTGTCGGGCTTCCTGGAAGCCCAGTGATGATATCAGCTCCTCTTACGTACTTGTAGCTTGTATAGCCACATCACTTGCACAGCCATTGGTATAGTGCTGGTCTGTGATTTTTTAGCTTCAGGAGTTCTGATAAGACATTAATAGTTGTTGGTTATGAAGCTTAACACAGAGATACTTCCCATTCCCCAGGACCAAGCAGGAAGTCAGTCCTCACATATGGGTGACATCGACGTCGATGGAGCCCCCATGCGGAGCATTTCCCCAGCTTTCTAAGAAAGCTTTTGGGAATACTGCACACATGCGCGGTCCCCTTCCCGCCTAAAGGTGCCATCTTGCTCAGTCTTTCTTTTTCCGTGGAGCCCAACGGACGTCTGTCCGTGTCACCCGGAAAAGTTGACTTTTTTCTTGCGATTTCTTCGTTGTTCTTCTCCGGTTCGACGCCGGTTCCCCTTCCCGCCGGGTTCAGTACACTAGTATCGAACCCGTCTTCTATTTTTTGGTTTTTGCCCTTCGTGGCTGGCGTTCGTGCCCTTTTTTGTCTTTTCCCTGGAAGGCCGGTCCTTTGACCTCGTGGGGGTTCTTTTTCCCCCGATGGCTTCCAGTGGTTTCAAAAAGTGTGATCGGTGTAAGAAACTGATGTCTCTCACTGACACACACGACTGCTGCCTTCGATGCCTCGGACCGGATCATGATCCTAAGGTCTGTGTCCCATGTGGCAAAATGTCCACCAAGGCACTCAAGCCGCCAGCATCAGAAAGAACGGATTTTTTCTGATTCTGTTTCCAGCCAGGCCCGGACCTCGTCTGAGGCCTCGACATCTCGGGAGTCTGACCCCGAGCATCGCCGGGGTTCCTCGGACAGGGGGTCCCCCGATCGGGAACGTAAGAGGAAGAAGCGGCTCGTGAGTGCGGCGTTGGAGGAGGTCCCTGGTTCCTCGGGGGCCAGGTCTCGGACCCCCGACCGCCGCCCCGGGCCCTTGGAGCAGGAGAAGCCATCCAAGATACCTTGTGTGGAGCCGGAGTCTGCCGGGCACGTAAGTCCTGTTGTCCTCGAGGACTCTCCTCCTAGGGAGCCGACGTTGGTAGCTGCTGAGTCTCCTGAGCTTGGACTCAGGCTGACAGCCTTGGAGTGCAGATTGTCTGCCTTCATGGATCAGCAGCGGGTGCTGATGGCCAGCCTCGCTGGTGCATCTGCCCTGACCACCGGGACATCGACGTCTAAGTCGACCCCGGAGACTGAGCCGATACTCGAGACCATGAAGGTTCGAAGTAGTCCTCGGTCATGGTCACCCTCGACCTCCCACTCGGGACCGAGGGAGTCAACGCCAGTGCCTTCGGCGTCGGGGCAGGTGCCACCGAGACCCGCGCGGTCGGAGCCCCCCGACTCCTCTTCGAATGAGTCCGCGTGGGAGACGGAGGACGAGGAGTCCCCCGATACTTTTCAGACTTGGTGCATCCCTTCGGACTCACCGCAGTCCGAGCCCCGGAGTAGGTCCCCGCCGGAGGACACCAGGTTCTCGGAGTTAGTCAGGGACATGGCCAAGGCTTTGGCGATTTCCGCGGACCCCGAGGAGGAGCCTCGAGCCGAAGAGCTCGAGGCCCTCCAGTATGATATGATTCTCCTCCGAAGGAGGCCTTTACTGTGCCTGTTCCTCTGATGCTGGAACGGCTCCTCTTCCGAATGTGGGGGGCACCGGCCTTGGCGCCGGTTTTGAGCAAGCGGTTCGATTCCATCTATTGACTCCGTAAGAGCCCTATTCCAGAAAGCGCAGCTGCCGCACCATTCCATGGTGGTGGAATCGGCCATGCATCGTCTGAAGAGCCAGAATATGCACTCTGCGGTGCCTCCCGGAAGGAAGGCCCGGAACCTGGATGCGCTCGGCAGAAAGTGCTTCCAGGGCTCAATGCTTGCTTGCCGTGTCCAGTCCTACCAGTTGTACATGGGCATGTACTTACGAGACCTGGCGAAGGAAATTGCCGGGTTCTCTGCTGGCCTCTCCGGGGAACCTTTGCAGAGGTTCAAGACCTTGTCCTGGGGAATCCGGGAATGCTCAAAGTTCATGTCCCGAGCAGCCTACGATGGCTTCGAGGCTTTGGCCCGTGTAGCGGCAGCTGACATCGGGGCCCAACGCCAGGCATTGGTGCAGTCATCGGACCTCGAGCCCTGGGTGCAGAACAAGTTGGTCGATGTCCCTTGCCGAGGTGAAAACCTTTTTGTCAAGCCCATGGCCCATGGCTGTTAGTGTAGCTGGGTTTAAAAAAGGTTTGGACAAGTTCCTGGAGGAAAGGTCCATAAACCATTATTAAGAAGGGACCCAGGATATCAATGCTTGAACCAATACAAGCATTGTGGAACCTGTGTCCCTTGGGGAAACTGCTAGGTACGTATGACCTAGATTGGCCACTGTTGGAAACAGAATACTGGGCTTGATGGACCTTGGTCTGACCCAGTATGGCATATCTTATGTTCTTATGTTCTTATGTTCTAAGGCTGCTGAGCTCGAAACCGAGCACCTGACTAGGACAAGGCTGTCCAGAAAAACTTCTGCCCCTTCTCATAAGAAGAAGGGCTCGGGTAAGAAGTCCTTTTACCCGAGGAAGGCAGCTGCCTACAAAACTTTCCCTTAGTACCAGGCCTCCCCAGCTCCCCAGCAGGGTCAGCAGGCCAAGGGGCAGGGACATGGGCCCCGTAGGCAGAAGACCCCCAAGCCTCCGGCTCCTGCTCCCTCTCAGCAGGGAGGGGTTTTTTGACTCCCACAGCATAGCCTTTCTACCTCTGCTGCCCCATCCCTGCACAGGAGGTCGTCTAGCCCTGTTTGCCCACAGGTGGCTACCCATTACAGGAGATGCTTGGGTATTGAGCATAGTCCACAAGGGCCATATGCTCCATTTCCAGCAGTTGCCTCCTCCCTACTTCCCAGGAGAGCCTCCAAGACCTCCTCTGCACACAGACCTCCTCCTTCAAGAACTTCAAGGTCTGCTTCTAGACAAGGCGGTGGAGCCTGTACCTCCCCGCCTGCAAGGTCACGGTTTCTACTCCAGGTACTTCCTCGTACCAAAGAGAACCAGTGGCCTCAGGCCTATTCTCGACCTCAGGAATCTCAACAAGTTCTTGGAGAAAGAAAAGTTCAAGATGCTTACTCTTGGAACACTTCTGCCCTACCTCCAGCAGGGAGATTGGCTATGCTCCTTAGATCTAAAGGATGCGTACACTCACATCCTCATTCATCCAGACCACAGAAAGTACCTCAGGTTCATTGTGGGAGGAAACCATTACCAGTACAGAGTACTGCCCTTTGGCCTAACCTCCGCCCCAAGGGTCTTTACAAAGTGCCTGGCAGTGGTGGCAGCCTACTTGAGGAATCAAGGTGTTTTTGTCTTCCCGTAGGCCGCCACCACTGCCAGGCACTTTGTAAAGACCCTTGGGGCGGAGGTTAGGCCAAAGGGCAGTACTCTGTACTGGTAATGGTTTCCTCCCACAATGAACCTGAGGTACTTTCTGTGGTCAGACTTACCAGGAGGCCAGGCAAGCCACCCTCCGAACTGTCTCTCTCCTTCAACACCTAGGCTTTGTCATAAACTTCGCAAAGTCCACTTTGCTCCCCTCCCAGAACCTGGAGTTCATAGGGGCGCGGCTGGACTCCCTACAAGCAAAGGCTTACTTGCCAGAAGACAGGGCACAAAGGCTCATAGACTTGGCAAACCAGTTTCTAAGCAAGCCACGGGTTTCCGCCAGACTCTGTCTAAAGCTCCTAGGCCACATGGCATCAACAGTGCATGTGACCCCCAATGCCCACCTCCACATGAGACCTGCACAGTGGTGCCTCAGAACTCAGTGGAAGCAAGCCACAGGAAGGCTCACAGACAAAGTACGGGTGTCCAAACCATTCCTGAACTCCCTACAGTGGTGGCTACACCCCCCCAACTTACTACAGGGGGTGCCTTTTCAGGTGCCTGTTTCCACAGTGGTGTTGACGATCGATGCCTCCTTGCAGGGCTGGGGTGCACATTGTTTGGACAGGTGCACCCAGGGCCTGTGGTCTCCATGGGAGGCCACGCAACAGATCAACTTACTGGAACTCCGGGCTATTCGCTTAGCCCTCAAAACCTTCTCTCACACCTTGGCTCACCAGTCTGTTCTGGTACAGATGGACAATCAAGTGGCCATGTTCTATATGAACAAACAGGGAGGCACTGGGTCCAGGCTCCTGTATCAGGAGGCACAGGCCCTTTGCTCTTTTGCGCTCAGGCACAACATGTTTCTCAAGGCTGTTTATCTCCCTGGCCAGGAGAACTTCCTGGCAGACAGGTTGAGCAGGGTTCTGCAGCCCCACGAGTGGCAACTGCACCCATTAGTGGTTCAAAAAATTTTCCTGAAATGGGGACTTCCATCCATAGATCTCTTTGCCAATCCCCTGAACCAGCAGCTACCCAGGTTCTGTTCCAGGCAACCGCATCCCCTGAGGTTAGCAGCGGATGCCTTCCTGATTTCTTGGTCCCAGGGCCTCCTGTATGTGTTTCCTCCCATGCCTCTGGTGGCCTGAACCTTGTTCAAGATTCTAAGGGACAAGGCCTCGGTACTTCTGGTAGCCCCAGGTGGCCGAGGCAGCCCTGGTTCCCACTTCTGCTTCAACTAGCAGTGGAAACCCCACTACCTCTGGGGTTGCAACCCGATCTTCTCTCTCAGGATCAGGGTTCCCTTCTGCACCCCAATCTCAGATCTCTCAATTTGATGGCCTGGAGGCTGCAAGGGTAGTGTTAGCTCCCTGGGGCCTGCCTCAGGAAGTGGAAGAGGTGGTCTTGGCCTCTAGAAAGCAATCCACCAGGAAAACCTATGCCCTGGAGAAGGTTCTCCTTGTGGTGTCAGCAACGCAAGGAAGATCCTTTCTCCTGCCCTATGCCAGTGGTGCTTCAGTATCTGCTGCACTTGTCCAATCAGGGTCTTAAGTCCAATTCTGTTCGGGTCCACCTCTCTGCTCTGGCAGCTCACCACTCACTGGTGGAGGGACACTCTTTGTCGGTTCACCCTTGGTGTCCAGGTTTCTCAGAGGCTTGCTCTTGCTCAAGCCTCCTCTCCGTCCACCGGCCCCTGAGTGGGAGTTGAATGTGATCTTGCAGCAACTGACTCGCCCACCTTTTGAGCCGATGGCTACCTGTCCTCTCTGCTTCCTTTCTTGGAAGACTCTATTCCTAGTGGCCCTGACCTCAGCCAGGCGAGTGAGTGAGCTTCAAGCCCTGGTCTGTGACAGGCCATACACTCACTTCTATAGGAACAGGGTATTTATTTATTTATTTTATTTATTTATTTTTCTTATATACCACGCTCTTCAATATCAGTGCAGTTTACATGGAACATAGGAGAGTTTTACAGTGGGGGGTTACACTGTAATTACATAGAACAGGTAATACAACTTGGATAACAGTATTAACTATTTACATCTGAATGGCTAACAGAAAGAGTATTTACACGTATATACACAACACTTTGAGGGTGGTTACATGTGACTGTGATGCATTGTTGTGAGTGGGGGGTGGGGGGGGGGTTGCTGTAACATCTTCCGGGTAGCACTTGAGGAAGAGGTAGTGCTTCAGTGCTTTTCTGAATCTGGTTAGGTCCGGGATTGCTCGTATATGAGGTGGAAGAGCATTCCAGCATCTGGGTGCACAGAGACTGAAGGCCCTGTTTACAGTTGCTTGTGTACAATGGGTCATTGCTTTGGGGATTACTAAGGTGTTTATTGCAGTAGATTGTCTGATTCTATTTGGGGGGGTGACACGCGTGAGACCAGCAAGTGATAAGGGAGCGAGTCCGTTAATGGATTTGAAAGTTAGTAGTAGGATTTTGAATGTGATCCTGTGATGAATTGGGAGCCAGTGAAGACTTTTGAGGGTGGGTGTTATGTGGTCACGCCTTGAGGTCCCATTTAGAACTCTCGCTGCAGCGTTCATGGCCAATTGGAGCGGGCTCAGGGTGGATTGTGGGAGTCCTTGGAGGATTGAATTTGCGTAGTCAAGATGAGAGATGGTTAGTGCTTGAAAAATTGTTCTAAAGTCGTCTGGTTGAAGTAGGGGACGTAGATGTTTGAGGGACTTGATTTTATGGTATGTTGATTTTACCATGTTGCTAATGTGAGCCTTCATATCTAGTCTCTGGTCCATTGTAATACCTAGGTATCGAATTGAGGATTTAGATTGCAGTTCTATCTCTCCAATTTTTAGGCAGGCTGGAGGGGAAAAGTTGGGGTTTCTGGAGATGAACAGCACTTCGGTCTTTTTGTGTTGTATTCGGAGGTTCTGGTTTTGGAGCCATTCTTCCACTGTGCTAAAGCAGTTGGTTAGTGATGAGAGGTCCATCTTGTCAATCTGAAATGGTTTGTAAAGTAGCACGTCATCGGCATAGATCATGCATTCGACGTTGAAGGATCGTATGAGGTCGCAGATAGGCTGCATATAAATGTTGAACAGTAAGGCTGATAGAGAGAATCCTTGCGGGATGCCTTGTTTCTGGTGGAACGGTTTAGAGGTGGAGGTCTCTGTTTGTACGTGTTGCCATCTATCAGAAATGTATGATTTACACCAGGTTAGTGCTAAGTCGCAGATACCTTTTTCTTTGAGTCGCTGTAGAAGGGTTTCGTGGCACACAGAGTCAAACGTTGCAGCTATGTCTAGGAATATAAGGGCAACTCCATGATGTATGTTATCTATTGCGCTGAGAATATTGTTGAAGAGGGTGGTAAGTAACGTCTCCACCCCATGGGACTCTCTGAAACCGTGTTGGGAGTGGTCTAGTGGTGAAGTATTGTTGATGTGTTGTTGAATCTGATAAAGGACTTCTTTCTCGATTATCTTTGCCAATAGTGGAATGCTTGGTAACCAACCTAATTATATTAACCCTCCACTCAGTTATATAACTATACCACACATTTCGAGTGAATAAACAGTGACTTAAAACAAAATTCAGACACCCAATTTTTTATTTTTTTTGTCGGAAGTTTTTGCCTTGAGAGAATTCTCCCTCCTGAAGCGTAACTTCCCTTTTAATCAATACTGCGGTATCAAAACCACTAATAAAATATTGTGAAATAATTGCACCTCCTTACCAGCGCTATGTCACAATATAAACTCTTTTCTACTGAGCCAAGGGATCCCCTATTAATTCAAGGAATCCTCCTCAGCCCTGCCCAAATTCTGCAGATATCAACGAACACAGCACTGCGTTTAGAGCCCCAATCCTTCTTTCTGGCCCTGTCTCAACGCTTATAGTTCTGCAAAAATAATATACTCATCTTAGTAAGGCGTCTAACAGCGGTGCTTCATCCACAGAGACGCTTAACGCGGAAAAACGTCGAATAGAGACCTTTCCTCCCAAAAAGACGCTTCCCTTGATGCAGTCCAGTTGCAACGTTTTTCCGTGTTAAGCGTCTCTGTGGATGAAGCATCACTGTTAGACGCCTTACTAAGATGCGTATATTATTTTTGCAGAACTATAAGCGTTGAGACAGGGCCAGAAAGAAGGATTGGGGCTCTAAACGCAGTGCTGTGTTCGTTGATATCTGCAGAATTTGGGCAGGGCTGAGGTGGATTCCATGAATTAATAGGGGATCCCTTGGCTCAGTAGAAAAGAGTTTATATTGTGACATAGCGCTGGTAAGGAGGTGCAATTATTTCACAATATTTTATTAGTGGTTTTGATACCGCAGTATTGATTAAAATGGAAGTTACGCTTCAGGAGGGAGAATTCTCTCAAGGCAAAAACTTACGACGAACAAAAAAAAATTGGGTGTCTGAATTTTGTTTTAAGTCACTGTTTATTCACTCGAAGTGTGTGGAATAGTGGAATGCTGGCAATTGGTCTATATGATTCTACTTTCTGGGGGTCCAACTTGCTGTTCTTTAGTAGGGGTCTGACGGATGTGTGTTTGAGATTTTGGGGGAAAGTGCCTGACGTGAAGGACGAGTCCATGAGTCTGGCTATGAATGGGCTAAATTCTGACCGAAGTTCCTTTATCCAGTAGGATGGGCAGGGGTTTGTCTGAGCGGTAGTGGTGTTGATTGTAGAGATGGTGTCAATGATTTGCTCATTGGGTGGGGTGGTGAATATTGTCAGAGTCGTTGTGTTTTATGGGTCTGTGATGAGGGAGGGTGGATCGGTCTTGTCGGTTTGGCAAAGTTTTGATTGGAGGAAGTCAGCGTAGTCTTGGGCGGGGATCTGAGGTCTTTGCTCTGTGCCTGGTTCTTTCGTTAGGTTTCTGACAAGATCAAATAGGTCATGGGGTTTTCGAAGTGATCGCATTAGTGTGTCTGTGTGGGCTTGTCTCATTTTCTCGGTTATCGCCTCACGGTGTCGTGTGAGGTGGAGGTTGTAGGCTTCCAGATTTTTCATAGATCGTGATTGCCTCCATCGCCTTTCGAGTTTTCAGAGTTTGAGGAGGGAGGACCTTAGTTCGTTAGAGAACCACGGTGGGTGATCTTTTTTTCTTGGGGCTTTGTTGAGCCCTGTGTGTAGTGCAATGGCACTGAGGTTGTCATTCCAAGTGGAGACTAGCTTATCTGGACAAGTTGTTGTCATGCTGAGGAGTGGTTGTGCAGGATGGTATTCTTGTTGAAAGGTTGGAATCGCCGTGGGGGTAGGTTCGTGAGATTTGCCTTGTTTCCGTGGTGTTTCCTTGGTGGGTCGTTCAAGGGAATTTGAAACAAAATTAGTTTATGATCGGACCAAGGTACGCAGTGTAGGTGGGCGGAGTGAAATTGGTGGCATCATGGACGATTAGTGGGGCGAAGATCAGGTCAAGCATGTTTCCCTTTGTGTGAGTTGATTCGTCAATTAGTTGTAGGTAACCTAGATCCTTAAGAGCATCAAGGAGCGCTGATGCTTGCGAGTCATGAAGAGTTGGGAGATTGAAATCTCCTAGTATCCAGTTTGGGATGCGTAGGTTAGGGGGGCTGCAGGCTAGCTCGATTATAGAGGCTAGGTCATCAGGGGAAGGTGACGGGGCTCTGTATATTAGATTGATGGAGCATAGATCATTTGATATGACTACTATGTCAAGGTTGGTTGTGTTGGTGCTGTTGGAGAGGTGGAATTTGAGGTCGGTTTTTGTGAGTATGAGAACTCCTCCGCCCCTCTTGTTGACTCTGTGGCAACTGTATAGAGTGAAGTTGTGGGGTAGAAGGTGGTTGATGAGGACATTGTCATCGTTCAATAACCATGTCTCTGTGATAAGAAGGATGTCTAGATTGTAGAGGGCTAGTAAGTCTATGATGACAGGCCATTTGTTGCGGACTGAACACACGTTTATGAGGGCAGCTTTTAAGTCATGGGGAGGCAAGCTATCCTTTCTTATCCTTGGGGTGTGTTGGATTGCAGTGTGTAGTAGGTGTTAGTAGGTTGGTTGTGTGTCTTTTACAACCTTGTGTATGGGGTCCCTTGACCATCTCCTCTCATAGTCGTATAGGATGGGTATCTGTTTGTGGGTGCAAGTTAGGGCTAGGGAGCTACTGATCAATTCTAAGAGAAGGTAGCTACAAATTATGGTGTAGCAGTAAGAGCCATTTTGAGTTTGATCTGGTTTATGTTTATGGGGTGAGTGTGTGGGTGGGTATTGGGTTGGGTTGATTAAGAAGGTTGTGCAGTAGGGGTGGTTAATGACCACGCAGTAGTTGCAGTATGTTAGTGGTAACAGTAGCAGTGGGTCAAAATAGTAACAGATAGATTAGATTACTGGCAACAGTATCAGGGGTCAAATATCAACAGATACAGTAGATTACTGGCAACAGTAGCAGAGGTCAAATATCAACAGATACAGTAGATTACTGGCAACAGTAGTAGAGGACAAGTAGATTACTGGCAATAGATTACTGGCAACAGTAGCAGAGGTCAAATATCAACAGATACAGTAGATTACTGGCAACAGTGGGGTGGTCAAAATAGTAGCAGTTACAGCAGATTACTTGGTAGCAAATTACTTGGTAGCAGGTAGCAGAGCAAATAATATATAATGGTTATAGCAGATTACTGGCAATAGTAGAAGGAGGTCAGGCTACCAGTGGTTGGTAACAGTAAAGGACAGTTGGTAAAAGTAAAGGACATAAAGCGTGATATTGGTAATAAGAGTGTTAATGTCAGGGTACTTGCAAAGTGAGGTGAAGGCAGCTCCTCTGGTCAGGTGTGGTGGGAGACATATGGATCTTGGGGAGGAACGGCCTTGTGTTCGTCACGGAAGGAGTTGTGGCTCAGATGATTCTTTGAGCAACAGGTGCCGCGAGCAGGGAGGCAGACGGCGATCCTGTTGGCAAGTTGGGAACGTTGATCGTTTGGAGGCGGAGTGATGTAGATAATGGGAGTAGTAGTGCGGAGTAGAGGGACTCTCGTTGGCCCGCGCCTAAGGCCCAAGCCAAAGGCCCCTCTGGCGAGGCCTGAAAGGCGCGGGCACGCCGTACGGCACTTTCTTTTAAATCAGACGGCCGGCTGCCCCGATTGGGCAGCTGAAGATGGTGGAGGCAGTCCTGGTGCCCCGGCTCGCTCGATCCACGCCGGGAGAGCTGGAGGAGAGCCGGGGTACTGGTGGAGAGAGGGCCACATGCCGGACGGCGCTTTCTTTTAAATCGGTCGGCCGGCTGCCCCGATTGGGCAGCTGAAGATGGTGGAGGTGGTCCTGGTGCCCAGGCTCGCTCGATCCACGCCGGGAGAGCTGGAGGAGAGCTGGGTTGCTGGTGGAGAGAGGGCCATGCGCCGGACGGCGCTTTCTTTTAAATCGGTTGGCCGGCTGCACCGATTGGGCAGCTGAAGATGGTGGAGGCAGTCCTGGTGCCCCGGCTCGCTCGATCCACGCCGGGAGAGCTGGAGGAGAGCCGGGATGCTGGTGGAGAGAGGACTCATCCTAAGTTCCTCCCAAAGGTTGTCTCCTCTTTCCATCTCAACCAGGAGGTGGTTCTTCCAACTTTCTTCCCTAGGCCCCATGCCAGCCGGGCTGAGACAGTCCTGCATACCCTGGACTGTAGAAGGGCCTTATCCTTCTACATTGAACGTATGCAGGGGCATAGGAGGGCTACTCAGCTCTTCGTATCTTTTGACCCTAATAACTTGGGGTTACCTGTCTCCAAGCATACCTTGTCCATCTGGGTGACTGACTGTATCACCTGGGCTTACATGGCAGCTGACCTTCCCTTGCAGAGTCGGGTCATGGCCCACCATGTCAGGGCAATGGCTGCCTCAGTAGCTCATCTCCACTGTACCGTTGGCAGACATCTGTAGGGCTGCAACTTGGTCCTCAAGCCAGACTTCTGCGGCCCATTACTGCATGGAGAGGGAGTCCCGTAGGGACAGTGCTTTCGGTCAGGCAGTGCTCCAGAATCTCTTCGAGGTTTAGGCAACTCCTACCCTCCAGCCCTCTGGTTGGGCTACCGGTGGGGGTATGTTTCAGTGAAATCCTTTCTCTGATGCGGCTAGAGGGAGCTCATTTTTCAGCTCTGGGTCCCCGGTAGCCTGAAGCTGGGGAGTCCCATATGTGAGGACTGACTTCCTGCTTGATCCTGGAGAAAGAGTAATTACTCACCTGTAACAGGTGTTCTCCAGGAGCAGCAGGAATCAGTCCTCACAACCCTCCCTCCTCCCCTGGGAGTTGCAGTTGTACATAGTTCATTTTTACATTTTTTTTGTGCTGTCTGTTAGCTATGTCATCAGACTGAGCAAGATGGCACCTTTAGGCGGGAAGGGGACCACGCATGCATGCAGTATTCCCAAAGGCTTTCTTAGAAAGCTGCGGAAATGCTCCGCACGGGGGCTCCATCGACGTCGATGTCACCCATATGTGAGGACTGATTCCTGCTGCTCCTGGAGAATACCTGTTACAGGTGAGTAACTACTCTTTTCCTGGAATCACAAGAGTACAGTCATGATGTTTATTTACAACAAGCAAAGGTTGCCGGCTCATCGTGCAGGACTGACACGATTCCAAGGAAGTCCTTTGCTTACATATTCTTAGTATTCCTGGGCCTTTCCTTCCTCCAGTCTGGACCTGTCTTTCTCACTCAGGGCCTGGGGTTTTAAGCTCTTTAATTGGGCACCACCCATCTCCCCAGGTTACTCAGCACTGCTTCCCTTAAGATGGGGCAAGGCTCTTATCCTTTAAGAAGGATTGGGGATATCGCCTGCGAGCTCCTTTACAGGCTCAATTTGTTGTTTGGAGCCATTTACAGGCTCTGTGTGCCCTTTCCAACATAAACGGAGAGAAATCGTTGGCATTAGAATTTCCAACCATCAGCTGCTTACACATTGCCTAGATCTCTCCCTATACATCGTCTAGTCCCTGAGAATCGGAGATTCTGTGAAATCTTAGGTTTTAGCTCCTTTCCCATTTCTGCACCAAGTTTGTGAAATTTGCTATATATATTATAAATTTTGTTTAACACATCCTCTCTAAGTGTTTTTAGCTCTTGTTTTAGGTTTCTGAAACCCTTGGGGAGGTCATTTTACAAGCTCTGTTTGTGATTTACATGTCTGACATGCCAAGCACATCTACTCCCCAAGAGCTATTTTATAAAGGAGCGAATTTGCACGTCTGGTGCGATCATGTCTATATTGCATGTGGGCGTGTTCAGGGTGGTGATAAAAAGATCCACATGCATCTCTGATTTCAGAACAGTGCTGCATGTTTAAAAGCTCCAGCGGACCTGTCCATATCTTTATCTGTTCCTTGGATGCACTAAGAATAATTGGGCATTCCCTCTTGTCGCTGTAATATTTTTTTCCCCTTCAAAGAAGGTTAACAGGTGAAAATCAGGGCCTTTTTGGATACTGCTGTCTCGATTTCCGAAATGCCGTCACAGACACATCTAAGTTGCCTTTCTCTTTGACGTCCATATTGTACACATGCCCATTTCCGAAATCAACCATCCCTCTGCGCCTTTATTCTGCATGTCCCTATTTTCCTTATATATGTTTGCAAACGTGTTTATCTTTTGTGGTGGAGAGAGGCTGATTTTGGAACGCATTTACACTTGTCCACCTTTTCTGCTGCCCTTCCCATGAAATTTTGGATGTTTTGACATAGCTGCCCCCTGGGACATATAAATGGCTTTCTAAAACATGCCTTCACAAGTCTTTACACAGGGAATGAATTTCCCCATCTGCATTTTCTTCCTCCTACATCAGCTCACCTTCGGAGCTTATAGTCACTATGTTTGTGGGAGTGAGCGACCATAGCATAGCCGTAGAACTTAACATGCTGAGAGGAATGCAAGCCATCTCGGGGTTACATACCATATCATGTGATAAGTACCTCCTTGGTGTAGTTTGGAAGGGAAGGAATGCCAGTGATTACAAATTTTATGCCGATGTAGAGATTGAGTGGGAGCTCTGGGATCAGGCCGTTGTCTGGGGGGCAGGCCCCACTAGTAAATTAAATCTTGGGAATAATCATTGACTCTGTGCTATCTATGGAGGAACAAGTTAGGGTTTTAGTAAAGAAAAATTTGTTTAAACTGTGTTGTGTTCTACATGAAAACTACAAGTAACTGCATGCAATGGGATAAACCCAAGACTGGAGCAAGCCTGTCAGGCGCATCTGGAGCCAGTTGGCAACCCTGTTCTGCTACCAACTCAGATATTCAACGCTGGTAGTTGGATATGGCCCTGGCATTGAGTATCCAGGGTTAAACTTCAGCGGTGACAGCTAGCTGCTGCCATTGAATAGTTCCCCTGACGTTTATTATTCCCTCATCAAAACAGTTTGTTTACAAGCATGTCATGGATAGATGGTTTAATTACATGTTTTTTATGGAATGGAACATTTACCAGTTTAATTTAGGGAATCTGTAATTATATGTATTTTAGGAAACTTTTAATAAACTGATTGTTTAGGGAATATTTAGGGACTAAGTGGCATGTTTTGTTAAATTGGGCTTATTAGTAGGCACTATTTGTAACTAGGCTATGTTATTCAATGGGACCTAGTTACAAATAGTGTGTGCTAACAGCCCAGCTTAGTAAACATGCCCCCAAGTGCCCGTAATTATTGCCTGAAAATTATGTTTTCAAACACTGTCATGTGTTTTGATTTATAGATGTGACTACAATGTGTTTGTTGGGGTTCCAATTTGTTTTGTAGAAGTTTTACGTAAAGTTGTAGAATTGCATAGAGGGTAAAATTTTGCTGCTGAAAATTAACTTCTTCTTTGTACCCATTTTATTTGTTATCTGCCTAGAAATAGCTGTGTAGGCGGAATAGGCGTAGTTACTCACCTGTAACAGGTGTTCTCCAGGACCAAGCAGGAAGTCAGTCCTCACATATGGGTGACGTCGGCACCGACGGAGCCCTCGCGGAGCAATTTCCCCAGCTTTCAAAGAAAGCCTTTGGGAATTGCAGCGCGCATGCGCGGTCCCTTTCCCGCCCAAGGGTGCCATCTTGCTCAGTCTTCTTTTTTCCGCGGAGCCCTACAGACGCTGTTTGTGTTCGCCACAGAAAAAGTTGATTTTATTTCTTCTTCTTTTCTCGGTTCGACACCAGATCCTTTTCCCGCCCGGACCCGCTACGCCGGTAACGGGTCTGTTCTTTATTTTTCGGTTTTTTGTCCTTCGTGACAAGCGTTCGCGCCATTTTTTCTTTTTCACTGGCAGCCCTGTCTTTTGACCTCGCAGGGGCCCTTTTTCCCCCAATGGCTGCCAGCGGGTTTAAAAAGTGTGATCGGTGTAAGAAACTTATGTCTCTTACTGACACACACGACTGCTGCCTCCGCTGCCTCGGACCCGATCATGACCCGATGATCTGTGGTCCATGTGGCAAGATGTCCTCAAAAGCGTTGAGGAGTCGGCAGCATCAAAGAGAACGAATCTTCTCTGACTCCGCGTCCGGCCGGGCCCGGACCTCGTCAGAGGCTTCGATGTCCCGGGACTCCGGTCCTGAGCATCGTCGGAGTTCCTCTGAGCGGGGGTCTCCTACCCGGGAACATCATAGGAAGAAGAAACACGCGAGGGCGTCGTCGGTGGACGCTCCTGGTTCCTCGAGGGCCAGGTCGCATAGCCCCGATAGCCGTCCCGGGTCCTCGGAGTCGGAGAGGCCTTCGAAACATCCTCGTCTCGAAATGGAGTCGCCTGGACACGTGAGTACTGTAGTCCTCCTGGACTCACCTCCGAAGGAGCCGACGTCGGGCCCGACGCCGTCAGGGCCCGAGTCGGGGGCTGCTGGGTCTCCTGAGCTCGGACTCAGGTTGACGGCCTTGGAGACCAGTTTGGCTGCCTTCATGGACCAGCAGCGGGCATTGATCGCTGGCCTCGCCAGTGCGTCTGCCCCGGCCACCGGGACGTCGACGTCTAAGTCGACTCCGGAGACCGAGCCGATCCTCGAGTCCATGCGAGCTCGAGTCGATCCTCGGTCGCGGTCTCCCTCGGCCTCCCGTTCGGGACCGAGGACGTCGACGCCGACACCCTCGGCGTCGGGGCGGAGGGCATCGGTGCCCACCCGACCGGAGCCGCTCGATTCCTCCTCCGAGGAGTCAGCCTGGGAAACGGAGGACGAAGAGTCACCTGGTACTTTTCGGACTCGGTGTGTCCCATCGGACTCACCCGAGTCCGAACCTCGGAGACGGTCCCCCCCAGAGGACACCCGGTTCTTGGACTTCGTGCGGGATATGGCCAAGGCCTTGGCATTCCCTGCGGATCCCGAGGAGGAGCCTCGAGCCGAAGAGCTCGATGCCCTCCAGTATGACTCTCCCCCAAAGGAGGCCTTTACTGTACCGGTTCCTCCGATGCTGGAACGACTTCTCTTCCGCATGTGGGAGAGCCCGGCGTCGGCGCCGGTGTTAAGCAAGCGGGTCGATTCCATTTATCGAGTCCGCAAGAGCCCCGGGTTCCAAAAGGCACAACTACCGCACCATTCCATGGTGGTGGAATCGGCCATGCATCGACTCAAGAGTCAGAAGATGCACTCCTTGGTACCTCCCGGCCGGGAGGCCCGAAACCTGGATGCCCTTGGTAGGAAGTGCTTCCAGGGCTCTATGCTTGCTTGTCGAGTCCAGACCTACCAGCTCTATATGGGCATGTATCTCCGAGACCTGGCAAAAGAAATTGCCGGGTTCTCTGCTGGTCTCTCCGAGGAACCTTTGCAGAGGTTCCAGGCCTTGTCCACTGGTATTCGAGAGTGCTCGAAGTTTATCTATCGAGCAGCCTACGATGGCTTCGAAGCATCGGCTCGAGTAGCCGGAGCCGGCATCGGTGCCCGCCGACAGGCTTGGCTTCAGTCATCCGACCTCGAGCCATGGGTGCAGAACAAGTTGGTCGATGTCCCCTGCAAAGGTGAAAACCTCTTTGGCAAGCCCATGGCTGAAAAGGCTGCACAGCTCGAGACCGAGACTCTGACCAGGACTAGGCTGTCCAGAAAAACCTCTGCCCCTTCTCAGAAGAAGAAGGGCTCGGGGAAAAAGCCCTTTTACCCGAGGAAGGCGGCTGCCTATAAACAATACCCTCATTATCAGGCCTCAGCAGCTCCCCAACAGGGTCAGCAGGCCAAGGGACGGGGTAATGGGTCCCGTAGGCAGCAGGCCCCCAAGCCCACAACACCGGCCCCTGCTCAGCAGGGTGGGGTTTTTTGACTCCATCAGCATAGCTCTTCCCCTCCGCTGGTTTCTCTCAGCACAGGAGGCCGGCTGGTCCACTTTGCCCACAGATTGTCAGCCATCACATCAGATACCTGGGTGCTTCATATAGTTCAAAAAGGCTATCTTCTACACTTTCACCAGTTACCTCCCTCCTACTTTCCAGGGGAGCCTCCAAGACTCCCTCTGCACAGGGAATTACTCCCTCAGGAGTTAGCAAGTCTTCTTCAGGAACAGGCTGTGGAACCGGTGCCCCACCACCTGAGGGGTCAAGGCTTTTATTCCAGGTACTTTCTGATACCAAAACGAACAGGAGGCCTCAGACCCATCCTGGACTTGCGAAGCCTCAACAAGTTCCTGGCAAGGGAAAAGTTCAAGATGCTTACCCTTGGAATCCTGCTGCCCTACCTCCAGCAGGGAGACTGGCTATGCTCCTTAGATCTGAAGGATGCCTATACTCACATCCTTATTCATCCAGACCACAGACAATATCTCGGGTTTGTTGTGGGAGGAAATCATTACCAGTACAGAGTACTGCCCTTTGGCCTATCCTCCGCCCCCAGGGTGTTCACCAAATGCCTAGCAGTGGTGGCGGCCTATCTAAGACTTCAAGGCCTTTTTGTGTTTCCATACTTGGACGACTGGCTCATCAGGGCCCAGTCTTCCCAAGAGGCCACTCAGGCCACTCATCGCACTGTGACTCTGCTCCAGTACTTGGGCTTTGTCATAAACTTCGCAAAGTCCGCTTTGCTCCCCTCTCAAGACCTCGAATTCATCGGCGCAAGGTTGAGCACACTTCAGGCGCGGGCCTTCCTGCCTCTAGACAGAGCACACAGGCTCATGGATCTCGCCAGCCACTTTCACAGCAATTCCCTGGTCTCTGCCAGGCAATTTCTGAGACTGCTCGGCCATATGGCTTCCACGGTCCATGTGACCCCCAATGCCCGCCTGAACATGCGACCTGCTCAGTGGTGCCTTCGAACTCAGTGGCATCAAGTCACAGGGAGCCTTGCAGACTCAGTACAGGTATCCGACCTGCTGGTCTCTTCTCTGCGTTGGTGGCTTCATCTGCCAAACCTGCTGCTGGGAGTGGATTTTCAATCTCCTCCGCCTTCTCAGGTGCTAACAACTGATGCTTCTCTCCTGGGTTGGGGAGCACATTGCCAAGGGACATGTACTCAAGGCCTCTGGACTCCTTGGGATTCTGCTCAGCAGATAAACTTCCTGGAGCTCAGAGCCATCCGCCTAGCTCTGAGGGTCTTCTCCCACCTCACTTCTCACCAGTCTGTGCTGGTCCAGACGGACAATCAAGTTGCAATGTTCTACGTGAACAAACAAGGAGGAACAGGCTCCTTCCTTCTCTGTCAGGAGGCACAAAAACTGTGCTCTTGGGCCGTCCACCACGGCATCCTCCTCAAAGCTGTTTATCTCCCAGGTCAGGAAAATTACCTGGCAGACAAGCTAAGCAGGATCTTCCAACCACAAGAGTGGAGATTGGATCCATTGGTGGTTCAGCGGATCTTTCTCAAGTGGGGCCTCCCCACCATGGATCTGTTTGCCAGTCCTCTGAACCGGCAACTTCCCAGATTCTGCTCTCGACAACCGCATCCTCTCAGAGTAGTGGCGGATGCTTTTCTGATTCCATGGTCCACAGGCCTCTTGTATGCCTTTCCTCCCATGCCGCTGGTGTCTCAGACGCTCTTCAAAGTTCTCAGAGACAAGGCCTCGATGATCTTAGTGGCTCCCCGGTGGCCGAGACAACCTTGGTTCCCGCTTCTAATGCAGCTGGCGGTGGACACTCCTCGTCCTCTGGGGTTTCACCCCGATCTCCTGACACAGGATCAAGGGTCTCTCCTACACCCCAACCTCCGGTCCCTTCATCTGATGGCCTGGCTGCTGAAAGGGTAGTCCTTGCTCCCCTCCAGCTGCCTCGGGAGGTGGAAGAGGTTGTCTTGGCCTCGAGGAGGCCTTCCACCCGGAGGTCCTACGCTCTTAAGTGGCGTCGGTTCTCCATTTGGTGTGCTCAGCAGTCTGAGAATCCCTTCTCCTGCTTGGTGGCAGTGGTCTTGCAATATTTGCTTTACCTCTCCAATCTGGGCCTTAAGTCCAACTCTGTCAGAGTCCACCTCAGTGCTCTCTCTGCACATCACGCACAGGTGGATGGCAGGCCTCTTTCCAACCACCCTTTGGTGGCTCGTTTTCTCCGAGGCCTCCTTCTCCTTAAGCCTCCTTTGCGGCCTCCATCCCCTGAATGGGATCTGAATGGGATCTTGCAGCAGATTACCTGTCCGCCTTTTGAGCCTATGGCTACCTGCCCTCTTCGTTTTCTTTCCTGGAAAACTTTGTTTTTGGTAGCCCTTAATTCTGCTAGGCGCATTAGTGAACTGCAGGCCCTAGTGTCTGATCCCCCTTACACTAGGTTCTACAGGAATAGGGTAGTCTTGCGGACTCACTCTAAGTTTCTTCCAATGGTGGTTTCTCCGTTTCATATCAACCAGGAGGTAGTTCTCCCCACCTTCTTTCCCAGGCCCCACTCCAGCCGAGCTGAGATGGTCCTGCATACCCTGGACTGTAGGAGGGCCTTATCCTTCTACCTTGACCTTACGCGAGAGCATAGGAGAGCTGTTCAGCTCTTCGTTTCTTTTGACCCCAATAAGTTGGGGCTGCCTGTCTCCAAGCGTACTTTGTCCATATGGGTTGCTGACTGTATCACTTGGGCTTATGGGGCAGCCAGCCTCTCGTTGGAGGGTCGAGTCACGGCTCATCGTGTTAGGGCGAAGGCTGCATCAGTGGCTCATCTCCGCTCTGTTCCATTGGCAGACATCTGCCGGGCCGCTACTTGGTCTTCAAGCCAGACTTTTGTGGCCCATTACTGCCTGGAGAGGGAGTCCCGCAGGCTTTCGGACAGGCAGTCCTCCATAATCTCTTTGAGGTTTAGGCAACTCCTACCCTCCAGCCCTGGTGTTGGGCTACCAGTCGGAGGCGTTTTCAGAGAAGATTCCTTCCTTCTGTGCTACTGAGCTAGAGGGAGCTCATTATTCCGCTTGAGGTCTCCGGTAGCCTTAAGCTGGGGAGTCCCATATGTGAGGACTGACTTCCTGCTTGGTCCTGGAGAAAGAGTAGTTACTCACCTGTAACAGGTGTTCTCCAGGAGCAGCAGGAATCAGTCCTCACAACCCTCCCTCCTCCCCTTGGAGTTGCAGTCCTATCATTTCGTTTTTTGCTAATTTTTTTGCTGTCTTAATTAGCTATGTCATCAGACTGAGCAAGATGGCACCCTTGGGCGGGAAGGGGACCGCGCATGCGCGCTGCAATTCCCAAAGGCTTTCTTTGAAAGCTGGGAAAATTTCTCCGCGAGGGCTCCATCGGCGCCGACGTCACCCATATGTGAGGACTGATTCCTGCTGCTCCTGGAGAACACCTGTTACAGGTGAGTAACTACTCTTTCTCCAGGGACAGCAGGAATCAGTCCTCACATATGGGTGACGTCGGCGCCGACAGAGCCCTTGCGCGGAGCAAATCCCCAGCTTTCAAAGAAAGCCTTTGTGATTGCATCATGCATGCGCGGTCCCCTTCCCGCCAAAGGGTGCCATCTTGCTCAGTCAAATGACATAGCTAAAAAGACACGGTGGGCTGTGACTCGACCTTGCAATGGGAGGTCAGCTGCCCTGTACGCCCAGGTGATGCAGTCTGCCACCCAGGTGGACAATGTGCGCTTGGAGACAGGTAGACCCAACTTATTGGGGTCATAAGAGGCGAAGAGATGAGTAGCCCTTCGATGCCCCCGCGTACGCTCCAGGTAGAAGGCCAACACCTTTTACAATCCAGGGTATGCAGGACTGCCTCTGCCCAGCTGGTATGTGGCCTGGGAAAGAAGGTTGGAAGAACCACCTCTTGATTGAGGTGGAATGAAGAGACTACTTTTGAAAGGAATTTGGGGTGGGTGCAAAGGACCACCCTGTTCCTATAAAACCGTGTATACGGTCTATCAGAAACAAGAACTTGCAGCTCACTCACACGTCTGGCAGATGTGAGTGCCACTAGGAAGAGCACCATCCAGGAGTGAAGATGGCAAGTGGACATTGGCTCAAATGATGGGCGAATAAGCTGCTCCAAGACCACATTCAACTCCCACTCAGTTGCCGGAGGACGAACTGGGGGTTTTAGTAGAAGTAGACCTCTGAGGAATCTGGACACCAAGGGCTGAGCCAAAAGAGGTTGTCCTTCCACTGGAGAGTGGTGTGCTGACAAAGCACTCAGGTGGACCCAGAGTTAGACTTGAGACCTAATTCTGAGAGGTGAAGCAAGTACTGCAACACCACAGGTACATGGCAAGAGAAAGGGTTTTCTTTGTGCTGGGTACACCACACCTCAAACCTACGCCACTTGAAAGCATAGGATTTCCTAGTGGACTGCCTCCTTGAGGCCAGTAACACTTCTTCTACATTCCTAGGTAGGAGGAGAAGAGACGGCACTACCCTTTCAGCAGCCATGCCATCAGGTTGAGAGACCTGAGGTTGGGGTGCAAGAGAGATCCCTGCTCCTGAGACAGGTGGTCAGGCTGCGTCCCCAGAGGGAGTGGGGCTTCCACTGCCAGCTGAAGGAGAAGTAGAAACCAAGGCTGCCTCGGCCATCTGGGGGCTACCAGAATGACTGAGGCCTTGTCCCGAAGGATTTTGAACAGAGTTCAGGCCACCAGGGACGTGGGAGGAAACACATACAGGAGGCCCCCTGACCAGGAGATCAGAAAAGCATCTGCAGCCACCTTTAGAGGATGTGGCTGTCTGGAGCAAAACTTGAGCAACTGGTGATTCTGCGGACTGGCAAAGAGATCTATGGACGTATGTCCCCAGCGGTGGGAAACCTGCAGGGCCACTTCCGGATTCAGTTGCTATTCATGAGGTTGGAGAATCCTGCTTAGCTTGTCTGCTAGGAAGTTCTCCTGACCAGGCAGGTAAACTGCTTTGAGAGACATACCCTGCCTGATTGCAAAGGAGCAGAGGTCCAGTGTCTCCTGACATAGGATACGAGACCCTGTGCTTCCCTGCTTGTTCACATAAAACATTGCTACCTGGTTGTCTGTCTGCACCAAGACAGACTGATGTGAGAGAATATAACCGAAGGCTTGAAGAGCGAGGCGAATCGCCCGGAGCTCTAGGAGGTTGATTTGGTGTGTAGTCTCCTGAGGAGACCACAGCCCCTGAGTGCATGATCCCTGGCAATGGGCTCCCCAGCCCAGCAAGGAAGCATCTGTCGTTAGCACTCTTGTGTGCGAGGGAGTCTGAAAAGGCACTCCCTCGAGCAGGTTGGGTGGGTGAAGCCACCACTGTAACGACTTCACCAGTCATTTGGACACTGTTACCCTGTCTTGGAGGCTGCCGGTGGCTTGTGTCCATTGATCTCTGAGGCACCACTGAGGTGTTCTCATGTGGAGACCGGGCATTTGGGGTCACATGCACCGTGGAGGCCATGTGGCCTAGGAGGCGTAGGAAGTGTCTGGCTGAGACCTGGGACTTATGTCTGACCTGGTGTACCAGTGCCAGCAGCCTCTGTGCCCTGTCTTCCGGCAGGTAAGTCTGCCTGAAGGGTGTCTAGTCTTGCTCCTATGAACTCTAAGTTTTGAGTGGGGAGCAAAGTGGACTTTGCATGGTTTATGACAAAGCCTAGATGATGTAGCATGTTGATGGTGCGAGAAGTGGCCTGTTGGGCCTCCTGAGGCGACTGGCCCCTGATGAGCCAGTCGCCCAGGTAAGGGAAGACAAAAAGCCCTTGGTTTCTGAGGAAAGCCGCCGCCACGGCCAGGCATTTGGTAAACACTCTGGGAGCAGAGGCTAGGCCAAAGGGGAGTACTCCGTACTGAAAATGGTTTCCTCCCACTACAAATCTCAGATATTGGATGTATGAGGATGTGCGTATAGGCATCCTTCAGGTCTAAGGAGCATAGCCAATCTCCCTGGTGGAGGTAAGGCAGCAATATTCCAAGGGAAAGCATCTTGAACTTTTCCCTCACCAGGAACTTGTTTAAGTTTCGCACGTCGAGGATAGGCCTTAGGCCTCCAGTTCTCTTTGGTATCAGAAAATACCTGGAGTAGAAGCCCCTTTCCCTGCAGGTGGTGGGACACCGGTTCCACCGCCTGATCCTCTAGAAGACCTGCTAACTCCTGCAAGAGGAGGTCCCTGTAAAGAGGGTGTCTGAGAGGCTCTCCTGGAAAAAAGGAGGGAGGCACCTGGCTGAAGTGAAGCAAATAGCCCATTTGGACTATTTGCAGGACCCAGGTATCCGTGGTGATAGCTGGCCACATGTGGGCGTACAGGGTGAGCCTTACTCCTGTGCAAGGCCTCACCACTGGTGGGAGAGAGACTATGCAATGGGAGTCAAAAACCCCCTCCCGGCTGGGTCGGAGCCGGGGCGTGGGGGCCTTCTGCTTATGCAGGCCATGCCCCTGTCCCTTGGCCTGCTGCCCTCGATGGGGAGCCGGGGAGG
This sequence comes from Ichthyophis bannanicus, assembly GCA_033557465.1. Taxonomy (NCBI): domain Eukaryota; kingdom Metazoa; phylum Chordata; class Amphibia; order Gymnophiona; family Ichthyophiidae; genus Ichthyophis; species Ichthyophis bannanicus. The sequence continues at coordinate 242,363,156 of CM066042.1, read as the reverse complement.
CCTGGTAAATGGGGTAGTAGGGCTTTTTACCCGAGCCCTTCTTCTTAGAAGGGGCAGAAGTCTTCTTGGAGAGTCTTTTCCGGGTCACGTACTCGGACTCGATTTCAGCAGCCTTCTCAGTCATGGGTTTGCCAAAGAGGTGGTCACCTCAGCAAGGGACATCGACCAACTTGTCCTGAACCCATGGCTCCAGATCCAACGACATTAGCCAGGCCTGGTGACGTGCACTGATGCGGGCCGTGGCTACTCGGGCCGAAGTCTCGAAGCCGTCATAGGCTGGTCGAGACATAAACTTCGAGCACTCCCAAATCCTGGTGGACAAGGCCTTGAAGTGCTGCAAAGGTGCCTCGGAGAGGCCAGCTGAGAACCCGGCAATCTCCTTTGCCAGGTCCCTCAGGTACATGCCCATGTACAGCTGGTAAGCCTGCACCCGGCATGACAGCATCGAGCCCTGGAAGCACTTTCTGCCAAGGGCGTCCAGGTTCCGGACCTCCCGGCCAGGAGGCACCAAAGAGTGCGTTTTTTTGGCTCTTGAGCCTGTGCATGGCTGATTCCACAACCATGGAGTTGTGCGGCAGCTGTGCTCCTTGGAACCCAGAGCTCTTGCGGACTCGATAGATGAAATCGACCCGCTTGCTGAGAACCGGCATTGAGGTCGGTGACTCCCACATGCAGAGCATCAGCTGTTCCAGCATCGGAGGAACCGGAACAGTAAGGGCTTCCCGAGGGGGAAAATCATACTGGAGGGCTTCGAGCTCCTCGGCTCGGGGCTCCTCCTCAGCGTCCGCCGGGAATGCCAAAGCCTTGGCCATGTCCCTGACGAAGTCCGAGAACCGGGTATCCTCCAGAGGGGACCTTCTCTGAGGCTCGGAACCCGGTGAGTCCGATGAGACATACCGAGTCCAATGGGTGTCCGGGGACTCCTCATCTTCTGTCACCCATGCCGACTCCTCCGAGGAGGAATCGAGCAGCTCCGGCCACAAGGGCTTCAGTCCCGACCGCCCCGATGCCAAGGGCACCGGCGTGGACGACCTCGGTCCCGAACGGGAGGTCGAGGGAGACCTCGGCCGAGGATTGAGTTGAGAACTCATTGTCTCAAGGATCGGCTCAGACATCGAGGTGGTCGTGTCGGATGGACTGGTGAGACCGGCCATCAGCGCCTGCTGCTGCTCCATGAAGGCAGACATGCTGTGCTCCAGGGCCGCCATCCTGAGTCTGAGCTGAGAAGGCTCTGCAGCCTTCAGCTCGGGTCCCGATGCCATCGGGCCCGAGGCCAATTCTACCGGAGAAGAGTCAACGAAGACAACAGCAGTTACCTTCTTTGGTGTCTCCGGCTCCATGCGAGGCAGTTTTGCAGGCCGCTCCGACTCCAAGGACCCGGTGCGGCTGTCAGGGCTCCACGTCCTGGTCCTCGAGGGCCCAGGTCGATCAGAGGCATCCAACGACGCCGCCCTCACGAGTTTCTTCTTCCTCTGGTGTTCCTGTGAGGGAGACCCCCGCTCAGAAGATCCCCGACGCTCGGGTTCAGACAGCTCCCGGGACGTCGAGGCTTCTGAAGAGGTCCGGACCCGGGGGGGATGCGGACTCAGAAAAAATCCTTTCAAGCTGCTGCTGCCTACGGGACACAGACCTTTGGGTCATGGTCGTGCCCGAGGCAGCAGAGACAGCAGTCACGTGTGTCGCTGAGGGACATTAACTTTTTGCACCGATCACACTTCTTAAACCCGCTGGCAGCCATCGGGGGAAAAAGGGCCCCTGCAAGGTCGAACAACCGGGCTGCCAGTGAATAATGAAAAAAGCGCGAACGCTAGTCACCAAGGACAAAAACCGAAAAATTGGATCGGACTCGATACCGGTGTACCGAGCCGAAGGCGAGAAGGGGGACCGATGTTGAACCGGTCGACAGCTTAGGTGCCAAGTTATAAACTTACCACCCATGTGTTTGCATCTATCTAGACTGAATTCTGAAGATTAGTTAGAATGACCTGATGCCAGATGAACAGGTGCATGATATGATCACGGCAAATGGAAGATGATATGATGTAAAGAAAAATGAGTTTGTCTGGTAGAGGTTCTGTTGGCAAATTTGCTAATTTAGTATTACAGTGCTCATGCAATCCCTCCCCCTCCTGTCCTTTTGCCTAGGAACAGGAAGAGATGTCCTGCAGCTACCTATGCTTGTGGGACTTGGGATTCAGCTGCTAGTACAAGAGGGAGAGGAGGAGATGAAGACTGAAAGTGGTTAAGGATTTAAAGTTTGATCAACTACCGATCCATGTGCAAACCACAGCAATTGACAATAAAATAATACAGCATATGGTTATTTCAACCCACTCCCAAAAAAATCCTATAATGTATTCACCCTTCAAAAACATCTGAGGGAAAAAGCTAGGATGGATTTCCTGAAAGCTGAACAGATGGATTTCTACATAACAAAAGGATACAAGGGCCGGAAAGTCACAGGCTTATAAAAGAAGCCTGAACTAATGCTGAAATCTGTGGCAAAATAAACACCCACATTTTTTACTTTATCCTATGGGTCCAGGACATTTTTCTCCTTCCTGTGGCAAAACAGATAATCCTAAATTCTTCCTTCTCAACAAAGGAAGGTTAGACTTTGTAGAATTAGCTTGATGAACCAAACGTAAGTGTGGTGGTGGTGGAGGTTGTTAAGTGCCATTGAGTCTGTGTCAACTCATGGCGACCCTCTGGATTGTTGTCCTAAACTATGTTTAGCCTTCAGTCAAGCAGCTCATAGTTAATAGAGTGGCGTCCATAGCTGCTATAAGGGTGGTACCATATGAATATAAAACAGAGGAACAGCACCTAAAATAAATATATAAAGAAGTGGCTACTTCATTTTAAATTTACCAAAAATGGATGTAGGATCTTTACACTACAAATATTAATTAGTCCATAAAAAACATAATTGAAACCTAAATTTACATTTATGTTGATGCTTACTATACCACCGTTCTTTTTCAGAGAGGTTTACAATATACTAAAATAAGATGGACAGTAAAAAAAATAATAATAATAATCAGAACTGAGAATAAGAAAATCAAGAAAAGTTACTATTTTGATTGAAAATAGTTTGAGGTGCTGCCCACCTCTGCCAAAGCCTATAACTCTGCCCAAATCAACGATTATGGATCAGGATACACCGTTTCTAAATAAAAGGCTTTTAGTGATGACTTGAATTTGGGAAAAAATGTCTCCAAAACTCATTTCAGGTGGTAGGGAATTTCAAGATATTGGAGCTGAATAATAAAATGCCGCCTGCTTAGTGATATCAAAATGTGCCCTGAAATTAGAAAGAATAACCAGTCTATTTTGTTATTAAAACCTGGAACATATGGAATCGGTGAAATGGAATGATAAATAGGCAAACCCACGTAGAATGCCTTGTGTGCTAGGATCAGAATCTTGAATTAGACAACATAATAAATGGGCAGCCAATGATGTTCCTTAAGAAGTGGGGTAACCCAACCAAATTTCCTGGAGTGTATCTTTGACACACTCCTGGAAACCACCCCCCCCCCCCCCCCCAATATGGCCATGTTTTGATATCTTGCCTGCATCAGAAATATAAAATAACATAATGCATAGTTATTTAGAGGAGGAGTGGGTCAGTGGTTGGGACAGGCTACCTCAGGCCGGAAGGCCGGGGGTTCAATTCCCGCATGGGGACAAGCAACTTCAGGCCGGAGGGACTGGGGTCTCTAGTCCCATGGCCACTCCTTGTGGCCTTGGGCAAGCCACTTAACCCTCCATTGCCTCAGGTACACTTAGATTGTGAGCCCTTTGGGGACAAGGGAATAAAAAGTACCTGTTAGTATACATGTAAACCACACTGATTCTAAAGAGTGCGGTATAAAAAAAAAATACAATAAAACATACAAATATGTAAATGAGACAGTGATATTCTTTATCTTTATTGAAGCATTTGATATACTGCACGTTCACACAGGCGATAGTGTGGTGTACAATATTCAAAAAGGGAGGCTGCTAGAGCCCAAAGAGGGAAAAAAAACGCCAATATCGGATAGGACGGAATAGGTTCAGTCATACCATGGGACAGCAATAGAGGCAGGCAGGGACAAGAAACTGTAAACTGTGGCCATGGGTAATGTGAGGTCAAAGGCACATACAGTATGAAAAGGTAAGTCTTCAGCTTTGAATTTGTGAAAAGAAAGCTCAAGCCTTAAATCAGATGGAAGGGCATTCCAAAGAGCAAGACCAAGAAAAAAAGAAAGCAGAATTGCCTCTCTCCCAATTTCCCACCCAAACCTCATCCTTCCTTCGTAGAATCACTAAAAAAAGTGGGCAAGGCTCTACAGATCCTGCTACTGGGTAGTTGGGGCCCGCAGAGCCTTGTCCAGTGCTTCAGCACGAGACTCAGTGCCATGTTGCCTTTTTTTTTCAGCGATTCCCCAAAAGAAGCAAGACGTTTTGGGGGGCCATAGGGAGGGGAAGATAATGGACACAGAGAGGGGGAAGTGAGAGAAAGGGTGGGATACCGTCTGCATGACTCAAAGTGAAGCTCCAACTGCTGCTTGGAGGAGCGGGGTCTCTTGTAGAGTGAGGCCATATGCAAAGGGCATGGCCAAACATGCCCAGGGCTGGCCCTGTCCTTAGCATGGTTTAGAAAACATGTCTCTGTATGTATTATCCACAACAACAACAAAAAAAAACAACTAAAAAAATAAGCCCAAAGCAATAATAATCTACATACCATTTAGGCATACAAGAAAAGAAATGTTTAAGGACCATCAGAAAGGGAGCCAAATAACACTGCTTTTCATGAGTACGCTCGCCCAAAACCCTCATAAGTTAACTTTCTCACCAATCTGCTCACTCATTAAACAATATGTAAATAATTTTCCAGTTTTACTTATCTGACTTGCAGAACCTCCTGAAAATATCATCAGAAATTATAATTCAACTGTAGTTCAACATGAATTCATTTTTCTAAACACAAATTCATGTTGAACTACAGTTGAATTATAATTTCTGATGATATTTTGAGGAAGTTCTGCCAGTCAGATAAGTAAAACTGTTTGGAAAATTATTTACATATGGGGTTATTCCTTGGGACGAATAGTGGGGGACATCTATCCCCGCTATTCGTTCCCCCTCCCGACCCTGTCTAATTTCCCCTCTTGTTGTACGGGGAAGTTGGGCGGGGAAGGGGCAGATCGGGGGCAGCGTTAGGGCGGGTGGAGGCGGTCGTCGGCCCCCAACGTACAGGGCCGATTCTAATGTCGGCCCTCTACGTCCGGGGCCAACGGCTTGGATGGGGAACTTATTCCACTTCGGAGGTGGAATACGTTCCTCAGTGTGGTAGGAACAGCAGGCCTGGGCGTCAGGGGGCATTCCCTGCAGCCCAATCCTGGCCTTGGGAGGCCAGATCGGGGGTTGGGGTCGGGCTGCAGGGAAAGCACTTTGTGAGCCGGTGGCCGGGGATCATGGCTTTTCAATGGAGCCACGGTGCCATGGCAACTGGACGCCATGGCGCCACGGCTCTATTGAAAAGCCCTGACTGAGTTAGTCGGGCAAGGCTTGTATGTGCAGGCTGGGTGGAATCGGGGTCCCAGCCTGCACGTACAGGCCTGTTTGCGATTCTGATCCTGCAGGACTAGACGTGCCCCATGGGATCAGAATCGCGACTCCCTCTGTGCGTCCTGTTCCTACCGGGGACACAGAGGGCTTGGATATAGGGGATGGAATTGGGCTCATACTGTTTAATGAGTGAGCACATTGGTGAGAATGTTAACTTAGGAGGGATTTTGGTGAGGATACTCATGAAAAGCACCGTTCTTTGGCTCCCTTTCTGATGGTCCTTAACTCTTTCTACTCTAATATGTTTTCTACATCACTCATTCCAGATCAGGATAAATTTAACAGAAACTGCCCAAACTATAACCAATATGACATATACATTCTACTGTAATCGGTCATATTGTATGTATTATGCCATTTTATCCTTGATGCAGGCATCATGTGGAAACATGGCTATATTGGGTTTTATATTTTTTAATATATGTTTCAATTAAAGTTTTTATGGACTAATTATATTTATAGTGTAAAGTAGCTTATGGAGGGGTTGAATAGGGTAAAACAGAAAGGCAGTTCACACAAAACAGGCGATGAAATACAAACTCGAATCTGTATTGCACAATTTCATTTTTGCTTTCTATGGCGACTCAGAGACAGATTTCACATTCTATGAGTGGTCTTCCTTGACCTTTCCTATTTGGAATTTTATCATATTGTGAAAAGTATTCAATGAATCCATGTACTGTGACCCCTAAGGAAAGTGTTTTATCAGGATTGAACAGGGTGACAGGGAAATTACTGGACCTGGTGAGAGGGAATAGGGTGATAGGGGAGTTGCTAGACATGGAAATGTGAATAGGGTGACTAGCTGATGCTGGGCACAGGGGAGAGTAGGGAGATGGAGGGCGAGATGATGGATGCAGTGGGGAAGTGTAAAACAAGGGAGATGCTGGACTTGGGACAGTAGGAAGACAGGAGAAATGATAGACATGGGGAAGTAGGGAGACAAAGGAGAAATGATGGATACAGGGAGATATAGGGAGACAGGGGCAGCACTGGATGGAGTATGGAGAGGAAATAGGGGAATAGAGAGAGAGACATGAAACACTATAGGTAGAGGCAGTAAAAAGAGGGGGATTGAAGACTAGATAGTAAGAATGAAATCTGAGTAGACAGAGAGGCAAGATTTGGACAGAAAAATAAATAGAAGAGAGCTGAAAGGAAAAGACCAATGTCAGAGATGGATGTATGGGAGGAAGTGAAGAAGACAGATGAGAGAAAATTACTAATGGACAGGAGACCATAGATACTGAGTGAAGAGAAGACAGAGGAAAGCAAATCCAAGAGATTGAGATCGACATTATCAGATAAACAACAAAGGTAGAAAGCATTTTTTATTGTTAATTTAGTGAATGAAATATGCCAGTTGTTGAAATTTACATATGCTGTCTTTATCTTTTGCATTGTACAGAGTGAAATGCATGTTGTGACACGGAAGATCTGCCCTGTGCCTTAAAAACACAGAAATCTGCGTGTATAGCTCAGATTCTGACAGGCAGGTAGATCAGAAGCTTCCTAGTTACTATAGGCAACCAAAACAAGCTGAGACACGAGGTCTGCAGTCACGCCCAATTAGCAAACACTCCCCAGTTGATCAGGAAAACAGTTTTCACATGGGCAAGAAAACGCCCCTAAAGCTGTATAAAAAATGTCCAAAAGCAGACAGAGTTAGACCAGGAGCAAGACGGAGACAGAGACCAGGAAGCTGCAGGAGCTTGGCAAGTTGGAGGAAACTTGCAGGTCTCAGACGGAGGCTCAGAATACTCTTATACTGACTCTGAACTGCCTGAACTTTGGAGCAGAAAGCCACGGAGAATTATCAAAAGGAAACAAAGTTACCTTCACCAAGAGAGATTAGTTACAGGAAACACTCACCTCTGAAGCAGTGTGATTTTCCCAGGCACAGAGCTCAGTGGAAGGAACGTGAGGCAGTTGGTAACAAGCCATATATATTTGAGAAGCAGAGCTGCTTAAAATACTTACAACCCTGTGAGAGGGAAAGTAATCCTGTTGAGGATATCTGTATGCTTGATGAGGATGAATGTATGCTCCTAAAACCCTGCAGGAGACTTCCAAAAGAAAAGTCTTCCATTACCAGAACAGGACAGTGCTATGAGCTGCCGTCAAGTAGAAGAGGCAGGAAGTTTAAAAGTTACAAGGAAAAAGCTTGTTTAGACAGAGCTGTTTCTCCGTCCTGCTTTTACAAGCTGTGTGATAAGTATCTGCCTTATTGTGAAGAGGGCTGTCCTGAGAGCTCAGAGAGAGAGACTGAATTGAGGAAGTTTCAGACTTTCTGTCCTAGAGAAAATACTGTGTTTGATGAACCGATGATTACAGAACCAAGTAGTTTAACTCCATGTGTTGAAGAAATGGATTGCTCTTTATTGATGGCTGATATCAGTTCTTCTCTGCGTTAGCTAAAGACAAGAGTGCCTTGTAGAGAGCTAGAAGAGACTGCCAGCATATCAGCTGATTCTGTTTAATGTAATTCATGATTTTTGGTTAAAGCAAGAAGCTGTATTTTGTTTTCTTCTTCAGTTTGCCAGAGGCATGGCTGTATTTTAAGTTCTTGTGTTTTGTGCTACTTTTGAAAATCCAACCCCAGGAGGGGAATAAAATCCTTGTTGAAAACCTGACTACTCGGACTCACAACTACTACTTTTCATAAAGATAGGTCAGGCCCAGCAGTGTGACTGGCTGCCTACGCCATAGTTCAGCCACTGCTGGTGACATAAATGGCGTAGTAATTTGGATTTAAAAAAAAAAAAAAAAAAAAGTACTACCCAAGGCTTTTCCTAAAGAGGATACAGTTGGCTGAAGGAAAAAAAAAAAAGAGCAGCGTCAAAGGAAAATCCTGAAAGAGGAAAATCCTGGTACAGAATTCTCCAGCAACTGGATTTCCACAGGCTGACCTGAAGGAGGCGTGGATAAAGAACCTTTCTCAACGCGAGATCCTACACCGTGCTGAGGTATTTATTTATTTATTTATTTATTTTATTTAGACATTTTTGTATACCGCCTTATCCTTCAATCAAAGCAGTCACAACACAATTGGGGGATACATTTAACACGCAGGGATATGAGACACATACACTAATACTTACAGGGAACATGGGCAATGGAGGGTTAAGTGGCTTGCCCAAGACCACAAGGAGCATCTGTGGGACTAGAAACCCCAGTCCTTCTGGCCCAAGGTTGCTGTCCTTTAGTGGGATTTGAACCCCCGACCTTCCGGCCTGCAGTACCTTGCCCCAACCACTAGGCTACTCCTCCCTAAGTAGGTATAAGTAGGTGGGCACGGGTGGTGAGGATTGCTGAGAAAGGGGAAGAGGTTATACCTTGCTAAGGGCAGGCAGGGAGAAAGGAAAAAAAATATATTGTGCCGCACTTGGTGGGCCCTGTTTTTTTCTCTCCCATACAGGTACACTTCAACGCCGGGATGGATCCCCAGGACATGCTTCGATGGATGGAGGACCAATGGAAAGCCCAGAGTGAGCTCGCGCGACAGGCTCAGGATCGGACTATGGCAGCACTGGCTGCACAGCAAAAGCCGCTCCTGGACTTGTTAACTATGCTGGTAAAGAGGACCCCCACCACAGATGAAGACGGCGTAACAGTATCACCTGTGGTAGGACTGCAAAATTGTAGTGCATTGGCACTGGGACCTTTACAAAAGACTGATAATTTTGATGATTATTCCGATGCCTTTGAAAGGATTGCGGAGGTGGCTAAATGGCCACTAGACCAGTGGGCCGTTAGGTTCGCCATGTCTTTGACCGGAGAGGCATTGGCGGCCTACAAGGCAATGCCCGCGGGCCTAGCGTCCAATTACCCAGACGTGAAATTAGCGGTGAGAGATAGGCTAGGTTTAACACCTACCCACTATCGACGTCTTTTTAGAGAGGCAACACTCTTGCCTAAAGAGACGCCGAAAGCTTTGATGCAGCGACTTAAAGGTCTAGCGACAAAATGGCTTGCTCCAGAGAAAGCAACAGTGGAGTCTTTGATGGACGCTGTGCTCCTTGAGCAATATTTTGAGGCTGTACCGCCGGAGGTTAAAGCTTTCCTGTTGTTACAGAAGTGCAAATCCACTAGGGAAGCGGCTGAACTGACAGAATGTTATTTTGAAGCCGAGTTAGCTGGGGCTTCCAGGGATAGCATTTTAAAAGTAACAGGCATGGAAAGAATGCCGGGTATAAGAAAAGCCTATACTCATGAGGTACAAAGGAAAAATGTAAGTAAATATGATGTTAGAAAATGTTTTCAATGTGGGAAAAGTGGTCACATGCGCAAAGAATGTAAAGAGCGTATTGCCCTTATCTCAAGGGGAGAGAGAGACCCTGAGGGAGGATTTCTCGTAGATGTCCAGGTGGAGGGTGTGAAGGCTGTAGCACTCCTTGATACAGGAGCAGACCAGAGTATGGTCTCACATACAATGTGGCAGGCTATTCTGACTAGTAACCCCTCTGTCCTATGCCAGAGACCCCCGAATGTGAAAGTGAAATGTATGCGTGGAACCTCATCCTATTACTCATTATATAATGTGCTTGTAGAGGGACTGGGTACCAGTGAAAAAGTACCAATAGTGGTGATCCCAAACCTTCCAAGAGAGGTTGTGTTAGGAAGGGATTGGCCTTATTTTCAAAAAGCCCTTAAGGAGAGGCTAGATGAAAAAACAGGTCTAGTTTCCACTAGGTCCCAAAGTAAGGTCTCAGGGGCAGGGACAAGTTCGCTATCAGAGCCAGAGGAAGTGCCCGAAGATAGGGACATATCCCCAGAGCCAGAGTCTAACCTAAATGAGGAACCGCAAGACATACTTCCCTCCAATGAAGATTTAATTAACCTTCCAAAAAAGGTCAGGAAGAATAAGGCTAAAAGACGCCAAGAAAGGAGACATAGGTCGCAGGGAAGAGCAGACCTGGAAGCCGGGGAGGGATTACCTTGGGTGCCAGCCGAGCTGGTGAAGAAATTCCCTTCCTTCCCTAAAGAACAGCAGGGTGATCCAGCATTAAAAAGGGCATTCGAGTATGCTCAAGAGGCTAGGACAATTTTACCCAGGTTCTTCCTAGAAGGGGAACTGTTGTATAGGGAGAGCGCAGATCCCAGAATAGGTACTGTACGTAAGCAGTTGGTGGTGCCAACTACCTTCAAAGCGGTAGTCATGAAATTGGCGCATGACCACCCCATGGGCAGTCATAAAGGTGTCCAAGGAACCTTAGACCAGGTGCTAGCTCGCTTTTACTGGCCGGGAGTGTTTAAAGAAACAACCCGGTATTGTGAATCTTGTCCGGCATGCCAACGGGTCACGGCTGCCAAACCAAAGCCAGTACCAATGGTTTCCCCACCCACCATTGCAACCCCAGTGAGGCGATTAGCGATGGATATTGTAGGCCCGTTAATAAGAACACCAAGGGGTTTTCACTATATTTTAGTGATCATGGACCATGCAACCAGGTTTCCATGGGCAATACCCCTGCGCAACATTTCTGCGAAAACCATATCAATAGAGCTCATAAAGTTGTTTTGTGAGATTGGGTTTCCCCAAGAGATCTTAACTGATCAAGGGACAAACTTCACATCAAAACACTTAGCCATGCTTTGGGACGCCTTTGGGATACGTCATATCCGCACCTCAGCGTACCACCCCCAGTCCAACGGACTGGTGGAACGCATGAATCAGTCTTTAAAGCAAATGTTAAGGGGGAGCTTAGGAGGGAATATGGTTGAATGGGACAATGTCCTCCCATTCGTCCTTTACGCGTGTCGTGAGCGCGTGCAGGCATCATTAGGGGCATCCCCTTACGGGCTGTTGTTTGGGAGAGCTCCGAGAGGGATCCTAGATATCCTTAGGGAGCAGTGGGTTGCACCAGATGAGACAGAAGTAGGGGTACCCCAATTTCTAAAAGACCTCAGGAACCGTTTAGAACGGACATCCCGAGTGTCTATGGACAATCTGCAGGCCAGCCAGCGCAAGCAGAAAAAATATTATGACCGGGGGACTAAAACGAGGAATTTATCTATTGGGGATAAAGTTTTAATCCTTGTGGCGGACGCTGGTCCGAAGTTTGAGGCCAAATGGAAAGGCCCGGGTACAATAGTTGGCCAGGTGGGTCCCGTTTCCTACAAGGTAGAAAACGAAAAAGGGCGCCACCAAGTATACCACGTGAACCTGCTGAAGCCTTGGCGTGAAAGGTCAGCGGACGTAAGGTTGGTACATGTAGTGAGCAGAGGATTTCACTCAGGTGAGATTACGCGCTGTCCGACGAGGACGTCTGCAGCTCGTAATATCTTAAGGAGGGGGATGTGTGACACGGAAGATCTGCCCTGTGCCTTAAAAACACAGAAATCTGCTGTGTATAGCTCAGATTCTGACAGGCAGGTAGATCAGAAGCTTCCTAGTTACTATAGGCAACCAAAACAAGCTGAGACACGAGGTCTGCAGTCACGCCCAATTAGCAAACACTCCCCAGTTGATCAGGAAAACAGTTTTCACATGGGCAAGAAAACGCCCCTAAAGCTGTATAAAAAATGTCCAAAGCAGACAGAGTTAGACCAGGAGCAAGACCGAGACGGAGACAGAGACCAGGAAGCTGCAGGAGCTTGGCAAGTTGGAGGAAACTTGCAGGTCTCAGACGGAGGCTCAGAATACTCTTATATTGACTCTGAACTGCCTGAACTTTGGAGCAGAAAGCCACGGAGCAGTTATCAAAAGGAAACAAAGTTACCTTCACCAAGAGAGGTTAGTTACAGGAAACACTCACCTCTGAAGCAGTGTGATTTTCCCAGGCACCGAGCTCAGTGGAAGGAATGTGAGGCAGTTGGTAACAAGCCATATATTTGAGAAGCGGAGCTGCTTAAAATACTTACAACCCTGTGAGAGGGAAAGTAATCCTGTTGAGGATATCTGTATGCTTGATGAGGATGAATGTATGCTCCTAAAACCCTGCAGGAGACTTCCAAAAGAAAAGTCTTCCATTACCAGAACAGGACAGTGCTATGAGCTGCCGTCAAGTACAAGAGGCAGGAGGTTTAAAAGTTACAAGGAAAAAGCTTGTTTAGACAGAGCTGTTTCTCCGTCCTGCTTTTACAAGCTGTGTGATAAGTATCTGCCTTATTGTGAAGAGGGCTGTCCTGAGAGCTCAGAGAGAGAGACTGAATTGAGGAAGTTTCAGACTTTCTGTCCTAGAGAAAATACTGTGTTTGATGAACCGATGATTACAGAACCAAGTAGTTTAACTCCATGTGTTGAAAAAATGGATTGCTCTTTATTGATGGCTGATATCAGTTCTTCTCTGCGTTAGCTAAAGACAAGAGTGCCTTGTAGAGAGCTGGAAAGCATAGAAGAGACTTCCAGCATATCAGCTGATTCTGTTTAATGTAATTCATGATTTTTGGTTAAAGCAAGAAGCTGTATTTTGTTTTCTTCTTCAGTTTGCCAGAGGCATGGCTGTATTTTAAGTTCTTGTGTTTTGTGCTACTTTTGAAAATCCAACCCCAACCCCAACCCGGGAGGGGAATAAAATCCTTGTTGAAAACCTGACTACTCGGACTCACAACTACTACTTTTCATAAAGATAGGTCAGGCCCAGCAGTGTGACTGGCTGCCTACGCCACAGTTCAGCCACTGCTGGTGACAATGTGTTTATCTAATTTTCAGGTATTGCATTGCATGCAGTGACTGGCTTTTGGAAGTTTCAGTTTCATTTTTGTCTACATATTTCTATTTTTAGTTTTTGGTTACATAGTCTATATTTGCTGAGGGTCCATTTCAGTTCTGCATGTGTGAAAGAGACCCAAGCTTTCTGTTATTCTCCAGAAACAAGCAGGAAGTCATTCCTTACATATGGGTTAAGTCAGCACCAATAGAGCCCATGAGGAACATCTCCCAAGCTTTCAAAGAAAGCCTTTGGGAGATGCACCACACACGCTTGGTCTCCTTCCCGCCCAAGGGTACCATCTTGCCTCAGTCTCCTTTTTTCCCGTGGAGCCCACAGGACATCTGTCCCATTTCGCCCACAGGACATCTGTCCCGTTTCGCCCACAGGACATCTGTCCCGTTTCCCTGGAAAAAGTGTCTCTTTTTTGCCTTAAAATTATCCTTTCTGGTATGCATACCGATTCCTCTTCCTGCACCCGAGCCAGCTTGCCTCGGCATTGCTCCTTGGGTTCATTAATCATTTTTTCTCAAGGTGTCCGTCGACCAGTGCTTCGTGCCCTTTTTGGCCAGTAGGCCTCGGACCTTCCCTCGGGTTGAAGGGACCATTATTCCCCATGGCATCCAGTGGCTTCAAAAAATGTGATTGGTGCAGTAAGATGATGTCCCTCACCGACCCACATGACTGCTGTCTCTGTTGCCTCGGGCCGTACCATGACAACTTGGACTGCGATCTTTGCAAGTCCATGTTGGCAAAGACCATCAAGAGCTGTCAGTTGCAGCAGGAGAAGTTGTTCCACATTTTATTTATTTATTTTATTACATTCTCTTATATACCGCGCTATTCTGCATCAGTGCGGTTTACATTGAACAAACTGAAATTACATTGAACAGGGCATTATAACTTGGAGATAACTATTTTACAGGGAACATGGGCTATGGAGGGTTAAGTGGCTTGCCCAAGACCACAAGGAGCACCTGTGGGACTAGAAACCCCAGTCCTTCCGGCCCAAGGTTGCTGTCCTCTAGTGGGATTTGAACCCCCGACCTTCCGGCCTGAAGTACCTTGCCCCAACCACTAGGCCACTCCTCCACTCCAAGAGATACGCAAGCATGCGGGGATTGAGGACACACACCCTGAATGCAGGGTATGACTGGACTGCCAAGCCTGTAGCATGGCGGGGCACGGCATTCCGTCCCAACAGTGACCAACGCAAGTTGCGTCCAACACTGACCAGAGAAAGTTCCCCAGTCACAAGTTCCACAAGCCTGGATCCAGCGGCAATCTCCGGGCCACGATACCCTGCTTCGCCAATGGTTCTCGCCAATTCTGAATAAATACCATTAACAGGTGCCGCCCCGATACCCTGCTTCGCCAATGGTCTCGACAATTCTGAATAAATAATATTAAGAGGTGCCTCTCTTATTAGTGGGGCTCCATTCTCATACCCAGCACTTTGTGCCTGGTCTTCTTCTGACTGCCCTACGGGCCTATGTCTTGGTCATCCCCCAAGTGTGTTTCACTAAGGTGCCTTGTACTGCACCCTCTGCAAGTGTGTCTTGGTTATCTCACAAGTGTGCCTTGTACTGCACCCTCTATCTGCATGTACGTGCTTCGCGTCTTCATACCACTACGGGCCTACTTGCTCTGGTGGCAACATGCTACACCACAGGCTGCCCTCTAGTCTTGGCCTCCCCCCTTTCTACCACAGCTCATGACAGCTTGGGAGGTACCAATTGTGGCTGACTCATCCTGCTTGTCCTAGGAGAAAACGGAGTTACTTACCTGTAACTGGAGTTCTCCGGGGACAGCAGGATAAGTCAGCCACACATCCCGCCCACCTCCCCTAGAAAGGGGTCGACCTCTGTCCTGGTGCCCGCCTCCTAGCGGCAAGGGCTCAGCTAGGGACATACTGGTTAGCTAGGGGCGGGCAGGGGGGTGGGGCCAGTTGGCCCATGCTCAGAAGGGCGAAAGCCCTTCTGAGCTATGGAGAGTACTTCCGTCTTGGCGCCGTCGGTCCATAGATCAGACACTGCGCCGGAGTCCCTGGCGACACCACACTCCAGGGCCCCCTCCGGTACCTTGGTGACCCATGATACTTGGACTCTCTCAGAGTCCTGTGGCTGCAGTTTCTCTGAGAGGAACTCCCCGAAGGTGGAATGCAAAACGAGCTCGAAAGCCTTGAAGACCGCCTCTGAATTCCATACCAGGCCCCACAGTCCCCAGCTGTGAGTCTGAGGGCCGGAGTGGGAGCAGCCTCACAAGCTGCCCCGGAAGGAATTGTCATCATCGGGCGACCGGCCTCAGACCCCAGAGGCCATCCTAGTCGAGGACTCCTCCTCGACAGAACAGACACCGGGCACGAAGCCATCAGTGCCTGTGTCAAAGGCTGCAGGGCCATCTGGCATGGAGACCAGAATGGTGGCCTTGGAGAGCAGAATTACCGGAGCAGCAGGCTTTGATGTCTGGTTCCTCTGGTTCATCTGCCCTGACAACTGGACCCTCAACCTCGAGGGCTTTCCCGGTCGTTGAGCCAATCCTTGAATGCCACCTGCCTCGAGAGAGCCATCAGCATCAGACGATGTCCCGGTCCCACTCCTCAGGACGCCAGTCCTCTCCGGCAAGTGCACATGGCTCGGACCGCAGGTCCTCCAGGGGTTATGGGCCTTCAGGCTTGGTGCCGAACCATGGGAGTTCTGGAGCTTTGGATTCTTCCTCTGACTTCGAGTCAGACTGGGAGATCGAGAACGAGGAGTCCCTGACAAGATGAAGATGTGCCCTTGGACCCATCTCCACCAGTGTCCTGGTGCTGTTCCCCACCTGAAGACATTGCCTTCCTGACTTTGTGCAGGAGATGGCAAAGGTGCTCGTGTTTGAGACCAAGGCGGAGGAGGATCCTCCAGTACAAGGCCCCTCTGAAGGAGGCCCTCACAGTGTCTGTCCCTCTGATCCTTGAGCGCCTCCTCCTCCATATTTTGCAAACACCGGTGTGGGTGCCCATTGTGAGCAGATGGCTCAACACCATGTACCGAGTCTGCCGAAGCCCGGGATTCCAAAAATCCCAACTCCATCACAATTTTATGGTTGTCGAGTTGGCCATGCAGCGACTCCAGAGCCAAAAGACTCATTCCTCACCGGCCCTTGGTAGGGAGGCCCGAACCTTGGATGCCCTCTGCCGAAAGTGCTACCACAGCTCAACACTAGTTTGCCGAGTCCAATCCTATCATTTGTACATCGGTATGTACCTAAAGGAACTGGTGAGGGAGCTCGCCGGTTTCTCTGCAGGACTTGATGGGGAACCTCTTCAGTCATCAGGGCTTGACACCAAGCATGGCTGTAGTAGTCTGACTTCAAACAGTGGGTCCAGGACAAACTCATTGATGTCCCTTGCACCAGAGAGAACCTCTTTAGAAAACCCATGTCAGATAAGGCTGCTGAGATAAGAGACTAAGTTCCTGACGAGGACCAGACTCTCAAAGAAGACCTTGGTGCACCACTGTAAGAAGGCCCTGGGGAAGAAGCCTTTCTTCCCGAGAAAAAAAAGGGGTGTTTGGTAATGCCCCACAGTACCAGGCCTTCTCTGCCCCATGGTAGGATCAACAGTCTAAGGGGCAAGGGCACGGACCCCGCAAGCCTAAGACCTAGGCACCAGTCCTGGCCACAGCCTATCCTGGATGGAGTTTTTGACTCCTTGGGCATGGCCTCCTTTCCCCCAGGAGGCCCTCAGCAGCCCTGTTTGTCCACAGGTGGTCCTCCATCACCACCGATTCCTGGGTACTGCAAGTAGTCAAGGAGGGATACCTCCTCCACCTACAACAGACGCCATCCTCATTCTTCCCAGGAGAACCCATAAGGCCTCACCTTCACCAGACTCTGCTCTCACCAAGCTCGCAGGCCTCCTCGTGGACAGGGCAGAGGAGCCTGTGCCCAAACATCTCTGGGGCAAAGACTTCTACTCCAGATATTTCCTCGTTCTCAAGCGAACAGGGGGCCTCAGGCCTATTCATGGATCTATGGGACTTGAACAGATTTCTGTTTAGGGAGAAGTTCAAGATGCTCTCCCTTGGAACACTGCTGCCTTACCTCCAGCAGGGAGATTGGCTATGCTCCTTAGACCTGAAGGATGAGTATACACACATTCTGATCCATCCCAACCACCGACAAAACCTCTGGTTCATGGTGGGAGGAGGTCACTACTAGTATAGGTGCTACCCTTCGGACTGGCATCATTGCCAAGAGTCTTCACCAAGTGCCTAGCTGTGATCACAGTCCACCTTCATCTCCAAGAGGCCTTCGTCTCTCCCTACCTGGATGACTGGCTCATAAGGGGAGGCACAGCTGCAGAGGTACACCATGCCACCGAATGCACCATCCATGTCCTGCAGCGCCTGGGGTTCGTCATCAACTAACCCAAGTCCCATCTCTCTCCAGCTCAGTGCCTGGAGTTCATAGGGGCTCAGCTAGACACCCTCTGGGCTAAGGCCTTCCTTCCTCTGGAGGGGACAGAACGCCTGAGGGTGCTAGCCGCAGAGGTGCAGCACTGCTGGTCGATGCCCGCTTGCTGCCTATTCTGCCTGCTGGGCCACATAGCCTCCACAGTCCATGTGACACCATATGCATGCCTGCATATGAGGACAGCTCAGTTGTGCCTCCACTCCCAGTGGACACAAGCCATGGGCAGGCTTCAAGAAAGGGTAAAAGTGACCCACCAACTGGTGGACTCCTTCGACTAGTGGCAGATCCCATACCACCTTCAGGCTGGGATGCCCTTCCAGGCACCCACTCCCCAGAGGGTCCTTACTATGTACAGCTCTCTGCGAGGATGGGGAGCTCACTGCAAGGACCTTTGCACCCAAGGCACGTGGTCCCAGATGGAATGCCAGTTGCAGATCAACTTCCTGAAGCTCCTGGTGATATTTCTGTCCCTCCGAGCTCTTCACCACCAGTTGCAGCATCAGTTGGTGCTTGTCCAGACAGCAACCAAGTCACAATGTTCTGTGTCAAGGAGGCACACAGTTGTACTCCCTTTGTCAAGAGGTGGTAGCCCTTTTTTTCATATGCGACATGCAACGGGATGCTTCTGCAGACGGTCTACCTCCTGTTCCTGGACAACGCCCTGGTGGACAGGCTGAGCAGAGTCCTCCAGTGGCACGAGTGGCGCCTGGACCCTAGAGTAGCCTCCTGTCTTTTCCAACTCTGGGGCATCTCCTAGTGGACCTTGTCATCAGCCCAGACAACACACAGTTGCCCCATTTCTGCTCCCGCCAGCCACACCCATCCTGGATGGCGGTGGATATGTTCCCCATCCCATAGACAGAAGGCCTCCTTTATGCCTTCCCGCTGATACCACTGGTCTCCAAGACCCTCTTCAAGGTCCAGTGTGACAGGGCATCATTGATTCTGGTAGCCCACCCCCCCTCAGTATCCCAGGCAACCTTGGTTCCCACTGCTTCACTGTTTGTTGGCGGCGTCTCAGATTCCCCTGGACTGCGCTCCCGGACTATTTTCATAGGAGGAGGGCTCTTTTCTGCACTCCAACTTGGGGTCACTCATGGCTTGGCTGTTGAAAGGGTAGCTCTAGCTCCCTTCAACCTCCCATGAGACGTGGAGGAGGTCCTTCTGGCTTCCCTCAAGGCCTCCATGACGAGGGCGTACGTCTTCAAGTGGCATTGATTTTTGGTGTGGTGCACCGAAAGGCAGGTGAATCCGTTCTCCTGCTCGGTGCAGCTGGTGCTCCAGTACCTACATATTTATTTATTTGGATGCTTTTCTATACCGCCCCTTCCAGAGATCAGGGGCAGTTTGCAATAGAACAAACATAATACAAAGAACATCATGTAACCGGTGAACTATTACAATAAACAGTTAAACATGAGAACTATTTACAATCATAAATCTTCTGATTTTTATTGTAGGCACAGAAGTTTCAGTGATGGTAAGAGAAATAACATGTTAATGGGTAGGAGTGAGCTTATGGTTGGTTTGGGGTGGAGCAAACGTTATGTGGTGCAGGGGTCAAGTTGGTCAGGGAGACTTGATCAGGGGTGAAATTAGGGTTATGGAAATGCTGGATGAATAGATAAGCTTTTAATTCCTTCCGGAATACTTTGAGGTCTTTAATTTTATTTATTTTTTTTTTTTTTATACCGCGCTCTTTAGAATCTGTGCGGTTTACATGTATACTAACAGGTACTTTTTATTCCCTTGTCCCTGAAGGGCTCATAATCTAAGTGTACCTGAGGCAATGGAGGGTTAAGTGGCTTGCCCAAGGCCACAAGGAGTGGCCATGGGACTAGAGACCCCAGTCCATCCGGCCTGAGGTTGCTTGTTCTCATGTGGGAATTGAACCCCCAGCCTGAGGTAACCTGTCCCAACCACTGAGCCACTCCTCACTCTAGCCTCCCTCTAGCCTTTCTCTCAGGCTTTCTGGGAGGGCATTCCATTGTGCAGGTGTAACAAATGAAAACACACTGTTACTTGTTATTTGTTTAGTTCACCAGTCCCAGGTGGGACTGAAGTCCAACTCAGTCAAAGTGCATCTGAATGCTATTGTGGTGCACCAAGACTCCGTCGAGGGCAAGCCCCTCTCAGCTCAGCCCCTTATCTCTCCTTTCCTGTGGGGCCTCATGTTGTCCAAGTTCACCAACAGTGGAGTGGGATCTCAGTGCAGTGCTCCTACAGCTCATTAAGCTGCCATTTGAGCCCCTGGCTACTTGCTACCTGCAGTATCTCTCATGAAAGGTTGTCTTTCTTGTGGCATTCATGTCAGCACGCAGGGTCAGTGAGCTTCAGGCTCTGATAGCAGAGCTGCCCTATACGAGGTTCTAAAAGAACAGGTTGGTGCTCTGCACACACCCAAGTTCCTGCCAAAGGTGTGTTCCCCTTCCACTTCAATCAGGAGGTGGTGCTTCCCATCTTCTTCCCGAGACCTCACCCTGACAAGGCGGAGACTGT
Source organism: Ichthyophis bannanicus (assembly GCA_033557465.1). Lineage (NCBI taxonomy): Eukaryota > Metazoa > Chordata > Amphibia > Gymnophiona > Ichthyophiidae > Ichthyophis > Ichthyophis bannanicus. The sequence goes on along the minus strand of CM066042.1, from coordinate 242,342,928 downwards.
TCTTCATACTCTGGATTGTAAAAGGGCCCTGTCCTTCTATGTGCAATGGACTCAGGGCCATCACAAAGCTCCTCAGCTTTTCGTTTCCTATGACCCCAGTCGACAGGGGCTTCCAGTGACTAAGCAAACTCTGTTTACTTGGGTGGCAGACTGCATTGCTCTCACCTATGAGCAGGCTGGGATCTCACTAGACCACCGGGTCATAGCACAGTGCATCAGGGCCATGGCTACCTCTGTGGCAAATCTGCATTCATACCTGTTATGGAAATCTGCTGGGCCACCACCTGGTCTTCATTCCAAACCTTCGTAGCTCACTACTCCCTGGAGAGGGAGTCCCGGTAGGACAGCACCTTCAGCCAGGCTGTGCTCTGTAATCTCTTTGGGGTAGAGGCAACTCCTGCCTTCTGATCATTTTGTGTTCAGGCTACCAGAGTTCCCCGCCAGACACTTGGGTCTTATTTATTACATGGAACAGGTGTACAAGGAATGGTTGACTCTTATAAATGGAAAAGGCAGATAACATTATTTATAACGCAGAACTGTAACTATATACAATAAGAGAGTCGCTTACATCTCTGAGTGACTATGTACAGGTAGAAGGTTGCTTACCTCTAAGGGTATATTAGGGATAGATAGGTAAGAGGGGGTTATGTTATCCCATCAAAAAGTTCTTTGAATAGGTGTGTTTTAAGCAGTTTGCGGAAGGTTGCAAGGCCGTGGGTGTGTCTGATTTGTGGTGGTAAATCATTCCATAGGCGTGGACATGCATGGAGAATGCCCTGGAGCAAGTTGACTTGTTACACTTGGTTAGCGCTGGAGGCAGGTCTTGTAGGTTTGATGTGTTGCTTCTCCTTAGGTCAGTGGTTCTCAACCTTTTTTGTACCGCGACCCCTTGTACCATTGGTCAACTTGTGATGACCCCCAATGATAAAATCAAATGTATCTCTCTTCCTTTACCGTTAACGCATTGTCGCTGTAATCATTTGTTGAATTATTAATATATTATAGGCCTTTGCAATATGTTTTTATTTATAAAAATTACTTATTTAAACCATAATAATCACAATAACAAGTAACAATATTTTAATTCAAAATTATTATGATTTTGTAGTCAAATCACTAATATGAAATAAAATTATTTTTTCTACCTTTGTCTTACCAATTTATTCTCTGATCATGCTGGTCCCGATCTGAAGCTTCTGCTTTCCTGTCTTTTCTTAGCTCTCTTTCTGTGGTCTATGGTCCATCTGCCATTTCTTATCTCTTCTTTTGTTTTCTTCACTTCTTTCCATCAGCCTATTTCCAGTCCCCATAACCCTTCCCAGTATCAGCCCCTTTCCAGTCTTCCCTCCCAGTATCTTCCAATGTCAACTTGCATTCCCATGACTGCCACTGGTGTCCATTCCCTTCTAGTCCCCCTCCTTCCCCACTGTCCAGCTCTTTCTAGTCCAAATACCATGGCAGCCCCTCTCAGCATCCACTCCCTTCCAGTCCCATTCTCCCATCATCTCGTATCGGCCCATTTGTAGCCCTAGCCCCCAGTTTTCTTCCAAGGCCAGCAGCTCTATCCTTCCCTCCCCCCACCATCAGCCCATTTCCAGTTGAAGCCCCCCCAGTCAGCTCATTTCCAGTACTAGTCCCCCCTCAACCCCATTACCAGTGCTAGGCTCCTCTAATCAACCAATTGCCAGTCCTACCCCCCCCCCCCCCCCTATCAGCCCATTACCAGTTCTAGCTTCCCCTAATCAGCTCATTTCCAGTGCTAGTCCCCCCTCAGCCCATTACCAGTGCTAGCCTTTATTTATTATTTATTTATTTATTATTTATTTATTACAATTTCTTATATACCGCACTATTGTCAGCGCGGTTTACATATAACAAAATGACCATAACAAACTGTTTGGCTTCACATAGAACAGGAGTAACAACTTGGGTAACATGTTTTGCTTTACAGAGAACAGGAATAACAACTTGGATAACATGGGGATGTAAACTGAACTAACTAATTACATATGTACAATGAGATTGATTGCTGAGGATTTAGGGTGTTACATGTGTATCAGCCCATTACTAGTCCTACCCCCATCAGTCCATTACCAGTCGTAGCCTCCTCTAATCAGCACATTTCCAGTCCTAACCTCCTCAATCAGCTCATTTCCAATGTTAGCCCCCCATCAGTCCATTCCCAGTCCTACCCCCCTATTAGCCCATTACCAGTTCCAACCACCCCCCCTTGATCAGTCCATTCCTAGTTCTAGCCTTCCCTAATCAACCCATTACCAGTGCTAGCCCCCCATCAGCCCATTATAATCCTAACCCGCACTGTCTTTCCCCTCTGTCCAGCATTTATCCCCTGTCTGTCCAGTATGTCCCCCTGTCTCTCCCCTTTGTCGAATACTTGTCCCCCATCTCTCACCTTTGTCTCTCCTTGTCCTCCTGGCCCCACTCCCTCCACCTGCACCTCTCATCCAGCCCTCCCTCCATCCATGTCAGCCCTCCTCCTTCCATGTCAGCCCCCCCTCTGTCCATGTCAGCCCCTCTCCCTCCCTCCCTCCCTCCCTCCCTCCATGTCAGCCCCCTCCCTGCAACACCAGAATATGGCAGAGTCCAGGCACTGAAGCCGCAGAAAGGCTTGTGAGGCAGCCTTGGCCCGCTATCCAGCCAGTTACCCCAAGGGACCTCCCTTCACACTCAGTTACACTTGGCCATCCCGAGGCTTGCCTTCTGCAGCCATGGTCTGTCACCCCACGAAGTCGGTCACTGCTAAGGCTTCCAGTCTCTGTCTCTGCACTTGAGATGAGTCACCATCACCGTGCTCCGGGGGCCCCCCCCCCTCATGTGCCAGCCTCTGCTCTTACTACGTGGCACTGGAGGAACTTCATAGGGCTGCTTCTCCCACCACATGTCTGTTAAGCCTCCCACCACTGCAACTTTCCGCCCTTCAATTCGTGACGCCTAGAGCCTCGCGGAGTTCCCATCGGCATGTTCCGGTGCCGCTCATGCTCCGCTGTCTTCCGCTATGTTTTCCAGGCAACCTTTCCTTGTTTTCAGGGCTGCGGGGTGCTGGTGTAATTGGCAGGGATGCTAGATGCGACTTTCTTGCCCAGAGTTGGAACCGGAACCGAGTACACAATATTAAAATTCCAAACATGCTTGATTTGTAACAAAAAAATGTATGATTTTTACTTTGTTTTTTGCTTTTGGGTCTATCCTGGGATTTGTCAGGTGACCCCTGGTAAATCCTGAGGTGACCCCCGTGGGGGTTGTGACCCACAGGTTGAGAACCACTGCCTTAGGTGGTTTTTCAGTGTTCTTGTAATAATTGACTATAAACATTTTAGGGGATAGTTGATGGAATACCTTGAAGGTTGTCATGAGTGTTTTATAATTAATGCGACTCTGGAGAGGTAGCCAATGCAACTCCTTTAGAATAGGTGTGATGTGGTTGGCTGGAGGTGAGCGTGTCAGAATTTGCGCAGCTGTATGTTGCGCGAGTTGAAGCGGATGTAGGGAGCTTTTTGGGAGGCCTTGCAGAAGTCAAAGTGCGGTAGTATCACTGCCTGGTAGACTATACGAAAGTCGTGAGGCTCAAGTAGGGGTTATAATTGTTGGAGTGACTGCAGTGAGGGTCTTGCGAGAGCCTCTCAGTTGGGACTTAACTGCTGCAGCTCATGGCTCAACTTCTCTGGTCACCCTTGGCGTTTTGTACAGGCTCTCAGTAGCTTGTAGCTGGGGAGTCCCATATGTGAGGACTGACTTCTTGCTTGTTCACAGAGAAAGCGTAGTTATTCATCTGTAACTGGTGTTCTCCAGTGACAGCAGGAATCAGTCCTCACAACCCTCCCCCCTCCCCTTGGAGTTGCTTCTTTACCATATTTTATTTTTGCCATCTTAGCTATGTCATTAGACTGAGGCAAGATGGCAACCTTGGGCGGGAAGGGGACCATGCATGCGTGGTGCATTTCCCAAAGGCTTTCTTTGAAAGCTGGGGAGATGCTTCTGCGCGGGCTCCATTGGCACCCATTTGTGAGGACAGATTCTTGCTGTCACTGGAGAACACCCTGTTACAGGTGAGTAACTATGCTGTATTGAATATCTGCGTAGGAACAATCTGTAGTAATCTGGCTGGTTTAGTTTTCCCAATAAGAGTATTGATGATCCACTGCCTATTGTGGCACTGCCTTTTCTAGGTAGACCCTTGTTGTGCAACTCCTGGAAGTTATTGCTGGTGTGGTATGGCAGAATTGCCCTAGAAGTCTTGAACAATTTGTATAGATTTTGTTGTTACTTCACAATATGTCTGGTGAAGATTTATGTTAATAAGCATTAATACAGCTAATACAGAGGGTACATATATATTTCAATAACCTTATATACCACCGCTGCACTGAGGAAACCTCTAATTCACCTATAAAAACCTCAGCTTACCACTAATTCACAGAATATACTTTCTTAGTTCATTCTTCTCAGTGGATCTCCTTGATAATAACGCAAAGTTCACAATACTTATAAATATACTAAAAGGAGAAAAAACTTCAGTAACTAGGCTGTCCCACTACGAGGAAATCCAGGCTTCAATTCCTGCTTCTACCACTGGCACTCTTTGTGATGTTGGCCAATTCACCACATCTCCCATTGCCTTGAGTACACCCTTATACTGTGGGCTCTTTGGAGCAGGGACATTACCACTATACAGCTCTGCATACATCCAGTTGTGCTATAAAAATGATGATTAGTGGTGTTATTTAATATTTACTAAGCACTGTAATGAAAGAAGCCCGGCCTTTACTATTTTGCTTCCACAGGTTAAAATCTTTGATATAGTGAGGCTAATCTTTGAAAAAGATTATCCTTATTCAGTGCCTAGGGACCTCTCCTCTCCATATATACACAATTCCCTCTATAAAACCAGCCCTAGGTTTGCTGAGACATTGAGATGAATGTTGAATAGTCTGATATGGAAATTTCTTATCTTCAGGAACAAGCAGGAATGTAGTCTTCACATAAGGGTATCGTCGGTACCCATGGAGCCTGCGTGGGAACGCTCCCCAGAGTCCAATAGGAATGCTTTTGGGAGCATCCCTCAGCACATACGCGCTGCCTTTCCGCCTTTCCAACTGTCCCTCTTCAGTTCTTCGTTTTCCGCGGAGCCGGCAGGATCCATACCCTGTCACCGCAGAAAATTCCGTCTTTAAAATTGTTTCTCCAGGACCAAGCAGGAAGTCACTCCTCACTTATGGGTGACGTCGGCGCCGACGGAGCCCTCGCGGAGCAATTTTCCCCAGCTTTCAAAGAAAGCCTTTGGGAATTGCAGCGCGCATGCGCGGTCGTCTTCCCGCCCGAGGGTGCCATCTTAGCCAGTCTTCTTTTTTCCGCGGAGCCCTACAGACGTCCCCGTCTTGTCCCCGCGAAAAAGTTGATTTTCTTCTTTATTTTATCCTTTTTTCCTTCGGTTCGACGCCGATCTTTTTCCCGCCCGGACTCGCGACGCCGGTCACGAGTCCTCTTCCTTTTTTCGGTTTTTCTGACTTAGTCAGCTTTCGATTTCGGTTTCCCTGGCAGCCCGGTCCTTTGACCTCGCAGGGGCCCTTTTTCCCCCGATGGCTGCCAGCGGCTTTAAGCGGTGTGGTCGGTGTGACCGAAATATGTCACTAACCGACACACACGACTTTTGCCTCCGCTGCCTGGGCCCAGATCATGAGGAACTGATCTGTGGGCCCTGCAGCAAACTGTCCTCAAAGGCGTTGAGAAGTCGGCGGCATCAGCGCGAGAGAATCTTCGCTGACCCCAGCCGTACCCGGACCTCGTCGGAGGCCTCCGCGTCGAAAGGCTCCAGTTCGGACCGTCGCCGGAGCTCCTCCGACCGGGGTTCTCCCTCCGGGGACCATCGTCGGAAGGTGAAACCCGCGAGGGCGGCGGCGTCGGTGGACGCTCCTGGTTCCGCGAGGGCCAGGTCGCATAGCCCCGACAGCCGCCCCGGGTCCTTGGAGAAGGAACACATCCCGAAGCGACCTCGCCTGGAGTCGGAGACGCCTGCTCGGGTAAGTCCTGTGGTCCTTCTGGACTCGCCTCCGCGACAGCCGACGTCGGGCCCGACGCCGTCGGGGCCCGAGTCGGGGGCTGCTGGGTCACCTGAGGTCGGACTCAGGTTGACGGCCTTGGAGAGCAGACTGTCTGCCTTCATGGACCAGCAGCGGGCACTGCTCGCTGGCCTCGCTGGCGCCGCTGCCCCGACCGCCGGGACGTCGACGTCCAAGTCGACCCCGGAGACCGAGCCGATCCTCGAGTCAATGAGAACTCAAGTCGATCCTCGGTCGAGGTCACCCTCGGCCTCCCGTTCGGGACCGAGGTCGCCGACGCCGACTCCCTCGGCGTCGGGGCGGCTGGCGCCGCACCCTGCCCGGGCCGACCCCACCGAGTCCTCGTCGGAGTCGGTCTGGGAGTCTGAGGAGGAAGAGTCACCTGATTCTTTCCGGACTCGGTGTGTCCCATCGGACTCACCGGAGTCCGAGCCTCGGAAGCAGTCCCCCCCGGAGGATGCCCGGTTCTCGGACTTCGTTAGGGATATGGCCAAGGCTTTGGCCTTCCCTGCGGATCCCGAGGAGGAGCCTCGAGCCGAAGAGCTCGACGCCCTCCAGTATGACTCTCCCGCGAGGGAACACTTTACTGTGCCGGTTCCTCCTATGCTGGAACGACTACTCTTCCGCATGTGGGAGAGTCCGGCCTCCTCGCCGGTCCTGAGCAAGCGGGTCGATTCTATCTATCGAGTCCGCAAGAGCCCTGGCTTTCAAAAGGCACAGCTGCCACACCATTCCATGGTAGTGGAATCGGCCATGCATCGTCTTAAGAGCCAGAAGATGCACTCCTCGGTGCCTCCTGGAAGGGAGGCCCGTAACCTGGATGGCCTTGGCAAGAAGTGTTTTCCAGGGCTCTATGCTCGCATGTCGTGTCCAGACTTACCAGCTATACATGGGCATGTATCTCCGGGATCTGGCTAAAGAACTGGCCGGATTCTCCGCTGGTCTCTCCGAGGAGCCCTTGCGGAGGTTCCTAGCCTTGTCCACTGGCATTCGGGAATGCTCAAAGTTCATGTCCCGAGCAGCCTATGATGGCTTTGAAGCCTCGGCTCGAGTGGCCGCAGCCGGCATCGGTGCCCGCCGACAGGCTTGGCTTCAGTCGTCAGACCTTGAACCCTGGGTGCAGGACAAGTTGGTCGATGTCCCCTGCCGAGGCGAAAACCTCTTTGGCAAGCCCATGGAGGATAAGGCTGCGCAGATTGAGACTGAGACTCTCACCCGGACCAGGCTTTCTAGGAAGACCTCCGCCCCTTCCCAGAAAAAGAAGGGCTCGGGGAAAAAGTCCTTTTACCCGAGGAAGGCGGCTGCCTACAAACAATACCCCCATTATCAGGCCCCTGCAGCTCCCCAACAGGGCCAGCAGGCCATGGGACGGGGTAACGGGTCCCGTAGGCAGCAAGCCCCCAAGCCTGCACCACCAGCCCCTGCTCAGCAGGGTGGGGGTTTTTGACTCGCTCAGCATAGCCTCTCCCCCCCGCTGGTTCCTCCCAGCACCGGAGGCCGGCTGGTTCACTTCGCCCACAGGTGGTCCAGCATCACCGCAGATGCCTGGGTGCTTCAGGTCGTGCGAGAAGGCTATCTTCTCCACTTCCATCAGGTCCCTCCCTCCTACTTTCCGGGAGAACCTCCACGACCCCCTCTGCACAGGGAACTACTCCTTCAGGAGTTAGCGGGTCTTCTGCAGGAGCAGGCGGTGGAACCGGTGCCCCACCACCTGAGAGGTCTAGGCTTTTATTCCAGGTACTTTCTAGTACCAAAGCGGACAGGAGGCCTCAGACCCATCCTGGACTTGCGCAACCTCAACAAGTTCCTTGTGCGGGAGAAGTTCAAGATGCTTACCCTTGGAATCCTTCTGCCCTACCTCCAGCAGGGAGATTGGCTATGCTCCTTGGATCTAAAGGATGCCTACACGCACATCCTCATCCACCCAAGCCACCGCCAATACCTAAGGTTTGTGGTGGCAGGAAATCATTACCAGTACAGGGTACTGCCCTTTGGCCTGTCCTCCGCACCGCGAGTCTTCACAAAATGTCTCGCGGTCGTGGCGGCCCATCTCCGGCTTCACGGCCTCTATGTCTTTCCGTACCTCGACGACTGGCTCATCAGAGCAGCGTCCGCTCAGGAGGTCACCAACGCCACGTGCCGCACGGTGACTCTGCTGCAGCACTTGGGCTTTGTTATAAACTTCGCAAAGTCCACTTTGCTCCCCTCACAGGATCTCGAGTTCATCGGCGCAAGGCTGCACACCCCTCAGGCGCGAGCATACCTACCGCTCGACAGGGCTCAATGGCTCATGGACCTAGCCGACCGCTTTCGCAGCCAGCCCCTGGTCTCCGCCAGGCGCTTCCTGAGACTGCTTGGCCATATGGCTTCCACCGTCCATGTGACCCCCAATGCCCGCCTGAATATGCGGTCTGCTCAATGGTGTCTCCGCCAGCAGTGGCGACAGGCCACGGGCGGCCTAGCAGACCTAGTGCGCGTCTCCGAACCGCTGATCTCGTCTCTCCGGTGGTGGCTCCGGCTGCCGAACCTGATATTCGGAATGCCTTTCCAGTCACCTCAGCCGACCCGGGTGCTGACCACCGATGCATCCCTCCTGGGCTGGGGAGCACATTGCCAAGAGGCACGTACTCAGGGCCTCTGGACCACGTGGGAGTCTGCTCAGCAGATCAACTTCCTGGAGCTCAGGGCGATCCGCCTAGCTCTCAAGGTCTTCTCCCACCTGACTTCCCAACAGTCCGTCCTTGTCCAGACGGACAATCAAGTTGCCATGTTCTACGTGAACAAACAGGGGGGCACGGGCTCCTTCCTCCTCTGCCGGGAGGCACAGAAGCTCTGCTCTTGGGCCGTCAGTCACGGCATTCTCCTCAAGGCAGTTTATCTCCCGGGCCAGGAAAATTGCCTTGCGGACAAACTCAGCAGGGTCCTCCAGCCGCACGAGTGGCGTCTGGATCCCTTGGTAGTTCGGAAGCTCTTCCTCCAGTGGGGCCTCCCCACGGTGGATCTCTTTGCCAGTCCTCACAACCGGCAGCTTCCGCGCTTCTGCTCTCGTCAGCCACACCCCCTTCGGGTTGCGGCGGACGCCTTTCTGATCTCATGGTCGGGGAGCCTTCTGTACGCTTTCCCTCCCATCCCGCTAGTCTCTCGGACTCTTTTCAAGGTTCTCCGAGACAAAGCCTTCATGATCCTGGTGGCCCCTCGCTGGCCCAGGCAGCCGTGGTTTCCGCTCCTGCTACAACTGGCGGTGGAGGATCCAATCCCTCTGGGGGTACAACCGGATCTCCTCACTCAGGATCAGGGGTCCCTACTGCACCCCAACCTCAGGTCTCTCAACCTCATGGCCTGGCTGCTGAGAGGGTAGTCCTTGCTCCCCTTCTCCTGCCGGCGGAGGTGGAGGAGGTTGTCTTGGCTTCGCGACGGCCCTCTCGAAAATGCTACGCCCTTAAATGGCGTCGCTTTGCAGTCTGGTGTACCCAACAGTCTCAGGATCCCTTCTCCTGCCCGGTGTCGGTGATCTTGCAGTACTTGCTGCACCTCTCTAATCTGGGACTTAAGTCCAATTCCGTCAAAGTTCACCTCAGTGCTCTTTCAGCACATCATGTGCCGGTGGAAGGCAGACCTCTCTCCAACGACCCTCTCGTAGCGAGGTTTCTCCGAGGTCTCCTTCTACTTAAACCACCTCTGCGCCCGCCAGCGCCTGACTGGGACCTGAATGTGGTTTTGCAGCGGATCACCTGTCCGCCTTTTGAACCTATGGCTACCTGTTCTCTCCGTTTTCTGTCTTGGAAAACACTGTTCTTGATAGCCCTCACTTCCGCTAGACGCGTAAGTGAATTGCAGGCCCTCGTGTCTGATCCCCCTTACACTAGGTTCTACAAGAATAGGGTAGTCCTACGGACTCACCCAAAATTTCTGCCTAAAGTGGTCTCCCCTTTTCACATCAATCAGGAGGTGGTACTTCCAACCTTCTTTCCCAGACCGCACTCCAGCCGAGCTGAAAGGGTCCTCCATACCCTGGACTGTAGAAGAGCCTTGAACTTCTACCTTGACCGTATGCGGGAGCACCGTAAAGCTGCTCAGCTTTTTGTGTCTTTTGACCCCAATAAATTGGGGCTCCCGGTCTCCAAGCGTACTCTGTCCATCTGGGTTGCGGACTGTATCTCTTGGGCTTATGGGGCAGCCGGACTCTCCTTGGAAAGTCGAGTCACGGCTCATTGCGTTCGGGCAAAGGCTACGTCAGTGGCTTACCTCCGCTCTGTTCCGCTGGCAGACATCTGCCGGGCCGCTACTTGGTCTTCGAGCCAGACTTTTGCGGTCCATTACTGTCTCGAGAGGGAGTCCCGTAGGGACAGTGCTTTCGGACAGGCAGTCCTCCGTAATCTCTTTGAGGTCTGAGCAACTCCTACCCTCCATCCCGGATGTGGGCTACCGGTGGGTAATAATTCAGCGAAGATTCTATCCTTCTGTGCTGCTGAGCTAGAGGGAGCTCATTTTTGTGCTTAGGGTCTCCGGTAGCCTTGAGCTTGGGAGTCCCATAAGTGAGGACTGACTTCCTGCTTGGTCCTGGAGAAAGCGTAGTTACTCACCTGTAACAGGTGTTCTCCAGGAGCAGCAGGAATCAGTCCTCACTACCCTCCCTCCTCCCCTTGGAGTTGCAATCGTCTGCTTATGTTCTTTTTGCAAATTTTTATGCTGTCTTTTTTAGCTATGTCATCTAACTGGCTAAGATGGCACCCTCGGGCGGGAAGACGACCGCGCATGTGCGCTGCAATTCCCAAAGGCTTTCTTTGAAAGCTGGGGAAAATTGCTCCGCGAGGGCTCCGTCGGCGCCGACGTCACCCATAAGTGAGGACTGATTCCTGCTGCTCCTGGAGAACACCTGTTACAGGTGAGTAACTACGCTTTTCTTGTGGTCGCGTTTGCCTCCACACGACGCTTACCGGTACCGCCGGTTCTTTTCTTTCTTTTCCAAAAAAAAAAAAACCAACTTATACTTTGAACTGTTTCTCTTCAGAAACGTTTTTTTTTGGTGCTAGGCGCCATTTTGGGCACTAGGCCCCATATTCCTAAAACATGGAAAAACCAACTAGTGGTTTTAAAAAATGTATTAAGTGTGGCGGTACCATTTCCGTCACCGACACCCATGATTGGTGTCTTAAATGTTTAGGGCCTGAACATTCTCCATCTGAATGTCTCTCCTGTATGGGGATGACTAAAAGAGGAAGACAGAACCGGGCTGCAAAGCTCGGTACCCTCTTTTCTTCGAATGCCAGATCCATTTCATCGACATCTTTAAGGGCTTCCTCTTCCTCCTATGGATCTCAGGTAACTAAACATAAAAGCCGGTCCTCAAAGGGTAGCTCTCCTGCTAAGCATCGAGAGGCCATTGGCATTGCCCTTGAGGGGGAACCACACCGGCAAAGCAGCCCCGGCGGGAGGCTTCGGCTTCCAAAGCATCTATGGGGCTCCAGGATGTTCTCGAGGCCTCGACCTTGCAAGAACTACCTGTGCCATGCTCAGGGGTCCCGGCCGTTTTCACCGGTCCCAACACCCATGCATCGGGTTCCTCGCTATCGAACGCAGCATTGCAGCTCTTCTCTCAGCTGCGGTACCGTTGACACCTATGGTTCAATGGGCACCAGTACCGACATTGATACCGGTGCCGGTACCTACACGGTACAGACACCGATACCGGTACCGGTACCGACCCCGGTGGGAATTCTTCCCATGCTATCTTTGGCTGGAATCGACAGGTCGGTACTGGATCAACTCGGTACCGACTTCGATTGATACCGGGAACGGGCTTTGCATGAGCATCAGCATCGCGGTCAGGAATACTTCGAATCCTCCAATTCCGAAGACTCTCACAATTCTGCTGGTACTAGAGGGTTTCTCCCAGAAGATCCCTCTTCTCACCAATGCAGAATGTCACCTCCAGAGGACATGTCTTTTCAGGATTTTATTTGTGACATGGCCAAAGGCCTTTCAATTACGGTGGCTCCTGAAGAGGAACCCAGAACAAAGGAATTGGAAATTCTCCAATATCCTAAAGCACCAAAGGAGGCAACCACTCTGCCCATCTATGAAATTCTGCATAACGTGATGCTCAGAATGTGGGAGACACCTCTGACTACATCTCCTCATTCTAGGAGACTTGATACTATGTATCGAGTTCTGCCATGTCCTGGATTTCAAAAGACTCAGCTGCCACACCATTCAATGGTGGTGGAGTCAGCCATGCATAGGATGAAAAGTGCAAAGAGGCATGCATCCAATCCCCCAGGTCGTGAATGCAGGACTCTGGACGCTTTTGGGCACCGAACCTTTCAGGCTTCCATGCTTTCAGCTAGAATCAGTTCATATATACTATATATGGGAATGTTCCTCAAAGAAGTTACAAGAGACTTGGAGCTTATGAGCCCATTTCTCCCAGATGACAAGAGACAAGACTTTCTTGCTCTAGTTAAGCATGCTCAAGATGTTTCCAAGTTTGTCAATCGTGCAGCCTTTGACTGCTTTGAATGCATCAGCAGAACCTCTGCTATTGCCATTGGCGCACGACGGATTGCTTGGCTTCAGGCATCAGACTTGGAGACTTGGGTACAGGACAAGTTAGGCAACATTCCTTGCACGGGAGAGAATCTCTTTGGCAAGAACTAGCAGGAAAAGGCTAACAAGTTGGATGCTGACAATACTACTCTAGATAGATTGTTGAAATCTACAGCCACTCCAGCCAAAAAGAAGCCTTATAAAAACCCTCTTTCAGCAAAAAGAGGAAATTTTATCCTTCCTATACCCAGCACAGTAAGACTCAGGGTCAGGTTGCCCAAAAGGGACAAACCAGACAGCAAAGGAAGCCAAAAGGCCCGAGAGCCCAACCAGCTCCGCAGGTTCAGCCCCCTCAAGGGCTTTGACTCCTTCCTAGAGAGCTTAGCCTTCCTGCCTCTGAGGGGTCCCCAACCCCCCAATATCCCAGGCAGGTTATGCCACTTTGCGAACAGATGGCATCAGATAACAGCAGAAGATTGGACTTTGTCCATTGTAGGAGAGGGGTACAAGCTTTATTTTCACAGCATGTCCCCTCCTACAATTCTAAAGCAATTCAATTCTCAAACCTCCGCAAACGATCTGCTAGATCACGAGGTCTCAACACTTCTTGCCCAAGGGGCAATAGAGGAGGTACCCATTCTTCATTGGGGTGCAGGGTTCTACTCCCCCTATTTTCTTATTCCAAAGAAAACAGGAGGACACAGACCCATTTTAGACCTCAGAGAATTGAACAAATACCTGTTTCGAGAGAAGTTCAAAATGATTTCTCTAGGAACTCTTCTGCCATACCTTCAAAGCCAGGATTGGCTGTGCTCTCTAGACTTAAAGGATGCATACACTCACATTCTGATCCATCCAGATCACAGGAAATTCTTACGATTCCTTTTCAGGGGAAAACATTTCCAGTACAGGGTTTTTCCCTTAGGTCTAGCTTCAGCACCAAGGGTATTCATGAAATGCATGGCAGTAGTAGCTGCATTTCTGCGAACCCTGGGGATATTCGTCTTCCCTTACTTAGACGACTGGCTCATTCGAGCCCCTACAGTTGCAGAGGCTGGCACTGCACTGTCTCGCACAATGTGAATCCTCCAATACTTGGGGTTGGTAATAAACTTCACGAAATCCCAGCTTGTTCCTTCCCAATGTCTGGAATTCATAGGGGCCTGTCTAGATACCAGACAGGCAAAGGCTTTCCTTCCACAGGCCCAGTGTCTTCGCATAATGCAACTAGCTTCTCAAGCAGTGGGGAAATCCTCCCTAACTGCTCGAGAGCTACTACAGTTGCTGGGACATATGGCATCCACAGTTCATGTAGTCCCATATGCTCGCCTCCACATGTGAGCAACTCAGTGGACCCTATCCACAGAACATTTATAAGACAAAATAGTAAACTCTCAACAACTAATTTTGTCTCACCAATGGTGACAATCGTTAGAAAATCTGACGGTGGGGTCTCCTTTTCATCAACCCCTCTTTCAGGCCACCCTAACAACAGATGCATCACAGGTGGATTGGGGAGCACACCTGAATCATCTCTCTACCCAGGGCACCTGGACTCCACAGGAGGCTGGTCTACACATAAACCTCCTGGAATTAAGAGCAATCTATTTAGCTCTTCGGGTATTCCACGCCTAGCTCAGCTACAAGACAGTCCTAGTCCAGACGGACAATCAAGTAGCCATGTTCTATGTGAACAAGCAGGGCGGGACAGGCTCTCTGTCGTTATGGAACGAAGCTTTATGACTGTGGGCCCTCGCCATAGAGTATCAAATTCACCTGCTAGTGGTATCTCTTCCAGGCATTCAAAACCTTTGGGCAGACAAACTCAGTAGAGTACTGCTGCCTCACGAGTGGTCCCTCCACTTAGACCAGGTGGCAAAGATATTTCATCTCTGGGGCACTCCAGACATAGATCTCTTTGCAAATCCTCTGAATGCCAGACTTCCCCAGTTCTGTTCCAGGATTCCGGCTCACAATTGTCAGGCAAGCGATGCCTGCCTCCTTCACTGGGGTCAGGACTTCCTTTATGCCTTCCCACCCATTCCCCTCATCCTCAAAACACTCTTCAGGCTTCAGAGAGACAGGGGTCGCATGATTCTCATAGTGCCACGATAGCCACGCCAAGCGTGGTATCCCCTGCTTCTACATCTCTCTCAAGCGGCACCTCTGGAGTTAGGGAATGCTCCAGATCTCCTTTCCCAAGAGGATGGGACACTATGGCACCCGAATCCCCAGTCCCTGCATCTCACGGCCTGGTTGCTGAAGGCTTAGACCTCCAGGATTTTAACCTGTCCCAACAGGTAAAGGATATCCTTCAGGCTTCTAGGAAACTTTCCACAAGAAGATCTTATGCCTTCAAGTGGAAACGTTTTACTATATGGTGCTCCAAGAAGGGATTAAACCCTCTTGTCATGCCTTTAGAATTGATACTAGAGTATCTCCTTCACTTATCGAATTCTGGTCTAAAGACCAATTCGGTAAGAGTCCATCTTAGTGCAATTGCAGCTTCTTATAAGCCTCTGAATGGACAACCAATTTCCTCTCATCCACTCATATCCAGATTTATGAGAGGTCTTCTATTAACCAAACCTCCCATTAAGCCACCACCGGTGGCATGGGATCTAAATCTAGTTCTCGGGCAGCTCATGAAGCCACCTTTTGAGCCTTTAGCCACTACAACCCTTAAGATTTTGACCTGGAAGGTCATCTTCCTAATTGCAATCACCTCTGCACGTCGCATTAGTGAACTGCAAGCTTTAGTGGCTGAACCTCCTTATACTAGATTTCATCATGATAAAGTTGTTCTTAGAACTCATCCACACTTTATGCGAAAGGCGGTTTCGCCTTTTCATTTAAATCAATCAATTTATCTTCCTGTATTTTTTCCAAGGCCTCACGCCTCTAATGCAGAAAGAAACCTTCATACTTTGGATTGTAAAAGAGCCTTAGCCTTTTACTTACAGAGAACACAGCAACATAGAAAGTCCTCACAGCTTTTTATAGCTTTTGACCCTAGTCATTTGGGACTTCCAGTCTCCAAATGAACTTTATCTAAATGGATTGCCCAATGCATATCCTTTGCTTATGAGAGTAAGGGTTTTCCTCTTCAAGGCCATGTCACAGCTCATAACGTGAGAGCCATGGCAATTTCCATGGCTAATCTCCACTCTGTGTCTGTCAATGACATTTGTCGAGCAGCCACGTGGGCTTCGGTACACACCTTTACAGCCCACTACTGCCTGGATAAAGCCTCCCATCGGGCTGCCTTCTTTGGCCAAGCTGTTCTTCAAAATGTCTTTCAGACCTAATTCAACTCCTACCCACCAACCCTGGTGGAAAGCCAGAGATCCATGGGAGAAGGAGTCCCACCTTTCTAGGGTGGCACCTTCCTGGGGCTATCTCCCTGGCATCTTCAGCTAGGGAGTCCCCATATGTGAAGACTATATTCCTGCTTGTTCCTGGAGATAGCGTAGTTACTCACCTGTAACAGGTGATCTCCAGGAACAGCAGGAATTCACAACCCACCCACCTCCCCTAGGAGTTGTCTCTCTATCTCTTTGTCGGTTTCCTCTCTCCCTCTATCCTTTCACTCAGCTACAAACTTAACTGAAGAGGGACAGTTGGAAAGGCGGGAAGGCAGCGCGCATGTGCTGAGGGATGCTCCCAAAAGCGTTCCCATTGGATGCTGGGGAGCGTTCCCGTGCAGGCTCCGTCGGTACCGACGATACCCATATGTGAAGACTAAATTCCTGCTGTTCCCGGAGATCACCTGTTACAGGTGAGTAACTGCACTTTATTTAGGCACCTCTGTGACTCACAGGAGATTTGAGGGGATGTCTAACACCAGTCCTTCAGGGTCATAGACAGATGGTTTTTGGGACTACAATGTATATTCATGAGAATCTGTTTGCATGCAGTGGCACTAACTGTGATAGTCTGCTTACACTTTTGAAAGCCCTCAGGGCCAGCTCAACCATTAGACAAGGCTAAGCAGTCACCTAGGCAGCAGCTTTCAAGAGGCATCTAAAAGCAACAGCATTTAAAGGAAAACAACAGATCCTGACAGCCACAGCACATTCTTTTACCTTCAGGGAGAGTAGGCACCTACTCTCCCTGCACACCTACTTTTAAATATAAATTGTTTTCTATATAAGATGCCTAATTATGATGCATTTTTACAGGATTCTTGTGGGAAGGATGGTGGTGGTTGCCGAATTCAGCTATCAAAATCTCTTGGGGGGAAGTGGTGTAAGACTGAAGGTATGCCTAGGGTGCCCAGTCCCCTTGGTATCAGCCCTGGCTGTCCTGGTTTTGACCCTCAAAGAACAAAGCTGGAAACCCTTGAGTGAGGGTAAGGAGAGAGGTTACAGTTCATTTTTCCTTCTACACTTCTTTCTGTAAATCCTGCCCAGTCCATCTGGACTCTTTCCATGGTGCTGCCATGTTACTGTGGGAAGAGTCCAGAGGGCGAGAAGCCTCACCATATCAGGAAAGGATTCTTTCATGCAGTATATATTTCCATTCTTTTATGAAATAACAGTAGTATTTTATGAATTGGTAGCATCTTTGAATGTAATTATTTTAATAAGCATGTCTGGAACGCCTAATTAATAATTAACCTGAGTTCAATGCCAGTGGAATTAGTGATTCAGAGTTTAATTCCTGTTCTGACCTACAGTCTTCCTGTTTGCATTTAAACAGAGCTTTATTCTCATCATTAAAGAAGAGAATAGTATGGGTCTATATTTAGTACTACCACACCATGTGAGTATGAATGCTGAGCTCCTAGAGAAATGCTGATACATCAGAAACTCAAGGCTATCAAAATTCTTTAAGGCTACATTGTCTGCTTAAGGAGTGGAGTAGCCGCCTAGTGGTTAGAGCACTGGCTTCATAACCAAGAGACCAGGGTTCGATTCCCACTGGCACTCCTTGTAGCCTCGAGCAAGTCACTTAACCCTCTATTGCCTCAGAAGAAAGGCCTGGCAATCTACTTCCGGTCGCACGGCCAAGAAAACCCAGGAGTTGCTGGGTCACCAACAGTTAGTGTTGACTTAAAGGCACACATTGCATTGCATTTTGCCTGCTTAACGGAGTTGCCTTTAATGGAAAGGATGGGATAACAGAGAGGGTAATAACACAAATAGAGATTTATATATGTTCATTCACACACCTCCTTGTTACAGCTCAGAGATGCAGCTACCTCTGGACACAGTCTGCCTGATATCTTTCAAAAGTGACAAAAAGAAAGGTTACTGTGATATATCTTATCCATCCAATTCCAAATAGAGAGCAAAAGTGACTTAGTATAAGTGACTAGGAGGACAAGCTTTAGAGACATAAACTGGGCTGTCTGAAAACTGCTCTTAGTTGGATAACAGTACAAATGGTCTTCCGTAGTGCGCATACTTTGCAAAGAGGTATTCACAAAGGAGTATAGGATGACAGAAGAAAATAGCAAATGCATGACATTATCATAAGTCCAACACTGTTTGCTCACTCTTGGCTGCCTGTAGAAATGAGTTTTTAACCTATGCACTTTAGCAAAATTTCAAAGAGAAACTGTGTGTGTTATGTCTTTTTGAATATTAGCATAAAACGTGCATGTGAAGGGGACAATTTTATAACAGAGTTGTTATATGAAATATCCAAAAAAGTCCTTATTTTATAAAGATAACATAGGCGCTTGCATGCCTTTACAGAATAAGCCCTCAGAACTATCTCCAATAGTGCACAGATTTATAGCTGTTTCGAAGGTATAAATGTGTGCATGTACTCATATTTCATAAAATAGGTGCACACCTCATGACGCCATTCCTTTCCTGCCCTAACTGTGCTCCAGGGAACGCTTATGCCTGGTGCATATTCTTATACATGCCTACTGGCTGTGCAATTTTAGGAGACTCATTTTCAAAATGTTTTACATGTGAGATTGTTTTAAAACATTACCCTCTGAAAGTGCCCATGTGGTTTACAATTAGGCAGGCTATTGGCATATTAGCCCCACAGGGAGAACATGTGCTAGAGGGGATCATAGGCGCTCTTCGAACTTGTGATTCAGTGCTGAAAAGATGAGGTCACTGCTCCTGCTGAATTACTTCTCTAGGAGCCAATGTTATCCAAAGGTCCTACTTGTAGATAACTTATCAGAGATGGTTGCCTCGCTTAGAACTCAAAAGAACTACAATCCCTCTCCCCAAAAATTACAGGAAGGCCAACAAACTGTTGATACATTTCATCATTTATTAGATTATATTATTGAGTTATGTAAGATTTATAATTAGAATCAAAATAGATGACAGGAAAACAAATTAATCCAGATGCAAATGTTTAAGCAGGTTTTCAGAAACAAAAATAATATATTCCCAAATGCAACACAATCGTGTTTTTTTAAAAATGTAATTTATATTTTTCTTGCAAACTACTTAATTCAGCCTCAACCATATTTTAGAAATGTGCATAGATCAAATGTGAATTCTTTAAGCCTGGAACAAAGGAAGTTAAAGTAATACATTTTAGAAACCCTTGAAAAAGAAGCTGCTCCAGATTGGAAGGGGACAGTGTAGAACTGCATGGTATATCAGATGACTATTTTCTAAGGGTTGACTCATGTGCCTTTAAGAGAAATATTGGCACATCTAATGTATATATGCCTAACCTGATATTCAACATCTTTTATTAACGTTTTGGAAGTGGAGGTAGGACCCCCAAAACTTCAGTATGAGAAGACCAATTGTATCTTACACAGTTTGTATTTAACCCGTTTTGGACCAGTGTATGTTTTACATACATAAGGTTTCCATACTTACTACTCAACTGTTTACTAATTAATGGTTATAAATTCAATGGAACTATGTTTAGTTATTATCGTTATGTCAAAAAGCGTTATATACAGATTTTTTATCTGAGATCTAGTTAGTTTAATAGGTATTTGAAGTTTGCTGATTTTGACGGTACTGGCGGCTCAACATAAAAAGATCACAAAAAATAGTAAGTAGCTTATAATGCTGTAATAGCTACTATTTTGCAAATAAAAGTATTTGTAGACTTTAGAAAATAGGTTTAGATAACTGCAAGTTACTTAGTGTCAGAGTTATTGGTGCATATATCGGCCTTGTATGTTTTTCATACGCTGAGCTAATATGTTGTCAAAACTAATTGCTCTCAAGCATTCTGTTCTAGGTGTTTCAATGGTGCAATATTGACGCACTGCATCAGAAGTGTTTTCACGTGTATCATATTCCACCGTCAGAATGGACTGTTGACAAACTATATTATATCATAATAAATGAAATGAAATGAAAACTGCAGTTTCAATAGTATCATACAGTATGTTTATGTCAATGAATACTGGAACTGAATCCTATCTTTTCTGAAGCTAGACAATATACTATATTGTACCAGTGTATGAAAAACATATACTATGTGAAACTTCTATTTTCTGCAAAGTTTTAATATCTTTTTATTATTGCTGGTATTTCATAGTTGTTTGAGTGTAAAAAATCTAATAAATCATCCAGAACAGAGAAAGAATATGCGAGCTGTCCAAAACGGGTTAACAAGTAATGCCACCTGTTCTTCAAATGGTTTGCTAGTCTTGCTCCTGGAAAAATTCTTAAGGTCAGAGTTACGTTTAAGAGAGAAGTAGGACAAATGGTCTGTATGTCTGTCCTATTGCACAATTTTTAAATAGCACATCATTTGCCCAAGGATTTAATTCCTAGTAAGTTTTGGAAAAAAAAACCAGCAAATAAAAAATCCTGTACAAAAAGTACCAAATGGCTAATATTCTCCATCACAGATTTTGCACACCCTTTTTTTCCGGCATTATAGGAAATTAAGTCCAGGGGCAAAAGATGCACTATGTTCAGAACAGTACAAGCAAACTCTATTTCATGAATTGTACAGTTTTCATAAGAACTGAGAGCAATTAACAAGATTCAAAAACACACTATATCAGGGAAAGAAATTTTTCAACTAATCAGCATCAGAAATATCTAATGGGGGCATAAAGAACTACATGCAGGTCTCTATTCTCACTTTGGTAGGCTGAAATTTTGAACCATGCAATTAAAACTATAAAATTGCAGAAAGGATATGAGAACCTGTCCATAGCTACACATGTCAGAAACAAACCGCGCCGCCTCCTGCCAATCTCTGGATTTTTTTCCCAACATATCCATGGCCTTATCCAGGCCTGTGTATAGAGGAGGCTAATTTCAATAGAATTTCGTTGCAACAAAACAGCTAAAGCATAGAACAAGCCTGAAACAAAATTTACCAGATTTCCCCAAGTGACACATTTAGTAGTGACAACTTTTTTTTATATGCATTAAAGTAGATTATAACAATATGGTGACTCACCTTTAAGACTAAACAAATCACAAAGCTCTGATTATGATCCATAATACAGGTATTCTATGTGGACAGCAGTAGAAGTACTCTTAAATGGCTGTCATCATTGCTGGAGCCCTGCATGGGAACCAGTTCCTGGCTTTTAGAAGTGGCCCTGTGCACATGTGTACCACTTTCCACTGCCACATGGGGACACCTCAGTCTAGTTAGAAGCTGTAGAAGAGTACAACACCCAGGTAAGGTGGAAAGGTTGTAAGGACTTATCCTGCTTCCACGGAGAACACCTGCTACAAATGCGAAACTGTTTTTCCATGGACAATCAGGATAATGTCCTTATGTATGAGAATTCCTAGCTACAGGCCACCTCCAAAGAATAAAGAGAATGAACACAGTGTTGCAACAGCAGACACTGAACAAACATTTGAGGGGTTTTTTGGCAGCAGGCCTTTTATGAATATTTTTAAATGTTTTTTGTATTTTATTTTACAGACAACCTGAACAGAAAGAAACGGGCCTAGGGTGGATCGAGTTGGATTCTATTCCCTGAATTGTGAATTCCCTGCCCCTTAGTGCACGGTGTCCAAGTCCTTGATGTTAATTGAGCCAAGGATGAATCCTTCTGCTACAAGGGGACATGGGATGAGGGTGAAAGGGGTTAGATTCAGGAGTGATATGCGGAAATATTTCTTTACGGAAAGATTGGTGGATCCATGGAATAGTCTCCCAGTGGACGTGGTAGAGATGAGGACAGTATCTGAATTCAAAGAAGCATGGGAGAAACATAGAGGATCTCTATGGGGAAGAAGGGAACTGTTGTAGTGGTTGATATGGAAGGACAGATTAGATAGGCCATGTGGTCTTTTTCTGTCATCATGTTTCTATAGATACTAGATCCTAAATGAGCATGATGACCTCTCAATGTTGATGTTCAATGGAACTTCCAATGACATGGGGACTGATGTTGCTGAGATCGATGGACTAGACTTATTTGTGCCAAAATTCCTTTTACGCTGCATCTCACAACCCCTGAGGCCTGTCTCTGTCATCTGTGAACAAAAGACACAATGAAGAGGGTGCATGATTGTGCTGCAGGCAATAAAGGCATCATTGATGACTGTCTGCTGCAGACCTGGTCCCATTACACTGGGCACACTACTGGTGAATCTCTAAGACATGCCATCTAGAAAAATAGTTGCAGCAAAATCAAATGACTTGATGGTGAAAAATATGTCTCGGCCAGGGCGCCTAAGGCCTAAATGTGGGCTATAGCAGCAAGGTTGTAAAAATAAGGAAACCTATAAAATGGCTTAAAAAATTGACTAGGAACAGAAACTCATAGGGAATGGCAAGAAAAGAATAAACAATGAAAACACTCAGCAAAATAAATTTTAGAGGGCTCTGAAGAAAATCGCCTTAAGGGTGGCCACACATATCCATTGGGCTCCATAGAAAAATGAAGACTGAAGTATCCCTGCGTGCTGGTGGCAAGCATGAGGAGGCATGTATGCATGCAGGACGGGCTCCAAAAGCTTTTAGAAGCCGGGAATTGGTTCCTGTGTAGGGCTTCATCGATGACGTGTGAAGATATTACTGTGCTTGTCTGTGGAGAAATAGCCCAACTCTTAGATGATGCTTATATGAAATTTCATCTTCACTGATGAAGGTCAACTGCATTCAGATATTATCCTATCTCTAAATTAAAGCCAAGTTAATGTGCAGTGGGATTTTTTTTTTTGTCTGGCATTCTCCTGCTGCCTAGTTTCCATCCCAGTCAAAACCAGCCCCAAGTAGGAATATGGTACCATAGCTTTGAATCATGGTTAGTTGGGGTTTTCTCATTTGCTATCTCTGCTCTCCCCATCTAGCGCAGCCATCATAGCAGTAATTCTCCACCTGAAAGGCATGAAACATTGTTCTCTTCACATCCCAGTAGCATAGGTGTGCTTTTAAGGTCGATCTGAAGGCATTACTATTCAATAACGGCTGTGAATGCTGTCACTGCAGTATCTACCTACCCAAAGAGCAGGAATCTGCTCCACACATTGAACCCAGGTCTCTCGCATACATGAAGGAGGAATCTGACCCATTGCACACATTAAGCAACACTAGTCAAAGGCATGCAAATTAGATTACATACAGAGCTAAAAAGAGGTGCTGGTGTTGATTCAGTCAATGTTAGAACGGATGAAGTTGAGAGTAGCAGTGATTTCCTGTCCATGCATCACTAGCCTCAAACTCATTGGACCACATTTACTGAACAATTTCCAGACAGTGTGTATCTATTTTTATAAACTAAACCAGTTAGCTAAAAAAAAAAAGAGAAGACATCACTGGGTAACCTCAATGAGTAATTGTTTCAAGTTTTCTGATGGTGCTTCAAAAAGACTTACAAATCTCCAGCTGAAATCAGCAATGTTGCTCCTATCCTCAAGCCGTCCATATGCAGTCCTGGTCTTTAAGACCCATTTCAATGCATTCTGCTCGAATAGAGTGGCAAGACATCATGTGCATTATAACTGGGATTAGAAAACTAGGACTGGATTGAAAACCTGGTATCATAAAGACTTACTGGCTGATTATAAATAAATGATGTGCTGACTGAGCAACATGATGATTATACCAATCTGAAAGTGAGAAATTCTTCTTGTTGTGGGGTGGAAGGACTTTTGTGTCTTAGAAAGTGCATTAAGGTCCCATCTTCCCAGCTCTGTTTTACCAAGGACTAATCTATGTTGGTCCAGGTCAAACAGCTTTACAGTGTGCTGCAGACCCAGGACACCAGACTTCATTGCCACATGGCCCCATTCTCTCCATTCTCATGAAACTTGTGCAGATGATCCGCATACCTAAAAGAAGGAAGACAGCAAAATAAGATATTTAGTGCTTTTTCTGAGGAGCCTGCGAACGTTGACATCATTCTGTCAGGTGTTACCACAAATGAATAAACAGGCATGCAGTCATTCTAATAGGTTCTACTGTATGTGCAAAACCAAAGCCATTTCAGATTGATCAATGCAAAACAAAACAATGTTTCCTGAAAATTCTGTAATCAGTAGGCTCTTTCCTCCATCTTGTTTATCTTGCTATATTCTTACTGTACAGATAGTTGTTTGTGTTAATTAAAGCATAAATGTAATAACAGTAACAGTAAATGGCAGCAGAGAGACCAGCATGGCTCATCCAGTCTGCCCAGTAAGGGGGCTTCTACTTTGGGATGCAAACGGCCACTCCATGTAGGTTACCCCCACTTCTTCGCATGAAAAGACCAGTGACCTTCCTTAATTAGCCAGAAACCCCTTTTTACTTCTATAAGAACATAGGATATGCCATACTGGGTCAGATCAAGGTCCATCAAGCCCAGTATCCTGTTTCCAACAGTGGCCAATCTAGGTCTCCATACCTAGCAGTCTTTTGGGGATACCTAGCAGTATCCCCAAAAGACACAGGTTCCACAATGCTTGTATTGGGTCAAGCATTGATATCCTGGGTCCCTTCTTAATAATGGTTTATGGACCTTTCCTCCAGGAACTTGTCCAAACCTTTTTTAAACCCAGCTACACTAACAGCCTTTACTACATCCTCCGGTAACAAATTCCAGAGTTTGATTACACGTTGAGTGTAAAAATATTTTCTTTTATTAGTCTTAAATAGTTTACCCTATAGCTTCACTGCATGTCCCCTTGTCTTTCTATATTCTGATAACTTAAACAATCGATCTATGTTTACCCGTTCCACTCTGTTCATTAATTTATAGACTTCTATCATATCTCCCCTCAGCCGTCTCTTTTCCAAGTTAAAGAACGCTAACCTTTTTAGCCTTTCTTCATAGGTGTATCCTTTCATCCCCTTTACCATTTTGGTGGCTCTTCTCTGAACCTTTTCTAATAATGCTATATCCTTTTTAAGATACGGCGACCAGAATTGCACACAATATTCAAGGTGTGGTCTCACCACGGAACGATATAGAGGCATTATAATATCCTTTGTTTTATTTTCCATTCCTTTCCTTATGATACCTAGCATTCTATTTGCTCTCTTGGCCGCCGCTGCACACTGGGCCAAGGGTTTTAACATGTTATCCACAATGACACCTAAATCTTTTTCCTGGGTGGTGGTTCCTAATGTGGAACCTTGCATCGTGTAACCATAGTTTGGGTTGTTCTTCCCTAGGTCCATAACTTTGCACTTGTCCACATTAAATTTCATCTGCCATTTTGATGCCCAGTCTTCCAATTTATCAAGATCCTCTTGCAATTTTCCACAATCCACTTGGGTTTTAACAACTTTAAATAGTTTTGTGTCATCTGCAAATTTGATAACCTCACTCGTTAGTCCCTTTTCCAGGTCATTTATGAATATGTCAAAAAGCAGCGGACCCAGCCCAGATCCCTGGTGTACACCACTATTCACCTTTCTCCATTGGGAAAATTGGCCATTTAGCCCTACCCTCTGCTTTCTATCTTTTAATCAGTTCCTGGTCCACAATAGTACACTGCCTCCTATCCCATGACTCTTTAGTTTTGCTTAAAGTCTCTGATCAGGTACCTTGTCAAAGGCTTTCTGAAAGTCCAAATACACTATATCAACTGACTCACCTTTGTCTACCTGTTTATTCACACCTTCAAAAAAACATAACAGATTAGTAAGACTAGATATCTTCCTTGTCTAAAGCCATGTTGGCTGTCTCCCATTAAGCCATGACTATCTACATGTTCAGCAATTTTGTTCTTTATGATGGTTTCTACCATTTTTCCCGGTACTGACGTCAGGCTCACCGGTCTGTAGTTTCCCGGATCACTCCTGGAACCCTTTTTAAAAATTGGTGTTACGTTCGCCATCCTCCAATCTTCAGGTATTACAGATGATAACAGATAACTGTTATCACTGGTGGCCTTAGGGAGTGGTAAGCTGGACAGCTGTCTAGGCCAGGTTTCATTAAGGAGGGCTGGTGGTCAGAAGCACCTTTGAAGTGGCTACATTATTGCCAGTAGTCTGTCGATCAGCAGCCTCCGCACTGGGAAAGTGTGCTGCCCATTATCTCTATGTCCTCTCATCCATAAGAAAAAGTGTGTGGGGAGGGGGAGGTTGTGGAGGAAGGGTACTTTAAAGCAAAGGGACAGCTAGAGAATGTGTTTTTCATTTTTTAAATTTGGCAGTTATTAGCCACACACCTTAGGGAGCTTCAAAAACCTTTTTTTTTTGGGGGGGGGGGGGGAGTGTGAAACTTTATTTGCAAGTAAATTGTTCTAGTGTTTATCTGATTCCTACAAAGATTATTGAAAAGATACAGCTTTCATTGCAGTTTTATGGCTAGGCAAAGTGAAACTGAGAATGTCTGATTTGCTCACAGGTCTTCAAAATTAAGAGGGGTTTAGGTTAGTTTCTTAAAAATTTGATATACTGCCAAGTCGGAATCACAAGGCAGCTTACGATATATCATTAAAATTAAGAAAAGAGAAAAAAGAGCTACTACAAATTAAACTACAAAAGCCAGTCGCACAAGAAAAAGGGTAAGACTAGGGGTCTTTTACTAAAAGGCACACTGGGACATGCATTGCCAACTAGGGCAGGGTCATGACAGTTAGTACAGGATAGTTCCCACGCTGTGCAACCCAAATTAGGGGTGCAAGTAGGTGGGTTGGGGCAGAGAGCGGGCATGGTTTCACACCATGCGCTAACTGCATTAGCATGGTTCACCTTAGTAGACGGTGTTAGGTGCACCCGTGATAATGCAGCATATGCTAGGGTCCAGGGGCCACACTAATTGATGGAGAAAGCTTTCCACGCCCCTCACAGCTAACACAGTGGTGTGTTGCACCTAACACCCCATGGTTACAGAACTTTTCATGCAACACGTTAGAGCGCTCATTAGTAAAAGACCCCCTGAGTCTCTAAGGGGCTCAAATAACTCTCTTGCTCATGGTCCCACTACCTAATACTACCACTGATGTTATATATGTATCATTCAAAAACATGGCTAAAAAAGTGATTGTATTATACTGCAATTCTACATCGCAATTTATAATTTCAACTACTGTAGCTGTGACAGGGTGAATATTTCTACTCGAAAGGGAACACACCAGAACTTGAGTTTTAAATGATTTTACATTCTCTCTAGAGCTGCAAACAGCATAAGCAGAATGGCAGACAAGAAACAAGGATCTCCTTCATGCTATTCTACACTCTTCCTCTAGCTAGGGAAATTATAAGCACAGACCAACTGTATAACAGAAGCTATATCCAAGGGAGAGGAACTTCCCAGTCAAAGAATGAACAGACCACATGTGGGGGAGGGGCAACTGGGGAACAGTAATGGCTGTTTCTGAAATAGCCTAGAATGGTTGCTAGATACTGAGACACTGACTGAGGGGAAAGCGTAATTACTAACCTGTAATAGGTGTTCTCCGGGGACAGCAGGAATCAGTCCTCACATATGGGTGACGTTGGCACCGACGGAGCCCTCGCGGGAGCATCTCCTCAGCTTTCAAAGAAAGCCTTTGGGAGATTCCACCACACATGCGTGGTCCCCTTCCCACCCACGGGTGCCATCTTGCTCAGTCAAATGACATATCTGAAGATAGCAAAATAAAGAATGGTAAAGGAGCAACTCCAAGGGGAGGAGGGAGGGTTGTGAAGACTGATTCCTGCTGTCCCAGGAGAACACCTGTTACAGGTGAGTAACTATGCTTTCTCTGGGAACAAGCAAGAAGTCGGTCCTCACATATGGGACTCCCCATCTACAGGCTACCGGGAGACCCTTAGCAAAAAGTGGGCCCCCTCAAGGGGAGCCGCAAGCAGCAGCAATTCAGTCTGGTGTACAGACTACAGTAGGACCCCTGTGTCCGATGAAACCAGCACTCCGGTAGCCTGAACACAGAAGGGTTGGAGGGTAGAAGTTGCCTAGACCCCGAAAAAGATTACAGAGCACAGCCTGGCCTAAGGCGCTATCCTGACGGGATTCTCTTTCCAGGCAGTAATGAGCTGCGAAGGTATGGACAGAAGACCAGATGGTGGCCTGGCAGATGTCTGCCATTGGGACATAGCGCAGATTTGCCAGCAAAGCCACTGTGATGTGACCGTCCAGCAGGAGCCTCGCCTGCTCATAGGCGAGGGCAATACAGTCCGCCACCCACATGGATAGCATACACTTAGTCACCGCTTCCCCCAGCCTGCTGGGGTTGCAGGATATGAAGAGCTGGGAGGCTTTGCGGTGGTCCTGATTGGGTTGGACATAGAAGGACAAGGCCCTCTTACAGTCCAAGATGTGGAGGACCGTTTCCGCCCGATTGGCGTGAGGTCTCGGAAAGAAGGTAGGAAGTATCACTTCCTGATTGAGATGGAACGAGGATACTACCTTCTGAAGAAATTTGGGGTGTGTGTGGAGCACCACCCTGTTCTTATAGAACCTGGTATAGGGGGCTTCAGCCACCAAAGCTTGGAGCTCGCTAACCCTGTGAGCGGAAGTGAGCACAACCAGGAAAACCACCTTCCACAAAAGGTAGTGAAGGTGGCAAGTAGCCAAGGGCTCGAATAGTGAATGGGTGAGCTGCCCCAACACCACATTGAGGTCCCATTCGGTTGCTGGAGGACGAACAGGGGGCTTAGACAAGAGCAGGCCCCATAGAAAGCGGCCTACTAGAGGTTGAGCCGAAAGGGGCTTACCATCTATCGGGTGGTGGTGAGCCGTCAGGGCACTGAGGTGCACTGTAATGGAATTAGACCTGAGTTCGGAGTGAGAAAGGTGGAGAAGGTACTGCAACACCATAGCCACCAGGCAGAAGTAAGGGTCAACCCTTCGCTCAGCACACCAGCTGAGAACCTATGCCATTTGAAGGTGTATGTCCTCCTGGTAGAGGCTTTACGGGAGGCCAGCAGAAGATTCTCCACCTCTATGGGAAGGTGGAGATGGGCCAAGGCTACCCTCTCAGCAGCCAAACCATGAGCGAAACAGACCCCAGGTTGGGGTGTAGGAGAGAGCCCCTCTCCTGAGATAGAAACCCCAGGGCGATCCCTAAGGAGAAGGGGGCTTCCACTGCCAACTGCAGGAACAGTGGGAACCACGGTTTCCAGGGCCATCAGGGGGCTATCAAGATGAGTGAGGCCCTGTCGCAGAAGGTCTTGAATAAGGTCTTGGCAATCAGTGGTGTCAGAGGGAAGGCATATATGAGGCCCCCTGACTATGGGACTAGAAATGCATCCCCCGCTCCCCTGGAGGGGTGAGCCTGCCAAGAGCAAATGCGAGGCAACTGGAAGTTGTCCAGACTGGCGAACAGGTCCATCACGGTATCCCCTAGAGGCGGAAAAGCCAGCTGGCTACCTTGGGGTCCAGCTGCCACTCGTGTGATCGGAGAACCCTGCTCAGCCTGTCAGCCAGTAGGTTGTCTTGCCCCGGCAGATACATCACTTTGAGGAAGATATTCTGCTGGGTCACGTAAGAGCAGAGAGCCAGCGCCTCCTGACAGAGAGCACGCGACCCCATGCCCCCCCTGCTTGTTCACATAGAACATGGCCACCTGGTTGTCCGTCTGGACTAGGACTGGCCAGTGGCAGAGGTGATGTCCAAAGACTCTCAGGGCGAGGTGAATGGCTCGAAGCTCCAGGAGATTGATTTGCTGGTTGCTTTCTTCCGGCGACCAGCAGCCATGGGTTCCCCAGCCGAGTAGCTTTGGAAAGGCATGCCCTTCTCCAGGTGGTGAGATTACTGCCACCAGATCAGGGAGTCTGCCAACCGGTGGGTCACCCGAGCCCTGTCTCGGAGGCGGCCGGTGACCACTGGTCCTGGAGACACCACTGCGCCGTTCGCATGTGGAGACAGGCATCTGGAATGATGAGGACCGTGGAAGCCATGTGCCCTAGGAGGCGTAGAAGATGGCGGGCAGACACCAAGGGAGGGTGATGTATATCCCA
Source organism: Ichthyophis bannanicus (assembly GCA_033557465.1). NCBI lineage: Eukaryota > Metazoa > Chordata > Amphibia > Gymnophiona > Ichthyophiidae > Ichthyophis > Ichthyophis bannanicus. Next base: position 242,313,040 of record CM066042.1, on the reverse strand, counting down.
TGCCAGAGACCTGAGGCGATCTGACCGGTCTGTGGGAAAAAAAGCCTTTGACTGGCGGGTGTCAAGCTTTGCTCCAAAGAATTCCAGGCACTGTGTCGAAAGAAGGTGGGACTTGGGGTAGTTTATGACGAAGCCCAAGTGCTGTAGGACCTGAATGGTGCATGCAGTGGCCTGCTACACCTCAGACGCCGTGTTCCCTTTTACGAGCCAGTCATCCAGATAGGGAAACATGAACACCCCCCCCCCCCCCCCCCCCCGAAGCCTGAGAAAGGCAACCACTACGGCCAGGCATTTCGTGAACACCCTGGGGGTAGAGGTGAGTCCGAACGGGAGCACTCTGTACTGAAGGTACCTGCCCCCTACTACGAACTGCAGGTATTGCCTGTGGTGTGGATGGATTAGAATGTGAGTGTATGCATCCTTGAGGTCTAAGGAGCATAGCCAGTCTCCCTGCTGGAGGAAGCGCAGCAGTGTTCCAAGGGAGAGCATCTTGAACTTCTCCCTCACCAGGAATGCATTGAAGCTGCGCAGGTCGAGGATGGGCCTGAGGCCCCCTGTCCTCTTTGGGACATGTTATCCCTCCCAGTAGATACAGATAACCCCACCTTTAACAATCTATCCGAATGCATTAGTGAAACAGAATCATGGCTACACGCTAACAACCTCAGCATTAATTTCAAAAAAACAGAAGCCATATATATTACAAAAAAATCAAAATCACACCCTTCCCCAAAGCATCGCCCTAAACTACGCAACCCTCCCAATAAAGAACGAAGTCAAATACCTGGGCATAACCCTAATCAAACCCTCAGCATGCTCCCCCACTTAAAACAAACAGCAAAAACTGTATACTGCAAATTAAAGACAATCCAACCATTCCTAGAAGCAACTGATTACAGATCAATAGTCCAAGCAATTGTCACAACACACTTCGACTATTGTAACAGCCTGTTACAAGGTCTCCCCGCAAAAAACATACACATCCTCCAAAGAGCACAAAACATCACGGCACGGATTATTTGTAAAGCCCCACTAATGGACCACGTCACACCCATTCTATTCGACCTCCACTGGCTCCCAATAACAAGTCGAACAAAGTTCAAAATACTCACTACAACTTTTAAACTAATTAACAACATAGCACCATCCATACTCGCAACACTCATTCAAACCCCTCCAGACAGAAGAAAAAGAAGGGAAAATGCACTTCATTCCCTCGAAATCCCCAACACAATCAGAAAAACAAAGCAAGCCACAAGCTCCAGGGCATTCACATACACCGCCCCCTCCCTCTGGAACTCCCGACCACTATCAATCCATTCAAAGACCTCAAGACGTTTAAAAAATCACTTAAAACACACCTCTTTACCGCACATTATGGAACACAAAACACATATCCAAACACCACCCAAATTCACTGCAAACTAACCACATGCATAATACTGACCAACTATCATCTAACCATACTCAGAGGTGAATCCCATCCTACAAGCTAGCCCAACACCTGCTTAAAACCTGCCTGTATATAGTTTGAATATGTTAAGACCTCAAAATGTTCAAATGCTGTAATGTAAAGGTTACAGTGTAAAAAGTTTAAAAGTTATAATGTAAAAAGTTCTAAAAGCTGTTTTATGTAACACGTTAGTTATCTGTAAACCACCCCTGATCTCTGGAAGGGGCGGTATAGAAAACTGTAACAAATAAATAAATCTGGAGTAGAGCCCCTTTCCCTGGAGGTGGTGGGGCACCAGTTCCACCGCATTGTCCTCGAAGACCTGCCAGTTCCTTCAGAAGGTGGTCCCGGTGAAGGGGAGACCTGGAGGGCTCTCCCAGAAAATAAGGGGGAGGCAACCCTCCCTGACTACCCTCAGTGCCCAGGCATCAGTGGTGATGGTTACCCACCTCGGGGCATAGAGGGTCAGTCGTCCTCCTGTAGGCTGGTGACCTCTTTGGGGTAGAGTGGCTATGCTGGAGTAATCAAAAACTCCCCCCTGGCTGGGCCGGAGCCAGTACCTGGGGCTTTGGAGCCTTCTGCTTACACAAGCCATGCCCTTGTCTCTTGGCCTGTTGCCTGTGTTGAGGAGCCGGGGAGGCTTGAAAAGGGCTTTTTACCCAAAGCCTTCCTTCGAGGATTGGCTTAGCCTCCGGGGACGTCTTCGACATCGAATGCCCAGTGGTCGGGGCGGAGGAACCGGATGTGCCAGACAACAGCGCCCACTGCTGATCCAAGAAGGCAGACAAGCTGCACTCCAAGGATGCCATCCTGGACTCAAGTCCAGAAGGCTCCACAGCCTTTGGCTTGGGCACCGAGGGACTCAGACCCAATACCAGCTCCCCCAAGAGGGGAATCCTCGACGAGAATAGCTTCCGAGGATCGAGGCCGGTCCACCGCCGGATGTAAACCGCACTGATGCAGAATAGCGCGGTATATAAGAGAATGTAAATAAATAAATAAAAATCCTTTTGGGGGACCTTCACCGGCCGCTTCCTCTCTGAAGTCTCGGGCAGGCGCCTGGGGCTGCGGGACCGGGACCGGGCCAGAGAGGAACCCTGTCCATCGGAGTCATCCGAGGACACCTTCGAGGGTTTCATCTTCCTTCTGTGTTCCCTCGAGGGGGATCTCCTCTCTGAGGACCCACGAGGGTGCTCAGGTTCGGAGAACTCCTCCCAAGATGTCGGCGCCTCAGATGAGGCCCTGGCCTTTGGAAACATCAGGGAGTTAGGGCCTTAGTAGACATCCGTTTGCATAAACTGCAGGCTGCCGGGTCGTGGTCCAGCCCGAGGCAACGGAGACAGCAGTCATGTGTGTCAGTTAAGGACATTAGCTTAGCACACCGATCACACTTTTTGAAACCACTGGCAGCCATCGGGGAAAAAAGAACCCCTGCGAGGTCGAAGACCCTTCGAGCTGCCAGTGGGAAAAAAGGGGCACGAAAGCACCAAAAAAGAACAAAACACAAAAAGAAACCAAACTCGACGCCAAGGCACCAAGATTGATAGACGGGAAGAGTACAGGTGTGATACCGGAGATGAGTTAAAAACTCGAGAAGAAAAAAAATCAACTTTTTCCGGGGGAAAGACAGACGACGTCTGAAGGGCTCCGCGGAAAAAAGGAGACTGAGCAAGATGGCACCCTTGGGTGGGAAGGGGACCGTGCATGCGTGATGGCATATTTGAGGACTGACTTCCTGTTTGTTCCCAGAGAAAAGATATTCCTGGGAGCATTCTGTTCTATATAAGGTGTAACAAAAAAGAAACGAGACTGTGGCAACCACGCCCATGACTCAATGTCAATTGACTAACCGCTTATGTCACTGTGTTGTGCAACATCTCGCCACTATTTTGCTATAATATTTTTCATCTCTCTCACTGTTTTTCTTTTTTCAGGTTTTTTTGTAGCACACTGCTCCATCGCTTTGTCACGCAACTGGAGGTGGCAGAAATATGGAGCAAAGAATCAACTTGAAATTTCTGGTTAAGTTGGAGAAGGGCCCAACTGAGTGTCTCTAACTTCTCCAAAAGGCTTATGGAGAAGATGCAATGTCAAGGCTGCGAGTCTTCGAGTGGCAGAAACTCTTCAAGACTGGCTGCGAAGAGGTGGAGGATGACCCCCATTCAGGACGGCATTCCATGACAAAAACAGCTGAGAATATTGACAGAATGAACCAGCTGGTGCGGAGTGATCGCAGATTGACGGTGCAGTTGATAGCTGAGGAGCTCAGCCTGAATAGGGAGTCAGTGCGAACCATCTTGGTGCAGGAGCTGGGGATGTGAAAGGTGTGCGCCAAGATGGTGCCTAAGCTTTTATCGGATGACCAGAAGGAGCACCAGGTCAATGTTTGTTGAGACTTGTGAGAGAAGATCGGAGAAAATCCAGAGTTCGTTGGCCGAGTCATCACAGGAGACTAGACTTGGGTCTTCCAGAACGACCCTGAAAGCAAGAGACAGAGCCTGCAGTGGAAGACTCGACTGTCACTCAGATCCAAGAAGGCGCTCATATCCAAATCAAGGATCAAGGTCATGCTGATCGCATTCTTCGACCAGAAGGCAGTGGTCCATCATGAGTTTGTGCCCGAGGTTCAGACAGTCAACCAGCACTTCTATCAGCAGGTTCTCAATCTCCTCCATGACCGGGTTCGGTGCAGCAGGCGGGCTCTCTGGAGAGACAAGTTGTGGCTACTCCAACACGACAATGCGCCCGCACACACTGCGCTCAGTGTGAGACAGTTCTTGGACAACAAACAGATCATAGCTCTCAACCACCCTCCTTATTCCCCAGATCTCGCACCGTGCGACTTCTGGCTCTTCCCCAGGCTGAAGACTGTGCTCAAAGGAACTCATTTAGCCTCTGTACAAGAGATCAAAGCCACTGAGACAAGGGAGCTGAGGGGCCTCAAGGAGGAGGACTTTACCGAGTGCTTCTGTATGTGGCAGAAGTGAATGCAGAAGTGCATTTTCTCCAGGACCAAGCAGGAAGTCAGTCCTCACATATGGGTGACGTCAGCGCCGACGGAGCCCCCGTGCGGAGCATTTCCCCAGCTTTCACAGAAAGCCTTTGGGAATGCAGCGCGCATGCGCAGTCCCCTTCACGCCCAAGGGTGCCATCTTGTTCAGTCTTCTTTTTTCTGCGGAGCCCGACGGATGTATATTCGTTTCACCCGAGGAAGAAGTTGATTTTCTCTGCGCTAACCTGTTTTTCTTCGGTTCGACGCCGGTTTCCCTTTCCCGCCTGGTCCCGATACGTCGGTATCGAGCCCGAATCTCTTTTTCGGTTTTTGTCCTTAGTGACTAGCGTTCGTGCCATTTTTTCTTTTTTCACTGGCAACCCTGTCTTTTGACCTTGCAGGGGCCCTTTTTCCCCCGATGGCTGCCAGCGGTTTAAAAAGTGTGATCGGTGCAAGAAACTTATGTCTCTCACCGACACACATGACTGCTGCCTCCGGTGCCTCGGACCCGATCATGACCCGATGATCTGTGGTCCGTGTGGGAAAATGTCCTCTAAGGCGTTAAGGAGTCGGCAGCACCAAAAGGAAAGAATCTTCTCTGACTCCACGTCCGGTCGGGCCCGGACCTCGTCAGAGGCCTCGACATCTCGGGACTCCGGCCCCGAGCAGTGTCGAGGCTCCTCTGAAAGGGGGTCTCCCTCGCGGGAGCATCGTAAGAAGAAAAAACCCGCGAGGGCGGCATCGGTGGACGCACTTGGCTCCTCGAGGGCCAAGTCGCATAGCCCCAAGCGCCGTCCCGGGTCTTCGGAGTCGGAGAGGCCTGCAAAACAACCTCGTGTGGAGATGGAGTCCCCAGGTCACGTGAGTACTGTAGTCCTCGTGGACTCACCTCCAGGGGAGCTGACGTCGGGCCCGGTGCCGCCGGAGCTCGAGTCGGGGGCTACTAAGTCTCCTGAGCTCGGACTCAGGTTGACACCCTTGGAGAGCAGCTTGGCTGCCTTCATGGAACAGCAGCGGGCACTGATCGCCGGTCTCACCGGTGCATCTGCCCCGACCACCGGGACATCGACGTCCAAGTCGACCCCGGAAGCCGAGCCGATCTTCGAGTCCATGCGAGCTCCAAGTCGATCCTCTGCCAAGGTCCCCCTCGGCCTCCCGTTCGGGACTGAGGTCGTCGACACCGGTACCCTCGGCGTCGGGGGCGGATGGCATCGATGCCTGCCCGACCGGAGCCGCTCGATTCCTCCTCCGAGGAGTCCGGCTGGGAGACGGAGGATGAGGAGTCGCCCGACACCTTTCGGACTCTGTGTGTTCCTTCGGACTCGCCCGAGTCCGAGCCTCAGAGAAGGTCCCCCCCAGAGGATACCCGGTTCTCGGATTTCGTGTGGGACAAGGCCAAGGCTTTGGCATTCCCGGCGGATCCCGAGGAGGAGCCTCAAGCCGAGGAGCTCGAGGCCCTACAGTATGACTCTCCTCCGAAGGAGGCCTTTACTGTTCTGGTTCCTCCAATGCTGGAATGGTTGCTCTTCTGCATGTGGGAGGCGCCGGCCTTGACGCCGGTTTTGAGCAAGCGGGTCGATTCCATCTATCGAGTCCGCAAGAGCCCCGGGTTCCAAAAGGCACAATTACCGCACCACTCCATGGATGTGGAATCGGCCATGCATCTTCTGAAGAGTCAGAAGATGCACTCCTTGGCGCCTCTTGGCCGGGAGGCCCGGAACCTGGATGCCCTCGATAATAAGTGCTTCCAGGGCTCTATGCTTGCTTGCCGTGTCCAGACCTACCAGCTGTACATGGGCATGTACCTTCGAGACCTGGCAAGGGAGATTGCTGGGTTCTCTGCTGGTCTCTCCAAGGAACCTTTGCAGAGGTTCAATGCTCTGTCCTCGGGTATTCGTGAGTGCTCGAAGTTTATATCTCGAGCAGCCTATGATGGCTTCGAGGCTTCGGCCCGAGTAGCCGCGGCTGGCATCGGTGCACGCCGTCAGGCTTGGCTACAGTCACTGGACCTCGAGCCATGGGTGCAGGACAAGTTGGTCGATGTCCCCTGCCGAGGTGAAACCTTTTTGGGAAGCCCATGGCTGACAAGGCTGCCGAACTCGAGACCAAGACTATTACCCGGACAAGGCTGTCCAGAAAAACCTCTGCCCCTTCTCAGAAAAAGAAGGGCTCGGGGAAAAAGACCTTTTACCTGAGGAAGTCATCTGCCTATAAACAGTACCCTCATTATCAGGCCTCTGTAGCTCCCCAACAGGGTCAGCAGGCCAAGGGGCAGGGTCATGGGCCCCGTAGGCAGTAGGCTCCCAAGCCTCCTACTCCGGCTCCTGCTCAGCAGGGAGGGGGATTTTGACTGCATTGGCATAGCCTCTCCTCCTCAGCTGGCTCCCATCAGCACTGGAGGCAGGCTGGCCCTGTTCGCCCACAGGTGGTCAGCCATCACAAGGGATACCTGGGTTCTAAGTATAGTCCAGAAGGGTTATCTCCTCCACTTCCACCAGGTACCCCCCTCCTATTTTCCAGGGGAGCCTCCCAGACTCCCTCTGCACAGGGACTTACTCCTGTAGGAGTTGGCAGGTCTTCTAAAGGATCAGGCAGTGGAACCGGTGCCCCACCACCTGAAAGGTCACAACTTCTATTCCAGGTACTTCCTGGTACCAAAGAGAACAGGAGGCCTCAGACCCATCCTAGACTTGCAAAACCTGAACAAGTTCCTGGAGAGGGAAAAGTTCAAGATGCTTACCCTTGGAATCCTGCTGCCCTACCTCCAGCAGGGAGATTTGCTATGCTCATACTCACATCCTTATTCATCCAGACCACAGACAATATCTCAGATTTGTAGTGGGAGGAAACCATTATCAGTACAGAGTACTGCCTTTTGGCCTTACGTCCGCCCCCAGGGTATTCACCAATTGCCTGGCGGTGGTGGCAGCCTACCTCAGGGTTCAGGGCCTCTTTGTCTTTCCATATCTGGACGATTGGCTCATCAGGGGTCAGTCCCCGCAAGAGGCCAATCAAGCCACCCTTCACACTGTCGCTCTGCTTCAGCACCTGGGGTTTGTCATAAACTTCGCAAAGTCCAGTTTGCATCCCTCCCAGAACATGGAGTTCATAGGAGTTCGACTGGACCCCTTTCAGGCAAAGGCCTTTCTACCAGTGGACAGGGCCCACAGATTGATGGCTCTAGCCAGGCTATTCCACAGCAATTCTCTAGTTTCTGCCAGACAATTCCTGCGGCTCTTAGGCCACATGGCATCCACGGTCCATGTGACTCCAAATGCCCGTCTATACATGAGACCAGCTCAGTGGGGCCTCAGGACTCAGTGGCACCAGGCCACAGGAAGCCTCGCGGACAAAGTGAGGGTGTCCAGCCTACTACAGTCTTCTCTGCAATGGTGGCTTCATCTTCCGAATCTAGTACAAGGGGTGCCTTTTCAGGCACCTCCACACTCTCAGGTGCTGACAACCGATGCTTCTCTACAAGGTTGGGGTGCACATTGCCAAGTGGCATGTACGCAAGGCCTGTGGACTCCTTGGGAGGCCGCACAGCAGATCAATCTCTTAGAAATGAGAGCTATCCGCTTAGCCCTGAGAACTTTCTCTCATCTCATCTCTCACCAGTCCGTCTTAGTTCAGACGGACAATCAAGTGGCTATGTTCTATGTGAACAAACAATGGGGCACAGGGTCCCGTCTTCTCTGTCAGGAGGCGCAGAAACTGTGCTCCTGGGCAGTCGATCATGGCATTCTTCTCAAAGCAGTCTACCTCCCAGGTCAGGAGAATTACCTGGCGGACAGATTGAGCAGGATTCTGCAGCCCCACGAATGGCAGTTGAACCCTTTAGTGGTTCAACAGATCTTCCTGAGATGGGGTCTTCCAACCATAGATCTTTTGCCAGTCCTCTGAACCGTCAACTTCCCAAGTTCTGCTCCAGACAACCGCATCCTCTCAGGGTAGCAGCGGATGCGTTTCTCATTCCATGGTCTACAGGCCTCCTGTATGCGTTTCCTCCCACGCCTCTAGTGTCCAAGACACTACTCAAGGTGATCCGGGACAAGGCCTCAATGATTCTGGTGGCCCCCAGGTGGCCAAGGCAACCCTGGTTCCCACTACTGTTGCAACTAGCGGTGGACACTCCTCTTCCTCTGGGGATGCAACCCGATCTCCTGTCTCAGGAGCAGGGGTCTCTCTTGCACCCCAATCTCCAGTCCCTCAATTTGATGGCCTGGCTACTGAAAGGGTAGTCCTAGCGCCTTTACTACTGCCTAGGGAAGTGGAGGACGTAGTCTTGGCCTCTAGGAGGCAGTCCACCATAAAGTCTTATGCCTTTAAGTGGCGTAGATTCTCTTCCTGGTGTACTCAACACAACGAGAATCCCTTCTCATGCCTGGTACCAGTGGTGCTGCAGTATTTGCTTCACCTGTCCAACCTAGGCCTTAAATCCAATTCTGTTAGAGTTCATCTTAGTGCTCTTTCCGCACACCACTCACAGGTGGAGGGTCAGTCTCTCTCCAGCCATCCTTTGGTGGCTCGCTTCCTCAGAGGTCTGCTTTTGCTTAAGCCTCCAGTGCGTCCACCTGCCCCTGACTGGGATTTAAATGTGGTCTTGCAACGCCTTACTTGCCCACCATTTGAACCTATGGCTACTTGCCCTCTGCGTTTTCTGTCCTGGAAAATGCTGTTTCTGGTAGCCCTTACCTCAGCTAGGCGAGTGAGTGAGCTTCAGGCCCTAGTCTCAGAAGCACCTTATACTAGGTTCTATAGGAACAGGGTAGTCTTGTGGACTCACCCTAAGTTCCTCCCAAAGGTTGTCTCCTCCTTCCACCTCAATCAGGAGGTGGTTCTTCCGACTTTCTTTCCCAGGCCTCATGCTAGCCGGGCTGAGATGGTCTTGCATACCCTGGACTGTAGGAGGGCATTGTCCTTCTACCTTGACCGTATGCGGGAGCACCGGAGGGCGGTTCAGCTCTTCATCTCTTATGACCCCAATAAGTTGGGGTTGGCTGTCTCCAAGCGTACTTTGTCCATATGATTAGCTGACTGCATCGCCTGGGCTTACAGGGCAGCCGGCCTCTCGTTGCAGGGTCAAGTTACGGCTCACCGTTTCAGGGCGAAGGCTGCGTCAGTGGCTCACCTCCACTCTGTTCCGTTGGTAGACATCTGCCGGGCCGCTACTTGGTGTTCAAGCCAGACTTTTGCGGCCCACTACTGCCTTGAGAGGGAGTCCCGCAGGGACAGTGCTTTCGGGCAAGCGGTACTCCATAATCTCTTTGGGGTCTAGGCAACTTCTACCCTCCGGCCCTGGTGTTGGGCTTCCTGTCTGCGGCGTTATCAGAGAAGATTCTGTTCTTGCATGCTGAGGCTCTAGAGGGAGCTCATTTTTCAGTTTGCGGCCTCTGGTAGCCCTAAGCTAGGGAGTCCCATATGTGAGGACTGACTTCCTGCTTGGTCCTGGAGAAAGAGTAGTTACTCACCTGTAACAGGTGTTCTCCAGGAGCAGCAGGAATCAGTCCTCACAATCCTCCCTCCTCCCCTTGGAGTTGCAGGCATGTGATTAATTTTGCTATTTTTGCTGTCTTTTAGCTATGTCATCAGACTGAGCAAGATGGCACCCTTGGGCGGGACAGGGACCGCGCATGCGCGCTGCATTCCCAAAGGCTTTCTATGAAAGATGGGGAAATGCTCCACACGGGGGCTCCGTCGGCGCCGACGTCACCCATATGTGAGGGCTGATTCCTGCTGCTCCTGGAGAACACCTGTTACAGGTGAATAACTACTCTAACTCTGGGGGGGGATTACTTTGAAGGGGACAATACATAATTTCTCTGTAGATTTTGTAATAAAACATTTATGGGACAGTCTTGTTTCTTTTTGGCACACCTCGTATGTGTTTGTACAGCGCTGCATATGCCTTGTAGCTCTATATAAATGATTAATATGAATAGTAGTACTGCACAAGGTAGAATTAGCACAGACGTCCCTTCTCTAATGACATTTTTGAATGCCATGAAGATTCTGATAAAGCATTTGTTTGCACAGGCTGTAAGAGGGCACTAGCACATGCTTGGACAATCCAGAAGGCTGCATAACTCATAGGGCCAGGTGAGGAAGAAGTGCAGGCAGCCTGACTTGTACGGAAGCAGGAAGTTGCAGCAGCCCAACCCATTTTAACTTGGATGCAGGAGGCATAAAGTATCAGTTCTAAAGGAGGGGAAAAGCTAGTGGGTGATTTAGGTTCAGGGAGGGCGTGAGGAGGGTGAGTGAATGAGTGAATAAGACTTTTTGAGCAGAGAAGGTAGTGGACGAGTGGGTCAGTCTTGGGGGGGGGGGGGTGCCAGATTTGGGGAAAGTGAAGGGGGGTGAAGGGGGAAAGGGAAGGGGGGGTGAAGGGGGAAAGGAAAGGGGAAACAGGGGGGGAGGGGAAAAGGGCGGGTGGGGGGGAGGAGAAAGGGGAAAAGGCAGCAAGTATACTTTGAACTTGGTAGTTTATAGAGGAAAGTGAGTAGGTGGGTCGAGTTTGTGTAAAGGTAGAAGAGAGCAGAATTTGGATGGATATGTGGGTTGGGGTGGGGTGAGAAGAGTTTAGGAGTAGCCTAGTGCTTAGAGCAGCAGTCTAGGAACCAGGGAAGCTAGGGTTCAAATCCCATTGATGTTCCTTAACCTTGAGCAAGTCATTTAACCACCCATTGCCTCAGGTACAAACTTAGACTGTAAGCTATCCAGGGACAAGGAAATACCTGCCATACCTGAATGTCATTCCCCTTGAACCTACTGGAAAGGTAGGAGCTAAATACAAATAAATAAATTAGAGGTCTACTGCTCTGTGATATATATTGTATTACAGTATTCATTCAGGAAGTCTGCATTTTTGAGAGTATATTGTATTATTTAAAAAAAAATATGCAGAATTTTAAAATATGTTCAGAAGTTTTCATTTTTCTATGCAGAATGCCCACAGTAAAGGCAAAGGTCGTTTTTCTATTGGGAAGAGGGTGCAGGCTGAAATTCTGAAGTGGATAAGGAAAAGTTTTACATTTTCTTGATTTTTCTCTGAATTCTAATTCTAGATAGCTTCCAGGGTGGTTTTAACAGTATTGTAACTCTTAAAGGGACAGCAATATCTTCTTGTTAAGTTGTTTAATACCAGTGGTGATTTTCTGTCAGGTCACTGACTTGGAAGGAGGAATTCTTTGCTCTTCCCAATTCAATATATATTTTTTAGTTTTTTTAGAAATCAGACAAATTAGCATTGATTAACATCCAAAATAAGCCTTCTCAAGACTAAAAGTGACTGTCTCTATATGGGGATATGTCTACTAAGCTGGGCTAATGGTTAACCCGGGCTATCTGCAACTAGGTCCCATTGAATAACATGGGACCCAGTTGCAGTTAGATACAAGGATATGACTATTAAGCCATGCTATTTTGCCGATACCAACATGCATCTGGACATACTGGTATACAAGTGGAGATGGTAGTAACTAAGACAATGACACAATTCAAGCATGTGTGGGACAGGTGCTAAGGGCAAGGGAGGGAAATGGACAGATTGAATATGGCCTGTGGTAATAAAAAGATGAATGGCCTTATCTGACAGTTATTACTACATTACTATCTGTCTCCTAATTGCGAACTAGGGCTAGATTTACTAACCCATTTTGATGCAATGTTGCCTGTTACTGCTAATTAATGAGTCTTATTTTAATGTAGGTACCATTATAGTCAGTGGGGCCTATTTACTAACAACATACATTAAAATGCATTATTGCTGTTTAATGTATTAATGCAGGTTACTAAATCTAGTCCCGAGGAGTGGATATCATTACTGGAGACTTGGGGCAGTCACTAATGTGTGTTAAGAAAATAGCACATAATATTTGCTAGTTAAAATGCTTTAAATGGAAAAATTATGCATTATTTTACTGCAGTGTTAATAAATAATGAGATATGAAGCATGCAAAGAACCTCATTATTATGCAAATTGAATAATGAAGCTTGTGGTAAACTTTGCAAGCTGGGTTATTCATGGAGAAATAATAGCCATCTTGGAGCTGGTGTCCTCCTAGGATCCCCAGTGGTCCCGGGTGCCATCTTAAAAGTGCCAATGTTAAATAAAGATCCACACAGATGCCTTCCCCTCCCAGTCAAGCCTCCATATTTGGCAATGTAACCCCTAGTAACAGTACCACAAGAATACCACTAGGAGTCCAGTAATGCTATTTTGCACTTGGAGCCTGACAAGGCAAAAGTAACAGGCTCCTGCCACAGCCACTAAATACTGTACCAGGGAAACGCCGAGTAAGTCAGAGGGGGATCTTGATTGAGGTTATGGGGGGTTGTCAGAGGGTGGGGAAGTTTGACTGGAGGAGGGAGGGAGGGAGGAGGGGTTGCATGGGACTTTATTATTATTATTTTTTTTTTTACAAACCAGACCCTTTAAGATGTAACAGCTGCTCCAGGAGAGCAGAATAACACTGCTTGCGAGGTTGATTGCAAGTTGAGTTATTCATAGGCCATGGGAATTATTAATCTATATTACTGAGTTACTGCAGGTTAGTGACTCCCGTAGTAAATTAAATTGTGGTAAAATGCAGTATTTTACTGAAGCGTAGTAACTACATCCATGAACATTGTAGTAGACCTATGATTGAAATTTTGAACTGAAATAGGGTAGGAAGGCAGATGATGGCTGCAAGGCCCTTCTAATCTGTCCACCTTTCTGTTGCAGTATCCCAGACCCACTTGGGTTTAACCTGACTTTCCTGCACTATATCACTATGAACCTTCACAAGATGGAACCAAATGCATTGCATGAAATGGAAAGAATTTTTCTGTCTGTAAACATACTTTTTCGCGCAGTAAGCAGCACAGTCCCTTTCCATACTCTCACTCCAGGCTGTTTTGTAGAGGACCTGCCAAGAGAACCAGAGTCATTTATTTTTCTCATGAGAACATGAATCAAGTTAACACTCATGCAAATGATCTCCAAACAGCCTTTAACATCTTCCATCAAATCAGGAGCATACTAATATCATAATCACTGATAAACTGCATGAAATAATAACAAAGGCAGGAATAAAAACAACATGGCATGACGAAAGGAAAGTCATTATGCTAAACGCAGAGGTAAAACAACAGGTATCTGGAGAATTCTTCTTTCATTTAAAATGTCTGGTACCTTTGTTGTGACTGTTCCCTGGATATAGGTTCTTTGCTCCTTTCCTAGGTCTGTGTTACTCCCAATGAATAGAGCTGAGTGATAAGAGAAAAACTCAGCCACGGTACTCCCCCCACAGGGACCACCAAGAGTTTGAAAGTGGTCTTGAGAAGAGGTACACTGGAGAGCGGGTGACCTAGGGAATCGGTCAGAGGAAGAAGGGAAAGGGAAACTCCTATTCCTGAGTGAATCCTGAAGATCCCTAGACTGGGGGAAAAAAAGTTAAGTCTCTGGACTCTAATAGGAGTTGGAGCTAAAGAAGAAGAAAAGTTGGTTTCTATCTCTATTGTCCTGTGAGGAGTTTAGGGTGCTTCTGGCATTTCAAAGGAGTAATGATTGAAGGCATTTTGCTGCATGGAGAAGGAGAAAAGGGATAAAATACCCATCCTAGTGCTTGATCCAGAAGTCTGGTGGGCTGCATGAAGCAATTAAAGCCTTGAAATGTAAGGTACCAAGTGGGTCCCTGTGAGTTTAAGAGCCTAAGAAAGATCCAGAGGGAGGGTCAAGTCCATAGTGAGAGAAGGCGGCTGTCCCAGAGGTATATGGAAAAGGCTACACAGGTACAATGTTGCCATTTCTTGTTTCTCTCTCCCTTGCTTCCCATTTCCAGCAATGAAAAAGACTAAATCAAATTGCACAAAATGTACATGGGCATGTACTTGCGGGAGGTATGTGGGAGGCACCGGTTCTCAGCAAGCGAGTCGATTCCATCTATCGACTCTGGAAGAGCCCTGGTTTTCAAAAGGCACAGCTACCACACCATTCCATGGTTGTGGAATCGGCCATGCATCGTCTGAAGAGTCAGAAGATGCACTCCGCGGTGCCTCCTGGCAGGAAGGCCCAAAACCTCGATGGCGTCGGTAGAAAGTGTTTTCAGGGCTCGATGCTTGCTTGCGTGTCCAGTCTTACCAGCTGTACATGGGCATGTACTTGCGGGATCTGGCCAAGGAGTTGGCCAGATTCTCTGCTGGTCTCTCCGGGGAACCCTTGCAGAGATTTAAGTCCTTGTCCTTGGGGATTCGGGACTGCTCGAAGTTCATGTCCCGCGCCGCCTACGATGGCTTCGAGGCTTCGGCCCGAGTTGCGGCAGCCGGCATTGCGGCTTGACGCCAGGCATGGCTGCAGTCATCGGACCTCGAGCCATGGGTTCAGGACAAGTTGGTCGATGTCCCTTGCCGAGGTGAAAACCTTTTTGGCAAGCCCATGACCGAGAAGGCTGCTCAGCTCGAGACCTCACACCTCACACGGACAAGGCTGTCGAGGAAGACCTTTGCCCCTTCTCATAAAAAGAAGGGCTCGGGTAAAAAGCCCTTTTACCCGAGGAAGGGCACTGCCTACAAACAGTACCCACAGTATCTAGCTGCCCCCCAGGGTCAGCAAGCCAAGGGCCAGGGTAATGGGCCCCGTAGGCAGAGGACCCCCAAGCCTCAGGCCCCTGCTACCACTCAGCAGGGTGGGGGCTTTTGACTCCTTGAGCATAGCCTCCCCTCCACTGCTCTCCCCACCCTGCACAGGAGGTCGTCTCGCCCTATTTGCCCACCAGTGGCCCCTTATCACCGGGGACAGTTGGATGCTGGAGATAGTCCAAAAGGGCTATGCCCTCCATTTCCACCAACTGCCACCCCCATACTTCCCAGGGGAGCCTCCAAGGCCTCCTCTGCACACAGCCCTTCTCCGTCAGGAGCTACAAGGTCTGTTGGTGGACAGGGCGGTGGAGCCTGTGCCTCCCCACTTGCAAGGTCACGGATTCTACTCCAGGTATTTCCTGGTGCCCAAAAGAACCGATGGCCTTCGTCCCATTCTGGACCTCAGGAACCTCAACCAGTTCCTAGTGAAAGAAAAGTTCAAGATGCTTACTCTTGGAACCTTTCTGCCCTACCTCCAGCAGGGAGATTGGCTATGCTCCTTAGATCTAAAGGATGCGTACACGCACATCCTCATTCATCCAGACCACAGAAAGTACCTGAGGTTCATCATGGGAGGAAACCATTATCAGTACAGAGTGCTGCCTTTCGGCCTCACCTCCGCCCCCAGAGTCTTCACAAAGTGCCTAGCAGTGGTGGCGGCCTACCTGAGAAATCAGGGAATCTTTGTCTTCCCCTATCTGGACGACTGGCTCATCAGGGGTCAGACAGGTCAGGAGGCAAATCAAGCCTTATACATCTGTCTACTATCCTTATATGTCCAGTAAGAATGTCCTTATTTTGTATATAGTTTTCCCGGTTCCTCCAAGTTTACTACCCCTATTCAATGTAAACTCAATGTGACCTGCTGCATTGTTGTATGCTTTGTTCAATTGTAAACCGCACTGATTATAATAGCGCGGTATATAAGAGACTTAAATAAATAAAAATAAATAAATAAATAAGCCACCCTCAGGACTATTGCTCTTCTACAACGCCTGGGGTTTGTCATAAACTTCGCAAAGTCCACTTTGCTCCCCTCCCAGAACTTGGAGTTCATAGGGGCAAGGTTGGACTCTCTCCTGGCAAAGGCATTCTTGCCAGAAGACAGAGCCCAAAGGTTGATGGCCTTGGCAAATCAGTTTCTCTGCAAGTCCCTGGTCTCTGCCAGACTCTGCCTGAGGCTTCTCGGCCACATGGCTTCGACAGTGCATGTGACCCCCAATGCCAGGCTCCATATGAGGCCTGCACAGTGGTGTCTTCGGACTCAGTGGTCACAGGCCACAGGCAGCCTCAGCGACAGAATAAGGGTGTCCAGACCTTTTCTGCACTCCCTCAACTGGTGGCTACACCCACCCAATCTGCTGAAAGGGGTGCCTTTTCAGATTCCAGGGTACAAAGTAGTGCTAACAACGGATGCCTCCCTACAAGACTGGGGAGCTCATTGTCTGGACAAGTGCACCCAGGGCCTCTGGTCTCCCTGGGAAGCTGCACAGCAGATCAATCTCCTCGAACTCAGAGCTATTCGATTAGCACTCAAAGCTTTCTCTCCTACCCTGGCTCAACAATCTGTCCTGATTCAGACAGACAACCAAGTAGCCATGTTTTATGTGAACAAACAGGGCGGGAAGGGGTCCAGGATCCTTTGTCGGGAGGCTCAGGACCTTTGTTCATTTGCCCTCAAGCACAACATGATCCTCAAAGCTGTGTACCTTCCAGGCCAGGACAACTACCTGGCGGACAGGTTAAGCAGAATACTGCAGCCCCATGAGTGGCAGCTGCATCCTTCAGTGGTTCAGAAGATCTTCCTAAAATGGAGTCTCTTTGCTAGCCCCATGAACAAGCAACTTACACAGTTCTGCTCCAGGCAACCACATCCCCTGCGGATAGCAGCGGATGCTTTTCTGATATCTTGGTCTCAGGGCCTCCTCTATGCGTTTCCTCCCACGCCCTTGGTGGCCCGAACTCTCTTCAAGATTCTTCAGGACAAGGCTTTGGTCCTGCTGGTGGCTCCCAGGTGGCCGAGACAGCCTTGGTTTCCTCTTCTGCTTCAACTGGCGGTGGATCCTCCACTACCTCTGGGGTTGCAACCCGACCTTCTCACACAGGACCAGGGTTCCCTTCTGCACCCCAATCTCAAAGCTCTCAATTTGATGGCCTGGAGGCTGCAAGGGTAGTTTTGGCTCCCTGGGGCCTACCTCAGGAAGTGGAGGATGTTGTCCTAGCCTCTAGGAAACAGTCCATTAGGAAAACCTATGCTCTCAAATGGAAGAGGTTTTCTGTGTGGTGTCAGCTCCGTACAGAGGATCCTTTCTCCTGTACTGTGCCAGTAGTGCTTCAGTACTTACTGCACTTATAAAATCGGGGACTTAAGTCCAATTCTGTTCGGGTCCACCTCTCAGCTCTAGCAGCTCACCACTCACTGGTGAAGGGACATTCTCTGTCGGGTCACCCCTTGGTGTCCCGCTTTCTCAGGGGTTTGCTTTTGCTCAAGCCTCCAATCCGTCCCCCTGCTCCTGAGTGGGAGCTGAATGTGGTCTTGCAGCAACTGACTCGCCCACCTTTTGAGCCGATGGCTACTTGCCCACTCTGCTTCCTCTCCTGGAAGACACTCTTCTTAATAGCCCTTACTTCGGCTAGGCGAGTGAGTGAGTGAGCTTCAGGCCCTGGTCTGTGAAAGGCCTTACACCAGGATTTATAGGAACAGGGTAGTCCTCAGGACTCATCCAAAGTTCCTCCCAAAGGTTGTCTCCTCTTTCCACCTCAACCAGGAGGTGGTTCTTCCAACATTCTTCCCTAGGCCTCATGCAAGCCAGGCTGAAGCGGTTCTGCGTACCCTGGACTGTAGGAGGGCCTTATCCTTCTACCTTGACCGTACGCAGGGGCACAGAAGGGATACTCAGCTCTTCGTATCCTTTGACCCCAATAAGTTGGGGTTGGCTGTGTCCAAGCATACCTTGTCCATCTGGGTAGCTGACTATATCACCTGGGCTTATAAGGCGGCTGACCTTCCTTTGCAGGGTAGGGTCACGGCCCATCGTGTCAGGGCAATGGCTGCCTCAGTGGCTCATCTCCGCTCTGTGCCCTTGGTAGACATCTGCAGGGCTGCAACTTGGTCTTCAAGCCAGACTTTTGCAGCCCATTACTGCCTGGAAAGGGAGTCCCGTAGGGACAGTGCTTTTGGCCAGGCAGTACTCCGGAATCTCTTTGAGGTTTAGGCAACTCCTGCCCTCCTGTCCTCTGTGGGGCTACCGGCGGAGGTTGTGTCCTTGAAAAGCCTTTCTTTGCTGCTGAGACTAGAGGGAGTTCTCTTGTTCAGTCTGGGTTCCTTGGTAGCCCAGAGCTTGGGAGTCACCCATATGTGAGGACTGACTTCCTGCTTGGTCCTGGAGAAAGAGGCGTTACTCGCCTGTAACAGGTGTTCTCCAGGAGCAGCAGGAATCAGTCCTCACAACCCTCCCTCCTCCCCTCGGAGTTGCAGTTGTACATAGTTTGTTTTACATTTTTGTGTGCTACTCTTAGCTATGTCATTTGACTGAGGTAAGATGGCACCTTTAGGTGGGAAGGGAACTGCGCATGCGTGCCTGCATTCCCAAAGGCTTTCATAGAAAGCTGGGGAAATGCTCCACTGGGGCTTCATCGGCGCCGATGACACCCATATGTGAGGACTGATTCCTGCTGCTCCTGGAGAACACCTGTTACAGGTGAGTAACTACTCTATTTGTTCTCTGGGCAGTGCTCTTCACCAGCACCATACTTCGAAGGCATTGATATTCTTGCTGTCCTTTTTCTTCATTGTCCAACTTTCACATCCATATGATGTTATTGAAATACTATGGCTTGGACAAGTCAAGCCATAGTATTTTCAATAACATCATATGGATGTGAAAGTTGGACAATGAAGAAAAAGGACAGCAAGAATATCAATGCCTTCGAAGTATGGTGGTAGGACTTGTCCACATTTGTATCTATAGATATGTCTCTGCATTTGAAAATTTTGTCTAGGTTCTTCATAGCCATTCTGACAAGAGCAATGCGTCATCAGATTTTTTAACTACTAGTGGTTTCTTTATTGATTATTGATCCAAGTAAATTAAAGTTGTCTACTATTTCTTCTCCATCAAGGATGAAAGGATTGATTTTTCCAGTGATCAGGATCTTTGTCTTCTTTATGTTAAAATGCAGGCTCTTTGATCTTGATAAGCAGAAGTTTCAGATTGTCTTCACTTTCCGCTAGTAATGTATCATCAACATAGTGAAGATTGTTGATGAGTTTTCTACCAGTCTTCAAACCTCAACTGTCTTCACGCAGTCCTGCTTCTCTGATGATTTCTTTCACAAATAATTTAAAAAGGCAGGGAGAAAGCAAGCAGCCTTTTTGTACACCTTTGCTGATTTTAAACCATTCTGTTTTTCCTTGTTCCGTTTGAACTGTTACTTCTTGATTAATATAAAGACTGTACATGAGAACTATCAGGTGTTCTGGTATACCCATGTTACTTAATGTGTCCCAGAGTTTTTCATTATTTACACAATCAAAGGCTTTGCTATAGTCAATAAAACATATCTCCAGGAACAAGCAGGAATGCATTCTTCACATATGCGTGGCCTCCCCTGATGGAGCCCACACAGGAACACTCCCCAGCATCCAATAGGAAACATTTGGGAGCATTCCACTGCGCACATCTTCCCAGTGATTCGCCTCAATCTTAGTTTTTCCGCAGAGACCTGTGGACGTTTGTTCTGTCACCGCAGTTAAAACATTTTTTTCCGTGCCCTTCGGGGTGCGTATTTTTCTATTTTGCCTTCCTGTCTACTTCGGTACCATTGCTCATCGACACCAGTGCCCTTTTTTAGCGCTTCAACTAACTTTTATTTTCTCTCTTTTACCTCTTGTTTCCCGTGGGTTTTTTCGTCAGTATAGGCCGCCATTGATTCTTTTCACTTGGCAATGGCTGTGTTTCCTGACATGGAGGAGGCCAGCCAGTGGTTTAAAAAAATGTATTAATTGCAACCGCAGTATTTCATCCACCACCAAGCACAAGTGGTGCTCACAGTGCTTGGGTGCTGACCATAACCCGGACTCTTGTAATTTGTGTCAGCAAATGACAAGGAAAGGGTTAAAAACATGGGAAAAGCAATGTGAGAGTCTTTTTTGATCTGACTTGCCAGCCTCAGCACATTCTCCTTCGACGTAGACACCCTCTCGGGGCCTCTGTTCTTCGTGCGGCTCCCACACTCCCTTGGAACAGAGAAGCCATGGTAAGAAACAGCCAACCACTGATGCCGCATTGGCATCTCAGCCTTCAATGTCGATTCCCAGGATTAATCCCTTGGACATAGACACCAGAGCTTCCATCAGTGGGACTCTGATCCTGAGAACCGAGAGCGGCCAGCTAAACAGCCCCAGTGGGAAAAATCCACCTCCAAAGCAAAGGAGGGCCTCCACAGTACTACGGAGGCTTCGACCCCTGGAGAGCCTCCGGTTCCATTGTTTGGGACGGTGGTCCAGAGTCCTGCATCGGAGTCCACCCAGACATCCTCCATCGAGAGGAGTTTGGCTGTGTTCCTGGTGACATCCATGCCAGTGGCCTCAAGGCTCTCGGGAACCCAGGTCTTGATACCGAGCTTGGAATCGGGCATTTCAAAGCCCTCGGCAGCCCAGGTCTCAATGCCAAGCCTGGAACTGCTGCCATTGGGACCCTCAGGGTCTATACTGAGCCTGGAACCAGCTGAATCCCATCAGCTGTAGGAGGAATAGGCATCAAGCTTCTATGGTTCCAATGCCTCAGGGCATTGGCATCGAGATCATCCATTGACATCGGATTAGCAGCAGAGAGGTGACAGTGACCATCGCTATTTTGACTTCTTTTCCTATTCCAATGCCTGTGAATCAGAGGCCGAGTCCCCTGATGTGCCATAGAACTCTTCACCACCTCATGAGTGCGGCTGATCCCCACTGGAGGACATGCCCTTCCAGGACTTTATCCAGGACATGGCCAAGGCTCTCTCGGTCTCAGTGGGCACCGAGGCAGACCGAGAGCTGAGGACCTGGAGATACTGCAATATCCCGACTGCTAAGAAGACCGCCACTCTTCCAGTCCTTTGTATTTTACAGGACCTCATGTTTCGGATGTGGGAGACCCCTCTCTCGGTTCCGTCAGCCAGTAAGAGGCTAGACACCTGTATAGGGTTCTCGATTCCCCGGACTTCTAGAAACCTCATCTTCCTCACAATTCTATGGTGGTCGAGTTGGCCATGCGCCAGCTCAAGAGTACAAAGAACCACTCTTTGGTTCCTCCTGGAAGGGGATCATGTACCCTCAATATATTAAGCAAATTCAGTACTATGATAGTAACCAACTGCTCTCTCTAGCCCACCATAGACAGGGAAAGTCATATAGAAATCATACAATCAAAAAGCAAAAGAGAAATAAAGCTAGACGGTAGCCAGCGTATACACAAAATCATTCACGAAGCTCCAGGAGATTCACAAGAGGCTTCCAGGCGGCGGGCATTAACAAAGACGAGCAGCTGGGAGGGCTCATAAATACATAAGAAACTGAGCGGTATTTAACCAAGCATTTGCAAGGATGCTTAAGAAAAAAGAGCCCACACAGCTGCAATACCCCCTGCCGAAGGAGAAGAAATTCCTGACGCCTTTTTTGAGTTTCCTTAATCAAATCTGGGTACATTCGTACAGTTAGACCACGAAACACCAAACTTCTTTTCCTAAAGAACAGCCTCAAAAGCCATTCTTTATCAGTTATTAATGCAAGAGTTTCTAATAATGTAGATGGTACTGTGATTTCCTCTTGAGAAGTTTCTAAAAATGCGGTGACATTCAACACATTTGCCGGCTGTATTCTGAAAGTTGCAACTGTAGATGACCTTTTTCCTCTAGGTAAATAGTAAACTTTGACTATAGGAGGATACGACTCACTCAGGACCCCCAAAAACCTCAGTCAAATAAGTACAAAGCATATCATGAGCAGTCACATTAGGCATCCGAGGAAAATTAATAATTCTTAAGTTTGCTGCTCTAGAAAAATTATCCAGATTCTCCAATTTTAAATTCACAGCAGATAAGTTCTTAATAGAAGCATCAGAATGCGCCGCCAAAGCTTTTACTTCCTCCTGAGTTTCTGTCAAAGACGTCTGACTTGTCACTTAGATCACTTTAACATTTTCAATACCATTAGAATTACTCACAACTTTAGCCGCCAAAGTTGACATCATTGGTATCAGCGTCTCCTCCAGCGATACAATAGCAGCCCATATTGTCTCTAAAGTAAAAACTTCATGGCATGTAGGGGCAAAAGCAGACAAATTCCCAAGATGAAAAAGAGTCTTTCCCTTTTGATTGCCCGCAGCCATTCCTCCTCTCACAGGGGCAGCCATAGAAACTGACACCTGATCTCTCGGGTCCTCCATTCAGCGTGCTGTCATTCTTCCAAAATTGAAGCACCGATCTCTCTTGCTCCGTCATCTTGCCCTCGAGGCAGAAACACTCCCTAACAGGGAGGCACTCTGCCGCAGACTACCGCCTGGAGATAGCTGGAGGTAGGCCGCTTTGGAGGCCCTTCATGACTTGTGGGAGGGAGAAGATGCACTCGAGGCAGCTACTGGACTACCCAGCCCTAAAGCAGTGCCAGAGCAGCTTTTGACTCTTTTGAGTCCACCAGCAGAGCTGCAACAGTGGGCACTGGAGCCAGAAGACTGGCTTGGTTGGAGTCTTCGGACCTCAAGCAGTGGGTCCAAGACAAGCTAGCAGACATTCCCTGTCGAGGTGAAATCCTCTTTGGGTAAGGGCTGGAGGGAGAAGGCTGGTGAAATTGAGACTGATGACCTTACCATGAAGTGTCTCTCTTGTAAAGCAGCAGATCCTTCTAGGAAGAAGACCTCTGTTAAAAACGGTTCTATCCTAAAAAGATGAAATATTACCCATCTTATCCAGCTCACATGCCTTATCATGCTCACCAAGGTCAGCAGAAGCCTCAGGCTCCTCGCCAGCCCAAGAAACCCAAACCTCCTAAGCCATAACCAGCCCTGCAGCCCCAACCTGGGGCTAGCTTTTGACTGCTTCCTGGAGAACATTGTCACTCTTTCCCTGAAGGATCCCCATCCTTCTCACATTGCAGGTCCATTTTGCCCATAGGTAGCCCCTCATAACATCAGAACCCTGGGCTCTACACATCATCCTCAAGGGCTTTCTGCTACATTTTGCCCAGTTATCTTCTCCCTTCTTTCCAGGGGAGTATCCTCTGGAATCTCTCCATCGGGCTCTGATCCAGCAGGAAGTCACCACCCCCCTAAGAGAGGGTGTGATAGAACTTGTTCCCTGTGCACAGGAAAGGTTAGGATTTTACTCCCGGTATTTCCTTCTTCCCAAAACATCAGAAGGGTTCCGTCCCATCTTAGATCTCCAGGACCTCAACAAGTTCCTAGTATGAGAGAAGTTCAAGATGGTTTCTCTAGGAACCCTACTACTACCTTCAGAGGAACAATTGGCTCTGTTCTCTGGATCTAAAGGATGCGTACATGCACATCCTCATTCATCCGTCTCACAGGCAGTACCTTTGCTTTATGTTCAACGGTGGCCATTACCAGTACCGAGTCCTGCCATTCGGCCTGGCATCCACCCCAAGGGTCTTCACAGAATATCTAACGGTAGTCGCTACATATCTCTACACCCTGGGCATCTTCTTCCCTATTTAGACGACTGGCTCATCAGGGGCGAGTCACCACAGATAGTGCATCTGTCCATTCAATGTACCGTCTCGATGCTCGAACATCTCGGATTTGTCAAACTTTCCAAAGTCGCACCTTTCTCCCACTCAGAAACTAGAATTCATAGGTGCTCTTCCCAACATGACTCAGGCTTGAGCTTTCCTGCCCAAGGACGGTCTCAAATGCCTCACAGAAATGGCAGGCATAATTCAGCACACGAGGCATGCTTCGTCTGCTTGGTCACAAGGCCTCCACGGTCCATGTAGTCCCGTACGCTCATCTCCACATGCGTCAAGCACAGTGGACACTCTCCTCCAATGGAAACAAGCGAAGGGCCATCTGTGAGACAGAGTGGTAGTCACCCCTCTTCTGGCAGACTCTCTTCAGTGGTGGCTTTCTCCTCAAAACGTTCTTGTAGGGAGGAAGTGATGTCACCGACCCCGATGGCGGTGTGAGGGCATCGCTTTGGGCCAACCCTGCTAAAAATAAGAAACGAGACCCCTTGAAAGAATAAAAAATTAGCCGAGGCAGCTGTGGAGAGCTTCGGGAGCAGTAGGGGAGTGAGGCGCACGAGCGGAGAAAAGCCGGTGCACGCGGCGAAGAATGGAGCTTGAATGAGCTGAGGTGGAGGCTAAGCCGGTGAGTGGAGGAGGAGCGCGCTGGAGAGCTGGAGGCGTGCAGGAGCCGGTGAAGCGGCGAAAGAGCTGGCTGATGAGAGGGTGATCGGTGGAACTCTGCAGAAAAGTGAGTAGCTGCAGGGGTGGTGAGAGGCGGGCTGAGGAGCGGAGAGAGAGCGAGTAGAAGGAGAGCAGACCCGAGAAAAGAAAAAGAAAATGGCGATCGGCAGCCTCGTGGTAGGCAAGATGGAAGCATGCAAGTGACAAAAAGGGCAGAGAACAGAGCGGCGGAGGACAAGAGGAGTGCATAGAAACAGGTGGAGGTGCCACACACAGGGGAGCAGATAAACTGGAGGAGCATCACACGATTGGGAAAGCAGCGAGGAGAAGACCGAGGATGGCAGTAAGGAAGCCTGTTCAGTTTAATCCGCAGGTGGAAGTTTGCGGGGAGAGAAAGGAGAAGAGAAGGAAAGGAGGTAAAAATAACAAACATAAAAGGAAAACAAAAAAAAGGACAGAACGAAAGAAGAATTGAGTACGGTAGGAAAAGTGGAGGTGTGGTGGAGGAAAGTAGCTTACTTTTTGAAGATCTGAGAGATTGGATATTATAAAAGAATTTAAAGAGACTGAGCTAAAGTCAGAATATTACTAAGTGCGCAGAGACTAGAGAGGACGACGACGATGGGGAGAAAGCCAAGGCATTTACTATGACCACGAGAAGGAAAACTACGGATCTGAGGGAGTATGCATATCAAAGTGCAGGGGCAGGCACCAGTGAGCATGTGGCATTGGACAATAAAAATAAAAGCCCAGAGCCCGCTGAAGGAACTGCGCATCATCATACTATGGAGCAAGGAAAGGAAACTGTGCAAGGCATCTCTAGAGCGTAACTAAAGGAGCGGTTCGTGGAAATAAAGACGGAAGTACAAGCAGTGAAAATAGAGCTCAGTGAGCTCATAGGAAATTTGAAAGATGATATAGCTGAACTGACACACACTGCAGGGAATCACGAGAACCGGTTGCAAGGTTTGGAGCAGCAGCAAGAGGAACAACAACAGCAAAGTCAGGCACTTCAAAAATGGCAAACGGATATGCAATATAAATTGGAGGACTTGGAAAATAGATTTCGCAGAAATAATCTGAGGATTCGTGGGGTACCTGAAGAAAGAGAATTTCAAGACAGCACGAAGGTGGCGGTTGCAATATGTCTGGAAATACTCAGGAAAGGAGGGGAAGAAGTAGGATCTGAGGAGATCGTGTTGTATAGAGAGCACAGAGCACTGGGATTGGCAAAAATGAATAGGCCTACAGATATCATCATTTGCTTCTCTAGATATAAAATGAAAGAAAAAATTGCGACAAGAATAAAGAGCTTAGGGACGTTAAATTGGCAGGGGTATCCAATAACTATATATGAGGATTTGTCACTTGGAACCTTAGAGGCGGAGAACTTTGCAGCCGGTCACACAGACTTTGAGAAGTAGAGACATTAAATACAGGTGGTTACACCCGTTTGGACTGTCTTTACAATACATGGGAAGATTTAGAGAGTACAGACGGTAGTGGAGGCGACAACAGCGCTACAAGACAAAGGAATCCGAACTGAGCAATTGAACAGTCAACAAGTTAGGGACACTGTGGAGAATGGAGGAGAAAAGCGGAAAGCCAATGAAGAACAACTGGAAATGAAGAAGGGGAGGAATAAGGACAGCATAGATCGAGTAAAAAGATGAAAGCTTGCAGAAGTGGAGAGCTGGCATAAGACTTGACTGGCACTGGGGGAAAAAGGAAAGTTGTGGAATTAGAGACAAAACGATGTTTGCAGAAATTTGTTAGATAATTGTTGTATTAAGACTTTAACTTGTAATTTTTGCAGGAATGAACAATGATGTATGTTTGATATGTTTGTTTATTATGGTTATGGGGGGGAGGGAGTGGAAAGAAAGGAGATAAGGGTGGGGATATGGTTGGGGAAGGAGGGGAGGAAGAAGGAGGAGGCGGGGAGGGGTTAGGTGGGGGGGGTAAGGGACGCAGTACTCCAAGTACTCCTGGAAAAGGAGGGAGGGGGAGGGGGGGACGGAAGCTGCAGAGGAGAAGAAGGGGAGGGAACGGGGGAAGCAGTATGGGGGAGCAGAGGGGGGAGATATGAGAGAAGAGGAGTCACAAAGGGAGGGGAGGGGCTTACATTCTAAAGGGTTAGGAGTTACCACAATCAATGTTAAAGGCTTAAGAATGTGGCAAAAGCACAGGCTTTTGAAAAGGGAGGGACTGCGTCTGAATGCGGATATTCTTTGTGTGCAGGAGACACACTTAAGGGTGGGGCAGGAACATCTGTTGACTTCGAAAAAATACCCAAAGGTGGTGTTAGCGGGACAGAGAGCAAACCCTAAGAAGGGAGGGGTGGGAATTTTGGGGGGGGATGCCATTCGACATTTAGTAGTCGAAGAAAGGAGAGGGAAAGATGGGAGGTGGGTTGGTGTGAAGTTTAGAGTAGGGGAGGGAGAGGTATGGGTGATAAGTGTAAATGGGCTCAACGAGGGGCATGGAGAAGCATTTGATAACATAACTAAGGAGTTAGAAGAATTGGGAGATACCCCGCTGGTGATGGTGGTGGGGGGGGATTTTAATTTGACTTGGAATCTGAGGTTGGATAATAGTGGGGGGGGGGGGGGGAGGGGGAAGGAAGTGCAGGAAAGAAAGACTGGCAAAGCTTGAGAAGGATGCAGGAGAGATTAGGCCTGATAGATTTTTAGAGGTCGAGGCATCCAGGGGAGTGTAAGTATACATTTTACTCCCAGGTGCATGGCTCATACAGTAGATTGGATATGATATAGAGAGGTGGGATTTGGGCCTCGAGAGTAAAGGAAGTGGAGCACGGAGAAATCACATGGACAGATCATGCTCCGGTTACAGTGACTTTTAATACGGGCATGGAGGATGAGGGGATAAGGTTTTGGAAATTAAATGATTCATTGTTGGATAAAGAGGAACATGTGGGGGTAGTAAGAGCCGCTATAGAAGAGTATTTGATATATAATGAAACGGGGGAGGTCCAGTTGAAGACTGTACGGGATGGGTTAAAGGCGGTGATTAGGGGGAAGCTCATTAGCATAGCTGCGCGGCTTAAGCGGGAGAGGAGAAAAGTGGAAGGCGAATTGTTGGGGCAGATAAAGCAGCTGGAGGCTCAATATCAGACAACTAAGGAGTATGGGATTATGGCTAAATTGACTCAGGCAAGGGCTGAGTTAAGTAGATTGAGGGCTAAGGAAATAGCATATAAACTCAATGTATTAAAGCAAAAATATTTTGTAGGTGGAAACAAGGCTGGGAGGATTTTGGCAAGTAGGCTGCGGGCTCAGCGGCAAGCAGCATATATAGATGGGATTAGGAATAGTAAGGGGCGGATGGTGCATAGCACGAAAGAAATTAGTCAGATTTTCCGATACTATTATAGCAAACTATATCATAGTGAGTTGAAAAAAGGGCAAGAGGAGATCAGGAGTTATTTGCAGGAGTGTGGATTGAGGACGGTAGCACCAGAGGATAGTGATAGAATAGGGGAGGATATTACAGAGGGTGAAGTGAAGGAGGCTATAAAAACACTGAAAGCGGGGAAATCCCCAGGACTGGATGGGGTTTACGGTGCAATTTTATAAGAAGATGGTGGAGCAAGTTACGCCAATACTGACCAGGGTGTTCAATAAGGAGATAGACGGTGAAGGAATTCCGCAGACTATGGGGGAGGCGGGTATCACAGTGATACCGAAACCGGGGAAGGATAAGGGTGTGTGTGGGTCTTATAGACCTATTTTGTTAATTAACTTAGATGCTAAGATATTGGCTAATAGGATCCAGGAGATATTGCCAAAGGTTATAAATAGAGACCAAACAGGATTTGTAAAGGGGAGGCAAGGGAGTGATAATATCTGGAACGTGATGAATATTGCTTGGCATCTCCAGGGTACTGGGGAACCGGTGGTATTTGTTATGGTGGATGCAGAGAAAGCATTTGATCGGGTTGAATGGGCCTATATGTTCCAAGTGTTAGGATAGGTATATAGCCTGGATAAAAGCTCTATATGCGCATCCATGTGCAAGGATTAGGGTTAATGGGGGGTATTCTGAGCAATTTGTATTGGGGAGAGGTACCCGGCAAGGCTGTCCACTATCACCGCTTTTATTTGCATTGGTGATTGAGCCCTTGGCTGAAGCTGTTTGGAAGGAAGCAGATGTTAAAGGTGTGGTGGTGGGGGGAAGGGAGGAGAAAATAGCACTGTTCGCAGATGATGTAATATTCACACTGAGGCAGCCATTAACTACATTACCAGTTTTGATGAGAATCATAACGGGGTTTAGCAGTATCGCAGGATATAAAATAAATTCAAGTAAGACTGAGGTCCTGGGGTTCAGTCTAGAAGGGGGTTTAGAGGAACGACTGAAGGAGTATTTTAATTTTAAATGGTTGCAACAGCAAATTCGGTATTTGAGGATACAATTAGGGAAGCCAATTGAGAAGATTAAACAGTGGAATTATCAGGTAGTTACGGAAAATATATGGAAAGATTTATCAAAATGGAGAGGGATAAGATTGTCATGGTTGGGGCAGATAGCGGTAGTGAAGATGAATGTACTACCCAGATTGCTCTTTTTGTTCCCGTCGCTGGCATGTCAGGTGAGTAAGAAGGAGTTAGGGAAGTTGCAGAATCTGATTATGCAATTTATTTGGGAGGGGAAAAATCCGAAGCTGACAAGAGGGACCCTGTATCAAGTGTGCTCGGAAGGAGGGCTGGGAGTACCATGCCTGATAAAATATTATGAGGCTGTGCAATTGAGGGCGCTTCTGGAGTGGAGGGAGGGTGCGGATATCTTGAGTTGGGTACAAATAGAAGCAGGGGGAGAGGAATCTAAGGAGGGGAGGATATGGGACCCAGGGGGTTGGAGAGAAAAAGAAGGGAAGAGCAATCCATTCAGGGAACTTATGTTTCGGATATGGAGGAAATGGAGGGGGCATCTTATGGAAGGGAAAGTGTATTCACGGTATATGTTGATTAGAGCAGTGGGGGATAAGGGGCTGGGTGGGAATGATTAGGTGTTTAAGTGGTGGAGGAATAAAAGGTTATAGCGATTGGGACAAGTTCTAAGGAAAGGGGGGGGGGGTGTTAAAACCTTTGAGGAGCTCCAACAAGAATATAAGATGAATAGAAAGGATCAATATGCCTATACACAATTGTGGTATTTTCTGCATAGAAAAGAGGTGAAATCAGATCTCGAAAGAAGGCCTTCGCAGTTTGAAGAGATGATGGGGAAGCAGTGGACACAGAGGGGCGTAATATCGAAAATTTACAAAATGCTTCTCCAGAAGGGGAGGGAGAAGGGGAGGTGGCAGCAGAGGTGGGAAGAGGATATTCAGGGCCAGTAGGATGAGAGTCGGTGGGCTGAAATATATGAGAATGCATATAAACTAGCAAGGGGAACTCCAATGTTATTAAATAGTTTGAAGATGAGATATAGGATGTATTGGACACCAGTGAGGATACGGACAATCTTTCCAGATAGATCAAATGAATGTTGGAAGCAATGTGGGGCAAAGGGGGATTTAATCCACATGGTATGGCAGTGTCAAAAGGTGCAGGAGTATTGGGGTAAGGTGGGAAGGTTGTATGGGGATATTACGGGAGTGCAGATAACGATAACACCAGGAATGGCAGTGCTCAATGAAGGGATTTGTGGGGGAGAGGTTGAGAGGGGGATGTGGCAACGTTTGTGGGATATAGCGTGATAGTAGCACGTATGTGTCTCTTAAGGTGGTGGAAGAATGTTGAAGTGCCTCCAATAAGGGAGGTAGTGTGTAAGCTAGAACAAACATGGGGCTTATGTGCGATAGAAGCTTACAGAGTGCATCAAGTTGGGAAACACAAGTTGTGGCATTGGTATGAAATGTGGAGGCAGAGGGGAGTGGAGCAAGTATGGGAAGGGGAGGAAGGGGAAGAGAAGGCGGGTTAAGAGCAAAGAGGGAGAGAGGGTGGGAGATGGGGATTAGAGGGGAAGGATGGGAGGAGGAGGACAGAGAAGTAGGGCTGAGTGGGGGGTTGGGGATGGAGAGGGTAAGGGAGGAAGGGGGTTTAATCTGTTAATCTGATCATATTCTATAATTTGGGGGTGGGGGCAGGAGCCTATGGGCTGAGGGATATTAAAGGGGGAAGTATGTGCCATGCGTAAAACATTTATGGGAGGTTATGTATACAAAAAAGTATAAGAGGTAATATCATTGATATTATTTTGGTGAAAATTGTTAAATTGTATGGTTTATGTTTTTGTAATAGGGGGTTGTATGATCAGTCTTAAGAAGGGAAAGGATGTTCTGGATGAAGGGGGAACTGAGGGGAAGTAAAGGTGGATAGCTGTTCTATGCATGAGCTGTAAATGCAGAAAATATAACAATAAACTATAAATTACAAAAAAAAAAGCCTTCTCGTAGGGTTACCTTTTCAGATGCGCCTCCACCTTAACGGACCCTAATAACCGATGCATCCAAACAGGGCTGGGCAAGCAGGGCCTCTGGTCTCAGCAGGAAGCCTTGCGTCAGATCAACTTCCTGGAGTTGAGGGTGATAACCAATGCCATTCGGGTGTTTCGTCATCAGTTATAGTATCAATCTATCCTGGTTCAGATGGACAACCAGGTTGCGATGTTTTATGTCAACAAGCAGGAAGGCACGAGCTCTCACCTCCTCCGCGAGGAAGCGGTCCACTTGTGGTCCTTTGCCCTGGCTCATGGAATGGTTCTCTGAGCCATTTACCTGCTGGAAGAGCAGAATGTTCTCACGGACAGACTCAGTTGGGTCCTACAACCTCACAAGTGGACTCTTCATCGGAGAATAATTGATCGCATCTATGGACTGGGGAATCCTGGAGATCAACCTGTTTGCCAACCTGCTCAATATGCAGGTCTCTTGTTTCTGCTCCAGGGTGCTGTCTCCACAACGTCAAGCCCCAGATGCTTTCCTCCTTCATTGCTCATTCCGCTAACAGCCAAAACACTGTTCAAGTTGCAAGCTGACAGAGGCACCATGATCCTGGTAGCCCCATTCTGGTCCCGACAGTTGTGGTTTCCCCTGCTTCTTTATCTAGCTCAGCATCAGCCTCTCCTTCTGGGATGTGCACCAAACCTGATCTCACAGGATCAGGGAGCACTGCTCCATCCCAATATTTGTGTGTTCTGCCTGACAGTTTGGCTGCTGAAAGGGTAGTCCTTTCTGAACTCAATTTACGAGATGCCGTTATGGATATCCTCCTGGCATCCCAGAAGGACTCCATGCGATGTATATATGCCTTTAAGTGGTGCTGGTTTGCAGTATAGTATGCTTAGCACCCCCTCAACTCCTTCAATTGTCCGGTGGATTCTCCTTGTTATACCTTCTCCACCTCTGTTTTACGGTTCTCAAGACTAATTCCATTTATGTCCACCCCAGTGCCATTTCATCTTCTCATCAGGGGATTGATGGAAAAACCTGTTTCCACACATCCATTGGTAGCCCACTTCATGCAGGGTCTCCTCGACCAAGCTGCCGATCTGGCCCCCACCTGCCAGCTGGGACCTTAATGTGGTTCTTGCTCAGCTGTTCAAGCCTCCTTTTTAGCCTCTAGGTACCACCTCCCTCAAGTTTCTTACTTGGAAGGTCTCCTTCCTATTTGCACTCACCTTGGCTCGCTGGGTCAGCAAACTGCAGGCTTTAGTTGAACATGTGTCTGATACACGTTTTCACCATGACAGGGTAGTCCTGAGAACGTGTTTCCTTCCAGAGATTGTATCTCCTTTCCATCTCGACCAGTTGGTAATTTTTCTGACCTTTTTTCCCAAGCCACATGCCTCTTGGGCTGAGGCGGCGCTTCATACTCTAGATTACAAATGGGCTTTAGCATATTACCTTGACAGAAACAAGGTACACCGGAAATCCTCACAATTATTTATTTCTTTTGACTCTAGTCACCTTGGTCTCCCCATGACAAAATGCACTCTTTCTCTTTGGATAGCAGACTGCATATCCTTTGCATACGCTCAGGCAGGTCTGACATTATTTATTTTATTTATTTATTTATTTAGTATACATTTGTATACCGCTACTTCCAGCGATCAGCAGCGGTTTTGATTACAGATTGGAAATTGTCAAATCATGACAGGAAATTTTTTTTTGAGGTATAAACACATTGATTAGACAGGAAAGCACAGCACACAGAGAACTATTTTACAGGGAACATGGGCTATGGAGGGTTAAGTGGCTTGCCCAAGACCACAAGGAGCACCTGTGGGACTAGAAACCCCAGTCCTTCCGGCCCAAGGTTGCCCTAGAGACTAGGGCAGAGGTAACCCTCCAAACTCTGGATTGTAAACATGCTTTAGCATTCTCCCTTCAGAGGATGAGAGAACACCGAAAGGCTTCTCAATTATTCATCTCTTTTGACCCTAGTCATTTGGAGTTACCAGTATCCAAATATACCCTCTCCAAATGGATAGCAGAATGCATCACTTTAGCTTATGATGTGGCAGGACTATCCCTTAAAGCTCTTTTAGCTTCTCCCGAGGAGAACCATTACTGGTTCCGAAGTCTCTCTCTGGTATCTTCTAGCTAGGCAGTCCCATATGTGAAGACTACATTCCTGCTTGTTCCTGGAGATAGCATAGTTGCTCACCTATAACAGGTGATCTCCGGGAACAGCAGGAATTTAGTCTTCACAACCCACTCTCCTCCCCTAGTTGTTGTAGGTTTTCTTTTCTCCTCTCCTTCTATCTCAGTTACAAACTCAACTGAGGAGGGAGAGTGGCAAAGGTGGGAAGGCAGCTACGCAGGCGCAGTAGGATGCTCCCAAAAGCTTTCCTATTGGACACTGGGGGAGCATTCCCATGCGGGCTCTGTCAGTACCGACATTGCCCATATGTGAAGACTAAATTCCTGCTGTTCCCAGAGATCACCTGTTACAGGTGAGTAACTATGCTTTCCAGGCCAAGGCACCGGAGGCAGCAGTCATGTGGATTGGTGAGAGATATCATCTTGCTGCACCAATCGCTCTTCTTGAAGCCACTGGAGGCCATCAGGAAAAAGAGGACGATGCCGTCCGGCCTTCAGCCGAAAAAAGGTGCAAATGCCAGTCGAGGAAACCTTGAAGCAAAAAGAAAAAACAAGGAAATGAATCCGAGAAGTGATGCAGAGGTGAGCTGGCTCAGAGGCGGGAAAGGAACCATTACACAAACCAGACAGGAATGTAACAAAAACATCACACTTTTTCTGGGGGAAGCAAACGTCCAGGGGGCTCTGTGGAAAAAAAGAGACTGAGGCAAAATGGCATCCTTGGGTGGGAAGGGGACCACACATGCATGGTGCATCTCCCAAAGGCTTTCTTTGAAAGCTGGGGAGAAGCTTCCGCAGGGCTCCGTTGGTGCCAATGTCACTTATACGTGAGTACTGACTTCCTGCTTGTTCCTGGAGAAATGATAGAGACGTTTAAATACCTCCATGGCATAAATGCACACAAGTAGATCCTCTTTTGACTGAAAGCAAAATCTGCTACGAGGGGACATAGGATGAGGGTGAAACGGGATAGACTCAGGAGTAATATTTATTTATTTATTTAAGGATTTTATATACCATTTTATCACATAATCGAGGCAGTTAACAGAGAACAAACTCTTACTGCACTGAGCAGTTTAAACAGAACAAGAAGAAACATATTAACAAGTTTAGGAAATCTTTATAAATCAGTTACAAACTCTTGCCTGTAGTATAATATATAACGGCCAACTATGTACATGTATGGGTAAAATTTTACAGAGGGTGCTCTATTGAAGAGTTTCTTTACTTGATGGATAAGTTGCCATTCTGGGTCGTTGAGGCTTGCTTATCCATTATCGCCAGGTACGCTTCAAAGAACAGGGCAGTTTTGAGATGCGGAAATATTTCTTTACAGAAAGAGTGGTAGATACGTGGAATAGTCTCCCAGTGGAGGTAGTATAAACAAGGACAGTATCTGAATTCAAAAAAGCATGGGACAAACACAGAAGATCTCTTAAAGAAAAAAGGGGACATACAGTAGTTGATAAGATATGCCATACTGGGTCAGACTAAGGTCCATCAAGCCCAGTATCCTCTTTCCAACAGTGGCCAATCTAGGTCATACGTACCTAGCAGTATCCCCAAAAGACACAGGTTCCACAATGCTTGTAATGGGTCAAGCATTGATATCCTGGGTCCCTTCTTAATAATGGTTTATGGACCTTTCCTCCAGGAACTTGTCCAAACCTTTTTTAAACCCAGCAACATTAACAGCCTTTACTATATCCTCCGGTAACAAATTCCAGAGTTTGAATACATGTTGAGGGAAAAATATTTTCTTTTATTAGTCTTAAATAGTTTACCCTGTAGCTTCATTGCATGTCCCCTATTCTTTCTATATTCTGATAAGGTAAACAATCGATCTACGTTTACCCGTTCCACTCCGTTCATTAATTTATAGACTTCTATTATATCTCCCCTCAGCCATCTCTTTTCCAGGTTAAAGAGCCCTAACCTTTTTAGCCTTTCTTCATAGGAGTATCCTTCCATCCCCTTTACCATTTTGGTGGCTTTTCTCTGAACCTCTTCTAATAACGCTATATCCTTTTTAAGATACGGCAACCAGAATTGCACACAATATTCAAGGTGCGGTCTCACCATGGAACGATATAGAGGCATTATAATATCCTTTGTTTTATTTTCCATTCCTTTCCTTATGATACCTAGCATTCTACTGTATTTGTTCTCTTGGCCGCCGCTGCACACTGGGTCGAGGGGTTTTAATATGTTATCCACAATGACGCCTAAATCTTTTTCCTGGGTGGTGGATCCTAATGTGGAACCTTGCATTGTGCAACCATAGTGGGTTGTTCTTCCCTAGGTGCATAACTTTGCACTTGTCCACATTAAATTTCATCTGCCATTTGGATGCCCAGTCTTCCAATTTATCAAGATCCTCTTGCAATTTTCCACAATCCTCTTGGGTTTTAACAACTTTAAATAGTTTTGTGTCATCTGCAAATTTGATAACCTCACTCGTTATTCCCTTTTCCAGGTCATTTATGAATAAGTCAAAAAGCAGCGGACCCAGCACAGATCCCTGGGGTACACCACTATTCACCTTTCTCCATTGGGAAAATTGGCCACTTAGCTCTACCCTCTGCTTTCTATCTTTTAATCAGTTCCTGGTCCACAATAGTACACTGTCTCCTATCCCATGACTTAGTTTTGCTTAAAGTCTCTGATGAGGGACCTTGTTAAAGGCTTTCTGAAAGTCCAAATACACTATATCAACTGACTGACCTTTGTCTACCTGTTTATTCACACCTTAAAAAAAAACATAACAGATTAGTAAGACAAGATCTTCCTTGTCTAAAGCCATGTTGGCTGTCTCCCATTAAGCTATGACTATCTACATGTTAAGCAATTTTGTTCTTTATGATGGTTTCTACCATTTTTCCCGGTACTGATGTCAGGCTCACCGGTCTGTAGTTTCCCGGATCACCCCTGGAACCCTTTTTAAAAATTGGTGTTACGTTCGCCATCCTCCAATCTTCAGATATTACAGATGATTTTAATGATAGTTCACAGATTACTAATAGCAGGTCTGTAATCTCATATTTCAGTTCTTTCAACACCCTTGGATGTATATCATCCGGTACAGGTGATTTGCTACTCTTCAGTTTATCTAATAGTTGTAATATATCTTCCCGATGTATCGATATTTCCTTCAATTCTTCCGCACCTTTAAATACCACTTCAGTCATGGGTAACATCCCTACATCTTCCTCAATAAAGACCAAAGCAAAGCATTCATTCAGTCTCTCTGCTATCGCCTATTAGTGCCCCTTTAACCTCTCTATCATCTAATGGACCAACTTCCCTCCCCCTTACCCCTTCCCCCCTCTACCCCTCTCCCTTCCCTCTCAAACTCCTCAGGGAGAGAATTCCATAGGTCTGGCGCCGAGAGTGAAAACGCTTTTCTGGAGGATGCTTGCTTCATTTTGTGGTATCTGTTGCTTGTGGCCCTGCTCACTCTTAACTCTGTTCTCTGGTGAGTTCTGGTGACTCTGATGTCTGACCTTTTCAATGCTTCTATTGAGTTAGAAATGGTCTGAAGCTTGAGGAATGGTCTAGAGCAGTGGTTCTCAACCTTTTTTGTACCGTGACCCCTTTTACCATTGGTCAACTTGTGGTGACCCCCAATGATAAAATCAAATGCGTCTCTCTTCCTTTATCGTTAACGCATTGTCACTGTAATCATTTGTTGAATTATTAATATATTATAGGCCTTTGCAATATGTTTTTATTTATAAAATTTACTTAAACCACAATAACAAGTAACAATATTTGATTTCAAAATTATGATGATTTTGTAGTCAAGTCACTAATATGAAATAAAATTATTTTTCTACCTTTGTTGTCTGACCAATTTATTCTCTGATCATGCTGGTCCCGATCTGAGGCTTCTGCTTTCCTGTCTTCTCTTAGCTCTCTTTCTGTGGTCTATGGTCCATCTGTCAATTCTTATCTCTTCTTTCGTTTTCTTCACTTCTTTCCATCAGCCTATTTCCAGTCCCAGTAACCCTCCCCAGTATCAGCCCCTTTCCAGTCCTCACTCCCAGTACCTTCCAATGTCAACTTGCATTCCCATGACTGCCACTGGTGTCCATTCCCTTCTAGTACAAATACCATGGCAGCCGCTCTCAGATCCACTCCCTTTCAGTTCCATTCTCCCATCCCCTCATATCAGCCCATTTGTAGCCTTAGCCCCCAGTTTTCTTCCAGGGCCAGCAGCTCTATCCTCCCCTCCACACAATCAGCCCATTCCCAGTCGAAGCCCCCAATCAGCTCGCTTCCAGTGCTAGCCCCCCCTCAATCCCATTACCAGTGCTAGCCTCCCCTAATCAGCCCAATACCAATCCTACCCCCCCATCAGCTCATTACGTCCTAGCCTCCCCTAATCAGCTCATTTCCAGTGCTAGTCCCTCCTCAACCCCATTACCAGTGCTAGCATCTCCTAATCAGCTCATTTCCAGTGCTAGTCCCTCCTCAACCCCATCACCAGTGCTAGGCTCCCCTAATCAGCCCATTACCAGTCCTAGCCTCCTCTAATTAGCCCATTTCCAGTCCTAACCTCCCCGATCAGCTCATTTAGAATGCTAGCCCATCAGTCCATTACTAGTCCTACCCCCCTATCAGCATATTACCAGTCCCAACCCCCCCCTTGATCAGTCCATTCCCAGTTCTAGCCTTCCCTAATCAACCCATTACCAGTCCTAGCCCCCCCATCTGCCCATTATAATCCTATCCCGCACTGTCTCTCCCCTCTGTCCAGCATTTATCCCCCCTCTGTCCAGTATGTCCCCCTGTCTCTTCCCTTTGTCCATGTCAGTGCTCCCTCCATCTATCCATCCCTCCATGTCAGCCCCCCTCCCTCCATCCATCCATCCCTCCATGTCAGCTCCCCTCCCTCCCTCCATGTCAGCCCCCCCTTTGTCCATGTCAGCCCCCCTCCCTTCCTCCCTCCCTCCCTCCACGTCAGCCCCCCTCTGTCCATGTCAGCCCCCCGCCCTCCATCCCTCCATCAGCTCTCCCCTCCCTCCATCCCTATATGTCAGCCCCCTCCCTCCCTCATGTCAGCCCCATAGCAGGTTCCCTGCCTCCTCCTCCCCTCTCCCTGTCTGCCTGCTACTGCCCTGTTCTTCTGCAGCTGTGGCTCCCTGCCTCTTAGGGAACCGCGGCTGTGCCTGCTGTGAGTGAAGCCGTTGCGGAGCCTGTCTGTCTCTCGATGGGCTCCGTGCAGCATGCCATTGTCCCGCCTCCAAAGGAAGTGGTAAACAACTTCCTGTGGAGGCGGGACAATGCTGCACGGAGCCCATCGAGAGACAGAAAGGCTCTACAACGGCTTCACTCACAGGCACAGCCGCGGTTCCCTAAGAGGCAGGGAGTGCGGCTGCAGAAGATTGGAGTCTGTCCGTTTGCCGCTGCAGAGAAGCGGACTCAGCAGCGGCAGCAACTTGTGTGCTTTTTTTTTTTTTTTTTAACAGCGGAGTGAGGCGACCCCCGCTGAATCCTGTGGCGACCCCCGTGGGGATCGCGACCCACAGGTTGAGAACCGCTGGTCTAGAATTTGGCAGTTAAGATTTAATGCTAAAAAATGCAGGATCATGCATTTAGGTTGCAAAACTCCAAGGGGGTGAAGTATTTCTGTGCACAAAAGAAAAGCGCGACTTGGGGGTGATTGTATTTGATGACTCTGAGGTGGCCAAACAGGTAGAAAGGGTGTGAGTGAAAGCCAGAAGGATGTTTCAGTGACTAGGGAGAGGAATAGCCAGCAGGAGAGAGGAATAGCCAGCAGGAGAAAGGAAGCGATAGTGCTTCGGTGTAAGTCTCTGGTG
The DNA here is from genome assembly GCA_033557465.1 of Ichthyophis bannanicus. Classification (NCBI taxonomy): domain Eukaryota; kingdom Metazoa; phylum Chordata; class Amphibia; order Gymnophiona; family Ichthyophiidae; genus Ichthyophis; species Ichthyophis bannanicus. Next base: position 242,274,184 of record CM066042.1, on the reverse strand, counting down.
AAACCTCATTTGAAGTACTAGAGATAGCACCTTTAAAAAGATATAAACAGAATTGAGTCAGTCCAGAGGGCAGCTACTGAAATGGTCAGGTGTCTTTGTCATAAAGCATATAAGTACAGACTTAATGATCTCAATATACGTATATATTTGGAAGAAGGTTGAAAGGGGGAGATATGATAGAGACATTTAAATATGTCCGTGGCATTAATGCATAGGAGGCGAGGGCCTCTTTCAATTGAAAGGAAATGTTGGAACGAGGAGACATAGGATGAAGGTGAAAGGGGGTAGACTCGGGAGTAATCTAACAAAATATTTCCTTAATTCCCAAGAAATTTTTCAGATCCTGATTGGTTAATTGTTGAATAAAGTTTTGATTTGGATAAAGCACAGTTACTTACCTGTAACAGGTGATCTCTGGGAACAGCAGGAATTAGTCTTCACATATGGGTACGTCGGTACCGACGGAGCCTGCATGGGAATGCTGCCCAGCTTTCAATCAGAAAGCTTTTGGCAGCATCCCTCGCGCCTGCGCAGTGACTTCCCGCCTTCTCCACAGCCTCTCTTCAGTTGAGTTTCAGAGCTGAGACAAAGGCGAGGAGAGAAAAGGAAAAAAATAAAAAAGATGCAACTCCTAGGGGAGGTGGGAGGGTTGTGAAGACTAATTCCTGCTGTTCCCAGAGATCACCTGTTACAGGTAAGTAACTGTGCTATCTCCAGGAACAAGCAGGAATGAGTCTTCACATATGGGGACTCCCTAGCTGGAGATGCCAGGGGGAGATCCCATAAAAATGCAAGTGCCTGGATCAGGGGTGCATTTTGTCTCCAGGAATCCCCGGCATCCAATGTGGGATGGAGGGTAGGAGTTGACAATAAAGGAGCTGTGAGGAAAGAAACAGCATAGTCAAGGACTAGAAGGTTCTACAGACTACAGGAGTCCTTGGTAGATATGATAAGTAGCATTAAACAAATTTAATGTACACTTAAAATATGCAGCTTACCTACTGTATTGTAGGAAGTAGAAAGCATGATGGAGTCTACTGGATAAGCAGTGGCGGAATCTTCAAGGTGACCTCTCAGAAGTGAGGATGAAGGTTCAGACCTGGAGGTAGTAGATGATCCAGGTGTTAACTGGGTAGGAGTAGACGTCAGGTCTTCAATGGAAAGCTTTATGGGAAAAGCTGAAAAGTCCTTTAGGCATCATTAACATTGAGGACTAAAGGAAGAAGACTGACGGAGTTGAAGAACTAGCCCAGTCCTGGCAGGAGAGGGGGAATGGAAAACCCCTATTCCCACGGAAAACAGTTGTGTACTCGAAGATAAAGATGTACACTGTTTTTCCTAGCTGGCAAGAGATAGGAAAAATATTGAAGCTCGATGCTTCAAGGACATAAAGAAAAAATGGAAGATGTTAGCACCAAGGTGGTTATTGGTGCTTAACAGTTTCTGTATCGTAACTTGGTATGGGACGTAGGGCAACAGACTGTCTAAAACCTCTAAGAGGTAAATCATGTAGTATAGACAGTAAGGGTGATAGTGAATACGACTGACCAACCCTTAAGAAGCCCCCCATCAAACACATATACATGGGGATATATATATATGTGGCTGGAATATATATGTATATATTCATATATATATATATATATATATATAAATATACATATGTCCAGATGTGTATATTAGGATATGGGTGGTGAAATATATCAAATATATATATATATATATATATATCGAGAGAGATGATATATCTAGATATATGTAAATTTGTGGGGCATGGTTTAGCACCACCAGAGTAATGATATAGGTATGTAGACATATATGGAGATGCTACATACAAGACAACAGATTGAAGATACATGTCTACCACCCAGCCCCATAATTGTACATGGGGAATATAAAGGAAAAAGATTCTGAGTTCTACAAGAGGGTGAGCCCACTTGGGATATGTATAAAGAATCTATTTTCGTGGATTGAGGGATGCAGGAAGGCAATCCAATCAGTTATCCGTGATGTTCGCGTGAGAACAGATGAAGATATGAATCTGTAAGGAACAAGGCGGGAGTTCCACAGAACACTGACATGATGGATGCCTTGGATCTTCAAGCAGAAGAACTGATATCTCGTGTTAACACCCCAATCTAGAGGGGGTGCGGAGAACCCTCTCAGGTATAGGAAGGGTTTATAAGTTTTTCTCTAATAATAGAGGAACTTCAGAGACAAGGTCAATGCTCTATAGCAAGGCCCCCATAGTAGAAAGCTTCTCTGAAGACTGCAGAGAGCATTGTGCAGGAGAGCTATGAGATAAACTGACTGAAAGTCAGGTATGTTGCCATATCCTAGGAAAGGAGATGGTTAGAATGATGTGAGAAAGTCTAAACAAGTAGGAGGATCCAAGACAGCTTGGAATCACTACTGAGGCTAGACAAAATTTTGAACAAGGGACTGGAACTTGGAAAAAGTCCCTGTAATACAATTACTGTAACTCCTGCAGGCAGAGCTGCTGACGGAAACAGCAAAGAGATTGTCCTGTGCTGAATAAGAAAAACAGACAAGAAAAAAGAGGGGATATCTCCTATTCTTGTCTGGGGAACGAGCTTGCCAGAGAAGTAGTTCCGTATGGTAGCCCTCAAGTAGTTGGAGGGTGACGTACCCATGGGGTAAGTCAACTGAAGGAAAAAATGTTCAGTTGGGATAGAAACTATCAGGTGATAGTTGCAACTGCTTCTCTAGAGAGTAAGAAGAGGAGAAGTGTGTAGTACCTGAACAAAATAATTTTTTTTTTTGACAGGTTAGTACACTGAAAAGGAAAAGCACAGTGAAGAAACTTCTAAGATGTAGAAGAAAAGTGTAAGTTACAATTCCCGGTCCCTATGGTTGCTGGGAATGCGGAGACTGGCCAGAACTGGAGGACTTCAGACTAGGTTGAGGCGTCCCTTGTTTAGGTACAGCTGAATGATGGGCAGGAGATGAATGAAACTTTATTTTCTTAGGGAAAGAAGGTTTGGTAGGACATTTCCTACTATTTGAAGAAGGAGGTGGCGTAGAATGGTTTCTAGTGGAAGAAGAGTCAGGGGAGCATTGAGCAACCTGACGTAAAGCCTCCTTATTAAAAAGACCTTCCCCTGTACAAGGAGAATGAGCTAGTATAGTTTGTGCCCGTTTGCTCAAGTCTGAAGCCTCAAGCCAGGCTCTGCGACGTGCTGCAATGGCAATAGCAGAGGATCTGCTAACAGACTCAAAAGAATCTATAGAAGCACGAGACAGGAACCAGGATATATTCCGACTGTGATTGATGAGCAAGGAATAATCAGTAGCCTTGGGCTCTGGTAAAAAAGGGGTCAAAAGAGACAATTTCTCTGTGACTTCCTGGAGTGTTAGACTCATGTGAAAAATATATGAGAGAACTCTGGAAGCCAGCATAGAGTTTTGGAAGGCCTGACGGCCAAAAGCATCAAGTGTTCTTGAAGAACGACCTGGCGGAAAAGAAGAATGCTTCTTCTTGCTCTTAACTTTCCTCAGTGCCGATTCCCCTACAAGGGAACGATGAGAAAGTTGAGGCTTTTGGAACCCTGGAGAGGGTGGCACTCGGTACCGAACCTCAATGTCTGGAGAAACTTGAGGAAGTCGTAAGGGCGATTTCCAAACCCTGAGAAGGAGATCCTGCAGAGCAGGATGTAAAGGAAAGTTTATATTTTCCATTTGTGCCGGTGAGCCATGAGTAGGATCACAACCAGGGATAGAAATATTAAGGAAGGTTGCCATATCCCGGAGAAAAGCCTGGAAAGACTGATCTCCTATGGGAACTATCCCTGGTAAGGCTAAAGAAAGAGCCTGAGTATCAGAGGACGTACAGGGTACTGCACCAATGCCAGGTATCGGTTCCAAACTAGGCATCGGTGCAAGAACAGGCATCAACATCGCTACTGATAAAGGACTAGCAGGTGAAGTAGTCATCGGGAACTGCTGTAGTGGTACCGAGATCATGAGGGAGTTATGGCTAGGATCTTCGGAACTACCTATTTGGAAACGACAGGAGTCGGTTCCGGGACGCGTCGATACGCAGTCCTCGAGACTCGATATCGACTCAAGATTCGGCATCGAAGAGAGTGAGACTATCGATATATGTCTCGACAGTTCCGACGCCGGTGGCAGTATCGACGATGCCGATACCACTAAAGCAGCCTGGGCAAGAAAACAAAAAACTAAAATAATTAAAGCAATTAAAAAGAAAAGTTTCTGCGGTGACAGGAGGACGTCCTGCCGGCTCCGCGGAAAAACGAAAACTGAAGAGAGGCTGTGGAGAAGGCGGGAAGTCACTGCGCAGGCGTGAGGGATGCTGCCAAAAGCTTTCTGATTGAAAGCTGGGCAGCATTCCCGTGCAGGCTCCGTCGGTACCGACGTACCCATATGTGAAGGCTCATTCCTGCTTGTTCCTGGAGATAACCTTTTTTGGTAGTATGACAATGAAAGGGCTCACCTCTACTTCAACTCCTCCCCCTCCAGGTGCTTTCAGTACACCACTGGGGAAGAGAGTTTCTAAAGCTGATTTTAAAAAACTGAGCCACCTGACGGAGCTCCCAGCACTGGGGATGGCATCAGTTTCAGGAGCAATTGACAAATGTAACCAGGACTGCGTCTCCTCAAAACCTCCTCTGGGCAGTATGGCATCACAAAGCTCTGGTGAGCATCGCAGTAAGAAGCACACAAATGTTAAACATTTGGCTGCTTCTGATTCCCTTCACTCTGGCACACCTAAAAACAAGGAGGAAGTGCAAGGGCACAATTCAGCTGCAGCTTAGCCGGTGGTAAGTCCCGTTAATACCCTTCTCGCTTTGGGGAATCCTTTGTATTTGGATGGTCTCTCTTACTCCCAGCAGAGGTTCATGGCCCCCCCCCCCCAATCCTCTGCCTCTCACATCTGCCTTCCAGCAAGACTCTCTTTTGTTATTAATGCAGAAATTTCTCTGGGAGATCTCACACATGCTGCAACAGAATTTAGTTTCTTCAACCCCTGAATATCCTCAGCCTTTTCTGGGTTACTTCCCTGTGGTTTCCCAAGATCTCTTCAGTTTTCTGGCTCTACTCATCATGTAGCAGGTTGTCTCCTTCAACAACCTAGTTTGCCTAATGGCTGTGCCAGCCCTCATAATTCTTCCACTGTTCGAGAACTAACAGTGTGCCCACCCCGGACTCAATCTCTCAATGTCCCGTCACAGCCTATCTGCTTCAGGAAGCCTTATCCCCAGCAATGCTTTGAACATTTTTACCCCAGGCATTGATACCAGCCTTATGGGAGGCTATTTCCTCCATGTCAGACGATTCCAGCATACCTCTCTCACCAAAGACCTTAAAGAACGCAAGCAGCAGTCCATTCCAGTGGTAGCACCTATCAAACAAACCCCTAGTTTTTTGACTGTCTCCCAGAAGGGGGGATGCCTAAAACATTTTAAAAGCACTTGGTCTCCAATCACCTCCAATCGCTGCTCCTGGCCATTGTTAATCAGGGATATCGCCTACAGTTTGCCAGTATTCCTCCACCTTTGCCCCCACTCAGGGGCCTCTTCCTTCCCAGCTACATGCACAAATTCTGCAGGAGGAACTTCAATCTCTACTGCAATCCAGAGCTGTGGAACTTGTCCCTCCTTCACAATGCAACCAGGGATTCTACTCCCCTTTCTTCTTTATCTTCAAGAAGACTGGAGTACCAAGACCAATCGAGGACCTCAGGCACCTAAATCTTAATGATGTAAAGCAGAAATTCAAGATGAACACTAGCTATCATCTTGCTCCTTATCCAAGGTGGTGACTGGATGGCTTCCTTAGACCTCAAAGATACTTATGCACATAAACCAAGCCATCCATCCCACTGGAAATGTTTTTAATTCACGGCCCTTAAGACCCACTACCAGTATCAAGTCCTTCCATTTGGTCTCTTTTCTGTTCCTCGAGTTTTCACAAAGTGCCTCACAGTTGCTGCAGCATACCTACGCAAGGATGGTCACTTTGGGCCCGATTCTGTCCCAGACATAGATCCCCTCTGTGTGTCCTGTCTGAAGGGATCGCGATTCTGATTCTGTGGGGCACGTCTAGCCCCACGGGATCAGAATCGCGAACAGTCCTGCATATGCAGGTCGGGACAGCGATTCTGTGCAGGACTGTACCCGGCTAACTCAGTCAGGGTTTTTAAATGGAGCCGCGGTGCCCCTGTGCTGCCCCTTCCCCATCCCCTTCTAACTTCCCCACACAAGCAGCAGGGAAGTTATTCAGGGGCAGGTGAAGCCGTCCATCCCCGCTATTCATAGCTCAGAATAACCCCCTTTGTGTTTCCCTATCTGGACGACTGTTTAGTCATGGAAAAGTCCCCTCAAGCTGTGATGTCAGCATAAGTGCAACTATTCACCGCTGCAATCTAGACTTCATCATCAATACCACCAAATCGCAACTTGTTCCAACTCAACAATTACGCTTTATTGATGCCGACTTGGACACCTGCATTACTATAGTGCATTTACCTCAGACTAGAATGCATTCACTAATTTCCTTGGCTTGTACTCTTGCAGAGTCATGCAGACCCTCTGCCAGGGCCGACACAACCATCAGGCAAACTAGGCAGTTACTTAGGGTGGCAGATTCTGGGGGGCAGCAGGAGCAAGCTGTTCTAAGCTAAAAAATAGTTTTGACAGCTGGGGGATGAGGGGCATAAGGTTTAAGGTTTGCCTAGGGCACCAACACCTTGAACCAACTCTGTTCTTGATGAGAAGAAGGGCTGGCCCCAATCTTACAGCTTCTAGGTCATATGGCTGCCTCCACTGAATTAGTTCCACCAGCTAGATGGAGAATGCAACTGCTTCAGTGGAACATCAAGAAATTCTGGAATCTCATTCTTCCCTCGCTATCCAAGAGGATCTCCATCTCGGAGAGTCTAAAGGATGGTCTTATTTATTTATTTATTTTATTTAATGGTATTTATATACCGCCTTATCATTCAATCAAAGCGGTTTCCATGGCAAACAATCAAGGGGGCAAATGTTTTCATGCAGTGTACAGAGTGGTGTATATGTGTTGGCGGGGATGTGATTAGATTTGGTTTATCTACATAGTGCGCTATTATACATCATGAGCTATTATACAGTCTTATATACAGTCTTGGGGTGGAGGGGGAAGGGTTGATGATCTGACTTGTATGCTGGTTCAGGGGGTATGTCCATAGTAATCGATGAACAGGGTTGTCTTCAGCTGTTTTCAGAAGTCCTTGATTTCTGTGGTTAGTCTCAGATCATCTGGGAGGGAGTTCCATATGAATAGAACAGCCAGGGAGATTGCTCGTTGTGCGGTGTCTTTGCGGGTCTTGGTGAAGTTTTTTCAGGTGTTAACCCGATTGGAGGTGCCTCTTCTTCTTGGCCGTGTGCTTGTGTCGGGTTGTATGAGTGTGTGTAGGCTTATGGCGGAGGAGTGTTGTTTGATCTTGAATATGTATATACCATACCATCAAATCACGCCTAAAGACCCACTTATTTTCCTCTGCATTTGATCTTCCCACTCTGTCTGTGTGATCTCTTCCTTTTGCCCTTCAGTGTATCCACTTCTCCTGTCCGGTATGCATGGCTTACTCTCCACTGTCCTGTTTACATTGTAACTTCCTTTCCTTTTCTTGGCCATTGGCTATTCTTGTGATTTTTGACAATTGTACACCGCTCTGTATTTATATGAAGGGCGGTAAATCAAATCTAATAAACATAAACATAAACATAAACATATATGATAGTCTTGTATTTGATGCGTGAGATGATTGGGAGCCAGTGCAATTCTTTCAGTATGGGTGTGATGTGATCGTGTCTTGTAGTACCGGCTATTATGCGGGCAGCTGTGTTTTGGGCCAGTTGTAGTGGTCTGAGGGTCTGCTTTGGTAGCCCGGTGAATATTGGATTGCAGAAGTCTAGTAGAGGGGTTATCAATGCCTGGGAAATGGTACAAAAGTGCTCTGGGTCGAGGAGGGACTTGAGTCTTCTGATGAGTCGCATTCTTAGGTATGCACTTTTGGTTGCTCTGCCTATGTGTGCTTGGAGGTTAAGTTCTTTGTCCAGGATGACTCCGAGGTACTTAACTTCTGATTTTATGGGTATGAGTGCATCTCTTATCTTGATGTCGGGTGGGGGGATAAAGGCCAGGTTTCGCGTGATGATCAGTGCCTCCGTCTTGCTGTAGTTGATTGATAGGTTGTTTTCCTGAAGCCAGTTTGCCATTTGGGTGAAGCAGTTTGTTATGTTGGCGTAGTCCGGGTTGTCGACTGAGATGGGTGTTTAGATCATGATGCCATCTGCGTAGATTGTATAATGTATGTGGTGCTCTTTCATGATGGCACATATTGGCTGGATGTATAGGTTGAATAGGAGAGCTGAAAGGGCCGATCCCTGTGGCACTCCTTGTTTGACCTTTATGGGTCGAGATGTGTTGTGTCCTACTTTGACCTGTATTTGTCTGTCGGTTAGGTATGAATGGAACCAATTCAGGGTGGCACCGTGTAGACTGATGTTCTGTAGTCTATCCAATAGAGTCTTGTGGTTAACTGTGTCAAATGCAGATGAGATGTCAATGAATATCATGAGTATGCCTTTCTTGGTGTTGTCTATGATGCGGAGGATGCTGTCGAAGAGGTATATCAGAAGAGTTTCTACCCCGTGGTTGGGGCGGAACCCGTGTTGATTGTTGTCCAGGGGAGCGTGGTTGTCTATGTGTTCTTGTAGTTGGTGCTGTACAGTTTTTTCAATTATTTTTGCTAAAAGTGGTTTGCTGGAGATGGGTCTGTATGCTGCTGGATTGTTCTTGTCAAGTGTGGATTTCTTCGGGATAGGTCTTATTGTTGCGAGCTTCAATTGATTTGGCATGCGCCCTTGGGTTAGGGAGGAGTGTACTATCTTGTGGATGGTTTGGATGAAGTTTGATTTGGTGGCCTTGATCCAGGGCACTGTGCAGGGATCCGTGGGGTCGGTGCTTGTCTTGATTGCTGAGATGATGTGGGAGAGTTGCTCCATGGATGGGGTGTTGAATGTTCCCCAGGTGTTCAAGGGTGTGATAGTCTTTGGGGTTGGGCTGGGTCTTGTTTGTTCTGCTGAGTGGAACTTTTCTTGGATGTGGTCCGCAAATTTTTGTGGGTCCAGTTGCACTTTGTCTTCGGTATCCTGGTCTTTGGTGAGGGCTTTTTACGATTTCAAATAGTTCTCTGGGTTTGTTGTTGGAGTTGCATATGAGGTTTGTATGGTATTCCCTTTTTGTTTGGTTGATGCATTCGTTGTATTGTTTTTGCTTTGTTAGGTATAGTTCCTGGTTCTCGGGTGACTTGTTCTGTCTCCATCTCCGTTCTATTTTTCTGAGGCTCCTCTTTTCGTTTCTTATAGTTTTAGAGTACCATGGTTTGTGTTGTAGTTTGTTGCAGCGAGGTGTCCTGTGTCTATATTCTGTTGCTTTGGCAGCGTTGTATATGGTGTTGTTCCAGTTGGTGATTAATGCATCTAGGTCATCTGTTTCATGGTTTAGGTTTTGTATTGTGTCCTGTAGGAACTGGTCTCTGTCGAAGCATTTAAATCTTCTTTGTGTGAGGGTGTTGTCCGGATATTTGTTTAGTATCTCCTCATTAGGTATAATTTTTACTTCAATTAAGTGATGGTCAGACCATGGTACTGGTGTGGTGATGGGTGTTGATATTAGGCCTCTTGAGGTTAGGTAGTTGGGTGCAAAAATAAGGTCTGGTGAGGATCCATGTCTGTGTGTCGGGGTGGTGATTATTTGCAATTGGAGTGAACTCATTGCTTGGAGAAAAGCTTCTGCATCTTTTTTGTTGGTGGACTTAAGGTTGAAGTCTCCTAGGAGTATTGTGGGTTTGTGGCTGGAGTTCACTGCGCAGACTGTCTCTAGAGTTGATGCTAGTTCTTCAGGTGGCGCATGGGGTGCTCTGTAGGTGAGACATATGGCCATATGTTTGTTCTCTATCGAGATGGAGTGTTGGGTGTCCATGTTACGTTTTGATTTGAATTTTAGGCTGCTCTTTGCTATGCATTGTCCCGCCTCCAAAGGAAGGCTTTGGAGGCGGGACAATGCTGCACGGAGCCCGTCGAGAGACAGGGAGGCTCTGCAACAATTTTACAGGTACAGCCGCGGTTCCCTAAGAGGCAGGGAGCTGCGGCTGCATTAGAAGGGAGGCAGACATGGGGAGAGGTGATGAGGGGGCAGGGAACCTGCAACATGGTTGACATTGACGGAGGGGGGAAGGGGGGACTGATATGGATGGAGGGAGGGGGGCTGACATGGAGGGAGGAGGGGCTGACATGGACGGAGGGGGGCTGACATGGAGGGAGGGAGCTGACATGGACGGAGGAAGGGAGGGGGGCTGTCATGGAGGGATGGAGGGAGGGCGCTGATCTGGATGGAGGGAGGGGGGCTGACATGGAGGGAGGAGGGGCTGACATGGACGGAGGAGGGGCTGATATGGAGGGAGGGGGGCTGATATTGAGGGGGGTGACTGATATGGATGGATGGAGGGAGGGGGCTGACATGGACCGAGGGGGCGGATATGCATTGAGGGAGGGAGAGGGGCTGAGATGGACAGAGGGGGCTGACATGGAGGGAGGGAGCTGATATGGATGGAGGGAGAGGGGCTGACATGGACAGGGGGAGGGGGGGAGGGAGGGAGGGGGAGGAAAGATATGGATGGATGGAGGGAGGGGGGCTGACATGGATGGAGGGAGGGAGGGATGGGGACTGACATGGAGGGAGGGGGCTGATATGGAGGGAGGGGGGCTGGCATGGACAAAGGGGAGAGACAAGGGGCCATATTGGACAGATGGGATAAATGCTGGACAGAGGCGAGAGACAGTGCGGGTTAGGATTATAATGGGCTGATGGGGGAGCTAGCACTGATAATGGGCAGATGAGGGGGCTAGGACTGGTAATTAGGGAAGGCTAGGACTGGGAATGGACTGATCAAAGGGGGGTTGGGACTGGTAATGAGCTGATAGGGGGGTAGGACTAGTAATGGGCTAGGGGAGCCTAGCACTGGTAATGGGGTTGAGGGGGGGACTAGTACTGGAAATGAGCTGATTAGGGAAGGCTAGGACTGGTAATGGGCTGATGGGGTGGGGTAGGACTGGTAATGGACTGATGGGAGGCTAGCATTGGAAATGAGCTGATCGTGGGGGGGCTATGACTGGAAATGAGCTGATTAGTGGAGGCTAGGACTGGTAATGAGCTGATGGGGGGTAGGACTGGTATTGGGCTGATTAGGGGAGGCTAGCACTGGTAATGGGGTTGAGGGGGGATTAGCACTAGAAGTGAGCTGATTGGGGGGGGCTTTGACTGGGAATGGGCTGATTGTGTGGAGGGGAGGATAAAGCTGCTAGCCCTGGAAGAAACCTGGGGGCTAAGGCTACAAATGGGCTGATACGAGGGGATGGGAGAATGGAACTGGAAGGGAGTGGCTCTGAGAGGGGCTACCATGGTATTTGTACTAGAAGGGACTGGTCAGTGGGGAAGGAGGGGGACTGGAAGGGAATGGACACCAGTGGCAATCATGGGAATGCAAGTTGACATTGGAAGGTACTGGGAGTGAGGACTGGAAAGGGGCTGATACTGGGGAGGGGTTACTGGGACTGGAAAAAGGCTGATGGAAAGAAGTGAAGAAAATGAAAGAAGAGATAAGAAATGGCAGATGGACCATAGACCACAGAAAGAGAGCTAAGAGAAGACAGGAAAGCAGAAGCCTCAGATCGGGAATGATCAGAGAATAAATTGGTCAGACAACAAAAGTAGAAAAAATAATGCTATTTCATATTAGTGATTTGACTACAAAATCATAATAATTTTGAAATCAAATATTGTTACTTGTTATTGTGATTAATTATTGTGGTTTAAATAAGTACATTTTATAAATAAAAACATATTGCAAAGGCCTATAATATATTAATAATTCAACAAATGATTACAGCGACAATGCGTTAACGGTAAAGGAAGAGAGACGCATTTGATTTTATCATTGGGGGTCACCACAAGTTGACCAATGGTAAAAGGGGTCAAGGTACAAAAAAGGTTGAGAACCACTGCTCTAAAACCTCTCTGGAGGTTGACATTTTGTTGTCTTCCAGTGCAGGTAGTTCTAATGACCAATGCTTTCCCGTGAGAGTGGGGAGTATATCTAGGTTCTCTCTATACTCAAGGTTGCTGATTGCCGAGGGAAAGATGCTTGCACATCAACTATTGAGAACTCTCTGCAGTTCTCTACGGTCTCAAAACCTTTGCACACTGGGTAGCGAATGTCATGATATAAATGCAGTAAACTGATTACAACAATTGGATCTTCAAAGGAAAAGCATATTCCAGAAGTGACTCAAAAAAATCCTGCAAATAAGAACCACTCACTCAGCTGTTTTTTTGTCAGACTAGTTGTTTCAAAGCCACTATAAATCAGCCGCTCTTACTATCATTAGTCCTTTTTAATCTTTATTATTGTGATCAGATCATTAAAAATCCTATGAGAACACAGTCTCTCAAATAGAAGTCTCGAGCTCACAAATTCAAATTAAAGTTCAAGCAGGTATCATCTAAAGTTTAAGCAAGGATCATCTAAATAAAACCTTTATTTAGGAGATCCCTGTTTGAACTTTAATTTCACCAAGCATTATTGCCTCGATTGCTCAACTTCTACTGATACTGCATTTGGGTAGTCAGTTCTATGCAATGGACCCGATTCTGAGCTATAAATAGAAGGTTTGGAGTCCAGGTTGAAAGTCCAAACCCCGTTTAGGCCCGGGACCATATTCCACACATTATGCTCCCTGCATGTAAAGGGCCAATGTGCAGAGAGCGCTGGACTGGGGCGGGAGGGGGCAGGATGGATGTGGAGCAAGAGCAGGCCCAAGCACCCTGACATACAGGACGTATTCAGGTCAGGGACCTGTACATCCACTGGCAGCCACTTGGATGCCCGTCTTATACCACCTCGAAGGTGGAATAAGTGCCGGGCATTCCTCCATTGCTGGCCCGCAGCCCCACCGCGCCATTGTGGGACAGCGTCAGCCACCCAATCCTGGCCATAGGGGGGGGCCACCATGGGGGTCGGGCACCGAGTTTATGGGGCAGCTCGGGCTCCAGCGATTCTGTCCCCCCGGCTGGACGTGCAGGTGCTATGGCGATGGGATGCCACAACACCAGCACACCAGTCAGAGTGTTGGGCAGCCTGGCAGGGTAATCCCCCACCAGAATAGGCAGCAAGCCAGGCCATCCAAGTGCCCTGATTCTGCAACCGCGGGAACGTATAGCTCCCATTGTTGCAGAATCGGGTACAAATGTGCCTCATCCATTTTCTGGACATCCAGATGGCCCAGACATCTAGATCTCTAAATCGGCCTCAGTCTGTATCCGTTATAATTAATCTCTTCTGCCTCCTCAGGATTTATGTTGGGTCGCTCTTCTATCACCAGGGACATCTTTGGAGCAACTCTTTGCTCTGTACTCACCATCAAGCATGCCTGCATCTCCCCTTCTTATCGATGGAACATAGCTGCTTACCGGTAATAGGGGTTCTCTGTAGACAACAGGGGAATGCTGTAGCTAGCCGATCTAAAGTGTCTAGCTGTCACCACTGAAACTAAGACTTAAATATTCAATACTGGGGCCATATCTGTCCACCAGCATTGAATATCTGTCGGCCAGATAGCAGCAACGCTAACCAAGCAGTGGCTATATTCAGCTGCTGCCTGGTTAGTTTTGATGGCAAACGTTAGGCCAGCCTTTACTGCGCCTGACTTTCGCTGCATAGTGATAATCGGTCAGCAATGATATTGAGCTGCTGCCCAGTTATTGCTGGGTGCTGCGTCCGCACCACCCCAGGAACACCCTGATGCTAGCCGACAAGCATTGGGGCATGCAGTGGCACTAACCATGTTAGTGCCGCTGAATATCCTGGCCAACACAATTAACATGGTTAGCAGGTCTGCTAACCTCATTAATCGCTTTGAAAATCCTCCCTACATTTTCTGCTAAGCTTTGAATGGACTAACGGCAATCACAGTAGAAGAATGCATGTGACCCTTTGCGCATGCCCAGTGCAGTAAAACAAAAACAAAAAACACCTCTATTAAGCTGGGAGAGAACTCCGTAAATAGTATCTGCCCACAGGCTTCACCATCAAGTGGGGCTCCATTCCTCTGCTGTCTACTTCATTTTGCATGGGGGTGGAAGCGGCTGATTAGCTGCTTCTGCCCCCATGCAAACAGGAAGTCGGCATGGTGCGTTGGAGAGAGAGGAAGCCAAAGAGCCTCATATGCCACGGGGTTTAGGTAAGCTCTGCAGGGCTGTTTGAAGCCACTGCTGCAGGTCCCGGAGAGGGGGTGGCAGTTGCGGCTGCCTAGTTTACCTAATGGTTGTGTTGGCACTGGATACACAAATACTCCATAAATAAAAGAACTGAATGTACCTATAACATTTAATTCTAAAAGCTTTTTATTTTCATTTTTTATATATTATATATTCAAATATTAGCTAGGAACCTCCAGATCGTATGAGGTTCCAGGTGAGCTACAAAGCACACCTAGAATACACTCAAGATTTTTATTGCATGCATAATAAGGAACAGCGTTCCAAGTAAGAGTGTTAGCTGAATCACAGATGCATTCAATAACCATTTACAAAGAGTAATAATGCCAGTCATCATACTCACTGATAACAGTAAGTCCGTGCTCAGAGAAGACAAAACATGCTAAATGTAGATAGGGACATTTTGATAGAGTCCGATGTACACTATTAAACTTACCAGGAAGACCAGGCAGTGCAGAAAGAGAGTATAGAAAAAGGTGATGGTGCGAGCCATCTTATTGGAAAGTATAAGCCGACCCTATAAAAGAAAGAAAAAAATTATGTAAGTAATGTTTACAGGATTATATGTATATAGGTGGTGATTTTAAAAAAGGGTGCCTATGTGAAAAGTCCAAAAAGACAATTATTTTAGGTGTATTTTATAAAGGCAAATAAATCTACAGCCATTCTTCCCCTACAATGAAACATTCCTCTTCATTCTATAACAAAAAACGACTCTGCTTGCATAAAGGGAGCAGCAGAAATAATAGCTAGAATTTTAGCCACTCGCCTCATGCTGTATGCATGCTCCACAGCTTCAATCAGTAGTCCCATAATTATAACCATTTTTTTGATTTTGAATGTAATCAAACGTTCTTTTTTACAGTTCAATATTCAATGAGCTATTTTTTATTTTGAATGCAAATAGGTGTTGCATTTTAATTTTATTAATGGGGAAACTAGGTTAAGTATGCGTATTTCTCTTTATAAATACCATCTTAAATACTGCAGAGATCATGCCTTCATCAGGAGTGTGGACATTTACACCCGCTCTCAAGCAAGTATAATGTCTGTGTGTAGATTATTGAAACGTGCATAAATTAATGCATTTTGTAATCTACATGCATACTTGGTGACTCTACCCATGCGCCACCCAGGCTACACCCCCAGCGACACAGTAAAAATATGCATGTACATGCCAGTATGCACACTTTTACGCCTGGCATAATTTTATAAGAGTAACTTTACATATGTATATTGCCACATATGTGTGAAAATGACTTTATAAAATTACCTCTAAAGTTCAGTGGACAGTGAGCGTAAAGTTCTTAGGGTACAAAAAAATTAAATGTTCATTTCAATAAATATTCTTGATGTCAGCTGTTATTATTCCATATCGCAACACAAAGCAAATACTTATCCGAAGTGGCAGAATTATTTTATAAAAGCAACAAAGATGCCTATGTTCATTTATAAAATAGCCACCCAGAGCTGTCCTCAATAGCCCACATAGTCTCATGCACAAATTTAAACCTACCCTGAAGGTGTGAATGTATGCATGCACTCATTAATATTATAAAATATCTGCCCAAACTGTGCCCCTGAGAACGTGTACACAAGGTGCCCATTTAAGTATGTGCCATCTTGTTGGTGTAGAAATTGTACAATATATTCAGCCATGAAATTTTATAAGACTCCTTTTCCGTGTGTAGAGTAAGCTTTACATGCAGAAAACGCTTTATAAAATTGTGGCCTATATGACTGAGACCTTTGATCCAATGCTTGCTTGGCATGGGTATGGCCATTGTCTTCACAAGCTAAGTTACTCAGAGGCCAGTTCTATTCTGGACATCACCGATTTTGATCTCATGGGCACATCTAGCCCCCGCGGGATCTGAATCGGGTCTACCGGCCTGGAAGTGCAGTCCGAGGCCCGATTCTGATGGGCTGCATGCCCAGCAGATTCATGGATAACTCAGCCAGGCTCCTGAATGGAACCACTGTGCCATAGCGTCTCATCACCATGGCACTGCAGCTCTATTCAGGAACTGCAATCACCGACCGCAAGACCCAATGTACTTTTTCCTGCAGCTTGACCCCTGATCCGGCCTCCCATGGCCAGAGTCAGGCTGCGAGGATCCCCCGGCGCCCCCTCATCTCATTGTCGTCCCCGGCGTCTCCCATCTACATGGCCGACCCCAGATGTACAGGGCCGACCTCAGAATCGGCTCTGTATGTCCGTGGCCATGGCCCACCCATGCCCTGCCCTCTCTCCACCTCCAGGCCGCCACCATCTAAGGCTCCCCATACAACAGTGCTGTTTGTACGGGGAGCCTTTGCACCGGGAATGGCAGGGGGACGAATAGCAGGCATGTATGTACAGGCAGGATGGACATCCCTGCTATTCATTGCATAGAATAGAAACAGAGAAAAATGATGACAGAATAAGACCACATGGCCTATCTAGTCTGTCCTTCCATATCAACAACTACAACAGTCCCCTTTTTTCCTTTAGAGATCCTCTGTGTTTGTCCCATGCTTTTTTGTATTCAGATACTCTCCTCATCTCTACCACATCCACTGGGAAACTATTCCATGGATCCACCACTCTTTCCATAAAGAAATCTTTCCGCATATCACTCCTGAACCTATCCCCTTTCACCCTCATCCCATGTCCCCTCATAGCAGAACTTGCTTTCAGTTGAAAGAGGCTCTCCCCCCTCTGTGTCAAGTGGTGTTACGCACAAATGCTGAGGGGTTGGAGAGTGAGCAGGTGGATACTGTGCTCGTTTTCTAGTTTTTGCTAGTGTTTTAGTTTGGTTCTGTTACATTAATTGGCCCTCCTTTGAGCTTCTTAAATAAAGCAGCTTCAAACCTAAAAAATAAATATATATAGGAGGCATTCCTAACAGGACTCTACATTTCAAGCAAATGCGTGTGGCTTTTTAATTACTAGCTCTCTGCCTGAGAGTCCTTAAAAGGATATTGGTAAATTTTTAAAACAAAGTTACATTATTTTTGATGCTTTAGTTCAAAAGGGGAAATATTTTCTTTAGTGGTGTAGGTTTAAAACTCTGTCTTTTTTTATTTTTCTCAGCTCTTTGAAGCTACTGACACCTCATCAGGAGTTAGTGGGCCTGATTAGCTTGTAAAAGAACTGAGAGCTGCATGCACTGTTGAGGCATTCCTAACAGGGTCTTCACATTTCAAGCAAAGGTAAGAGTGTGCGGCTTTTTAATTACTAGCTTTCTGCTTGAGAGTTCTTAAAAGAGTTTTGGTGCTTTAGTTCAAAAGGGGAAATATTTTCTTTAGTGGTGTAGGTTTAAAACAATGCTTTTAGTATCTTTCTCAGCTCTTTGAAGCTACTGACACCTCATCAGGTGTTAGTTCCCTCCCTGCCCCCCCAACTCCCACCCGCCTCATGTGAGCAGTTTTGCTTTATAGGGTACCTCCCCAAACAGCTACACACAGGGACTTGGAACAGCATATTTAGAACACACTTAAAAGAGATTTAACTGCTTTTTCTCTGAAAGGAAGCTGGAAACCAGCTGGTACTTTGGAAAGTCTCTCTCTTTTGCTTCAACAGGTACCTACGTTCCACCAACTGAACAATGGCTGGGAAAAATTGTATCATCAAAGCTGTTACCCACATTACAGCTTCTGCCTCTGTCCAGACAGAGATCCCAATTCCAGTTGAAGGACCAGTTCCATGTGCAGGATGCCTGCATGTTGAAGCTCTCAGAAAACAAATGGAAGAGCTCAGAGAAGAGGTGGCGAGGCTAAGGAGCATTCAAGATAGTGAGAAGTACATTGATGAGATGCTTCTTGAAACATCCAAGCTCTCCAGCAGAGAAGAAGATGGGAGCCTTCAGAATGATGAAGATTGGACACGAGTCACCAGGGCCTGCAGAATCACCAGTTCAAATCCTCCAGCCCTTGAATGGAAGAACCATTATGTAGTCCTGGAAGTGGAGGAAATGAAAGCATCCCTGGAAAGGGAAGAACCAGAGCTCGAGCACCCCAAAGTTGCAGAAACAGCGACCACAAGGAAGTGAGTGGTAATTGGTGACTCTTCTGTGGGGTACTGAGGCATCCAACTGCCAATCAGACTTGATGTCCAGAGAGGTATGCTGTCTGCCAGGTGCCAAAATCTGAGATTTTACAGAGTTTGCCGAGACTCAACAAGCCCACTGACTATTACCAATGTTGCTCATCCATGTCGGCACAAATGATACTGCCAGGTATCCCTCTGAGCGTATCAAAAGTGACTTCATAGCTCTGGGACAGAGGGTGAAGCAGATAGGGGTACAGGTAGTGTTCTCTTCAATCCTCCCTGTTGAGGGTAAAGGCAGAGGCAGAGAAGCTGCATGGATGATGTCATCAACAGTGTTTGGGTTTCTTGGATCATGGGATGCTGTTCCAAGGGTTGCAGAGCAGAGATGGCGTCCATCTGTTCAAGAAGGGTCGAAGTATCTTCAGTAACAGACTGGCTAACCTACTGAAGAGGGCTTTAAACTAGATTTGTTGGAGGGATGAAGAAAGCCCCTAGGTAAGTGAAACATTAAATACCTTTATGGAAATAGGTAAAAGGGACAACATATGGAAAGCAGTGTGTATAGATACCCGTAGCATGGGAAATAAGATCCCAGATGTTGGGCTTTAATGGGAGAGGCTGATTTGGATTTAGTGGCAGTAGCAGAGACATGGTTCACAGACAACCATGACTGGGCTGTAACTAAACCAAGCTATACTTTATTCAGAAAGGACAGGGTAGGAAGAAGGGGAGGAGGGGTAGCACTATATGTAAAAAATAATATTAAAGATATGGAACTACAGGGCTTATAAGGGAGAGAGGAGGCACTGTGGGTTAAATTAGAAAGAGGGAAAGAGTAATCTGTTTAAATGTAAATAGTTTCCCCCAGTTCATATCCATGTTATGTTCCCTGTTATCTGTAAACTTAGGTCAGGTCTTAACTGTCTGAGTAATATATTGTTGAATGTAAACCACACTGATAACAGAGAGCACGGTATATAAGAGCTGTTAAATAAAATAATAAATTTGCATTGGCAGGATATACAGACCTCTCTTCACAGGGAGAAGAGGTGGACGGAGAGTTAATTGAAGACATATGCAGCATTGCTAGGAAAAGGGAAGTGCTACTGATAGGGGAGTTCAATATGCCAGATGTTGATTGGCACATCCCTGCTGCAGTATCATCTAGAAGGAAGGAGATCCTGGATTCTCTACAGGGAGAACTATTCAGGCAACTGGTAACAGAACTCACACATGAAGGGGCCATACTGGACTTGGTGCTTACCAATGGTGAAAGTGTTTCTGATGTTATAGTGGGAGATCATTTTGCATCTAGTGATCACCAGATGGTGTAGTTCAGTATTAGGACTAGGGCTGTTAAAATCCATTCCGAAGCAAGGATCTTAGACTTTAGGAAAACTAACTTTGCCAAGATAGGCCAATACCTCAGGGAGTCGTTAGCAGGATGGGAACAGCTGGAGGATGTAGAAAAATAGTGGTCAGTAAAGGTAAAAGGAAAAGGAGTCCACTATGTTTTTCAAAAGAAGTAGCTAAAAAAGTGAAGAAAAAGAGGGAGGCCTTCATGAAAAGGGATCACAGAGAGAGTAAGACAGACATCTATATTTGGAAAAACTTAGAGAAGCTAGCAAAGTAGTCAAGAAAGCAAAGATTCAAAAAGAGGAGGAACTAGCCAATACAATAAAATGTGGGGATAAGACATTTTTCAGATATGTTAGTGAGAAGAGGAAGGGCAAAAGTGATCTCCAGGAACAAGCAGGAATGTAGTCATCACATATGGGTATCGTCGGTACCGATGGAGCCTGCACGGGAACGCTCCCCAGCGTCCAACCAGAAAGCTTTTGGGAGCATCCCACAGTGCCTGCGTGCTGCCTTCCCGCCTTTCCCAACTGCCTCTCTCCAGTTCTTCTTTTTCCGCGGAGCGAGCAGGTCGTGTTCCTGTCACCGCAGAAGAATTCTTTTTTATTTCTTTCTTTTTTGTGGTCGCGTCTGCCTTCCTCGACGCTCTACTGGTACCGCCGTTTTTTTCTTTTCTTATTTCTGTAAAAAAAAAATATATTCTCTTTTTCTTTTTCTTCAGGTGCACGCGCCTTTTTGGGCCTTAGGCCCAAAAACGTTTCCTTACCATGGAAAATCCTGCCTCAGGTTTCAAAAAGTGCACCAAGTGTGGCAGTACCATTTCCGTCACCGACACCCATGAATGGTGTCTAAAA
Source organism: Ichthyophis bannanicus (assembly GCA_033557465.1). Lineage (NCBI taxonomy): Eukaryota > Metazoa > Chordata > Amphibia > Gymnophiona > Ichthyophiidae > Ichthyophis > Ichthyophis bannanicus. The sequence goes on along the minus strand of CM066042.1, from coordinate 242,253,577 downwards.
TGTTTAGGTCCTGACCACTCCATCACGGATTGTATGTCCTGCGCCATGATGTTTAAAGGAGGTCGGCAGAACCGAGCTGCTAAGCTCAGTGCCCTGTTTCCCTCTGATGCAGCTTCGGTGGCATCGACGTCTTCCAGGGCTTCTTCTTCCTCCCGTGGATCTCAGCTAACTAAACATAAATCCAGCTGGTCCTCGAAGGGTAGATCTCCTTCTAAGCATCGAGATGCCTCTGGCGTTGCCCTCGAGGATTCTGCACCGGCAAAATTACCCCGGCAGGAGGCTTCGGCTTCCAAAGCATTATCGGGGTTCCAGGATGTTCTTGAGGCCTCGACCTCGGCAGAACTACTGGTGCCATGCTCTGGGGAACTGGCGGTCTCCTCCGGTACCGACATCCAGGCATTGGCAGCGTCGATAGACCAGAGAGTTCTGGCTATGGAACGCAGTCTGGCAGCTTTCCTTGCGGCATCGAAGCCCTCGGAACCGCGACAGACAATTCCACTGGTACCGGCCTCGGTATCGGTACCGATAGCATCGGCATCGGTGTCTGCTTTGCCGGTACCCAGTCATCCGATGACCTCCGGTACCAATACCCTGGTACCGGTTACTCCCGGTACCAACTTTGGTCGGTACGGGTATCGGGCTCTTCAAGAGCATCTGGACAGACGATACTTCGAGTCCTCAGAAGAATCTGAGGATTCTGACAGCTCTGTCGATGCAGCGATGCTTCTCCCAGAGGAGCCCTCCTCCCCTAAACGCAGGATGTCTCCTCTAGAGGATATTTCCTTCCAAGATTTTATCAGGGAGGTGGCTCGGGGCCTGTCCATTACTGTGGCCCCTGAAACAGAGCCAAGGGTCAAGGAGTTGGAAATTCTACAATATCCTAAAACTCCTAAGGAGGCAGCTACCTTACCCATTCATGAGATTCTATATGATCTCATGTTAAGGATGTGGGAAACACCTCTTACCACCTCTCCTCATTCTCGTAGACTGGATACCATGTATCGAGTCCCTCCTTGTCCTGGATTCCATAAGACTCAGCTTCCTCACCACTCTATTGTAGTGGAGTCAGCTATGAGAAGGATCAAGTGTGCAAAAAGACATGCCTCTAATCCTCCAGGATGTGAGTGCAGAACCCTGGATGCTTTTGGACGTCGGGTCTTCCAAGCTTCCATGCTTTCTGCCACAATCAGTTCCTATAGTCTCTTTATGGGAATGTTCCTGAAGGAGGTCACAGATGATTTAGAGGCTTTAAGTCCTTTTCTTCCTGAGGATAAAAGACAGGTTTTTCTCACTTTGGTCAAACATGCCCAAGATGTTTCAAAATTTTCCAACCGTGCAGCCTTTGACTGCTTTGAGTGCATAAGCAGAACCTCGGCTATGGCCATAGGTGCACGTAGAACTGCTTGGCTCCAGGCCTCTGATTTAGAGCTCTGGGTACAAGACAAATTGGGAAATATCCCTAGTACTGGTGAGAACCTGTTTGGTAAAGATTGGCAGGAAAAAGCCAATGAAATGGATGCTGAAAATTCCACCTTCGATAGATTATCCAAGTCCACTGCTGATCCTGCTAGAAGATAATTGTTCAAGAAACCATTCTTTTCTAAAAAGAAAAAATGTTATCCTGCTTATGTTCAGCAGGGATGTTCTGCAGGTCAGCTTGCCAGGAAAGGTCAGCAACCACCCAAACAGAAGAAAGTAAAGGCTGCTAGGTCTCAACCGGCCCAGCAGGCTCAGCCTCCACAGGGCCTTTGACTCTCATCTAGAGAACTTCGCCTTCCTGGTTCTGGAGGGACCAGAACCTTCCACCATTCCAGGAAGGTTATGCCATTTTGCCCCCAGATGGGGGCAAATAACAACAGCAGAGCATTGGACACTCTCCATCATAAAGGAGGGGTACAAGCTTCATTTTTCAAGCATGCCCTCTCACACAATAGTAAGGCAGTTCAATTCTCCAACCTCTCTCATCAACCTGTTAAGTCAGGAGGTCGCTATCCTTCTTGCCCAAGGGGCAATAGAAGAAGTACCCCTTCATCAACAGGGTACAGGGTTCTATTCCCCTTATTTTCTTATTCCAAAGAAAACAGGGGGTTACAGACCTATCTTAGACCTCAGAGAATTGAACAAATTCCGTAATATAAGATGAATCCGGTTCCTTTTCATGCTGCCGCAGGACATTTTTCATGCGGATTCTGTTGGTTTTGTTCATCATCCTTAACGGGGGAAACGTGGTGTGATGTTCATACCTTGACTTTGATTTCTGCTCGAAAAATGTTAAAACTACTAGGCCACATGGCATCCACCGTGCATGTGGTTCCCTATGCTCGCCTCCACATGAGGGCAGCTCAGTGGACTTTATCCACCCAATGGACCCAGGCATCAGGGTGCCTGTCAGACAAAATAGCAAACACAAGTCGCCTCATTTTGTCCCTCCAGTGGTGGAAGTCCACTCAATACCTGTTGCTGGGGTCCCCTTTTCAGCAACCCTTACCCCAAGAAACTCAGGAATGAAATCCAATACTCATCAATGCAGCTGATCAAAGGTATGATTAAACTGAATGCAATGTTCTACGATTGGAGCTGTGAGGGTCTTAGTGTGCAACCTCGATGAGTGCTCTGCTAAGCGGACCTTTACAAGCCTCGTAGTATGACCCACATAATACAACGAGCATGGGCAAACCAGCAGATAGACCACATATACTGTGAGACAAGTGGTGCGCCACCGAGATGAAATCAAAGTCAAGGTATGAACGTCACACCACGTTTCCCCCGTTAAGGATGATGAACAAAACCAACAGAATCTGCATGAAAAATGTCCTGCGGCAGCATGAAAAGGAACCGGATTCATCTTATATTATGGGCCCGTCAAACTGGTTACCACCTGGGGAAGCGGATCCGACCATTCTGACTTTTCAGGAGTTGGTCTTACAGACCTTGACCAGTGAGGAACATACCTTCAGCAAGTCTTTTTCGAATATTCCCAGGTCATATCATTGGGCCATTCGGGAGTTGGCACAATTGGACCTGGTTATTCAGAGAGCTGACAAAGGTGGAGCAGTGGTGGTCTTATCTCCCGAACAATATCAGCAGGAATAACAATGCATCTATCTAATCGCAACCATTATACTCCAATGGCTCAGGATCCTACGTCTGACCTCTTGGAGCGTATTCAATCACTAATAGGGGACGCCCTCCAGAATGGATGGATTACAAAGCGGGAATTTCATTATTTGGTTAACAAATTCCCTAAAATTCCAGTTTTTTATCTGGTTCCTAAGATCCATAAGTTATTAGAGTGTCCACCTGGTAGACCCATTGTTTCTTGCCATGATTCAGTGTTAGAACCCCTATCTAAGTTTTGCGATGTTTGTCTGCAACCGGCTGCTTCTAAGGTTCCATCTTATGTTCGGGAGATGGGGCATTTCCTGACACAATTATCAGCATGCACTATGGTTTCCTCTTACCAATTTTTAGTAACCCTGGATGTTCAGGCTTTGTACATTAATATCAATCAAGTAGAAGCACTTGACTGTCTGGATAATTTCCCTCTGGATCTTCCCGCTCGGGTGCCACGGGCATTTTTGTTGGATCTGCTGGACTTGGTGCTTAATCATAACTACTTCCTCTATGAGCAGCAGTACTATTTACAATCATTTGGCATAGGAATGGGGGCAACGGTGGCTCCATCTATAGCCACGATTTACATGGCCCATTTTGAGGAGACGTATATTTATTCATCACCTTTTTTTCATTTTATGCCTTTTTGGCGCCGATTCCTTGATGACATCTTTTTTCTATGGACGGGTACTGAATCCCAACTGGAAGTTTTCTTGTCACTGCTGAATACTTTTAAATCAAATATTCAATTTAAGGCTCAGAAGGATCCGGTCCAGCTTCAGTTTTTGGATAAATTAACTCAAAATGGATTTGAAACATCTCTTTTCAGAAAGCCTGTTCAACGCAACACTCTCTTGAGCTATCACAGTTCTCACCCACTTTCATTAAAACGGGGATTACTGTTTGGCCAGTTCTTGTGCTTGCGATGCAACTATTCCTCTTTACAAGATTTCTATAGACATGCGGAGGATTTGATGCAGCGGTTTCTCCAGGACCAAGCAGGAAGTCAGTCCTCACATATGGGTGTCATCGGCGCCGATGAAGCCCCAGCGGAGCATTTCCCCAGCTTTCCATGAAAGCCTTTGGGAATGCTGGCATGGATGCGTGGTTCCCTTCCCGCCTAAAGGTGCCATCTTACCTCAGTCTCTTTTTTTCCGCGAAGCCCATCGGACGTGTGTCCTGTTCTCCCAGATAAAAGTGATTTTTTCTTCAGCGATTTTTCGCTATTTTTCTCCGGTTCGACGCCAGTTCCCCTCCCGCCGGGTTCAGTACACCGGTATCAAGCCAGTTTATCTTCTTTTCGGTTTTTGCCCTTCGTGGCTGGCGTTCGCGCCCTTTTTTCGTTTTTCCCTGGAAGGCCGGTCCTTTGACCGCGCAGGGGCTCTTTTTTCCCCGATGGCTTCCAGTGGTTTCAAAAAGTGTGATCGGTGTAAGAAACTTATGTCTCTCACCGACACACACGACTGCTGCCTTCGGTGCCTCGGCCCTGACCACGACCCCAAGTCGTGTGCGCCATGTGGGAAGATGTCTTCCAAGGCACTCAGAAGTCGACAGCATCAGAAGGAAAGGCTTTTCTCGGACTCAGCCTCCGGCCGGGCCCAGACCTCGTCTGATGCCTCGACATCTCGGGATTCCGATCCCGAGCGCCGTCGAAGCTCTTCGGACAGGGGGTCCCCCCACCGGGAACGCAAGAGGAAGAAGCGGCTTGCGAGGGCGGCGTCGGAAGAGGTCCCTGGTCCCTCGAGGGCCAGGTCTAAGACCCCCGACCGCCATCCCGGGCCTGTGGAACAAGAGAAGCCTGCCAAAGTTCCTCGCGTGGAGCCGGAGTCTGCTGGACACGTAAGCCCCGTAGTCCTCGTGGACTCTCCTCCCAGAGAGCCGACGTCGGGCCCGGCGCCACCGGGGCCCGAGTCGGTGGCTGCTGCGTCTCCCGAGCTGAGTCTCAGGATGACAGCCTTGGAGAGCAGATTGTCTGCCTTCATGGAGCAGCAGCGAGCACTGATGGCCAGCCTGTCTGGTGCATCTACCCCGACCACCGGGACGTCGACTTCTAAGTCAACCCCGGAGACCGAGCCGATACTTGAGACCCTCGTGGCTCGAAGTCGTCCTCGGTCGAGGTCTCCCTCGACCTCCCGTTCGGGACCGAGGGTGTCGACGCCGGTGCCCCCGGCATCGGGGTGGATGCCTCGGGGCTCCGCGGGGTCGGACCCTGACTCCTTCTTGGATGAGTCCGCCTGGGAGACGGAGGACGAGGAGTCTCCTGATACTTTTAAGACTCAGTGCGTCCCGTCGGACTCACCGCAGTCTGAGCCCCGGAGTAGATCCCCTCCAGAGAACACTAGGTTCTCGGAGTTCGTCCGGGATATGGCCGCTGCCTTGGCTATCCCTGCCGACCCTGAGGAAGAGCCTCGAGCCGAGGAGCTCGAAGCTCTACAGTACGACTCTCCTCCGAAGGAGGCCTTTACTGTCCCGGTTCCTCCGATGCTGGAACGGCTCCTCTTCCGGATGTGTGAGGCACCGGCCTCGGCGCCGGTTCTAAGCAAGCGAGTCGATTCCATCTATCGACTCCGCAAAAGCCCTGGTTTCCAGAAAGCACAGCTACCACACCATTCCATGGTTGTGGAATTGGCCATGCATTGTCTGAAGAGCCAGAAGATGCACTCTGCGGTGCCCCCCGGCCGGGAGGCCCGCAACCTCGATGACGTCGGTAGAAAGTGCTTCCAGGGGTCTATGCTTGCTTGCCGTGTCCAGTCTTACCAGCTGTACATGGGCATGTACTTGCGAGACCTGGCCAAGGAATTGGCCGGATTCTCTGCTGGTCTCTCCGGGGAACCCTTGCAGAGATTTAAGACCTGTCCTCGGGGATTCGGGAATGCTCAAAGTTCATTTCCCGCGCAGCCTACGATGGCTTCGAGGCTTCGGCCCGAGTTGCGGCTGCCGGCATCGCGGCTCGACGCCAGGCATGGCTGCAGTCATCGGACCTCGAGCCATGGGTTCAGGACAAGTTGGTCGATGTCCCCTGCCGAGGTGAGAACCTTTTTGGCAAACCCGTGACCGAGAAGGCCGCTCAGCTCGAGACCGAGCACCTTACCCGGAAAAGGCTGTCGAGGAAGACCTCTGCCCCTTCAAACAAGAAGAAGGGCTCGGGTAAAAAGTCCTTTTACCCGAGGAAGGGCACTGCCTACAAACAGTACCCTCAGTATCCAGCTGCCCAAGCTGCCCCCCAGGGTCAGCAAGCCAAGGGCCAGGGTAATGGGCCCCGTAGGCAGAGGACCCCCAAGCCTTCTGCCCCTGCTTCCACTCAGCAGGGTGGGGGGTTTTGACTCCTTGAGCATAGCCACTCCGTCCCTGCTCTCCCAGCCCTGCACAGGCGGCCTTCTTGTACTCTTTGCCCACCAGTGGCCTCTCATTACCACCGACAGTTGGGTGCTGGACATAGTCCAAAAGGGCTATGCCCTGCATTTTCATCAACTGCCTCCTCCTTACTTCCCAGGAGAGCCCTTGAGGCCTCCCCTGCACACAGCCCTTCTCCTTCAGGAACTTCAGGGCCTGTTGAAAGACAGGGCGGTGGAGCCTGTGCCTCCTCCCTTCCAAGGTCACGGTTTCTACTCTAGGTATTTCCTGGTACCCAAAAGGACCGGTGGCCTTCGGCCCATTCTGGATCTCAGGAACCTCAGCAAGTTCCTAGAGAAATAAAAGTTCAAGATGCTTACTCTTGGGACACTTCTGCACTACCTCCAGCAGGGAGATTGGCTATGCTCCTTAGATCTAAAGGATGCGTACACTCACATCCTCATTCATCCAGACCACAGAAAGTACCTCAGGTTCATTGTGGGAGGAAACCATTATCAGTACAGAGTACTACCTTTTGGCCTGACTTCCGCTCCCAGGGTCTTTACCAAGTGCCTGGCAGTGGTTGCGGCCTACCTGAGAAATCAAGGCATCTTTGTCTTTCCCTATCTGGACGACTGGCTCATCAGGGGTCAGACGTGCCTGGAGGCCAGACAAGCCACCCTCAGAACCATTGCTCTGCTTCAAAACGCGGGCTTTGTCATAAACTTCGCAAAGTCCACTTTGCTCCCCTCCCAGAACTTGGAGTTCATAGGGGCAAGGTTAGATTCTCAACTGGCAAAGGCATTCTTGCCAGAAGACAGGGCCCAAAGACTGATGGACGTGGCCAAACAGTTCCTAAACAAGCCCCTGGTCTCCGCCAGACTCTGCCTCAGGCTTCTGGGCCACATGGCTTCGACAGTACATGTGATTCCCAATGCCAGGCTCCATATGAGGCCTGCACAGTGGTGCCTTCGGACTCAGTGGTCACAGGCCTCAGGCCGCCTAAGAGACAGGATTAAGGGTGTCCAAACCCCTTTTGACCTCCCTCAGCTGGTGGCTACATCCACCCAATCTGCTGAAGGGGATGCCCTTCCAAATGCTAGAGTACTCGGTGGTCCTCACCACCGACGCCTCTCTGCGGGGCTGGGGTGCTCATTGTCTAGACAAGTGCACCCAAAGCCTCTGGTCTCCTTGGGAAGCCGCCCAACAGATCAATCTCTTGGCGCTTCGAGCTATCTGCTTAGCTCTCAAGGCTTTTTCTCCTGCCCTGGCTAAGCGCTCAGTCTTGATTCAAACAGACAACCAGGTAGCCATGTTTTATGTGAACAAACAGGGCGGGACTGGGTCCCAGCTCCTTTGTCGGGAGACTCAAGACCTTTGTTCCTTTGCCCTAAAGCACAACATGCTTCTCAAGGCGGTGTACCTTCCAGGCCAGGAGAACTGCCTGGCCGACCGGATGAGCAGAATTCTGCAGCCCCACGAGTGGCAGCTGCATCCCTTGGTGGTTCAGAAGATCTTCCTGAAGTGGGGTCTCCCTTGGATAGATCTGTTTGCCAGTCCGCTGAACAAGCAACTGCCCAAGTTCTGCTCCAGGCAGCCGCATCCTTTGAGGATAGTACCGGATGCTTTTCTGATGTCCTGGTCTCAGGGCCTCCTATATGTGTTTCCTCCCATGCCCTTGGTGGCCCGAACTCTTTTCAAGACTCTTCAGGACAAGGCCTCGGTCCTGCTAGTAGCTCCCAGGTGGCCGAGACAGCCTTGGTTTCCACTTCTGCTTCAGCTGGCAGTGGATTCCCCACTACCTCTGGGGTTGCAACCCGACCTTCTCTCACAGGAGCAGGGTTCCCTTCTGCACCCCAATCCCAAAGCTGTCAATTTGATGGCCTGGAGGCTGCAAAGTTCGTTTTGGCTCCCTGGGGCCTACCTCAGGAGGTTGAGGAGGTTGTCCTAGCCTCTCGGAAACAGTCTACTAGGAAAACCTATGCTCTAAAGTGGAAGAGGTTTTCTGTGTGGTGTCAGTGCGTACAGAGGATCCTTTCTCCTGTACGGTACCAGTAGTGCTTCAGTATTTGCTGCACTTATCCAATCAGGGACTTAAGTCCAATTCTGTTCGGGTCCACCTCTCAGCTCTAGCAGCTCACCACTCACTGGTGGAAGGACATTCCCTGTTGGGACACCCCTTGGTGTCCAGGTTTCTCAGAGGCTTGCACTTGCTCAAGCCTCCCATCCGTCCTCCTGCTCCTGAGTGGGAGCTGAATGTGGTCTTGCAGCTACTGACTTGCCCACCTTTTGAGCCGATGGCTACTTGCCCTCTACGCTTCATTTCCTGGAAGACTCTCTTCCTGATAGCCCTCACCTCGGCTAGGCGAGTGAGTGAGCTTCAGGCCCTGGTCTGTGATAGGCCTTACACCAGGATTTATAGGAACAGGGTAGTCCTCCGGACTCATCCAAAGTTCCTCCCAAAAGATGTCTCCTCTTTTCACCTCAATCAAGAGGTGGTTCTTCCAACATTCTTCCCTAGGCCTCATGAAAGCCAGGCTGAAGCAGTTCTGCACACCCTGGACTGTAGGAGGGCCTTATCCTTCTACCTTGACCATACGCAAGGGCATCGAAGGGCTACTCAGCTCTTCGTCTCCTTTGACCCCAATAAGTTGGGGTTGGCTGTGTCCAAGCGTACCTTGTCCATCTGGGTGGCTGACTGTATCACCTGGGCTTACAAGGCGGCTGACCTTCCTTTGCAGGGTAGGGTCACGGCCCATCGTGTCAGGGCAATGGCTGCCTCAGTGGCTCATCTCCGCTCTGTGCCCTTGGTAGACATCTGCAGGGCTGCAACTTGGTCTTCAAGCCAGACGTTTGTGACCCATTACTGTCTGGAGAGGGAGTCCCGTAGGGACAGTGCTTTTGGCCAAGCAGTACTCCGGAATCTCTTTGAGGTTTAGGCCACTCCTGCCCTCCGTTGGGCTACCGGTGGAGGTTGTGTCCTTGAAAAGCCTTTCTTTGCTGCTGAGACTAGAGGGAGTTCTCTTGTTCAGCCTGGGTTCCAGGTAGCCCAGAGCTAGGGAGTCACCCATATGTGAGGACTGACTTCCTGCTTGGTCCTGGAGAAAGAGTAGTTACTCACCTGTAACAGGTGTTCTCCAGGAGCAGCAGGAATCAGTCCTCACAACCCTCCCTCCTCCCCTTGGAGTTGCAGTTGTACATAGTTTAGTTTTCTTTTTGTGTGCTATGTCATTTGACTGAGGTAAGATGGCACCTTTAGGCGGGAAAGGAACTGCGCATGCGTGCCAGCATTCCCAAAGGCTTTCATGGAAAGCTGGGGAAATGCTCTGCTGGGGCTTCATCGGCGCCGATGACACCCATATGTGAGGACTGATTCCTGCTGCTCCTGGAGAACACCTGTTACAGGTGAGTAACTACTCTTACTGTCCCAGGGTTACTCTTTGAAGCTGCTTAATCTGCCTTCAAACGGGCTTGTTATACCCACCATGAATGGCTACTTCAGCTTCTTCGAGTACAGCTGTTCAGCCCTCAGATGACATGATTACTGGAGTTTTTCCATATATAAGTGGGCTTCATCAGTTTTGAAGATTCTGCGGAGATTCTGGCCCATTTTGGGGCTTCATTCTTGTTTTCATGGAAAGCATTTGTTGTTGGTTTATTCCAGGAGTGCCAATTTACAGGATCGTATTGTTCACTCAGCTTCGGCTCTGGACCACTTGGTTCCTTTTCATGCTGCCGCAGGACATTTTCCATGTGGATTCTGTCGGTTTTGTTCATCATCCTTAACGGGGGAAACGTGGTGTGACGTTCATACCTTGACTTTGATTTCATCTCGGTGGCGCACCACTTGTCTCACAGCATATGTGGTCTATCTGCTGGTTTGCCCATGCTCGTTGTATTATGTGGGTCATACTACGAGGCCTGTAAAGGTCCGCTTAGCAGAGCACTCATCGAGGTTGCACACTAAGACCCTCACAGCTCCGATCGTAGAGCATTGCATTTAGTTTAATCATACCTTTGATCAGCTGCATTGGCGAGTGCTGGATTTCGTCCCTGAGGACCCTCGAGGGGGTAACCGTACGTTTCATTTGCAGAAGACTGAACAATGCTGGATATTTCGTTTAAACACGATAGCTCCGCATGGTTTAAATGCGGCCCTGGAATGGAGCAGTTTGCTTTCGGGATTTTGCTGATATTACATTTTGCTTTTGACAGTTTGGGATGTTCCTTTTGCTTCATTGATCACCATCCAATCATGTTGGGGGATTCCCTTGTCTCATAGGGTTTTCCCCATTCTCACTGGTTGACTGCTGATTATGCGTTTTCTATTGGCTGCTATGGTTTGCCACTCTTGTTCTGTTTTATCTCTGACATCAGACGCCGTGCCATAAGCTGTATAAAAGATTGCTGTTTGCAGCTGTTTTTTGCTTTCATTTCTGCAGGAATAACATTTTTCAGCCTGAAGCAGGGTTGCGGAATGCTAACCTGAAATGTGGCACGTTGTTGATACCGTTCCGGAAGCGGTATTAAAGCTTTAACTCATTTCAGATAAGTTATGTAAACCTTCAGCTAAGTTTGAAGAATGGTCTAGAATTTGATAGCTGGGATTTAATGTTAAAAAATGTAAGGTCATGCATTTGGGCTGCAGCAATCCAAGGGAGCAATATAGTATAGGGGGTGAAGTACTTTTGTCCACTAAAGAAGAGCGGGACCTAGGCATGGTTGTGTCTGATGACCTTAAAGTAGCTAAACAGGTAGAAAAGGCGACGGCAAAAGCTAGAAGGATGCTTGGGTGCATACGGCGAGGAATGGCTAGCAGAAAAAAGGAGGTGATAATAATGCCTCTGTATAAGTCTTTGGTGCGACCTCATTTGGCGTATAGTGTGCAATTCTAGAGACCGCACCTTTAAAAGGATGTGAACAGGATGGAGTTGGTGCAGAAGGTGGCTACTAAAATGATTAGTGGTCTTCATTATAAAGCATATGAGGACAGACTGAAGGATCTTAATATGTACACCTTAGAGGAAAGGCGGGATAGAGGTGATATAATTGAGATGTTTAAATACATCCGTGGCATAAATGTTCAGGGAGAGAGCCTATTTCAATTGAAAGCATGTTCTGCTACGAGGGGACATGGGATGAGGGTGAAGAGAGATAGATTCAGGAGCGATATGTGGAAATATTTCTTTACGGAAAGTACTGGATCCGTGGAATAGTCTCCCAGTGGACGTGGTAGAGTTGAGGACAGTAACTGAATTCAAAAAAGCATGGGACAAATACAGAGGATCTCTAAAGGTAAAAAGGGGACTGTTGTAGTTGTTGATATGGAAGGACAGACTAGATAGACCATGTGGTCTTTTTCTGTCATCATGTTTCTATGTTTCTTACTTACATCATTTAATGATTAAAAGGAGAGGTTGTTCATCGGAGGGGGTGATTTTTTGCCTCCTCTCGTACAGCGGCTCCGACAAAAAATACTACATGTTGTAAATGTTTGATGAATTTTTGGCACAGCCATTAAGATGCAGGATCCCCTATACTGAGATACCATAACAGCAGGCATCTCACAAAAAGGGCCTACTTAGAAAAAAGACATAACTGTAAACATAGTAAATGACGGCAGATAAAGACCAGTATGGTCCATCTGGTCTGCCCAGCAAGGCGGCAAGAGTAGGTGCACTTGCCATTCCGTGCAGGTCACCTCTCCCCCTTTGTTTAGGGGTGTACCCACCGCTCCGTGTAGGTCACCCCTATTTGTTCAGATATAAGAGATAGTTATGTTTATTTTGATTTTATCCTGTTGTTATAAAGGGATCCACTATGTCTGTCTCATGGCCTTTTGAATTCTGTCACTGTGTTTGCCCCCTCCACTTCCATCGGGAGGGCATTCCAAGCATCCACCACCCTTTCAGTGAAAAAGTATTTCCTGACATTGCCTTTCAGTTTTCCCCCTTGCAGCTTCATGTTATGCTCTCTAGTTTTATAGCTTCCCCATCTTTGGAAGAGGTTTGTTTGTTCATTAATACTCTAAGTATTTAATGGTCTGAATCATATCTCCCCTGTCCCTCCTCTCCTCCAGAGTGTACATATTTAGGTCTAAAGTCTCTTCTCATAAGTCTTCTGACGCAGGCTCCAAATCATTTTGGTCGCCTTCCTCCGAACCGCTTCCAGCCTTTTTATATCCTTTGCGAGATACGCTCTCCAAAACTCAACACAATATTCCAAGTGAGGCATCACCAGCGACTTGTACAGTGGCAATCTCCAGGAACAAGCAGGAATGAGTCTTCACATATGGGTACGTCGGTACCGACGGAGCCTGCGCAGGAACGCTTCCCAGCGTCCAAAAAGAAAGCTTTTGGGAGCATCCCACACGCATGCGCGCTGCCTTCCCGCCCATTCACTTCCCTCTCATCAGTTTTCCGTTTTCCGCGGAGCCGACAGGACGTATTCTTGTCACCGCAGAAAATTCTTCTTTTTATTCTTAAGTTTTTTGTGGTCGCGTCTGCCTTCCCTCGATGCCACCGGTACCGCCGGTGCTTTTCTTTCTTTTACTAAAAAAATTTTTTCTTCTTTTCTCTAGGAATTTTTCCTGTTTAGTGTCTGGCAGTTTTTAGGCCATTAGGCCTCTACCCTTTCCATCATGGAAAAGCCAGCCACTATCCTTAAGAAATGCCCACAGTGTGGCGGTACAAATATATTTTTAGACACTCATTCTTGGTGTCTAAAATGTTTAGGTCCTGACCATTGCCCACTGGAGTGTCTTTCCTGCTGGAGCTCAAACAGAAGTCTTCAGGATCGAGCACAACTCGATACCTGGTTCACATCGGACTCGATGTCACCAGCCAGAATATCTTCTTTTTCACAGGATCAGGTAACCAAACAAAAGTCTGTTAAGACTAGCCAGTCCTCGAGTGGTAGATCTCCTTCTAAGTATCAAGATGCCTCTGGCCTTGCCCTCGAAGACATTTTGGCAATAAAGCCCCGGCGGGAGTCTTCGGGCTCCAAAGCATTAACAGGGCTTCAGGTTGTTCCCGGGGTTCTTACCTCGATGAACATACCTGGGCCATGCTCGGTGGTTGTGGCCGCTTCGAGCGGTACCGACACCCTGGCATCGGCTATGGTGATGGATGAAACACTCCTCACCGATGAACGTAGTCTAGTACTCTCAGCTACTTCGGTACCGATTGAGTTGCTGCACACCGTTCCTCGAGTATCGGTATCGGCTTCGGTACCGGTATCGACATCGGTGTCGGTACCGTCCATGCTTGCTTCGACAGACTCACTTCCTTCGATGCCGAGCCTGGAATCGCTCTCTAGCATGGAGGACTTGGTACCGATTCATCTCGGTACCGACCTCGGGCGGCACCGAAGACATCGCTTTAAAGAAAATCCGATGCTTCATCCTTTCAAGTCTTCCGATCCCGATGACTGAGATGAATCCATCGGTACCAAGGCTGAATTTTCAACAATTCTAGCCTTTACCCCTCATTTTAGGGGGTTCTCCTCAGGAGAGATTTCTTTTCAAGCTTTTCTGATTGATATGGCAAAGTTACTTGCCATTTCTATACCTGGTGAAGAATCCATACCGGGAGATTCAGAGACTCTGCAATCCCCCTGGATTCCAAAGGAGAGAATCATGCTTCCTTTGCATCCGATCTTACAGGATCTACTATTAAGAATGTGGGAAACTCCTTTAACGGTATCCCCACATTCTAAGACATTTGACACTATGTACAAGGTGCCGCCTTCTCCAGGTTTTCAAAAGACTCAACTTCCTCATCATTCTATTGTTGTAGAATCAACAATGAGGCGTATTAAGAGTGCAAAGAAGCACTCCTCTTATCCGCCAGGTCGTGAGTCTAGGACTTTAGATGCCTTTGGACATCGATGCTTCCAGGCATCCATGCTTTCAGCAAGAATTATCTCATATATTTTCTATATGGGATTATCTCTTGAAGAGGTCACAAAGAACTTAAAGCTTTTGAACCCTTTTCTTCAAGAACATAAAAGAGCAGACTATTCCTTATTAGTCAGTCATGCTCAAAATGTCTCTAAGTTCCTTAATCGTGCTTCCTTGGACTGTTTTGAGTCTATTAGCAGAACCTCTTCTATAGCCATAGGGGCACGACGCATGGCCTGGCTCCAAGCTTCAGACCTGGACAAATGGTTGCAAGAAAGGCTGGCAAATACTCCTTGTACTGGTGAGAATCTTTTTAACAAGGATGCTTTATTCCAAGCTAATCAGTTAAACACTGATATTTTTGCTTTCAGAGGATTGTCAAAACTTTCCTCTAATCCAGCTACTAAAAAATCTCCTAACAAACTTTATCCCCCTAGGGGGAAAACGTTTTATCCATCTTCTACCCATCATGCAGATGTTTGCAAAGAAGGGCAACATCAAACCAGGCTAAGAATATCAAAACCTCAACAGGCTCAGCAAACCCAGCAGTCGCAGGGTTTCTGATATTTTATTCATTGAATCTTTTTCCTGTTTGAGGTTTAGAACCAGTAACCTACTTCTTATGAAAAGTAGCATTTACAGTTCATCTCATCCTTACTGAGATATCAGTGATACACTGACTCAATCCTCAGCTTTAGGCATGAAACTCTTGCCACAAGAGAAATCCATTCTTTTAGCTCCAAGAGCTACTGAGGACAATCATGCCTTACAGGTAACAGGGTTCTCCTCTTCTTTTTGAAGGAAAAAGAGGAGTAACAACTAGCAACAAGGTAGGCTATGTCCTTCACCTTGACAGTTTTCCTGTACGAGGATATCTCTTAGTTTGGACTGCAAGGGACTTACCAAATTGTAAGTCTTCTCAACTCTGTATTGCTTCTATCCCTCTTAGTCGGAACATCTAGTCTCTAAGAGTGATACTATTCAACTGGAGGGTTTACCTTTTGAGCCCATAGGTTTTTCTTCAATACCTACTCCAGTAACTGATTTCCATACAGAATTTCTTTCTCTTTACAATCTTCTCAAATATTTCTTTTAGACAGCTTATCAGACACTAATTGAGTTTTACCATTCTTAATTATGTCTGTCGGGCCTTTTCCAATCTATAGGACCTAACTTTTTCTGCTGCCTTAATAACAGATAATTCCAAGAGAGGTTCACAACCCACTTGGACATTTTATCATTGCAGGCAACCGGCCTGTCTACTATTCTTAGCCATGTAGGGGTTAAGTACTTGTAGGGGTTAAGTATGAGGTTAAGTATTAGATAGAGTGTCAACAGATTTGCTTTTAATTTTAAGTGTTAAGGGTTAATAATGTTCCTGGTTCATAATCACTCAAAGGCTGCCCCAAATCTCACAAAAATTGCTAAAGAACAACAGCCACGCTGCTATACCATGTGAGCCAGCATTCAGGCCTTTGCAAGAAGAAACCCAGCACCGGAAGGAACCATATAAGGAAGTATCATGAGCCTTGCAAGGTGCCAGTCTGGGCTGGAAAGTCCAGACTTAGGCCTGCGGGGGCTATCAGATACAGGCCTGCAGAGGCTATGTGCAAAGAAACACGTACACAGGAAACCATAAGCTGGCAACATATATGTTAGGCCATGGCTCTGAAGAAAGCAGGTGGCAGGATGACAGATGGTAAGTATAAGGGAAACAGGGGGATTTTGGAAGGCCAGGGGGGATTTTGCAACAGGAACTAAGGGACAGAAAAAAGGCAATGATAAAAGATAAGGGGGGAGGGGGGAGAGAACACGGAGGAATAGATCTGGGGACTGTATGCAGAAAAATGGAAGCAAAGAAAAGTATAAATGTAGTATGCTTTTTTATATTCAGGGGAAGAGTGTCTTCTTGAGATGCCAAGTGCTCGATAGAACTCTCTTCCCCACATCTGCCTGTATTTGGTCATCAGTTATCTAATAAACAGAGACTCTGATTGCACCTGTACTGACTTTTGGATCTGATCATTGCAGGTAATAAGTAATTAGTAATAATTAGGTTGTGGTCTATTTTGTACGAAACAGGGCCGTACAGCCATCTTTAATTCTTTTTCTCTCCAACAGAATAGATTAGGTTGCACACTGGCAGTTGAACAGCCAGATCTCACCTAAGCAACCTACAACATGCTCTCTGCAATTATACAAAAAAGCTCTGCAACTATGGGCCTTTGCTAGAGAGCGTCAGAGCCATTCCTAGTAGGTAGCTTCTAGATGGTTAAAAAGGTTTTGCCCAGTCATGCTCCTACATGACTGGTTTTTTCCTACTCTTACCATCTTCCTTAAATTTCCTTTTAAGAAAAAGGAACCAGGGCTTAGACCACGTGAAAACATAAAGAATTGCTCGATTCCCTGGGTTGTTCCACATCTCCAGTGGAACTCTTTCAACAGGGATGCATTCTTTTTCACTGCAGTCGGTCCTTTATTTATTTATTTAACGCTCTTATATACTGCACTTTTATCATCAGCGCGGTTTACAGTAAACATAAAGTACTCACAGATAGCAACAGGCTGTCGTGAGTTTACATGTAACAGGAAGTCTAACAGGATACAACATAGGGGAAAACTTTGTACATAAAATTATTTAACTATATACAATGGTAATCTTCTTGTTATACACCTTGTCCACTGTTTTTCCTTCTAATTCCCGAAACTTCATTGAAGCTTATGCTGAACAAAGAACGCATGATACTCATATTGCCCTCATAGAGGGGCAAACATGGTATCCCCTTATATTGCATCTTCTTCTCCACCATGAAGTTATAGAAGGATCCAGACTTGTTGTCTTAGGACTAAGGATCTCCTCCTGCACCCCTTCACGTAGGTCTCCATTCTGGTTATTCAAAGGCTAGAATTTTTAAAAAAATCTAGACCTCTCCTTCTAAGTAAGAGCATTCCACTGGTTTCCATGTAACCTTCTCCATGGTTCTTCCACGTGTAACCAGAAAGAGATTCTCTATCTATATTCTCAAGCAGGTCTTACCCCTTCTTGTTATTAAGTGGATCTCTTTCCCTCTCTCTCTCTATATATATATATCTGACTTTGAAAGATTTGTTACTGTCCATATTAATGCTATTCCAGCATACCATAGCCTTTTAAATGGACAGCTAATTTCTATGGTAATTACAAACAAATGTTTCTTTCTTTCATTTGGATAGAGGGGTCTTAAAGACCCATCCTTTTTCTGCAAACTAGTCAGATTATCTCCTCTCTTTCCTAGAGCCTTATTTCTGCTCCAAGGACAAGGAGCTTCCATCTTTGGCCTACAGAAGCTTTTGCGTCTCCTCCAAAGTCCAACCTCATTAAACTCCCCCAGTTTTTCTTCTGGGATTAGTTCTAACCATTAAGGCTTCTGACCTCTGCCTGTATTGCAAAAATTATGTTCCTCTACTTCACAGTGAGGTAAATTCTTTGAGGATAATGTACTGGCTCTGGGCACCAGATCATATTACCCTCAACAAATATTTTCGCAATACTTTGAGTAAGGTCCACATTAGAAAATTGGAATTCAATATTTGCTAACAATTATGGTCTATACAAGGACTCCCCTCTAGACCCCTTGTTTACTCAAGCTGTTCCACAGCACACCCTTTTTTATTCAAATCCTACCCTCCATCCCTTGGATGCCTGAGGTTCTGGAAAATAGCATGCCCCATCCATTAGATTTGCAACATGCTGGGACCTCCTCCAGGCATCTTTAGCTTGGGAGTCCCCATATGTGAAGACTCATTCCTGCTTGTTCCTGGAGATAGCACAGTTACTTACCTGTAACAGGTGATCTCTGGGAACAGCAGGAATAAATCTTCACAACCCACCCACCCAGAGAGTTGTTCACTCTCTCTCTCTAATTTGTCTACTTCCCTCCTTCGGACTCAGCTACAAACCCAACTGATGAGAGGGAAGTGAATGGGCGGGA
The DNA here is from genome assembly GCA_033557465.1 of Ichthyophis bannanicus. Lineage (NCBI taxonomy): Eukaryota > Metazoa > Chordata > Amphibia > Gymnophiona > Ichthyophiidae > Ichthyophis > Ichthyophis bannanicus. The sequence continues at coordinate 242,235,259 of CM066042.1, read as the reverse complement.
AGGCAGCGCGCATGCGTGTGGGATGTTCCCAAAAGCTTTCTTTTTGGACGCTGGGGAGCGTTCCCGCGCAGGCTCCGTCAGTACCGACGTACCCATATGTGAAGACTTATTCCTGCTGTTCCCAGAGATCACCCGTTACAGATAAGTAACTGTGCTTTAGTACCTCTTCCTTTCTGCTGGTAATTCCTCTCTGTATGCAACCCAGCATCCTTCTGGCTTTGCCATTGCCCTATCACACTGTTACACCACCTTGAGATCATTAGAAACAATCACACCAAGGTTTCTCCTGGTCTGTGCACATCAATCTCTCGCCCCCTATCCCTTGGATTTCTGCTTCCCAAGGGCATTACACTTCACTTCTTCACTTTAAATCGTAACTGCCAAGCATTAGACCATTCTTCCAGCTTTTGCATTTCTTTTCTCATGTCCCCCACTCCCTGAGGGGAGTTCACTCGGTTGAAAATTTTGGTGTCATCTGCAAAAAGACAGACTTTTCCATTCAGCCCTTCGGCAATATCACTTACTAATATATTGAACAGTACCGGTCCCAAGACCGAACCCTGGGGCACACCACTAATCACCTTCCTTTCATCCATTGTAAAACTAAACAAACCACATTACTAAAGATGCATCCTACACAGACATTCAATGCCAACAGAATACCTGGCTTCTTTCACACTAGCAGAACACAGATAGACCCCCACCAACTACAGAATAAGCAATCACAAACTAAAAATAGAAATATGTAGACAAAAATCAAACTGAAGCACAATATCGGATCAGACCAATAGTCCATCAACTCCAGTATCCTGTTTCCAACAGCAGCCAATCCAGGTCACAAGTACCTAGCAGGATCACAAAAGGTAGACAGATTCCATGCTACTTATCCTATCTACATTAATCTCTTTCTTTTCTTCTTTTAGATGCGATGACCAAATAAAACAAAGGATATCAAAATTTCTCCAGGACCAAGCAGGAAGTCAGTCCTCACATATGGGTGACGTCGGCGCCGACGGAGCCCTCGTGCGGAGCATTTCCCCAGCTTTCAAAGAAAGCCTTTGGGAATTGCAGCGCGCATGCACGGTCCCCTTCCCGCCCAAGGGTGCCATCTTGCTCAGTCTTCTTTTTTCCGCGGAGCCCGACGGACGTAGTTTGTTTTTCGCCGAGGAAAAAGTTGATTTCCCTATTTTTTGTACTTCTCCTTTGGTTCAACGCTGGATCCTTTTCCCGCCTGGGCCCGGTACGCCGGTATCGAGCCCACTCTCTCCTTTTCGGTTTTTGTCCTTTGTGACTAGCGTTCGTGCCATTTTTTCTTTTTTCACTGGCAGCCCTGTCTTTTGACCTCGCAGGGGCCCTTTTTCCCCCGATGGCTGCCAGCGGGTTTAAAAAGTGTGATCGGTGTAAGAAACTTATGTCTCTTACCGACACACACGACTGCTGCCTCCGCTGCCTCGGACCCGATCATGACCCGATGATTTGTGGTCTGTGTGGCAAAATGTCCTCAAAGGCGTTGAGGAGTCGGCAGCACCAGAAGGATAGGATCTTTTCTGACTCCGCGTCCGGACGGGCCCGGACCTCGTCAGAGGCCTCGACGTCTCGGGACTCCGGCCACGAGCAGCATTGAGGTTCCTCTGAGCGGGGGTCTCCTTCGCGGGAACAGCACAGGAAGAAGAAACCCGCGAGGGCGGCGTTGGTGGACGCTCCTGGTTCCTCAAGAGCCAGGTCGCATAGCCCCGATAGCCGTCCCAGGTCTTCGGAGTCGGAGAGGCCTGCCAAGCAACCTCGTCTCGAGATGGAGTCTCCTGGACACATGAGTGCTGTAGTCCTCGTGGACTCTCCTCCAAGGGAGCTGCCGTTGGGGCCCGAGTCGGGGGCTTGCTGGGTCTCCTGAGCTCGGACTCAGGTTGACGGCCTTGGAGAGCAGCCTCGCTGCCTTCATGGAACAGCAGTGGGCATTGATCGCCGGTCTCACCGGTTCATCTGCCCCGACCACCGGGACATCGACGTCCAAGTCGACCCCGGAGGCCAAGTCGATCCTCGGCCACGGTCTCCCTCGGCCTCCCGTTCGGGACCAAGGTCATCGACGCCGGTACCCTTGGCGTCGGGGCGGAGGGCATCGGTGCCCGCCCGACTGGAGCTGCTCAACACCTCCTCCGAGGAGTCGGGCTGGGAGATGAAGGACGAAGAGTCACCCGACACCTATCGGACTCGGTGTGTCCCATCGGACTCGCCGGAGTCTGAACCTCGAAAACGATCCCCACCGGAGGATACGCGGTTCTCGGACTTCGTGCGGGATATGGCCAAGGCCTTGGCCTTCCCCGCGGATCCCAAGGAGGAGCCACGAGCTGAGGCCCTCCAGTATGACTCTCCCCCGAAGGAGGCCTTTACTGTACCGGTTCCTCCGATGCTGAAGCGGCTGCTCTTCCGCATGTGGGAGACCCCGGCCTCGACGCCGGTGTTAAGCAAGTGGGTCGATTCCATCTATCGAGTTTGCAAGAGCCCCGGGTTCCAAAAGGGACAATTACCGCACCACTCCATGGTTGTGCAATCGGCCATGCATCGACTGAAAAGTCAGAAGATGCACTCCTTGGTGCCTCCCGGCTGGGAGGCCCGGAACCTGGATGCCCTTGGTAAGAAGTGCTTCCAGGGCTCTATGCTTGCTTGCCGTGTCCAGACATACCAGCTCTACATGGGCATGTATCTCCGAGACCTGGCAAAGGAGATTGCCGGGTTCTCTGCTGGTCTCTCCGAGGAACCTTTGCAGAGGTTCCAGGCCTTGTCCTCCGGTATACGAGAGTGCTCAAAGTTTATCTCTCGAGCAGCCTACGATGGCTTCGAGGCTTCGGCCCGAGTAGCCGGGGCCGGCATCGGTGCCCACCGACAGGCTTGGCTACAGTCATCCGACCTCGAGCCATGGGTACAGGACAAGTTGGTTGATGTCCCCGGCCGAGGTGAAAACCTCTTTGGCAAGCCTATGGCTGAAAAGGCTGCAGAACTCGAGACCGAGACTCTGACCAGGACTAGGCTGTCCAGAAAAACCTCTGCCCCTTTTCAGAAGAAGAAGGGCTCGGGAAAAAAGACCTTTTACCCAAGGAAGTCATCTGCCTATAAACAATACCCTCATTATCAGGCCTCTGCAGCTCCCCAACAGGGTCAGCGGGCCAAGGGGCAGGGTCATGGGCCCCGTAGGCAGAAGGCCCCCAAGCCACCCACACCGGCCCCTGCTCAGCAGGGTGGGGGTTTTTGACTCAGAAAGCATAGCCTCTTCTCCTCAGCTGGCTTCTCTCAGCACAGGAGGCCGGCTGGCCCACTTTGTCCACCGGTGGTCAGCCGTCACATCAGATACCTGGGTGCTTCCTATAGTCCAAAAGGGCTATCTTCTCCATTTTCACCAGGTACCTCCCTCCTATTTTCCAGGGGAGCCTCCAAGACTCCCTCTGCACAGGGACCTACTCCTTCAGGAGTTAGCAAGTCTACTAAAGGAACAGGCTGTGGAACCGGTGCCCAACCACCTGAGAGGTCACTGCTTTTATTCCAGGTACTTTCTGGTACCAAAAAGAACAGGAGGCCTCAGACCCATCCTAGACTTGCGCAACCTGAACAAGTTCCTGGAGAGGGAAAAGTTCAAGATGCTTACCCTTGGAATCCTGCTGCCCTACCTCCAGCAGGGAGATTGGCTATGCTCCTTAGATCTAAAGGATGCTTATACTTACATCCTTATTCATCCAGACCATAGACAATATCTCATATTTGTTGTGGGAGGAAACCACTATCAGTACAGAGTACTACCCTTTGGCCTGACCTCCGCTCCCAGGGTGTTCACCAAGTGCCTGGCAGTGGTGGCGGCCTACCTAAGGCTTCAAGGTCTTTTTGTGTTTCCGTACCTGGACGACTGGCTCATAAGGGGCCAGTCTTCCCAGGAGGCCAATCAAGCCACCCTTCGCACTGTGGCTCTGCTTCAGCACTTGGGGTTTGTCATAAACTTTGCAAAGTCCACTTTGCTCCCGTCCCAGAACTTAGAATTCATAGGAGCAAGGCTGGACATTCTTCAGGCGAAGGCTTTTCTGCCAATGGACAGAGCCCACAGGCTGATGGATCTGGCCAGGCAGTTTCACAGCAATTCCCTGGTCTCTGCCAGGCAATTCCTGAGACTACTCGGCCATATGGCTTCCATGGTTCATGTCACCCCCAATGCCCGCCTGCACATGCGGCCTGCTCAGTGGAGCCTTCACACTCAGTGGCTTCAGGCCACAGGGAGCCTAGCGGACTCAGTAAGAATATCCGACCTGCTAGTCTCCTCTCTGCAATGGTGGCTTCATCTTCTGAATCTGGTACTCGGAGTGGTTTTTCAGTCCCCTCCACATTCTCAAGTGCTGACGACAGATGCTTCTCTTCTAGGTTGGGGAGCACATTGCCAAGGGACATGTACTCAGGGTCTCTGGATCCCTTGGGAGGCTGCTCAACAGATAAACTTCCTGGAGCTACGGGCGATACGCCTAGCTCTGAGAGCCTTCTCCCACCTCGCCTCTCACCAGTCTGTACTAGTCCAGACGGACAATCAAGTTGCCATGTTCTACGTGAACAAACAAGGAGGCACAGGCTCCTTCCTTCTATGTCTGGAGGCACAACGGCTGTGCTCTTGGGCTGTCAATCACGGAATCCTCCTCAAGGCTGTCTACCTCCCAGGTCAAGAAAATTACCTGACTGAGCAGGATCCTGCAACCACACGAATGGAGGTTGAACCCGTTGGTGGTTCAGCAGGTCTTTCTCAGGTGAGGCCTCCCCACCATGGATCTTTTCGCCAGTCCTCTGAACCGGCAACTCCCGAGATTCTGCTCCAGACAACCGCATCCTCTCAGAGTAGCAGCGGATGCGTTTCTGATCTCGTGGTCCACAGGCCTACTGTATGCGTTTCCTCCCACACCACTAGTGTCCAGAACACTGTTCAAAGTCCTCAAGGACGGGGCCTCAATGATCCTGATAGCCCCCAGGTGGCCGAGGCAACCGTGGTTCCCGCTTCTGCTGCAACTGGCGGTGGACACCTCTCTTCCTCTGGGGTTTCAGCACGATCTCCTGTCTCAGGATCAGGGGACTCTCTTGCACCCCAACCTCCAGTCACTTCATCTGATGGCCGGGCTGCTGAAAGGGTAGTCCTGGCTCCCCTACTCCTGCCTCGAGAGGTGGAAGATGTGGTCTTAGCCTCTAGACGGCAATCCACCAGGAAATCCTACGCTCTTAAGTGGCGTAGATTCTCCGCATGGTGTGCTCAGCACAGCGAGAATCCCTTCTCGTGCTTGGTAGTGGTAGTATTGCAATATTTGCTTTACCTCTCCAATCTAGGCCTTAAGTCCAACTCTGTCAGGGTTCACCTCAGTGCTCTCTCAGCGCACCACTCGCCGGTGGACGGAAGGCCTCTTTCCAACCACCCTTTGGTGGCTCGTTTTCTCAGAGGCCTCCTTCTGCTTAAGCCTCCTTTGCGTCCACCAGCCCCTGAGTGGGATCTGAATGTGGTCTTACAGCAGATTACTTGTCCGCCCTATGAACCTATGGCTACCTGCCCTCTCCGTTTTCTCTCCTGGAAAACCTTGTTTTTGGTAGCTCTTACCTCTGCTAGACGAGTGAGTGAACTGCAGGCACTAGTGTCTGATCCCCCTTACACTAGGTTCTACAGGAATAGGGTAGTCTTACGGACTCACCCTAAGTTTCTTCCTAAGGTTGTCTCCCCTTTTCACCTCAATCAGGAGGTGGTTCTTCCGACCTTCTTTCCCAGGCCGCATGCCAACCGGGCTGAGATGGTCCTGCATACCCTGGACTGTAGGAGGGCGTTGTCCTTCTACCTTGACCGTACGCGGGAGCATCGGAGGGCTGTTCAGCTCTTTGTTTCTTTTGACCCCAATAGGTTGGGGCTACCTGTCTCCAAGTGTACTTTGTCCATATGGGTCGCTGACTGTATCGCCTGGGCTTATGGGGCAGCCGGCCTCTCGTTGGAGGGTCGAGTCACGGCTCATCGTGTCAGGGCAAAGGCTGCGTCAGTGGCTCATCTCCGCTCTGTTCCGTTGGCAGACATCTGCCGGGCTGCTACTTGGTCTTCAAGCCAGACTTTTGTGGCCCATTACTGCCTTGAGAGGGAGTCCCGCAGGGAAAGTGCTTTCGGACAGGCAGTACTCCATAATCTCTTTGGGGTTTAGGCAACTCCTACCCTCCGGCCCTGGTGTTGGGCTACCGGTCGGGGGCGTTCTCAGAGAAGATTCCTTCCTTACGTACTGATGAGCTAGAGGGAGCTCATTTTTTCCGCTTGAGGTCTCCGGTAGCCTTAAGCTGGGGAGTCCCATATGTGAGGACTGACTTCCTGCTTGGTCCTGGAGAAAGAGTAGTTACTCACCTGTAACAGATGTTCTCCAGGAGCAGCAGGAATCAGTCCTCACAACCCTCCCTCCTCCCCTTGGAGTTGCAGTCATATGATTTATTTTGCTAATTTTTTTGCTGTCTTTTAGCTATGTCATCAGACTGAGCAAGATGGCACCCTTGGGTGGGAAGGGGACCGCGCATGCGCGCTGCAATTCCCAAAGGCTTTCTTTGAAAGCTAGGGAAATGCTCCGCACGAGGGCTCCGTCGGCGCCGACGTCACCCATATGTGAGGACTGATTCCTGCTGCTCCTGGAGAACACCTGTTACAGGTGAGTAACTACTCTCTCTGTATTGCTCCATGGTGCAATCGCACTTTGAGTACTGCATGCAGTTCTGTTGCTACATCTACGAAAAGATGACGTTGAATTGGAAAAGGTACAGAGAAGGATTATTGAAATGATACGATGGAAGGGATACTCTTATGAGGAAAGGCTTAAAAGATTAGGGCTCTTCAACTTAGAGAAGAGACGGCTGAGAGGAGATATGATAGAGGTCTATAAAATGATGAGTGGAGTGAATCGGTTGTTTACTCCTTTAAAAAGTATGAAAACTAGAGGATATTAAGACTAATCAGAGAAAATATTTCTTCACTCAAAGCATAATTAAACTGCACAAAATACTCAAGTGCGGTTTCACCATGGAACAATACAGAGGTATTATGATATCCTTGGATTTATCCTCCACTCCTTTCCTTTAACGCCTATCATCCTATTAGCTTTCTTGGCCATTGCTGCACATTGAGCAGAGGATTTCAACTTATTATCTACAATGAAGCCTAAATCCTTTTCCTGGGTGGTGGTTCCTAATGTGGAACCATGTATTATGTAGCTATAGTTTGGACTCTTCTGCCCCAAGTGCATAATTTTGAACTTGTCCACATTAAATTTCAACTGCCATTTGGATGCCCATTCTCCCAATTTCTCAAGGTCCTCTTGGAATTTTTCACAATCCTTTTCTGATTTAACAGCTTTGAATAATTTAGTGTCATTTGATCACTTCACATACAGTTCCCATTTCCAGGTTATTTATGAATATGCTAAAAAGTAATGAGCTGAGCACAGATCTCTGTGGTACTCCACTATTCACCTTTCTCCATTGAGAAAAGTGACCAATTATCCTTACTCTCTGTTTTCTATCTTTTACCCAGTTCCCAATCCATAATAGGACACTGCCTTCTATCCCATGACTTTTTAATTTCCTCAAAGAGTCTCTCATCAGTGATTTTGTCAAAGGCTTTCTGAAAATCCAAATATACTCTATCAACTGGCTCACCTTTATCTACCTGTTTATTCATACCTTTAAAAAAACGTAGCAGATTGGTGAGGCAAGACTTCCCTTGGCTAAATTCATGTTGGTTTTGTCCCATTAAACCATGACTCAGTAATTGTGTTCTTTATAATGCTTTGTACCATTTTGCCTAGCACTGATGTTAGGCTCACTGGTATGTAGTTCCCCGAATCACTCTAAGAAGCCTTTATAAAAACTGGTGCTACGTTGGCCACTCTCCAATCTTCAGGTACTATAAACAATTTTAAATGATAGTATTTACTTTTTTTTTAAGTGCTGTAAAGTCAATGCTGACTCCTGGCAACCCAGCAACCCCTGAGTTTTCTTGGCAAGGTATGACCAGAAGTAAATTGCCAGGCCTTTTCTTCTGAGGCAATGGAGAGTAAAGTGACTTGCCCAAGGTCACAAGGAATGCCAGTGGGAATGAAACCATAATCTCTTGGGTACTAGGCTGTTGCTCTAACCATTAGGCTATTCCTCCCACTTAATGATAGTTTACAAATTACAAATTCTTTCCATCTTTTTTAAAACATGGAATACAACTGGTCTGGGCTCCAAGATGGTATTTTATTTTTCATCTGTTTATTGAAAACGTCAAACTCCCCTGAGGTATGGGTACACACACACACTCCCAGGTGACATGTGCAAACCAAAAGAAACCTTAGAAATTGTTATTTTTTTGTACAGTTGCATTCTCCACCTCCCCCCCACCCCGTTTCTGCTGCATTCACCAGGTAGGCCCAAGATGGTATTTTAAAACAATGCCCAGGCCTGATGTCAACTCTTAATCTTTGCAGCTGCCTGTTTAAGTTTTTTCATAACCATTTTTTATTTTATCATAGTCTCCCTTTTGAAAGTTAAAGGTTAGTGCAGTAGATTTCCTTGCTGTTTTCCCTTCATTTATTAAATCAATCTTATCATGTTATGATCACTATTGCCAAGTGGCCCCAAACTCTCTCCCCTCATACCAGATCCTGTGTTCCACTAAGAGTAAGGTCCAAAATAACTTCCCCTCATGTTGGTTCCTCAACCAGATGCTCCATGAAGCAGTCATTTATTTCACTATTTCACTAGCATGTCCTGATGTGACATTCACCCAGTTGCCAATTTTGTTAGCTTCCCTAATTTCTGTTAGCATTTCATCATCTGTCTGTACATTCTGGCCAGGCAGATGGTAGTGCACTCCTACTACTTGCTCACTTCCCCTTCTCATTTGGAATTTCTATCCATAATGATTCTACAATGCCTTTTGTTTTCAGCACAACTTACATAAGAACATAAGACATGCCATACTGGGTCAGACCAAGGTCTATTAAGCCCAGCATCCTGTTTCCAATAGTAGCCAATCCACATCACAAGTACCTGTCAGGTTCTCAAAAAGGTACACCGATTCCACAATGCTTATCCTGGGGTAAGCAGTGGATTTCCCTGGTCCTCTTTAATAATGGTTTATGGAATTTTCCTCCAGAAAGTTGTCAAAACCTTTTTTAAACCCAGTTACACTAACAGCTTTTACTACAACCTCCAGTAATGAATTCCAGAGTTTGATTACTCATTGAGTTAAAAAATATTTCTCTTATTAGTCTTAAATGGGCTACATTGTAGCTTCATTGCATGTCCCCTAGTCTTTCTACTTTTTGAAGTAGTGAAAGCATTCCACTGTGCCTGCATGCCTGCCTTCCCAACTCCTCTCCTCAGTTAAGTTTGTAGCTGGGAAGAATAATAAAATAAAAGAACCCTACAACTCCTAGAGGAAGAGGGTGGGTTATGAAGACTGATTCCTGCTGTTCCCGGAGATCACTTGTTACAGGTGAGTAACTACGCTAGCTCCAGGAACAAGCAGGAATGCAGTCTTCACATATGGAACTCACTAACTTCCAGGCACCAGACTGGTATGGGAGGGAGAGCAGTGTGATCCCTGAGGTAAAAAACCTGTAGCCGAAGAGTCTGGAAGAGCTGTGGGTCATTGGATTTGATTCCAGGAGGCGATACTCCCACAATGATAGTCTGGTATCTTGTAGAACTCTAGGATGGAGGGTAGGAGCTGAGTTTAAGTCCCAAAGATGCGCTAGAGTTCAGCTTGGCCAAAGACAGTGTCCTGACAGGAGTCTCTGCCCAGACATTAGTGTGCAGCAAAAGTATGAATGGAGGATCAGGGAGCTGCCCAGCAGATGTCCTCAATGACTACAGAATAGAGATTGGCTACAGAGGTTGCCTTAGCCTGCACACTATGAGCAGCGACATGACCCTCCAAAGAGAGTCCTGCTTGTGCATAAGCAAAAGAAATGCAATCTGCTATCCATCTAGATAGCATTCGTTTCGTCACCAGTAGACCCAGGTGACTAGGATCTAAGGAAGTAAATAATTGAAAGGATCTTCTATGATAGTTTAGTTTATTGAAATTTTATATACCGTCTATGGTGAATAGCAGCTAGGCAGTTTACAATATAAATAAGAACATAATATAGGCAATGGGAAAAAAGGGGAGAACACCACACGATAACGACAAGAGGAGTTAACAAACAGAGGAAAGAAAGAACAACAAGAAGTACCTAAGTTACAATTGCATCAAAAGTAATATAAAGAAACAATAGGAAAGTGAAGGAAAAAGGGGAGGGAGGGCATTATAGCCAAAAACGCAAGGGAAAACGAAAAAAGGAAGCTAACTCCCAGGAAGAGAACCTGAAGGAAAGGCCAGAGAAAAAAAGATAGGCCTTCAATCATGAAGGAGAAAGTTCAGAGTGCAAGGCAAGGGGAAGAGAATTCCAAAGGGTTGGGGCAACTACACAGGAAGTACAAGCAAGAGTTGAATGAATCCCAGGCACAGTAAGCAATTGAGAAGAAGATGAATGGAGAACACACAAGGGAGAATAGAGAACCAAGAGATCAGAGAGAAAGACAGGAAGGCCAATACAAAGGACTTGAAATGCCAACAGGAGGACTTTATACTTAATACGGAAATCAGTAGGTCAGAGCTCGCTTGCAGTCTAATGTGTGTAGCGCTGCTTCAGCCCAAGACAATATGAGGTCTAGAGAAGAAAATCATGAGGATTACCGACTGGTTTATATGGAAAGAGGAAACCACCTTCGGGAGGAAGTGTGGATGGATACGGAGAACCACCTTATCATGGTAGAACCGAGTATAGGAGGGATCTGCCACTAGAACATGCAGCTCATTGATGCGGCAAGCTGAAGTGAGGGCAATAAGGGAGATGACCTTCCAAGACATAAATTTCAGTGAAGTGGTGGTTAAAGGTTCAAAAGGTGGCTTTAGAAGTTGCTCCTGAACCACATTCAGATCCCAGGCCATCAGGGGTGGCTTGGACAGCAGAAGACCCCACATGAAGCATGCTGCTAAGGGATGTGAGGAGACAGGTTGTCCATCCACTGGTCTGTGAGAGGCTGCAATGGCACTAAGGCAGGGGTGGGCAACCCTGGTCCTGGAGAGCCGCAGACCAGTCAGGTTTTCGGGATATCCCTAATGAATATGCATGAGATATATATGCATTAGAGATATCCTGTCAACCTGACTGGTTTGTGGCCCTCCAGGGCTGGATTTGGAGACCCCTGCCTTACACCTCTGTCATTTAAGATTGTGAGTGGGCAAGGTGCAGATGTCCAAGACATCAAAAAGGTTAGATAGAATGTGTCACATTCCTCCTCACTTCTCACCACCACCAAAATATTGTCTATTAGACAACTTTTTGGTGGTGGTGAGAATCGAGGAGGAATGTGACACATTCTATATACCCTTTCGATGTCTAGGACATCTGCACCTTGCCCACTCACAATCTTAAATGACAGAGGTGTAAGGCAGGGGTCTCCAAATATAGCCCTGGAGGGCCACAAACCAGTCAGGTTGGCAGGATATCTCTAATGCATATATATCTCATGCATATTCATTAGGGATATCCCGAAAACCTGACTGGTCTGCGGCTCTCCAGGACCAGGGTTCCCCACCCCTGCACTAAGGTGATCTCTCACTGAGTTAGTTTTAAGACCTGTCAAGGATAAGTGGAGGAAATATTGTAGAAGCAACTCTTGTAGAAGTGACTCCACCGGGCAAGAAAAGGGGTCAGTGTCCTTTGGGAAGCACCAGAGGGTAAACCTATGCCATTTGAAGGCATAAGATTGCCTGGTGGAATCCTTATGACATGCAAGGAGGATATCCTTTACTGCCTGTGGTAGGTCAAGGTTGGTGAGCACTAGTCCTTCAGCAGTCATGCTGTCATGAGTAGGGAGTGAAGACTGGGATGGAGGAGCGTCCTCTGGTCCTGAGAGAGGACGACGGATGTACATCCCTGGTTGAGTGGCTGAGTCTATACAAGGCGAAGAAGCAGAGGAAACCACGGTTGATGGAGCCAGAAGGTGGCTATGAGAATAATTGAGCCCCTGTCGGCCTCCTGTGCTGATAGGGGCCAGCTGAGGAGGAGAGGCTATGCCACTGGAATCAAAACCCCGCTCCCTGCTGTGCAGGAGCCGGAGCTGGTGGCTTGGGGGTTTTCTGCCTATGGGGCCCATGTACCTGCCCCTTGGCCTGCTGACCCTGTTGGGGAGCTGTGGAGGCCTGGTACTGAGGGAACGTTTTGTAGGCAGATGACTTCCTCGGGTAAAAGGACATTTTTCCCGAGCCCTTCTTCTTTTGAGAAGGGGCAGAGGTCTTCCTGGACAGCGAGGCCTGGTGAGAGTCTCGGACTCGAGTTCTGCAGCCTTTTCAGCCATGGGCTTGCCAAAGAGGTTTTCACCTTGGCAGGGGACATCGACCAACTTGTCCTGCGCCCATGGCTCGAGGTCCGATGACTGTAGCCAGGCCTGACGACGTGCACCGATGCCGGCCGCGGCTACTCGGGCCGAAGCCTCGAAGCCATCATAAGCTGCTCGAGACATAAACTTTGAGCATTCTTGGATCCCAGTTGACAAGGCTGTGAACCTCTGCAAAGGTTCCTCGGAGAGACCAGCAGAGAACCCGGCAATCTCCTTTGCCAGGTCCCGAAGGTACATGCCCATGTACAGCTGGTAGGTCTGGACACGGCAAGCAAGCGTAGAGCCCTGGAAGCACTTTCTACTGAGGGTATTCAGGTTCTGGGCCTCCCGGCAGGGAGGCACCAAGGAGTGCATCTTCTGACTCTTCAGACGATGCATGGCCGATTCCACAACCATGGAGTGGTGCGGTAGCTGTGCCTTCTGGAACCCGGGGCTCTTGCAGACTCGATAGATGGAATTGACCTGCTTGCTCAGTACCGGCGTCAACGCCGGCGCCTCCCACATGCGGAGGAGCAACCATTCCAGCATCGGAGGAACCGGTACAGTAAAGGCCTCTTAGGGGGGAGAGTCATACTGCAGGGCCTCGAGCTCCTTGGCTCGAGGCTCCTCCTCGGGGTCCGTGGGGAAGGCCAAAGCCTTGGCCATGTCCCTCACGAAATCCAAGAAAGCGTAGTTACTCACCTGTAACAGGTGTTCTCCAGGAGCAGCAGGAATCAGTCCTCACATATGGGTGACGTCGGCGCCGACGGAGCCCTCGCGGAGCAATTTTCCCCAGCTTTCAAAGAAAGCCTTTGGGAATTGCAGCGCGCATGCGCAGTCTCCTTCCCGCCCAAGGGTGCCATCTTAGCCAGTCTGATGACATAGCTAAAAGACAGCATAAAAATTTGCAAAAAAACTTAAGCAGATGATTGCAACTCCAAGGGGAGGAGGGAGGGTTGTGAGGACTGATTCCTGCTGCTCCTGGAGAACACCTGTTACAGGTGAGTAACTACGCTTTCTCCAGGACCAAGCAGGAAGTCAGTCCTCACATATGGGACTCCCAAGCTTAAGGCTACCGGAGACCCTAAGCACAAAAATGAGCTCCCTCTAGCTCAGCGGTACAGAAGGAAGGAATCTTCACTGAATTATTACCCACCGGTAGCCCCCATCCGGGATGGAGGGTAGGAGTTGCTCAAACCTCGAAGAGATTTCGGAGGACTGCCTGTCCGAAAGCACTGTCCCTGCGGGACTCCCTCTCGAGACAGTAATGGACCGCAAAAGTCTGGCTCGAAGACCAAGTAGCGGCCCGGCAGATGTCTGCCAGCGGAACAGAGCGGAGGTAAGCCACTGACGTAGCCTTCGCCCGAACACAATGAGCCGTGACCCGAGTTTCTAACGAGAGTCCGGCTGCCCCATAAGCCCAAGCGATACAGTCAGCAACCCAGATGGACAGAGTACGCTTGGAGACCGGGAGCCCCAATTTATTGGGGTCAAAAGACACAAAAAGCTGAGCAGCTTTACGGTGCTCCCGCGTACGGTCAAGGTAGAAGTTCAATGCCCTTCTACAGTCCAGGGTATGTAGGACCCTTTCAGCTCGGCTGGAGTGTGGCCTGGGAAAGAAGGTCGGAAGTACCACCTCCTGATTGATGTGAAAAGGGGAGACCACTTTTGGAAGAAATTTTGGGTGAGTCCGTAGGACTACCCTATTTTTGTAGAACCGAGTGTAAGGGGGATCAGACACGAGGGCCTGCAATTCACTTACGCGTCTAGCGGAAGTGAGGGCTATCAGGAATAAAGTTTTCCAAGAAAGGAAACGGAGAGAACAGGTAGCCATAGGTTCAAAAGGCGGACAGGTGATCCGCTGTAAAACCACATTCAGATCCCAGTCAGGAGCTGGCGGGCGCAGAGGTGGTTTAAGTAGAAGGAGACCTCGGAGAAACCTCGCTACGAGAGGGTCGCTGGAAAGAGGTCTGCCGTCCACCGGCACATAATGTGCTGAAAGAGCACTGAGGTGAACTTTGACGGAGTTGGACTTAAGTCCCAGATTAGAGAGGTAGAGCAAGTACTGCAAGATCACCGACACCGAGCAGGAGAAGGGATCCTGAGACTGCTGGGCACACCAAACGGAAAAGCGACGCCATTTAAGGGCGTAGCATTTGCGGGTAGAAGGTCGCCGAGAAGCTAGGACGACCTCTTCCACCTCTGCCGGCAGTAGAAGGGGAGCAAGGACTACCCTTTCAGCAGACAGGCCATTAGATTGAGAGATCTGAGGTTGGGGTGTAGCAGGGACCCCTGATCCTGTGTTAGGAGATCCGGTTGAAACCCCAGAGGGAACGGATCCTCTACCGCTAATTGCAGCAGGAGTGGAAACCACGGCTGTCTGGGCCAGCGAGGAGCCACCAGGATCATGGAAGCTTTGTCTCGGAGAACCTTGAAAAGAGTTCGAGAGACTAGCGGGATGGGAGGAAAAGCATACAGAAGGCTCTCCAACCATGAGAGTAGAAAAGCATCTGCCGCTACTCGAAGGGGATGTGGCTGACGAGAGCAGAAGCGAGGAAGTTGCCGGTTGAGAGGACTGGCAAAGAGATCCATCGTGGGGAGTCCCCACTTCAGAAAAAGTTTCTGAACTACCAAGGGATCCAGACACCACTCGTGCGGCTGGAGGATCCTGCTGAGTTTGTCCGCCAGGCAATTTTCTTGGCCTGGGAGATAAACTGTCTTGAGAAGAATGCCGTGACTGACGGCCCAAGAGCAGAGCTTCTGAGCTTCTCGGCAGAGAAGGAAGGAGCCCGTGCCCCCCTGTTTGTTCACGTAGAACATGGCAACTTGATTGTCCGTCTGGACAAGGACGGACTGGTGAGAAGTCAGTTGGGAGAAAGCCTTGAGAGCCAGACGGATTGCTCTGAGCTCCAGGAAGTTGATCTGCTGAGCAGACTCCCACGCGGTCCAGAGACCTTGAGTACATGCCCCTTGGCAATGTGCTCCCCAACCCAGGAGGGAAGCATCGGTCGTCAGCACTTGAGCCGGCTGAGGTGACTGAAAAGGCATTCCGAGCACCAGGTTCGGCCGATGAAGCCACCACTGTAGAGAAGAGGCCAGCGGCCCGGAGACGCGCACTAAGTCGGCTAGTCCGCCGGTGGCTTGTTGCCACTGCTTGCGAAGGCACCATTGAGCAGGCCGCATATTCAGGCGGGCATTGGGGGTCACGTGGACGGTGGAAGCCATATGGCCGAGTAGTCTCAGGAAGCGCCTGGCTGAGACCAGGGACTGGCTGCGAAAACGGCCGGCTAGGTCCATGAGCCGTTGAGCCCTGTTGAGAGGCAGGAAAGCTCGTGCCTGAGGAGTGTGCAGTCTTGCGCCGATGAACTCGAGATCCTGTGAGGGGAGCAAAGTGGACTTTGCGAAGTTTATGACAAAGCCCAAGTACTGCAGAAGAGTCACCGTGCAGTGTGTGGCATTGGTGACTTCCGGAGAGGACGATGCTCTGATGAGCCAGTCGTCGAGGTACGGAAAGACATAGAGGCCGTGAAGCCGGAGATAGGCCGCCACCACCGCGAGACATTTTGTGAAGACTCGCAGTGCGGAGGATAGGCCAAAGGGCAGTACTCTGTACTGGTAATGATTTCCTGCCACCACAAACCTTAGGTATTGGCGGTGGCTTGGGTGGATGAGGATGTGCGTGTAGGCATCCTTTAGATCCAAGGAGCATAGCCAATCTCCCTGCTGGAGGTAGGGCAGAAGGATTCCAAGGGTAAGCATCTTGAACTTTTCCCGCACGAGGAACTTGTTGAGGTTGCGCAAGTCCAGGATGGGTCTGAGGCCTCCTGTCCTTTTTGGTATTAGGAAATACCTGGAATAAAAGCCTTGACCTCTCAGGTGGTGGGGCACCGGTTCCACAGCCTGTTCCTGAAGAAGACTTGCTAACTCCTGAAGGAGTAAGTCCCTGTGCAGAGGGAGTCGTGGAGGTTCTCCCGGGAAATAAGAGGGAGGGACCTGGTGGAAGTGGAGAAGATAGCCTTCTCTTACGACTTGAAGCACCCAGACATCTGAAGTGATGTTGGACCACCTGTGGGCGAAGTGAACCAGCCGGCCTCCGGTGCTGGGAGGAGCCAGCTGAGGGGGAGAGGCTATGCTGATGAAGTCAAAAACCCCCACCCTGCTGAGCAGGGGCTGGTGGTGCAGGCTTGGGGGCTTGCTGCCTACGGGACCCGTTACCCCGTCCCTTGGCCTGCTGGCCCTGTTGGGGAGCTGCGGAGGCCTGATATTGAGGGTAGTGTTTATAGGCAGCCGCCTTTCTCGGGTAAAAGGACTTCTCCGCCCCTTCCCAGAAAAAAAGGGCTCGGGAAAGGTCTTCCTAGAAAGCCTAGTCCTGGTGAGAGTCTCCGTCTCGATTTGTGCAGCCTTTTCAGCCATGGGCTTGCCAAAGAGGTTCTCACCTCGGCAGGGGACATCGACCAACTTGTCCTGCACCCAGGGTTCAAGGTCAGACGACTGAAGCCAAGCCTGTCGGCGGGCACCGATGCCGGCTGCGGCCACTTGAGCCGATGCTTCAAAGCCATCATAGGCTGCTCGGGACATGAATTTGGAGCATTCCCGAATACCAGTTGTCAAGGCCAGGAACCTCCGCAAATGTTCCTCGGACAGCCCAGCGGAGAATCCGGCTATCTCTTTAGCCAGGTCTCGGAGATACATGCCCATGTAGAGCTGGTAGGTCTGGACACGACAAGCAAGCATAGAGCCCTGGAAACACTTCTTACCAAGGCCATCCAGGTTACGGGCCTCCCTGCCAGGAGGCACCGAGGAGTGCATCTTTTGGCTCTTAAGCCTATGCATGGCCGATTCCACTACCATGGAATGGTGCGGCAGCTGTGCTTTTTGGAAGCCAGGACTCTTGCGGACTCGATAGATGGAATCGACCCGCTTGCTTAATACCGGCGACGATGCCGGACTCTCCCACATGCGGAAGAGTAGTCGTTCCAGCATGGGAGGAACCGGTACAGTAAAGTGTTCCCTGGCGGGTGAGTCATACTGAAGGGCGTCGAGCTCTTCGGCTCGAGGCTCCTCCTCGGGATCCGCAGGGAAGGCCAAAGCCTTGGCCATATACCTGACGAAGTCCGAGAACCGGGCATCCTCCGGAGGGGACTGCTTCCGAGGTTCGGACTCAGGGAAGTCCGAGGGGACACACCGAGTCCGAAACGAATCAGGTGACTCTTCCTCTTCAGACTCCCAGGCCGACTCCGAGGAGGAATCGGTGGGGTCGGCTCGGGCAGGCGGAGGCGTCGGCCGCCCCGACACCGAGGGAGTCGGCGTCGACGACCTCGGTCCCGAACGGGAGGCCGAGGGTGACCTCGACCGAGGATCGACTCGAGTTCGCATGGACTCGAGGATCGGCTCGGTCTCCGGGGTCGACTTAGACGTCGACGTCCCGGCGGTCGGGTCAGTGGCGCCAGCGAGGCTAGTGATCAGTGCCCGCTGCTGGTCCATGAAGGCAGATAGTCTGCTCTCCAAGGCCGTCAACCTGAGTCCGACCTCAGGTGACCCAGCAGCCCCCGACTCGGGCCCCGACAGCGTCGGGCCCGACGTCGGACCTCTCGGAGGCGAGTCCAGGAGGACTACAGGACTTACCCGAGCAGGCAACTCCGACTCCAGACGAGGTCGCTTCGGGAGGTGCTCCTTCTCCAAAGACCCGGGACGGCTATCGGGGCTATGCGACCTGGCCCTCGCGGAGCCAGGAGCGTCCACCGACGCCGCCCTCGTGGGTTTTACCTTCCGTCAATGGTCCCCGGAGGGAGAACCCCTGTCGGAGGAACTTCGGCGATGGTCAGAGCTGGAACCTCTGGACGCCGAGGCCTCCGACGAGGTCCGGGTACGGCCGGGGTCAGCGAAGATTCGTTCCCGCTGGTGCCGCCGACTCCTTAACGCTTTGGAGGACATTTTGCCGCAGGCCCCACAGATCAGTTCTTCGTGATCCGGGCCCAGGCAGCGGAGGCAATTATCGTGTGTGTCAGTGAGTGACATATTTCTGTCACACTGAACACACCGCTTGAAACCACTGGCAGCCATCGGGGGAAAAAGGGCCCCTGCAAGGTCAAAGGACCGGGCTGCCAGTGAAAAACCGAAAAACGAAACTGACCAAAAATCAGAAAAAACGAAAAATAAGAGAAGGACTCGCAACGGCGTCGCGAGTCCGGGCAGGAAAAAGACCGGCGTCGAACCGAAGGAAAAAAGAGAAATAAATCACTAAAATCAACTTTTTCAGCGGGGACACGATGGGTACGTCTGTAGGGCTCCGCGGAAAAAAGAAGACTGGCTAAGATGGCACCCTTGGGCGGGAAGGAGACCGCGCATGCGCGCTGCAATTCCCAAAGGCTTTCTTTGAAAGCTGGGGAAAATTGCTCCGCGAGGGCTCCGTCGGCGCCGACGTCACCCATATGTGAGGACTGACTTCCTGCTTGGTCCTGGAGAACCGGGTATCCTCCGGAGGGGACCTTCTCCGAGGTTCAGACTCCGGTGAGTCCGAAGGGACACACCCGGTCTGAAACGTGTCCGGGGACTCCTCATCCTCCGTTTCTCAGCCCTAGCCCTCGGAGGAGGAATCGAGCGGCTCCGGACGGGCAGGCACCAATGCCCTCTGCCCCGACGCCAAGGGTACCGGCGTTGATGACCTCGGTCCTGAACGGGAGGCCAAGTGAGACCTCAGCCGAGGATCGACTCGAGAACGCATGGACTCGAGGATCGGCTCGGCCTCCAGGGTCGACTTGGATGTCAAGGTCCCGGTGGTCGGGGCAGATGCACCGGTGAGACCGGCAATCAGTGCCCACTGCTGTTCAATGAAGGCAGCCAAGCTGCTCTCCAAGGCCGTCAACCTGAGTCTGAGCTCAGGAGACCCAGCAGCCTCCGACTCAAGGACTACAGTACTCACTTGACTTGGCGCCTCCGTCTCTACACGAGGTTGTTTAGCAGGCCTCTCCGACTCCGAAGACCCGGGACGGCGGTCAGGGCTATGTGACCTGGCCCTCGAGGAGCCAAGTGCGTCCACCGACGCCACCCTTGCGGGTTTCTTCTTCCTGCGGTGCTCCTGCGAGGGAGACCCCCTTTCCAAGGAACCCCGGCGATGCTCGGGATCGGAGTCCCGAGACGTCGAGGCCTCTGACGAAGTCCGGGCCCGACCGGACGCGGAGTCAGAGAAGATCCTTTCCTTCTGATGCTGACTGCTCCTCAACGCCTTCGAGGACATTTTCCCACACGGGCCACAGATCATCGGGTCATGATTGGGCCCGAGGCAGCGGAGGCAGCAGTCATGTGTGTCAGTAAGAGATATAAGTTTCTTACACCGATCACACTTATTAAACTTGCTGGCAGCCATCGGGGGAAAAAGAGCCCCTGCAAGGTCAAAAGACAGGGCTGCCAGTGAAAAATAGAAAAAATGGCGCGAACGCTAGTCTCAAAGGACAAAAACCGAAAAATGAGGTCCGGGCTCGATACCGTTGTACCGGGCCCAGGCAGGAAAGGGAAACCGGTGTCGAACTGAGAAAAACCACGGATACACACTGAAAAAAATCAACTTTTTCACGGGTGACCACGACACACTTGCATTGGGCTCCGCGGAAAAAAGAAGACTGAGCAAGATGGCACCCTTGGGCGGGAAGGGGACCGCGCATGCGTGCTGCATTCCTAAAGGCTTTCTTTGAAAGCTGGGGAAATGCTTCGCATGGAGACTCCGTCGGCGCCGACGTCACCCATATGTGAGGACTGACTTCCTGCTTGGTCCTGGAGAAAGAAGTAGTTACCACACCATTCACAGAAGATGAAGTGTTAGAACAACTTGCAAAACTGAAAGTGGACAAGGCCATGGGACCGGATGGGATACATCCCAGGATACTGAAAGAGCTCAGAGAGGTTCTTGCAGGGCCGTTAAAGGATGTTTTCAACAGATCCTTGGAAACAGGAGAGGTTCCTCAGGACTGGAGAATGGCTGATGTCGTACCTCTACACAAAAGTGGTGACAGGGAAGAAGTGTCAAACTACAGGCCTGTGAGCCTTACCTCGGTGGGGGGAAAAGTCATGGAGGCGCTCCTGAAAGAGCAAATAGTGAACTTTCTCAAAACGAACAGGTTGCAAGACCCAAGGCAACATGGTTTTACCGAAGGACGATCTTGCCAAACAAATCTGATTGAGTTCTTTGACTGGGTGACCAGGGAGCTAGATCAGGGGCATGCGATGGATGTCATCTACCTGAATTTCAGCAAAGCCTTCGATACTGCTCCTCATAGGAGGCTTTTCAATAAACTCGGTAGCTTGGGGATGGATCCTAAGATGGTAAATTGGATCAGAAATTGGTTGACTGACAGACGACAGAGGGTGATGGTAAATAGAGCTCACTCGGATGAAGGGAAGGTGATTAGCGGGGTGCCCCAGGAGTCAGTCCTGGGCCCGGCACTGTTCAATGTATTTGTGAGTGATATTGCTGAAGGACTGAATGGAAAAGTCTGTCTTTTTGCAGATGACACGAAAATTTGCAACAGAGTGGACTCCCCCGAGGGAGTGGTTAACATGAGGAAAGATCTACAAAAGCTGGAAGAATGGTCTAATGCTTGGCAATTACGATTTAATGCAAAGAAGTGCAGAGTCATGCACTTGGGTAGCAGAAATCCAAGGGAATTGTATGCGATAGGGGGCGAGAGGTTGGTGTGCACGGATCAGGAGAAAGACCTTGGTGTGATTATTTCTGAAGATCTCAAGGTGGCAAAACAGTACGACAAGGCGGTGGCAAAAGCCAGGAGGATGTTGGGCTGCATACAAAGAGGAATCACCAGCAGAAAGGAAGAGGTTCTTATGCCACTGTACAAGTAACTGGTGAGGCCTCACTTGGAATACTGTGTTCAGTTTTGGATGTAAAAAGACTGGAAACTGTTTAGAGGAAGGCGACCAAAATGATTTGGAGCCTGCGTAAGAAGCCTTATGAGAAGAGACTTGAAGACCTAAACATGTACACTTTGGAGGAGAGGAGGGAAAGGGGAGATATCATTCAGACCTTTAAATACTTAAAGGGAAATAATGAACAAACAAACCTCTTCCAAAGACGGGGAAGCTGTAAAACTAGAGGGCATAACAGGAAGCTGCAGGGTGGTAAATTGAAAGGCAATGTCAGGAAATACTTTTTCACAGAAAGGGTGGTGGATGCTTGGAATGCCCTCCCGATGGAAGTGGTGGGGGCAAACACGGTGATGGAATTCAAAATGGCATGGGACAGATACAGTGGATCTCTTTACAGCAAAAAGATAAAATCAAAATAAACTGAACCATCTAATTTCTCAACAAATAGGGGTGTCCTGCATGGAGTGGTTGGTTCACCCCTAAACAGGGACGTGGGGAGGTGTGGCCTGCACGGAGTGGCAGGGGCACCTACTCTTGCCATTGTGCTGGGCAGACTAGATGGACCATGCTGGTCTTTATCTGCCGTCATTTACTATGTTATTATGTTCTTCGTTTTCCACGGAGCTGACAGGTCGCATACCCTGTCACCGCAGAAAATTTCTTCTTTGTTCTTTATTTTTTGTGGTCGCATCTGCCTTTGTTCAACGCCTACCGGTACCACCGGTTCTTCTTTCTTCTTTTCTTTAAAAAATAAAATAAAAAATATATATTTATATATAGTTTCTGAGGTATTTTTCTTCAGAAACCTTTTTTCCTCGGTGCTAGGTGCCATTTTGGGCACTAGGCCCATTTTCCTTAAAAATGGAAAAACCAGCTATTGGTTTTAAAAAATGTTCTAAGTGTGGCGGTACCATATCCATCACCGACACCCATGACTGGTGTCTTAAATGTTTAGGCCTGACCATTCTCTATCGGAGTGCTTCTCCTGTAGGAAGATGACTAAAAGGGGCCTGCAGAATAGAGCTGCAAAAGTCGGTACCCTTTTTGCTTCAGATGCGATGTCCCTTGTATCGACGTCTTCCAAAGCCTCATCTTCCTCCCATGGATCTCAGGTAACTAAACATAAGTCTAGCCGGTCCTCAAAGGGTAGATCTCCTTCTAGGCATCGAGAGGCCATTGGCATTGCCCTGGTGGAAACTTCACCGGCGAAACAGCCCCAGTGGGAGGCTTCGGCTTCCAAAGCACTAACAGCTCCAGGATGTTCTCGAGGCCTCGACCTCGGCAGAACTACTGGTGCCATGCTCTGGGGTTCCGGCCGCTTCTACTGGTACCGACACCCAAGCATCGGCAGCGTCGATAGATCAGAGGTTTTTCACTATCAAACTCAGTCTAGCAGCTCTTCTCACGGCTTTGGTACTGTTGAGACCGCTACAGACAGTTCAACAGGCACCAGTACCGACGGCACCGGCCTCGGTGGGTATACCCCCCATGCCGAGTCCTGAGTCTATCTCCGGCATCGACAGATCGGTACCGGGACACCTCAATACTGACTTCGATCCATACCGGTACCATGCTCTGCATGAACATCGGGGTCGGAGATATTTTGAATCTTCCGATTCCGACGATTCTAATGACTCTGCTGATACCAGGGTACTTCTTCCGGAGGAACCATCTTCTTCTCCTAAACACAGGATGTCTCCTCCAGAGGACATGTCTTTTACAGGATTTTATTTGTGATGTGGCTCGAGGCCTTGCAATCACGGTAACTCCTGAAAAGGAACCTACGGCACAAGAATTAGACATTCTTCAATACCCTAAGGCTCCCAAGGAAGCAGCTACTCTGCCTATTCATCAGATCCTACATGATCTTATGCTGAGGATGTGGGAAACACCTTTAACCACATCTCCTCACTCTCGGAGGCTCAATACAATGTATCGAGTTCCACCTTGTCCTGGCTTCCAAAAAACTCAGTTACCACACCATTCAATGGTAGTGGAATTGGCTATGCGTAGGATGAGGAGTGCAAAGAGGCATGCTTCCAATCATCCAGGCCATGAGTGCAGGACTCTCGATGCCTTTGGGCATCGATGCTTCCAAGCTTCCATGCTCTCAGCCAGGATCAGCTCCTATGTCCTGTATATGGGAATGTTCCTCAAAGAGGTCACAGGAGACTTGGAGCTTATGAGCCTCCTTCTTCTTGATGATAAACGACAAGACTTTCTTAATCTTGTCAGACATGCTCAGGATGTTTCCAAGTTTGTAAACCGTGCAGCCTTTGATTGCTTTGAATGCATCAGCAGAACCTCTGCACTTGCCATTGGTACATGTCGGATTGCATGGCTTCAGGTATCCGACTTGGAACTTTGGGTACAAGATAAATTGGGAAATATCCCTTGCACAGGAGAAAATCTCTTTGGCAGGAATTGGTAGGAAAAGGCTAATGAAATAGATACTGACAATATCACCCTGGATAGATTGTCAAAATCTACAGCCAACCCAGCCAAAAAGAAATCCTATCAAAAACCCTTTTTCAACAAAAAAAGGAAGTTTTATCATTCTTATGCCCAGCAGGGGCATGGTCCAGTTCAGGCTGCCCAAAAGGGACAACAGCAACTAACTAGACAACAATAGAAGCCAAAAGGGCCGAGAGCTCAGCCAGCTCCACAGGCTCAGCCTCCTCAGGGGCTTTGACTCCTACCTAGAGAACTTAGCCTTCCTGCCCCTGAACGGTCCAGAACACTTAGCCATCCCTGGCAGGTTGTGTCATTTTGCCAACAGATAGCACCAAATAACAACAGAAAATTGGACTCTGTCCATTGTACGAGAGGGGTACAAGCTTCATTTTCACAGCATGCCCCTCCTACAATCGTAAGACAGTTCAGTTCTCAGACCACTGTGAACCATCTCTTAGGTCAGGAGGTCACAACTTGCTCAAGGAGCAATAGAAGAAGTACCCATTCTACAAGAGGGTACAGGGTTCTACTCCCCCTATTTTCTTATCCCAAAGAAAACAGGAGGACACAGACCCATTTTAGACCTCAGAGAATTGAACAAATATCTGTTCCGAGAGAAATTCAAAATGATTTCTCTAGGAACTCTTCTGCCATACCTTCAAAATCAGGATTGGCTTTGTTTTCTAGATGTAAGGGATGCATATACTCATATTCTCATCCATCCAGATCACAGGAAATTCCTACGGTTCCTTTTCCAGGGAAAACACTTCCAATACAAAGTTCTTCCCTTTGGCCTGGCTTCAGCACCAAGAGTATTCACGAAATGCATTGCGGTAGTAGCTGCATTCCTGCGAACTCTACGGATATTCGTCTTCCCTTACTTAGATGACTGGCTCATTCGAGCCCCCAGGGCTCAAGAAGCCAGCTCTGCTCTGTCTCGCACAATGCAAATCCTTCAATATTTGGAATTGGTCATAAACCTCCCAAAATCCCATCTTGCTCCTACTCAGTCCCTAGAATTCATAGGAGCTCGCCTAGATACCAGACAGTCAAGGGCTTTCCTTCCACAGCCCCGCTGTCTGCGCATAGTGCAACTAGCTTCCCAAGCAGCAGTGAAGACTTACCTGACTGCTCAAGAAATGCTCCAACTATTGGAACATATGGCATCCACTGTACATGTGGTTCCCTATGCTCGCCTCCACATGCGAGCAGCCCAGTGGACCCTATCCCCTCAGTGGACACAGGCCACAGGTCGCCTGTCGGAGAAAATAACAAACTCACAATGTCTTGTTTCGTCCCTCCAATGGTGGCAATCACTGGAGAACCTTCTGGTGGGGTCTCCTATCCAGCAACCCCTATTCCAGGCCACTCTAACAACAGATGCATCACAGGTGGGATGGGGGCCCACCTGCACGATCTCTCTACCCAGGGTGCCTGGACTCCACAGGAGGCTTGTCTTCACATAAACCTCCTGGAACTCAGAGCAATCTTCCTTGCTCTTCGAGTATTCCAGGCCCAGCTCAGCTACAAGACAGTCCTAGTCCAGACGGACAATCAAGTAGCCATGTTCTACGTGAACAAGCAGGGTGGAACCGGCTCTCTGTCGTTATGCAACAAAGCTTTACGACTATGGGCCCTCACCAGACAGCATCAAATTCACCTCCTCGTGGTATATCTTCCAGGCATTCAAAACCTTTGGGCAGACAAACTCAGCCGAGTACTGCTGCCACACGAATGGTCTCTCCACTCCGACCAGGTTGCCCAAACATTTCAAATCTGAGGAACCCCAGACATAGACCTCTTTGCAAGTCCACTGAATGCCAAACTTCCCCGGTTCTGTTCCAGAATTCCGGCTCGAGATTGTCAGGCAAGGGACGCCTTCCTCCTTCACTGAGGTCAAGACTTCCTCTATGCCTTCCCACCCATCCCCCTCATCCCCAGAACACTATTCAAGCTTCAGAGAGACAGAGGTCGTATGATTCTCATAGCTCCATGTTGGCCATGGCAAACGTGGTATCCTCTGCTTCTATATCACTCTGAAGCTCCACCTCGGGAGTTGGGGTGTGCTCCAGATCATCTCTCCCAAGAGAACGGGACGCTATGGCACCCGAATCCCCAGTCCCTGCATCTCAGGGCCTGGTTGCTGAAAGCCTAGACCTTCAGGATCTCAACCTTTCTCAACAGGTAAAAGATATCCTACAGGCTTCTAGAAAACCTTCCACAAGACGATCATACACCTTTAAGTGGAAACGGTTTACCATATGGTGTTCTCAAAAGGGACTTAACCCCCTTGCGATACCTCTGGAATCGGTACTAGAGTACCTCCTTCATTTATCAAATGCTGGTCTTAAGACCAATTCAGTAAGAGTCCATCTTAGTGCTATTGCAGCTTCCTACAAGCCTCTAAATGGACAACCTATTTCCTCTCATCCACTTATAACAAGATTTATGAGAGGTCTTCTATTAACAAAACCTCCCATTAGACCGCCACCGGTGGCATGGGATTTGAATCTTGTTCTCGGGCAGCTCATGAAACATCCCTTTGAGCCTTTAGCCACTACATCTCTGAAATTACTTTCCTGGAAAGTCATCTTCCTAATTGCAATCACCTCCACACGCCGCTTTAGTGATTTGCAAGCTCTAGTGGCTGATCCTCCTTATACAAGATTTCACCATGATAAGGTCGTTCTTAGGACTCATCCACACTTTATGCCAAATGTGGTTTCCCCTTTCCATTTAAACCAAGCGGTTTACCTTCCTGTATTCTTTCCGAGGCCTCATGCCTCCAATGCAGAAAGGAACCTTCATACCTTGGACTGTAAAAGAGCTTTAGCTTTTTACCTACAAAGAACACAGCAACATCAAAAGTCTTCCCAACTCTTTGTTGCTTTTGATTCTAGTCATTTGGGACCTCCAGTTTCCAAAAGAACTCTGTCTAACTGGATTGCACAATGCATATCCTTTGCCTATAAGAGTAAGGGGTCTTCCTCTTGAAGCCATGTCACAGCTCACAATGAGAGAGCCATGGCAACCTCTGTGGCTAACCTTCATTCTGTATCTATCGACGACATCTGTCGAGCAGCCACTTGGGCTTTGGTACATACCTTTACAGCCCACTACTGCTTAGACAAGGACTCCCGCCGGGATGCCTTGTTTGGCCAGGCTATTCTCCAACATCTCTTTCAGACAATTCAACTCCTACCCACCATCCCTGGTTGGATGCCAGAGATCCATGGGAGGAAGCATGGCCCATATCACAATGGGGTGCAGCTTCCTGGGGCCATCTCCCTGGCATCTTCAGCTAGGGAGTCCCCATATTTGAAGACTACATTCCGCTTGTTCCTGGAGATAGCGTAGTTACTCACCTGTAACAGGTGATCTCCGGGAACAGCAGGAATTTAGTCTTCACAACCCACCCACCTCCCCTAGGAGTTGTCTCTCTATCTCTCTCTCCCTCTCTCCTTTGTCTCAGCTATAAACTCAACTGAAGAGGGACAGTGGGAAAGGCGGGAAGGCAGCACGCAGGCGCTGTGGGATGCTCCCAAAAGCGTTCCTATTGGATGCTGGGGAGTGTTCCCGTGCAGGCACCGTCGGTACCGACGATACCCATATGTGAAGACTAAATTCCTGCTGTTCCCGGAGATCACCTGTTACAGGTGAGTAACTACGCTGTCTCAATCATATCACCTCTATCCCACCTTTCTTCTAAGGTGTACATATTAAGATCCTTAAGTCTGTCCTCATACACTTTATAATGAAGACCACTAACCATTTTAGTAGCCACCTTCTGTACTGACTCCATCCTGTTTATATCCTTTTGAAGGTGCAGTCTCCAGAATTGTACACAATACTCTAAATGAGGTCACACCAAAGACTTAAACAGAGGCACTATCACCTCCTTTTTCTGCTAGCCATTCCTCTCCCTATGCACCCAAGCATCCTTCTAGCTTTTGCTGTTGCCTTTTCTACCTGTTTAGCTATTTTAAGATCATCAGATACAATCATGCTGAGGTCAGCTCTTCTTTAGTAGACAAAAGTACTTCACCCCATATACTATATTGCTCCCTTGGATTGCTGCAGCCCAAATGCATGACCTTGTATTTTTTAACATTAAATCCCGGCTGCCAAATTCTAGACCATTCTTCAAGCTTAGCTAGATCCCTCCTCATGTTATCTACACCTTCCTGGGTGTCTACTCTATTGCAGATTTTATCATCTGCAAAGAGGCAAACCTTACCCGACAGCCCTTCCATTATGTCACTAACAAAGATGTTATCTCTTGCACCAGATCCTGTGTTCCATTAAAGACTAGGTCCAAAATAGCTTCTCCTCTTGTTGGTTCACGAATGAGCTGCTCCAAGATGCAGTCATTTATTTCCAGGGCCGGCCCAAGAGTTTCTGCCACCCTAGGCAGAAACGCCAGCCTCATTGAGTCCCCCCAGCTACTGCCGTCCCCCCATCTGCTGCCAATTCTATCTCAGGAGGGGGAGGCAGGCAGGCAGCGGAAGTATTTCAAAAAGCGGTGGCTTTTTCCAACACTTTCTTGCCACGGCAGGCCATGTCCTTCAGCACACATGGCCTACCATGGGCAAGAAAGCGGAGGCAAAAAGCAGCCGCTTTTGGAAATACTGCTGCTGCTGCTGCCCGCCTCCCCTTCCCAAATGGAATCGGCAGCGGAGGTGCCGCATGACCGGACATGATTGCCGCTACCACCATTCACCCAAGATGGCCTCCTAGCTCGCCTAGTGGACAGGCCGGTCCTGTTTACTTCATCTAGAAACTTTATCTCCCTAGCATGTCCTGCTGTGACATTGACCTAGTCAATACTAGGGTAATTGAAATCGCTCACTATTACTGTTGTAACCTTTGCTAGCTTCCCCGATTTCTTTTAGCATTTCATCATCCTTCTGTTCATTCTTGCCAGGCGGTCGGCAGTATACCCCCACTGCCATTGCCTTCCCCTTTTTACATGGAATTTCTATCCATAAAGATTCTACAATGTATTTTGTTTCCTACAGAATTTTAATCCTGTGTGACTCAATGCTCTCTCTAACATAGAGCGGAACCCCTCCACCAATTTGATCTACCCTATCTTTGTGATATAGCTTGTACCCATGTATCATAGTGCCCCATTGATAGTCTTCCTTCCACTACGTCTCCGAGATGCCAATTATATCTAACCTTTCATTTAAGGCTATATATTCTAACTCTTCCATCTAATTTTTAGACTTCTAGCTTTTGCATACAGGCATTTTAGAGGTTGTATTTTATTCATATTAATCTGGCTATCAGTTGACAGGAGTAATTCGGAATCTTTCAGCTCTGTCTGCTCTGTACGTAAAGGCATCTGGGTTACTTTTATCTTTATTGGAACCTCTCTGTCAGGATGCCCTAACTTCCCTCTTTTGCTAGTGTCCTTCAAGGATACATCTTTACGAACCATGCTCTCTTGGGCGGCTATCAGCTCTCCCCTATTATCTAGTTTAAAAAACACTTTCTCTCCTTTTTAAAGATTAATGGCAGCAGCAGGTTTCACCAGGTTAAGGTGGAGCCCATACCTTTGGAAAAAGCGTCCCTCCCCAGTTTCCCAGAATGTTGCCCAGTTCCTAACAAATCCAAAACCCTCTTCCTTGTACCATCGTCTCATCCATGCATTGAGACTCTGGAGCTCTTCCTGCTGCTTGGGTCCTGCGGGTGGAATGGAAAGCATTTCAGAAAATGCTAAGCTGGAAGTTCTGGATTTCAACTTCCTACCAGAAGCCTAAATTTGGCCTCCATAACCACCCTTCTACACTTTTCCTATCTCACCAACAAGTACCAAGACAGCAAGCTCCTCCCCAGCACTATTTAAAACCTTGTCTAGGTGGCGCGTGGGGTCTGCTACCTTCGCACCAGGCAGACATGTTACCAGGCGATTCTCGCGTCCACCAGTCACCCAGCTATCTACATGCTTAATAATCAAATCACCAACTATAACAGCTGCCCTAAGCCTTCCCTCATGGGAACATGTTCCTGGAGAATCCTTGGTGCGAGAGGGTTTTACATCACCTGGAGGACAGGTCCTAGCTACAAGATCACTTCCTATGACATCAAGGTGATGCTTTTCTTTCACTTGACCTCTCTCCTCCATGGCAACAGAGAGGCTGCCAGACTGGAGGTGGGACTTCAGTACTATGTCCCTGTAGGCCTCATCTATATACCTCTCTGTCTTCCTTAGCTCCTCCAACATTTATTCTGTTTGACTTAGTGCCCTCTAACATATGTATAGCACCGCCCTTCCACCTATTTGATCTACCTGGTCATTGCAATATAATTTCTATCCAGGTATTACAGTGTCCCACTGGTTATCCCACGTCTATCAGGTCTCTGGGATACCAATTATATATAGCTCTTCATTCAGTGCTATATATTTAACTGTCCCAGTTTCTAGACTCCTAGCATTTGTACGTATACAGGCATTTCAAAGTATGTTTTTCATTCATTTTGACAACCTGCTTATCAGTTAAGAGAGATAATTTGGAATCTTTCAACTCTGTCTGCTGTTAACTTAAGGGCATCTAAACTACTTTTACTTTTATTGCAACCTCCCCATCAGGATGCCCTAACGTCCCTGTTTTGCTAGTATCCTTCAAAAATACATTATTCCAAACCATCCTAGGTGACTGTCAACATTCCCTCAATATCTAGTTTAAAAGCTGCTCTCTCTCATTTTTAAAGGTTAATACTAGCAACCTAGTCTCAACCAGGCTAAGGTAGAGCCCATTTATCCAGAAAAGGCCTCCTTTTTCCCAAAATGTTACCCAGTTCCTGACCCCAGAGCTCTGTCTGCCTCTTGGGTTCTGCAAGTGGAACAAGGAACATTTGTGAGAATGCTAGTCTGAAGGTCAGTTATTTTAACTTTCTACCTAAAAGCCTAAATCTGGCTTCTAGAACCTCCCACCTACACTTTCTATGTTGTTGGTGCTCACATGTACCAAGACAACTAGCTCCTCAGTACGATCTAGAATCCTATCTAAGTGCCGCATAAGGTCCGCCAGCTTGGCACCAGGCAGGCAAGTGATGACGTGATCCTCAAGCCCACCAACCATCTCTACATGTGTAATGATTGAATCACCAACTAAAATGTTCATCTTAACCCTTCCCTCCTGAGCAGAAGCCCCTGCAGACACATCCTTGGTGCGAGAGGATACTGCATTCATTGGATGGCATGTCTTGGCTACAGAATCATTTCCTGCCACACCGCGGTGATCTCTCTCCTCCAAGGCAGCACTGAGGTTGCTAGACCAGAAGTGGGACATTTCTACTGTTTCCCTGTGGGTCTCTTTTATATACTGTACCTCTCTGTCTTCCTCAGCTATTCCAAGTCTGCTACTCTAGCTTCCAGCAATCGACCTTGCTCTCTGAGAGACAGGAACGCTTTGCACTGAGCACACACATGACCTCTCACCAACAGGAAATAATCATTCATATGGCACTCAGTACAAAAGCCTGTAGCTCTCATCTCATTTCAGGATTGCTGTCTGCATCTTTGTATTAGTGAGTAGTTATCTAGAGTTGTAAAGGGAGAGCAGGTATAACTAAACTAATATAAAAACCTTTAGGATTATTTGGTATATTTTATGCTATTATGTTTGTTTGTTTCTCAATGAACTGCTAATTATTTATTAAGGGTTAATCATGTCTTGAAAATTGACTGTGGTGTCACACACTCTCCCTTTTAATTGGGATAACTAATTAAAATTAAGGGCTGTAAAAAGACTAATTACCTGCCTTTTTTCTTTTAAGACTATAAGGGCCTACCTAAATCTAACAGAAGTTAATTTAAAACTTCTAAAGCAAGCTGCAAACTAGTTTTCATTTTTTTATAAAATGAAAAACAATCTCTCCTCTATTCAAAGCTGTAAGTCACCAAGTTTGCCAGCAAAGTAATGATCATTTATCTACAGAGGCTTCTTCCGCTCTCAGAAAATACCTACAAAGGCATGGAGACTTTCACTCCATGTGTGCCTTTGATGACTTTGCTGGTTCTGCTCCTCTGATGTACACTTCCTGGTTTAGAGAATGAAACCAGCAGAGCCATCGGTGGCGCACATGGAGTGAAGGTCACAGCCAGGGGTAGTCCAAGGGGGGTGCGGGGCCATGTGTGGAGATTTATTGTGGGGCCTCATTTGCATAAATTTAGAACACATAGCAAACCCGCCGTATCATAACAGCAGTACCACAACACACATAGCACCAAACCCTACCTATCAAAAGGCAACACTGCAAATATTAAACCATCTCCTACTGGTGAAAGAGAACAAGTGGAACT
The DNA here is from genome assembly GCA_033557465.1 of Ichthyophis bannanicus. Classification (NCBI taxonomy): domain Eukaryota; kingdom Metazoa; phylum Chordata; class Amphibia; order Gymnophiona; family Ichthyophiidae; genus Ichthyophis; species Ichthyophis bannanicus. Next base: position 242,203,179 of record CM066042.1, on the reverse strand, counting down.
GTCAAACAGAAACTACATAAACAGAATACATCAGCTCAGTTATTTATTTATTTATTTATTTATTTAACATTTTTTATATACCGCACTATTCATCATCAGTGCGGTTTATATTGAACAACAACATACCTGTCAGTACATGACTGATCTAGGTTTACAGATAACAGGGAGGATAAACTGGGTGTAAACTGGGGATAACTATCTACATAATTATACATAATTATATATACATTAGATAGGTTACATCAAAATTTGAGTTTGACAAGAATACAGTGTTATTACGTTTTGATTTTTTGTTCTGGGTTGTTGTTATGTGTAGGAGTTATTTGAGTGAGGTGGGGGCCGGTTCTATTGGGTGTATGGTAGCCTGAAGTGCAGAGTGAATAAGTAGTGCTTGATGGACTTTCTAAATTGGGTGATATCCCTGATTGATCTGATGTTTGGAGGTAGTTTGTTCCAGCATTTGGGAGCATAGGACACAAAAGCTCTGTTAGTAGTTTGTTGTGTCCATTTTGTGGAGATGCTAGGAGTAACTAGTGTGTTTTCTGCTACTAGTCTCCTGGGTCTGTTGTTTGGTGTGAGGGTGATGAGGTTTGAGATCGATGCAGGAGATAATTTATTAATTGCTTTGAATGTGATGAGGAGGGTTTTGTATGTTATTCTGCAGTTTATCGGGAGCCAGTGCAGATCGATCAGAATTGGTGTTATATGATCCCTTATAGAAGCTCCAGATAAGATGCGGGCTGCCGCGTTCATCGCCAGTTGAAGTGGATTTAGAGTATTCTTGGGGAGGCCATGAAGGATGATATTCGCATAGTCAAAATGTGGTGTGACTATTGCTTGGAAGACTGTACGGAAGTCCTTGGCCTCCATCATTGGTTTCAGGTGGCGCAGTGTTTTTAGTTTGTAGTAAATTGACCTTACTGTTTTCTTTATGTGTTCTTTAAGATTGAGTTGTTGATCGAGTATCACACCGAGGTACTTTATGGAGGTCTTGATTGGGAGTTCTGCATCTCTTACTGTGAGGGTGGTTGGCGGAGCAAATTGCTTGTTTCTTGTGGCTATGAGTACTTCGGTTTTCTTGAAATTTATTCTCATGTTCTGATTGAGAAGCCAGTCGGTTATTGTGTTGAAACAGTTGATTAGTGGAGAGTAGTCAGGATTTGAGATATTGATCTGTGTGAATATTAGTACGTCATCCGCGTATAATAGGCAGGATATATCGAAGTCTTTGGTGATTTGGCAGATTGGCTGCATGTATATATTAAAAAGCAACGCAGATAGAGATGAGCCTTGAGGTACTCCCTGTTTCTGTTTGAAGGGTTCGGATGTAATGTTGCCTGTACGGACCTGTTGCCAGCGCTCATCTAGGTAAGATTTGCACCAGTTCCAGGCTTGGTTACGGATACCTTTTTCGTGAAGTCTGGCTAGCATAATCTTATGGTCGACTGAGTCGAACGCCGCTGATATGTCCAGAAAAATCATTGCAATCGCCATTTGAATGTTGTCAATCCCGCAAATGAGTTTATTAAGTAGTGAAGTCATGAGTGTTTCTGTTCCATGAGCTTCTCGGAATCCGTGTTGGCATGGGTCCAACGGGGCTGCTGTGTCAATGTGGTGTTGGATCTGCCTCTGAGTTTCCTTTTCAAGTATCTTGGCTAGATAGGGAATGCTGGAGATTGGGCGGTAGGACTCTTCCTTCGTTGGATCCATCTGGTTGTTTTTTAGCAGAGGGCGAATTGATGTTTGTTTAAGGGCGGTAGGGAAGATTCCAGTTAGATAGGAAATATTTGCGATCTTAGCTATGTAAGGGCTAAGCTCGGCACGTAAGGTTTTGATCCAGTGTGCTGGACATGGGTCATTTGGTGCCGTGGTGGTGTTTATGGTAGCGATAATTTCTTCTATGGTTTTTTTCTTGATGGTGGTGAGAACTTATCGAGTGATGCCTGAGCTTGCGGGAGTTGGATTAGTATTTGTGATGACGTTGTGTTTGCCTTGACCATTTTGGCTTGGATGAAATTAGCATAAAGTTGTGGTTGAACGTATTCTTGGTGCGGTGGCGATGGATCTTTGGTTAATGTTTTCACTAAATTGAAGAGATCGCGTGGTCTGTTTAATGTTTTGCTGAGAAGGTTGGAGTGGAATTCTTTCCTTGTAGTCCAAGTTAGTTCGCGGTGCTTTTTGAGGTGGGTAAGATACTCTCCTTGATCCTGGTTGTTGTGGGTGTGTCTCCATTTTCTTTCTAACTTCCTTAATTGGAGTAGAGATGTACGTAGTTCTGGAGAGAACCAAGGGGCATCCTGCTTTTTATTGGCGCGGTTCCTGGATGGGAGCTTCTTGTTCATGCTTGGTTGATGGGCATACTGGTGGAGAGTGTCGTTCCAGTTAGAGATCAACTCGTTTAGATTGTCCGTTGGCTTGGATAATTTTGGCAGTGCTTGTTTAGTGAGGGTCTCTATGTCTAACGGCTTAAATCGCCCTGCGCTTGTTGTTGAGGTGACTGGTTGGGCGAGTGCGTTTGAGTTTGTTGGAATCTGGAATAAGATCAGGCTATGGTCTGACCAAGGGACTGGGATAATAGATGGTTTGGTGTCATTATATAAGCTTGATACTGTTGATGGAACAAATATCAAATCGAGGATGTTCCCTTGTTTGTGTGTGGGGTTGTGCACGATTTGTTTGTATCCAAGGTCTGTCATGGCATCGAGGAATGTACTGGATAAGTCGTGATGTAGAGAGGCAAGGTTAAAATCACCTAACAACCAGTTTGGTTTGTTGGGGTTGTCAGGACTGCAGGCTAAGTTTATTATATCTGAGAGATCTTCTGATACTGCATTTGGTGCTGAGTAGATGAGATTGATGGAGTTGCTTCTATTTGAGATAGTTATAGTGTCTAGATGTTGGGAGCTCCTGGTTAGGGACACTCGGTATTGCAACTCGGACCTTGCTATAATGAAGACTCCTCCACCTCTTCTATTATCTCTGTTACAGGCGAAGAGTGAGAAATTGGGGGGCGTGATTTGGTTAATTAGGACAGTGTCTGAGTCAGAGAGCCATGACTCAGTGACCATTAGGAGGTCTAGATTGTAATTGGATATTAGGTCTGTGATGGCTGGCCATTTGTTGCGCACAGACCGTGCGTTGATGAGTGCACATCTAAGCTCTTGTTGCAGGTCGTCTTTGTTGGTCTTTTTGTTAGTAATGGTCTCCAGTGTTATGTAGAGTAGGCGTGATTGTCTCTTGTGTTGAAGGTTTGGGTACACATGCAGAACATAGACCGTCAGCAAACAAAGAACAAGGGATCATAATTTAGAAATAGAAAAACAATAATTAAACTGGGAACCCCAAAGGCCAAACTTGGAATGTACAACAACACTGGAGAAATAAAACTATAAATTAATTTCCTCATGTACAAAGATGTTAGCAATGCACATTTCCCAAAGCTGACATATTCCAGTTAATAAATTCAAAATAAAAAAGTATTTTTCTACCTTTTGTTGTTTGGGCATTTTATTTTTCAGTTGCAATTGCTCCAGTCACTTTCTTCTGGTTTCTCTGTGTGTCTTCTAACTCTCCAGGTTTATGATTATTTTTATGATAATTTCCATCCCTATGAATAATCTCTGTTACTTCACATTACACAAAATAATAGGGCATGGAATGTTTAACCCATCTGATTATCATACTGGCAGAAAAAACATTCGCTAGTGGCATGATGAATATGCTTTGTGTGACTCACCATGCTAAGGGTGGCTTTATCCCAAGGGCTCAGGTTCAAGTACTTCCTTTGGCGTTCCTGAAATTATACAATACACTTTTATTTTATGAGCAATTATATCAATCATGAAAATCTACAAATCACTAAGTATTTTTTTTCCTGTATCATCAGTATTTTCCTGAAAAACTTGTTTTGCCTTAAGAAAGATTTTTTTTTGGTCCGAGTATCAATTTGCTATATAGAAGTACTGACATCCTTCAGGATGTCTGGGTATGCATGCGTACAGGGGCATGTTTACTAAAGTGCAGCACTGGGTAATGTGGGGTTTAGTGCATCAACAAAGGAGAGAAGGGTGCCTTCCGCAGGAAATCTGTACAGGAGGAGCGGAGGACAAGAACCACAGCCCACACAAGGATAGTCCACAAAACCTTTACTAGAGACCCAACTAAAACGTTTTGGCCTGAGGCCTTCTTCAGGGGTCTAAAATTTGGACATAAACAACATATTAAAAATAAAAACATATTAAAAAATATAAAAATGAAAATACATTAAAAGTATCACTACATAAGAAAATGAAATACATTACCAAAGAAGCCAATAAGAGACAAATATTATTTGTTTATTTTATATAGATTGGGGAGAGTGGTTTGTTCCACCCTTTTATATGTCTCTTATTGGCTTATTTGGTAATGTATTTCATTTTCTTATGTAATGATACTTTTAATGTATTTTCATTTTTATATTTTTTAATATGTTTTTATTTTTAATATGTTGTTTATGTCCAGGTTTAGTGCATGCCAATTGCACTGTGGTAAAATGTATCGTATACTAAAAATCTTGCACTTCCAGTAGTGCATGCTGGGGCAGAGACCGGGTAGCTCTGAGGTGGAGCGTGCACATCGCAGGTAGCAGGGGCGTTTTTGATGCACACTCACTGGCGATGCTGCACTTAGTGCTACCTCAGTAGGTGGCATTTATAGCAACTTGGGGACACGCCAGGCACGACTCCATTTTATAGCATGAGTCAAGCACCACTCTTATGCTCATTTTTTGGGCTGAAGGTGCGTTACTGGTGCAATCTTTAGTTAATGTGCCCCACCATGTAGATGCATATATATATGCACATACATACACAAGCAATTTTCAGATTCCCTGGGCAGCTTCAAGTCAGTGGGAATGTTTGTCCTGTGCAGCTGCAAGCTGTAAGGCTTCCCTTTGAAAATTTGTCACTGTGGGTACAGAAATTTGCCACTGTGGGTACAGAAAGACCCATGGACTTTGTGTCTGCATTGCAGCAGGTGCAAAGTAAGCACTAACAAATATGGACGGTGATTTCATCATGTGTATTTTCTCTTCCCCAACTTAACTCCACCCCCTTTTCCTAGCAAATGTAAGTGCACATATTGTGAAACAATATGCATACTTTTAACCACCCACGGATGTGAAGTCAGTTTTCAAAAGGTATTTTTATACATATAAACATAGATTAAGTCATACAAACAGCTCTTACAATTATCCTCATAGGAACTAATGTTATAACAGGGCACCTACATCAAAGTTGAGAAAGAGAGCCTTTCTTATAAAAGCAACATATGTGCCTTACAAAGCAGGCACCAACAATGACCTCCAGTAGTACAGAAATCCTCATGCACAAATTTACATCTGTTCCAAAGATGGTGTGAAATGTGCATTTGTACTCTGTGCATATACTCATATATTTTATAAAATCCATGCATATGGGCTTCTGGTTAAGATGGCGTCATGAACAGACGTGGCTGAAGTAGCTCCCCACCGGCCCCACACTGCATAGGGTGATCCCCCATCGAGGAACGAGTGGCCACACTAAAAAGCACACCAGTATGCCCAAATTGGTACAACTGAACGGCACAAAGTCCATCCGTGATCTTTATGCCGTGAAAGCTGCAGAGGAAGGTTGAAGGCAAGAGTGGGATCGCAGCCGCTGTCCCTGAGCTCATCAGTGACCAGCGAGCAGGAAGAAATTCCACAAGAGGACAGTGCAATGCTGTTGATAGAAATACGAGTGTCCAAAAAAGAAATTGTGGACAAAGTATATGTAAAATCAAGATGATGTTCATGGCTATTGGAGACAGATTGCAGCAGGTCGAGTATCGCACAGGGCAGGTAGAGAACTCTCAAAAGGGCCTAATAGACAATATTCTCACATACAAACACAAATGGCATGGATGAGAGATAAATTAAAGGACCATGAGAATTGTAAACAGAGTTCCAATGTCCAGATTTTTGGAGTGCCGGAAGGAGAGGAAGGCATGGATGCGTGCGGCTTTGTGCAGGTGTTTCTACGGGCCTGCTTCCCAGATCTTCCAGCTACTGGAGATTATGAACTGGAGCAGGCTCTAGGGAACTAAGGCCATGGCCTGAGAGTGAGGGCTGCCCAAGGGCTTTCATTGTGAAACTTCTACGTTTTCAAGACCAGAAGTTTATAATCAAAGAAGCAAGAAAAACTGGCTTTGTGACTTACAAAATTGGAAAGTAATGGTCTTCCCTGACCTTGCCACAGAGACGGTCTGCCACAGAAGGGACGTTAAAATGCAAAGACTCACTGGCCCAAAAATGGATCAAAGCGGCTATTTGGTACTTGGCACGATTACCTTTTGTGGAAAATGGCAACTGACGGTTCTTTACATCACCAGATGCTGTGGACAAGTATAATCAGGCACTGCCAGGCAGCTCAATGGCAGAAAACGTCTAAACATGCCAAAATCAGGAGTAGCAGCACCCGGCCAGCAGACTAGTGAGCCAAAGCCAGAGAGTTGTGGAGGATCAGGCTCCAGAGAATTCATTTACACTAGATACGAGGGTGGAAGAGGCGGTAGTGACAGGATTGCAATCAGAGCCCGATGAGGGAAAGGAATGCAGTGGCACAGAGGGACTTGCAGAGGCAACGGAGCGCTGAGGCCTAAGGACATCATTGACACCATTGCCCCTTAGTGGGGCAGGATGGCAAGGTCAGGTTGATCTTGAGTACTGGACTTGGGTAACTTTGATTGGACTCCGCTTAGGCCTAAGCCCTAAGGGAACGGCTGTGGGCCTCTAATATGTTATAATGTGGGTCACTGTACTGGGATGAGGGAGGCATGAGGTACTGAGAATTCTCCAGTTGCTTTCCAGGGTGAATTCAAAAGATCTTGCTGTGCGGGGAGGGGGAGGAGGGGGGTAGTTGTATGTGCACAGTTCGGATGGCTATTGGGAATCTGTATGGGGAAAAGAAGATGTGGTTGGGGAAGATGGTTCCGGGAGATGAAAGGGAAAGTTCATTGTTATTTATTATGTAATTGTTTTATTGCTCAGTGCTGTGTGCCGGGTAAGTATGAATCAGATGCGGAATGGTGTAATCTGAGTGGATGGGAAGGATGCGAGTGTGTTCAGAGTGTGGATGGCGGGGGTATAAGATAGGTTCCCTTAATATTAGGTGGATTAACCACCCAATTAAGAGGAAAAGGGTATTAGGGCTCTTGTCTTACTCGCAGGTGGACATAGCATTGCTCCAAGAAATGCACTTTACAGGAGTGGAGCACCAGAAATTGCAGGGGAAAAGATATGAGCAGTTATACTGTTTAGCCTATAATTCTAAAAAACGTGGGGTAGCTATTATACATAAATGAGTGCCATTTGTGCTATATGCCACAGGTGAGGACTCACAAGGGAGGGCAGCTTGAATAACAGGGAGGGTGGAGCAACATGAGCTCTCTATACTTAATCTCTATGCCCCCAATAGGCAGAAAGGCTCCTTCTATCGGGATTGGATAGGAGAATTTGCAAAAGTAGCCAAAGGGGACTGGATTATTGCAAGAGACATGAATTGTGCTCTGGGGGCCGCAGATCGTTCTAATTATGGGGGGAGGTAACACAGAAGAGAGGGCAAAGATTTGCAGGAATGCATAAAATGGTGGGACCAGGTGGACCACCGGAGGTAATGCAATGGGTCTTATAAATAATATGCAGATAGATTGAAAAGTCTATCTGCATATTATTGCCCCGTCTTGTGGCTCTTAAATTGACTTATCAGTTATTTATAAGATTGATACATAATTCTTTAAATTTAAAAAACGTTGTACAGCAATCCTAACTTTCCACACACATGATTTATATATTTTCTTACAATTGTACTTTGAAATGCGGTTTAATAGTGTTCTGTGATAATGTAGCAACAGCACGACTTGTCACCATAAACATAAATGTGACAATTAAGATTGAATAAGCTGTATTCTGTTGTTAGTAACAATCTATAAATATTTTATCATGGCGCTATTCCTTCAACAAGGAAATAATGTTTGCTGACTCTATTGCTTTTACAACTTTATTTTGGGATTTTTATTCCCTCTTAAATATTTTATATACCCCTTTTTTTACATTAGTCTTTTATTCATTATAATTTACTTTGTGCATTTAGCAGAGTTCCCATGATTGATAGAAGATATATTCTTATATCATTTGTCTCTTTTATTATGTTTTTATGCATGTTTATTATGTCTCCTGAGGTAGACCCTTTTATTTATAAATAAGGATATATTTCATCATCATGTCAGCTTCTCAATTGAATATACACTTCTACATTGTAGGGTATTTCATATTGAGACTCCCTAATTTGAAAAGATAAGTGGAAGAAATCAATTTTCTATTCCATGCTGGTAATTATTTGTATGATACTCTTTCCTCGGCATTTATTTCTACTGTCTAAGAATATTTATGTTTGTATGAGCTGCTTGTACTTTATATTTTAAATTTTATATGTATCATGCTTTTACTAATTATTATTTATTAATGTTACATTTGTTATTTCTATACCTTTCAGACCCTGATGCAGGCTTTACAGCCGAAACTTGGCCAAGTCGAGTTTTTTGAACCATGAGATTTTTCGAATAAAGTTATGTCTTTACAATAACTACTGGTATGGCCGTGCTTCACTCTGCTTTCTGGGGCCAATATATATCTCCTTAAGAGTGATATAATACTCAAGAAATTAAAGTTTGAATGGCAACAATACCTACAGGTAAATGACAATGGGGAGATTCCCGAAGGTGTTCTCTGGGATTGGGGAAAGTCAGTTCTTAGGGGCTTTTTGATCCAGTTGACCTCCCAACATAAGAAGAACAGGGAACAGGAGAAAAAGAGGCTGCTGCCTCAGATAGCGGATCTCCAGCAGGAACATAGCAGGAGCAGAAAGAGGTCAGTTCTGCGGCAACTGGTAGCCACTTGAGCTCAGTTCCACACTCTAGAAGTGGAGCGGATTGCACACTTCCTCAGATAAACCAAGCGCAACTATGTGGATCAAGGCAACAGGGCTTGAAAGCTATTAGCACAGCAATTAAGAAAGCAATGGGTTGATGGAAATTGCAGGGAAGGGGGGTGAGCACATTTGCTCTATGAAAGGAATATGCACAGAGTTTTGTAGTTTTTATGAGTAACTGTATACTTTAGAGAGTGCAGCTAGTAGAGAGGATATGGAGGCCTATTTGGGGCCCCTCTCTCTCCCTCGGTTGGAGGAGGAAGAGGCTAAACACCTGTGGCGGCCAGTAACTGAACTAGAGGCGCGGGAGGCCATCCGACCATTGCCTAAAGTGAAGGCGGCTGAGGGTGATGGATACCATGGAATTTTATCAGGCCTTGCGGGATGAACTATCCCCATTGTTAGGATTTTTATGAATGCCCTTAACAGGGATCCCCTCCCAAGGACTATGTCGTAGGCCAACATAATAATATTGCCAAAAGAGGGAAAACCGCCAAATAACTATGGTATTTATCGACCAATAGTGCTGATAAACAGTGATGCAAAGCTGTTTGCCAAGATGCTGGCAAGGCGGGTGGAGGGAGTCATTCCACATTTAATTTATCCAGATCAAACCAGGTTTGTTAAGGGCCGAATCATCTCAGATAATGTTTGGAGGTTGCAGGGTACCATACTTCCAACTTCGATTCTTTCTAATATGACCAGAGGTGATGGAGCAGTTTACTTGGATCACTACAAAGTTGGAGCAGCTCTTGTTTGGAAGAGGGGGGAGGAAGGTCCTGATTTCTAAATTATATGAGGGGCTTCTGCTGGACGCAGGTACTCCTTTCCCAACATATGAGGCTGGTTGGCAGATTTGGTTGGAAAAGGAGTTGACGGAGGGGGAGTGGGAGCAAGTGTACGTGGGGGTATATAGATTCAAGATCATACACCTATGCACAGCAGATGTCCTCCACAGCTTGATAATCAAAGACACAACCAATCGACCCAGATGAACTAACAGCAACAGACTACGCACACCAGCTGGATACCATAAAACAAAACAAGTTACATCCAACAGAGCCATATCCCTCTCAGCACCAACCCTCTGGAACTCCCTCCCGGATGAACTGCGTATGATAAATGACCTTAAGGATTTCCGCAAATCCCTCAAGACCTTCCTATTCATGGAAATCTATGGCCAAGCAACCTAAAGGAACCCTTCTCCACGCTTGAATGTACAGATAAACCCGTCTATAATCTACTTGTATGTTGTGTCGCCCTGTTCAATGTAAACCCAACTTGTGAACCCAACCACTTTGATTAAAGGAAAAAGTGGTATACAAATCTGGATAAATAAATAAAATAAATAAATAAATATAGGTGGACAGCAGTGACCTCATAGAGGCAAACCCAATTGCAATTGTTACACCATTCTTTTCTGATGCCTCTGTGGCAATTTAAAGTGTGGAGGAGGGAAACAGGGCTATGCTGGAGAGGGTGTGGGAGAGAGGGGTCTTTATTTCACATGTGGTGGGATTGCCTGGTGATCTATACTTTTTGGGGAAGGATGGCAACTGAAATAGGGAGCATGCTTGGGATGCAGCTGATACCGGCTCCCAGTGAATTTTTGTTGGGTCAGACTGGGTCTGTTCAGGATGTGGCGCTTGGGTTTATGAGCAAAACTTCTCTTGATGGCCAGAATTATGCTGGTCTGGAAATGGAAGACGGTACTGGGTCCGGTGGTGGAAGATTATTGTAGCAAAGTGGAGGAAGCTATTAAGTTTGACATGGCCACAAATGAGATACAGGGGAAGGAGGAGAGGTGGGAGGAAATATGGGATCCGTGGTTGAAATGAGTGGACTTACAAGGGAAGGGGAATTACACCACCAATGTCTCTTGATTGAGAGTATGTGAGAGGGTGCTAGGACACATCCGGACTGCTGTGGCCACGCCACAGAGCACCCATTTGAGAAAATTGAGAAAGTTTGTATGTTATGATGTTATTTGGTTTCACTGTGCTATGATTACTTGTCAAGCAGTGTTTTGGACCTGATATAGTGCACTACATTGGGGTTAGATCCCTCACGTAGGAAAGTATGCATTTAGCGGTGGCGCTTGGAGGAAGGAAACCGGGTGGGATTATGGCTTTATGTGAGGGGTTGGTTGTGCATGGTAAGGATGGGGTGACTGGAGGATGGAAATATACTGAAGAAAGATCTTACCAGTACTGTATTGTATCATTAATAATGCATGTACTGTTTTATCTGTATGGAAGTAACCTCTTTGCTTGAATAAAAAACATATAAAAAAAAATACATATGTCGCAATTATACCCCTGCTCTACCCCAACTATGCCCCTGTGAATGTCTTGGCACAGGCTGCCTAAAACCCGGGGCATTCTTTCTTTGCACTACTTTAAACATGCACATGGGTCATAGAGTTTTATAAAGGCCCCTTTCTATGTGTAAAACATGCTTTACATGCAAGAAAAATGCTTTATAAAATTACTCCCATAATAGGAACAATTTTGAAACTGTTCCCTTTTGTGGTACTTTTTAACTGTGGACTTCCTAGTAAATTTCAAAGTGAAATTCATGCCTAATTTTGCTTTGAAAACTTCCTTTGGGTACTTATATCAGGCTATGTGTGAGTAAATTTTCTTTTTTATTTAATTTTAAATATTAACAAACCTAACATATAATAGGGGGAATACTGAGTAAAGTGCGCTACTTTGGTAGTGTGCATTAGGGTGGAGACTGGGCAAGATGGGGTATTTCCATGGTGGTGCAGCTAGTTCATGCGATTGTAGCTTGTGCTACCTACACTCGGTGCAAGTAGGTCAAGTGCAGCTAATGCTACCTCAATGGGTGGCATCAGTTGCACTTGTGGCCATTTTGCTGCAGTAAAGTGCAGTAACTGCAGGAGGACAGATGTGTACCCCTTACAGTTAGCTCTCAACTTTCTGCTGGTAATGCGGCCCATGTGTGCGTTACAAGTATTGGCCTTAGCAAACATGTCCCAGTAGATATAAGAAAATGCAAAGGTAACCACAAAAAATCCCAATACATAAAAAACCCCAAACCAAACCATTATGTTTTGCAGCCCACATCAAGGAGAGGGAGGAAAGCAGGATTATATTTCAAGACCAGAGCCAATGAACTTATGAACGTTAGAATTAAAACAAACAAAAAAGAAACGGAAATATAATTATCCAGTGTACTGTGATGAAGAGGATGCTAGTGAGCCTATGGAGATAGGAAAAACTAGTGAATGTACCTTTAAAGAACGTGACAGGTCTGCAATACACACACTGCAGAGTGCAGCTAGAGGGAGTAAGCACAGAGAGCCTGAAGTTAGGTTGCCACACCCAAGCTATCCTGAGGTAGTTACAAACTTAGGGGATGATCACACACACCTGAGGGGAGTGAGAGAGACCCTGACAGAGAAGCAGCTTTATAAGCCTTGCTTAGAAGGAGAGAAAGGGAAGAAGAAGAAGAGGGAGAAGGCGACAAAGCAACACCAAGAAAAGCAGCCGGAGGGACTGTTGTTGCAGGATAAGAGGAAGTTCCAAAGAGGCCAGCAGTTCCAAGGTGGAGAGCTCCAAGGAGAAGCCGTCAGGAGAGGTACCAGGAAGGCACAGCTCAGGGAGAGAGAGCATAAAAGTCTTCCTACGTCTATGCCGGACTGGAAGTCTCAAGGTGTTCAGAGGTGGGTGCCCAGGGCTCAAGCTAGGAGGCAGAAGAACCCAGCCTGGAACAGGGAGTCAGCGATTAACACCAGAGAGGAACTTAAGCAAGGAGGCCAGGAACTGTTTAACCGCAGCTGGAAAGAGGTTTGTGAACCTATCCAGAAAGAGATAGCTCAAACCCCAGATACCTGTCTTCCATACCAGGTAGACCACTGCTGGAGGGAATTACAGAGATCCCCCGAGAAAGTATATCCTGGAAGATACGGGGAAAGATCAGAGCAAGTTGATCTTTATTCAGAGCAGGAAGAAATGCAGATAGATCCTAGCGAACAGGATTCCTTACTACCTGAGTTTCCCATGGATTGCACATTATGTTTGGCTGGAAGCATGGAGTCCTTAACTGAAGAATAGCTTTCAGGATGTGCGCTTTTGGGTAACAGAGTAAAGAAGTCTGACCTTGTTGAAGGTAAGAGCTTGTTTAACCAAAGGAATATTGCCTAGCACCTGTGCTTGGTGTTACTAAAGAAGGAAAGGATAAAAGAGAACATTTTTACTAAGCTGAATGAAGAAGCTTGTGTTTGTTTCATCTGCTATATTTTTGGATTAAAACCCCTGAACAGAAGTAGTGACTGTGAAACACATTCAACCTGAGTTTTGTAAATATCTTTGGAAATACTAACTGGAGAGAATATCCTGATGCTTTATGTTGAAGCTTGTGACATTGGGGAAATAAAATCTTTATCATTTACCTTCATACTGGTTTGTCACGGCTATACTTTTAAAAGGGAAACTACAACTCCCAACATGCTTCAGTGCTGAAGATAGTTTTCAACCCATTTATGAAGGACATAATGTCCACCCTAGCTCTTTAGGCACGTTGCCAGGGGGCTGGGGTGTGACAGTACCCCAACACTACTCATTTATCAATTAAGGCGTGGTTGTGTCTGATGATCTTAAAGTAGCTAAACAGGTAGAAAAGGCGACGGCAAAAGCTAGAAGGATGCTTGGGTGCATACGGAGAGGAATGGCTAGCAGAAAAAAGGAGGTGATAATGCCTCTGTATAAGTCTTTGGTGCGACCTCATTTGGAGTATGGTGTGCAATTCTGGAGACCGCACCTTCAAAAGGATGTGAACAGGATGGAGTCAGTGCAGAGGGTTGCTACTAAAATGATTAATGGGCTTCATTATAAAGCATATGAGGAAAGACTTAAGGATCTTAATATGTACACCTTAGAGGAAAGGCGGGATAGAGGTGATATGATTGAGATGTTTAAATACCTCCGTGGCATAAATGTTCAGGGAGAGAGCCTCTTTCAATTGAAAGCAAGTTCTGCTACGAGGGGACATGGGATGAGGGTGAAGGGAGATAGATTCAGGAGTGATATGCGGAAATATTTCTTTACAGAAAGAGTAGTGGATCCATGGAATAGTCTCCCAGTGAAGGTGGTAGAGATGAGGACAGTAACTGAATTCAAAAAAGCATGGGACCAACACAGAGGATCTCTAAAGGTAAAAAGTGGACTGTTGTAGTTGTTGTTACGGAAGGACAGACTAGATAGGCCATGTGGTCTTTTTCTGTCATCATGTTTCTATGTTTCTAATTTTTTTTTTACAGATGCAAGGGTTTAGGAAAACATAGTTAACCCTGGTAACACTTTCAGGGGAATCGAAGACAAAGGGAAGCTCCCGCAGCCAACATCTAAGATTTTAGCTGAAGGAACAACGTTCTACGCACTGAAATCACCCTAGATACATCTGAAAAATAGTAATTCTTTAACCTTAGAAATCAACATTTTTCTTAGGAAAATAAGCTTTCATAATATTAACTTTATCTTAGCATCAAGCAAGACCAAAAGAGTTGCTTGGGGGAGAAATCTCATCCTGTGAAAATTCCAAAAAATGAGTAAGATCTAAACCAGATGAGGTATCCACCAAACCTGGGCATCATCTGCCTCAGCTGCTGAGAGAGAATGGGAAGGTATATAATACATATTAGTTATATAAACTAAATCAATATTGGCAACTGTAATATTGTTAATAATAATAATTTGTTCAATGTAAACCGCACTGATGCCAAATTGCGCGGTGTATAAGAGAATGTAAATAAAATAAATTGCTCTAGAATATTTTTTCAATAATATCAAAGAGATGGGTCTTTGTAAAATTAAAAATCTCAGATTTTTCCCTTCAACGAGTTCTCCAGTATCTCAACCTGTTTATGCATAAATAGACTATTTTTGATATCTAATATGCCCAGGTACCTGTAAAGGCTACTTACATGGGTTTTAAGCTTCCCCACCTTATTTCCAATTTGACCTAACTCTTATCTTGATTTTGAAATTTAAGCCACTGATTCTTGCAAGAACCAAGTCACTAGGTCCGTAAGACCCTGCAACAACATAATGGTATAAGAAACAGTACACCATATCTACTAAAGTCACATCTCAAAGGGACAAGAGTCTCAGGCACTAACTGATTAGCAATTGAAGGAAGCTGAAGCACTTTAGGCATTACAGCCTCTGATGGAAACTCTTGAGGAGTAAATTAAAAGTACCTTCATTCCTCTCAGCAATTTACTTCCTGGGGGATTTAGTGCTATCCAAATCTCTAGATAAACAGTTCCCTAGTGGAGGAAATGAGTCCTAGCAATGAGGCTTAAGGACACTCCAGAGGCGAGGAAAGAAACTATCAATCCAAATCATCCAGCTAGACCAGTCCAGACAAGTGGGTTATGTCCACCAGCCAGCAGATGATGGAGATAAAGAAAAGGCTAGAAGTTTCAGTGACATCATCACTAGTATTAAGGCTGGTGCAGCTAAGGGCACCCCCTCCAGTTTTTCTCTGTCTCCAGCAGATGGTGGTTGTCTGTCCTGGTGCAGCTGAATTTGTGTGTCCCTGGCAGCTGTCCCAAGGAGCCCTGTTAATGGAGGTCTCCAGGGCATATTTCTGAATACCCCTTGCCCATAGGGGGCTTCTGCTTAGGAGGAACAATTGGAAAGGGGGTGGCCTAACTGTGGAATCCTCTCAGAGATCTCTGACAGCACTTAGCCCTTTTTTCTTAAAAAGAAAAAGAAAAACAAATTAAGCTTAAGTCTTCTGCAGTTGACTTTGTAGAGACTCGCCCTTCCTCCTCTCCCCATCATTGGTGAGAGAAGTGAGGCAGTGAGTAAAGTTTGTTGGGCCGCAGAGCACTGCTGGAGGTGTAAGCTTTTATTGGCGGCTGCGCAGGAGAAGAGATCCGTGGCGGGAATGGTGCTGTCAGGTTTTCTTGCCATATGTTGCATGAGGAGAGGAATGGTCTACCCTGCGGCCCACTGCGATGCTTGATCCAGATTCAGCGTGAATGCTGTCCTCTTCCCACCGGTGCTGCGGCAAGTGGGTAGATTCTGCTGATCCAGGGGAAACTTCCCAGTGGTCTTTACAGCCAGTCTCGGAACCACAGTTGGAGGGAGCACTTTTGGTGCCAGTACACCCGCGATCTCCAGGGTTGGCTCTGATGGTGGCAATGGCTCCTTCGACTGTTATTTCAGAGGACAGAACTGCTGTGGAAGCCATTTGCCCTCTGGTGCTGACACTTCAAGGGCCCTTGCGGGGGGCTGACAGCAGCAGATCCCTCAGCAGCAGACTCATTTCCCTCTTTCAGCAGGCTTGGGTTCTGTGATGCAGTGCCCCTGCAGAGGCGCAGTCTTCCTCACAGGTTTTTCTGGCGCTGTCACTCAAGACTCTTCGGGGAAGGGAGTGACTAGAGGTGGGTCCTTTTCTAGAAAGTGTGCCAGATCTGGTAAGCGAGTTAAGGCTGATGTGAGGATTCCAAAACAGGTTTATTGCCTTCAGGAGACCATGCATCTCCACAGACTGTAACTGGGATTCCTATGTTGATAGTTTGCCCAGTGGCTCTGATTGTGAAGAGGGGGAAGTTACCCCTTTTGGAGGATGAGAAGAACTCTTTGAATGTTTGTTTGTTTGTTTAGGAAAGAGGATCTCTCTGCTTTAATTGTCCAAATTTTCTTTGCACTCCATATTGTGGAGCCTCCAGAGGAAGGCTGGGGCTCACTCTGATCCCATTTTGCTACACATCAGGAAGCCTGCTACAGATTTCCCATGTCCACTGGAGTCAAAGCAAATGGTGTCCACAGAATGGGAATCTCCGGACGCTACACTTGGGAGTGGCCAGCATTTGGGGGAAGATCTACATATTACCTCTGGTGGATTTAGAGAAGTGGTTGCACTTTCCCAAGGTGGATGCCTTGGTGGCAGCGGTGACTAAGCGCACCACAATTCCAGTGGAGGATGGGGTGGCTCTTTCTGATCAGCAGGACAGGAAAGTGGAAGGTCTTCCGAAAACAGCGTTCTCCTCTTCTTTTCAAGTCCTGCAAGCTTCAGCTTGCAGAGGCTTGGCGGTGCGCATTCTCCTAAGATGGATTCAGTCGTTGCCTGAAGATTTCACCTCTGCCTGGATGGAATCTGTGTCAGCCTTTCTGGTGGATGCCCTGTATGACCTACTATGGCTAGCCACTAGGAGAGTGGCTGAAGTTACGGTGGCACGTTGGTGGCTTTGACTCCGAAACTGGTCAGCAAACACAGGTTCCAAAGCTCATTTAGTGAGGTTACCTTACAAGGATAAGCAACTTTTTGGAGAGGATCTCAAGAAGTTAGTCAAGGATTTTTTTATTATTTTATTTTATATTTATCAATTTACAAAATAATTTCAAGCATAAATACTTGTAAAAGAAATAGAAAGGACATTGGCAAATACAAAGTAATATCCAAGGAAAAGAAAAAAAATGATACAGTAAATATCCTTTTCTCTCTAGCCCTTCATCAATGGGAGATCATCTGGCCTTGCAGCAGGCGTTGATGTCTGGACTCCCAGCATCATTGGCCCCGACACCCGGCCTCGGGGGAACCCGGGGTGTCGAGCCCAGCACTGAGCGCTGCCGGCCTCGGGTAAGCCCTTGGCCCCGGTTAAGGTCCTGGTCACGGTCCTTGGGGCTCCGGTCCTCCCCGGCAAGCATACAGGGGTCTGATCCCTGGTCCTCGAGGGGTCCCTGGTTCCTCGGGGCTACCCTTGAGGCCGAGTCCTCAACTACCTCGGGATCCAAATAGAAGACCGAGGACGAGGCTTCTCCTAAGACTTCCCAGCATCAGGATGTCCCTTTGGAGCCCTCACCCCTGCAGTCTCAACACCACTCCCCACCTGAGGATGTGGCGTTCCATGATTTCGTTCTTGACATGGCCCAGGCTCTCTTGGTGCAGATGGAGTCTGAGGAGGACCCCACACCTAGGAGCTGGAAATTTTGCAGTACGAGTCACCGCTCAAGGAGACTCTCACAGTTCCGATCACACCCATCCTCGAGAGGCTCCTGCTCCAAACATGGGAGAAGCCGACCTTGGTGCCGGTGGTCAGCCGGCATGTCAACACCTTTACCAAGACCATAAGGGTGTGAGGTTCCATAAGCCCCAACTCCCCCACAACTCGATGGTGGTGGAGTCGTCGATGCAAAGGCTCGAGTCAAAAGACCTACTCGTCCGTGTCTCCAGGCAAGGAGGCCTGGGCCATAAATGTTACCAGGGCGCCATGCTCAGGTGCCATGTACAAGCCTATGAGCTGTATATGGGGATATATTTGAAAAGCCTGGTCCAGAAGCTCTCGGGGTTCTCGGTGGGCCTTGCCGGGGAACCTCTCCAGCACTTCTTGTCCTTGACCGGGGCTTTCCAGGACTGCTCTAAGTTTCTCTCTAGAGCCACCTACGATGGGTTCAAGGCTTCAGCCTGGATGGTGGCAGTGGGCATCAGTGCCTGGCGCCAGGCGTGGCTGAAGACCTTGGATCTGGAGCAGTGGGTGCAGGAGAAACTCCTGTACATGCCCTGCAATGGTGAGAATGTTTTTGGAAAGCCTATGTCCAATAAGGCCGCTGAGATCGAGGCCAAGGTAGTTACCCAGCAGAGACTTTCCAAAAACACCCAGCTATCCCCAGGAAGAAGTCCTCGGGAAAGAAGATCTTTTTCTTGAGGAAAAAGGGTTACCCCTCGGCTAGCCATTACCAGCCTTACCAGGGTCAGCCTCACCAACCCGCACAGCCAAAGGGCCAGGGGCATGGGTCCAGGAAACCCAAGACCCCGAAGCCCCAGACGCCAGCCCCCCTCAGCCACGGAGAAGTTTTTTGACTCGGTGGGCAGGGTCTCCCCTCCCCCAAGAGACCCACCTCAGCCCATATGGGGTCGACTGGCCTCTTTCGCCAACAGCTGGGCCACCATCATTACAGACCAGTGGGTCCTGCAGGTGGTGAGAGAGGGTTATTCCCTCCACCTGCTGCAAAACCCTCCAGATTACTTTCCAGGGGAGCCGTCCCATCCACCCCTTCACCAGGCCTTACTCATAACAGAGCTTGCAAACCTGTTCAAGGACAAGGCAGTGGAACCTGTGCCCCACCACTTCTGGGGTAGGGGCTTCTACTCAAGGTATTTTCTTGTTCCCAAAAGAACAGGAGGCCTCTGGCCTATCCTGGATCTGCACAACCTCAACAGGTTCCTGGTGAGGGAGAGGTTCAAGATGCTCTCCCTTGGATCTCAAAGATGCTTATGCCTACATCCTGATTCATACCTCCCACAGGCAACACCTGAGGTTTGTGGTGGGAGGTCTGCACTTCCAGTACAGGGTCTTCGGGCTCACCTCCTCCCGAAGGGTTTTCACAAAGTGCCTGGCCGCAGTAGCCATGTACATGCACTTTAAGAGGCTCACGTCTTCCTCTATCTAAATGACTGGCTTATCAGGGGCAGCACTGCCCGGGAGGCGGACTGAGCCACGAGGCTTACCATTCACACCCTCCATCAGTTGGGTTTCGTCATCAACTACCCTATGTCCAGGCTCTCCCCAGCTGAGACCCTGGAATTCATAGGGACACAGCTGAACACTCTGCTGACCAAGGCTTTCCTCCCAGAAGACAGAGCCCACTGCCTGATGCGGTTGGCTGGGGTGGTGCAAGCCTGCAGGTTGGTGCCGGTCCAGTGGCTCCTCCACGTGTTGGACCACATGACCTCAATGGTGCATGTTACCCCCTAGCCCACCTACACATGCGGGCAGCCCAGTGGTGCCTTCAGTCTCAGTGGTCTCAGGCAACAGGCAGACTGGGGGACAGGGTGTGGGTCACCCGGCAGCTGACGTCCTTCCTTGCTTGGTGGAAGTCCCCACACCACCTCAGGGAGGGGATGCTATTCCAGGTACTAGCACCTCAGAGGGTTCTGACTATGGACACCTCTCTGGCGGGCTGGGGTGGGCATTGCAAGGGCCAGCGCACTTAGGGCTACTGGTCTTCGGAGGAGTCTTTCCTGCAGATCAAGCTCCTCGAGCTCTGAGCCATCTTTCTGGTCCTGCAGACCTTCTGCCACCTGCACTGCGGTCTTACAATCCTCATATAGATGGACAACCAGGTGGCCATGTTCTGTGTGAACAAGCAGGGTGGAACGGGCTCCTACTCCCTCTGTCAGGAGGCTGTAGCACTTCACTCCTTTACAGTACGCAACCACATAATCCTAAGGGCTGTGTACCTATCAGGCCAGGACAACTTCCTGGCGGACAAGCTCAGCAGGGTCCTCCAGCCGCAGAATTGGTGCCTGGACCCCGAGGTGGCCCAGAGACTCTTCTGACTATGGGGCAGGCCCTGCCTGGACCTGTTCACCACTCCGGACAACGGTCAGCTTCCGTGGTTCTGCTCCCCTCAGCCACACTGCAGGAGGGTGGCAGCAGATTCATTTCTGATATCATGGTCGCAGGGTCTGCTTTACGCATTCCCGCCAACCCCCCTGATACCCAAGTGTCTTTTCAAAATTCAGAGCAAGCACGCCTCAGTGATCCTGGTGGCCCCTAGGTGGTCCAGGCAGCCCTGGTTCCCCCTGCTGCTCTCTCTGTCAGTGACAGCCCTGGGCCTTCTCTAACAGGAGGAGGGCTCCCTCCTGCATCCCAACCTGAGGGCCCTAGCACTGATGGCAGGGCTGCTGAAAGGGTAACACTGGCCCC
Organism: Ichthyophis bannanicus; assembly: GCA_033557465.1. Classification (NCBI taxonomy): domain Eukaryota; kingdom Metazoa; phylum Chordata; class Amphibia; order Gymnophiona; family Ichthyophiidae; genus Ichthyophis; species Ichthyophis bannanicus. The sequence continues at coordinate 242,182,506 of CM066042.1, read as the reverse complement.
TTTCCACCTCACAAGGGAGGTTGAGGAGGACCTCCTGGCCTCCAGGAAGCCCTCTACTAGAAGGGCTTACGCCTTCAAGTGGAGGAGGATCTCCGTCTACTGTGCAGACAAGAAAGTGAATCCATTCTCCTGCCAGGTACAACTTGGGTTGCAGTATGTTTTGCATCTGTCACACTCAGGCTTGAAATCTAATTCAGTCAGGGTGCATCTCAGCGCTATAGTGGCAAATCACCACCCTGTAGACAGAAAGCCCCTCTCAACCATGCCCCTGGTCTCCAGATTCCTCAGGGGGCTTCTGTTGTCTAGACCCCACCCTCTTCTCTCTGGCTGCGGAATGGGACCTTAATGTGGTGCTGTCCCAGCTCACCAGACCGCCACTTGAGCCTAGGGCCACCTGTCATCTGAGGTACATCTCCTGGAAAGTGGCCTTCTTAGTGGCCATGACCTCTGCCCTCAGGTTGAGTGAGCTGCAGGCCCTGGTGGTGGATCCTCTCTATACCCGGTTCTATACGAATAGAGTGGTGCTGTGTATGCATTCCAAGTTCCTTTCTAAGGTGGTGTCTGCTTTCCACCTCAACCAGGAGTGGTCTCACGCCGGCAAGGTAGAGTCGGTCTTGCAAACCTTGGATGGCAAGAGGGCCCTGTCCTTCTATCTTCATAGGACCAGGGACCATCGCAAAGTGCTCCAACTCTTTGTTTCGTTCGACCCTAGTAAGCTGGGGCTGCTGATAATCAAACGGACTCTCCTCTTGGGTGGCAGACTGCATCGCCTTCATATATGTGCAGGCTGGCCTTTCCCTGGAGCACCAGATCACTGCTCATCACGTCAGGGCTATGGCTGCATCGGTGGCCAACCTGCACTCAATACCAGTAATGGAAATTTGCAAGGCTGCCACATGGTCTTCAGTGCATACCTTTGCAGCACATTAAGAACATAAGAACAAAAGATATGCCATACTGGGTCAGACCAAGGTCCATCAAGCCCAGTATCCTGTTTCCAACAGTGGCCAATCTAGGTCATACGTACCTAGCAGTTTCCCCAAAAGACACAGGTTCCGCAATGCTAGTACAGGGTCAAGCATTGATATCCTGGGTCCCTTCTTATGGACCTTTCCTCCAGGAACTTGTCCAAAACTTTTTTAAACCCAGCTACACTAACTTAAACCCAGCTACACATTAGTGCCTAGAGAGCGAGTCCCGCAGGGACAGTGCCTTCGGTCAGGTGATAAGCCATAGCATACTCTGTGTATAGGCAACTCCAGCCCATCGGTAGTCAGGCTACCAGACTAATACTGACGAGGTAGCTGGGCATTGCGGAGTCTCTCGATACAGACTCGTCTTCTGCAACTGGCGGCCTTCCCTGGTGGTCGCTGTTGGTGCTGTCGTGGTTCGGGTTCCAGCAGCCTGGAGCTAGGGAGTCCCATATATGAGGACTGACTTCCTGCTTGTTCCTGGAGAAAGCATAGTTACTCACTTGTAACAGCTGATCAGCAGGAATCAGTCCTCACAACTTTCCCTCCTCCCCTGGGAGTTGCCTTCTCTATCTGTTTTTGTTTTTTTCGCCTAAGCTATGTCATCTGACTGAACAAGATGGCACCTTTGGGCAGGAAGGGGACCACATTTACGTGGTATCATTCGCAAAGGATTTTTTGAAAGCTGGGGAAATGCTCCGCGCGGGCTCCATCTGCGCCAACGTCACCCATATGTGAGGACTGATTTCTGCTGATCTCCAGGAACAAACAGGAATGTAGTCTTCACATATGTGCGACATCGGTACCAACGGAGCATGTGCTGGAATGCTCCCCAGCGTCCAATAGGAAAGCATTTGAGGGCATCTCACTGCACCTGCGTAGCTGCCTTTCCAGCTCTCCCTCTTCAGTTCTTCGTTTTCCGGGAAGCCAACAAGAAGCAATTCCTGTCACTGCAGAAAATGTATCTTTTTCATATTTTTTTGTGGTTGGTGTGCCTTCCCGTGGCGCTGGTACCGACTCCCTTCGGTGCTTTCTTTTTTTCTTTCTTTTAAAAAAAAAAAATTCTGAGAGGGAAAGAATTATTCTTTCCTTCGGATGCATCGACACCATCTTAGGCTTAGGCCTAGGCCTTCTTTTTTATCACAGACAAAATGGAAAAACCATCTAGTGCTTTTAAGAAGTGTTCCAAATGTGGCGGTACCACTTCGGCCACAGACACCCATGACTGGTGTCCGAAATGCTTAGTGCTGGATCATCAGCCGTCAGAATGTCCTCTGTGTAGGAAGATGACAAAGAGAGAATCGAACTGCAAAGCTGGGCACCCTCTTTGCCTCCGATGCAGTATCTTTAGCATCAACATCTAGTCTGCATCCATCTAGTCTGCCCAGCATGGCGGTAAGAGCAGGTGCACCTGCCGCTCTGTGCAGGTCACCACTCCGCATGCCTTTGTTTAGGGGTGTACCAACCGCTCTATGTAGGTCACCCCTTATTTACTGAAATAGTTATGTTTATTTTGATTTTATCCTCCTGCTATAAAGGGATCCACAGGATTAAAGTTTTGCAGGAAACAAAATATACTGTAGAATCTCTATGGATAGAAATTCCATGTAAAAAGGGGAAGGCAATAGCAGTAGGGGGTGTACTACTGACTGCCTGGCCAGAATGAACAGATGGATGATGAAATGCTGAAAGAAATCAGGGAAGAAACAAAAGTTACAACACAGAAATAATGGGTGATTTCAAGTACCCCGGTATTGATTGGGTCAATGTCATAGCAAGACAGGCGAGGGAGATAAAGCTTCTAGATGAAATAAATGACTGCTTCTTGGAGCAGCTGGTTCATGAACCAACAAGAAGGGAAGCTATTTTGGAGCTAGTCCTTAGTGGAACACAAGATCTGGTGCAAGAGATAAGGGTGATGGGGAGCCAATGTTATTGCATAAGAAGCGGTGTGACGTGTTCAAATCTCTGGGCGCAAGCAAGGGTGCGAACAGCCGTATTCTGCTCGGTCTGTAGACATTTAAGTTGATACTGGGAAAGCCCTAAGTATGCAATATTGCAGTAGTCCACATGAGACATGGCTGTATGGAGCACAGCTGTGATTTGTGTCAATTGATCCAGGAATGGTTGTATAACCTTAAAGCGTCGGAGCGTGAAGAAAGATGTCTTAATAATCGGGTCAACTGTGGGGAAAAAGATAATTGGGAGTCCAAACTTATACCTATATATTTGAGAGTAGAAGAGCAGCCTAGTGATTAGAGCAACTACATAGTACCCAAAAGACCAAGGGTTTGATTCCCATTGGTGTTCCTAGTGACCTTGGGCAAGTCACTTAACCCTATATTGCCTCAGAAGAAAAGTCCTGGCAATCTTCTTCCAGTTATACACTGCCAAGAAAACCCAGAGGCTGCTGGTTCGCTAGGAGGTAGCACTGACTTGACACTTAAAAAAAAAATTGAGAGTGGATTGTAGTGTCACAGCGAAACCTTCAGTCACAGGTTGAGAACTGGGAAAACCTGTGAACCAAGTGGCCACGGGGTTCTTAGTCGGGTTGGTTCTGAAGGTGGGGGAGATACTCTATGGATAGGGTTTTTTTTTCCATTTAACAGCAATGGTTTTGCCCCTACCAGCGGGTCCTGCATCCGGAGGGGGCTGCTCCCAGGGGTAGTCCTCTTAGCGTTTTATGAATAGGAGAGAAAGTACACAATGATTTATGAAGGGATCAGATAAAAAGATGGAGAAGATATTACAGATTATCGTAAATAGATCTGGTGCAAGGGTATTAGGCACTCTTGGTGAAACTTAAGTCTTCCACCCCCTCCCCAAGATTTTGTTAAATTCAGTTGTAATCATCTCAATGGCATCCTTCCCAGAACTAGTCTATGAAAATGCATATGTGGTCATAACACTTTTAAATATTAAACTTTGTTTAGTAAATATATACATCATGAGGGAGATTCAAAAAGTCACTATATGAGGGTAAACATACTGTTTGCATATTACCCATTTTTCCTGCAGGTGAAATAAGAACTAATGACATAAGAACATAAGATATGCCATACTGGGTCAGACCAAGGTCCATCAAGCCCAGTATCCTGTTTCCAACAGTGGCCAATCTAAGTCATACGTACCTAGCAGTTTCACCAAAAGACACAGGTTCCACAATGCTTGTACTGGGTCAAGCATTGATATCTTGGGTCCCTTCTTAATAATGGTTTATGGACCTTTCCTCCAGGAACTTGTCCAAACCTTTTTTAAACCCAGCTACACTAACAGCCTTTACTACATCCTCCGGTAACAAATTCCAGAGTTTGATTACACGTTGAGTGAAAAAATATTTTCTTTTATTAGTCTTAAATAGTTTACCCTGTAGCTTCATTGCATGTCCCCTAGTCTTTCTATATTCTGATAACGTAAACAATCGATCTACGTTTACCCGTTCCACTCCGTTCATTAATTTATAGACTTCTATCATATCTCCCCTCAGCCATCTCTTTTCCAGGTTAAAGAGCCCTAACCTTTTTAGCTTTTCTTCATAGGAGTATCCTTCCATCCCCTTTACCATTTTGGTGGCTCTTCTCTGAACGTTTTCTAATAACGCTATATCCTTTTTAAGATAAGGTGACCAGAACTGCAGACAATATTCAAGATGCGGTCTCACCATGGAACGATATAGAGGCATTATAATATCTTTTGTTTTATTTTCTATTCCATTCCATTCCTTTCCTTATGATACCTAGCATTCTATTTGCTCTCTTGGCCGCCGCTGCACACTGGGCCAAGGGTTTCAACATGTTATCCACAATGACGCCTAAATCTTTTTCCTGGGTGGTGGTTCCTAATGTGGAACCTTGCATCTAGTAACCACAGTTTGGGTTGTTCTTCCCTAGGTGCATAACTTTGCACTTGTCCACATTAAATTTCATCTGCCATTTTGATGCCCAGTCTTCCAATTTATCAAGATACTCTTGCAATTTTCCACAATCCTCTTGGGTTTTAACAACTTTAAATAGTTTTGTGTCATCTGCAAATTTGATAACCTCACTCGTTATTCCCTTTTCCAGGTCATTTATGAATATGTCAAAAAGCAGTGTACCCAGCACAGATCCCTGGGGTACACCACTATTCACCTTTCTCCATTGGGAAAATTGGCCATTTAGCCCTACCCTCTGCTTTCTATCTTTTAACCAGTTCCTGATCCACAATAGTACACTGCCTCCTATCCCATGACTCTTTAGTTTTGCCAAAAGTCTCTGATGAGGGACCTTGTCAAAGGCTTTCTGAAAGTCCAGATACACTATATCAACCGACTCATCTTTGTCCACCTGTTTATTCACACCTTCAAAAAAAACATAACAGATTAGTAAGACAAGATCTTCCTTGTCTAAAGCCATGTTGGCTGTCTCCCATTAGACCATGACTATCTACATGCTGAGTAATTTTGTTCTTTATGATGGTTTCTACCATTTTTCCCGGTACTGACGTCAGGCTCACCGGTCTGTAGTTTCCCGGATCACCCCTAGAACCCTTTTAAAAAATTGGCGTTACATTGGCGATCCTCCAATCTTCAGGCATTACAGATTATTTTAATGAAAATTCACAGATTACTAATAGCAGGTCTGCAATCTCATATTTCAGTTCTTTCAACACACTTGGATGTATACCATCTGGCCCAGGTGATTTGCTACTCTTCAGTTTATCTAATAGTTGTAATACATCTTATTTGTTTATATTCTCTTATATACCGCGCTATTCTGCATCAGTGCGGTTTACATTGAACAAACTGAAATTACATTGAACAGGGCATTATAACTTGGAGATAATTATTTTACAGGGAACATGGGCTATGGAGGGTTAAGTGGCTTGCCCAAGACTACAAGGAGCACCTGTGGGACTAGAAACCCCAGTCCTTCCAGCCCAAGGTTGCTGTCCTCTAGTGGGATTTGAACCCCCGACCTTCCGGCCTGAAGTACCTTGCCCCAACCACTAGGCTACTCCTCCACTCCACTGCTCTTCCCGATGTATCGATATTTCCTTCAATTCTTCCGCACCTTTAAATACCACTTCAGTCATGGGTAACATCCCTACATCTTCCTCAGTAAAGACCGAAGCAAAGAATTCATTCAGTCTCTCCGCTTTCGCGTTGTCGCCTCTTAGTGCCTCTTTAACCCCTCTATCATCTAATGGACTAAGTGACTCTCTCACAGGTTTTTTGCTACGAATGTACTTGAAAAAGTCTTTATTTCATGTTTTTGCTTCCGCAGCAAGCTTCTTCTCAAATTCTCCCTTTGCCTGCCTTATCAATTCCTTGCATTTGACTTGCCAGTGCTTGTGCTTTTTTCAGGTTTCGTCGTTTGGCTCTTTTTCCCATTTCCTGAAAGATGCTTTTTTGGCAACAACAGCCTCTCTCACCTCACCTTTAAACCATGCTGGAAGTTTTTTGGACTTCCTTCTACTTTTCTTAAAGCGTGGAATACAGTTGGTCTGGGCTTCCAAGATAGTATTTTTCAACAACACCCAAGCTTGATGTAAGTCTTTAACCTTTGCAACTGCTCCTTTTATTTTTTTCTTAACTATTTTCCTCATGTTATCATAGTCTCCCTTTCGAAAGTTAAAAGGTAGTACTCTGGATTTCCTTACTATCCCTCCTCCACTAATTAAATCAAACACGATTATGCTATGATCACTATTGCCAAGTGGCCCCAGCACCCTTATCTCTTGCAGTAGATCTGGTGTTCCACTAAGGACTAGGTCTAATATGGCTTCCCCTCTGGTCGGTTCATGAACCAGCTGCTCCAAGAAGCAGTCATTTATTTCATCTAGGAACTTTATCTCCCTAGCATGTCCTGCCGTGACACTGACCCAGTCGATACTGGGGAAATTGAAATCACCCATTATTATTACTGCGCTGTAACGTTTGTTAGCTTCCTTGATTTCTTTGAGCATTTCATCATCCATTTGTTCATTCTGGCCAGGCGGTCGATAGTACACCCCCCACTGCCATCGTCTTCCCCTTTTTACATGGAATTAAAATCCATAGAGATTCTACAGCAAAAATTGTTTCCTGCAAAACTTTAATCCTTTCTGACATAGAGCGCAACCCCACCAATTTGATCAGCTCTATCATTACAATCAAGTTTGTACCCAGGGATCACAGTGTCCCACTGGTTGTCCTCCTTCCACCATGTCTCTGATATTCCAATCATATCTAACCTCTCATTTAGTGCTATATATTCTAACTCTCCCATCTTATTTTTTAGACTTCTAGCATTTGCATACAAGTATTTTAGATACTGTATTTTGTTCATATTAATCTGGCTATTGGTAGACATGGGTAATTTGGGATCTTTAAGCTCTGTCTGCTCCATACTCGAGGGCATTTGGGCTACTTTACTTTTTTTTGGAACCTCTTTGCTTTTGGTAGTATCCTTCAAGGATACATTCTTCCGAACCATGCGCTCTTGGATGACTGTTGGCTTTCCCCTATTATCTAGTTTAAAAGCTGCTCTATCTCCTTTTTAAAGGTTAATGCCAGCAGCTAACCTGGATGTTCTGGATTTCTACTTCCTACCTAAAAGCCTAAATTTAGCCTCCAGAACCTCCCTACCACATTTTCCTATGTCACTGGTACTGACATGTACCAAGACAGCAGACTCCTCACCAGCACTATCTAAGACCTTATCTAGGTGGCGTGTGAGGTCCGCTACCTTTGCACCAGGCAAGCATGTTACCAGGCGATCCTCACGTCCACCAGCCACTCAGCTATCTACATGCCTAATGATCGAATCACCAACTATAATGGCTGTCCTAACCCTTCCCTCATGGGCACATGGCCCTGGAGAAATGTCCTCAGGCGAGAGGGTTTTACATCACCTGGAGGGCAGGTCCTAGTTACAGGATCACTTCCTGCCACACCAGGGTGATGCTCTCCTTTCACGTGACCTCTCTCCTCCATGGCAACAGGGATGCTGCCAGACTGGAGGTGGGACTTCAGGACTATATCCCTGTAGGTCTTGTCTATGTACCTCTCTGCCTTTCTTATGTTTTCCAAGTCTGCTACTCTAGCCTCTAGAGAATGGACTCGTTCCCTGAGAGTATAGAGCTCCTTACACCTAGTGCACAGGTAAGACCTCTCCCCAACTGAGAGAAAATCATACATTTGACATTGCAAAAGACTGGAAAGCCCCCATCTCGCTGCTGGACTGCTGTCTGCATCTTAGTTTTAAGCTTGAGTTTAGATCTAAGTTCTTTACTTACTAAGGGTTGCTATGGATATGTATACTAATAAAACTGTACATAATACGTTTAATATACCTTGTTCACCTGAAGCTTAATTAATCTCAGACTCTTAGTGTATGACTAATTTGGATAATAAGTTTCACCTGAGAGAACCTCCTTTCCTTTAAGATGTGTAAGTACCTATAAAGCTACGAATATCCCAGGGGTGGGTGGGTGGGTGTTGGGGAGGGAGGGAGGGAAATAACACTTATTAAAAGAGGACTGCTACACAGTACCCTGTCCTGTGCTGCTGAGGTAAGCTGTGACCAACTTCCTGGGTGATTAACAGTCCTTGCTTGGATAGAAGGAGTCTTTCAAAATGGCCTTTTGACCTACCACCTGATGTTAACACCTATTAAAAATGTTTCACAGGTCTCTTGCCCCCTAGGTAGAAGGCCTCTTTGTAAAGGTCTCTAGAAGACTTTATTTGTTGCTCAAAGAGTACTGACCCTGTTTTGCCTTTTATGCTAAGTTATATTCTGATTTGATTTAAATTACAGCTCTTTGCTGCTGCTAGGCTCTGACTTATTATGAAATTTAAACTACATGCTCTCTGCTGGGTTCTAAATTTAACCAGAAAGCTCTCTTCTGTGTTTTAAAGTGACTATTAAATTTAAACTACAAACTTTCTGCTGAGTTCCAAATTTAACCAGAAAGCTCTCTTCTGTGTTTTAAAATTAAACTTAAACTGCTGCTAACAGGCCCTGACTGATTTAACAAAAAACACTGGGTTCACAGATTAATTAGCTTTAATACAAAGAAGTCCTTTCAGAAAATTCCCAGAAGTATATACTCACAATTGCAGATCTCTCTCCAGAAGTAGCAGTCCCTTTTTCTAGTCCTTCAAGACTCACCAACTGTGACTGTGAGTTTGTGTGGCTGCCAGGATACATTGCTTTGATTTGACTGTAGCTGCCCCCCCCCCAGAGGTTGCCGCCGCCCTAGTCGATCACCTGGTTTGCCTAATGGTTGGGCCAGTCCTAATAAGAGGGTCTGGTGCCTGCCTGTTGCGAAGGTAGCGGACCTCACGCGCCACCTAAATAAGGTCTTAGATAGTGCTGGGGAGGAGTCTGCTGTCCTGGTACATGTCAGGAACAATGACATAGGAAAATATAGTAGGGAGGTTCTGGAGGCTAAATTTGGGCTTTTAGGTAGGAAGTTGAAATCCAGAACTTCCAGGGTAGCATTCTCCGAAATGCTTCCCGTTCCACGTGCAGGACCCATAAGGCAGGCAGAGTTCCGGAGTCTCAATGCGTGGATGAGACAATGGTGCAGAGATGAGTGTTTTGGATTTGTTAGGAACTGGGGAACATTCTGGGGAAAGGAGGGGCTCTTCCGAAGGGATGGGCTTCACCTTAACCGGGATGGAGCCAGGCTGCTGGCATTAACCTTTAAAAAGGAGATAGAGCAGCTTTTAAACTAGATAATAGGGGAAAGCTGACAGTCGCCCAAGAGTGTATGGTTCGGAAGAATGTATCCTTGAAGGATACTACCAAAAGCAGAGAGGTTCCAAAAAAGAGTAAAGTAGCCCAAATGCCCTTGAGTATGGAGCAGACAGAACTTAAAGATCCCAAATTACCCATGCCTACCAATAGCTAGATTAATATGAATAAAATACAGTCTCTAAAATGCTTGTATGCAAATGCTAGAAGTCTAAAAAATAAAGATGGGAGAGTTAGAATATATAGCACTAAATGAGAGGTTAGATATGATTGGAATATCAGAGACATGGTGGAAGGAGGACAACCAGTGGGACACTGTGATCCCTGGGTACAAACTATATCGTAATGATAGAGCTGATTAAATTGGTGGAGGGGTTGCGGTCTATGTTAGAGAGGGCATTGAGTCAGAAAGAATTAAAGTTTTGCAGGAAACAAAATTTGCTGTAGACTCTCTATGGATTGAAATTCCATATAAAAAGGGGAAGGCGATGGCAGTGGGGGTGTACTATCGACCGTCTGCCAGAATGAACAAATGGATGTTGAAATGCTCAAAGAAATCAAGGAAGCTAAGAAACATTACAGCGCAGTAATAATAATGGGTGATTTCAATTACCCCGGTATAGACTGGTCAATGTCACGGCAGGACATGCTAGGGAGATAAAGTTCCCAGATGAAGTAAATGACTGCTTCTTGGAGCAGCTGGTTCATGAACCAACCAGAGGGGAAGCCATATTAGACCTAGTCCTTAGTGGAACACCAGATCTAGTGCAAGAGATAATGGTGTTGGGGCCACTTGGCAATAGTGATCATAGCATGATCACATTTGATTTAATTAGTGGAGGAAGGATAGTAAGGAAATCCACAGTACTACCTTTTAACTTTCGAAAGGGAGACTATGATAAAATGAGGAAAATAGTTAAGAAAAAAACTAAAAGGAGCAGTTGCAAAGGTTAAAGACTTACATCAAGCTTGGGTGTTGTTGAAAAATACTATCTTGGAAGCCCACACCAGCTGTATTCCACGCTTTAAGAAAAGTGGCAGGAAGTCCAAAAAAACTGCCAGCATGGTTTAAAGGTGAGGTCAGAAATCCCTTCAAATCCTAAAACAATTGCTACAACAACAGTAATGGGGACATTCCAGTTGCAGATTTTATTTTCATTGATAGCCTGTTAAGCATGCAGCATTACATAGCTTCTTAAATATGAACATATTAACTGCTCATGATGTTTGTCTCATCTCTAACAATTTTAGGTACACTAATATTTCATCATAGGTGGCAGCATCAACTGACACTATCACATAGGCCTAACTGAAGACCTATAAAGTTCAAAGATGGTTTCTATGTATCTTAGAACCCAAAGACATTGTTCTGGTTTTCCATAAATAAGAGAATAAGACAGATTGTTCTTTTCTTGACCATCTAACAAAAGGTTGGGGAATTGTGGTGCTTTCATAATTAGAGGAATGAGAGAAATAATGGAAAAGATGGAGCAAGAGAAGTGACTAATACTTTCACTTCCCTTGAGGGGATTGGGTCTGATGTCACTGCTGGCAAGGGGAAGAGAAGGGGCTGAGTAGTCAAATTTGTGTCCACCGCATAAAGCAATGTCCATTTTCTGCTGAGGAAGCAACCCGACCAGATACAGGTTTTTGTTTTCACAGTTAATTCTTTTGGTAGGTGATTCTCTTAAAGCAGGGTAGAATTATTTGTAGTTTTATTTCAAAATCCAAGGTGGGTAAAGTGGCATGCCTTTCTCCAGCTTTTGCAGTACTAAAGATTTCATTCTCCAGGACCAAGCGGGAAGTCAGTCCTCACATATGGGTGACATTGGCGCCGACGGAGCCCTCATGCGCAGCATTTCCCCATCTTTCAAAGAAAGCCTTTGGGAATGCAGCACGCATGCGCGGTCCGCTTCCCGCCGAAGGGTGCCATCTTGCTCAGTCTTCTTTTTTCCGCGGAGCCCAACAGATGTGTGTCGTTGTCACTCGGTAAAAAGTTGATTTTTCCTGCGTTGGATTCGTGGTTTTTTGCCCGGTTCGATGCCAGTTCCCCTTCCCGCCTGGGCCGGTACACCGGTATCGAGCCCGGAGCTGGGATTTCGGTTTTTGTCCTTCGTGACTAGCGCTCGCGCTTTTTTCTCTCTTTTTCATTGGTAGCCCGGTCTTTTGACCTTGCAGGGGCCCTTTTTCCCCCCGATGGCTGCCAGTGGGTTCAAGAAGTGTGATCGGTGTAAGAAGCTGATGTCTCTCACCGACACACATGACTGCTGCCTCCGGTGCCTCGGTCCCGACCATGACCCGGTGGTCTGTGTTCCGTGCGGCAAAATGTCCTCTAAGGCGCTGAGGAGCCGTCAGCATCAGCGTGAAAGGCTCTTTTCTGACTCCGCGTTCAGCCGGGCCCGGACTTCGTCAGAGGCCTCGACATCTCGGGAGTCCGACCCCGAGCACCGTCGAGGATCCTCTGAAAGGGGGTCTCCTTCTCGGGAACACAGAAGGAAGAAGAAACCCGCGAGGGTGGCATAGGTGGACGCTCTTGGCCCCTCGAGGGCCAGGTTGCATAGCCCTGACCACCGTCCCAGGTCCTCGGAGTCAGAGAGGCCTGCCAAGTTGCCTTGAGTGGAGCCGAAGTCCCCGAGTCATGTGAGTGCTGTTGTCCTCATAGATTCCCCTCCGGGGGAGCCGCCGTCGGGGCCCGAGTCGGTGGCTGCTGAGTCTCCTGAGCTGAGTCTCAGGTTGACGGCCTTGGGGAACAGCTTGGCTGCCTTCATGGAGCTGCAGCAGGTACTGATCGCCGGTTTGACCGGTGCATCTGCCCTGACCTCCGGGACCTCGACATCCAAGTCGACCCTGGAGGCTGAGCCGATCCTCGAGTCGATGCAGTCTCAAGTCGATCCTTGGCCAAGGTCCCCCTTGGCCTCCTGCTCAGGGCCGAGGTTGTTGACGCCGGTGCCCTCGGCGTCGGGGTGGATGGCATCTGTGCCCGCCCAGCTGGAGCCGCTCGATTCCTCCTCGGAGGGGTCGGAGTGGGAGACGGAGGACGAGGAGTCCCCGGACACTTTCCGGACCCGGGGCATCCCATCGGACTCACTGGAGTCCGAGCCTCGGAACATAAGAACATAAGACATGCCATACTGGGTCAGACCGAGGTCCATCAAGCCCAGTATCCTGTTTCCAACAGTGGCCAATCTAGGTCATACGTACCTAGCAGTTTCCCCAAAAGACACAGGTTCCGCAATGCTTGTACTGGGTCAAGCATTGATATCCTGGGTCCCTTCTTAATATTGGTTTATGGACCTTTCCTCCAGGAACTTGTCCAAACCTTTTTTAAACCCAGCTATACTAACAGCCCTTACTACATCCTCCGGGAACAGATTCCAGAGTTTGATTACACGTTGAGTGAAAAATATTTTCTCTTATTTGTCTTAAATAGTTTACCCTGTAGCTTCATTACATGTCCCCTAGTCTTTCTATACTCTGATAGCGTAAACAATTGATCCACGTTTATCCGTTCCACTCCATTCATTAATTTATAGACCTCTATCATATCTCCCCTCAGCCGTCTCTTCTCCAGGCTAAAGAGCCCTAACCTTCTTAGCCTCTCTTCATAGGAGTAGCCTTCCATCCCCTTCACCAATTTGGTGGCTCTTCTCTGTACTTTTTCTAATAATGCTATGTCTTTTTTAAGATATGGTGACCAGAATTGCACACAATATTCAAGGTGCGGTCGTACCATGGAGCGATACAGAGGCATTATAATATCCTCTGTTTTGTTCTCCATCCCTTTCCTTATCATACCTAGCATTCTATTTGCTTTCTTGGCCGCCGCTGCACACTGGGCGGAGGGTTTTAACATGTTATCCACGATGACTCCTAAATCTTTTTCCTGGATGGTGGTTTCTAATGTGGAGCCTTGCATCGTGTAACTATAGTGTGGGTTGTTCTTTCCTAGGTGCATAACTTTGCACTTGTCCACATTAAATTTCATCTGCCATTTGGATGCCCAGTCTTCCAATTTATCCAGATCCTCCTGCAGTTTTCCACAATCCTCTTGGGTTTTAACAACTTTAAACAGTTTTGTGTCATCTGCAAATTTGATAACCTCACTAGTTATTCCCTTTTCCAGATCATTTATGAATATGTCAAAAAGCAGCGGACCCAGTACAGATCCCTGGGGTACTCCACTATTCACCTTTTTCCGTTGGGAATATTGGCCATTTAGCCCTACCCTCTGCTTTCTATCTTTTAACCAGTTCCCGATTCACAATAGCACACTGCCTCCTATCCCATGACTTTTTAGCTTCGCCAAAAGTCTCTGATGGGGGACTTTGTCAAAAGCTTTCTGAAAGTCCAGATACACTATATCAACCGACTCACCTTTGTCTACCTGTTTATGCACACCTTCAAAAAAACATATCAGATTAGTAAGACAAGATCTTCCTTGTCTAAAGCCATGTTGGCTGTCTCCCATTAGACCATGACTATCTACATGCTGTGTAATTTTGTTCTTTATGATGGTTTCTACCATTTTCCCTGGTACTGACGTCAGGCTCACCGGTCTGTAATTTCCCGGGTCACCCCTGGAACCCTTTTTAAAAATTGGTGTTACGTTGGCGACCCTCCAATCTTCAGGTATTACAGATGATTTTAATGAAAGTTCACAGATTACACAGGTACACTACCAAAAAACTGCCTTCAGTTTTGCAACTGATTCCTATAGATTTTGGGGTGCTGAATCCAGGAAAAATAGCCAAAATGTTCCATCACGTCACGTTTTCTTGCAAAATTAGATTTCTTACCCATATAAGGAATGTTCACATAATTTCTTTTTAGCCACTGCAGTTTATTTTCTTGGCCCAAAATAGAGGTTGTAATGGTTAACTAACTAGAAACACTCCCTCATCATATTTTAGAGTGTTTTGTATTCATTTATACATTAACAGGACAATTGGGAGGCGGGGGGCTAAATCCAGTACTCGCGCTGGCGCATGTTCTTTCCTGTTCGCCTCGCCTCGTTCACTCGCTCAAACATGGTGGTTGCGACATGAACGTTCCTGTCAAATTTCAGTTTCTTGCAAGTTCATTATTACCTTTTGTTTGCTCAGTCGTAATCCAGCTTTATTCCGAAGTGGTTCACTACAGTTGTAGTTTGCAGTGCTGTGTATTTGTGATGGCTCACAGAGCCAGAGGTTGCGTCAACTCTCCGGACAGTTTTTGTTTTATTTTTGGGGAATATACCGTGAAAAAGCGGCAGAGGAACATTTCTGCATTTATTTAAAAAGTATATTTCGCCTATTTCGGTTTGAAGTTAGGCGATCAAGACAAACCGTGGGCTCCTCACAAAGTGTGCAAGACATGTGAGGAAGATCTACGCTTATGGATGAAAGGTAAAAAACAAGCATTTCGTTTCGGAATACCTATGATGTGGCGTGAACAAAGAGACCACAGCAGTGACTGCTATTTTTGCTCTTGCATTGTGAAGGGATACAACTTAAAAAATAAGAACGTAATAAGTTACCCCAACCTTCCCTCAGCAATTAGGCCTATGCCTCATAGCAACGAAGTACCTGTGCCTGAACCACCAAAATCTTTGGATCATATTTGTGTGGACGGTTCTGATCATGATGAGACTCATCAGATGGCTTTTCCCGATGAGTCCAGTACTTCCGAGTTTGAAACTGAACCAGATCCGAAACCTGAACTTTTCTCTCAAGCTGAATTGAATGATTTAGTCTGGGATTTAGGTCTCCCAAAAGATGCTGCCCAACTGCTAGGTTCTCGGCTTAAACAGAAAAATCTATTGTCACCAGGAACAACTTTTTATTGGTACTGCAACCGCGAGACACAATTTTTGAAGTATTTCAGCAAAGAGGAAGATTTGGTATTTTGCAACGATATATACGGAGTGATGGAAAAGTTTAAACTCAAGTATGATCCTGCTGAATGGCGGCTGTTCATTGATTCGTCAAAAGACAGCATAAAAGGTGTTCTTCTTCATAATGGCAACACATTCGCTTCAGTTCCTATTGCTCACTCTGTTATTCTCCAAGAAAAATACGAGAATTTGGCCCTGATTCTTCAGAAGATTCGTTATGATGAGCATAAGTGGATGATTTGTGGAGACTTTAAAATTCTATCCATGCTATTAGGGCAGCAATCCGGTTTCACCAAATATCCCTGCTTCCTTTGCTTGTGGGATAGCCGGGCCCGCGATCTACACTGGGGGAAAAAAAACTGGCCAATTCGGGAGTATTTGAGACCCGGTGAGAAAAATGTTCTTCATGAGAGCTTGGTACCTCGTGATAAAATTCTATTACCACCTCTCCACATTAAGTTGGGTCTCATTAAGCAATTCATCAAGTCCCTTCCAAAAGATGGTGAGTGCTTTCGGTACCTTTGCTCAAAGTTCCCCCGACTTTCTGAAGCAAAGCTAAAGGAAGGAGTGTTTGTTGGCCCTGATATAAGGAAACTCATTTCAGATGGAGCATTCGCTGAAACGATGTCTGAGAAGGAAAAAGAAGCCTGGGATTCCTTCAAGGATGTTGTTCTCAAATTCTTGGGGAACAGGCGGGATGAGAACTATAAGGATATTGTTGCCAGGATGCTCAATGCCTTCAAAGAACAAGGCTGTAACATGAGCCTGAAAGTCCATTTCTTGCACTCCCATGTGAACTACTTTCCCGAAAACTTGGGGGCGTACAGTGAAGAACAAGGTGAAAGGTTTCACCAGGACATCAAGGACGCAGAGAGAAGGTACCAAGAAAGATGGAACACCACTATGGTGGCTGATTTCTGCTGGTTGCTGCTGCGGGAAACCCCAGATGAAAAATACGCCAAGCAGCGCACCAAGAGAAGCATTCGGGGAAGAAGAAACGGGCCCACCAGGAGATTGATTGACCCAAGAATGACTTTAAAATCTAAACTGTGTTGACAAAAATCGTGTTTTTACTAAACTTTGAAATAAAAATTTGCTAGTTATTACCACAGTGTCGGATCTCATTTAATAGAAATTTATTTTCACACCATCGGGTGTTTGTCTTCATGTATTGCAATGGTGCGGTTTGCGTTTTCTATTCTTACATACATACCTGTACAACATTTTTTTGCACATTTCTTTGCTTTGCTTTGTGTCTAACCTCGCTCTTATATGCTCAATGTTTGTGCACATGTATGTGGCTGTTTTAAGTGCAGACAATTTTGCTACCATCACAGTGTGTCTTGTTGACATTACTCTATTCTTATGTGCTGCCTTGTTACAATTTCTTTATTCTTATTTGAATAACTACTAAACAATTAGTATAAAGAATTCATCCAAGAAACTTTTATCTCGATCGCACTCAATCTGAAACGTTCACCTCAAACTGCTAACCCAATGTAGCAAAAAATCTGTACGTGATGGAGCAAATTGGTTACCAGATTTGGATTCAGCGCACCAAAAAACGTAAAAATCAATCGAAACATTAGAGGCAGTTTAAAAAAAAATTTTTTTAGTGTACCTGTGTTACCAATAGCAGGTCTGCAATCTCATATTTCAGTTCTTTCAACACTCTGGGATGTATACCATCCGGTCCAGGTGATTTGCTACTATTCAGTTTATCAAATAGTTGTAATATATCTTCCTGGTGTAGCGATATTTCTCTCAATTCCTCTGCAGTATCACCTTTAAATACCACTTCAGTCTTGGGTAACATCCCTACATCTTCCTCAGTAAAGACCGAAGCAAAGAATTCATTCAGTCTCTCTGCTATAGCCTTGTCTCCTCTTACTGCCCCTTTTACCCCTCTATCATCTAATGGTCCAAATGACTCTCTCACAGGCCTTTTGCTACGAATGTACTTGAAAAAGTCTTTATTTCGTGTTTTTGCTTCTTCCGTAGCAAGTTTCTTCTCAAATTCCTGCTTTGCCTGCCTTATCAATGCTTTGCATTTAACTTGCCAGTGCTTGTGTGCTGTTTCCAGTTTTCATCATTTGGCTCTTTTTTCCATTTCCTGAAGGTTGCTTTTTTGGCAGCAACAGCCTCTCTGACCTCACCTTTAAACCATGCTGGCAGTTTTTTGGACTTTCTTCCACTTTTCTTAATGCGTGGAATACAGCTGGTCTGGGCTTCGAGGATAGTATTTTTAAATAACACCCAAGCTTGCTGTAAGTCTTTAACCTTTGGAACCACTCCTTTTAGTTTTTTCCTAACTATATTCCTCATTCTATCATAGTCTCCCTTTTGAAAGTTAAAAGGTAGTACTGTGGATGCCTTTACTATCTGTCCTCCACTAATTAAATCAAACATGATCATACTATGATCACTATTGCCAAGTGGTCCCAACACCCTTATTTCTTGCACCAGATCTGGCGTTCCACTAAGGACTAGGTCCAGTATGGCTTCCCCTCTGGTCGGTTCATGAACCAGCTGCTCCAAGAAGCAGTCATTTATTCCATCTAGAAACTTTATCTCTTTAGCTTGTCCTGCCGTGACACTGACCCAGTCGATACCGGGGTAATTGAAATCACCCATTATTACTACTCTGTTGTGACTTTTGTTGGCTTCCTTGATTTCTTTGAGCATTTCATCATCCATTCGTTCATTCTGGCCAGGCGGTCGATAGTATACTCCCACTGCCATCACCTTCCCCTTCATAAATGGAATTTCAATCCATAGAGATTCTACAGCAAATTTTGTTCCCTGCAAAACTTTAATCCTTTCTGACTCAATGCCCTCTCTAACATAGAGCGCAACCCCTCCACCAATTTGATCAGCTCTATCATTACGATATAGTTTGTATCCAGGTATCACAGTGTCCCACTGGTTATCCTCCTTCCACCATGTCTCTGAGAGTGCAATCATATCTAACCTCTCATTTAGTGCTATATATTCTAACTCTCCCATCTTATTGTTTAGACTTCTAGCATTGGCATACAAGCATTTTAGAGACTGTATTTTATTCATATTAATCTGGCTATTGGTAGGCAGGGGTAATTTGGAATCCTTATGCTCTGTCTGCTCCTTACTCAAGGGCATTTTGGGCTACTATACTCCCTTTTGGAACCTCATTGCTTTTGGTAGTATCCTTCAAGGATACCTTCATCCGAACCATGCACTCCTGGGTGACTGTCGGCTTTCCCCTATTTTCTAGTTTAAAAGCTTCTCTATCTCTTTTTTAAAGGTTAATGCCAGCAGTCTGGTCCCATCCTGATTAAGGTGAAGCCCATCCCTTCGGAAGAGCCCCCCCTTTCCCCAGAATGTTCCCCAGTTCCTAACAAATCCAAAACCCTCATCCTTGCACCATTGTCTCATCCACGCATTGAGACTCCGGAGCTCTGCCTGTCTTTTGGGTCCTGCATGTGGAACAGGAAGCATTTCGGAGAACGCTATCCTGGAAGTTCTGGATTTCAACTTCCTACCTAAAAGCTTAAATTTAGCCTCCAGAACTTCCCTACCACATTTTCCTATGTCATTGGTACCAACATGTACCAAGACAGCAGACTCCTCCCCAGCACTATCTATGATCCTATCTAGGCGGTGCGTGAGGTCCGCTACCTTCGCACCAGGCAGGCATGTTACCAGGCGATCCTCACGTCCACCAGCCACCCAGCTATCTACATTCCTAATGATTGAATCACCAACAGCTGTCCTGACCCTCCCCTCATGGGGACATGGCCCTGGAGAAACGTCCTCGGTGTGAGAGGTTTTTACATCACCTGGAGGACAGGTCCTAGTTACAGGATCACTTCCTGCCATACCAGGGTGATGCTCTCCTGTCACGTGACCTCTCTCCTCCATGGCAACAGGGATGCTGCCAGACTGGAGGTGGGACTTCAGGACTATATCCCTGTAGGTCTCGTCCACGTACTTCTCTGTCTTTCTTATGTCTTCCAGGTCTGCTACTCTAGCCTCTAGAGAACGGACTCGTTCCCTGAGAGCAAAGAGTTCTTTGCACTTAGTGCATACGTAAGACCTCTCACCAACTGGGAGAAAATCATACATGTGACACTCAATGCAAAAGACCGGCGAACCCCCATCTCGTTGCTGGACTTCTGTCTGCATCTTAGTTTAAAGCTTATGTTTAGGTCTTTTAAATTCTGTATATAATAAGGATTGGTGTGAGACGGTCCCCACCGGAGGATACCCTGTTCTTGGACTTCGTGCGGGACATGGCCAAAGCCTTGGCCTTCCCCGCGGATCCCGAGGAGGAGCCTCGAGCCGAAGAGCTCGAGGCCTTCCAGTATGACTCTCCACCTAAGGAGGCCTTTACTGTACCGGTTCCTCCGATGCTGGAACGGCTGCTCTTCCGCATGTGGGAGGCATCGGCCTCGGTGCCGTTTCTCAGGAAATGGGTCGATTCTATTTATCGAGTCCATAAGAGCCCTGGTTCCAGAAGGCATAGCTACCGCACCACTCCATGGTTGTGGAATCGGCCATGCATTGTCTGAAGAGTCAGAAGATGCACTCCTTGGTACCCCCCGGCCGGGAGACCCGGAACCTGGATGCCCTCGGTAGAAAGTGCTTCCAGGGCTCTATGCTGGCTTGCCGTGTCCATACTTACCAGCTGTACATGGGCATGTACCTCTGAGACCTGGCAAAGGAGATTGCCGGGTTCTCAGCTGGCCTCTCCGAGGAACCTTTGCAGAGATTTAAGGCTCTGTTATCCGGGATTCGAGAGTGCTCAAAGTTTATCCCTCGAGCAGCCTATGATGGCTTTGAGGCTTTGGCCCAAGTAGCCGCGGCTGGCATCGGTGCACGCCGCCAGGCCTGGCTACAGTCATCGGACCTCGAGCCATGGGTACAGGACAAGTTGGTCGATGTCCCTTGCCGAGGTGAGAACCTTTTTGGCAAACCCATGGCTGAAAAGGCTGCAGAACTCGAGTCTGAGACTATCACCAGGGCAAGGCTGTCCAGGAAAACCTCTGCCCCTTCTCAGAAGAAGAAGGGCTCGGGGAAAAAGCCCTTTTACCCGAGGAAGGCTGCTGCCTACAAATCCTACCCTCAATTTCAGGCCTCTACAGCTCCCCATCAGGATCAGCAGGCCAAGGGGCAGGGGCAGGGACATGGGCCCCGTAGGCAGAAAATCCCCAAGCCATCAGCTCCGGCTCTTGCACAGCAGCAGGGAGCCGGGTTTTGACTCCCACTGCATAGCCTCTCCTCCTCAGCTGGCTCCTCTCAGCACAGGAGGCCGGCTGACACTGTACGCCCACAGGTGGTCAGCCATAACAGGGGATACCTGGGTACTGAGCATAGTTCAAAAGGGCTATTTGCTCCACTTCAACCAGTTACTCCCCTCCTATTTTCCAGGGGAGCCTCCAAGAATCCCTCTGCACAGGAACCTCCTCCTTCAGGAGTTGGCAAGTCTTCTACAGGAGCAGGCGGTGGAACCGGTGCCTCACCACCTGATAGGGCGAGGCTTCTATTCCAGGTACTTTCTGGTACCAAAAAGGACAGGAGGCCTCAGACCCATCCTAGACTTGCGAAATCTCAACAAGTTCCTGGAGAGGGAAAGGTTCAAGATGCTTACCCTTGGAATACTGCTGCCCTACATCCAGCAGGGAGATTGGCTATGCTCCTTAGACCTGAAGGATGCTTATACTCACATCCTCATTCAGCCAGACCACAGACAATATCTCAGATTTGTAGTGGGAGGAAGTCATTTTCAATACAGAGTACTTCCATTCGGCCTCACCTCCGCCCCCAGGGTTTTCACCAAGTGCCTAGTGGTGGTGGCGGCCTATCTCAGAAATCAGGGCATCTTTGTCTTTCCATACCTGGACGACTGGCTCATCAGGGGTCAGTCTCCACAGGAGGCCAGACAGGCCACCCTTCGCACTGTTTTTCTCCAGCATCTAGGCTTCGTTGTAAACTTCGCAAAGTCCACTTTGCTCCCCTCACAGGACATAGAGTTCATAGGGGCAAGATTGGATACCCTCCAAGCGAAGTCTTATTTGCCCGAGAACATGGCCTGCAGACTGATGTTTTTTTGCCAAACAGTTCCAGAGCGGTTCTCTGGTCTCCACCAGAAACTTCCTAAGGCTCTTGGGCCACACGGCATCCACAGTTCATGTAACTCCGAATGCCCGCCTGCACATGCGACCTGCTCAGTGGTGCCTCAGAGCTCAGTGGGAGCAAGCCACAGGCGACTTGAGAGGATAAAGGTGTCCAAACTGCTGGCAGCCTCCCTACGGTGGTGGCTGCATCTCCTGAACCTGGTTCAGGGGGTGCCTTTTCAGGCCCCTCCTCACACACAGGTGCTGACAACGGATTCTTCCCTTCAGGGCTGGGGTGCACATTGCCAGGGGGCTTGCACTCAGGAGCTCTGGTCTACTTGGGAGTCCACACAGCAAATCAATCTGTTGGAGTTGCGAGCTATCCGCTTAACTCTAGAGACTTTCTCTCATGTCCTCTCTCACCAGTCTGTCTTAGTTCAGACAGACAATCAAGTGGCAATGTTCTATGTGAACAAGCAAGGGGGCACAGGTTCCAAACTTCTGTGTCAGGATGCACAGGCCCTGTGCTCCTTGGCAATCAAACACAACATGTTTCTCAAGGCAGTTTATCTGCCTGGCCAGGAAAATTGCCTAACAGACAGATTGAGCAGGACTCTACAGCCTCACGAATGGCAGTTGAATGCTCTGGTGGTCCAAGGGATCTTTCTAAGAAGGGGTCTTCCAACCATCGATCTCTTTGCGAGTCCACTGAACCGTCAGCTACCCAGGTTCTGTTCCAGACAACCGCATCCTCTGAGAATAGCAGCATATGCGTTTCTAATCTCTTGGTCTATGGGCCTACTGTATGCGTTTCCTCCCACGCCTCTAGTGGCCGAACCTTGTTCAAGGTTCTTCAGGACAAGGCCTCGGTGTTTCTGGTAGCCCCCAGATGGCCGAGGCAACCGTGGTTTCCACTCCTTCTGCAGTTGACGGTGGACACTCCACTCCCTCTGGGGGTGCAACCCGATCTCCTGTCTCAGGATCAGGGATCTCTCCTGCACCCCAACCTCAAATCCCTCAGCCTGGCTGCTGAAAGGGTAGTTCTAGCCCCCTTACTTCTTCCTAAGGAAGTGGAAGAGGTGGTTTTGGCCTCTAGGAGGCAATCCATAAGAACATAAGATATGCCATACTGGGTCAGACCAAGGTCCATCAAGCCCATTATCCTGTTTCCAACAGTGGCCAATCTAGGTCATACGTACCTAGCAGTATCCCCAAAACACACAGGTTCCACAATGCTTGTATTAGGTCAAGCATTGATATCCTGGGTCCTTTTTAATAATGGTTTATGGACCTTTCCTCCAGGAACTTGTCCAAACCTTTTTTAAACCCGGCTACACTAACAGCTCTTACTGCATCCTCCGGTAACAAATTCCAGAGTTTGATTACACGTTGAGTGAAAAAATATTTTCTCTTATTTGTCTTAAATAGTTTACCCTGTAGCTTCATTGCATGTCCCCTAGTCTTTCTATATTCTGATAGCGTAAACAATCAATCTACGATTTCCCGTTCCACTCCATTCATTAATTTATAGACCTCTATCATATCTCCCCTCAGCCGTCTCTTTTCCAGGTTGAAGAGCCCTAACCTTTGTAGCCTCTCTTCATAGGAGTAGCCTTCCATCCACTTTACCATTTTGGTGGCTCTTCTCTGTACCTTTTCTAATAACGCTATATCCTTTTTAAGATACGGCGACCAGAATTGCACACAAAATTCAAGGTGCGGTCGTACCATGGAATGATACAGAGGCATAATATCCTTTGTTTTATTTTCCATTCCTTTCCTTATGATATCTAGCATTCTATTTGCTTTCTTGGCTGCCGCTGCACATTGGGCGGAGGGTTTTAACATGTTATCCACGATGACTCCTAAATCTTTTTCCTGGGTGGTGGTTCCCAATGTGGAACCTTGCATCGTGTAACCATAGTGTGGGTTGTTCTTTCCTAGGTGCATAACTTTACACTTGTCCACATTAAATTTCATCTGCCATTTGGATGCCCAGACTTCCAATTTATCCAGATCCTTCTGCAGTTTTCCACAGTCCTTTTGGGTTTTCACAACATTAAACAGTTTTGTGTCTGCAAATTTGATAACCTCACTAGTTATTCCCTTTTCCAGGTCATTTTTGAATATGTCAAAATGTAACGGACCCAGTACAGATCCCTGGGGTACTGCACTATTCACCTTTTTCCATTGGGAAAATTGGCCATTTAGCCCAACCCTCTGCTTTCTATCTTTTAACCGGTTCCCGATCCACAATAGTACATTGCCTCCTATCCCTTGACTTTTTAGTTTTGCCAAAAGTCTCTGATGAGGGACCTTGTCAAAGGCTTTCTGAAAGTCCAGATACACTATATCAACCGACTCACCTTTGTCTACCTGTTTATTCGCACCTTCAAAAAAACATAACAGATTAGTAAGACAAGATCTTCCTTGTCTAAAGCCATGTTGGCTGTCTCCCATTAGGTCATGACTATCTACATGCTGTGTAATTTTGTTCTTTATGATGGTTTCTACCATTTTCCCCGGTATTGACGTCAGGCTCACCGATCTGTAATTTCCTGGATCACCCCTGGAACCCTTTTTAAAAATTGGCGTTACATTGGCGACCCTCCAATCTTCAGGTATTACAGATGATTTTAATGAAAGTTTACAGATTACTAATAGCAGGTCTGCAATCTCATATTTCAGTTCTTTCAATACTCTTGGATGTATACCATCCGGTCCAGGTGATTTGCTACTATTCAGTTTATCAAATAGATGTAATACATCTTCCCAGTGTAGCGATATTTCTCTCAATTCCTCTGCAGTATCACCTTTAAATACCACTTCAGTCTTGGGTAACATCCCTACATCTTCCTCAGTAAAGACCGAAGCAAAGAATTCATTCAGTCTCTCCGCTATAGCCTTGTCTCCTCTTACTGCCCCTTTTACCCCCTCTATCATCTAATGGTCCAATTGACTCTCTCACAGGCCTTTTGCTAAGCATGTACTTGAAAAAGTCTTTATTTCGTGTTTTTGCTTCCGTAGCAAGTTCCTTCTCAAATTCTCGCTTTGCCTGCCTTATCAATGCTTTGCATTTAACTTGCCAGTGCTTGTGCTGTTTCCAGTTTTCGTTGTTTGGCTCTTTTTTCCATTTCCTGAAAGATGCTTTTTTTGGCAGCAACAGCCTCTCTGACCTCACCTTTAAACCATGCTGGCAGTTTTTTGGACTTTCTTCCACTTTTCTTAATGCGTGGAATACAGCTGGTCTGGGCTTCCAGGATAGTATTTTTAAACCGCACCCAAGCTTGATGTTTTATGCCCTCAAGTGGCTTAGATTCTCCACCTGGTGTGCTTAGCGCCAGGAGGATCCTTTTTCGTGCCTGGTTCCAGTGATGCTGCAGTACCTGCTCCACCTCTCGGACCTAGGCCTTAAATCCAACTTTGTTTGGGTCCACCTCAGTGCTCTATCGGCACACCACTCACAGGTAGAGGGCCAATCCCTATCGGGCCACGCCTTGGTGTCCCGCTTCCTCAGAGGCCTGCTTCTGCTCAAACCTCCGATCCGTCCACCAGCCACTGAGTGAGATTTAAATGTGGTCTTGCAGCAACTTACTTGCCCACCCTTTGAGCCGATGGCTACCTGTCATCTACGCTTCCTTTCCTGGAAGGTGTTGTTCTTAGTGGCTCTTACCTCGGCCAGGCGTGTGAGTGAACTACAAGCTCTGGTTTTTGAGAGACCGTACACACGGTTCTATAAGAACAGGGTGGTCTTGCGGACTCACCCTAAGTTGCTTCTGAAGGTTGTCTCCTCCTTCCACCTCAATCAGGAGGTGGTTCTTCCAACATTCTTCCCCAGGCTGCATGCCAGCCGAGCTGAAACAGTCCTGCATACCCTAGACTGTAGAAGGGCGTTCTCCTTTTACATAGACCGTACGCAGGAGCATCGAAGAGCTGCTCAGCTCTTCGTATCTTTTGACCCTAATAAACTGGGGTTGCCTGTCTCCAAGCGTACGTTGTCCCTTTGGGTAGCGGATTGTATCACCTGGGCGTACAGGGCGGCCGGCCGGACTCTCCTTGCAGGGTCGAGTCACGGCCGACCATGTCAGGGCAAAGGCTGCATCAGTAGCCCACCTCTGCTCTGTTCCGTTGGCAAACATCTGCCGGGCCGCTACCTGGTCTTCAAGCCAGACTTTTGCGGCTCACTACTGCCTCGAGAGGGAGTCCCGTAGTGACAGTGCTTTTGGACAGGCGGTACTCCGTAATCTCTTTGAGGTTTAGGCAACTCCTACCCTCTGGCCCTTGTGTTGGGCTACCGTACGGGGGCGTTCTCAGAAAGGATTCTTTTGCGGATGCTAATGCTGTAGAGGGAGATTATTTTTCAGCTTGGGTTCCCGGTAGCCTGAAGCTCGGGAGTCCCATATGTGAGGACTGACTTCCTGCTTGGTCCTGGAGAAAGAGTAGTTACTCACCTGTAACAGGTGTTCTCCAGGAGCAGCAGGAATCAGTCCTCACGATCCTCCCTTCTCCCCTTGGAGTTGCAGTCATCATACTGAGCGAGATGGCACCCTTGGGCTGGAAGGGGACTGCGCATGCGCGCTGCATTCCCAAAGGCTTTCTTTGAAAGCTGGGGAAATGCTCTGCACGAGGGCTCCGTCGGCACCGACGTCACCCATATGTATGGACTGATTCCTGCTGCTCCTGGAGAACACCTGTTACAGGTGAGTAACTACTCTTTCTCTCCACTTTCATGTTGTATACATTGCTCTCATCCCTCGATTTTGTCGTGGACATACCAGGGGCTCTATTTGAAAAGACTTTTCTTCCAAAAATCGCATGAAAACCTCATATATTTCCCAAAGCCCCAATGGTGAAAATGTTTGACATTAAACCATGTTTTTAAAAACTGTGATCACTTTATTAATTTGACTTGAAAAAACAAGATAAACATTCTAAATAATGGATAGCTGCTAAATTTTTACTTGTGAAACTTAAAAGTTTAAATGAACCCCAAACACCACCCCTAGAGGGCAGGCCCATGTAGAAAAGTGCATCACTGCTAGATTGAGGAAGAGCGAGCGAGGAGCTAGCGAGATAGGGATGAAGGGTGCTAAAGCCAAGTCATACTCTTACGACCTTCTAGAAGATACATGTTGTACTCATCAGATCTCATGCTAGCATGTCTTCCTTTTTAAATGTACATCCTATATATGATCTAAAGTCTGAGCAAAATAACAGTGACTTAGATGTGAGACTATCTTAAGAAAAGTCCATGATGTAAAAGGGCTGAAGAGAAGTGTATTTTGCTTATTAAATTATAACCCCCCCCCCCCCCTAAAAAAAACTTTCCCCTTGCCTGGTGGCTGAGCAACAGTGTTACATGCTGCCTTGGGGAGAGGCCCCCAGTTCAGTTCCTGGATTAAGTCTTAGCACCCTGAGTTGGCTAAGGCTTGGGGGATCCTTCAAAGGTGGCATTCATGGCCCCTTGAGGAGAGGGAATCATGGTCACTATTAAGGGGCATATTTATTAGTAAGCATACAGTAAGTCCCCAAAATTAGCATGGGAGGTGGCATAGACGTGTACCTCGCTTGCTTAGCATGTCCCCCTTCCTGTGGAGAGATGCAGCGCACTGTGCTAACTAGCCAGCACATCTAATGTGGGTGCCTTACCACCAACACTGAAGAGGTGGTATGTGCACCTGCGCCAATGACAGCCACACTAACCGTGATGTGCTGTCAATGCCCACACTCTGTCCCTAACTCATCCAGTCACTACCCCTTCCCATGATAATCTTTAGCATGGGACTTTTACCATACTGTTCCGCACTTAGCGCACAGTAAAACCCACACTAACCATTAGCGCACTTTAGTAAACATGCCTCTAAGGGCGCTACCTAGTGGCTGCATTTAGAGCTCATTGGCATTTGGAAAAATGCAAAGTAGAGATGTTTCTTTCTGACAATCAAATGCAATGATCTTTTCTTTGGATATGTTTTTCTTCATGCTAAGGAGGAAATGGTGGGTTCTGGGATGATAAGGTTTGGGTATAATCTGTTGGAAGGTTTTGCTTCATGTATTCATGGCATCCATCTGTCCAAGAAAGGTCAACGCATCTTCGGTAGTAGACTGGCTAATCTACTGAAGAGGGCTTTAAACTAGATTCGTTGGGGATAGGTGAAGAAAGCCCCCAGGTAAGTGAAAGCCCCCAGGTAGGTGATACATTAAATACCTTTATGGAAATGGGTAACAGGGGTAACATATGGAAAGCAGTGTGTATAAATGCCCGTAGCATGGGAAATAAGATCCCTGATGTTGAAGCTTTGGTGGGAGTGGCTGACTTGGATTTAGTGGCAGTTACAGAAACATGGTTCACAGAAAACCATGACTTTGATGTAACTATACCTGGCTATACTTTATTCAGAAAGGACATGGTAGGAAGAAGGGGAGGAGGAGTGGCACTATATGTAAAAACTACTATTAAAGCTTTGGAATTACAGAGCTTAAAAGGGAGAGAGGAGGCATTGTGGGTTAAACTAGAAAGAGGGAAAGAGAAATCTATTTGCATTGGTGTGATATACAGACCTCCCTCACAAGAGGAAGAGGTGGACAGAGAGTTAATTGAAGACATACGCAGCATTGCTAGGAAAGGGGAAGTGCTACTGATAGGAGATTTCAATATGCCAGATGTTGATTGGCACATTCCTGCTGCAGTATCATCTAGAAGTAAGGAGATCCTGGATTCTCTACAGGGAGAACTATTCAGGCAATTGGTAACAGACCTTACAAGTGAAGGGGCCATACTAGACTTGGTGCTTACCAATGGTGAAAGTGTTTCTGATGTTGTAGTGGGAGATCATTTTGCATCCAGTGATCACCAAATGGTGTGGTTCAGTATTAGGACTTCGGCTGTTAGAATCCATTCCAAGGTGAGGATCTTAGACTTTAGGAAGACTAACTTTGCGAAGATGGGCCAATACCTCAGGGAGTCGTTAGTGGGATGGGAACAGCTGGGGGATGTGGGCAAAACTGAAAGGAGATATTTTAAGGGCAACCAACCTTTTTGTTAAAATGGTAAATAAAGGCAAAAGGAAAAGGAGACCGCTATGGTTTTCTAAGGAAGTAGCTGAAAAAGTGAAGAAAAAGAGGGAGGCCTTCATGAAATACAAGAGATCACACAGAGAGGAAGACAGGCCTGTATTTGGAAAAACTTAGAGAAGCTAGCAAAGTAGTCAAGAAGGCAAAGATTCAAAAGGAGGAGGAAATAGCTAATGCAATAAAATGGGGGGATAAGACATTTTTCAGATATATTAGTGAGAAGAGGAAGGGCAAGAGTGGTATTGTCAGACTCAAGGGTGCAGGGGGGGAATATGTAGAAGCTGATAAGGATAAAGCGGAATTGCTTAACAAATATTTTTGTTCTGTGTTCACAGATGAAGAACCAGGAGCAGGACCTCAGAAAACACCCACAAATAGGAACAGAAGCGAGGGACATCTTGAACAATTTTCAGAAGACTGTGTTCGTGAGAAACTAGCTCAACTTAAAGTAGACAAAGCGATGGGACCGGATGGGATACACCCTAGAATACTGAGGGAACTTGGGGACGTTCTAGCAGCTCCACTGACTGACCTTTTCAATGCCTCGTTGGAGTCGGGAGTGGTGCCAAAGGACTGGAGAGAGGCTCATGTGGTGCCTTTACACAAAAGCGGAAGTAAGGATGTGGTTGAAAACTACAGGCCGGTTAGTTTAACTTCGGTGGTGAGTAAATTATTGGAAACGCTGCAGAAAGAGAAAATAGTGAGGTTTCTGGAGTCCAGCGGATTACAGGATCCGAGGCAGCATGGATTCAGCTGTATAAGTCTTTGGTGCGACCTCATTTGGAGTATAGTGTGCAATTCTGGAGACCGCACCTTGAAAAGGATGTGAACAGGATGGAGTCGGTGCAGAGGGTGGCTACTAAAATGATTAGTGGGCTTCATTATAAAGCATATGAGGACAGACATAAGGCTCTTAATATGTACACCTTAGAGGAAAGGCGGGATAGAGGTGATATAATTGAGATGTACCTCCGTGGCATAAATGTTCAGGGAGAGAGCCTCTTTCAATTGAAAGCAAGTTCTGCTACGAGGGGACATGGGATGAGGGTGAAGGGAGATAGATTCAGGAGTGATATGCAGAAATACTTCTTTACGGAAAGAGTAGTGGATCCGTGGCATAGTCTCCCAGTGGAGGTGGTAGAGATGAGGACAGTAACTGAATTCAAAAAAGCATGGGACCAACACAGAAGATCTTTAAAGGTAAAAAGTGGACTGTTGTAGTTGTTGATATGGAAGGATAGACTAGATAGGCCATGTGGTCTTTTTCTGTCATCATGTTTCTATGTTTCTATGTATTACATTTTGGGGTTATTTTAGAAGCATCATCCCATGTAAACAGCAGCATTTACATGTTTAGTTTGGCATACACACGTAAATGGCATTTTAGAACAGGGATTATTTACAAATAGGGATGTTTAGCACATTTAGATTTCCAGATGGCATGGAGAAGGCAGGGAGAGGGAGTGGTTAGGATGGGCCCACAATATCAATGTGGATTCCCCATTTTATAAGGCATCCCTATTTAGTAGAAAAAAGATAGACAGATTTACTGCTGCCCTGAAGCTTGAATAAGTGTCTGTCTGAAGTGGCAGGTGTAAAGGCCAAGGTCTGGCCCCCCTGATCACCCCTCCAAATTATCTTCAATGACCACCCACCACCCTACGGCATCTGATCCTCCTATCCAAATGCCCCCCCTCCCCAGCTTCCCTCTGGTAGACCTTTCCATCCTCCTCTAATGCAGGCTTCTGGTTTGCATAAACTGGAAGTCTGCATCGGGGAGGGGGATGGAATTGGAAGCGGCACCTAACAAAAGAATGAAACTGCTGTGCAGCGTCAGAGCTCAAAGGTAAGTGCTGTGTCACAGATTGTAGCCATTGCCACTGCTGCAGGCCCTGGAGAGGGGTGGTAGCGGCAGCAGGATGGAGGGTCTGCCCCAATCCTTGCACTAGCCTGCTGATAAAGTTATACTAGTCAGACAGTGCTGAGGTCTAGCTAATTTTATATGATAGAATCAGTCTGCAAAATCTCAAGACTAATGTGGGTGGCAAAAAAAGAAATTAACATTCAAAAATATGTTTGTGTGTTTAAGCTGACTTCTCTTTATCAGCTTTTTCTGCCTTCAAGAAATATGCCAGTGGTTGTAGATTAAGCGTGGACACTTCTCCAACCTGCTGCCATTGAGATTTTCTTATTATACCTATGAGGAAATATTACACTGCATCAAAACAAAGAGCTATAGAGCATGACCCCCATACTTCTCAAAGGTGTATCTCATATCACCTACTTTTTCTGCAGGCACCCAAAACTAATTGTATAACCTCTCTGTGATGGCATACTTTTCTTATTGAGAAACAAGTGGAAGCATGGCATGGCATGGCATGGCATGGCATAGGCTGTCAGCAGAGGTCCTGGCACCACAAAGGAATGACAGCATTTGAGCATGCTCAGAGCTGGATTTAAGATGCTGGAGCCCATAGGCAGGACCATAGGATGGATAGGTCCCCCCAACAAGAGATCGTAGAACACAGTCTTAAAACAAGTGGAAGCAGGCTCCTCTTTAGCCCAGATATTTGGCACCTTCAAAATTTGGCACCCTGTGCAGTTGCCTATGTTGCCTACATTTAAATCCTGGCCTGAGCATGCTTAGGATAGATACAAAAAGGCACTGACAAGGGACAGGGAAGATGATGACTACAGACCAAGAAAAATCTGAGCAGTGACACAGTAGGCAAATGAGATGGGCCAAAAGGTTCTCATGTGCTGACAACTACCATGAGGTCGATTTTCAGTGGTAGACCAACTGCATAAAGTTAAATTTAAAGCTTAGCCATTCAACTCATGATACTATCACTAGGGGCCACACAGCATCATTTTGAACCTGAAGCCAGATGGGAAATGAACGACTAGGCATTGTTCCTGTCCCAGCTTCTAGACATCAGGGAAACCTCCAGTAGGTCCTTGCTCCTGGACAAGAAAAATAATGCCATCTCAAAGCTGGTGTTATTTTTTCAATAATAACACAACTCATGAAGTTCAACGCAAGCTGCATTATTTGATTTTATAATAATTAGATGTTTTGCATGCTTCATATCATTATTTGCTAACGCATGTTGCCTTGAACTAACATGTGCTATGGTAAAATAAGGCATGATTTTTCCATTTAATGTGTGTTAAGTGGCAATATTGTGTCTTATTTCCTTAATATGCATTAGTAGCTCTCCCCCTTAAATGGGTAACTTATTCATTTAGCAGCTGAATATAGCCACTTAAACAGATGTTTTGGCAAACCCCCAAATGCCCCTAGCTATACCCCTTTTTTAAACAGATAATTTGGCTGTTTAATTATTTAAATAGCCAAAGATAGACATATAAGTGTCCTGGAGTTTTTAAAACATTGTAGCTGAGTGTGTAAGTGCTTTTAAATACATCCCCCATATTACAGTCATACTCTGTGCTCAGCCCCCACAGTGCCTCGTTAATTTTTTAGACCTCCTTCTCTTGGATTGTCAGGAAAGGAACTTTTTAACCTTTATCTGGGCTGATATTGTGCATACAGATGTCAGTTCTTTAATAATAACATAACTTTGGGTTGAATATGTAGTTGTATGTACCTTCCTGCTGAATGAGGAGAATGGGTCCAGACGCTCTTCATACTGAGACGAGTAACGGAGCTCTGTATCGTCACTGCTGCCACCCTGCAACAGACAAAAAGATGCTGTAGCTTCTGTGTCTCAGTAAGCATTGCAGTAATTAGTCACTGTGACATGACCTGCTGAGAGTACAGATGCTCTATCTGCCACTATGGAAGAAAATCTACATGCTGCCCTTGAGAAACAAAAGGCGAGATACAAATGAAAATAATAACAAAAACTGAACATTTCCAAAGCTTGTATGGACGTTTATTTCTCTATCTTAAAAACAAGAAAAGTGCTGTTAAATTACAAAAGGGGAAAATCATACAATATGGCATTAACTAATAGGAAATTGATGTGGAGAGCAAATAAAGTTAAGGCCCGAAACATACATCCTCTTTTTTTTGAAGATAGCTTTGTGTTATCTTTTAATAATGTAACACACTCAAGTGTTCTGAGAGAGAGTTCTCTCACTTATTTTCTTTAGTTTGGTAGTTTACTCCCATATCATTGAACCTCCAGCATAATTGTAATTGGCCTTTGTTGGATTATGTCACGTGGGTGATCATTTGCAATTATCAGGGAATTTTTTTATTGTTATTTTTAATGATCCTCCCCTACTCAGTCTGCCAGCCAGTCAGCAATTGTCCTTGGCTGGGACATGACACCAGGGCTCCTTCTAGACACCTTCTATCATGGGTTTTAAATCTAGATAGGGCTCTGCAGCATCCCAAATCTTGACCAGACTGGGGAGCAGAGACCTGACCTGGAAATGAAACCCATGTCTCTCCACATGGCAATGCAGAGCATTGTCACCAAATTGGCTCAGCACCCACTCTTTATCTTGGTACTGGTGAAATCACATCATACTTTTCTATGGTTCTTCAAAGGAAAGCAAGATGAATGTGTGCTCATATATTGTCCATGCTCAAAGTGAATTCAGCTTCTCAGAAGTGTATGAAGTAACACTAGTACAAAGGGAATCAGTTTGTGGCTGCTAGAACGCTCAAGGAGGTGACGACTACAACTTAGAGATGTGTCCTCCTGCTCCTCATCAAATGTAGTCAAGCAGGAGTTTAGCTCATGCTGTTTGTTCATACCTTGGTAATTCTCCAAGGTCACAGATACCAAAATCACTTTCTTCTGCTTCTATGACATGGGGCTGTAGTTTGCCATAGTCACAATTACGTTTCTAATGCAAAAATGCAATGTGTGCCCGAGTCAATGCTAACTCCTGGCGACCCAGCAGCTTCTGGGTTTTCTTGGCAGTGTGCAGGAGCTGCCCAAGTGGGGTGCGGGACCATGTGCGGAGTCTCATTGTGGGAACTCATTTGCATAAGGAGCCTCATTTGCATAAATATTTGCATGTGTTAACATGCGCTAACCTTTAGTAAACATGCCTCCTAATGAGTGTCTGGATAAAGAAAGACTGCCAGATTTCTACATTACTATACTCCAGTGCCAACCGCCAGGCACATTAGGAAGTACTACAAACACTGCCCATTTAGAACTCATAGCAAACCCGATATCATAACAGCACTACCAGGACTCACAAAGCACCATACCCTACCTATCAAAAGGCAACACTGCAAATATTAAACCAATACATCTCAGAGAATAACAATACATCTCCTACTGGGGAAAGAGAACAAGTGGCAGTGTCAAATAGAAACTACATGAACAGAATACCTCAGCTCTGTTACACATGCAGAACAAAGACCACCACCAAACAAAAAACAAGGGATCACAATTTAGAAATAGGAAGACAATAATCAAATTGGGAACCCAAAAAGCCAAACTTTGAATGTAAAACAACACTGGAGAAATACAACTATAAATTAATTTTCTCTTGTACTAAACAAAAACGCAAAGACGTTAGCGATACACATCTCCCAGAGCTGACATATTCCAGTTAATAAATTCAAAATAAAAAAGTATTTTTCTACCTTTTGTTTGGGCATTTTATTTTTCAGTTGCAATTGCTCCAGTCACTTTCTTCTGGTTTCTTTGTGCCTTCTGATAACTCTCCATTGTCTGCTGTCCATTTGTCCTTTCTTCTCTCTCTCTACATCTACTTAAACATACTCTTTGCTCTTTCCTCCATTTCTTTCTTTATTCCTTTATCTTCCACTCAAATTTTACCCTCCCATCCTCAATTCCCACTTACTCTCCCAATACCTGGCCAATCATAGATTTTTCTTCCCTCCCACACAAAATATCTTGTCCCCTCTCCATCCTCATTCCCCCAGCCCCATCCCTTTCTAGTCCTCCCCCAACATCAACTCCCTTCTAGTTCCAGCCCCACCCAGCATCCACTCCCTTCTAGTTCCATTCTGTTATGCCCCTCATCAGCCCATTTCCAATCCTAGCCCCCCATCAACTCATTTCCAGTCCTAGCCCGCCCCCAATCAGCTCTTTTCCAGTTCTAGTCCCCCAATCAGCTATTTCCAGTCCTATTGCAATCCCCATCAGCCCATTTCCAGTCCAAGCTCCCCCAATCAGCCCATTTGCAATCGTAGCCCCCCCACCAGCTCATTTCTAGTCCTAGCCCCCCCAATCAGCTCATTTCCTGACCTAGTCCCCCAATCAGCTATTTCCAGTCCTATTCCAATCCCCATTAGCTCATTTCCACTCTAAGCTCCCCCTATCAGCCCATTTGTAATCCTAGCCCCCCCATCAGCCATTTCCAATCCTATTCCAGCCACATATCAGCCCATTTCTGTGCAAGCTCCCCCATCAGCCCATTTCCAATCCTAGCCCCCCCAAAAGCCCATGTCCAGTCCTAGCCCTCCCCATCAGCTTATTTGCAGTCCTAGCCCCCCCAATCAGCTCATTTCTAGTCCTAGCCCTCCCCATCAGCCCTTTACAGTCCTATGCTAGCCATCACCCCATTTCCAGTACAATCTCCCCCCATCAGCCCATTTACAATCCTAGCCCCTCCCATCAACCATTTCCAATCCTATTCCAGCCCCACATCAGCCCATTTCTGTTCCAAGCTCCCCCCATCAGCCCATTTCCAGTCCTAGCCCCCTCCCACTTAGCCCATTTCCAATCTTAGCCCCCCCAGCCCATTTTGAGCCCTAGCCCCCCCCTTCCCGAAATGCCCTGTGGCTGGCTTTAGAAGCTCCGGCTCTCCTCCCTGCAGTGGCTCCTGGCAGACTCAGAAACACCTCCCTACAGCCGCAGAGCACCGTCTGTGTTGTAATGTAGGTCGCTGGTGCGCAGAGTGCCGGGAAACAGAAAATGTCCTTTGACCTCCGGCATGCCAGCGACCTACATTACAACTCAGCTGCCAAAGTGAAGAAAAATGGCGCTTTTCACTTTTGCGACTGCAGGGAGGTGTTTCTGAGCCTGCTGGGTGCTGGTGTAGGAAGGTGAGCTGGGGCATGCTGGGAGCCGAACAAATAGGGGTGACATACACAGAGCGGTGGGTACATCACTAAACAAAGGCATGGAGAGGGGTGACCTGCACGGAGCAGAAGGTGCACCTACTCTTGCCGCCTTGCTGGGAAGACTGGATGAACCATGCTGGTCTTTATCTGCCATCATATACTACTAAAATGATTGTCCACTCCTTAATCACCTCCTGTCTTGATTACTGCAATATTCTCCTTGCTGGCCTTCCCGCGAACCATCTCTTTCCCCTTCAATCTATTCAACATTCTGCTGCTTGACTAATTTTCCGTCACTATCGCTTTTCCCATATCACTCCTCTTCTCAAGTCCCTTCATTGGCTTCTCATCCACTTCCGGATCCAATTCAAACTCCTCCTCTTGACCTATGAATACATTCACTCTTCAGCCCCCCACTAC
Source organism: Ichthyophis bannanicus (assembly GCA_033557465.1). Taxonomy (NCBI): domain Eukaryota; kingdom Metazoa; phylum Chordata; class Amphibia; order Gymnophiona; family Ichthyophiidae; genus Ichthyophis; species Ichthyophis bannanicus. Next base: position 242,146,330 of record CM066042.1, on the reverse strand, counting down.
CTATCATCTCTTATCTCTCCTTACATCCCCTCTCTCGTTCTTTGCTCTTCGAACAGCCTTTGTCTATCCATGCCCTCCACTCATACTGCTAATTCTAGACTTCGCTCCTTTCACCTGGCTGCACCCTTTGCCTGGAACAATCTACCTCTGTCTGTGCACAAAGCGCCCTCTCTGGACCTCTTCAAGTCCAGATTGAAAACCCATCTCTTCTCTATTGCTTTCTGTTCTTGATTCTTGTTTTTGCTCTTCTTGTTATTGTATACTTTGTCTTACTTGATTGTATTTGTATTTTGTGATCTTCTTGACTAGATTGTGAGCTCTGATGAGCAGGGATTGTCTCTTCTTCATGTATGTACAGCGCTTCGTATGTTTGAAGCACTATATAAATGTTAAATAGATAGATACTGTAGATATGTTACTATGTTATGCAGCAAAAAATACAATATAAATTAAGCAATACTTAAATTTGAACAAAAATAAATCCCATGTTGCATTACTGCCTCAAATTTGTCTATTCCTGACCAATACGCATAGAGGCATATTCTGAATTGGCCGTCCATCCCCCTGCACGGCCAACCAGAAGCGGGATGCCCGGAGTTAGACCCAATTCTGATCCTGCTGGGGCTAGACGTGCCCATGAGATCAGAATTGGGTCTAAGGCCTGAACGTGCAGGCTGGGCCCCAATTCTGGTTGGCCTGCATGCATAGCAGATCTCTGGCTACCTCAGTCAGGCTCCGGAATGGAGCCACAGTGCCATGGCGTCCCTGACCTTCTTCTTTCCCTGCAGCTGGACTCTCAATCCAGCCTCCCATGGCCAGAGTCCGTCTGCAGGGATCCTCCTGCACCCCGTTACCTTTTTTCCCGGCCCAACAGCATGATCCCGTGACATCCAGAGGGACTTATTCCACCTATGCGGTGGAATAAGTCCCCTGTCCATAATCACGGCCCCAGATGTACAGGGCCGACCTCAGAATCGGCCCCTATACGTCCGGGATCATGGCCTACCCATGCCCCCGCCCTTGCTCCACTTCAGTACCGCTCCCTCCCACCCCCATCTAAGACTTTGTAATTTTAATGATTAGGTATTGTAATCTTCCTAAAGCATATGGTTAAGTGGATAGAAATGCACGATTAAGCTAAACCAAACCAAACTAAATTTTAACTATGTGCTTCATACAATAACAAGTACCGCGAGTCTATTCCCTGGTGGTGCAGCTATCCTAGCACCCAATAATAAGCAAGCTCCATGAATATTCAAGGAGTAATTTTATAACTACTTGCATTAGTAACAAGTACATGCACCTGATTTTCCCGTCACACTTTGTCACGAAAACACAGGAGCTGGGTCGCCAGAAGTCAATATTGACTCAACAGCACACAATACAGACACACACATGTTTCATATTCTTCATTATGCAAAAGCTACTGGATTTTCAAAGTGAAAATACATACTTCAGCTTGGAAAATTAACCAAGGAAAACTGTGCATATGCAATTACACTGCTTTTTGGGATGCACAGTTTTTCTGAGATAAAATACACAAACTCATTTGAAAATTGAGGGCTTGTGTGAACAGTAGCTTAACTACTGGCAGGGTCTCCCAAGATGGACAGGTCTCAGATGAGGTGCCAGACCAAGACAAACCACCCATCTGGGCAGCAGCAGAATGAGACGGTGTTGGCGGCAGAGGATCACATTTCTGTGACACTGGCAACAACACTAGAATTAAACTGCACGGAAGAAAGGATTGGCAATCTACTTCTGTATCTTGCCACGAAAACTCAATGGATAGTCACAACAAAACAAATTGTAATATAATATATATATATAGTGCTGGAAGATGAGACCTCCAGGTCGGAAGGCACTCAAATGGCTACTGGAGAGGAGCTGAAAACGTTTCAGAGTAAAGCCAGCATTTATGATATGTTTGGATCTAAGTCCTTGGGATGTCTGACTGCTGATGTTGCTGTACATGAAATGAGAGTCAGAAGCTGCAAAGATGTCTTACATATTGGGACATGGAATGTACAAAGTATGAACCAAGGGAAGTTGGAGGTGGTCAAGAATGAAATGGAACGTGTACAACTCGATCTGTTGGGTGTCAGCAAACTGAAATGGACTGGCATCAGGCACTTTGCATCTGATGATCACATGGTCTACTATGCTGGAAATGAAATACAAAGAAGAAATAGTGTTGCATTTATAATTAAGAAGAAACTTGCAAGAACTGTAATGAAATTCAATTCCATTAGCGAAAGCTTAATTTCTATTCTACAAGAAATGCCCATCAACACAACTACCGGTATAATTCAAGTATATGCCCCAACAACAGCTGCTGCAGAAGTTGATGTGTTCTATGAACAAGTTCAAGCTGAAATTGACAGAACATGCAGACAGGATATCCTGATAGTCATGGGTGACTGGAACGCAAAAGTTGGCAAAAAAGAAGAAGGCAAAGTGGTTGGAAAATATCGATTTGGCAACAGAAATGAAGCTGGAAAAAGATTGAAAGAATTCTGCAAGACCAACAATCTATTCATCTCAAACATCTTCTTCCAGCAACACAAGCAGCAACTGTACACATGGACTTCACCCAATGGATCATACAAAAATCAAATTGACAACATCTGTGGAAGTCACAATGGAAAAGCTCTATAACATCAACAAAGACAAAACCTGTACCTGACTGTGGTACAGATCACCAACTACTAGTATGCAAACTCAAGCTAAAGTTGAAAAAGAGCAAGCCACTCATGAATGCAGCAAAATATGACCTTGAGAATATATCATTGGAATTTAAAGACCTCTTGCAAAATCAATTTTGTGCTTTAGATAGAAATGACAGAGCTCCAGAAGAGTTATGGGATGACATCAAGAATGTTCTATTGGAAGAAAGTGAGAAATCTCTTGTGAGAGATAGTGAGTGATAGCTACCTCATATGACCCTATTAGGCGGCTGCCTAGGGTGTTAAGATTTTAGTTGCCTTTGATACAAAAAGAGTCTTGTAGTCAAGTGGTAAGGCAAAATAATATTAGGGCTTTATTCCCTGCCCTGAGGGGATATTCCTGGGATACAACAAACAATATGAAACAAAAGAACTGTCGCACAGAAAAATATCTTCTTTCCTTTAGGCATCATCAGCTGGCTGCTTTGCACACGTTCAACATAAAGATATAATATCGTCAGATAAACAAATTATACAATCCATGGGCACAGGGTCAGAATTATAGCTGCTGTTCTCCCACTGCATTAACTCAGAGTCACTTACGATTGCATATGGGTCACACTCTTCCCAGCTGCTGTCTTCCTTAAAACTCTCCTGTGAGTCATGGGCTAGCTTTTCTAGAAAGGGCTCTTTAAATCCAGGGCTCTGAATGCCTGGTATATTAAAAGCTTCCTTCTGGCTTTCCCTTCTTCTCCACGCTGGTGGAATTACTGTGTAACTTTCAGTGTCAAAGTTACTTCTGGTGCCATGCCCTTGCCTTTCAAACCAAACAGAACTTCTTGCCTTTTCTTTAGCAAAGCTAGGTTCCCACTTCTTAGCTGTGATTCTGTCTCTTATATCTGGGCTTCTGGCAGCTCTCTCCTGGGCTTTCCAACTACCAGGAATCCTAGCAGGGTCCTGGGCACAATGCTGGCTGTTTCCTGCTCTGCTGCCACACCTACTGCTTCCTTCCCTCAGTGGATTTCCTCCAGCATGACGTGTGTTCACTGGATGCTGGCTTAGTCCTCCCAGGTCGCTGCCCCTACTGGCCTTCCCTGGTTCTACCCTGCAGCTTTTATCCTTGTTCTCTTTGCATGCTGCCTGGGTTTCTGAGAACAGGTGTTCCTGATTAGCCTTCCTGCTTCTAGCTACGTCAGGACTAGTGCAAGGACATTTTACTCTAATGCCGTTTTGCTTTTCTTGTGCTGAATTTGTCTGCTGCTCAGCTAATTCTACATGAGCTGAGTTTGTCTGCTGCTCAGCTAATTCTACATGAGCTGAGTTTGTCTGCCGCTCAGCTAATTCTACATGAGCTGAGTTTGTCTGCTGCCCAGCTGCTTCTAAGGTAAGTTCCTTACTTTCTCTTAACTCCATGGGCTCTGTGCCAGCTGCTGTGTCACAAATCCCCCCCTTAAGATATTATGGGATGGGGAACAACCGTTCCCACAGCACGTAATCTTTGCTGGACTCTTGACATTCACCCTGGACCGGCTAACTGCTGCCGTTCTCTCCTGCCAAGGTTTTAGTACATTTATATGGTACACCTGACAATGTCCCCTGTCATTCTCTACCATATAAGATACTGGTCCTTGTCAGGCGGCTGCCTAGGGTGAGAACTTACACAATCTTGACGATGCATATATTCATATGATTCTTGCAAGGTATTGTGGGTATTGTAGTTCATTCACTCCCAAACACAGCTGATGACAATAATTTGAGTTGTGAAACCAAGTGGTAAGATCAATAAAATACTTCTTTTATTGATGGGGTTTAATTCACCCAGCACATGTATGCTTGATAGCACTATAAATGAGGTTACTTGCTTGCAGTGTTTAAGATGGATAACAAAAAGTCACAAAGTAAACCAGAAAACAACCTTCAGCTTGTCAGGCAATTAGCTAATGTTTTCTTAGCAAATAATTACCAAATACAAAGGCACAAAGTAAAGAATAAACTTTGCTGGTTAGGTTAACTTCTGCTTATTTTCCATGCCGATCTCAGCAGGGATTTCTCCCTTGCTCACACACACAATCAGGTGCAGCCCTAATTACTATCAATGGACCAGCTGAAAGCCTTTAGCTGGCTGGCTGCTACTGTGTGAGCCCAAATCCTGCTTTAAGAGCTGTTTGCAGTGGAAATAAAGAACAAAGTTAGGTTTCTTTGTGATGGCTGATGTGTTTGCTCACGGAAAACTAGCAATAGCATTTAGATAGAGAACAGTCCATATAAATAGTTTCATTTGCTGTATCTCCCTCTTCATCAATCAGCATATGGTCACTATCATACATTGGCACAGACGAGTCTTTCATTAAGGTACTATCATGAGAATGCTTATTCCCTGGCTGCCATTCTCTGTTATAGATAGGGTCTGGATCAGTGTTCATACCTGAGCCTCTCCTGCTATCATTATTCCTCTCTGTATAGCCTGGCCAATATGTAACCCAATTCTGATGTCCAGCCTTCCAATCTTTATCCCTGGACACTGGATCTTCTCTCACATACCTTCTGGCCTGGGTCTGAAAGTCCCTTCCACATGCAGTCTTCTCTCTTCCAGGTAGCCACTGGTGATTCCTATCTCTGCCACTCCATTCCTCTGGCTGAATCCAGTCCAATGGACTCTGCTGGCCTTTGGAATACCTCCCAGTATGAGTACTGCCTTGGAATCTCCCAGACCTTCCAATGGCCTTTCTTCTCTTCCTTCCAGAGAGTTTCCTTCTCTCTCTATCTGCTTGGCTTGGCTTCTGTTTCTCCAGGTGATACTGGTGCTTGTAGCCGTTGCTGTCTCTGTATCTCTTCCTCCCTCTGTAGCTGAAGCTCTCCCTGAAGCTGGGCTGGAGCTTGTAGTAACTGTTTCCTGAAGAATAAGCTCTATTCTTATTCTGTCCTAATGTGTGCTGCTCCCTAACACAGCGCAGCTGTGTTGAATCAGGCCCTGCCCTTTGAGATGAGTGCTTAGGGATTACCTCATAGCTCTCTTGATTGCACACACATTCTCTCACTTCAGCCCCTCTCATGGCTGCTGGAAACCTGGTGCATTCTGGGACTGGTAGTCTTTTATGTGAAAACTCTGTTTTCTCAATTCTACCAGAACTGACAGGTTGCTTGTTCAGAGTCACATCATCTTTTCTATAGCTCCTACCTGAGCTATGATAAGCTTCCTTATCACATCCTTTACGTTCCACTATTGTATAGGGACTTTTCCACTGGGCCTCAAACTTCGGCCCAGGGTCTGCAACCATTACTTCAACACAGTCGCCTATGGCCAGTTGTCGTGGTTACTTGCCCCTATCATAATACCGCTTCTGGTACCGCTGGCTATTCTGCAAATGCCCTTCTGCGGCTTGAGAAGCCCTCTGTAAGCGACTTCTGAGCTCGCAGAGGAACTGAGGCACTCCCATTACTTCCCCTTCAGGCTCGACCCACTGGTCCCTTAAAATGTCCAGGACTCCCCTTGGGGCACGGCCAAACATCAGTTCATACGGAGAAGCTCCTAGTGAGGCTTGTGTACGTTCTCTACTAGCGTACAAAGAGAATGGGAGCATAATGTCCCAGTCGGTCATTTTCCCATCCAGCCCCCTTCTTAATGTCTGTTTTAGGGTCTGGTTGAAGCGTTCCACAAGTCCATTGGTCTGTGGATGATAAGCGGCAGTTTTTATATGGTGGATGCCGAAAGCATCCCATACCTGGGCTAGGTATTTCAATACAAAATTACTCCCCCTGTCAGTCAGCATTTCCTTTGGGAATCCCACCTCGCAGAATAGCTTGATCAGTTCTAATGCTATGGACCTAGCTGAGATGTTTCTTAGGGGTATAGCCCAGGGGAACCTGGTGGCGTGATCCATTATCACCAGGATATACTGGAATCCCCTAGGGGTCTTTACGAGGGGTCCAACAATGTCCATCGCCATCCGGCGCACAGGTTCCGCTATTGTGGGGGTTGGTATCATAGGGACTCCTATGGGCTTGGTGGCGCTCACCCGCTGACAGGAGGGACAGGCCTCGCAGAACCGTTTTGTTTCCCTGAACACCCCTGGCCAATAAAATCGGGCCAGGATCTGGTCGAGCGTACCCTGAACTCCCTTATGTCCCCCAACGGGGTGGTCGTGGGCTAGTCTCATAACGACTGCTTTAAAAGTTGTAGGAACCACTAATTGTTTCCTAATAGCACCTGTTTGGGGATCGTTGCTCTCCCTGTATAATATGCCTCCTTCCATAAGGAACCTGGGGAGCACGTCCCTACCCGTCTGAGCAAATTCAAAGGCGTGCTTTAACGCTTGATCCGCCTTTTGTTCCTTCGGAAAAGACGGGAACTTTTCGACAAGGTCGGCAGGTACCCAGGGCAACCCCTGTCCATCTTCTACTCCTGCCCTTAGTTGAGCTCTGTGATGTCTCTCTTGGCGCTTTTCGCCCTTACTCTTCCTCGTATTTTTAGATGGGGCACTAAATAAGTCCTCATGCTGGGGAAGCTCTCCTAGGTTTTCATCTGTGGTCCTACCCTCCTCCCCTAGGTGTTCTTTTTGCTCTTCTAGAGGGTCAGAATCCTCCTCTGGGAGCTCAGCTCGTGCCTCTGAGCTTTGGGCCTGTGACCTGGTGGAAACCATGCCTCCCTTTGTGTGGGTGCCTTCCTCTATTCCCCTATAGAATGGTGGCCAGTCCTGGCCTAATACAATGTCGTAGGGTAGTCTGGGAATTACGGCCACTGGGATTTCCCTCTGGGTTCCTAAACCCTTGACTTTCACTCTATAGAGAGGGTAATATGTTGATGACCCATGTACACACCTTATCTTGGATCTTCCTTCTGTTTGACTCGGGGTGGAGCCAGTGCGGGCCTATATGGTTTGCCATAATTTTCCCGAAACCATACTTTGGTCCGCGCCTGAGTCAAGTAACACTTTAGCGGGGATTCCTTGTACTTCAACATCTATATGGAACCCTGCCTGTATGCTTTTTCTGTCACCTGTTATCAGAGCTGTACGCCATATACAATCTTTTTTCATGTGACCAATTTTCCCACATTTAAAACATTTTTTTAATGCATTTCTAGCATCCCTTTTAGGCAAACATTCATTCACGTTTTGCGTATACATCCTAGGCTCTTTGACTGCCTTTCCAGAATTGACCATACCCCACTTATTCCCAGCGCCTCCGTGTGGCCTATTAGCCAATTCGGCTTCCATGAACCGTTCTGTGAGCTGCGCGGCTTCGGCTGAGGTCTGGCAATTCTGCAAGGTTAAAAATGCTTTCACTTCTGCCGGAACTGCTTCCGAGAACTGTTCTAATACAATCATATCCAATATACTTTCCAGAGTCTTCCCCTCTGGAGTCAACCACTTCCAAACCAGGCTGCGCTCTCTCTGGCACAGCGCCTTAGGTGTTTCACCTGGTTGGAGACGGGTAGACCTTAGCATACGCCGATAGACCGTAGGCATTAGGCCTAGCCTATCCTTTATTGCTTTCTTTACTTCTCCATAGTCGGTTGCCAGGGTAGCTGGCATGGCTTGGTATGCTGATAAGGCCTCTCCTGTTAAGGAGGTGGCCAGCCTGACTGCCCAGTGCTCTTTGGCCCAATGTGCATTGAGGGCTACCCTCTCGAATGCCTCAATAAAATCGTCAAAATTATCAGCCTCAGTCATTTGTCCAAATGCCAATGCCCCACAGTTATGTGGGCCTACCCCACAGAAATGCTGTTGCGGTGGTTTCTCCTCCCTTCGTTCGTCCAGCAGAGTGTGTACCAGTTCGGTCAGGGGCTTCTGTTGGAGTTGCAATGCCGCCATGGCCTGCTCTTGGCTCAGCTGAGCCATCTCCGCTTGCTTCTCGAACTGTGTGCTCATCTTAGGACTTCTTGAACATCCATCTTGATGCTCACCCACTCTGGAAACAAACAAAAGAAAACACCAAGTGTGGCACTACTAATGTTATTGTGCCTAGTCCCACCTTCCTTTGTAGCTACACCTTCTCACTCGAATCCCCCTCAGCCTGTGCCCATATACCGTTACCTCAGCCAGGTGGAGATTCACACTTTGAAAAGGGGCTTATCCTTTCCATCTGGAACCTTCTGGGCGTGTCCAGCCTTGGCACTCGTAGGATTCCTCTGCGTTGTTCCTCTGTTGTATCACGGTTGTATGCTCCTCTTAGGAATAAATCCGCAACAATTACGCCATTTGTGAGAGATAGTGAGTGATAGCTACCTCATATGACCCTATTAGGCGGCTGCCTAGGGTGTTAAGATTTTAGTTGCCTTTGATACAAAAAGAGTCTTGTAGTCAAGTGGTAAGGCAAAATAATATTAGGGCTTTATTCCCTGCCCTGAGGGGATATTCCTGGGATACAACAAACAATATGAAACAAAAGAACTGTCGCACAGAAAAATATCTTCTTTCCTTTAGGCATCATCAGCTGGCTGCTTTGCACACGTTCAACATAAAGATACAATATCGTCAGATAAACAAATTGTACAATCCATTGGCACAGGGTCAGAATTATAGCTGCTGTTCTCCCACTGCATTAACTCAGAGTCACTTACGATTGCATATGGGTCACACTCTTCCCAGCTGCTGTCTTCCTTAAAACTCTCCTGTGAGTCATGGGCTAGCTTTTCTAGAAAGGGCTCTTTAAATCCAGGGCTCTGAATGCCTGGTATATTAAAAGCTTCCTTCTGGCTTTCCCTTCTTCTCCACGCTGGTGGAATTACTGTGTAACTTTCAGTGTCAAAGTTACTTCTGATGCCACGCCCTTGCCTTTCAAACCAAACAGAACTTCTTGCCTTTTCTTTAGCATAGCTAGGTTCCCACCTCTTAGCTGTGGTTCTGTCTCTTATATCTGGGCTTCTGGCAGCTCTCTCCTGGGCTTTCCAACTACCAGGAATCCTAGCAGGGTCCTGGGCACAATGCTGGCTTTTCCTGCTCTGCTGCCACTCCTACTGCTTCCTTCCCTCAGTGGATTTCCTCCAGCATGACGTGTGTTCACTGGATGCTGGCTTAGTCCTCCCAGGTCGCTGCCCCTACTGGCCTTCCCTGGTTCTACCCTGCAGCTTTTATCCTTGTTCTCTTTGCATGCTGCCTGGGTTTCTGAGAACAGGTGTTCCTGATTAGCCTTCCTGCTTCTAGCTACATCAGGACTAGTGCAAGGACATTTTACTCTAATGCCGTTTTGCTTTTCTTGTGCTGAGTTTGCTTGCTGCTCAGCTAATTCTACATAAGCTGGGTTTGTTTGCTGCTCAGCTAATTCTACATGAGCTGGGTTTGTTTGCTGCTCAGCTAATTCTACATGAGCTGAGTTTGTCTGCTGCTCAGCTAATTCTACATGAGCTGAGTTTGTCTGCCTCTCAGCTAATTCTACATGAGCTGAGTTTGTTTGCTGCTCAGCTAATTCTACATGAGCTGAGTTTGTCTGCTGCCCAGCTGCTTCTAAGATAAGTTCCTTACTTTCCCTTAACTCCATGGGCTCTGTGCCAGCTGCTGTGTCACACTACAAAAGGTAAAAAAGCAAAAACGGCCAAAATGGATGACTGAAGAAACTCTGAAAATTGCCCAGAGGAGCTAAAGCCAGAGGATAAAGAGAAGCAATCACAGAACTCAACAGAGATTTCCAATGTGCAGCAAGACAATACGAGAAGTACTACAATGACGCATGCAAGGAAATAGAAGCAGAAACTATTAGAGGAAGAACAAGATCGGCTTTCCTAAAGCTATGAGAGTTAAAGAAAAAATTTCAGCCTCAAATTGGAATGTTACAAGATGCTCAAGGATCCATGTTGAATGATGCTGAAAAGGTGGAAAGAATACAATAAAGATCAAGTGGACCAACAGCTGTTTCAACCTATACCTTATGATTAGGTGATGAAAGAAGAAGTCAAAGAAGCATACCTCCCTTTTAAACTGATGATGAATGTGCACCACAGATGGTGTGCCCATGGATCTAACTACAACTAGTGTTAATAAATACAAACAATTAATTTAGGTTCTGTGATCTTTGTCTGCGGCAGGTAATGTCAGGCCAGTCACGAAGGGTGCTTTCCATAACCGGGCTGCTAGGAGGAGAAGGGCTCCCCAGGAGCAGCCTGGGATAGATGGGCAATGAGGGGGTGGGAGTCGGGGCTGGATAAAGGCCGGGCCGAGTATGCAGCCCTCCCCTTTTGCCCAGAACTGCGAGTCTCACTCTCCTCACCCGGAGCAGGGTGGGGAACAATGAAATGGGGGGGGGGGGAACGTCACAGCGAGCGGGGCGAGACCCCACTGAAAAAGGGGGTACCACATATTAAGGGGGGGGGCAGGTACCATTTGAGAGTGCCCAGTAATGGGGAGGCGAGGTATCAGGGCCAGGGGTGCCTGGCCTCTGTTACCATGAGCATTAAAAGCACAAGGGTTGCACCCGGTGCCAACACAAAGCGGTTGGTGGCAGAATGAGATAAAGGGGAATTCTCGGCCACGGTACAGGCGGCCAAAGTCTCGAAAAGCGGCCAAGAACAGTGTGGTACTACTCCACGGTAGTCTCATTTTGGGGGTTAGGATTATTGTCATGGTTGGTATTGTCATCATTATCTCTCGCATGATGTAAACGTAAATGTTGAGGGGATGATCAACAAGCTGTGGCCTATTAAATCCAAATAATAAAGCGAGGTACAAGAAAGAGGTGGAGTGGAATGATTTATGGTAAGCAGGTGAAGATGATGGGGTGGGGGTGGGGCGGTCAGGCAGCAGGAGCCCGGAGGACCAATGCAGCATGCCCTTGATTACAGTATTATATTAGAAAACAAATTCAGGGTTGCAGGAGCAAGGGGAATCTGGGTGCCCAGGGTCCTTCCCCTCTTTTTTTTCTAGGTTTGGATAATGTAACTGCTATGGGATGGTGACTTCAACTTAACTAGTCTAAATATGTGGTTAGTTTTCAGCTTTCTTCTTCCTAAAAGTTAGCTTCTCTTGAGGCACGGTATTGAGGTAGTTATACATTCCTCCCCCTGTTTTTCTTACCAGAGCTCTTCCTTTCAGATGCTGCCATGTATTGCTGGTGTCCAGGTTTGAAAGAAGTTGCCTTTTTTATTACTGAAACAGGAATTGCTTAAAAGAACATAAGAATTGCTATACTGGGTCAGACAAAAGGTCCATCAAGTCCACCATCCTGTTTCCAACAGTGGCCAATGCAGATTACAAGTACCTGACAGTATCGCAAAAGATACGTAGAGCAGTGGCTTTCCTCATATCATCCCTAATAATGATTTATGGACTCATCCTCCAGGAATCTGTCCAAATCTTTTTAAAATCCAGCTATGCTAATTGCTTTCAACACATCATTCGACAATCAGTTCCAGAGCCTAACTATGTATTGAGTGAAAAAATATTTTCTCATATTTCTTTTAAATGTACTATTTAGTAACTTCATGGCATGTCTTCTAGTGTTTGCACTTTTTGAAAGAGTACACAATTGATTTGCATTTACTCATCCCATTCCACTCAGGAATTTTTAGATTTCTATCATATCTCCCCTCAGCCATCTCTTCTCCAAGCTGAAGAGCCCTAACCTCTTTAGCCTCTCCTCATATAAGAGTCATCCCATCCCCTTTATCATTTTGGTCTTCCTTCTCTGTACCTTTTTAAATTCTGCTTTAGCTTTTTGAGATGTGGTGACCCGAACTGCACACAATACTCAAGGTGCGGTTGCACCACGGAGCAATACAGAGACCTTATGATATTCTTTGTTTTATTCCCTATTGCTTTCCTAATAATTCCTAACATTTTGTTTCCATTTTAGCTGCTGCTGCACACTGAGCAGAAGATTTTAATGTATTGTCTATGAGGACGTCTAGATACTTTTCTTAGGTGGTGACTGCTAATGTGGAGCCCAGCAATGCTGCAGCTATAATTTGGGTCATTCTTCGCTATCTGCATTACTTTGCACTTGTCTTCATTAAGGGAAATGTTTACTAATGTGCATTAAGTGTTAGCACAGGGTTTGCCTTATCATGCACTAGGTGTGCCGTGCTGACAGTGCAGGGCACCATGCTAAAAGTCTCACGTTAACCAGTTAGTACATGTGCCTTTACACAAAAGCGGTAGTAAGGATGTGGTTGAAAACTACAGGCCGGTTAGTTTAACTTCAGTGGTAAGTAAATTAATGGAAACGCTGTTGAAAGAGAAAATGGTGAGGTTTCTGGAGTCCAGCGGATTACAGGATCCGAGGCAGCATGGATTCACCAGAGGCAGGTCTTGTCAGACAAATCTGATTGATTTCTTTGACTGGGTGACCAGGGAGTTGGACCGCGGGAGAGCTCTAGATGTGGTGTATTTAGATTTCAGTAAAGCCTTTGACACTGTTCCTCACAGGCGACTTATAAACAAACTGAGCACCCTAGGGATGGACCCTAAAGTTACTGCTTGGGTTAGAAATTGGTTGGGTGGGAGGCGACAAAGAGTACAAGTAAATGGAGCTCACTCTGAGGAGAAGGATGTTACCAGTGGTGTGCCCCAGGGATCTGTCCTTGGTCCGATTCTTTTTAACATCTTTATTAGTGATATAGCGGAAGGGCTGTCGGGTAAGGTTTGCCTCTTTGCGGATGATACCAAAATCTGCAATAGAGTAGACACCCAGGAAGGTGTAGATAACATGAGGAGGGATCTAGCTAAGCTTGAAGAATGGTCTAGAATTTGGCAACTGGGATTTAATGTTAAAAATGTAAGGTCATGCATTTGGGCTGCAGCAATCCAAGGGAGCAATACAGTATAGGAGGTGAAGTACTTTTGTCCACTAAAGAAGAGCGGGACCTAGGCGTAGTTGTGTCCGATGATCTTAAAGTAGCTAAACAGGTAGAAAAGGCGACGGCAAAAGCTAGAAGGATGCTTGGGTGCATACGGAGAGGAATGGCTAGCAGAAAAAAGGAGGTGATAATGCCTCTGTATAAGTCTTTGGTGCGACCTCATTTGGAGTATGGGGTGCAATTCTGGAGACCGCACCTTCAAAAGGATGTGAACAGGATGGAGTCGGTGCAGAGGGTTGCTACTAAGATGATTAGTGGTCTTCATTATAAAGCATATGAGGACAGACTTAAGGATCTTAATATGTACACCTTAGAGGAAAGGCGGGATAGAGGTGATATGATTGAGATGTTTAAATACCTCCGTGGCATAAATGTTCAGGGAGAGAGCCTCTTTCAATTGAAAGCAAGTTCTGCGACGAGGGGACATGGGATGAGGGTGAAGGGAGATAGATTCAGGAGTGATATGCGGAAATATTTCTTTACGGAAAGAGTAGTGGATCCGTGGAATAGTCTCCCAGTGGAGGTGGTAGAGATGAGGACAATAACTGAATTCAAAAAAGCATGGGACCAACACAGAGGATCTCTAAAGGTAAAAAGTGGACTGTTGTAGTTGTTGTTATGGAAGGACAGACTAGATGGGCCTTGTGGTCTTTTTCTGTCATCATGTTTCTATGTTTCTATGATTGGGCAGAGACTGGGCAGCATAGGGGTGTAATGTGGGTGTTGACAGTGCATCACGGTTAGTGCAGGGATTTTGGGCACATGCTAATCGCACCTCTTGCCATTAATGAGGGTGCAAGTAATGCCTCCTCAACAGGTGGCTTTATGAATACTTGGTGTCGGTTAGTGCAGTGCTGCAAATTATTAACAACATGCTAATGGCAGGGGATGAATGTGCACACCCTCAAAGTTAACATGGGCCTCCACACTCATTTCATGCCACAAATGCGTGTTACTGGCACAGTCTTTAGTAAACAGGATCCTAAATTTTATCTGCCTTTTGGATGCCGGTCTTGCCAAGTCCTCCTGCAATTTCTTACGTTCTGCATGCAATTTGTCAACTTTGAATAATTTTCTATCATCTGTAAATTCTATCACTTCATTCATTGTTCTCATTTCCAGATCTCTTATAAATGAGTTAAAAAGCATTGATTCCATTACAGATCCCTCTGGTACGCCACTATTCACTTTCCACCATTGAGAAAATTAATCATTTAACCCCCTCTCTGTTTCTGCTTTATAATCAGTTCACAGTCCACCACAAGACATTGCCTCCTATAACATTGTCTTTTTAATTTCTTCAGGAGTTTCCTATGAGTGATCTTTTCAAATGCTTTATGAAAATTCTTATACACTTCATCAACTGGCTTCTCTTTATCCACATGTTTATTCATGTGCATCAAAAAATGTATCAACTAAAATGCCTTCTTTTCCAATAGGCTTTTGGGGTCTGATCGCATCAGTATGGTGATGGTGCCAGTCCTTTTTTCTTTACTCTCTCGTTTCCTTTTTTGCCCTGTTTTCTTCCCCTGTTCTATCACTTTTATAATATAAGACTGAAGTTCCTTTTCAAGTTCTGTTTCTAATGATTGTAATGATTGTAAATCACTTTGCCTGTACCAAGAAAGATGGTATAACAAATTTTAATAATTATAAACATTGGTGAGGTAAGACTTTCCTTGGTTAAATCCATGCTGACTCTCTTCCATTAAACCATGTTTAGTAATTTTGTTCTTAATAATGGTTTTTAACATTTCGCCTGGAACTGACATCAGGCTCACCAGTATCTATGTCCCCAGATCATTCATTAAACCCTTTTTACAAACTGGTGCTAGGTTAGCCACCCCCCAATTTTAATATTGTTTGTTATGTTTGCTGGTCTTTAATCTTTAGGTGGGAGGATTTATTGTTCCTCACATTAAACCCCTAACTATTGCACTGCCAGTCTAGATATCCTATCACTCCCATTTTTTACATAGACTGGATGTGGGCTTTCTGTGTTAATAGAGAACCCAGCTATTGGAACCAGCTAAGGAGAAGGGCTCCCTCTACTGGCAAAATAGGATTCTTCAACAGGAAAAGTGGCTTTTTTATATACTGCACATTTGAACTGCAAGATGTTAAAAAATATATTATGGTTGATGCAACTGCAATTCTGGTATGTTTTGGAGGCTGAATATCTCTATTTCCAGGAACAAGCAGGAATGTAGTCTTCACATATGGGTATCGTCGGTACCGACGGAGCCTGCGCGTGAACGCTACCCAGCGTCCAATTAGAAAGCTTTTGGGAGCATCCCACAGCGCCTGCGTGCTGCCTTCCCGCCTTTCCCAACTTCCTCTCTCCAGTTCTTTGTTTTCCGCGGAGCCAGCAGGTCATTGTTCCTGTCACCGCAGAACATTTTTTCCTTATTCCTTCTTTTTTGTGGTTGCGTCTGCCTTCCTCGACGCTATACCAGTACCGCCGGTTCTTCTTTCTTTCTTTCTTTTTGGAAAAAAAAAATATATACTATTTTTTCCAAACTTTTCTTTTCCAGGTGCACGCACCATTTTGGGACTTAGGCCCAAAATCTCCTCCACTATGGAAAAACCCGCTTCGGGTTTCAAAAAGTGCACCAAGTGTGGCGGTACCATCTCCGTCACCGACACCCATGAGTGGTGTCTTAAATGGTTAGGTCCTGACCACTCCATCTCCGAATGTATGGCTTGTGCCATGATGTCCAAGAGGGGTCAACAAAACCGAGCTGCTAAGCTCAGCGCCCTTTTTCCCTCCGATGTAGTTTCTGTGGCATCAACGTCTTCCAGGGCGTCGTCTTCCTCCCATGGATCTCAGGTAACTAAACATAGGTCTGGCCGGTCCTCAAAGGGTAGCTCTCCTTCCAAGCATCGAGATGCCTCTGGCGTTGCCCTTGAGGGTTCTGTACCGGCAAAATTGCCCCGGCAGGAGGCTTTGGCTTCCAAAGCATTATCGGGGCTCCAGGATGTTCTCGAGGCCTCGACCTCGGCAGAACTACATAAGAACATAAGATATGCCATACTGGGTCAGACCAAGGTCCATCGAGCCCAGTATCCTGTTTCCAACAGTGGCCAAGCTAGGTCATACGTACCTAGCAGTTTCTCCAAAAGACACAGGTTCCGCAATGCTTGTACTGGGTCAAGCATTGATATCCTGGGTCCCTTCTTAATAATGGTTTATGGACCTTTCCTCCAGGAACTTGTCCAAACCTTTTTTAAACCCAGCTACACTAACAGCCTTTACTACATCCTCTGGTAACAAATTCCAGAGTTTGATTACACGTTGAGTGAAAAATATTTTCTTTTATTAGTCTTAAATAGTTTACCCTGTAGCTTCATTGTATGTCCCCTAGTCTTTCTATATTCTGATAATGTAAACAATCGATCTACGTTTACCCGTTCCACTCCGTTCATTAATTTATAGACTTCTATCATATCTCCCCTCAGCCGTCTCTTTTCCAGGTTAAAGAGCCCTAACCTTTTTAGCCTTTCTTCATAGGAGTATCCTTCCATCCCCTTTACCATTTTGGTGGCTCTTCTCTGTACCTTTTCTAATAACGCTTTATCCTTTTTAAGATACGGTGACCAGAATTGCACACAATATTCAAGGTGCGGTCTCACCATAGAACGGTATAGAGGCATTATAATATCTTTTGTGTTATTTTCCATTCCTTTCCTTATGATACCTAGCATTCTATTTGCTCTCTTGGCTGCCGCTGCACACTGGGCCGAGGGTTTTAACATGTTATCCACAATGACGCCTAAATCTTTTTCCTGGGTGGTGGTTCCAAATGTGGAACCTTGCATCGTGTAACCATAGTTTGGGTTGTTCTTCCCTAGGTGCATAACTTTGCACTTGTCCACATTAAATTTCATCTGCCATTTTGATGCCCAGTCTTCCAATTTATCAAGATCCTCTTGCAATTTTCCACAATCCTCTTGGGTTTTAACAACTATAAATAGTTTTGTTTCATCTGCAAATTTGATAACCTCACTCATTATTCCTCTTTCCAGGTCATTTATGAATATGTCAAAAAGCAGCGGACCCAGTACAGATCCCTGGGGTACACCACTATTCACCTTTCTCCATTGGGAAAATTGGCCATTTAGCCCAACCCTCTGCTTTCTATCTTTTAACCAGTTCCTGATCCACAGTAGTACACTGCCTCCTATCCCATGACTCTTTAGTTTTGCCAAAAGTTTCTGATGAGGGACCTTGTCAAAGGCTTTCTGAAAGTCTAGATACACTATATCAACCGACTCACCTTTGTCCACCTGTTTATTCACACTTTCAAAAAAACATAACAGATTAGTAAGACAAGATCTTCCTTGTCTAAAGCCATGTTGGCTGTCTCCCATTAGGCCATGACTGAGTAATTTTATTCTTTATGATGGTTTCTACCATTTTTCCCGGTACTGACGTGAGACTCACCGGTCTGTAGTTTCCCGGATCACCCCTGGAACCCTTTTTAAAAATTGGTGTTACATTGGCGATCCTCCAATCTTCAGGTATTAGCGATGATTTTAATGATAGTTCACAGATTACTAAAAGCAGGTCTGCAATCTCATATTTCAGTTCTTTCAACCCTTGGATGTATGCCATCGGGCCCACGTGACTTGCTACTCTTCAGTTTATCTAATAGTTGTAATACATCTTCCCGATGTATCGATATTTCCTTCAATTCTTCCGCACCTTTAAATACCACTTCAGTCATGGGTAACATCCCTTCATCTTCCTCTGTAAAGACCGAAGCAAAGAATTCATTCAGTCTCTCCGCTATCGCCTTGTCACCTCTTAGTGCCCCTTTAACTCCTCTATCATCTAATGGACCAACTGACTCTCTCACAGGTTTTTTGCTACGAATGTACTTGAAAAAATCTTTATTTCGCGTTTTTGCTTCCGCAGCAAGCTTCTTCTCAAATTCTCCCTTTGCCTGCTTTATCAATGCCTTGCATTTGACCTGCCAGTGCTTGTGCTGTTTCCAGGTTTCGTTGTTTGGCTCTTTTTTCCATTTCCTGAAAGATGCTTTTTTGTTAACAACAGCCTCTCTTACCTCACCTTTAAACCATGCTGGCAGTTTTTTGGACTTCCTTCCACTTTTCTTAAAGCATGGAATACAGCTGGTCTGGGCTTCCAAGATAGTATTTTTCAACAACACCCAAGCTTGATGTAAGTCTTTAACCTTTGCAACTGCTCCTTTTAGTTTTTTCTTAACCATTTTCCTCATTTTATCATAGTCTCCCTTTCGAAAGTTAAACGGTAGTACTGTGGATTTCCTTACTATCCCTCCTCCACTAATTAAATCAAAGGTGATCATGCTATGATCACTATTGCCAAGTGGTCCCAACACCCTTATCTCTTGCACTAGATCTGGTGTTCCACTAAGGACTAGGTCTAATATGGCTTCCCCTCTGGTCGGTTCATGAACCAGCTGCTCCAAGAAGCAGTCATTTATTTCATCTAGGAACTTTATCTCCCTAGCATGTCCTGCCGTGACACTGACCCAGTCGATACCGGGGTAATTGAAATCACCCATTATTATTACCACGCTGTAGACTTCTAGCATTTGCATACAAGCATTTTAGAGACTGTATTTTATTCATATTAATTTGGCTATTGGTAGACATGGGTAATTTGGGATCTTTAAGCTCTGTCTGCTCCATACTCGAGTGCATTTGGGCTACTTTACTCTTTTTTGGAACCTCTCTGCTTTTGGTAGTATCCTTCAAGGATACATTCTTCCGAACCATCCGCTCTTGGGCGACTACTGGTGCCATGCTCTGCGGTACCGGCTGCTTTCTCCGGTACCAATACCCAGGCATCGGCAGCGTCGATAGACCAGAGGTTCCTGGCTATCGAACGCAGTATGGCGGCTCTCCTTGCGGCATCGACACCCTCGGAACTGCATCAGACAGTTCAACCGGTACTGGCACCGACGCCAGCACCGGTACCAACAGCATCGGCATCGACATTGACATTGGTGTCCGCTTTGCCGGCACCCAGTCATGCGATGCCTTCCGGTACCGATACACCGGTACTGATTCCCCCCGGTACCGACTTCGGTTGGTACGGGTATCGGGCTCTTCAAGAGCATCCGGACAGAAGGTACTTTGAATCCTCTGAGGAGTCCGAGCATTCTGACAGCTCTGTCGGTACCAGAATACTTCTCCCAGAAGAGCCTTCCTCTCCTCCAGAAGATATCTCCTTTCAGGATTTTATCAGGGAGGTGGCTCGAGGTCTGTCCATTACTGTGACTCCTGAAACAGAGCCCAGGGCAAAGGAGTTGATTTTACAATATCCCAAAGCTCCTAAGGAGGCAGCTACCTTGCCTATCCATGAGATCTTGCATGATCTCATGTTGAGAATGTGGGAGACACCTCTTACCACCTCTCCTCACTCTCGCAGACTGGATACCATGTATCGAGTCCCTCCTTGTCCTGGCTTCCAGAAAACTCAGCTTCCTCACCACTCTATTGTAGTGGAATCAGCAATGAGAAGGATCA
The DNA here is from genome assembly GCA_033557465.1 of Ichthyophis bannanicus. Classification (NCBI taxonomy): domain Eukaryota; kingdom Metazoa; phylum Chordata; class Amphibia; order Gymnophiona; family Ichthyophiidae; genus Ichthyophis; species Ichthyophis bannanicus. Next base: position 242,126,359 of record CM066042.1, on the reverse strand, counting down.
GGAGTGCAAAGAGGCATGCCTTTAATCCTCCAGGACATGAGTGTAGAACTTTGGATGCCTTTGGACGTCGTACTTTCCAGACTTCCATGCTTTCTGCCAGGATCAGTTCCTATATTTTATATATGGGAATGTTCCTTAAAGAAGTCACAGGAGACTTGGAGATTTTAAGCCCTCTCCTTCCTGATGACAAGAGGCAGGATTTTCTCACACTGGTTAAACATGCCCAGGATGTTTCTAAGTTTGTCAATCGTGCAGCTTTTGACTGTTTTCAGTGCATAAGCAGAACTTCTGCCATTGCCATAGGTGCACGTAGAATTGCCTGGCTCCAGGCATCCAATTTGGAGCTCTGGGTGTAGGACAAACTGGGCAATATCCCTTGTACAGGTGAGAATCTATTCGGCAAAAATTGGCAAGAGAAAGCCAATGAGTTGTATGCTGACAACTCCACTTTGGATAGGTTATCCAAAGCCACAGCTGATCCTGCAAGAAAGAAATCTTTCAAGAAACCATTCTTCTCAAAAATGACGAGGTTTTATCCTTCTTATTCCCAGCAGGGACGTTCTGCAGGTCAGCCTGCCTGAAAGAGTCAGCAACCACCTAAACAAAGGAAAGCAAAGACTGCTAAGCCTCAACCGTCTCAGCAGTCTCAGCCTCCACAAGGCCTTTGACTTTCATCTAGAAAACCTAGCCTTCCTGGCCCTCAATGGACCAGAGCCTTCCACCATTCCAGGAAGGTTGTGTCACTTTGCCCCCTGATGGGGGCAGATAACAGCAGAACATTGGACACTCTCCATTATAAAAGAGGGGTACAAGCTTCACTTTCTGTGCATGCTCCCTCCCACAATGGTAAGACAGTTCAATTCTCAGACCTCTCTCATCAACCTGTTAGATCAAGAGGTCACTATGCTTCTTGCCCAAGGGGCAATAGAAGAAGTACCCATTCATCAACAGGGTACAGGGTTTTACTCCCCCTATTTCCTTATCCCAAAGAAAACAGGGGGACACAGATCTATTTTGGACCTCAGAGAATTTAACAAATTCCTGTTCAAAGAGAAATTCAAGATGATTTCTCTGGGATCTCTGCTGCCATACCTTCAGAGTCAGGATTGGCTTTGTTCTCTAGATCTCAACGATGCATACACCCATGTTCTCATCCATCCAACTCACAGAAAGTTCCTTCAGTTCCTTTTTCAAGGAAAGCACTACCAGTACAGGGTGCTTCCTTTTGGCCTGGCCTCAGCACCAAGGGTGTTTACGAAATGCATGGCTGTGGTAGCAGCATTTCTTCGCACTCTAGGAATATTCGTCTTCCCCTACTTAGACGACTGGCTCATTCGAGCCCCATCAGAGTCAGAGGCCAGGACTTCTCTATCTTGCACAATGCGTATCCTTCAGTATTTGGGTCTGGTCATAAACATCCCAAAATCCAGTCTAACTCCCACTCAGTCTCTAGAGTTCATAGGAGCTTTGCTGGATACCAGAAAAGCAAGGGCCTATCTTCCTCAGACCCGTTGCCTTCGCATGGTGCAGTTAGCTTCTCAAGCAGTGCTAAAGCCTCATCTCACTGCCTGAGAAATGCTACAACTACTAGGCCACATGGCATCTACAGTGCATGTGGTTCCTTATGCTCATCTCCATATGAGAGCAGCCCAGTGGACTTTATCCACCCAATAGACCCAGGCATCAGGGTGCCTGTCAGACAAAATAGCAAACACACATTGCCTTATTTTGTCCTTCCAATGGTGGCAGTCCACTCAGAACCTGTTGCTGGGGTCCCCATTTCAACAACCTTTACCCCAGGCAACTCTCACAACAGATGCTTCACCAATGGGTTGGGGAGCTCATCTGCAAGACCTCTCCACCCAAGGCACGGACTCCACAGGAGACTCATCTACATATCAATCTCTTAGAGCTCAGAGCAATCTTCCTTGCTCTTTGAGTGTTCCACACCCTGCTCAGCTACAAGACAGTCCTCATTCATACGGACAATCAAGTAGCCATGCTCTACGTGAACAAGCAGGGGGGAACAGGCTCTCTGTCGCTTTGCAACGAAGCTTTGCGACTATGGGCCCTCGCCAGAGAGCATCAGATTCATCTCCTGGCAGTGTATCTTCCAGGCATACAAAACTCTTGGGCAGACAGACTCAGTCGAGTTCTGCTTCCACACGAATGGTCTCTACATGCAGACCAGGTGGCCAAGATTTTTCAAATTTGGGGAACCCCGGACATAGACCTCTTTGCAAGTCCGTTGAATGCCAAACTTCCCCTGTTCTGTTCCAGAATTCCGGCTCAGGGCTCTCAGGCCAGGGATGCTTTCCTCCTTCACTGGGGTCAAGACTTCCTTTATGCCTTTCCACCCATTCCCCTAATTCCCAAAACCCTGTTCAAGCTTCTGAGAGACACAGGCCGTATGATTCTCATAGCTTCACATTGGCCACGGCAAGTGTGGTACCCTCTGCTTCTACATCTCTCTCAAACTCCCTCCCTGGAGTTAGGATCTGCTCCAGATCTCCTGTCTCAGGAGGATGGAATGTTATGGCATCCCAATCCTCAGTCTCTGCATCTCAGGGCTTGGTTGCTGAAGGCCTAGATCTTCATGATCTTAACCTCCCTCAGCAAGTAAAGGATATCCTTTATGCTTCCAGGAAGCCTTCCACAAGACGCTCTTATGCTTTCAAGTGTAAAAGGTTTACTATATGGTGTTCACAGAAGGGTCTTAACCCCCTTGCGATACCTCTGGAGGAATTACTGGAGTATCTCCTTCATTTATCCAATGCAGGACTTAAAACTAACTCAGTAAGAGTCCATTTGAGTGCTATTGCAGCTTCTTTCAAGCCTCTAAATGGACAACCTATTTCCTCCCATCCTCTTATAGCAAGATTTATGAGAGGCCTTCTTCTAACTAAGCCTCCCATTAGGCCACCACCGGTGGCATGGGACTTAATCCTGGTTCTTGGTCAGCTCATGAAGCCACCTTTCGAACCCTTAGCTACTACCTCATTTAAATTCCTTTCTTGGAAGGTTATCTTTCTCATTGCCGTCACATCAGCATGCCACATCAGTGAATTGCAGGCACTAGTAGCTGATCCACCTTATACAAGGTTCCATCATGACAAGGTAGTCCTTAGGACTCATCCACACTTTATGCCAAAGGTGGTCTCGCCTTTTCATTTAAACCAAGCGGTCTACCTGCCTGTGTTTTTTCCAAGGCCTCATGCATCTAATGCAGAAAGGAATCTTCATACTTTGGACTGTAAAAGAGCTTTAGCTTTTTACTTGCAAAGAACACAGCAACATAGAAAGTCCTCTCAACTCTTTGTTGCTTTTGATCCTTCTCATTTGGGACTTCCAGTCTCCAAGAGAACACTGTCCAGCTGGATTGCTCAGTGTATTTCCTTTGCCTATCAGAGTAAATCTTCCTCTGGAGGGCCATGCCACAGCTCACAATGTGAGAGCCATGGCAGCTTCAATGGCTCATCTGCACTCTGTGTCTATCGACGACATCTGTCAAGCAGCCACTTGGGCCTCGGTTCATACCTTCACAGCCCATTACTGCTTGGACAAGGACTCCCGCCGGGATGCCTTGTTTGGTCAGGCTGTTCTTCAACACCTGTTCCATACCTAATCAACTCCTACCCAGCATCCCTGGTTGGATGCCAGAGATCCATGGGGGGAAGTAGAGCCCTTTCACAGGGACACACAACTTCTGGGGTCTCTCCCCGGCATCTAAAGCTAGGGAGTCCCCATATGTGAAGGCTACATTCCTGCTTGTTCCTGGAGATAGTATAGTTACTCACCTGTAACAGGTGATCTCCGGGAACAGCAGGAATTTAGTCTTCACAACCCACCCACCTCCCCTAGGAGTTGTATCTCTCTATCTATCTTTTTCTCTTTCTCTCTCTCTCTCTTTGTCTCAGCTTTAAACTCAACTAGAGAGAGGCAGTTGGGAAAGGCTGGAAGGCAGCACGCAGGCATTGTGGGATGCTCCCAAAATCTTTCTAATTGGAAGCTGGGGAGCATTCCCGCTCAGTCTCCGTCGATACCGACGATACCCATATGTGAAGACTAAATTCCTACTGTTCCCGGAGATCACCTGTTACAGGTGAGTAACTATGCTATCTGAACATCTGTTTCAACATATTAGGGAAGTGGTTTTATTTTTACTATAAAAGCTTTTCAACAAGTTATCTCTAAAGTTGTGTAGCTGGAGAGTAAGTGGTGATTATAGTAATAACAGACCCTACTAGCTGCTAAGAATATCACGGAGCTTCGATTCTCCCAGGTTTACACCTTGTTCTTCTTTTTGTCAACTGGTTCTGGATTTAATACCCTTTCATGAGTTTCAAGGAGTGATGATAACTGTTGCTTTTTATTTTGGTTTGGTGATATTACATAAAGCTGCATATAGAAGATTTTGGTTTGACATCATGAAACAGATGCTGTGTTAGGGTGCATCACTCACTCGGCCAGGGTAACTCTGTAGGAATTTTATTTTCTCATATAGCTTGATGTTGTCGGCTCTCAGGTTGTCCAGCTCGCTCTGTAGGGCCTGCATGGTATGATGCATCATACGATTCTCCTGGAAAGAGGAGGGAAAGGATGCTGTTATACAACACTGCTCTGCATGCAGCTAAGGGAAATGTCTGGGTGGGAGATATTTAACAGAAACATGTACGCTCTGTATTTTGGGGAATATTTTTAAATTGTCATACATCCAACCCCCCCCCCCCCCCCACCATGTGTTCACTGCATATCCACTATAAATGGTGTGTAAAATTGTATAAGAACCTCATATGGGAGAGTATCGCTTTAATGCTGCTGCATATTTGAAATGGCTTTGCTCCCATTTCTCATCATAGGCTCAACACACTCTGTGTTTGACAAATCCAAAACTTTCACAATTTGTAATTAAAGTTGTTTGAAGCTACATTGACAGACATTCTAAGTGCCACTTGTCTATGTGCTGCAAACCATGGCCATATTCACAAACTTGAGGCTCATCATTTCATGACTACTTCTCAGGAGTTTCTTAATGCATTGCTCAAAACTGCTTGACTTCCAATTTTGGCAGTCTCAAATTTTTGTCGAGAAATCAGCAGCATTTTCTTATTATACAGTCTGATAGGTGCCAGCATTAAAGTGAAAGTCTCCCACAATTCTCCTTAGTTCTCGCACAGTTTTACTAATTATTTATAGTGGGTTCACAGTCAACATATGGTGACTATTTATTTATTTATTTATTAACATTTTTTATATACCGCACTATTCGTTATCAGCGCGGTTTACATGGAACAAGAAACTTCAGACAAGATACAATTATCTGGTCATTACAGATAACAGGAAAAATCAACTTGGATAACAGGAGCAACTATTTACAAAAACAAAAGTAAGAACAACTATTTACATACAAGTGTCATGTTTTGGATATATGGCAACATACAACAAAACATTCTCCATATACAGCCCATCAATCTGGAACACTCTACCGAACAACTTAAGATCCATTAACAAAATAACGGAGTTCCGCAAGAGACTACCTCTTCCAGGAATTCTTCAGAACAAACACCTAACAAGACTACAAACCCTACAACCTCCATCCCAAATAACCTCCATCCCAAATACCCCCCCCCTCAAACTGTCCTCTCTCCCTCACCAAGCTGATAGAAATCCCCATCTCCTCCACTGTCATAACCCCAATCCCAACAATGGACGACAAACAACCTTCCATCTAGGCTACAAACGGAATAAGGACACACACTATTGTTAAAGTTATGTTCATGGAATATTTAATATAAGATTTTAAAGTTCATCCAGTTTTTCCTATCCTAAAGTTCACTGTAATTACAAAACCGTTTATTGTAAACTGCTTTGACATCATGAAAAGCGGTATAGAAGAGAAATAAATAAATATATAAATAAATAAATGACAATTACTGTATTGAAGTCTACATTCCAATATAGAGTATATTAAAATGACAGTCCTTACTCTGTGGAGCTTACGATCTAATCAAGATAGACAACACAACAACTAGAGACTAGGGTAAATCTACGGGAATGATAAAGATACAATAGATAGTGAGCAGAAGAATAAGGAGATCAGCCTTGAGGAGTTGGCATTTTAGCCTGAGATGGAGCCTGACGTACTGACTGTAAGTACTTTGTTCCAAGCATATGGAGCAGCAAGATGGAATGAACAAAGTATGGAGTTGGCTGTAGCAGAGAAGAGCACAGATAAAAGCGTTCTCTGGGAACAAGCAGGAAGTCAGTCCTCACATATCGGTGACATCGACGCTGACGGAGCCCACGCGGAGCAAATCCCCAGCTTTCAAAGAAAGCCTTTAGGAGTTGCTACCATGCATGCGTGGTCCCCTTCCTGCCCAAAGGAGCCATCTTGCTCAGTATCCTTTTTCTGCGGAGCCCATCCGACATAGTCTCTGTCCCGGAAAAAGTTAAATTTTCTTCTTGCCTTTTTAGCTGGTTTTTTTCTTTTTTCTTTCCGGTCTAGCACCGGTACCTTTTCCCACCCGCCCCCGGTACCCTGGTATCGGGTCGGTCCTCTTCTTTTCAATTTTTCTTTTTGGGTGTCTCCGCCCTTGTTTTTCCCTCGCTGGCAGCCCGAAGGGTCTTCGACCTTGCTGGGGTCCTTTTTTCCCCCATGGCTACCAGTGGGTTCAAAACGTTCGATAGGTGTGGGAAGATTATGTCCCTCACTGATATGCACGACTGCTACCTCCGGTGCCTTGGCCTGGACCATGACCCAGCACTCTCTGGCCTCTGCAAAAAGATGTCCTCGAAGGCCTTGAGAAGCTGCCAGCAGCAGCATGAAAAAATATTTCCTGATTCCCCCATGCCTCCGAGAGCCAAAACATGAGTTTTCAGGACTTTGTTCGAGATATGTCCAAGGCCTTGGCTTTCCCAATGGAGTCCGAGGAGGATCCTCTAGCAGATGAACTCGAGATCCTCCAGTACGAGGCCCCCCCCTCTCGGGAGACCCTCACGGTGCCCATCCCTCCTATCCTGGAATGCCTTATGCTCCGCTTGTGGGAGACACCGGCGTCGACACCGGATATTATCAAGCAGCTGGATTTGATGTATCGGGTCCGCCGGAGCCCTGGGTTTCCGAAGTTACAACTGCCGCACAATTCCATGGTGGTGGAATCGGCCATGCGTCAACTAAAAAGTCAGAAGACGCACTCCTCGGTGCCACCCGGTAGGGAGGCCCGCATCTTGGATGCCCTCGGCAGGAAATGTTACCAGGGCGCAATGCTGAATTGTCGGATCCAGGCCTACCTGAGGGACCTGGTGAAGGAGATCACCGGGTTCTCGGTTGGTCTGTCTGAGGAGCCTTTGCAGCGTTTCAAAGGCCTATCCAGAGCCATCGATGAATGTTCCAAGTTCATGTCTCGGGCGGCCTACGACGGGTTCGAGTCAGCGGCCAGGGTAGCTGCGGTGGGCATCGGTGCATGCCGCCAAGCCTGGCTACAGTTGTCAGAACTCGAGCAATGGGTACAAGACAAGTTGGTCGATGTCCCGTGCTGAGGGGAGAACCTCTTCGGCAAACCCCTGACCGACAAAGCCGCCGATGCATGGGCATTACAGGTGATCAAGGAGGGTTACCTCCTCTGCCTAGCCGAAGTGCCTCTGCATTATTTCCCTGGAGAGCCCCTCCGGCCTCCCCTTCACCGAGACCTTCTTTTAAAGGAGTTGGCAGATCTTCTTGAGGACCGAGCAGTGGAACCAGTGCCCCACCATCTCAAGGGCAAGGGGCTTTACTACAGGTACTTCCTCGTGCCAAAGAGGACAGGGGGCCTAAGGCTCATTCTCGACCTGCGCAACCTCAACAGATTCCTGGTGAGGGAGAAGTTCAAGATGCTCTCCCTTGGAACATTGCTGCCTTACCTCCACCAGGGAGACTGGCTATGCTCCTTAGACCTAAAGGATACACACATCCTAATCCACCTGAACCACAAATAATACCTACACTTTGCAGTGGGGGGGGCCATCATTTTCAATAAAGGGTGCTTCCCTTCGGCCTCGCCTCGGCCCCCATGGTATTCATAGGGGGCACCACAACCCCCGAGGTGCAGCAGGCCACAGCAAACACTATCCAGATCCTTCAGCACTTGGGTTTTATTATCAACTATCCCAAGTCCAGCCTTCGCCCAACTCAAGAGCTGGAATTTATTGGGGCAAGGATCAATACTCTTCACTCCAAGGCCTTCCTACCTGCAGACAGGTAGGCAGACTCATGGTGCTGGCCAAAGACATACAGCGCTGTCCCTCAGTGCCAGCAAGACACCTGTTGCACATCCTCGGGCACATGGCCTCCAAGGTCCATGTCACGCCAGATGCCCGCCTCCACATACGAATTGCGCAGTGGTCCCAGGCCACAGGGCATCTTCAGGACAGAGTCAAAGGCACCTGGCACTGTCCCTGATCTGGTGGCTCTCGCCCCATCACTTGCAAGCGGGGATGCCTTTTCAGGCCCCTCATCACTCAAGGGTCCTTACCACAGATGCCTCCCTGCTGGGCTGTGGAGCCCACTGCCAGGGGTACTGCACCCAGGGCATTTGGTCCCCAGAAGAGAGTATCTAACAGATCAACCTGTTGGAATTGCGTGCAATCCTTCTCACCCTAAAGGATTTCTGGCGGTCCCCGATCCACAGGTCAATCCTGGTCCAGACGGACAACCAGGTCGCCATGTTCTATATGAACAGGCAAGGGGGCACGGGGTCCTACGCCCTCTGTCGGGAAGCCCTGGACTTGTGCTCGTTCGCAGTCCGACAGGGCATTCTCCTCAGGGCAGTGTATCTGCCAGGCCAGGACAACTGGCCGGCCGACTCAACAGGCTGCTCCAGCTGCATGAGTGGCAACTGGACCCAGAAGTGGTCTGCGGGCTTTTCCAGATCTGAGGGGAAACCGGTGATGGACCTGTTTGCCAGCCTGAACAACCACCAGTTACCTCACTTCTGTTCGAGGCAACCACACCCTGCCAGGGTGGCCGCCGATGCCTTTCTAATTTCATGGTCGGTGAGTCTTCTGTATGTGTTTCCTCCAACACCTCTGATCGCCAAGACCCTGTTCAAGATTCTTCGCGACAGAGCTTCAGTCATTCTGATAGCCCCACGGTTACCGAGGTCACCGTGATTCCCACTCCTCCTGCAGCTAGCGGTGGAGACCCCCATTCCCCTGGTGACAGCTCCGCAGCTCCTTTCCCAGGAGGGGGGCTCTCTCCTGAACTCCAACCCCAGCTCCCTTTCACTGATGGCGTGGCTTTTGAGAGGGTGTCATTAGCTCTGCTCCTACTTCCAAAGGACATGGAGGATGTTTTGCTGGCTTCATGCAGAACATCTACCAGATAAGCTTACACCTTTAAGTGGTGCAGGTTTGCACTTTGGTGTGCGGCATGGGGGGTCGACCCCTTTTCTTGCCCGGTGGTTATGGTGTTGCAATACCTTCTCCACCTCTCCAGCACGGGGCTCAAGTCCAACTCCGTCTGGGTGCATCTCAGTGCCCTAGCCGCAAACCACCATCAGGTAGATTGGAAACCCCTCTTGGCTCACCCAACTGTGTCCCGGTTCCTTAAGGGCCTACTCCTGTTTAAGCCCCTGGTCTGCCCCCCGGCAACCGAATGGGATCTCAATGTAGTGCTGGGGCGACTCACCCTGCCGCCTTTCAAACCAATGGCTATGTGTCATCTCTGCTATCTCTCCTGGAAGGTGGTTTTCCTTGTCGCACTCACTTCTGCCCGAAGGGTGAGCGAACTTCAGGCTCTCGTGGCAGAGAGGCCTTATACCAGGTTCTACAAGAATAGGGTGGTGCTTCGCACACAGGTAGTGTCCTCGTTCCACCTCATTCAGGAGGTGGTCCTCCCTAACTTCTTTCCCAGACCGCACGCCGGTCGGGCTGAGGCGGCCCTCCATACCCTGGATTGTAAGAGGGCCTTATCCTTCTACATTCAACGTACTCAAGGCCACCGGAAAGCATCTCAGCTTTTCATTTACTAAGACCCCAGTAAGCTGGAGCAGGCAGTGACCAAGCGTACGCTGTCCACGTGGGTGGCGGACTGTATTGCCCGGGCCTATGAAGAAGCAAAGCTTCCTTGGAGGGCTGTGTCATGGCTCACAAGGTCAGGGCCATGGAGGCATCAGTGGCTCATCGGCGCTCCGTTCCTCTAGCAGACGTCTACTGGGCTGCCACCGGGTCTTCAGTTCATACCTTCGCAGCCCATTACTGCCTGGATAGGGAGTCCCGATGGGACAGTGCCTTCGGCCAGGCTGTACTCCATAACCTTTTTGAGGTCTAGGCAACTCCTGCCCTCCCACCCTTCTGTGTTCAGGCTACCAGAGTGCTAATTCCTTTGGACACAGAGGTTTTCATTGCGGCTGCTTGTGGCTCTCGATGAGGGAGCCTTTTTTGGGCTATAGGTTAATGGTAGCCTGTAGCTGGGGAGTCCCGTATGTGAGGACTGACTTCCTGCTTGTTCCCGGAGAAAGCGTAGTTCTCCAGGACCAAGCAGGAAGTCAGTCCTCACATAAGGGTGACGTTGGCGCCGACGGAGCCCCCATGCGGAGCATTTCCCCAGCTTTCAAAGAAAGCCTTTGGGAATGCAGCGCACATGCGCGGTCCCCTTCCCGCCCAAGGGTGCCATCTTGCTCAGACTTCTTTTTTCCGTGGAGCCCGACGGATGTATTTTTGTTTCACCTGAGGAAAAAGTCGATTTTATTCTGCGTGAACCTGTTTTTTCTTCGGTTCGACGCCGGTTTCCCTTTCCCGCCTGGGCCCGATACATCGGTATCGAGCCCGGACCTCTTTTCGGTTTTTGTCCTTAGTGACTAGCGTACGCACCATTTTTCTGTTTTCACTGGCAGCCCTGTCTTTTGACCTCGCAGGGGCCCTTTTTCCCCCGATGGCGGCCAGCGGGTTTAAAAAGTGTGATCGGTGTAAGAAACTCATGTCTCTCACCGACACACATGACTGCTGCCTCCAGTGCCTCGGACCCGATCATGACCCGATGATCTGTGGTCCGTGTGGGAAAATGTCCTCTAAGGCGTTAAGGAGTCGGCAGCACCAAAAGGAAAGAATCTTCTCTGACTCCACGTCCGGTTGGGCCCGGACCTCGTCAGAGGCCTCGACATCTCGGGACTCCGGCCCCGAGCAGCATCGAGGCTCCTCTGAAAGGGGGTCTCCCTCCCGGGAGCATCACAAGAAGAAAAAACCTACGAGGGCAGCATCGGTGGACACACTTGGCTCCTCGAGGGCCAAATCGCATAGCCCCGAGCGCCATCCCGGGTCTTCGGAGTCGGAGAGGCCTGCAAAAGAACCTCGTGTGGAGATGGGGTCCCCGGGTCACGTGAGTACTGTAGTCCTCGTGGACTCTCCTCCAGGGGAGCCGATGTCGGGCCTGGCACCGCCGGGGCTCGAGTTGAGGGCTGCTGAGTCTCCTGAGCTCGGACTCAGGTTGACGGCCTTGGAGAGCAGCTTGGCTGCCTTCATGGAACAGCAGCGGGCACTGATCGCCGGTCTCACCGGTGCATCTGCCACGACCACCGGGACATCGACGTCCAAGTCGACCCCGGAGGCTGAGCCGATCTTCGAGTCCATGCGCGCTCGAGTCAATCCTCGGCCAAGGTCTCTCTCGGCCTCCTGTTCGGGACCGAGGTCGTTGACGCCGGTACCCTCGGCGTCGGGGCGGATGGCATCGATGCCTGCCCGACCGGAGCCGCTTGATTCCTCCTCCGAGGAGCCGGCTGGGAGACGGAGGATGGGGAGTCATCCGATACCTTTCGGACTCGGTGCGTCCCTTCGGACTCACCCGCGTCCGAGCCTCGGAGAAGATCCCCACCAGAGGATACCCGGTTCTCGGACTTCGTGAGGGATATGGCCAAGGCTTTGGTATTCCCTGCGGATCCCGAGGAGGAGCCGAGGAGCTCGAGGCCCTACAGTATGACTCTCCTCCGAAGGAGGCCTTTACTGTTCCGGTTCCTCCGATGCTGGAACGGTTGCTCTTCCGCATGTGGGAGGCGCCGGTGTTGATGCCGGTTTTAAGCAAGCGAGTCAATTCCATCTATCGAGTCCGCAAGAGCCCCGGGTTCCAAAAGGCACAATTACCACACCACTCCATGGTTGTGGAATCGGCCATGCATCGTCTGAAGAGTCAGAAGATGCACTCCTTGGTGCCTCCCGGCCGGGAGGCCTGGACCTGGATGCCCTCGGTAAGAAGTGCTTCCAGGGCTCTATGCTTGCTTGCCGTGTCCAGACCTACGAGCTGTACATGGGCATGTACCTTCGAGACCTGGCAAAGGAGATTGCCGGGTTCTCTGCTGGTCTCTCCGAGGAACCTTTGCAGAGGTTCAATGCTCTGTCCTCGGGTATTCATGAGTGCTCGAAGTTTATCTCTCGAGCAGCCTATGATGGCTTCGAGGCTTCGGCCTGGGTAGCTGCGGCCGGCATCGGTGCACGCTGTCAGGCCTGGCTACAGTCATCGGACCTTGAGCCATGGGTGCAGGACAAGTTGGTCGTTGTCCCCTGCCGAGGTGAAAACCTCTTTGGCAAGCCTATGGCTGACAAGGCTGCAGAACTCGAGACCAAGACTCTTACCAGGACAAGACTGTCCAGAAAAACCTCTGCCCCTTCTCAGAAGAAGAAGGGCTCGGGGAAAAAGACCTTTTACCCAAGGAAGTCATCTGCCTATAAACAGTACCCTCATTTTCAGGCCTCTGTAGCTCCCCAACAGGGTCAGCAGGCCAAGGGGCAGGGGGACATGGGCCCCGTAGGCAGAAAACCCCCAAGCCACCAGCTCCGTCTCCTGCTCAGCAGGGAGCCAGTTTTTGACTCCAGTGGCATAGCCTCTCCTCCTCAGCTGGCCCCTATCAGCACTGGAGGCCGGCTGGCCCTGTACGCCCACAGGTGGTCAGCTGTCACAAGGGATACCTGGGTTCTAAGTATAGTCCACAGAAGGGCTATCTCCTCCACTTCCACCAGGTACCCCCCTCCTATTTTCCAGGGGAGCCTCCCAGACTTCCTCTGCACAGGGACTTACTCCTGCAGGAGTTGGCAGGTCTTCTAAAGGAACAAGCAGTGGAACCGGTGCCCCACCACTTGAGAGGTCAAGGCTTCTATTCCAAGTACTTCCTGGTACCAAAAAGAACAGGAGGTCTCAGGCCCATCCTAGACTTGCGAAATCTGAACAAGTTCCTGGAGAGGGAAAAGTTCAAGATGCTTACCCTTGGAATTCTGCTGCCCTACCTCCAGCAGGGAGATTGGCTATGCTCCTTAGACCTAAAGGATGCTTATACTCACATCCTCATTCAACCAGACCACAGACAATATCTCAGATTTGTAGTGGGAGGAAACCACTATCAGTACAGAGTACTGCCTTTTGGCCTTACATCCGCCCCCAGGATATTCATCAAGTGCCTAGTGGTGGTAGCGGCCTATCTCAGGGTTCAAGGCCTCTTTGTCTTTCCATACCTGGACGAATGGCTCATCAGGGGTCAATCTCCACAAGAGGCCACTCAAGCCACCCTTCGCACTGTCGCTCTGCTTCAGAACCTGGGGTTTGTTATAAACTTCGCAAAGTTCAGTTTGCGCCCCTCCCAGAACATGGAGTTCATAGGAGCTCGACTAGACACCTTTCAGGCAAAGGCCTTTCTACCAGTGGACAGGGCCCACAGATTGATGGATCTAGCCAGGCTATTCCACAGCAATTCTCTGGTCTCTGCCAGACAATTCCTGAGGCTCTTAGGCCACATGGCTTCCACGGTCCATGTAACTCCAAATGCCCGTCTACACATGAGGCCAGCTCAATGGGGACTCAGGACTCAGTGGCACCAAGCCACAGGAAGCCTTGCAGACAAAGTGAGGTTGTCCAGCCTACTACAGTCTTCTCTGCAGTGGTGGCTTCATCTTCCGAATCTGATGCAAGGGGTGCCTTTTCAAACACCCCCACACTCTCAGGTGCTGACAACCGATGCTCCTCTTCAAGGTTGGGGTGCACATTGTCAATGGGCATGTACTCAAGGCCTGTGGTCTCCTTGGGAGGCTGCACAGCAGATCAATTTCTTGGAGCTAAGAGATATCCGCTTAGCCCTGAGAACTTTCTCCCATCTCATCTCTCGCCAGTCCGTCTTGGATCAGACGGACAATCAAGTTGCTATGTTCTATGTGAACAAACAAGGGGGCACAGGGTCCCGCCTTCTTTGTCAGGAAGCACAGAAACTGTGCTCCTAGGCAGTCAGTCACGGCATTCTTCTCAAAGCGGTCTATCTCCCAGGTCAGGAAAATTACCTGGCGGACAGATTGAGCAGGATTCTGCAGCCGCACGAGTGGCAGTTGAATCCATTAGTGGTTCAACAGATCTTCCTGAGTTGGGGTCTTCCAACCATGGATCTCTTTGCCAGTCCTCTGAACCGTCAACTTCCCAGGTTCTGTTCCAGGCAGCCGCATCCTCTCAGAGTTGCAGCGGATGCGTTTCTCATTCCATGGTCTACAGGCCTTCTATATGCGTTTCCTCCCACGCCTTTGGTGTCCCAGACGCTATTCAAGGTGCTCAGGGACAAGGCCTCGCTGATCCTGGTGGCCCCCAGGTGGCCAAGGCAACCCTGGTTCCCACTGCTTCTGCAACTAGCGGTGGACACTCCTCTTCCTCTGGGGATGCAACCTGATCTGTCTCAGGAGCAGGGGTCTCTCTTACACCCCAATCTCCAGTCCCTCAATTTGATGGCCTGGCTGCTGAAAGGGCAGTTCTAGTGCCTTTACTATTGCCTAGGGAAGTGGAGGACGTAGTCTTGGCCTCTAGACGGCAGTCCACCCGGAAGTCTTATGCCCTAAAGTGGCGTAGATTCTCTTCCTGGTGTACTCAACACAATGAGAATCCTCTCTCATGCCTGGTACCAGTGGTGCTGCAATATTTGCTTCATCTGTCTAACCTAGGCCTTAAGTTCAATTCTGTTCGAGTTCATCTTAGTGCACTTTCAGCACACCACTCACAGATGGAGGGTCAGTCTCTATCCAGCCATCCTTTGGTGGCTCGCTTCCTCAGAGGCCTACTTTTGCTTAAGCCTCCAGTGCATCCACCTGCCCCTGAATGGGATTTAAATGTGGTCTTGCAGTGGCTTACTTGCCCGCCATTTGAACCTATGGCTACTTGCCCTCTACGTTTTCTCTCCTGGAAAGCGTTGTTTCTGGTAGCCCTTACCTCGGCAAGGCGAGTAAGTGAGCTTCAGGCCCTAGTGTCAGAAGCACCATATACTAGGTTCTATAGGAACAGAGTAATCTTACGGACTCACCCTAAGTTCCTTCCAAAGGTTGTCTCCTCCTTCCACCTCAATCAGGAGGTGGTTCTTCCAACTTTCTTTCCCAGGCCTCATGCCAGCCGGGCTGAGATGGTCTTGCATACCCTGGACTGTAGGAGGGCGTTGTCCTTCTACCTTGACCGTATGCGGGAGCACCGGAGGGCGGTTCAGCTCTTCGTCTCTTTTGACCCTAATAAGTTGGGGTTGGCTGTCTCCAAGCGTACTTTGTCCATATGGGTAGCTGACTGCATCGCCTGGGCTTACAGGGCAGCCGGCCTCTCGTTGCAGGGTCGAGTTATGGCTCATCGTGTCAGGGCGAAGGCTGCGTCACTGGCTCATCTCCGCTCTGTTCCGTTGGCAGACATCTGCCGGGCCGCTACTTGGTCTTCAAGCCAGACTTTTGCGGCCCACTACTGCCTTGAGAGGGAGTCCCGCAGGGACAGTGCTTTCGGGCAAGCGGTACTCCATAATCTCTTTGGGGTTTAGGCAACTCCTACCCTCCGGCCCTGGTGTTGGGTTACCGTTCGGGGGCGTTATCAGAGAAGATTCTGTTCTTGCATGCTGAGGCTCTAGAGGGAGCTCATTGTTTCGGTTTGGGGCCTCTGGTAGCCCTGAGCTGGGGAGTCCCATATGTGAGGACTGACTTCCTGCTTGGTCCTGGAGAAAGAGTAGTTACTCACCTGTAACAGGTGTTCTCCAGGAGCAGCAGGAATCAGTCCTCACAACCCTCCCTCCTCCCCTTGGAGTTGCAATCATATGTTTTATTTTTGCTATTTTTGCTGTCTTTTAGCTATGTCATCAGACTGAGCAAGATGGCACCCTTGGGCGGGAAGGGGACCGCGCACGCGCGCTGCATTCCCAAAGGCTTTCTTTGAAAGCTGGGGAAATGCTCCGCATGGGAGCTCCATCGGTGCCGACGTCACCCATATGTGAGGACTGATTCCTGCTGCTCCTGGAGAACACCTGTTACAGGTGAGTAACTACTCTTTACTCATCTGTAACAGGTATTCTCTGGGGGACAGCAGGAATCAGTCCTCACAACCCTCCCTCCTCCCCTTGGAGTTGCAGTCCTCCTATCTTTAGTGTGTGTTTTCTTTTTTTTTTTTGCTGTCTTTAGCTATGTCATTTGACTGAGCAAGATGGCTCCTTTGGGTGGGAAGGGGACCACGAATGCGTGGGAGCAACTCCCAAAGGCTTTCTTTGAAAGCTGGGGATTTGCTCTGCTGTCCCCGGAGAACACCTGTTACAGGTGAGTTAATTTGTTATCTGCCAGAAGAGCAGAGATCCCGAGAAGGGGTGTAGGGAGAGATAAAAGAAGAAAGGTAGTGAAGAGCTGCAGAATGAATACATTAATATGTCAGTAGGAGAAGTTAGAACTGAATGCAGAAATGGATAGGGGAACCAGTGAAGGGACTTCAAAAGAGGGGTTACGTGAGCATAGTGACACTGGCAGAAGATTAGCCACACAGCTGAGTTTTGAACAGATTGAAAGATGATTCAGGGGAAGACCAGCAAAGAGCAGGTTGCAATAGTCTAGACAGGAGGGGACTAGAGAATGGATAACAGAGTCTTAGTAGTGTGTTCAGAAAAGAAGGGGTGAATTTTGCTGATGTTTTAGAGAAAGAAACAAGTTTTAGCTATCTGTTGGAAGTTACAGAAAGAGAAGAGTTAAATGTGACCCCCAAGGTTGTAAGCTGAGGAAATAGGGAGGAGTATATTATCCACAGAAATAGAGAAAAGAGGAAGGGGGAAAGATAAGGAGCTGGGTTTTGGCCTTGTTTACTTTCAGATGGGGTTATAATAGCCTAACGTATAGTTCTGAAGTCGTGGTCAAGTAGAGAGTGAAGGTTTTGCAAATATCTTCATCTTGTGGTATGCAGACTTTGTGACTTTCTTAATGTAAGATTGTAGATTTTATCTTTGGTCAAGGGTTATCTCTAGGTATCTGATTTCAGATTTAACTTCAGGTTCGGCATCTGATATTTTTAGTGTCATGGTGGGGTGAATGTTGTTTCTCTTGTAATGTAAAGAACATCTTTTTTTTTTATAATTAACAGATTATTCTCAGATAGCCGATGTGTTACTGCCTTGAACCATCTTCCTATTGTTGTGTAGACCAGATTAACTGTAGAGAATGGCGAGTATATTACTAGAGGACAGCAACCTTGGGCCGGAAGGACTGGGGTTTCTAGTCCCACAGGTGCTCCTTGTGGTCTTGGGCAAGCCACTTAACCCTCCATAGCCCATGTTCCCTGTAAAATAGTTATCTCCAATGCCCTGTTCAATGTAATTTCAGTTTGTTCAATGTAAACCGCACTGATGCAGAATTGCGCGGTATATAAGAGAATGTAAATAAATAAATAAAATAAATTAAGACGTCATCTGCGTATATATATGATAAAGAATCTTGTATTCCTGAATTATTGTGCTTAGCGGTTGTATATACAGTATATATTTTAAAAAAAAAATATATATATATAAATTAAATAGGAGTGAAGATAAGGAAGATCTCTTGCTGTTGCTTATTTATTTATTTTATTTATTTAAATTCTCTTTTATACCGCGCTATTCAGCATCAGCGCGGTTTACAATAAACAGTGAACATACACATTTCCAATATATAGACTGGATTTGAGTAGGTCTACTTTAGCTTGTTAGTTTCGATCCTTAAGGCATGATCTGAATCATTCCAGTGTTGTGTGTTAGTCCAATCACCTATAGTCGTGATATGAGATTGTAGTGGTTAATTGAGTCAAAGGTTGCTGATATGTCATGGAATATGAGCACAAAACCTTGCCCTGGCTTTTCTGTGCCTTTTATCATTCTGTCTAAAAGAGTAGTAATTAAGGTCTTCACACTGTGGTTCAGTCTGAAACCAGGCTGTTGCAGATCAAGAGGTGCAAAGACATCTATGTGGTTTTGCAACTGGAGAATGTACAGCCTTTTCAATGATTTTTGTGGTGAATAATATGCTAGAGATGGGTCTATAAGAATTTGGGGATTTCAGGTCTAATATGTTTTTTTTTAAATAAAGGTCTGATTGAAGCATGCTTGAGACACGAAAGCATATATCCTTGTGTAAGGGATAACTGAATATCTGTGCCGTTCTCTGCCACTGCTAACTCCAGACTTTGTTCATTCCACCTTGCTGCTCCATATGCCTGGAACAAACTACTTGGGTCCTGGTGGGCAAGTCACTTAACCCTCCATTGCCTTCTCTAGCCTTATTCAAATCCAGGCTAAAAACCAACTAATTTGAGGCTGCTTTTGAATGCTGATGCTCCAGACTCTCTTGTTCACTACTTATGTGTATCTTACCATACTCTAGTCCCCAGTTTTGTGATGTTCTTTGTTTTGATTAGATTGTAAGCTCTGATGAGCAGGGACTGTGTCTTACATCTATATATACAAAGCTGCATACGCCTTGTAATGCTAAACAAATGATTAGTAGTAGTAAGTCTTGTGAAACTTGAAACCTTGAGATAAGTCTGAATTTCTTCCACCGCACAACCCAGACGTTATGGTAGTGGAAGCGTGAAACACATGTTTCAGGAGTTGCAGCCAAATCAGCAGCTAACATATGCATGTTTGTTTGTGCATGCTTATACATATGCAAACATGCACACAGACAACATTTGCCCAGCCGCCTGAACCTTCAACAATAGGTGCTACACCTCAAAAAATAATTTAAAGGTAAAAGGGGTTATTCTGTCCCGTGAATAGCGGGGATGGATGTCCCATTGGGACGTCCATCCCGCTATTTGCCCCCCTGCTGGCCCCGGCAAACAGCGGATTTGTATAGACAGGCCTAGACGGGGGCAGGAGGCGGCATTCCAGAGGTGGAACGAGGACGGGGCATTGGCGGGCTGCGACCCCGGACATACAAGGCCGATTCAGAGGTCCGCCCTGTTCGTCTGGGGCCTCGGATTTAAACGGGGGACTTATTCCACCTCAGAGGTGGAGTAAGTCCCCCTGGACGTGGCGTTTCAGTGGTGGCTGGCGGAGACAGGTGAGGTAAGGGTGCAGGAAGTTCCTCACATCTGGATCCTGGCCATGGGAGGCTGTATCGAGTGTCCAGCTGCAGGGAAAGGAAGATTTTGACAGTGGCTGGCATTCACGGCTCCTAAATGGAGCCGCAGTGCCATGGCGATGGGATGCCATGGCTCTGTAGCTCCATTCAGAAGCCTGCTGAGCTAGTCGGGTTGTAGATGGGCATGCGGCCAGTCAGAATCAAGTCCCGGCCTGCAAGTCCAGGCACTAGACCCAATTCTGATCCCACGGGGGGGGGGGGGGGGCCGCGGGATCAGAATTGGGTCTAACTTTGCATGGCCAATTTTGCCCGGAAGTACAGGGGCTGGATGGCCTGAATGGATTAGGCCTCAAAGCTGGTAAGTGATGTACAGCAACATTGCTTAGAGATATTCAATGACAAACAGCAGATATGGCTTTGTTTTAAGTTATAAAATCATATGAGTGAGCAGCCTCTCATAATGGGATCTTACTCTTCTACGAAATAAGGAAAAGTCTTTTTTTTCTCTTATGTCAAATAAATGAATTTCCTGAGAATTCATAGATAAAAAACAGTAACATCCTCAAATACAGTATCTGGTGCTGTGTCGGTGCTATGCAGGGTAGTCTATTCCTTTCCTGACTCAAGACTCTGCTTTTATAGCAGTTAACATGACAAAGGCAGCAGCTGATGGAGAGACATATGCTGGGACATCTCACTGACCAGATGGAGAATAATGCTGGAGGAGGGAGCCTCGCCCTGCCTCATGAGCCACAGGAGGTGGTGGTGCTTAGCAAATCTGGGAAGCGGGGAGGGGGAGACGTAGGAAGAATGAGCAAAGGGAGACTGTGAATGATGACCCTTTGATTCCACTTCTTTTTGCTTTCTTGCCAGAAGGCAACTGTTTGTATGAAAACCAGGCAGGGAAGGACAAGTTGGAGCTGATAAATGGGGATGTAGCAAGCTCCATCTGTAGCTAGTTTAGTTTAAGTTTGGTTTATTGTATTTCTTTTATATTGCCTTTCGGGTTTTACAGGTACATCAAAGCTAGAAAGACAAAAGGAGTAGAAGAGGTCAAGGAGGGAAAGGAAAGGACAGTAGTCTGGCTTTATCATAACGGAGCTGGGAACATATATTTACCATAATATTTGTTATTGCAAAACCTGACTGATGTAGCAAACATCGTGCCTGAATTACTAAGGGGAATTTTCAAAGCAAGTGAGCAAGTTGGACCCAACATGTTAAAATTAAACCATAGTGTTACCTCCTATTAAAGCTCGAAGGCTGTCTTTAGCTAGTTAGAAAGTGGGTAGTTCTGAGGAGGAAGAGGGTGTAGCATTCCTAACAGGGGCTATACATTTCAAGCAAAGATAAGAGTTTGTGGCTTTTTAAATTACAGTTCTCCACCTGGGAGCTCTTAAAAGGGTTTTAGTACATTTTTAAAACAAAGTTACATTCTTTTTGGTGCTTTAGTTTAAAAGGGGAAATATTTTCTTTAGTGGGGTAGGTTTAAAACTCTGGTTTAGTATCTTTCTCGACTCTTTGAAACCACTGACACCTCATCAGTTGTTAGTTCCCTCCCTACCACCCCCCCCCCCAACTGCCACCCACCCCTAGTAAGCAGTCTTGCTTTATAGGGTACCTCCCCAATTAACTACACACAGGGACTTGGAACAGCACATTTTGAACACACTTAAAGAGATTTAACTGCTTTTTCTCTGAAAGGACAGCTGGGAAACCAACTGATACTTTGGTAGGTCTCTCTCTTTTGCTTTAACAGATACCTAAGCTCCACCGACTGAACAATGGCTGGGAAAAATCGTATCGCCAAAGCTGTTGCCCAAGTTACAGCTTCTGCATCTGTCTAGACAGAGGTCCCAATGCCAGTTGAAGGACCAGTTCCATGTGCAGGATGCCTGCAGGCAGAAGCTCTCAGGAAAGAAGTTGAGGAACTCAGAGAGGAGGTGGCAAGGCTGAGGAGCATTCAAGAGAGTGAGAAGTACATTGATGAGATGCTTCTTACAACATCCATGCTCTCCAGCAGAGGAGAAGATGGGAGCTTACAGAATGATGAAGGTTGGACACAAGTCACCAGGGCCTGCAGAATCACCAATCCAACTTCTCCAGCCCTTGAACTGAAGAACCATTATGCAGCCCTGGAAGTGGAGGAGGTGAAAGCATCCCTGGAAAGGGAAGAACCAGAGCTTGAGCACCCCAAAGTTGTAGAATCAGTGACCACAAGGAAGCGAAAAGTAGTGGGTGGTTGGCGACTCTCTTCTGAGGGGTACTGAGGTGTCCATCTGCCAACCAGACAATGTCCAGAGAGGTATGCCGTCTGCCAGGTGCCAAAATCCAAGATGTTACGGGGAGTTTGCCGAGACTCATCAAGCCCACTGACTATTACCCAATGTTGCTAATCCATGAAAGCATAAATGATACTGCCAGTTATGACTCTGAGCGTATCAAAAGTGGCTTCATGGCTCTGGGATAGAGGGTGAAGCAGAAAGGGGCGCAGGTGGTGTTCTCTTCAATCCTCCCTGTTGAGGCTAAAGGCCAAGGCAGAGAAGCTCGCATCCTGGAGATGAATGCATGGCTGTGTGGATGGTGTCATCGAGAGCGTTTTCGTATGCTGGACCATGGGATGCTGTTCCAAGGGTTGCAGATCAGAGATGGTGTCCATCTGTCCAAGAAAGGTTGACATGTCTTCAGTAGCAGACTGGCTAATCTACTGAAGAGGGCTTTAAACTAGATTCAGTGGGGATGGGTGAAGAAAGCCCCCAGGTAAGTGAAACATTAAATACCTTTATGGAAATGGGTAAAAGGATCAACATATGGAAAGCGGTGTGTATAAATGCCCGTAGCATGGGAAATAAGATCCCAGATGTTGAAGCTTTAATGGGAGAAGCTGACTTGGATTTAGTGGCAGTTACAGAAACATGGTTCACAGAATACCATGACTGGGATGTAACTATACTAGGCTTTACTTTAATCAGAAAGGACAGGGTAGGAAGAAGAGGAGGAAGAGTGGCACTATATGTAAAAAATAGTATTAAAGCTTTGGAAACTACAGAGCTTAAAAGGGAGAGAGGAGGCACTGTGGGTTAAATTAGAAAGAGGAAAACAGAAATCTATTTGCATTAGTGTGATATACAGACCTCCCTCAGAGGAGGAAGAGGTGGACGGAGAGTTAATTGAAGACATACATAGTATTGCTAGGAAAGGGGAAGTGCTACTGATAAGGGATTTCGATATGCCAGATGTCGATTGGCACATTCCTGCTGTAGTATCATCTAGAAGTAAGGAGATCCTGGACTATCTACAGGGAGAACTATTCAGGCAACTGGTAACAGAATCAGGGGTGGCTCAAGGCAATCTGCTGCCTGAGGCAAAGTATGAAAAGGCGCCCCCCCCCCCCCCACCTTAGAGGGCAGGGCTTTATCAGAAATCCAATCAGAGACTGAACCAAACCAAAAAGCCGATTAGATTATATGGAGGAAATGCAAGATGTTTGCACACAGGGCCATATCGAGCTGCAATCGCACCCTGTGCGACTTGCAGCTTGGACGCACGCCCCTCCTCTCCCCCATACCTCTGTCCAGCGCTGCCTGCTCTTTCTCTGCTACTGCCGCCCTCTGTTATTTTCACGGAGGCGCCAGCAGCAGGGAAAGAGCAGGCAGTGCTGGACGGAGGTATGGGGAGGAGGAGGGGGGCATGCGCCCAATCTGAAAGGCGCCGGCACTTTAAGAAGATCTGTCCCTCCCTACTCTTACATTGCGTTGGAGAAGGGAGGGACCAGACCTGCTTAAAGTGCTGCAAAAAGGCTTAGGGAGCGCATTTCGTCTGTGTGCTATTGTCCTGCCAGCGGCGGCAGGGCAACAGCAGACATCCGAAATGTGCCCCCCAAACCTTTCTGCCCTGTGCGGCTGCACCGCTTGCACAGGGCTGGTTACAGTCCCGTTTGCACATCAAGGAACTAAAAGACAGCAAGAACCAACAGCACAGTTTATAAAACTAAATTATAACTCATTTTTATTTTGTTGTTATAAACTGTGTTATGGTTCTTGCTTTTTCTTTTTCAACATATATTTTGCATCCACAGTAGGTGCAGAGCAGAACCAGGACATTGACCCACAGAACTCAATATTTAAAAAAAAAATCTGATTCTGATCATCTCACTAACAACAACAACAACAATCACTATTCTCCAGTACCAGGCATATTGTGAACTAATACAAAACCCTACAACAAAGAGCAAACCTACCATACCATACCATACCATATCAGCACAAACTTCCAAAACTCACATAAGGAGCCCATCCAAAAAAAGCATCACTGTAAATACTACAGTGGGCCCTGGAACATCCATACACCTATTTGAAAAGCTGAACAAGTCAAAATACTACAGTACAGAATAGATCTTTATGTACAAACTCCAGGTTAACAGACTACCTGACCTCAGTCAAACACTCGCAACATCGACCCTCACCAAGTACAGAATAAGTAACCACAATCTAAAGTAAAAATAAAAATATGTAGGCTAAATTTAAATTGAAACCCAAAGAAGCCAGAGTCCACATGCAGAGCAATATCAGATAAATAAGAGATGCAGTTCCTCAATACTGTGCAAAATATAAAAATAACACATAGTCCAATAACTAAAATTAAACACAATTATTTTTTCTACCTTTGTTGTCTGACCATTTTATTCTCTGATCATGCTGGTCCCGATCTGAGGCTTCAGCTTTCCTTTCTTCTCTTAGCTCTCTTTCTGTGGTCTATGGTCCATCTGCCATTTCTTATCTCTTCTTTTGTTTTCTTCACTTCCTTCCATTAACCCATTTCCAGTTCCCCTCCCCATTATGAGCCCCCTTTCCAGTCCTTCCCTCCCAGTTCCTTCCAGTGTCAACCGCCTTGCATGCCCATGACTGCAAATGGTGTCCATTCCCTTCCAGTCCCCCTCCTTCCCCACTGTCCAGCCCCTTCTAGTCCAAATACCATCCCAGATATCAGCTCATGTCCACTCTCAGTGCCACCCCCCCAGTCAGCTCCCTTCCAGTCGCCCTACCCTCTGTCCATCCCCCTTCCAGTGCCATTTGCATGTCAGATCTCTTCCAGCCTTCTCCCCATTACCCAACCACCTACCACTCCCATCCCCAAATGTCAGCTCCCTTCCAAGTTCCCCTTCAGTACATCCCAGGTGTCAGCTCCTTTCCAGCCCCCTCCTTCCCCATTGTCAGCTCCCTTCGTGCCCCCTCCTTCCCCTGGCAGACCCTCTCATTATCTGTTCCCTTCCAGTCCTATTCTACCATCCTCCCGCATCAGCCCATTTGTAGCCCTAGCCCTAGTTTTCTTCCAGGGCCAGCAGCACTCTCCTCCCCTCCCCCATTAGCCCCTTTCCAGTCCTAGCTCATTTCCAGTGCTAGCCTCCCATCTGCCCATTACCAGCCCTACCCCCCATAAGTCAATTTCCTGTCCTAGCCCCATAATCAGCCCACTTGCAGTTCTAAACCCCCAACAGCCCATTTCCAGTTCAAGTCCCCTCCCGAGATCAGCACATTTCCAGTTCTAACTCCATCAGCCCACTTCCAGTCCTAGACCCCCCCTTCAGCCCATTACCAGTCCTAACCCCCGCATCATCCCATTTCCAGTCCTAGACCCCATAGCCCATTACCAGTCCTAAACACCCCCCATCAGCCCACTTCAAGTCCTAACCTCCCCCATCATTCCATTTCCAGACCTAGACCCCCCCATAGCCTATTACCAGTCCTAAACCCCCCATCAGCCCATTTCCAGTCCTAGCCCCCATAGCGCATTACCAGTCCTAAACACCCCCCCCATCAGCCCACTTCCAGTCCTAACCCCCCATCATCCCATTTCCAGTCCTAGCCCCCCATAGCCCATTACCAGTCCTAAACACTCCCCTTCAGCCCATTTCATCCTAACCCCATTTCCAGTTCAAGTACCCTCCCGAGATCAGCACATTTTCAGTTCTATCTCCATCAGCCCACTTCCAGTCCTAGACCCCCCCCTTCAGCCCATTTCCAGTCGTAGAACCCCCTTCAGCCCATTTCATCCTAAACACCACCCATCAGCCCACTTCCAGTCCTAACCCCCCCATCATCCCATTACCAGTCCTAACCCCCGCATCATCCCATTTCCAGTCCTAGACCCCATAGCCCATTACCAGTCCTAAACACGCCCCGTCAGCCCAGTTCAAGTCCTAACCTCCCCCATCATTCCATTTCCAGACCTAGACCCCCCCATAGCCTTTTACCAGTACTAAACCCCCCTTCAGCCCATTTCATGTACTTGCCCCCATAGCGCATTACAAGTCGTAATCTCCCCCCCCATCAGCCCACTTCCAGTCCTAACCCCCCATCATCCCATTTCCAGTCTTAGCCCCCCATAGCCCATTACCAGTCCTAAACACTCCCCTTCAGCCCATTTCATCCTAACCCCATTTCCAGTTCAAGTACCCTCCCGAGATCAGCACATTTTCAGTTCTAACTCCATCAGCCCACTTCCAGTCCTAGACCCCCCCTTCAGCCCATTTCCAGTCGTAGACCCCCCCTTCAGCCCATTTCATCCTAAACACCACCCATCAGCCCACTTCCAGTCCTAACCCCCCCATCATCCCATTACCAGTCCTAACCCCCGCATCATCCCATTTCCAGTCCTAGACCCCATAGCCCATTACCAGTCCTAAACACCCCCCATCAGCCCACTTCCAGTCCTAACCTCCCTCCCCCATCATTCCATTTCCAGTCGTAGACCCCCCATAGCCTATTACCAGTCCTAAACCCCATCAGCCCATTTCCAGTCCTAGCCCCCATAGCCCATTACCAGGCCTCAACCCCCCCCATCAGCCCACTTCCAGTCCTAAACCCCCCATCAGCCCATTACCTGTCCTAGCCCCCTCCCATCAGCCCATTTCCAGTCCTAGACCCCCCATAGCCCATTACCAGTCCTAAACCCCCCATCATCCCATTTCCAGTCCTCCCCCCATACCCCATTCACACGACTTACCCCCCCATCAGCCCATTTCCAGTCCTAGCCCCCCATAGCCCATTACCAGTCCAAAACACCCATCAGCCCATTTCCAGTCCTAACCCCCATCATCCCATTTCCAGTCCTAGATCCCCCTATAGCCCATTACCAGTCCTAAATCCCCCCATCAGCCCATTACCAGTCCTAGCCCACCATAGCCCATTACCAGTCCTAAACACCCCCCATCAGCCCACTTCCATTCCTAACCTCCCCCCCCCTCCGCCCATTTCCAGTCCTATACCCGCGCCCCCCCCCCCCCCCGCTCATTTCCAGTCCTGGCCCCCAGGAAAATAAAAATGCTCAAGTTGCTGCTGCTGCCGAGTCCACTACTCGGCAGCGGCAGACTCACCTCTCCTTCCTATAGCAGCCGCAGCTTCTGGTTCTTGGAACTGCGGCTGCGAGATCCGCTTAAACATAAAGCTAGCCAGTGTGGAGCCTTCCCGTGCAGCAGTGTCCCACCCCCAAAAGAAGTTGTATGCAAAGGAAGTTACTTCCTTTGGGGGCGGGACGCTGCTGCGCAGGAAGGCTCTGCACTGGCTGGCTGATCTCGTTAGTACAGCCGCAGTTCCAAGAAGCAGGAGCCGCGGCTGCTATAGGAAGGAGAGGTGAGTCTGCCGCTGCCGAGAAGCGGACTCGGCAGCGGCAGCAACTTGAGCGTTTGGATTTTTTTTATTTTTAACTTTTGAAGGCGAAGTGAGGCGGCTGTTTTGGGGGAATTTTTTGCCACCTTTAAAACTTCGCCGCCTGAGGCAGCTGCCTCACTTCGCCTCATGATAGAGCCGCCCCTGAACAGAATCCACACGTGAAGGGGGCTATACTGGACTTGGTGCTTACCAATGGTGAAAGTGTTTCTGATGTTATAGTGGGAGATCATTTTGCATCCAGTGATCATCAGATGGTGTGGTTCAGTATTAGAACGAGGGCTGTTAAAATCCATTCAAAAGTAAGGGACTTAGACTTTAAGAAAACTAACTTTGCCAAAATGGGCCAATACCTCAGGAAGTCGTTCACGGGATGGGATCAGCTAGGGGATGTAGAAAAACAGTGGACAAAACTGAAAGGGGATATTTTAAGGGCAAACACCTTTTTGTTAAAATGGTAAATAAAAGGAAAAGGAGACCGCTATGGTTTTCAAAAGAAGTAGCTGAAAAAGTGAAAAAAAAAAGAGGGAGGCCTTCATAAAATACAAGAGATCACAGAGATAGGAAGACAGGCATCTATATTTGGAAAAACTAAGAGAAGCTAGCAAAGTAGTCAGGAAAGCAAAGATTCAAAAAGAGAAGGAAATAGCCAATGCAGTTAAATGGGGGGATAAGACTTTTTTCAGATATGTTAGTGAGAAGAGGAAGGGCAAAAATGGTACTGTCAGATTCAAGGGTGAAGGGGAGGAATATGTAGAAGCTGATGAGGATAAAGCGGAATTGCTTAATAAATATTTATGTTCTGTGTACACAGATGAAGAACCAGGAGCAGGACCTTAGAAAACACCCACAAAAAGGAACAGAAGCGAGGGGCATCTTGAACAATTTTTATAAGACTGTGTTCGTGAGAAACTAGCTAAACTTAAAGTAGACAAAGCGATAGGATCGGATGGGATACACCCTAGAATATTGAGGGAACTTGGGGATGTTCTAGCAACTCCACTGATTGTCCTTTTCAATGCCTCATTGAAGTTGGGAGTGGTGCCAAAGGGCTGGAGAGAGGCACATGTGGTCCCTTTACACAAAAGCGGAAGTAAGGATGTGATTTAAAACTACAGGCCGGTTAGTTTAACTTCGGTAGTGAGTAAATTATTGGATGTGCTGCTGAAAGAGAAAATAGTGAGGTTTCTGGAGTCCAGCGGATTACAGGACCAGAGACAACATGGATTCACCAGAGGCAGGTTTTGTCAGAGAAATCTGATTGATTTCTTTGACTGGGTGATCAGGGAGTTGGATCAAGGGAGAGCCCTTGATGTGGTTTATTTAGATTTCCTTAAAACCTTTGACACCGTTCCTCACAGGCGACTTATAAACAAACTGAGCACCCTAGGGATGGAACTTAAAGTTACTGCTTGTGTTAGAAATTGATTGAGTGGGAGGTGACAAAGGGTATAGATAAATGGAGCTCACTCTGAGGAGGAGGTTGTTACCAGTGGTGTGCCCAGGGATCTGTCCTTGGTCCGATTCTTTTTAACATCTTTGTTAGTGATATTGCGGAAGGGCTGTCAGGTAAGGTTTGCCTCTTTGCAGATGATACCAAAATCTGCAATAGAGTAAAATCCCACGAAGGTATACATAACATGAGGAGGGATCTAGCTATTCTCCAGGACCAAGCAGGAAGTCAGTCCTCACATATGGGTGACATCGACGTCGATGAAGCCCTTGCGGAGCATTTCCCCAGCTTTCCATGAAAGCATTTGGGAATGCAGGCATGCTTGCGCGGTTCCCTTCCCGCCTAAAGGTGCCATCTTACCTCAGTCTCTCGTTTTCCGTGAAGCCTGCCAGACGTGAGTACTCGTCATCCCAGAAAATTGTTTGACTTTTTTGGCGATTCGCTGTTTTTTCGTCACCGGTTCGAAGCCTGTTCCCCTCCCGCCGGGTTCGGTACACCGGTATCGAGCCCAATCTCTTTTTTCGGTTTTTGCCCTTCGTGGCTGGCGTTCGCACCCTTTTTTTCTTTTCCCTGGAAGGTTGGTCCTTCGACCTCGCGGGGACTCTTTTTTCCCCGATGGCTTCCAGTGGTTTTAAGAAGTGTGATCGGTGTAAGAAACTGATGTCTCTCACCGACTCACACGACTGCTGCCTCCGGTGCCTCGGTCCTGACCACGACTCTAAAACGTGTGGACCATGTGGGAAGATGTCTTCCCAAGGCACTGCGCAGTCGACAGCACCAGAATGAAAGGCTCTTTTCTGACTCGGCCTCCGGCCGGGCCTGGACCTCGTCTGAGACCTCGACATCTCGGGAGTCGGATACCGAGCACCGTCGTGGCTGCTCGGAATGGGGGTCCTCCGACTGGGAACGCAAGAGGAAGAAACGGCTCGCGAGGGCGTCATCGGAAGAGGTCCCGGGATCCTCGAGAACTCTGTCTCAGACCACCGACTGTCGCCCCGGGCCTGTGGAACAGGAGAAGCCATCCAAAGTTCCTCGCCTGGAGCCGGAGTCTGCTGGACACGTAAGTCCTGTAGTCCTCGTGGACTCTCCTCCCAGGGAGCCGCCGCCGGGGCCCGAGTCTGGAGCTGCTGAGTCTCCTGAGCTGAGTCTCAGGTTGACAGCCTTGGAGAGCAGATTGTCTGCCTTCATGGACCAGCAGCGGGCACTGATGGCCAGCCTGTCTGGTGCATCTGCCCCGACCACCGGGACATCGACCTCAAAGTCGACCCCGGAGACCGAGCCGATACTCGAGACTATGAAGGCCCGAGGTCGACCTCAGTCGCGGTCTCCCTCGACCTCCCGTTCGGGACTGAGGGCTTCGACGCCGGTGCCATCAGCGTCGGGGCGCGTGCTCGCAGGCCCCGCGAGGTTGGACCCCGATTCCTCATGGGAGACGGAGGACGAGGAGTCTCCCGACACCTTTAAGACTCGGTGCGTCCCATTGGACTCACCGCAGTCTGAGCCCCGGAGTAGATCCCCTCCGGAGGATACCAGGTTCTCGGAGTTCGTTCGGGATATGGCCACTGCCTTGGCTATCCCTACGGACCCCGAGGAGCTGAAGAGCTCGAGGCCCTGCAGTACAACTCTCCTCCGAAGGAGGCCTTTACTGTCCCGGTTCCTCCGATGCTGGAAAGGCTCCTCTTCCGCATGTGGGAGGCACCGGCCTCGGTGCCGGTTTTAAGCAAGTGGGTCGATTCGATCTATCGACTCTGGAAGAGTCCTGGCTTTCAGAAGGTGCAGCTACCACACCATTCCATGGTGGTGGAATCGGCCATGCATCGCCTGAAAAGTCAGAAGATGCACTCCGCGGTGCCCCCTGGCAGGGAGGCCCGGAACCTCGATGGTTTTGGTAGAAAGTGCTTCCAGGGCTCGATGCTTGCTTGCTGTGTCCAGTTTTACCAGCTGTACATGGGCATGTACTTACGGGACCTGGCCAAGGAGCTGGCCGGGTTCTCTGCTGGTCTCTCCGGGGAACCCTTGCAGAGGTTCAAGTCCTTGTCCTCGGGGATACGGGAATGCTCTAAATTTATGTCCCGCGCTGCCTACGATGGCTTCGAGGCTTCGGCCCGTGTTGCGGCAGCCGGCATCGCGGCTCGATGCCAGGCATGGCTGCAGTCATCGGACCTCAAGCCATGGGTTCAGGACAAGTTGGTCGATGTCCCTTGCCAAGGTGAAAACCTTTTTGGCAAACCCATGACCGAGAAGGCCGCACAGCTCGAGACCGAGCACCTCACACGGACAAGGCTGTCTAGGAAGACTTCTGTCCCTTCTCACAAGAAGGGGGGTTCGGGGAAAAAGTCCTTTTACCCGAGGAAGGGCACTGCCTACAAACAGTACCCGCAATATCAGGCTGCCCAAGCTGCCCCTCAGGGTCAGCAAGCCAAGGGGTAGGGTAATGGGCCCCGTAGGCAGAGAGCCCCCAAGCCTCCGGCCCCTGCTCCTACACAGCAGGGTGGGGGATTTTGACTCCTTCGGCATAGCCTCTCTGTCCCTGCTCTCCCAACCCTGCACAGGAGGTCGCCTAGCCCTGTTTGCCCACCAGTGGCCACTCATCACTGGAGACAGTTGGGTGCCAAGCATAGTCCAAAAGGGCTATGCCCTGCACTTTCTCCGCCATACTTCCCAGGGGAACCTCCAAGGCCTCCCCTGCACACAGATCTTCTCCTTCAGGAGCTACAAGGTCTGTTGAGAGACAGGGCGGTGGAGCCTGTGCCTCCCCACTTGAAAGGCCGAGGGTTCTACTCCAGATATTTCCTGGTGCCCAAAAGAACCGGTGGTCTTCGACCTATCCTGGATCTCAGAAACCTCAACAAGTTCCTGGAGAAGGAAAAGTTCAAGATGCTTACTCTTGGAACACTTCTGCCCTACCTCCAGCAGGGAGATTGGCTATGCTCCTTAGATCTAAAGGATGCGTATACCCACATCCTCATCCATCCAGACCACAGAAAGTACCTCAGGTTCGTTGTGGGAGGAAACCATTATCAGTACAGAGTATTGCCTTTTGGCCTCACTTCCGCTCCCAGAGTCTTTACCAAATGCCTAGCAGTGGTGGCAGCCTACCTGAGGAATCAGGGAATCTTTGTATTCCCCTATCTGGACGACTGGCTCATAAGAGGTCAAACCTACCAGGAGGCCAGACAAGCCACCCTCAGAACCATTACTCTTCTTCAAAGCCTGGGGTTTGTCATAAACTTCGCAAAGTCCACTTTGCTCCCCTCCCAGAACTTGGAGTTCATAGGAGCAAGGTTGGACTCTCTGCTGGCAAAGGCGTTCTTACCAGAAGACAGGGCCCAAAGACTGATAAACTTAGCAAACAAGTTTCTCAGCAGGTCACTGGTCTCCGCCAGACTCTGCCTGAGACTTCTTGGCCATATGGCTTTGACAGTACATGTGACCCCCAACGCCAGACTCCATATGAGGCCTGCACAGTGGTGCCTGTGGACTCAGTGGTCACAGGCCACAGGCAACCTCACCGACAGGATAAGGGTGTCGAGACACTTGCTGCACTCCCTCAGATGGTGGCTCCACCCACTCAATCTGCTGAGAGGAGTACCTTTTCAGAGTCCTGCGTTCACAGTGGTATTGACAACAGATGCCTCCCTGCAAGGCTGGGGAGCTCACTGTCTGGGCAAGTGCACCCAGGGTCTGTGGTCTCCCTGGAAAGCTGCACAGCAAATCAATCTCCTGGAACTCAGAGTTATTCGGTTAGCCCTCAAGACGTTTTCTCAAACCCTGGCTCATCAGTCTGTCCTGGTTCAGACAGACAACCAGGTAGCCATGTTCTATGTGAACAAGCAGGGCGGAACTGGGTCCAGTCTCCTCTGTCAGGAGGCACAGGACCTTTGCTTGTTTGCTCTCAAGCACAACAAAGCAGTCTATCTACCTGGCCAGGAGAACTACCTGGCAGACAGGTTGAGCAGGATTCTGCAGTCCCACGAGTGGCAGCTCCATCCCATGGTAGTTCAAAAGATTTTCATGCAGTGGGGACTTCCATCCATAGACCTGTTTGCCAGTCCTCTGAACAAGCAGCTGCCAAAGTTCTGCTCCAGGCAACCACATCCTCTGCGGATAGCAGCGGATGCTTTTCTGATTCCCTGGTCTCAGGGCCTCCTGTATGCGTTTCCTCCCACGCCTCTGGTGGCCCGAACTCTGTTCAAGATTCTCGAGGACAAAGCCTCGGTTCTGCTCGTGGCTCCCAGGTGGCCCAGACAGCCTTGGTTTCCACTTTTGCTACAGCTTGCAGTGGATCCCCCACTGCCTCTAGGGTTCCAACCCGACCTTCTCTCTCAGGATCAGGGTTCTCTGCTACACCCCAACCTCAAAGCTCTCAATTTGATGGCCTGGAGACTGCAAGGGTAGTTTTGGCTCCCTGGGGCCTACCTCAGGAAGTTGAAGAGGTTCTCCTAGCCTCTAGGAAACAGTCCACTAGGAAAACCTATGCTCTCAAATGGAAAAGGTTTTCTGTGTGGTGTCAGCTACGTACAGAGGATCCCTTCTCCTGTACTGTACCAGTAGTGCTTCAGTACTTACTGCACTTATCAAATCAGGGACTTAAGTCCAATTCTGTTCGGGTCCACCTCTCAGCTCTAGCAGCTCACCACTCACTGGTGGAAGGACATTCACTGTCAGTTCACCCTTTGGTGTCCCGCTTTCTCAGAGGCTTGCTCTTGCTCAAGCCTCCAATCCGTCCTCCTGCTCCTGAGTGGGAGTTGAATGTGGTCTTGCAACAATTGACTCGCCCACCTTTTGAGCCCATGGCTACTTGTCCTCTCTGCTTCCTGTCCTGGAAGACTCTCTTCCTGATAGCCCTAACCTCGGCCAGGCGAGTGAGTGAGCTTCAGGCCCTGGTCTGTGACAGGCCTTACACCAGAATCTATAGGAAAGCGTAGTTACTCACCTGTAACAGGTGTTCTCCAGGAGCAGCAGGAATCAGTCCTCACATATGGGTGACGTCGGCGCCGACGGAGCCCTCGCGGAGCAATTTTCCCCAGCTTTCAAAGAAAGCCTTTGGGAATTGCAGCGCGCATGCGCGGTCGCCTTCCCGCCCAAGGGTGCCATCTTAGCCAGTCAGATGACATAGCTAAAAAAGACAGCATAAAAATTTGCAAAAACTTAAGCAGATGATTGCAACTCCACGGGGAGGAGGGAGGGTTGTGAGGACTGATTCCTGCTGCTCCTGGAGAACACCTGTTACAGGTGAGTAACTACGCTTTCTCCAGGACCAAGCAGGAAGTCAGTCCTCACATATGGGACTCCCAAGCTTAAGGCTACCGGAGACCCTAAGCACAAAAATGAGCTCCCTCTAGCTCAGCAGCACAGAAGGAAAGAATCTTCGCTGAATAATTACCCACCGGTAGCCCACATCCGGGATGGAGGGTAGGAGTTGCTCAAACCTCAAAGAGATTACGGAGGACTGCCTGTCCGAAAGCACTGTCCCTGCGGGACTCCCTCTCGAGACAGTAATGGACCGCAAAGGTCTGGCTCGAAGACCAAGTAGCGGCCCGGCAGATGTCTGCCAGCGGAACAGAGCGGAGGTAAGCCACTGACGTAGCCTTTGCCCGAACACAATGAGCCGTGACTCGACCATCCAAGGAGAGTCCGGCTGCCCCATAAGCCCAAGTGATACAGTCCGCAACCCAGATGGACAGAGTACGCTTGGAGACCGGGAGTCCCAATTTATTGGGATCAAAAGACACAAAAAGCTGAGTAGCTTTACGGTGCTCCCGCATACGGTCAAGGTAGAAGTTTAATGCCCTTCTACAGTCCAGGGTATGGAGGACCATTTCAGCTCGGCTGGAGTGTGGTCTGGGAAAGAAGGTCGGAAGTACCACCTCCTGATTGATGTGAAAAGGGGAGACCACTTTTGGAAGAAATTTTGGGTGAGTCCGTAGGACTACCCTATTTTTGTAGAACCGAGTGTAAGGGGGATCAGACACGAGGGCCTGCAATTCACTTACGCGCCTAGCGGAAGTGAGGGCTATCAAGAACAATGTTTTCCAAGAAAGAAAACGGAGAGAACAGGTAGCCATAGGTTCAAAAGGCGGACAGGTGATCCGCTGTAAAACCACATTCAGATCCCAGTCAGGCGCTGGCGGGCGCAGAGGTGGTTTAAGTAGAAGGAGACCTCGGAGAAACCTCGCTACAAGAGGGTCGCTGGAAAGAGGTCTGCCGTCCACCGGCACATGATGTGCTGAAAGAGCACTGAGGTGAACTTTGACGGAGTTGGACTTAAGTCCCAGATTAGAGAGGTATAGCAGGTACTGCAAGATCACCGACACCGAGCAGGAGAAGGGATCCTGAGACTGCTGGGCACACCAAGCGGAAAAGCGACGCCATTTAAGGGCGTAGCATTTGCGGGTAGAAGGTCGCCGAGAAGCTAGGACGACCTCCTCCACCTCTGCCGGCAGGAGAAGTGGAGCAAGGACTACCCTCTCAGCAGCCAGGCCATTAGATTGAGAGATCTGAGGTTGGGGTGTAGCAGAGACCCCTGATCCTGAGTGAGGAGATCCGGTTGAAACCCCAGAGGGAATGGATCCTCTACCGCTAATTGCAGCAGGAGTGGAAACCACGGCTGTCTGGGCCAGCGAGGGGCCACCAGGATCATGGAAGCTTTGTCTCGGAGAACCTTGAAAAGAGTTCGAGAGACTAGCGGGATTGGAGGAAAAGCATACAGAAGGCTCTCCGACCATGAGAGTAGAAAAGCGTCTGCCGCAACTCGAAGGGGATGTGGCTGACGAGAGCAGAAGCGAGGAAGTTGCCGGTTGTGAGGACTGGCAAAGAGATCCATTGTGGGGAGGCCCCACTTTAGAAAGAGCTTCTGAACTACTAAGGGATCCAGGCGCCACTCGTGCGGCTGGAGGATCCTGCTGAGTTTGTCCGCCAGGCAATTTTCTTGGCCTGGGAGATAAACTGCCTTGAGAAGAACGCCGTGACTGACGGCCCAAGAGCAGAGCTTCTGTGCTTCCCGACAGAGAAGGAAGGAGCCCGTGCTCCCCTGTTTGTTCACGTAGAACATGGCAACTTGATTGTCCGTCTGGACAAGGACGGACTGGTGAGAGGTCAGGTGGGAGAAAGCCTTGAGAGCCAGGCGGATCGCTCTGAGCTCCAGGAAGTTGATCTGCTGAGCAGACTCCCACGTGGTCCAGAGGCCCTGAGTACGTGCCCCTTGACAATGTGCTCCCCAACCCAGGAGGGACGCATCTGTCGTCAGCACCTGGGCCGGCTGAGGTGACTGAAAAGGCATGCCGAGTACCAGGTTCGGCCGATGACGCCACCACTGGAGAGACGAGGCCAGCGGCTCGGAGACGCGCACTAGGTCTGCTAGGCCGCCTGTGGCTTGTTGCCACTGCTTGCGAAGACACCATTGAGCAGGCCGCATATTCAGGCGGGCATTGGGGGTCACATGGATGGTGGAAGCCATATGGCCGAGCAGTCTCAGGAAGCGCCTGGCGGAGACCAGGGACTGGCTGCGAAAACGGTCGGCTAGGTCCATGAGCCGTTGAGCCCTGTCGAGAGGCAGGAAAGCTCGCGCCTGAGGAGTGTGCAGTCTTGCGCCGATGAACTCGAGATCCTGTGAGGGGAGCAAAGTGGACTTTGCGAAGTTTATGACAAAGCCCAAGTACTGCAGAAGAGTCACCGTGCGGCGTGTGGCGTTGGTGACCTCCGGAGCGGACGCTGCTCTGATGAGCCAGTCGTCGAGGTACGGAAAGACATAGAGGCCGTGAAGCCGGAGATGGGCCGCCACCACCGCGAGACATTTTGTGAAGACTCGCGGTGCGGAGGACAGGCCAAAGGGCAGTACTCTGTACTGGTAATGATTTCCTGCCACCACAAACCTTAGGTATTGGCGGTGGCTTGGGTGGATGAGGATGTGCGTGTAGGCACCCTTTAGATCCAAGGAGCATAGCCAATCTCCCTGCTGGAGGTAGGGCAGAAGGATTCCAAGGGTAAGCATTTTGAACTTTTCCCGCACGAGGAACCTGTTGAGGTTGCGCAAGTCCAGGATGGGTCTGAGGCCTCCAGTCCTTTTTGGTACTAGAAAGTACCTGGAATAAAAACCTTGACCTCTCAGGTGGTGGGGCACCGGTTCCACCGCCTGTTCCTGTAGAAGACCTGCTAACTCCTGAAGGAGTAAGTCCCTGTGCAGAGGGAGTCGTGGAGGTTCTCCCGGGAAATAGGAGGGAGGGACCTGGTGGAAGTGGAGAAGATAGCCTTCTCTTACGACTTGAAGCACCCAGGCATCTGAAGTGATGCTGGACCACCTGTGGGCGAAATGAACCAGCCGGCCTCCGGTGCTGGGAGGAGCCAGCGGAGGGGGAGAGGCTATGCTTAAGGAGTCAAAAACCCCCACCCTGCTGAGCAGGGGCTGGTGGTGCAGGCTTGGGGGCTTGCTGCCTACGGGACCCGTTACCCCGTCCCTTGGCCTGCTGGCCCTGTTGGGGAGCTGCAGGGGCCTGATATTGGGGGTAGTGTTTGTAGGCAGCCGCCTTTCTCGGGTAAAAGGACTTCTTTCCCGAGCCCTTCTTTTTCTGGGAAGGGGCGGAGGTCTTCCTAGAAAGCCTAGTCCTGGTGAGAGTCTCCGTCTCGATCTGTGCAGCCTTTTCAGCCATGGGCTTGCCAAAGAGGTTTTCACCTCGGCAGGGGACATCGACCAACTTGTCCTGCACCCAGGGCTCAAGGTCAGACGACTGAAGCCAAGCCTGTCGGCGGGCACCGATGCCGGCTGCGGCCACTCGAGCCGATGCTTCAAAGCCATCATAGGCTGCTCGGGATATGAATTTTGAGCATTCCCAAATGCCAGTGGACAAGGCCAGGAACCTCCGCAAAGGTTCCTCGGACAAACCAGCGGAGAATCCGGCTAGCTCTTTAGCCAGGTCTCGGAGATACATGCCCATGTATAGCTGGTAGGTCTGGACACGACACGCAAGCATAGAGCCCTGGAAACACTTCTTACCAAGGCCATCCAGGTTACGGGCCTCCCTGCCAGGAGGCACCGAGGAGTGCATCTTCTGGCTCTTAAGACGATGCATGGCCGATTCCACTACCATGGAATGGTGTGGTAGCTGTCCTTTTTGGAAGCCAGGGCTCTTGCGGACTCGATAGATAGAATCGACCCGCTTGCTCAGGACCGGCGAGGAGGCCGGACTCTCCCACATGCGGAAGAGTAGTCGTTCCAGCATGGGAGGAACCGGTACAGTAAAGTGTTCCCTGGCGGGAGAGTCATACTGGAGGGCGTCGAGCTCTTCGGCTCGAGGCTCCTCCTTGGGATCCGCAGGGAAGGCCAAAGCCTTGGCCATATCCCTGACGAAGTCCGAGAACCGGGCATCCTCCGGGGGGGACTGCTTCCGAGGTTCGGACTCAGGTGAGTCCGAGGGGACACACCGAGTCCGAAAAGAATCAGGTGACTCTTCCTCTTCAGACTCCCAGACCGACTCCGACGAGGAATCGGTGGGGTCGGCCCGGGCAGGCCGCGGCGCCGGCCGCCCCGACGCCGAGGGATTCGGCGTCGGCGACCTCGGTCCCGAACGGGAGGCCGAGGGTGACCTCGACCGAGGATCGACTCGAGTTCGCATGGACTCGAGGATCGGCTCGGTCTCCGGGGTCGACTTAGACGTCGACGTCCCGGCGGTCGGGGCAGCGGCGCCAGCGAGGCTAGCGAGCAGTGCCCGCTGCTGGTCCATGAAGGCAGACAGTCTGCTCTCCAAGGCCGTCAACCTGAGTCCGACCTCAGGTGACCCAGCAGCCCCCGACTCGGGCCCCGACGGCGTCGGGCCCGACGTCGGCGGTCTCGGAGGCGAGTCCAGGAGGACCACAGGACTTACCCGAGCAGGCAGCTCCGACTCCAGGCGAGGTCGCTTCGAGAGGTGCTCCTTCTCCAAGGACCCGGGACGGCTATCGGGGCTATGCGACCTGGCCCTCGCGGAGCCAGGAGCGTCCACCGACGCCGCCCTCGCGGGTTTCACCTTCCGTCGATGGTCCCCGGAGGGAGAACCCCTGTCGGAGGAACTCCGGCGACGGTCCGAGCTGGAACCTCTGGACGCGGAGGCCTCCGACGAGGTCCGGGTACGGCTGGGGTCAGCGAAAATCCTATCCCGCTGATGCCGCCGACTTCTCAATGCTTTGGAGGACATTTTGCCGCAGGCCCCACAGATCATTTCTTCATGATCCGGGCCCAGGCAGCGGAGGCAATTGTCGTGTGTGTCAGTTAGTGACATATTTCAGTCACACTGACCACACCGCTTGAAACCACTGGCAGCCATCGGGGGAAAAAGGGCCCCTGCGAGTTCAAAGGACCGGGCTGCCAGGGAAAAACCGAAAACGAAACTGACTAAGTCAGAAAAACCGAAAAAGAAGAAAAAAGAGAGAAAATTACGAACAAAATCAACTTTTTCGCGGGGACACGACGGGTACGTCTGTAGGGCTCCGCGGAAAAAAGAAGACTGGCTAAGATGGCACCCTTGGGCGGGAAGGCGACCGCGCATGCGCGCTGCAATTCCCAAAGGCTTTCTTTGAAAGCTGGGGAAAATTGCTCCGCGAGGGCTCCGTCGGCGCCGACGTCACCCATATGTGAGGACTGACTTCCTGCTTGGTCCTGGAGAACAGGGTAGTCCTCAGGACTCATCCTAAGTTCCTCCCTAAAGTTGTCTCCTCTTTCCACCTCAACCAGGAGGTGGTTCTTCCAACATTCTTCCCTAGGCCTCATGCAAGCCAGGCTGAAGCAGTTCTGCATACCCTGGACTGTAGGAGGGCCTTGTCCTTCTACCTTGACCGTACGCAGGGGCATAGAAGGACTACTCAGCTCTTCATATCTTTTGACCCTAATAATTTGGGGTTAGCTGTGTCCAAGCGTACCTTGTCCATTTGGGTGGCTGACTGTATCACCTGGGCTTACAAGGCGGCTGACCTTCCTTTGCAGGGTCGGGTCACGGCCCATCGTGTCAGGGCAATAGCTGCCTCAGTGGCTCATCTCCGCTCTGTACCATTGGTGGACATCTGCAGGGCTACTACTTGGTCTTCAAGCCAGACTTTTGCAGCCCACTACTGCCTGGAGAGGGAGTCCCGTAGGGACAGTGCTTTTGGCCAAGCAGTACTCTGGAATCTCTTTGAGGTTTAGGCAACTCCTGCCCTCTGTTGGGCTACCGGTGGAGGTTCTGTCAGTAGAAAGCCTTTCTTTGATGCTGGGACTAGAGGGAGTTCTCTTGTTCAGCCTGGGTTCCTGGTAGCCCAGAGCTAGGGAGTCACCAATATGTGAGGACTGACTTCCTGCTTGGTCCTGGAGAAAGAGTAGTTACTCACCTGTAACAGGTGTTCTCCAGGAGCAGCAGGAATCAGTCCTCACAATCCTCCCTCCTCCCCTTGGAGTTGCATTTGTACATAGTTTGTTTTACATTTTTGTGTGCTGTTCTTAGCTATGTCATTTGACTTGAGGTAAGATGGCACCTTTAGGCGGGAAGGGAACCGCGCATGCGTGTCTGCATTTCCAAAGGCTTTCATGGAAAGCTGGGGAAATGCTCTGCAAGGGCTTCATCGACGTCGATGTCACCCATATGTGAGGACTGATTCCTGCTGCTCCTGGAGAACACCTGTTACAGGTGAGTAACTACTCTAGCTTGAAGAATGGTCTAGAATTTGGCAGCTGAGATTTAATGTTAAAAAATGCAAGGTCATGCATTTGGGCTGCAGCAATCCAAAGGAGCAATATAGTATAGGGGGTGAAGTACTTTTGTCCACTGAAGAAGAGCGGGACCTAGGCGTGATTGTGTCCGATGACCTTAAATTAGCTAAACAGGTAGAAAAGGCGACTGCAAAAGTTAGAAGGATGCTTGGGTGCATAGGGAGAGGAATGGCTAGCAGAAAAAAGAGGTGATAGTGCCTCTGTATAAGTCTTTGGTGGAACCTCATTTGGAGTATTGTATGCAATTCTGGAGACCGCACCTTCAAAAGGATATAAACAGGATGGAGTCAGTATAGAGGGTGGCTACTTGAGGACAGATGTAAGGATCTTAATATGTACACCTTAAAGGAAAGGCGGGATAGAGGTGAAATAATTGAGACGTTTAAATACCTCCATGGCATAAATGCACAGGGGGAGGGCCTCTTTTGATTGAAAGCAAGTTCTGCTACGAGGGGACATGGGATGAGAGTGAAAGGGGATAGACTCAGGAGTGATATGCAGAAATATTTCTTTACGGAAAGAGTGGTGGATCCATGGAATAGTCTCCTAGTGGAGGTGGTAGAGATGAGGACAGTATCTGAATTAAAAAAAGCATGGGACAAACACAGAGGATCTCTAAAGGAAAAATGGGGACTGTTGTAGTTGTTGATATGGATTGACAGACTAGATAGGCCATGTGGTCTTCTTCTGTCATCATTTTTCTAGGTTTCTATCTATCTCCTTTCTTTCACCCTCTTTTTACTTTCTTTGTCTTTCTCTTGTCCAACAGGAAATACCAGCAATTTTGGATTGAACTCATATCACCTCCAACATAGCCTTGATGATACTCTGGTACACATTATAAAACATTTTAATTAAGATTGCTCCCAGTGTAATTAAACTCTCTCACTACTGTCATCCACTTTGGGGTAGGGAAGGGGAGATGCGCCCACCTCCCACCATGTAGTCAAGCTTGACTGAAGGTTTGCCTAGAACGTAAGATACAGTCAGGGCCAGCCCAAGGGTATCTGGTGAATTTTTATTCTTCCTGAATACACTAGCTATGATTATCTGGGGTATTCAGGACTCATTCATGAAGACCCTATAGAAAATGACACTTCCCAGTGCATTCTTCCTAGAAAACAAAATGCCGGTACTCATATGCAGAGCTCTTTCAAATACAGGTAGGTCCATGGATCAATTTATCTCCAGGAACAAGCAGGAATAAGTCATCACATATGGGTACGTCGGTACCGATGGAGACCGCGCGGGAAAGCTCCCCAGCTTTTCAGATTAAAAGCTTTTGGGGCCTCCCACTGCACATGCGCGCTGCCTTCCCGCCTTCCTGACCAGCTCTCGTCAGTTTCTTTTTTTCCGCGGAGCCAGCAGGTCATGTTCCTGTCACCGCTGAAGAAATTGTTAATTTTATTGTTTTCTTTAGACCGCGTACCTGCCTTCCCCATTCTGAAACCGGTACTGCCGGTCTCTCTATCTTTCTTTTGAAAAAAAAAATATATTTTTTTTTCTTTTCTTCAGCACAGCTTGGTACTTTGTTAGGCCTTCAGGCCTATACAAATTCTCCTCATGGAGAAGCCAGTTCCTGGTTTTAAAAAGTGTACCAAGTGCAGTGCTGTCATTCCTCTTACAGACACCCATGAATGGTGTCTTAAATGTTTAGGACCTGACCATTCCATACCGGACTGCCCATCCTGCTCCCAGATGTCGAAACGTGGATTGCAGAACCGGGCCAACAAGTTCCATGTGCTGTTTCCTTCAGAAGCATCACAGTCATCCAGGTCTTCCTCTCCGGATGGATCTCAGGTAACCAAAACTCCAGTGGGCAAATCCTCTAAAAGCAAATCTCTTTCTAAAGATCGAGAGGCTCTCAATTCTGAGTTCGAGGATTCTGCCCAGGCCAAAAACCCCGGCGGGAGGTTCCGGCCTCCAAAGCAATCATGGGGTCACAGGTTGACATCGATGGCGCGGCCTCGACAGATCACCTGTTGTACTGCTCTGGGGTACCGGCCCATACCGGTACCGACATCCAGGCAGCAGTGGCGTCTATGGGCACTACTGTCCAAGTCATGCAGCAGGCCATTCTGGCTTTTATTAATGCTGCTACGCCCTCCGTACCGCAGCCAGCGGTACCGGGTCCGGTTCCGGTAATGGCTTCCATACCGGAACCGAGGCCATCATCTTTCAAACGCAGATCGGTTCCGCATGCCGGATCCGGGCTTTTGCCCGGTACCGATCCCATACCCGGTACGCCCGATGTCGATACCGAACGGTATGCGTATCGTGCGTTGGAAGCACATAGAGGATACTCTGCTTCTTCAGAGGATTTTAACTCCTCTGATGATTCTGATGAGTTCTCCCTTGATCTTCCTGAGGAGCCTTCTTCTCCTAACAGGAGAATGTCTCCACCAGAGGATTTGTCCTTTCAGGACTTCATCATAGAAATGGCTAAAGGTCTTTCTATTGCTTCATCCTCTGAAAAGGAACCCAGATCAAAGAAACTGGATATTTTAGGATACTCTAAGTCTCCTAAAGAGGCAGTCACCCTGCCTATCCATGAAATCCTTCAAGAACACTTGATGGACTTATGGGAGGCTCCTCTAACATTGTCTCCTTCTTCTCGCAGGTTGGACACCATGTACCGTGTCCCCCCTTCTCCTGGTTTCCAAAAAACCCAGTTGCCTCACCATTCTATTGTGGTGAAGTCTGCAATGAAGAAGATAAAGAGTACCAAAAGGCACTCTTCTACTCCTCCAGGGCGAGAATGTAAGACTCTAGACCAGTGATGGCTAACCTTTTTGAGCCCGAGTGCCCAAACTGCCGCACAAAACCAAAGAATTTCCTCAAAGTGCCAGCACGTCAATTAAAGCCCCATTTGCATAAGGTGCTTCATTTGCATAAATATTTGCATAATGTTACCATACACTAACTTTTAGTAAACATGCCTCTTAATGAGTATATGGATAAAGAAAGACTAAAAGGTTTCTACATTACTATAATCCAGTACCAACCGCCAGGCACATTAGGAACTACTACAAACGCTGCCCATTTAGAACCCATAGCAAACCCGCCGTATCCTAACAGCACTACCAGGACTCACAAAGCACCATACTCTACCTATCAAAAGGCAACACTGCAAATATTAAACCAATACATCTCAGAGAACAACAATACATGACCTACTGGGGAAAGAACAAGTGGCAATGTCAAATAGGAATTATATAAACAGAATACCTCAGCTCAGTTACACATGCAGAACAGACCATCACCAAACAAGGAATCACAATTTAGAAACAGGAAGACAATAATTAAACTGGGAACCCCAAAAGCCAAACTTGGAATATACAACAACACTGTAGAAATAAAACTATATATTAATTTCCTCTTGTACTAAACAAAGCGCAAAAATTAATGATGCACATTTCCCAGAGCTGACATATTCCAGTTAATAAATTCAAATTAAAGATATATTTTTCTACCTTTTGTGCATTTTTTTTCAGTTGCAATTGTTCCAGCCACTTTCTTCTGGTTTCTTCGTGTCTTCTGCTAACTCTCCATCTGCTGTCCATTTGTCCTTTCTTCTGTCTTCTTGTTTTTTTTTCCATTCTCTCTCTACA
Source organism: Ichthyophis bannanicus (assembly GCA_033557465.1). NCBI lineage: Eukaryota > Metazoa > Chordata > Amphibia > Gymnophiona > Ichthyophiidae > Ichthyophis > Ichthyophis bannanicus. The sequence continues at coordinate 242,082,589 of CM066042.1, read as the reverse complement.
TCTGCTTTAACATACTAATCTTTCTCCTTTGGCTCTTTCCTCATTCCTATTTCATCTACTCAAAAATTACCCCTCCATCCTCAATCCCCACTTACTCTCCCAATACCCGGCCAATTGTAGATTTTTTATCCCTCCCACACAAAATATTTTTCCCCTCTCCATTTTACTCTCCCAGCCCCATCCCATTCTAATCCTCCCCCAACACCAGCTCCCTTCTAGTTCCAGCCTCACCCAGCATCCATTCCCTTCTAGTCCCTGCATCAGCCCATTTCCAGTCCTAGCAGCCCCCCAACCCAATACCAGTCCTATCCCCCCCCTCATCAACCCACTTCCAGTCCTAACCCCCCATCACCCCATTTTCAGTTTAAGCCCCCCCCTATAACCCATTACCAGTCCTAACCCCCCACTTCCAGTCAGCCCCCCATAGCCCATTGCCAGTCCTAACCCCCCCATCAGCCCACAGTCCATTACCAGTCCTAACCCCATCAGCCCACCTCAAGTCCTAACCCCTCCCCATCAGCCCATTTCTTGTCCCAGCCCCCCCCATAGCCCATTATCAGTCCTAAACCCCCCCATAGCCCATTACCAGTCCTAACCCCATCAGACCACCTCCAGTGTTAACCCCCCATCAGCCCATTTCCAGTCCTAACCCCACCCAACAGCCCACCTCAAGTCCTAACCCCTCCCCATCAGCCCATTAGCAGTCCTAACCCCCCCCCCTAGCCCATTAGCAGTCCTAACCCCCCCTCTCTAGCCCATTAGCAGTCCTAACCCCCCCCATAGCCCATTAGCAGTCCTAACCCCCATCACCCCATTTCCAGACAGCCCCCCTCAGCCCACAGCCCATTAGCAGTCCTAACCCCACCTAGCCCTTTAGCAGTCCTAACACCCCGTCCTAGCCCATTAGCAGTCCTAACCCCCACCTAGCCCATTAGCAGTCCTAACCCCCCCCTCCTAGCCCATTAGCAGTCCTAACCCCCCCCAGCCCATTAGCAGTCCTAACCCCCCCTAGCCCATTAGCAGTCCTAACCCCCCCTAGCCCATTAGCAGTCCTAACCCCCCCCTCTCTAGCCCATTAGCAGTCCTAACCCCCCCCCATAGCCCTTACCAGTCCTAACCCCCCATCACCCCATTTACAGACAGCCCACATCAGCCCAAAGCCCATTAGCAGTCCTAACCCCCCCTAGCCCATTAGCAGTCCTAACCCCCCCCTCCTAGCCCATTAGCAGTCCTAACCCCCCCCAGCCCATTAGCAGTCCAAACCCCCCCCAGCCCATTAGCAGTCCTAACCCCCCCCCTGCCCATTAGCAGTCCTAACCCCCCATCACCCCATTTCCAGACAGCCCCCATCAGCCCACAGCCCATTAGCAGTCCTAACCCCCCCCAGCCCATTAGCAGTCCAAACCCCCCCAGCCCATTAGCAGTCCTAACCCCCCCCCCTAGCCCAATAGCAGTCCTAACCCCCCCCCCCCGGCAAATTTAAAAACAGAAAAAGCGGGCTCTGGCTGCTGCCGCGGACGCGGCAGCATGCAGTGTCCCGCGGGGCCCCCTCCGCCCGCTAAGCCCCTCTGCAAGGGCTTTCAGATTCGCGAGGGAGACAGCGTCTCCCTCGCGTCTCTGTTAAGCCCGCAGGGGCTAATGGGAAATTTCCCATCAGTCCCTCGCGTCTAAAGGGGCTGATGGGAAATTTCCCATTAACCCCTGCGGGCTGAACAGAGACGCGAGGGAGACGCGGTCTCCCGCGCGTCTCTGAAAGCCCTTGCAGAGGGGCGTAGCGGGCGGAGGGGCCCCGCGGGACACTGCATGCTGCCGCGTCCGCGGCAGCAGCCAGAGCCCGCTTTTTCTTTTTTTGCGGACCTTCACGCGTGCCAGCTGCAAGGCCTTCGCGTGCCACAGCTGGCACGCGTGCCATAGGTTCGCCATCGCTGCTCTAGCACTTCCTTTGAATTCCCTCTTGGACTATCTTCTGCATCTTTCAAATGCAGGCCTTAAGACGAATTCAGTAAGGGTCCATTTGAGTGCTATTGCAGCATCCTTAAAACCTATAAATGGACAACCTGTCTCCTCTCATCCTCTTGTTGCACGTTTCATGGAGGCCTGACTCTAACTAAACCTCCCATCCGACCTCCTCCGGTAGCATGGGATTTGAACCTAGTTCTAGGTCAGCTTATGAAGCCACCTTTTGAGCCTTTGGACTCTACCTCCTTCAAATTTCTTTCCTGGAAGGTTGTTTTCCTTATTGCAGTCACTTCGGCTCGCCGCATCAGTGAACTGCAGGCTTTAGTGGCTCATCCACCTTATACTAGGTTTCATCATGATAAGGTGGTCCTTAGGACGAATCCCCACTTTATGCCCAAAGTGGTCTCGCCTTTTCATCTTAATCAAGAGGTATATCTACCTGTCTTTTTCCCGGCTCCTCATGCATCCAGTGCAGAGAGGAACCTTCATACTCTGGATTGTAAAAGAGCTCTTGCCTTTTACCTCAACAGGACTCAACCACATCGAAAGTCTTCCCAACTTTTCGTGGCTTTTGATCCTTCTCATTTGGGACTTCCAGTCACCAAGCGTACACTTTCCAATTGGATCGCTCAGTGTATTTCTTTTGCTTACCAGAGTAAGAACATTTCTCTGGAGGGCCATGTCACAGCTCACAATGTGAGAGCCATGGCCACTTCTATGGCTCATCTTCACTCTGTGTCCATAGATCAGATCTGTCGAGCAGCCACTTGGGCCTCGATTCATACCTTCACAGCCCATTACTGCTTGGACAAGGACTCCCGCCGGGATGCCTTGTTTGGTCAGGCTGTCCTCAAACACCTGTTCCATACTTAAACAACTCCTGCCCACCTTCCCTGGATGGATGCCTGAGATCCATGCGAAGATGGTTTACCCTTGGAGGGGGATCTCCCAGGCATCTTAGCTAGGGAGTCCCCATATGTGATGACTTATTCCTGCTTGTTCCTGGAGATAGCACAGTTACTTACCTGTAACAGGTGATCTCTGGGAACAGCAGGAATTAGTCATCACAACCCACCCACCTCCCCTAGGAGTTGTATCTCTATCTATCTATCTTCCTGTCCTCTCTCTCTATTGTCTCAGCTTTAAACTCGAACTGACGAGAGCTGGTCAGGAAGGCGGGAAGGCAGTGCGCATGTGCAGTGGGAGGCCCCAAAAGCTTTTAATCTGAAAAGCTGGGGAGCTTTCCCGCGCGGGCTCCGTCGGTACCGACGTACCCATATGTGATGACTAATTCCTGCTGTTCCCAGAGATCACCTGTTACAGGTAAGTAACTGTGCTTTACAGGCAATGAAAAACTCTGGTACCAAGAACCCCCTCAAAAAAAAGCCCTGGCACTGCCTATCTGCTAGTGATGACAAAGTCTGGAGTGCATCCCTGTAACATACCACTTCAAGCTCCTGGTTCCTGGCTCTGAAACGTTCCCTTTGGCTAGAGATAATGGAGAGTAGAGAATCCATCTGGCCTTCGGGAATTGGAGTATTTGGAGCCGGAGAGTAACCTAGAAATAAAATTATTTGCAGTAAATAAATTTCAAAAGGAAATCAAATACTTTCAGAATTAGAAATATAAAACATAATATTATACAACCAAATTATCACAATCCCCATCTAACAATGAAAGTGATTTCAGATTAAGGGCCTTGCTCAGAGGTGGTTGAGACTAGCCAGGCACTTTAGCTGGGCTTTAAACCACATAGGAGAAGTAAATAGTGGCACATCCTCATTAAAACAAAAATTAACCACTTTCCAAATGTTTTGTGCACAGTTTGATTTATCCTCTCTACTCACTTTTTTCCCATTTTTTCTCTGCATTCTTCTCTTTTCTTCGTTTTTCTTTTTCTCCATGTCTATGTGTCTCTTTATATCTGCTGCCTGTTTCTCCAACTTTCGCATCTTCTCTCAGCTCCCTGTCTCCTCTTTTCACCATCTTCCCTCCTTTCACTCGCTTTTTCCACCATACTGCTTTCTTCCCTTTCCTTCCTGCTCCTTTTCCCTAAACTGATTACTTTCATCTTCCATCCTCCTAGTACCTCTTACTTTCCTCCTCTCCTTTCTCCTTTCCCTGTTCTCGCCACTCTAGCATTTCTTTAGCTTCTCAGTGTTGGTGTCAGGGCTGAGATGTGCTCCACAAGCCACAGTCACTGCTTCTCATGATTTTCATCTTATCCATGGAATCAGAATAGTTTACAATTAAATAAATTATACTGATAATTTTTTATAGTGCTGTACAGTGGTGATAGGTGTTCTGATAGAGTATGTTCCTGACACAAAGAGCTTACAAACTGAGTCCCTGTGGCAGTGGGAGATAAAGTGACTTATCCAAGGTCACAAGGAGTGTCAGTGGCAAAGATAGAAATTGAACCCTGAGCTTACTGGTTCTTAGCCATTTCTGTTACCACTAGGCCTCGCCCTCTCCCTTGTAGATGCAGCAAAGAGAAGCAGCCCTCACCATCAGATATTCCATTATATACTAATAACATATTACTAATCAGAAAACTCAGAGATTATAATACGTAATGATGCTAGCTACCCAAAAGGATAGGGCCACTAGGTTGCAGCCATTGCTACATTTCAGCCTAATAGTAGCAGATTAGAGTTTGCAGGATCATAGCTGCTCCCCTTCCTATTGTTGGAGGACTAGCCCAGATATCAATGCTCCATGTTCAGTTTTTTTTTGGCTCATTGTCTAGTAATATGGCTAATTGACCCCAGGTCAAGTGCAAGGCATGCCCAGCTCTATTAATTCATTAAGCATTTGTCATCAAAATTTAAGTAACTTGTCTTGCAGCCTTTTAGATGTGTTTCACCAAAGTGAAAGTGCTTATTCTTGAGGATCGTTCCTCTGTCTGTCTATCCATCGATTTATACACGTTTTTTTGCATACACATTGTACACCCCCCCATAAAACCCCTCTCACGCATCCCCTACCTACTCTCAAACCCATTATGTCCCTCATACACACATCTCCCAACACTCTCTCCCCTCCCCACCCACCACCCTACAGCCTCTATACCCCTCCATACACACCCATCTTCATCCCCACACACATACACCTACACTTTTCCCATATGCACAAACATATATACTTCATAAAGGGATCAATATTTAGAACCTTTAGCTGGTCAGCTAACGGGAGGCTGGATGGCAAAGGGTGGTGACCATGATATTAAGTGGCACTATATCTAGACAGTGCTGCTGAATATCCCCACAGATCGCCTCAGCGAAGTGTCGGCGCTGGCCTTTTAGCTTCCTGGATGACCCAGATATTCAATGCCAGTGCCTGGATATGGCCCTGGCATGGAATATCCGGGTCTAGGGTTCAATGGCGACAGCTAGCCGCTGTAATCGCGCTAGCCACCACTGCCACTGAATATCAGGCCCTACATGTTTAGATCCTTAAGTCCATCCCCATATGCTTTATGATGAAGACCACTCATCGATTTAGTGGCTGCCTTCTGGACTGACTCCAGAATGTGCAGTTTCTAGAATTGTACATAATACTCCAAATGAGGTCTCACAAGAGACTTATAGCAGTACTATCACCTCCTTTTTCCTGCTGCCCATTCATCTCTCTATGCACCCAAGCATCCTTCTGGATTTTTCCTTTGCTTTATGTATCTCTTTGGCCACTTTAAAATCATCTGATACACGGTTGCCAACCAGCCGGTTTTTATATGATCAGGCCAGCTGAGATCTAAAACCAGCTGTTGAAAGGCTGGTTGTTTGCTCTGGTTGCCCCCGGTCCCGTGACCAGAGCAAGAACTAGCTTTTCATCATGCTTTCCCCTTTGTGCCCCCCCCTACAACCTCACCCTCTCCTGCGATCCAAAATGAAGTTACGCTAGAGCAGAGGTTCCCAGCTCTAGTCCTGGAGGGTCAAACACCATTCAGGTTTTCAGGCTGTCCCTAATAAATATGCATGAGATGCATTAGGGACAGCCTGAAAACCTGAATGGTGTTTGGCCCTCCAGGACTGGAGTTGGGAATGTCTGCGCTAGAGGGAGTGGGACGCAGCAGCAGGGATTCCATAGGGCTGGAAGGCTCCACACCAGTTTCATTTTTATTTTAAATTATTATCACTATCACAGCTACGGCTCTGTAAGAAGCAGGAGCTGCAGCTTCCAGAGTCCAGGGCCGGCGCTACCTGGTAAGCCGGGTTAGTGCAGCGAATCAGAGAGGGGGGAGGGGTGGGCAGCTAGCCACGATAGCAAGTACAGGAGGGAGCTGGCATGGGGGGAAGGTGGGGGCTGGAAGGGAGCTGACAGAGGGGGAAGGTGGGGGCTGGAAAGGAGCTGACAGAGGAGAGATGGAGGGGACTGGAAGAGAGCTGACAAAGGGGAGAAGGAGGGGACTGGAAGGGAGCTGACAAGGGATAAGGTGGGGGCTGAAAGGGAGCTGATACCTGGGGATGGTACTGGAGGGGAACTGGAAGGGAGCTGATACTAGGGGAGGGATGAGAGGGATGGAAGGGAGCTGACACCTGGGGATGGTACTGGAGGGGGACTGGAAGGCACTAGGGGAGGGATGAGAGGGATGGAAGCGAGCTTACACCTGGGGATGGTACTGGAGGGGGACTGGAAGGGAATTGACACTAGGGGAGGGATGAAAGGGAGCTGACACATGGGGATGGTACTGGAGGGGGACTGGAAGGAAGCTGACACCTGAGGGTGGGGACTAGAGGGAGCCGACACTTGGGGATGGGATTGGAAGGTGGCTGGATAATGGGGGGAGCCGGAAGGGGCACTGGGACTGGAAGGGAGCAGACACCTCAGGATGGCACTGGAAGGAGGATGGACAGAGGGTAGGATGACTGGAAGTGAGCTGACTCAGGGAGGGGGCTCTGGGATTGGGAGTGAGCTGATACTTGTGATGGTATTTGGACTAGAAGGGGCTGGTCAGTGGGAAAGAAGGGGTACTGGAAGGGAATGGACACCAGTGGCAGTCCTGGAAATGCAAGGGGGTTGACATTGGAAGGTATTAGAAGGGGAGGACTGCAAAGGGGGCTGATACTGGGGAGGGTTACTGGGACTGGAAATAGACTGATGAAGGAAGTGACGAAAACAAAAGGAGAGACAAAAATGGCAGATGGACTATAGACCACAGAAAAAGAGCTAAGAGAAGACAAGAAAACAGAAGCCTTAGATCGGGACCAGCATAATCAGAGAATAAAATGATCAGACAACAAAGGTAGAAAAAAAAATATTTTCAATTTAGACATTGGACTGCACTATATATTTGACTCAGTATGGGGAACTGTATCTCTTATTTATTTGCTGTTGCACTGTATGTGGTGTCTGGCTTCTTGGGGTTTCAGTTTAATTTTTGTCTTCATATTTTTATTTTAGTTTGAAGTTACTTATTCTATATTTGGTGAGGGTCTGTGTTTTGAGTGTGTGACCGAGGCCAGATGTTCTGTTAACATGGAGTTCGTATATAGGGATCTATACTGTACTGTAGTAATTTGACTTATTCAGCTTTTCAAATATGTGTACGGATGTTCTAGAGCTCGCTGCAATATTTATAGTGCTGCTTATTTTTGCGTAGGCCCCTTGTTGTTTGAGTTTTGGAAGTTTATGCTGGTATGGTATGGTAGATTTGGCCTTGTAGATCTTTGGTGACTTTTATAGGGTTTTATATTAGTTCACAATATGCCTGGTACTGGAGAACATTTATGTTGTTGTTAGTGAGATGACTAGATTCAGATTTTTCTTTTTTTTGAACTATCACAGTCTGTTTGAATGATGCTAAGTATTTACTGCTAAGTAGTTATTTTTATTCTCGCTATGCATTTGCCCTTTCACTACAATTTTCTTACAAAATTGGATATGAAGGAGAAATACTAGCATCACGTGAAAAGAATTCACAAAGGAGTTTTGGGAAAAAGGAGGGTGGGGTGTAGCCAACATTAATAATAATGAGGGAGGGGGTGCCAATTTATAGGTTGCGGGGGACGCCAGAAACCCTAGTCTGGCCCTACCAGGGCAGGCTGAATGCATCCAGCAGGACAACTTTGGGCTGTGACTGGGGCTGTTAGAAGCCGTGGTGGGCCAGACTACAGCTCTGGGCAGCAGCAGCAGCAGAATTTAAAAAGAAAAGTGAAGCTGCGGGGCTGGGCTCAGGCAGCATATGGGGTCATGGCAGGTGTTGGGGAGAGCTGTAATCACCCGCAGTGCTTGGCTACTCCTGGGCACTGCTGCCACAATCCTCACAGCAGTCCAGCACTCTAGAGTAGCCACAAGCACTGTGGGCCTTAAACGGGAGCAGCCACGGTGATCGCAGCTCTCCCCAGTGGCTACATGACCCCATATGCTGCCTGAGCCCAACCCCGCAGCTTCATTTTTCTTTTTAAATTGTGCCGCCACTGCCCAGGGTTGACTCGAGCTCATCAGAGCCGCTGACAGCCCCGATCACAGCCCGAAGTTGTTCTGCTGCCCTTCCTCAACATCTGCGGCTGCATTTTCTTTAAAAAAAACAAGAACAAAAGCAAAACCTTCTCTACCATGGCTCTCCAGCATGGTCCAGGTGCTGCCTGTTCTCCCTCTTCTGCAGATGCAATGGAACCTCAGTAAACACTTCTTTAATTTTTTTTTACACTTTGGGTTACATTAGAACTGGAATAGGACTGGAAATGAGTTGATGCTGGATGATGGGGGGATTGGAAGGGAGATGAGGGACAGGGACTAGAAGGGAGCTGCTGCTGGGAGGGACTAGGACTAGGAGCTCATGCTGGTTGGTGCTGGGACTGGAAGGGAGCTGATGCTGGTAGGGGCTGGAACTAGAGGAGTAGACTAGTGGTTAGAGCACTGACTTGGTAACCAAGAGACCAGGGTTTAATTCCCACTGGCACTCCTTGTAGCTTTGAGCAAGTCACTTAACTCTCCATTGCCTCAAAAAGAAAAGCCTGGCAATCTACTTCCGGTCACACTGCCAAGAAAACCCAGGAGCTGATAGATTGTCCGGAGTGGGCATTGACTCAAAGGCACACGTTGCATTGCTTAAAACTCACTAGCAAGCTGTGCCTTTTTCAATCTCAAATAGATCAGAGGCCCTCTCCGATTTGTGGGTCCAGGGCAATTTCCAGGTTGCATCTCTCCTAATGCCAGTCCTGACATCTGCTGTCTTTTATTTTGTACAATACAGGGAAAATACATTTTTATTTCTCTTGTGTTGCACTACATGCAACCTCTGGCTTTCTGAGGTTTTAATTTTAATTTTTGTCTATATATTTCTCTTTTTGTTTTGTGTTCATTTACTGAAGAAAGGCTTATCTGTATTGTGTGTGTGTGTACAACCATTGCTGGGTATTCTGTTAGTATGGAATTTCAGTTTAAGATTGTATAGCAATCTTGCTTGTTCAGCTTGCACATTGCCCTCTTTACAATTATTTTTTAGGGGTAGGGGGCGAGGCGGGGCAAGGACAGGGTGGGGGTGGGAATATCTAGCCACAGGTGGCAGGTTTTTCTTTTTCAAAAAGTTGTCAACCCTAGATATGATTGGCCCCAGATCTCACATCTTGTTCTGTGCATAGAACTTCATTCCCTATACTGTACTGCTCTCTTGGGTTTTAACAAAGACTTACCAGTTTGAAATGGTTTCAGCTAAGTTATTATGATTTAATTTGTCTATTTTACACATGTGAGGGAGGAGTGGCTCAGTGGTTGGGACAGGTTACCTCAGGCCGGAAGTTCAATTCCCGCATGGGGACAAGCAACTTCAGGCTGGAGGGACTGGGGTCTCTAGTCCCATGGCCACTCCTTGTGGCCTTGGGCAAGCCACTTAACCCTCCATTGCCTCAGGTACACTTAGATTGTGAGCCCTTCGGGGACAAGGGAATAAAAAGTACCTGTTAGTATACATCAAGGGTCACCAACCTGCGGCCCGCGAGGTCCCTCCGTGCGGCCCGCGAGACTCTACCCCGGTGCGGCCCGCCAAGGCAAACTCACCGACTCCTTCTTTTGCAGCCGCGGCTCCCTGCCTCTTAGGGAACCGCGGCTGTGCTTGTAAAATCATCGCGGAGCCCTTCCTGTCTTGACGGGCTCCGTGCAGCATTGTCCCGCCTCCAAAGGAAGTGGTAAACAACTTCCTTTAGAGGCGGGACAATGCTGCACGGAGCCCGTCAAGACAGGAAGGGCTCCGCGATGATTTTACAAGCACAGCCGCGGTTCCCTAAGAGGCAGGGAGCTGCGGCTGCAGAAGGGAGGGAGCTGACATGGATTATTCAAGGTCAGGTATGAGCAGGTTTTTTTTCGCGTGGGGGGGGTGCGGCCCGCGAGTCTGCCGGTAGTCGGCTGTGCGGCCCGCGGCCCTCTGGAGGTTGGTGACCCCTGGTATACATGTAAACCACACTGATTCTAAAGAGCGCGGCATAAAAAAAAAGAATAAATAAATAAATAAATGTATAACTTTTATGGCTTAATTTTCAGATTTTTTTTACTTTGGCTGCAAGCACTTGAGGGAGATTTGTTCTCTGTTTTAGTCTTCTATGTGCTCCATTACCATTCCCCTAGATGTATCCATGGAGGGAAGAGTGGCCTAGTGGTTGGGGCAAGTTGCCTCAGGCTGGAGGGCTGGGGCTTCGAATCCTGCTGGACGACAGCAACCTTGGGCTGGTAGGACTGGGGTTTCCAGTCCCACAGCTGCTCCTTGTGGACTTGGACAAGCAACTTAACCCTCCGTTGCCTCAGGTACAAAAAACATAGATGAGGCCTTCAGGGACAAGGGAAATATATACTCTACCTGAATGTACACTGCTTTGACCCGGTGAAAAGCAGTATATAAGCATTGCTAAATAATAATAGTAGTAGTAGTGTTTTATGTGCAGTGTAACTGTCTCGATTATGTAACAGAGGGTGAACGTGTCACTCGTTTACCCCATCCTGTTTTTTCTCTGTAGACTTTCAGAAGGTAGACACTTCACACTGTTAAATAAGTAATCTCTTTCCTCAATTAAATTCCTAAGACTTTGAACATTTTAACCAGAAGCTTTTTATTTGACTTGTGCCTCTTGACTAGACTCTAAGCTCCATGGAGCAGGACAGTCTCATGTGTTTCTGTGCAGTGTTGCATACGTCTAGTAGCATTATAGAACTGACTGATAGTCATAGTAGTACATTCTGCCCAAATTTTTATTCAGGTTAAATGTTAAGACTGTAAATAAACAGCAGTAGCTATACTAACTAGAAAATTTTAGACAGGGCTGGACTTTGAATAGGGTGCTGCCAGCACGATGGGGCAGCAATATATAGGTAATCCAGCTCGTAAAACTGGAGAAGTCTACAATGGTTGGCAGAAGAAAGAGAATGTTGCCCAGCTTCTCCTCTTCTTCCTGTCAACCTTCCCCTGCTCTCTGCCCCATACAGCTGGCAGAAGCAGCATGGAGCCCGGCCCACCCTATCATTTCCATTCACCTCTTATCTCCCTCTGTATGACTGTTAGGAGGAATAGCACTTGCTACAACATTAGTGTGCTGTGCCATGAAGGACCTGTATTACTGTATGAGCTGTGAGAACTACCCTGTTCATACCATGAGCCTAGCCCCCACATGGCACACCAAGTTATGTTACGCACTGCATCTGCTGCCGGTAGGAGAAGAAGATTGGAAGGGGGAAAGCCATCAATAATTTTCATCCAAGGTGCCATGTTCCCTAGAACTAGCCTTGATTTATAAACAAGGGGACAGTACTTTGATGTAGCGCTCATTGTTTTTGTGGTAGAAATATGGCATTTGGGCACCATTTGGCACATTTATCAAGGCGGGATCAGACTGCTAGGGCCAGGCTGGAATACTGAGGGACTTGAGGGACCCACTTCTGTAGGTAGGTGTAAACTCATCAAATAAGAAATGGACTGAAGTCAGGGTTGTTAACTCTTGAAACTATTTTTTTTACTGTCAGTCATTCAAATTTTTACTTACAGCCTATCTTTTTTATGGATACATATTTTACCATCGCTAATTTACGGCCAGCTGGACATACTGTGCCAAGATTCACCCTTTAATGCACTAAGACACAATCTCAGACTCATGCTAACTGCAGCCTCAATGTGTTGGACTTCACAGCACCAGCCAGCGGCCCCATCTCACATGAAGTTTGTACTGACATGAAATATTTTTTTTTTATTACTGTCAAGTAAATTTATTGATAGTTGGCAACTCTGACTGTAATCATCAACTCTTGTCACATATGTCAATGGCCAGCTGTAGGGTTGTAACCACTATTGCAAACCAGAGCTGCACTGAGTAATCACGTTGCTTGACTCTTTGAACCCTTTTATAAGCAATGCCTTACAGCGTGTAAATTCTCAACTTGGAATATTATGTGGTGCAAGTCAAATGGTTTTCATTTTACATTTCACTCTTAGCCTCAGGCATGGATCCTTACAGAGATGTTTTGTGGAGGAATAAATGAGCTATCAATGCAGTCTCTTACCATAAAAAAGAGCTGTGGCCTCCTTGATGGGTTCAGGAATTGTCTCCAGACTGTTGATAGCTGCTCCCTAGAATGGAAAGCAGACATGAATAGAACTCCTTCAAATACCAAGACATGATTAGATAGAGCTACATGCAAGCAGTCCACTAAGATTTAATTTTTATCAAATGACGTTTCTAAACCTGTGGATTCAGTCATTCATGGTAGATGTCTCTCAGTATAATTACCTCGGCATCAGGGCGCTGGACTGAAGACATGGACTGGATGATGCTAAGGTCATGTTCCAGTTTAGAGATCAACTCCTTTTGATTGGCAATAGTACTAACAGCTTCAGTAAACTGGATTTGTAGATCAGAACTGCGAGCTGGGGGAAAAATCAGTGATACCTTCAGTAACACTAGTAGTCACATTAGCATGGAATACTTTCTGCTCTCTTAATTCTATATGAATCAATCTGTGATGTGTGCCTGGTTCTCTCTTCTTCAGGTATAGAGCTGTAGCACACCTTGAAAATAGTCAGGCCAGACTACGACAGTCTTACATTGTGAAACTTCTGAAAGCCAAAGGCTTCTCTTCAAACCAGCTTTTGTAGTTCATATTTTATGTACTCCTTGCTGCCTATAAAATAATGTTTTCAATGGACATTTTCACTTTATACTCTGCTGGCTAACTAGCACTCTGAAAGTAGGGATGCTATGGGTTCCATCTCTTTAAATCAAACATTTGTGAAAATGGGGCAGAACTTGCATGGCAAAAAGTGAACCAGATCACATCACCTGTTTCTGTACAGTATCATTCAGGGTGTCTGTAATTATGTAGTTATATATATATATATATAGGTATAGAAATATACACACAGATATATTTAAAGTTTTGAATGTGTTCTTTTAAGAGGATTCCACAGTACTGCACATGAAATATGAGAATAGTGATATCTCCTTTCTCCAGATTTATGGAAGTGCTGCAGTCTTTCTGCTTGGAGCTAATTAAATCTACAGGCACTGCATTCAATCAGTAAAGGAGGCCCGGCAATTAAATAGCTGAACGAACCCTGGAGATGGAGAATACTGAATTACCAATAGGACTAAGATGCTGACTCTTGTCTGCAGAGATTTACAGGGCTCTTAATAAAGGCACCATGTGGAAGTTTGTGTCTTGCAGTACGCTGTTAGAAGGCACCTCTGTGTAGCATAGACTTTAAAAAAGCTTTTCTGAAGGTGTTTGCTTCAGGTTCAACATAAGTAAGAGTGGTAGATGTTCCCATCATGCGAAGATAGGGTTTCTCAACTTCCTTCATAAAGTGTCACATAACAGATCTATTTTTCTGGATATCTAAAATGATATTTGCATATATTGGATCTAAAAATAAGAACTAGCATGGTTATCTTAAAAACCAGATCTGATGCAGCCCTCAGAGGTGACATATGGAAATCGCTGTGCTAGATTTTCAAGTTATGCCTAAGTATTGTATTTCTACATTTGCACATCTGCTTAGCAAATTGTTGATATTCAACAAGTTTTTGCAGATGTGACAAATGGGAAAAATATGCAGAGCGTAATTCATGGCATTCTTTCTAACATCATAGTGTGCATGTCTATGTGTATATGCATTGTCTGTATGTCTCTGACCTGGAGGGGAGAGGGGTAGTATAGCTTGAATGGAGCAGTTTCCAAATATTCTGTTGGTTTGGAAAGAATAACGACAAGTAGGGAAAGCATGCAGAGCATGGTTCATGGAATTCTTTCCAACCCCTCTGCATGTGTGTGTCCATTTGCACATCCATTTGTTTATATCTGTATTGCCTCTGTTTGTGTCTGTGTATTGTGTCTGTGTGTTATCTGCATGTGTATCTCTCTGTTTTGTATGTTTATCTTTGTGGGCTGGTATGTCTGTGTCTATGTATGTACGTGGGTGTGTGTGTTGCTGCATATGTATCAGTGCATGCTTTCATATATGTGCTTGAATACTTGCATGTGTGGGCATGTTAGTGTGTGTGTGTGCAGGGGCGGCCCAAGGGTGGTGAGGGGCCATGTGCGGAGACTCATTCCAGGGCCTCATTTGCATATCCACTGGATCTCATTTGCATATATTTATTTTAAAATGTATATGTTACCAATAAAATTTTAGGCGGCTTTCAATGGGGCCCTTCACAAGCCTCTTTTGTCCTGACAATGTTTAGTAAATATTAATGTGCGTTAAGTGTCACTGTGCCAATAGAAATAAATGGGTGTTCCTGCACTTAGCGCACATTAACATTTGTGAATGCACATTAACTTTTAAAGATGCCTCTTAATGAGTGTCTGAATACCATTTACATGGGCAGTGAGGATAAAGAAAGATGACCAGATTTCTACATTACTATACTGCACTGCCAACTGCCAGGAAGTACTATAAACCCTGTTTATTTAGAACCCATAGCAAACCCACTGTATCCTAATAACACTACTAGGCTCACAAAGCACCAAACCCTGCCTATCAAAAGGCAACACTGCAAATATTAAACCTATACATCTCAGAGAATACCAATACATCTACTGGGGAAAGAGAACAAGTGGGACTGTCGCATAGAAACTACATGAAGAGAACACTGCAGCTCGGTTACACATGCAGAACATAGGCCGTCAGCAAACAGAGAACAAGGGATCACAATTTAGAAATATGAAGACAATAATTAAACTGGAAACCCCAAAAGCCAAACTTTGAATGTACAACACCACTGGAGAAATAAAATTATAAATTAATTTCCTCTTGTACTAAACAAAATGCAAAGATGTTAGCGATGCACATTTCCCAGAGCTGACATATTCCAGTTAATAAATTCAAAATAAACAGTATTTTTCTACCTTTTTGTTGTTTGGACATTTTAGTTTTTCATCACAACTGCCCCAGTTGCTTTATTCTGTTTTCTTCATGTCTTCTGCTAACTATATTGTCTGCTGTCCGTTTGTCCTTTCTTCTCTCTTGTAGTTTTTACCATTCTCTCTCTACATCTGCTCCAATATACTGATCTTTCCCCTTTTGAAGTACTAGCCTAGACCCCCATCAGCCCATTTCCAGTCCAAGTCCCCCCCCCATCAGCCCATTTCCAGTCCTAGCCCCCCCATCAACCCTTTTCAGTCCTATCCTAGCCCCCCATCGGCCCATTTCCAGTCCATGTTTCCCCAATCAGCCCATTTACAGTCCTAGCCCCTCCATCAACCCTTCCCAGTCCTATCCTACTCCCGCCATCAGCCCATTTCCAATCCTAGCCCCCCATCAGCCATTTCCAGTCCTATCCTAGCCCCATCAGCCCATTTCCAGTCCAACCCACCCCATCAGCCCATTTCCAATCCTAGCCCCCCATCAGCCCATTTCCAGTCCAACCCACTCCATCAACCCATTTCCAATCCTAGCCCCCCCATCAACCCATTTGCAGTCCTTTTCTGGCCCCCCCCCCATAACCCATTTCCAGTCCTAGCCCTCCCCATAGCCCATTTCCAGTCCTAGCCTCCCATCAGCCCATTTCCAGTTCTAGTGCCCCCCCCATCAACCCTTTTCAGTCCTATCCTAGCCCCCCATCGGCCCATTTCCAGTCCATGTTCCCCCAATCAGCCCATTTACAGTCCTAGCCCCTCCATCAACCCTTCCCAGTCCTATCCTAGTCCCCCCATCAGCCCATTTCCAATCCTAGCCCCCCATCAGCCCATTTCCAATCCTAGCCCCCCATCAGCCATTTCCAGTCCTATCCTAGCCCCATCAGCCATTTCCAGTCCAACCCACCCCATCAGCCCATTTCCAATCCTAGCCCCCCCATCAACCCATTTGCAGTCCTTTTCTGGCCCCCCCCCCATAACCCATTTCCAGTCCTAGCCCTCCCCATAGCCCATTTCCAGTCCTAGCCTCCCATCAGCCCATTTCCAGTTCTAGTGCCCCCCCCCCCCAAGAGCCCCGTGCCTGTCTGACTGGCTTCAGAGGGAGCCAGAGGCCACAGCTCACCTTTCTACAGCCACCAGAGTGAAGAACAATGTTTTCCTTCGTTCTGACAGCTGTGTTCTTGTGTAGCCCGCTGGCACACTGAGTAGCAGGAAGCGGGAAATGCCCTTTAACCTCAAGTGCACCAGCGGGCTACACGAGAACACAGCTGCCAGGGTGAAGGAAAACATTACTCTTCACTCCGGTGACTGTGCAGAGGTGAGCCTGGGCCTTGGGTCTCCCTCTGAAGCTGGCCCTGCCTGCAGCCAAACAACCAGTCCTGCTGGGAGCTGAACAGCATGTGTGGGATGAAGTTGCCGTGGGGCCCCCTGAAGCATGGGGCCCTGTGCAAATAACATTCCTGCACAATGGATGGGCCGGCCCTTTGTGTGTGTATATTTATATCTCTTGTCTGTGATCGTGAATGGAAAGAGGCGAGGGCTGTTTGAAAGATGCAATTTTGTGATTGCTGTGTTATTGTGTTACTTTGCTGCAGCTCTTGGAACATCTTTTCCTATAGTAATGCATTGAGGCATTTTTTGAGGGGAGAAGGGGTTTCATTTCTCTTCAGTTTCTTACTATATGCAGAAAGTTCAGTTGTACAGGACATACATTTTCCCCAGCTCATTTCCTTTCTGTGAATAGAGTAACATTCCAGTGCTCTGCTCTCATAGCCTTCTCATTGGCTAGATCTTACCCACAGTCTCTGGCTTCCACTATTCTCAAACTTACAGTCTCTGGCTTCCACTATTCTCAAACTTATAGGCCGAAGCTGAAAGACCAATGCGACCTTTGCGCAAAGATAATGCAACCTTTGCGCAAAGATAATGCAACCTGTAAACACAAATTCCGACAGATCAAATGCAGAAAAGAGACCGAGTGCGTAAACAGCAAAGGAAAAGCAAACACACACAGTACCACATGTATATTTAAACTATAGGCAAATGAGCTGTGCATTTTAAAATGGCATGCTAATGTTGTTTGCCCCGATGCAGAGAAACATGTAGAGAATTTTGTAACCAGCTGAAGCGCCAAAATCTCTACATTTGGGTCCTGCATGTGCCCTCGACAGTATTTTGATGGCATTGTGAGATTTCCCCGATACCTGGATCAACTGAGGTGAAGTGTCAAACTCCAGGAACTTTTTTTAAACCCAGCTACACTAACAGCTTTTACTACATTCTCCAGAGTTTGATTATGCGTTGAGTGAAAAGTGTAGTTACTCACCTGTAACAGGTGTTCCTGTTCGGTAATCCAGTTTAGTCCTCCACAATCGGGTAGTGCCCCTCCTCCTGCAGCCTGGAGACTGGACCAATCAAGTCTTCTGTAGTATATATGCAGACGGAGCTCCCAGAAGCCCCCAGTGTGTTCAGTCTCCTTGCAGCTTGAGGACTTCTGTGCCCTTTCTGGGCACACTAAGTGACACTTGAAGGAGCAACACTAGTTAGTTAGTTCTTTTGGGGTTTCGTTTTTGGTCCTTTATTTACCATTTATTTACCATTTATTTGCTAGGTAGCTGTATCTTTAAAAAAAAAAATAAAAAAAAGCATTGCACAGGGGACATCCTGGGGGAAGCCAGACCTGCTTGGGCTCCTGCCTTCCTGCCTGAGAATTTCTGAACCCTGGGTTGAGCTCTCCCCTAGGCTGTACGGGGAAGAGCCATACCTGATTCAGCATTGCCTGTCACTTGGAGAAGTTGGCTGAGTTCCTTGCTGTTTCCTGAGCTGGTAGGAATTTTCCTTGCTTTAACTTTTCAGCTCCCTGTTGTTTGCATTGTCAGAGGCTCTGTCGGCTCCCAAATTGCACTTTTTCCTGATTTTTTTCGCTAGCCCTGTATTAGAGGGTCGTTTTCTTTCTTTTCCATATTATTTGGTTACCTTTGTATTTTCGCGCCCTTTTTTACCGCGGGTGAAAAAGTGCGGCGGCCATTTTGAATTTCTAAAGTGTGCTTTTTAAAGGCACTTTTTAACACTTGTGCACGGGTTCCCCTTGCATTTTTGGGGTTTCTTTTGCTGGCAATTTTGCTCAGGGCACCCCTAGGATTCTGGGGAGTGTTTTGTTGTCTGTAAAAAAAAAAAAAAAAAAAAAAAAAAACGTTTTAAATTTCAGTCTGTATTGTTTTACATAGGGTTGGTCCCTTTGGTGTGGGCTTCCCTGGTTCTGTTCCATTCTTTCCCGCTGAGCGGAGGTTGCCTTAGCATGTATGCCAAACCCCAATACGTGATTTGCGGGTCCCGCAGAGGTGCAGTGACTGACTCTGGCATCTGCAGGGGCTGCACCTCAGTTTCTTCAGACCTGGAATGTCTTTCTCCCACTGCTGTCTGTAGCTCTGTGGTAACTCGATTGATTTTTCTTGATTTTTCAGCGATTTTAGGCATTTCTCTCATGCCTGCAACCCTCCCACCGTCTCCTTTGACGTTTTAAGTTAATTCCTTAGTTTTTTGGGGGTTTTTTAATTCACTCTTTTTGTGTTTTATTTTTGCTGGCGGCCATTTTGAATAGCTAATGAGCCTCGGTTTTGGGCGGGAAGCCAGATTGCTTCTCTGCTGGCTTCTCACAGCTATATTGCTGTTTCAGTTTTTTTTCCACAACACTTGCTAGATGTCAGTTGTGCAGAGGTTACTTTTTTCTCTGCCTATGTATGAACAGAAGGGATAGAAAGTACAGAAGGCATGGATAGAGAACAGTATGCAATTCAGAGCCACAGTACAATGCTGAGTCACTGACGAAGGGTGCAGGGCTCATGGGTTACATTCCCCACTGTGCCCAACAAAGAAGGCTGGCTGAGGCATTACCTGTTATGGGGAATATTGTTGAATGCCTGTTCCTGCGGGACGCAGTTATTGTTTTTAGTTCTCCCTGTGCCTTATTCCGGTTACGCTGCATAGGCTGTCAGAAGAGACACAGGGACCTCATGCATCCGCTCTGCTCTTCCCCCAGCATCTTGCTTCCCCAGATGACCTTGGGAACTCCGGAGCTTGGCTTCAGGGGAGCTCTCCTTTGGCTTTACGCTGCACTGAGTCTTTACCACGAGAGTTTGGATACCTCCAGGAAGTTCAGGTATCATTTTTTGTATGAAAACTGTGAGTACTCTGTTTTTGTTTTTTTCTTCCTCGCCTCAGCTGCTCTGGGATGATTTCAGCTGTATCCGGACCGGCTGCCTCTGAGTTTTGAAGTTCCTATTTTAAATTTTTAGTCCCCAAACTGCAGCCGGGTTACTTTGTACGTCCTACTGATTATTGTACCTGTCTTATTCAATATACCATTTGGTTGAGGTTTTAAGTCAGTGTTTTGGATCCTGTCTGTTTTGGGCTCGGCCTAATTAAGCATGCTCACTGTAATTTTCCTACGGCTGGATTGCGCTTCTACATCCCTCCCCAGAAACACCTTTCAGCCCCTACCATGGAGGTCTGAATGGCAGCGGAGGGATCCCACTCTAATTTCCCTACTTTCAGTCACTGTAATTGCCTTACCCTGACTTTGAAAGTTTCTCTATGCCAGCACAGTGAATGACTGCCAGTTCCCTTCTCAGTTCTGTGAATACCTGACAGCTTTTCGGTGCCAGCGGCTGTTTTGTTTTTCTCTTCAGTGTTTCTTTTTAGAAGAAACAGCTCTAAACAGCAGTTTCCACACATTTAATCATGTTGTGGAGGCACGTGGAGTTTCACAATCCGTTTCTTGAAGAGTCTTGGGTTTCCCTGAGCCTTCCTTGCTTTTTGTTTTCAATGCAAAAAAAAAAAAAAAAAAAGAAAGAAATAAACCCCACACAAGAAGGGGAAAGGTGGTTTAAGTCTCTACAATACCCTTTTCTCTGGCTGTATTATAGCTGAAATGTACTCAGCCGAAGGGAACATTAATAGCTTGCTTGTGTTCCACCTGCACGCTGCATCCCGGAGGTTTTCCCCATGCCCACTGCGTTGCTAGCTGGGTCCCTCAGCACCTTATCTCCCCCCTCCTCAGAGCCCCTGCTGCAGGATCTTCCACAGCCGCTGAAGACCACATTACACATTCCCATCCGGCCGTCTCATCAACGGTTTCTCCGCATCGCTCTTCCGTGGGGCCCCTTCCAATTTCCGGCCATGCCGTTTGGTCTCGCCACGGCCCCCCGCACCTTCACAAACGTGATGGTAGTGGTCGCGGCGGCCTTGTGCAAAGAGGGCATCCTGGTCCATCCGTATCTCGACGACTGGTTGATTCGGGCAAAGTCCAGTCGGGAGTGTGTGCACGTCACGAGCAGGGTGGTGGCTCTGCTGCGGTCCCTCGGCTGGGTGGTGAAAGAATGGAAGAGTTGTCTGTGCCCGACGCAGGATCTCGAGTATCTGGGAGTGCGCCTCGACACAGCACGGGGCTTGGTGTGCCTGCCGGAGCGTCGCATTCGGTCTTTGTCCGACTCTTCAAGGGGATGCCCGCTCCGTCTGCATGGTGGTACCTGCAGCTCCTCGGTACGATGGCAGCAACCTTGGAGGTGGTGCCCTGGGTGCGCTTCCACATGCGCCCGCTGCAGAGTGCTCTGCTGCACCGTTGGTCCTTCCAGTTCGACTCGTTGAACAGGAGATTGCCTTGCTCAAGGGCGGTTCGCCGTTCACTCTGGTGGTGGCTCTCCTCCGAGAACCTGACGCGGGGATTCCCTGGAGCCTCCACTTTGGGTTCCGTTCACAACGGATGCCAGCTTAACCGGCTGGGGGGCTCCCTGCGAGACCCGCTTCGCTCAAGGGGAATGGTCTCCCCTGGAGACTTCTTGGTCGATCAATCCGCCTCGAATTACGGGCGGTGCGGCTAGCCCTCTTGGCCCTCGAAGCCCTAGTTCTCGACCGGCCGGTGCGAGTCCTCTCGGACAAGGCGACCAGCGTAGCTTACATCAATCGCCAAGGGGGCACCGGCAGCGTGGCCCTGGATTCAGAAGCGACGGCCTTGGTCAATTGGGTGCAGTCTCGTCTTCTGGCCATCCCGGCAGCGCATATTGCAGGCGCAGGCAATGGTCAGGCCGATTTTCTCAGCAGAGTGCGGGTGGACCCCGGAGGGTGGCAGCTAAGCCCGCAAGTTTACGCGCCAATAGTTCGTCGGTGGGGGCCGCCCATCATGGATCTCATGGCAACATTTCAATCGGCCAGGACAGGACGCTTCTTCAGCAGGCGAAGGGAGCGCATGTCCGAGGGGCTCAATGCTCTCATTCAGCCGTGGCCAACGTCCGGTCTTCTTTATGTCTTTCCTCCGTGGGCTCTGATCGGCCGGGTCGTTCAGCGCATCGAGGGTCATAGGGGTCGAGTGTTCCTGGTGGCCCCGGATTGGCCTCGGAGGCCCCGGTATGCCGATCTGGTCCGGTTGCGCGACGGTATTCCTTGGCTCCGGTCCGCGCGGCCGGATCTTCTTCTTCAGGGTCCCTTGCGGATGCCCCACGTGGGTCAATTCTCGCTTACGGTTTGGCCATTGAGAGGGCTCGGCTGAAAAAGATGGGTTACTCCCCCGCGGTGATTTCTACCCTACGACGGGTGAGGAAAAAGTCCACTTCTCTTACTTACGTTCGGATTGGGGGATCTTTGAAGACTGGTGCTCCCGGCGTGGAGTCCGGGCGGCGACGGTTTCCGTTTCCGTCGTTTTAAGTTTCTTCAGGATGCTTTTGATAAGGGCCTTGCGGCTAGTTTCCTGAAAGTCCGGTTGGCGGCTGTCTCTTGTTATCGAGGCAAAGTTTTAGGCCGTCTCCTCGGTTCTTATCCGGACGTACGTCGTTTTGTTACGGCTGTTGTTCATTTGCGGCCCTCCCGCAGGATTTTCGTTCCTCCGTGGGACTTGAATCTAGTGCCGCGGGCCCTGGTTCGTGAACCTTTTGAACCCCTGAGTAGGGCGTCTCTGAAAGATCTTACGCTGAAGACGGTTTTTTCTTGTAGCCGTCTGTTCGGCACGGCGTATTTCAGATCTACATGCGTTGTCCTGCCGAGAACCTTTTTTGTC
Source organism: Ichthyophis bannanicus (assembly GCA_033557465.1). Taxonomy (NCBI): domain Eukaryota; kingdom Metazoa; phylum Chordata; class Amphibia; order Gymnophiona; family Ichthyophiidae; genus Ichthyophis; species Ichthyophis bannanicus. The sequence goes on along the minus strand of CM066042.1, from coordinate 242,060,244 downwards.
TTTTTTCCCCGGTCTCTTCCTTTTTGCCAATGGTGGTTTCTCCTATTCATGTGAATCAGGCAGTGTTTCTTCCGGTTCTTTCTCTTCGCACTCTGTCGGGTCGGCGGACAAAAGTCTTCACCGTCTCGATGTGGGTTGTGCACTTCGTCGTTATTTGAAGGCTACCGAATTTTTTAGGAAGGCTGACCGGCTATTCGTGCTCTTCGGTGGTGCACGTAACGGGGAAGCGGTGGCTAAGGCCTCCATTGCAAGATGGCTCAAGGAAGCGTTCGCGTCTGCGTATCTGTTGCAGCAGCGGGTCTATTCCGGAGGGGCTACTGGCTCATTCCACTAGGGCTCAGGCGACCTCTTGGGCGGCGTATAGCCTAGTTCCGCCAGCAGATATCTGTAAGGCGGCCGCTGGTCGTCTCTGCATGCTTTCAGTGAACACTATCGTTTAGATGTGTCAGCGGCTCGGGATTCCTGTTTTGTTTGGCGGTTCGGCGTGCCGGATGGTAAGGTCCCGCCCGGTCTTGACTGCTCTGTTACATCCCGATTGTGGAGGACTAAACTGGATTACCGAACAGGAAATGGAAATTACACTAACCTGGTAATTGTAGTTCCTGGAGGGTCCAGTTTAGTCCTCCTTCCCTCCCGACTATCTGATATAATGATGCGGCGCGCTTTCCGAACGGTGGATCATAAGACGGTTCCTCTTGCCGTTCGAACCTTTTTTTTTGCAGCCGCGTTTTTGGCTATGGCTCTTTCTTTCTCAGGTGTTTTCAGTCAGCTCCTGAGATTTCTGATAGGGAGCTGTGTTTTGATTTCTGGGGCGTCTGTTCCAGCGCAATACAGTGTTCTGACTTCCTCGTTTGGGGAGAAAGTTGGATATGTTTGTGGGGGGAAACAAATTGTTCCTTAATTATGTCATTTTCATTATGTCATTTTGTATATTAATCTACTGTGTTGCTTCGTTAAGTATGCTTTGTTACTAGTACACTGGGGGCTTCTGGGAGCTCCGTCTGCATATATACTACAGAAGACTTGATTGGTCCAGTCTCCAGGCTGCAGGAGGAGGGGCACTACCCGATTGTGGAGGACTAAACTGGACCCTCCAGGAACTACAATTACCAGGTTAGTGTAATTTCCATTTCTCCGGGGACAGCAGGACTCAGTGCTCACATATGGGTGACGTCGGCACCGATGGAGCCCTGGCGGAAGCATCCCCCCAGCTTTCAAAGAAAGCCTTTGGGAGATGCCACCATGCAGGCATGGTCCACTTCCCCCCCCCAAGAGTGCCATCTTGCTCGGTCAGATGACATAGCTAAAAGACGGCAAAAATAAAAGATGGTAAAGGAGCAATTCCAAGGGGAGGAGGGAGGGTTGTGAAGACTGATTTCTGCTGTCCCTGGAGAATACCTGTTACAGGTGAGTAACTACGCTTTCTCCGGGAACAAGCAGGAAGTCAGTCCTCACATATGGGACTCCCCAGCTACAGGCTACCAAAAGCCCATAGCAAAACAGGGCTTCCTCATGGGGAACTGCAAGCAGCAGCAATTGAATCTGTGCCCACAGACCACAGTAGGATCACCAGTAGCCTGAACACAGAAGGGTAGGAGTTGCCTAAACCTCAAAAAGGTTACGGAGCACAGCCTGACTGAAGGCACTGTCCTGTCGGGACTCCCTTTCCAGGCAGTAATGGGCTGCAAAGGTATGGACTGAAGACCAGGTGGCGGCCCAGCAGATCTCCACCATCAGGACAGAGTGCAAGTTTGCCACCGAGGCCGCCATGGCCCTGACACGGTGCCCCAACAGGAGCCTCACCTGCTCATAAGTGAGGGCAATACAGTCCGCCACCCATGTAGACAACGTACGCTTGGTCACCGCCTCCCCCAGCCTACTGGGGTTGTAGGAGATGAAAAGCTGAGAAGCTTTGCGGTGGCCCTGAGTGCATTGGATATAGAAGGACAAAGCTCTCTTACGGTCTAAGGTGTGAAGGACTGTCTTCTCCTGACTGGAGTGAGGTCTTGGAAAGAAGGTAGGGAACACCACTTACTGGTTGAGATGAAAGAATGACACTACCTTCGGCAGGAATTTGGGGTGCGTGTGAAGCACAACTCTGTTCTTGTAGAACCTGGTATAGGGTGCCTCCGCCATAAGGGGCCTGAATCTTACTAACTCTGTGAGCGGAGGTAAGCGCGATCAGGAAAACCACCTTCCAAGAGAGGCAGCGGAAGTGACAGGTAGCCAGAGGTTCAAAGGGCGGGCGAGTGAGCTGCCCAAACACCACATTGACGTCCCATTCGGTTGCCGGAGGGCGAACTGGGGGCTTCGATAAGAGCTGGTCCCGAAGGAAACGGATCACCAACAGCTCGACCAAGAGGGGTTTACCATCCACCAGATGGTGGTGCCGCCGCCAAGGCACTGAGGTGCACCCAGACGGAGTTAGACTTAAGCACAGACTGAGAGAGGTGGAGAAGGTACTGTAACACCAGAGCCACCAGACAGGAGAATGGTGCGCCGGATCACGGGGCTGACCCTAACAGAGAACCTGCGCCATTTGAAAGCGTAAGCCTTCCTAGTAGAAGCCTTGCAAGAGGCCAGCAGAATGTCCTCCACTTCAACCAGAAGGTTGAAGGGGGCCAGAGTCACCCTCTCAGCAGCCACGCTGTCAGTGACAGGGATCCCAGATTGGGGTGCAGGAGAGAGCCCCCCTCCTGAGATAGGAGTCCTGGGGCATTCCCCAAGGGGATGGAGGTGTCCACCGTCAACCGTAGAAGCAGTGGGAAACATGGTTGCCTGGGCCACCGAGGAGCTATCAGGATGAGGGAGGCCCTGTCACGGAGGGTCCTGAACAAGGTCTTGGTGATCAGCAGGGTAGGAGGGAAGGTGTACATGAGGCCTCCAGAACATGAAACCAGGAACGTGTCCAATGCTACCCTAGAGGGGTGGGCCTGCTGGGAGAAGAAGTGGGGCAACTGAAAGTTGTCCGGGCTGGCAAACAGGTACATCACGGGTTCTTCCCAGAGCAGGAAAAGCCAACTGACTACCCTGGGGTCCACTGCCACTCATGCGGCTGGAGAACTCTGCTGAGCCTGACGGCCAGCTGGTTGTCCTGCCGAGCAGGTAGAGTACCTACAGGAGGATACCCTGTCGGATTACGTACAAGCAGAGGGCTAGCGCCTCCTGACAAAGGGTACGAGACCCCGTGCCCCCTTGTTTGTTCATGTAGAACATCGCCACCTGGTTGTCCATCTGGAGCAGAACCGGCTGGTGATGCAGGTGGTGATAGAAGACCCTCAGGGCTAGGTGTATGGCTCGGAGCTCCAGGAGATTGATCTGCTGGGTGCTCTCATCTGGTGACCAGTTGCCCTGAGTGTGGAGATCTGGAGGGGCTTGGGGCCTGAAAAGGCATGCGCACCTCGAGATGCTGAGGAGACTGCCACCTGACCAGAGAATCCACCAATTAGCAGGTCACGGAAACCCTGTCTCGTAGGCGGCTGGTGGCCTGAGACCACTGGTCCTGGAGACATCACTGCGCTGCCTTCATGTGGAGGCAAGCATCTGGGGTGACGTGGACAGTGGAGGCCATGTGCCCGAGGAGGTGCAGGAGAAGCCAAGCAGGCACCGAGGGATGGCACTGCATGTCCTGAGTCAGAGCCCCGAGACGCTCGGTTCCCGAGCAAGAAAGCCTTCGACTGGAGAGTGTCAATCTTTGCCCCAATGAACTCCAGATACTGTGTCGGAAAGAGGTGAGACTTGGAGTAGTTTATGACAAAACCCAAGTGTTGCAGAACCTGGATGGTGAGTGTGGTGGTCTGCTGCACCTTTGAGGCCATGCCCCCCTTTATGAGCCGGTCGTCCAGGTAGGGAAACACGAAGACCCCCTGGAGCCAGAGGAAGGTGGCTATGTCCGCCAGGCATTTTGTGAAAACTCCTGCGGCAGAGGCTAGGCTGAAGGGGAGCACCCTGTACTGAAAATGCTTGCACCCCACTATGAACCACAGGTACTGCCTGTGGTTAGGGTGGATAAGGATGTGGCTATAAGCATCCTTGAGATCTAAGGAGCATAGCCAGTCTCCCTGCTGGAGGTATGGCAGCAGTGTTCCAAGGGAGAGCATCTTGAGCTTCTCCCTCACCAGGAATTTGTTGAGGTTGTGCAGGTCGAGGATGGGTCTTAGGCCTCCTGTCCTTTTTGGCATGAGGAAGTTCCTGGAGTAGAACCCCTTGCCCTTGAGATGGTGGGGCACTGGTTCCACTGCTTTGTCCTCAAGAAGACCTGCCATCTCCTTCAGAAGGTGGTCCTGGTGGAGGGGAAACCTGAGGGGCTCTCCCAGGAAATAAGGGGGAGGTGTCTGAGTCAGATGGAGGAGGTAACCCTCCTTGACCACCCAAAGTGCCCAGGAATCGGTGGTGATGGACATTCACCTCTGGGCATAGAGAGCCAGATGTCCCCCTGTGGGCTGCTGATCTCCTTGGGTTAGAGAAGCTATGCTCAAGGAGTCAAAAGCTCCCCCCTGGCTGGGCCAGGGCCGAGGCTGGGCTGGTGCCTGGGGCTTTGGAGCCTTCTGCTTACGCGGGCCATGCCCATGTCCCTTGGCCTGCTGACCCTGTTGGGGAGCCGGGGAGGCCTGAAAAGGTGGGTAGTTTCGGTAAGCAGCTCCCTTCCTCAGGTAAAAGGACTTTTTACCCAAGCCCTTCCGTCAGGGAGGAGCAGCGGTCTTTTTAGAGAGCCTGGTCCTCATCATGAACCCAGTCTCCAGCTCGGCAGCCTTATCGGTCATGGGTTTGCCAAAGAGGTTCTCTCCTTGGCAGGGACATCAATTTGTCTTGAATCCACTGCTCGAGGTCGGACGACTGTTGCCAAACTTGCCGGTGTGCACCGATGCCCGCCATAGCTACTCGGGCCACTGACTGGATCCTGTCATAGGCCGCTCAAGACATGAATTTGGAGTACTCATGGACTGCCTTCACCAGGTTCTTGAACCGCTGCAAGGGTTCCTTGGAGAGACCAGCTGAGAACCCGGCGAGTTCCTTTGCCAGGTCTCTCAGGTACCTGCCCCTGTACAACTGGTAGGCCTGGATGCGGCAGATGAGCATTAAGCCCTGGTAGCACTTTCTGCCAAGGGCTTCCAAGGTGCGGGTCTCCATGCCGGGGAGCACTGAGGAGTGCGTCTTTTGGCTTTTCAGCTGACGCATGGCCGACTCCACCACCATGGAGTTATGCAGCAGCTGTGACGTTTCGAAGCCTGGGCTCTGGCAGACTCGATACATTAAGTCAAGCCGTTTGCTCACCACTGGCACCAAAGCTGGTGTCTCCCACATTTGGAGCATCAGGATGGGAGGGATGGGCACCGTGAGCAATTCCTGCAGAGGGGCCTCGTACTGGAGGATTTCCAACTCATCCGCCTGAGGGTCCTCCTCCAACTCGGTCGAGAATGCCAGGGCCTTAGACATGTCCTTGATAAAATCCAGGAAGCCCATGTCCTCGGGCGGGGACTGCTGCCGAGGCTCAGAGATGGGAGAGTCAAAAGGGACGTTGCGGTAGCGACGGGTATTGGGGGACTCCTCGTCCTTTGTCTCCCACTCGGAGTAGTCTGTCGAGGACTTGTAGGAGGGCTGATACGCAGGCCTCGGGGCCCCCGATGCCCTGCGGCCGGTGTCCGGCAAACTTGCCAGGAATGACTGCAGTCCCATCGAGCGGGACTCAGAGCGCAACCCTGGCTGAGGATTGACTCGAGGCCTAAGGACCTCGAGGATTGGCTCGGCCTTCGGGGACATCTTGAACGTTGAGGGCCTGGTGGTCGGGGCAGATAAGAACATAAGATATGCCATACTGGGTCAGACCAAGGTCCATCAAGCCCAGTATTCTGTTTCCAACAGTGGCCAATCTAGGTCATATGTACCTAGCAGTTTTCCCAAGAGACACAAGTTCCACAATGCTTGTACTGGGTTGTGCCAGTACAAGCATTGAACCGGTTGTGTACAAGCATTGAACCGGTTGTGCCAGTACAGATGAACCGGTTGTGCCAGACAACAGCGCCTGCTGCTGGTCCATGAAGGCAGACAAACTGCATTCCAGGGCCGCCATTCTGGATTCCAGGCCAGAAGGCTCCGCAGCCTTTGGCGCGGGCACCGAGGGACTCGGGCCAGACGCCGGCTCTCCCGAAGGGGAATCCTTGACAAGGATGGTGTCTGCGGACAGAGGCCGGTTCGCGGTCGGATCCTTCTGAGGACCTTCGCAGGCCGCTCCTTCTCTGACACCTTGGACAAACGTCTTGGACTGTGGGACCAGACCTGGGGAGCCCCTGGACGGTTGGAACCATCCATGGACGCCGCCTTTGAGGGTTTCTTCTTCTTCCTGGATTCCTTCGAGGGAGACCCACTTTCTGAGGACCCACAATGAGGCTTGGGTTCGGAGAGCTCCGCCCAAGATATCGAGGCCTCAGACAAGGCTTTAGCCTTTGGAGGCATCGGGGACTCGGGGAAAAACTTATCGTGCTGCTGTTCGCGGCTCTAGAGGGCCTTGCTAGACATCCTCTTGCAGAGACCACAGGCTGCCGGGTTGTGGTCTGGCCCTTTGCAGCGGAGATAGCAGTCGTGTGTGTCAGTCAAAGACATGATAAGAACATAAGATATGCCATATTGGGTCAGACCAAGGTCCATCAAGCCCAGTGTCCTGTTTCTAACAGTGGCCAATCTAGGTCATAAGTACCTAGCAGTATCCCCAAGAGACACAGGTTCCACAATGCTTGTATTGGGTCAAGCATTGATATCCTGGGTCCCTTTTTAATAATGGTTTATGGACCTTTCCTCCAGGAACTTGTCCAAACCTTTTTTAAACCCAGCTACACTAACAGCCTTTACTACATCATCCGGTAACAAATTCCAGAGTTTGATTACACGTTGAGTGAAAAAATATTTTCTCTTATATGTCTTAAATAGTTTACCCTGTAGCTTCATTACATGTCCCCTAGTCTTTCTATATTCTGATAGTGTAAACGATTGATCTACGTTTACCCTTCCACTCCATTCATTAATTTATAGACCTCTATCATATCTCCCCTCAGCCGTCTCTTTTAAAGGTTGAAGAGCCCTAACCTTTGTAGCCTCTCTTCATAGGAGTAGCCTTCCATCCCCTTTACCATTTTGGTGACTCTTCTCTGTACCTTTTCTAATAACGCTATATCCTTTTTAAGATACGGCGACCAGAATTACACACAGTATTCAAGGTGCGATCGTACCATGGAACGATACAGAGGCATTATAATATCCTTTGTTTTATTTTCCATTCCTTTCCTTATTATACCTAGCATTCTATTTGCTTTCTTGGCCGCCGCTGCACACTGGGCGGAGGGTTTTAACATGTTATCCACGATGACTCCTAAATCTTTTTCCTGGGTGGTGGTTCCCAATGTGGAACCTTGCATTGTGTAACCATAGTGTGGGTTGTTCTTTCCTAGGTGCATAACTTTGCACTTGTCCACATTAAATTTCATCTGCCATTTGGATGCCCAATCTTCCAATTTATCCAGATCCTCCTGCAGTTTTCCACAGTCCTCTTGAGTTTTAACAACTTTAAAGAGTTTTGTGTCGTCTGCAAATTTGATAACCTCACTAGTTATTCCCTTTTCCAGGTCATTTATGAATATGTCAAAAAGTAGCGGACCCAGTACAGATCCCTGGGGTACTCCACTATTCACCTTTTTCCTTTGGGAAAATTGGCCATTTAGCCCTACCCTCTGCTTTCTATCTTTTAACCAGTTCCCGATCCACAATAGTACACTGCCTCCTATCCCATGACTTTTTAGTTTTGCCAAAAGTCTCTGATGAGGGACCTTGTCAAAGGCTTTCTGAAAGTCCAGATACACTATATCAACCGACTCACCTTTGTCTACCTGTTTATTCACACCTTCAAAAAAAGATATCAGATTAGTAAGACAAGATCTTCCTTGTCTAAAGCCATGTTGGCTGTCTCCCATTAGGCCATGACTATCTACATGCTGTGTAATTTTGTTCTTTATGATGGTTTCTACCATTTTCCCTGGTACTGACGTCAGGCTCACCGGTCTGTAATTTCCCAGATCACCCCTGGAACCCTTTTTAAAAATTGGCGTTACATTGACGATCCTCCAATCTTCAGGTATTACAGATGATTTTAATGAAAGTTCACAGATTACTAATAGCAGGTCTGCAATCTCATATTTCAGTTCTTTCAACACTCTTGGATGTATGCCATCCGGTCCAGGTGATTTGCTACGATTTAGTTTATCAAATAGTTGTAATACATCTTCCCGGTGTAGCAATATTTCTCTCAATTCCTCTGAGTATCACCTTTAAATACCACTTCAGTCTTGGGTAACATCCCTACATCTTCCTCAGTAAAGACCGAAGCAAAGAATTCATTCAGTCTCTCCGCTATAGCCTTGTCTCCTCTTACTTCCCCTTTTACCCCTCTATCATCTAATGGTCCAATTGACTCTCTCACAGGCCTTTTGCTATGAATGTACTTGAAAAAGTCTTTATTTCGTGTTTTTACTTCTGTAGCAAGTTCCTTCTCAAATTCTCGCTTTGCCTGCCTTATCACTGCTTTGCATTTAACTTGCCAGTGCTTGTGCTGTTTCCAGTTTTCGTCGTTTGGCTCTTTTTTCCATTTCCTGAAAGATGCTTTTTTGGCAGCAACAGCCTCTCTGACCTCACCTTTAAACCATGCTGGCAGTTTTTTGGACTTTCTTCCACTTTTCTTAATGCGTGGAATACAGCTGGTCTGGGCTTCCAGGATAGTATTGATGTAAGTCTTTAACCTTTGCAACCGCTCCTTTTTAGTTTTTTCTTAACTATATTCCTCATTTTATCATAGTCTCCCTTTCAAAAGTTAAAAGGTAGTACTGTGGATTTTCTTTACTATCCCTCCTCTACTAATTAAATCAAACATGATCGTGCTATGATCACTACTGCCAAATGGTCCCAACACCCTTATTTCTTGCACCAGATCTGGTGTTCCACCAAGGACTATGTCCAGTATGGCTTCCCCTCTGGTCGGTTCATGAACCAGCTGCTCCAAGAAGCAGTCATTTATTTCATCTAGAAACTTTATCTCCCTAGCATGTCATGCCGTGACACTGACCCAGTCGATACCGGGGTAATTGAAATCACCCATTATTATTACTCTGCTGTGACTTTTGTTAGCTTCCTTGATTTCTTTGAGCATTTCATCATCCATTTGTTCATTCTGGCCAGGCGGTCGATAGTACACCCCCCCACTGCCATCACCTTCCCCTTCATACATGGAATTTCAATCCATAGAGATTCTACAGCAAATTTTGTTTCCTGCAAAACTTTAATCCTTTCTGACTCAATGCCCTCTCTAACATAGAGCGCAACCCCTCCACCAATTTGATCAGTTCTATCATTACGATATAGTTTGTATCCAGGTATCCCAGTGTCCCACTGGTTATCCTCCTTCCACCATGTCTCTGAGATTGCAATCATATCTAACCTCTCATTTAGTGCTATATAGTCTAACTCTCCCATCTTATTGTTTAGATTTCTAGCATTTGCATACAAGCATTTTAGAGACTGTATTTTATTAATATTAATCTGGCTATTGGTAGGCATGGGTAATTTGAAATCTTTACACTCTGTCTGCACCATACTCAAAGGCATTTGGGCTACTTTGCTCTTTTTTGGAACCTCACTGCTTTTGGTAGTATCCTTCAAGGATACCTTCTTCCGAACCATGCGCTCTTGGGCGACTGTCGGCTTTCCCCTATTTTCTAGTTTAAAAGCTTCTCTATCTCCTTTTTAAAGGTTAATGCCAGCATTCTGGTTCCATCCTGGTTAAGGTGAAGCCCATCCCTTCGGAAGAGCCCCTCCTTTCCCCAGAATGTTCCCCAGTTCCTAACAAATTCAAAACCCTCATCCTTGCACCATCGTCTCATCCACGCATTGGGACTCCGGAGCTCTGCCTGCCTTTTGGGTCCTGCACGTGGAACAGGAAGCATTTCGGAGAACACTACCCTGGAAGTTCTGCATTTCAATTTCCTACCTAAACGCTTAAATTTAGCCTCCAGAACCTTCCTACCACATTTTCCTATGTCATTTCTACCGACATGTACCAAGACAGCAGACTCCTCCCCAGCACTATCTAAGATCTTATCTAGGCAGTGCGTGAGGTCCGCTACCTTCGTACCATGCAGGCATGTTACCAGGCAATCCTCACGTCCACCAGCCACCCATCTATCTACATGCCTAATGATTGAATCACCAACTATAACAGCTGTCCTAACCCTTCACTCATGGGCACATGGCCCTGGAGAAACGTCCTCGGTGCGAGAGGGTTTTACATCACCTGGAGGACAGGTCCTAGTTACAGGATCATGTCCTGCCACACCAGGGTGATGCTCTCCTGTCACGTGACCTCTCTCCTCCATGGCAACAGGGATGCTGCCAGACTGGAGGTGGGACTTCAGGACTATATCCCTGTAGGTCTCGTCCATGTACTTCTCTGTCTTTCTTATGTCTTCCAGGTCTGTTACTCTAGTCTCTAGAGAATGGACTTGTTCCCTGAGAGCAAAGAGCTCCTTGCACTTAGTGCATACGTAAGACCTCTCACCAACTGGGAGAAAATCATACATGTGACACTCAATGCAAAAGACTGGAAATCCCCCATCTCGCTGCTGGACTGTTGTCTGCATCTTAGTTTAAAGCTAGTGTTTAGGTCTTTAAATTCTGCACTTACTAAGGGTTGGTGTAGATGCTTATACTAATAAAAGTGTATCTAATACCTCTAATATACCTTGTTCACCTGAAGCTTAATTAATCTCAGGTCCTCAATGTATGACTGATTTGGATAAAGAGCTGCACCTGAGAGCAGCCTCTTTCCTTTAAGACGTGTAAGTACCTATAAAGTTACAATTACCCCAGGGGCGGGTGGGTGTTGGGGAGGGAGGGAGGGAAATAAAACCTATTAAAAGAGGGCTGTTACAAGGTACCCTGTCCTGTACCCTCAGCAGGGGGGGAGGGGGTTAGTCCCTCAGGTAGGCTAGAGCAGGAAAAAAAGTTTAAAACGCAGCATGTTCTGGGGACAGAGCAGGGAGAGATATTTAATTTAAAGTAACAGTTAACCTGGCTACCACACAAAGGCCAGTTAGTTGAGAGAGGCAAGGTAAGTTATACAGCTGAAAAAGCTGAAGTGCAAAACTAAAGGGAACAGGGAGGTAAAGTAGCACACCAATAAAGACAACAATAAATAAATAGACAGCTAGAACTCACAGCAAAGTCGTCACAGTAGTTAAATATCCACCTCTCTAGCAGAGCACTGTGAGGGCACTGCTCTTCCCAGAGCAGAGAGGCAAACAGAACAGACTATGCACACGTAGGAGGAGGAGACAGGAAGAAGAGCTACACAATACCTCAGCAGGGGGGGAGGGGGGTTGTCCCTCAGGTAGGCTAGAGCAGGAAAAAAAGTTTAAAACGCAGCACATTCTGGGGACAAAGCAAGGAGAGAGATTTAATTTAAAGTAACAGTTAACCTGGCTACCACACAAAGGCCAGTTAGTTGAAAGAGGCAAGGTAAGTTATACAGCTGAGAAAGCTGAAGTGCAAAACTAAAGGGAACAGGGAGGTGAAGTAACACACCAATAAAGACAACAAATAAATAAATAGACAGCTAGAACTCACTGCAAAGTCGTCACAGGAGTTAAATATCCACCTCTCTAGCAGAGCACTGAGAGGGCACTGCTCTTCCCAGAGCAGAGAGAGGCAAACAGAACAGACTTAAGAGCACCAACCACACTTCTTAAAGCCACTGGTAGCCATGGGGGAAAAAAGTACCCCTGCGAGGTCGAAGACTCTTCAGGCTGCCAGTGGAAGAAAAAAGGCACAAAGACACCAGAAAAAGAAAAGAATGAAAGACTACAAAAAAATAGATTGAACCCGATGCCGAGGCACAAAAGTCGGTAGGCGGGAAGAGTACCGGTGCAATTCCGGAGATGAGTGTGAAACTCGGAGAGAGAAAAATCAACTTTTTCTAGGGACAAAGGAGACTGAGCAAGATGGCACCCTTGGGCGGGGTGGCATCTCCCAAAGGGTTTCTTTGAAAGGTGGGGGGATGCTTCCACGAGGGCTCCGTCAGTGCCGATGTCACCCATATGTGAGGACTGACTTTCTGCCTGTTCGCGGAGAAAAATATTTTCTCTTATTAGGCTTAAACGGGTTACATTGTTTACGCCATCAAAAAGTAGAAAGACTAGGGGAAATGCAATTTAGCTACAATCTACTACTACTATTACTGAACATTTATATAGTGCTACAAAACATACACAGCACTGCACAGACAGTAGCTGTAGACATAGAATGCCTCTAGAGGGAATTGTAAGGAAACACAAAGGAGACTAGGCGAATCAAGATCCAAAGTGGCAGCGAAGAAATGAGTTTTCAGCTTGGATTTGAAAAGAGTCAGAGAGGATGCCTGATGTACAGACTCAGGTAGTTGTTCCAGGCATAAGGAGCAGCAAGGTGAAAGGAGCAAAGTCTAGAATTAGCAGTATAAGAGAAGGATACAGATAGAAGCAATTTGCCAGAAGAGCGGAGTTCCCAAGGAGGGGTGTAGGGAGAGATAAGAAAGGAAAGGTAGTCAGGAGCTACAGAGTGAATGCATTTATAGTCAGCAGGAGAAGTTTGAACTGGATGTGGAAACAGATAGGGAGCCAATGAAGTGACTTGAGAAGAGGGGTAATATGATCATGACAAAGCTAGCAGAAGATTAGCTGCACAGCAGAGTGTTGAACAGACTGAAGGTGAGAGAGATGATTCAGAGGGAGACCAGCAAGCAGTACATTACAATAGTCTAGACGGGAGGTGACTAAGGAATGGATAAGTGTCTTAGTAGTGTGTTCAGAAAGGAATGGGCAAATTTTGCTGATGTTGTAGAGAAAGAAACTGCAGGTTTTAGCTATCAGTTGGATGTGATGAGAAGGAAAGAGAGGAGTCAAAGACGACCTCCAAGGTTGCGAGTTGAGGAAACAGGGAGGAGTAGAGAGTTTTCCACAGAGACTGAGAAAGGAGGAAGGGGAGAGGAGTTTTTAGGGGGAAAAATAAGCAGCTCAGTTTTGGCCATGTCCAATTTCAAGTGGCGGTGAAACATCCAAGCAGTAGTATCAGAAAGGCAGACAGAGATGCAGGCCTGGATTGCCAGAGAGATTTCAGGAATAGAGAGGTAGATCTGGGAATAATCAGTTTAAAGATGGTCCTGAGAGCCATGGGAAGAAATGAGTGCACCAAGGGACTGGGTATAAGAGGGAAAAGGAGTGGACCCAGGACAGACACGTGGGTAAAAGCAGGAGGAGGGAAGGTCATATTGGCTAGGAATCGAACCTGGATCAACTAATTGGACGGCAGCTATGCTCAACACTATACCACCAATGCTGCCAACTGATCTATGTTTACCCATTCCACCCCATTCATTAATTCATAGACCTCTATTATATCTCCACTTAGCCATCTCTTTTCCAGGTTGAAGAGCCCTAACCTTTTAAGCCTCTCCTCATAGGAGTATCCTTCCATCCCTTTTACCATTCTGGCTCTTTTCTGTACCGTTTCTAATTCTGCTATATCCTTTTAAGATACAGTGACCAGAACTGCATACAATATTCAAGGTGCGGTCGCACCATGGAATGATACAGAGGCATTATAATAGCCTTTGTTTTATTTTTCATTCCTTTCATTATGATTCCTAGCATTATGGTTTATGGCTTATGTAAACACTTGATATGTCTTTCTTGACAATCAAAGTGGTTTACAATAACCATCAGAAATACAATAAATAGAAACTGGAAAAGAACGCCAAAAATGTAATAGGATAGAAAGTAAGAAAGGAGGAGGAGGGAATTATGTTTATGTTTGTTACAATTTGATATACTGCCCTTGAATAGCGAGTGGTTTACAATAAAAATATTTTAAAAATAAGGAAAAATACCTTTTATGCCACATAAACTTAAAATGCCATATTCAATTTGGCCTTTTGGTATTTTGGAAGAAGCTAAGAACATAAGATATGCCATACTGGGTCAAACTAAGGGTCCATCGAGCCCAGTATCCTGTTTCCAACAGTGGTCATGCCAGCTCTCAAAGGTATACAAATTTCATGCTGCTTGTCCCAGGGATAAGCAGTGGATTTCCCCAGTCCTCTTTAATAATAGCTTGTGGACCTTTCCTCCAGGAACTCGTCCAAACCTGTTCTGAACCCAGCTACACTAAAAACCTTTACTACATCCTCCAGTAATGAATTCCAGACTTTGATTATGGTTTATATTTATTTAAATAATTGATATACTTTCTTGACAATCAAAGTGGTTTACAATAAACATCAGAAATGCAATAAATAGAAACTGGAAAGGAACGCCAACAATTTAATAGGATAGAAAGTAAGAAAGAGGGAGGAGGGAATTAGGAAGGGAGGATCCTAAACAGACCCAATCTTAAGATCAAAGGTCAGCTGAAAAAGATGAGTTTTGAGGGCAGCTTTAAATTTTGAAAAGGAAGATTCCATATGTAGTAAGGAAGGGAGGGAATTCTAGAGATGAGGAGCTAGAAAAAAAGAATACAGTGTGACGGGTATTTTCAAGATGAGACTGAAAAGGGGGAATAATGAACAAATGATTAGCATGCACTGAACATAGGACTCGAGACAGAGCATTGGGGATAAGGTGAGAATGAAAATACTCCGGGGAACCAGAGTGCATGATCTTATGAGTGAGAGTAAGCAATTTGCTTTGGGATAAGTATGCAATAGGAAGCCAATGGGACTTGATGAGTAAAGGAGTAACATGGTTCTTGAGGCATGATGTAAAAGTCGTATGGAAATGTTTTGAAATTTTCAGTTTCCATTGTCTGTTACAAGTCTGCTTCACAGGGTTGGGCTAATTGAATCAACTCTCAGGGGCGGCCCAAGGGGGGTGCGGGGCCATGTGCGGAGACTCGGTGCGGGGCCTCATTTGCATAAGGGACCTCATTTGCATACATATTTGCATAATGTTACCATACACTAACTTTTAGTAAACATGCCTCTTAATGAGTGTATGGATAAAGAAAGACTAAAAGATTTCTACATTACTATAATCCAGTGACAACTGCCAGGCACATTAGGAACTACTACAAACACTGCCCATTTAGAACCCATAGCAAACCCGCCGTATCATAACAGCACTACCAGGACTCACAAAGCACAAGACCCTACCTATCAAAAGGCAACACTACAAATATTAAACCAATACATTTCAGAGAACAACAATACATGACCTACTGGGGAAAGAGAACAAGTGGCAATGTCAAATAGGAATTACATAAACAGAATACCTCAGCTCAGTTACACGTGCAGAACATAGACCGTCACCAAACAAGAAATCACAAAGTAGAAACAGGAAGACAATAATTAAACTGGGAACCCCAAAAGCCCAACAACACTGTAGAAATTAAATTAATTTCCTCTTGTACTAAACAAAGCGCAGACGTTAATGATGCACATTTCCCAGAGCTGGCATATTTCAGTTAATAAATTCAATAAAGAGATATTTTTCTAACTTTTGTGCATTTTTTTTCAGTTGCAATTGCTCCAGCAACTTTCTTCTGGTTTCTTCGTGTCTTCTGCTAACTCTCCATCGTCTGCTGTCCATTTGTCCTTACTTCACTCTTCTAGTTTTTTTCCATTCTCTCTCTACATCTGCTTTAACATACTAATCTTTCTCCTTTTGCTCTTTCCTCATTCCTATTTCATCCACTCAAATTTTACCCCGCCATCCTCAATCCCCACTTACTCTCCCAATATCCGGCCAATTGTAGATTTGTCTTTCCTCCCACACAAAATATTTTTCCCTCTCCATTTCACTCTCCCAGCTCTATCCCATTCTAATCCTCCCCCAACATCAGCTCCCTTCTAGTTCCAGCCCCACCCAGCATCCGCTCCCTTCTAGTCCCCGCATCAGCCCATTTCCAGTCCTAGCTCCCCCATCCGAGTCCCTCCTATCAGCTCATTTCCAATCCCAGCCCCCATCAGCCCATTTCTAGTCCTTTCCTAGCCCCACCATCAGCCCATGTCAAATCCTAGCTCCCCTCCACTCAGCCCATTTCCAATCCAAGCCCCCCATGAGCCTACTTCCAGTTCTAGCCCCTCCATGAGTCCATTTCAATCCAAGCCCCCCCAACAGCCCATTTCCAGTCCTATCCTAGCCCTCCATCAGCCCATTTCCTGTCCTAGCCCCCCTCACTCAGCCCATTTCCAGTCCTAGCTCCCTCCCCTCACAGCCCATTTCCATTCCAAGCCCCCCTCCCCATCAGCTATTTGTAGTTCAAGCCTTCCTTCCACTCAGCCCATTTCCATTCCAAGCCCCCGTCCCCATCAGCTATTTGCAGTTCAAGCCCTCCTTCCACTCAGCCCATTACCAGTCCTAGCCACCCCCCCAGCCCATTACCAGTCCTAGCCACCCCCCATAGCCCATTACCATAGCCCATAGCGGGACATTTGATTCTGCCGCTGCCACGGTGGCAGCGGCAGCAGCAGCCAGTTTGGTTTTTTTTCTACTTGTGCTAATGAAGAATGTTTTTTGCGCGGGCCCCCTGAAACGCGGGGCCCTGTGCAAAAAACATTCTTGCTCAATGGACGGGCCGGCCCTGTCAACTCTACAGCCTGACCAAATACCTGATCAATTCTGGTCATCACAGCTCCAAGCGACTACACACAACTAAGCTTTCAGACTTTACAATTGCCTGGGTTTTTTTAGATAACCTTTAACTGTTGGATATAAGTTTTTAGGAATATTCTGACTGCCTACATTCCTCGCATATCCTTTAAATCAGATATTTGAGTGTGCCCTCAGTTCATATAACGTCTACTGGCCAGGGACACTTAGGTTTCCACCCACCCCAAGGTTGCATTGCCCATATAATCATCATATACATTGACATCTATCCTTTAATTACGTGTTACACCCACCTTTTCTCTTTGGACCACTTAATCAGCATGTCGTCTATTCAGTACAATAACTGTGGTGCTTTTATTCAGAGAAGAATCATTTGGAACCTAAGAGCTTGCCCTATATACCTCAAGTTAGCTGCTTTGCATAAAGAATTGACGCTAATAAGGGAAGAATTAGCTGCAATTAAACACATCTCTTTTAGGGTACAAACTGAACAAAATCTACCACCACTCCTATAAAGAATCAAACAGCCCAGGAACAAATGGATCACAGTGGGCTCTGGTAGGCTGTGACCTGTAAGAGGTATCCTTGCATAATGCCTTCTCTGCCTTGGATAATAAGGGTATCCAATCCGTGGAAACTAAAGTGCCCTTAAATGAGAGAGTCAATGCCCAATCCACTGATAATGCACCAAATATGAAGAAAAATCACAAAGCAGAAAACTACTACTACTTGGAGATTCCATCATCAGAGGCACCAACTTGGGAACACAGTTCAAAGGAGAAAAGATGGTTAAATGCCTCCCAGGCTCCTCAGCCAGCAGGAATACGAACCAAATTGTTGGTATAGTTAGTGCAGAAAGTGAGCACTCCAAAATTGATGTTGTCATCTACTTGGGTACAAATGACCTGGCTAGAAACAGTGCCTCTGCAGTTCAAAGGGACTTCCAGACTCGGGGAGAGAAACTCAAGCCCATTGTTATCACTATAGCATTGTCAGAAGTACTACCTGTTCTTGGTAAGGGGGCAGAAAGGCTGCATGGCTCCAAACCTGGTGCAAACAAGAAGGATTTAGATATATAGGCAACTGGGGAAACAAATGGATCAACAAGAGACTATACTGTGCTGATGGACTACATCTCTCCGTCGCAGGGAAAAGGATCCTAAGAGAAAAATTCAGGCAGTATGTGGACAGGCATTTAAACTAGGGAAAGGGGGTGACTGATGGAAAAGGACAAGTTCAGGACGTCACTCCCAGCAAAAACATAACATTGGAAACAGCCACACTTTTAAATAGCGCATCAATGGCAAGTGGGAAGAGGCGTGTAGAACAAAATCCATGCAAAATACAGGCAAGCCAGTCAACAAATGCTGGAAAGCAATGAGCATAAATGCTTGAAGCCTTGTCAACAAAGTTCCTGACCTGGAAGTCCTAATGGTGGAAATGGACTTGGACATTGTGCTCATTACAGAAACATAGTTTAACGAGTCACTTGAATAGGATATAGCCATAGCTGGCTATAATCTATTTAGACGAGATAAAGAGGGTAGAAAAAGAGTAGCAGCAGCCCTATATGTCAAAAGCAATATTTAAGCTGCTGAAACGTGGGGAAAAGAAGCAGCACTGTGGATTGTGTTGGAAAGAGGAGATTGCACTGTCATCCATACTGGTGTAGTCTACAGGCCTCCAACTGAAACCGAAGAAATGCATAGCAAATTTATTATTGATATTGCAAAGATAGCCATGAAGGCGGAAATGATCATATTGGGTGACTTTAATTTACCCGATGTGGATTGGAGTATCCCTTCTGCAAATCCGGAAAGAAGTAAAAAAATTGTGGATGCCTTCCAAGATGCATTACTTAAACAAATGGTGATGGAACTGACTAGGGAAAGCTCGATGCTGGATTTAGTGCTCCCCAATGGAGATGGCATGTCAAATATCTGGATGGGTGCCCATGTGAGCAGCAGCGATCATCACACGGTGTGATTTGAGATAAAAGCCAAGGTGGAGTCCAATCACAGCAAGCTCAAAGTCCTAGACTTCAAAAACACTGATTTCAGTAAAATAGCCAAGTAGCTGAAGGAGGAGTTGGCAGGGTGGGAGGGGATAAGGGAAGTGGAATTGCAATGGGCTAAACTAAAGGAGACAATAAAAGGGGCAACAGATACATATGTAAGGAAAGTAAATAAAAACAAGAGGAAGAGGAAACCTATTTGCTTCTCCAAAGAAGTGGCTGCACAAATAAAGGCAAAAAACAGCTTTCACAAAATTCAGAAGTTCACAAACAGAGGAACACAGAAAAGAATGCGGGATCAAACTAAAAGAGGCAAAAAGAGAAATAAGGATAGCAAAATCAAAAGCAGAATAAAAGATGGCTAACGATCTGAAGCGTGGCAACAAAATATTTTTCAGGTATATTTGGGAGAGGAGGAAAATCAGAGATGGAATTGCAAGACTCAAAAGTGCTGGGAATGGATTTGTGGAAAGTGACATTGAAGAAGCAAAGATGCTAAACAAATACTTCTGCTCTGTTTTTACTAAAATAAATCCTGGCGAAGGACCACCTGTGATTGACAAATATACAAATGGGAATGGAGTAGATACCACACCATTCACAGAAGATGTGTTAGAACAGCTTGCAAAACTGAAAGTGGACAAGGCCATGGGACTGGATGGGATACATCCCAGAATACTGAAAGAGCTCAGAGAGGTTCTTGTAGGGCCATTAAAAGATGTTTTAATAGATCCTTGGAGACAGATGAAAGATAAAATAGTGGACTTTCTCGAAACCAACAGGTTGCATGATCCGAGGCAACATGGTTTTACCAAAGGACGAGCTTATCAAACAAACCTGTGCGTTCTTTGACTTGGTGACCAGAGAACTAAATCAAAGACATGCGATGGATGTGATTTACCTGGATTTCAGCAAAGCCTTTGATACTGTTTCTCATAGGAGGCTTAACAATAAACTCAACAGCTTGGGGATGGGTCCCAAGGTGGTGAACTGGATCAGAAATTAATTGACTGACAGATGACAAAAGGTGATGGTAAATGGAACTCACTCAGATGAAAGGAAGGTGATTAGCGGTGTGCCCCAGGGTTCGGTCCTGGGACCGTTATTGTTGAATGTATTTATATTTGTGAGTGATATTGCTGTAGGACTGAATGGAAAAGCCTGTCTTTTTGTAGATGACACAAAAATTTGCAACAGAGTGGACTCCCCTGAGTGAGTGGATAACATGAGGAAAGACCTACAAAAGCTGGAAGAATGATCTAATGCTTAGCAGTTGAGATATAATGTGAAGAAGCACTTGGAAGGCAGAAATCCAAGGGAATAATACATGATAGGGGACAAGAGGTTGGGGTGCATGGAGAAGGAGAAGGACCTCAGAGTGATTGTTTCGGAGGATCTCAAGGTGACGAAACAGTGTGACAGATGGTGGCAAAAGCCAGAAGGTTGCTGGGTTGCATACAGAGAGGAATTACCAGCAGAAAGGAAGAGGTACTAATGTCACTGTACAAGTCGTTGGTGAGGCCTCACTTAGAATATTGTGTTCAGTTTTGGAGACCATATCTCGTAAAGGATATAAAAAGACTGGAAATGGTTCGGAGGAAGGTGACCAAAATGATTTGGAGCCTGCGTCAGAAGAGTTATAAGAAGAGACTTGAAGACCTAAATATGTATACTCTGGAGGAGAGGAGGGACAGGGGAGATATGATTCAGACCTTTAAATACTTACAGAGTATTAATGAACAAACAAACTTCTTTCAAAGATGGGGGAGCTGTAAAACTAGAGGGCATAACATGAAGCTGCAAGGGGATAAAGGCAATGTCAGGAAATAGTTTTTTACTGAAAGGGTGGTGGATGCTTGGAATGCCCTCACGATGGAAGTGGTGGGGGCAAATACAGAATTCAAAATAGCATGGGACAGACACAGTGGATCCCTTTATAGCAACAGGATAAAACTAAAATAAACAAAACTATCTCTTATATCTCAACAAATAGGGGCGACCTATACCCCTAAACAAAGGCATGAGGAGGAACGACCTGAACGGAGTGGCAGGTGCACCTACTCTTGCCGTCTTTCTGGGCAGACTAGATGGACCATACTGGTCTTTATTTGCTGTCATATACTATGCTACTATGAATGGACTGTAGTTGACTAAGCAGAAACTTCGGAAGACCCGAGTAAATGGTATTGCAGTAATCCAATTTTGAAATTACTAAAGATAGAAGCACTGGAGCTAAAGACGATGAAGGGAGAACAGAACAAATGGAACGAATTTGGTGCAGGGTAAAGAAACAATGTTTCACTAAGGAGTTGATATGAGAATGAAAGCTAATTGCAGGATCTAAGGTGAAAACAAGATATCTCAGGGAAGACACCAAAGGGATAGGGAAGGGGTATGGATGGTAGGTGATAGACCTGGGGAAGGGAAAGAACCCAATAGTCATAGAGCAGATGCTTTTGCAGGATTAAGTATTAAGCGATGAGCATGAAGCCAGAAGAGGCTGAGTCCAGACAAGAGTTCAAAATAGTAAGATCAGGAGTTTGAAACAGCAGCTGCTGCTGCACACTGGATGGAAGGTTTCAACATGTTATCCACGATAACGCCTAAATCTTTTTTTCTGGGTGTCACTTCCTAATATGGAACCTTGAATCGTGGAACTTATTCCCATTTCCAGGTCATTTATAAATTTTTTAAAAAGCAGCAGACGCAGCACAGATCCCTCCACCTTTCTCCTTTGAAAAAATTGGCCATTTAGCCCTACCCTCTACTTTCTATTTTGTAATCGGTACCTGATCCATAGTACTACACTGCCTCCAATCCCATGACTTTTTAAATTTCACCAAGAATCTCTCATGAGGGACCTTGTCAAAGGCTTTCTGAAAATCCATATACACTGTATTGACCGGCTCACCTTTGTCTACCTGTTTATTCACACTTTCAAAAAAAATATAACTAACACAGGTACACTAAAAAATTTTTTTTTAAACTGCCTCTAATGTTTCGATTGATTTTTACGTTTTTTGGTGCGCTGAATCCAAATCTGGTAACCAATTTGCTCCATCACGTACAGATTCTTTGCTACATTGGGTTAGCAGTTTGAGGTGAACGTTTCAGATTGAGTGCGATCGAGATAAAAGTTTCTTGGATGAATTCTTTATACTAATTGTTTAGTAGTTATTCAAATAAGAATAAAGAAAATTGTAACAAGGCAGCACATAAGAATAGAGTAATGTCAACAAAACACACTGTGATGGTAGCAAAATTGTCTGCACTTAAAACAGCCACATACATGTGCACAAACATTGAGCATATAAGAGCAAGGTTAGACACAAAGCAAAGCAAAGAAATGTGCAAAAAATGTTGTACAGGTATGTATGTAAGAATAGAAAACGCAAACCGCACCATTGCAATACATGAAGACAAACACCCGATGGTGTGAAAATAATTGGCACATGTTCTTTCCTGTTCGCCTCGCCTCGTTCGCTCGCTCAAACACGGTGGTTGCGACATGAACGTTCCTGTCAAATTTCAGTTTCTTGCAAGTTCATTATTACCTTTTGTTTGCTCAGTCGTAATCCAGCTTTATTCCGAAGTGGTTCACTACAGTTGTAGTTTGCAGTGCCAAGTAGCTGAAGGAGGAGTTGGCAGGGTGGGAGGGGATAAGGGAAGTGGAATTGCAATGGGCTAAACTAAAGGAGACAATAAAAGGGGCAACAGATACATATGTAAGGAAAGTAAATAAAAACAAGAGGAAGAGGAAACCTATTTGCTTCTCCAAAGAAGTGGCTGCACAAATAAAGGCAAAAAACAGCTTTCACAAAATTCAGAAGTTCACAAACAGAGGAACACAGAAAAGAATGCGGGATCAAATTAAGAGGCAAAAAGAGAAATAAGGATAGCAAAATCAAAGCAGAATAAAAGATGGCTAACGATCTGAAGCGTGGCAACAAAATATTTTTCAGGTATATTTGGGAGAGGAGGAAAATCAGAGATGGAATTGCAAGACTCAAAAGTGCTGGGAATGGATTTGTGGAAAGTGACATTGAAGAAGCAAAGATGCTAAACAAATACTTCTGCTCTGTTTTTACTAAAATAAATCCTGGCGAAGGACCACCTGTGATTGACAAATATACAAATGGGAATGGAGTAGATACCACACCATTCACAGAAGATGTGTTAGAACAGCTTGCAAAACTGAAAGTGGACAAGGCCATGGGACTGGATGGGATACATCCCAGAATACTGAAAGAGCTCAGAGAGGTTCTTGTAGGGCCATTAAAAGATGTTTTAATAGATCCTTGGAGACAGATGAAAGATAAAATAGTGGACTTTCTCGAAACCAACAGGTTGCATGATCCGAGGCAACATGGTTTTACCAAAGGACGAGCTTATCAAACAAACCTGTGCGTTCTTTGACTGGGTGACCAGAGAACTAAATCAAAGACATGCGATGGATGTGATTTACCTGGATTTCAGCAAAGCCTTTGATACTGTTTCTCATAGGAGGCTTAACAATAAACTCAACAGCTTGGGGATGGGTCCCAAGGTGGTGAACTGGATCAGAAATTAATTGACTGACAGATGACAAAAGGTGATGGTAAATGGAACTCACTCAGATGAAAGGAAGGTGATTAGCGGTGTGCCCCAGGGTTGTAAGGAGAGATAAGAGAAGAAAGGTAGCGAGGAGCCACAGAGTGAATGCATTTATAGGTCAGCAGGAGAAGTTTGAACTGGATGCAGAAACGGATAGCATTTACATACAAGCATTTTATTGTTATTAATTTGGTTATCGGTAGACAGGGGTAATTTATTTAACAGATTTTGTATACCACCTTATACTATAATCAAAGCGATTTACATGATAAACAAACATGATACATGGCAAGTTATACATTACATAGTCGTGTGGGGTGGGGGGACATGCGGGAGGTTCTTGGTAGTAACTTATTTACAAAGAGGCATACATGCAATATTTACAAGACAGTACCATGATTTGAGGCAGCTGATTTTGTCGTGGGGGTGGGTAGGGGTCTGCTCTGTACTCAAGGGCATTTGGGATACTTTTGTCTTTATTGGAACCTGTTGATATGCCCTAACTTCCCTCTTTTGCTAGTATCCTTCAAGGATACATCCTTCCAAACCATGTGCTCTTAGGTGACTGTCTGCTTTCCCCTATTATCTAGTTTCCATCCAAGTTAAGGTGGAACTCATCCCTTCGCAAAAGCCCCTCCTTTCCACAGAATATTGCCCAGTTCCTAGCAAAGCCAAAACCCTCTTCCTTGCACCATCGTTTCCTCCAAGCATTGAGATTCCAGAGCTTTGCCTACCTTTTGGGTCCTCTGTGTGGAACTGGAAGCATTTCCGAGAATGCTACTCTGGAAATTCTGTATTTCAACTTCCTACCTAAAAGCCTAAATTTAGCCTCCAGAACCTCCCTACCACACTTTTCTATGTCATTGGCACCAACATGTACCAAGACAGAAGATTCCTCCCCAGTGCTATCTAAAACCTTGTCTAGATGGCGCGTGAGGTCCACTACCTTTGCACCAGGCAGGCATGTTACCAGGCAATCCTCACATCCACTAGCCACCCAACTATCTACATGCCTAATGATCAAATCACCAACTATAATGGCTGTCCGAATTCTTCCTTCATGGGCACATGGCCCTGTGGAAGTATGAATTATTTTGGTTGGTTGATCTGGGGGAAGGGCAGTTTTGCAGGCTGGGGAAGTTGCATGACAGTAGTAATTGGAGGATTGGTGGCAGTTTTCAGGATGTTGTGGAGGGATTTTTTTTTTTTTTAAATGAGGCAGTTGCTGGTTCTTATTGGAGGGGTATGGGAAATCAACAGAGCGGTGGGAGAATTGCAGGGTATTTTAGGGAGTTGGGTGTAGTTTGCATGGGTATATTTTTTGGGGGCAGGGCGTTGGGGCTATTCTATGGGTATACTTTTTGGCGGTATGTGCAGTTTGTGGAGTGGTGGGGCAATTGTGGATGGTAGTTTGTGAGGTTAGGACAGTTGTGGTGGGGTAGTTTCTGAGCATGGGAGCGGTTTGCAAGGTGGTGGAGCAATTGCAGGTGGCGCTTTTGGATACGGCAGTTTTGAGGTAGTGGAGGAGCAACAGGGCGTAGTTTTTGGGTGGAGGCAGTTTGCGAAGTGATGGGGAGTTTGCAAGGTGTTGGGTTATTTGCAGGGGGCTAGTTTTTGAGGGTGGGGCAGTTTGCAGAATGGTGAGGAAGCTTCAGGGGTAGAATTTGGGGGTGGGGTAATTTTTGTGGTGTTGGGGCAGGTAAGGGTTACTTTTTAGAGAGGCACAATGTTGGTTTAGTTGTGGGATACTTTTGTGGGATGGGGCAGTTTTCAGGGTGGAAGAGCAGTTGTGAGGGTAATTTTTGGGAATGGGGCAGTTGCAGGGGGTTAGCTTTTGAAGCTGAGGCAATTAGTGGTAGTTGCAGGGGTAGTTTTTGGGTTGGGGCAGTTGCATTTGTAGGGTTGTGAGTTAGTTGTGTAGGGATAGTTTTGAGGAGTGGGGAAGTTGTGGGCAGTAGGTTTTTGGGGTGGGACAATTTTTGGATGTCATGCTGGAATTGTGAGGGCTGGGAGAATTTTTGGGGTGCAGGAGTTTGGGATGAGATGAAGTTTGAAAGGAGCAATCATATAAATGCTATATTTCACTATGTGTAAAGTTGCTATGCTGCAGAAGCTGCAACTTCTTATGGCCTTGGGCAAGTCCCTTAACCCTCTGTTGCCTCAGATACAAACTTAGGGCTTGATTCAACAAATCGTGCTATGCTCCATTGCAGCATTTTGCTAGGAATTTTCCTGCACTAGTCTTGCTCCCTGATGCAGAAAACAAGCTAGTGCAGGAAAACCACATGCAAAACCACTACGTTAAAGCAAAGTGCAGTGGGCATACCAGTCACATGCAGAATAAATAATTTTTAATTGCTCCCAATATAACACACTGTGCTGAAAGTTACTGCAGTTTTCTACTTTTCTCTTAATGCCGGCTTTTTACACCACCTTCAGGTAGATGTAAAGATGCAGCGGGGAGAAAAAGAATTGTCTGAGGTGAAGTTTCCTACTTCATTTCAGAAGACCGCAGGAAGCCAAGAGCCCTGATTGTACATTCCCACCCCTCCCGACGCCACTGAAAAATCGTTGGTGGCCTGGTGGCCCGAGAATCCCCCCCACTCTATAAGAAATGCCATACTGGGTCAGACCAAGGTCCATCAAGCCCAGTATCCTGTTTCCAATAGTGGCCAATCTAGGTCATAAGTACCTAGCAGTTTCCCCAAAAGACACAGGTTCCACAATGCTTGTATTGGGTCAAGCAGTGATATCCTGGGTCCTTCTTACTAATGGTTTATGGACCTTTCCTCCAGGAACTTGTCCAAACCTTTTTTAAACCCAGCTACACTAACAGCTTTTACTACATCCTCCGGTAACAAATTCCAGAGTTTGATTACACGTTGAGTGAAAAAATATTTTCTCTTATTAGTCTTAAATAGGTTACTGTGTAGCTTCATTGCATGTCCCCTAGTCGTTTTATATTCTGATGATGTAAACAATCGATCTACGTTTACCCGTTCCACTGCATTCATTAATTTATAGACCTCTATCATATCTCCCCTCAGCCGTCTCTTTTCCAGGTTGAAGAGCTCTAACCTTTTTAGCCTTTTCTTCATAGGAGTATCCTTCCATCCCCTTTACCATTTTGGTGGCTCTTCTCTGTACCTTTTCTAATAACGCTATATCCTTTTTAAGATACGGCGACCAGAACTGCACACAATATTCAAGGTGCGGTCGCACCATGACGCGATACAGAGGCATTATAATATCCTTTGTTTTATTTTCCATTCCTTTCCTTATGATACCCTAGCATTCTATTTGCTCTCTTGGCCACCGCTGCACACTGGGCAGAGGGTTTTAATGTGTTATCCACGATGACGCATATCTCCCCCTCCAAAATTATTCCTGGTGGCCCCTACCCCTCAACCCCACCAAATCTCCAAAATGTTCTTTGCTAGCCTCTATCCTCCAGCCACAAAAGCTCTGATACCCCCATCTGATTCTCCCCCAGTACCTTTCCCATTGGAAGGCAGGAGAGATGACCACATAGACCTACCCCTATGCTACAGTTTTGAAAAATGGTAGCATCTAACCCCATGTGATGCATCCTGGTATCCAACACGCGGAGTCAGTCTGCCCCTCTCCCTTACACACACAGTGCATCCTAAATCCACCCCCTATTGCCATGCACTTTTTATACTCCCAAATGTGGGTGTTCAATGATATTTTGAGTATAAATTTAGGTACTCAGTAATATTAAAAATTTTCAGAGGCCAATTTAGGAGCATAAATCCTTTGAATATTGATCTCTATGTATCACTGTTTTTCCCCGTGCCAAATTTGGTCCTGTTTTATTTTTGAAGAGGTATTTTGCTTCTAGGCAGACATTCTTGACCTTTTGTATATAATTTCTTTCCAAAGTTCCACTGAATTGGAAAGAATAAAAAGAATATTATTGTCATATTTTGTGAGGCTATTTAATTGTATATGAATAGCTTCTGTTATGGAATACTCTTTAAAATATAAAGGATTCACACAATTTTATTTATTTATTTATTTATTTTTCTTATATACCGCACTCTTTAGCATCAGCACGGTTTACATGAAACCATAATTAACAAATATCAGTTTTACATAGAACAGGGAAGTACAACTTGGATAACTTAGGGAGACATGCACAACAATTATTTATATATATAACAGTAAGTTTTGTGAATAGCTTATGCTAAATCTATGGATAGGCACTAGGACTAGAGGAGGGGTGTGGCTATGGTGGATTAAGATTGATCTGGTAGTATTGTATAAATAAGTAGTGCTTGAGTGCTTTCCTGAATTGCATGAGATCGGTGATGGTTCGGATTTCTGGAGGCAGTGTATTCCAACACTTGGGAGCATAAAGACTGAATGCTCTGTTGGATGTTGTTAGCGTGCATTTTGTTGAAGCACTTGGTATAATTAGGGTGTTAGCTGATGTAGATCTTCTGGATCTGTTGGGCGGAGTGGGTTGAAGTAGATGGACTAGTGTTGAGGCAGTTATGTTGTGGATGGCTTTAAAGGTAAGTACTAGGGTCTTGAATAGTATTCTTCCGTGTGTTGGGAGTCAGTGGAGCTGCAATAAGATGGGTGTGATATGGTCATACCTCGCTGCTCCAAATAGAACTCTAGCAGCGGCGTTCATGGCAAGTTGTAAGGGAGTCAATGTAGATTGTGGGAGCCCTTGTAGAATGGCATTGGCGAAATCAAAATGGGGTAGGATAAGGGCTTGATATACAGTTCGGAAATCACTTGGGTCCAATAAGGTTCGGAGGTGTTTGAGTGTCCGGATCTTGAAATATACGGCTTTAACAATGTGGGATATGTGAAATTTCATGTCCAATCGTTGGTCCAAAGTGACTCCTAAGTAACGGATTGCAGGTTTTGTTTGGAGTTCGGCTTCTCTCACTTTTATATGAGGTGGAGGGGTAAAATATGGATTTTTCGTGACGAAAAGTACCTCTGTTTTCTTATGTTGGATCCGAAGGTTTTGCGTTAGAAACCATTCGGATACTGCGTCAAAACAATCAATAAGAGGTGAGAGGTCCATTTGCTTTGTGGAGAATGGCATGTAAAGAAGGATGTCATCGGCGTATATCTGACATTGCACATTGAAGGATCTTATGATGTTACAGACGGGTTGAATGTAAATGTTAAACATGAGAGATGATAATGATGATCCTTGTGGGACGCCCTGGTTTTGGTGGAAAGGCTTTGATTTTGTTGATCTTGATCTTACTTGCTGTCCTCCTCCCTCAAGGTATGATCTGCACCAGTCAAGAGCGAGGCTGGTAATGCCCTTTTCTTTTAGGCGTTCAATGAGCAGGCCGTGGTGAACAGAGTCGAATGCTGCAGCTATGTCGATGAAGATAAGTACACAACCTTGGTGGATGTTGTCAACAAAGGTGATAATATCATTGAAGAGGGAGGTAAGAAGGGTTTCTACGCCATGGAATTCTCTGAAGCCGTGTTGATGTGGATCTAGTGGGGCTGCAGTATCGATGTGGTCTTGTATTTGTCGTTGTGCTTCCTTTTCAAATATCTTAGCTAGGAAAGGTATGCTAGCTATGGGTCTATATGATTCAACTTTGCTAGGGTCAAGTTTGGTTTTTTTTAGAAGAGGTCTAATTGAAGTTTGCTTGAGTGCTGCGGGGAAGGATCATGAACGATAGATTTATCATTCTTGTGATTATTGGACTGATATCACTGCGTATATTCTTTATCCAATAGGCTGGACAAGGGTCAGTATGAGCAGTGGTGGTGTTGATGGCCGCAATGGTATCTTCAGCATGTTTCTTGGGTGGTGTGGAGAATATTGAGAGGTGGTTTAGGCAATTGGTGTCCTGACGGTTGAAGGCAGCGATTTTGTTTGTTTGCAATAGTTTTGATTGCAGATGATCTGCGAAGGCTTGTGGGTGGATCTCTTCAGGAGGGCATGGAGATGGTTCCTTAGAAATGGATTTGACTATGTTGAAGAGTTCCCGTGGTTTATTTAGGGATCTTTTGAGTGAGTCAGTGTAGAATTGTTTCATTTTCGTTAGGACTGCTGTTCTGTGGGTCGTGAGTTGAGCGTTGTATGCTGTCTGGTCGTCTGAGGAGCGAGATCGACGCCATTGTTTCTCGAGTTTTCGAAGGTGTAAGAGGGAGGTCCGCAGATCAGAAGAAAACCATGGTGCATGTTTTCTGTTGCTTGAGATTTTGCTATTGGGTGGTTTTTGTGCAATGGAGCTGAGGATGTCGTTCCATGATGTGATCAGTTTTTCCAGATTGAGGGTAGTGTCATTGTAGAGAGGGTGGGTTTGTGCAAGTATGAGTTCTTTGTTGAAAGCATTGAAGCTTCGAGTTGTCGTTTTAGTGGGATTATTAGAGGTTCTGTTATCCAAGTTGTTAGGGTTCACAGGAATTGTGAAGTTAATTAGTTTGTGATCTGACCATGGAACTGGGATCAGTGTTGTTACAAGATTATTGTCTAATTCACATGCTGATAGAGGGGCAAAAATCATGTCAAGGGTGTTCCCTTTTGCATGTGTGGGACTTTTGATTAATTGCCTGTATCCTAATTCGTCCATTGCTTCTAAGAGAGCTGAGGCATGGCTGACGTGCAGAGAGGGGAGATTGAAGTCTCCTAATATCCAATTCGGTTTTTTGTGTTGGGCAGCTTTGGTTGCTAAGTCTAAAATGTTAGGAAGATCGTCCGAGGAGGATGATGGTGATCTATAAAGAAGGTTGATGGAGCATTGATCATTGGCGATGGATAAAATGTCTAGGTTGTTTGAGCTTGCAGAGTCTGTTGTGGAAAACTGGAGGTCCGTCTTGGTTAATATGAGGGTTCTTCCTCCTCTTTTATTCTCTCTATGGCAGGAGTGGATGGAGAAGTTGTTGGGTAGGAGTTGGTTGATGATTATGTTGTCTGTGTTAGATAACCAGGTTTCAGTTATCATGAGAATATCCAGGTTATATGCAGATATTAAATCAGTGACTATCGGCCATTTCTTACGGATTGACCGAGCATTGATGAGGGCACAATTTAATGCTTGCAGGGGTTCCTTTTGCTTGGTTTTCTTGGTAATTTGGAGGGCTATGTGTAGCAGGTGTGAGTGTCGTGGTTGTGTACCAATTCTTAAGGGAGGATATGGGGCTTCTGCCTGTCTATGGGTATGCCTTTGTAGGATTGGGATTTGTTGTGGTTCGTGTGGTAGGGCAAGGGATTCAGCTAACCATCCTAGAATGATGAGTAATATGCCGATTGAGGCAGTGGTAGTAGGAGACATTTTAACTTGCTGTTGATGTTAGGTGTTTCTAAGGATTGTTTCCAGTGAGGGTAAATGTGATTGCCAAACAGTGGGTAAAGTACTTAAATAATACAGTAGATAGAATAAATTAATGGCTTGATGGTTTATGTGAGAAAAATTCCTGGGGGATTCTCATGGCTGCTTGAATCATCATATTTTGGAGGAGATGTGCAGACCTAACTACTCTGAAGCACATTTGTGGGTAAGAGCCTGCAGCAGCCTTAAGAGGCTGTTTTCCCTATTGTTTTCATAAGATTGGTCTTAAAATACATTGTTCCTGCAAGAGGTAAACTACAGCCGTTGGGCTTCATTTGGCCCCTGTGAGCTCCATCGCTTTATTGGATATAGGGAGTATTGCTGAAGACACCTGGCGGTAGTGGACAGACACCAAGGCTTACATAGTAATTTCAGTATCAGTTGGAGCACAGTGGTGGTTTCAGGAGAAGGGGTGGTATTAACAAGTAAACACAAGACCCCAGGAGCAGATGAAGCTGTAGTGTGGCAATAGGGTCATATTCATGCTCCATATCCAGGGGTATTCAGTTCTCAAAGTAGTGCAGAACCCAGATTACAGGCTGCATTGGCAGCAGATTTCTGGTTATTTCAGTCTGAGTGTGTTGGAACAACAGTGGGGATTAGAATGGTGTGGTTCAAGTTGGAGAGTCCTGTTACAACTAATGTGCTGTAGGTAGTCATGAGGATAGCATGTGGATGCTGGCGCTTCACAGGTAGAAAGATATGATTTGAGAACTAGAACTCGGGGGCTGGATTTAGCACAGGTAATGAGAGTCAGAGAGGAGTGGGGCTGCAAGCTCAGATCTTTCCAGGTCAGCTTTAATCATTGCTTCATCACTGGTAACCTGTCATTTGTGACAAGCATTCAGCTAATATTAAAGTACTTGGTAATGGTAACATTAAAAAAATCAGTTTTAATTTATTTTAATGCAATATGATATTGTTTGATGAGGTTCCTGTTTTAACATAGTTTGTTTCTTGAGTGTATCCTAAATTTCTATGACACTTCATGCAATCTCTATATCCCAAAGTGACCCTCAGGCCAAAATGTTTTCACATCTGTGCTCTAGAAATTGAAAGGAAATGATGAGGCAAGGAGAAAAGATACTAAAGTAGTGGTTGTGTAAAGCTAAGGAAGACTGTAGCTGATACATGGTCAATCCACTCTTTGTGTGTGTGTGCACGTGCATTGTTTTTTTTTGTTTTTGTGCCATCAAGTCAATGCTGACTCCTGGCGGCCCAGCAGTCCCTGTTTTTTCTTGGCAAGGTACAACCAAAAATAGATTGCCAGGCCTTTTCTTCCGAGGCAATGAAGGGTAAAGTGACTTGCCCAAGGTCACAAGGAGTGCCAGTGGAAACTGAACCCTGGTCTCCTGAGTATGAGGCTGTTGCTCTAACCACTCAGCTACTCCTCTCTTACACATATACACACACACTTTTCTGTCTCTATAGATACATATAAAGATTGTCAGTAGCATATTCTTTGGCAATTAAAAGACTAAAAAGGGAGTTTGACATATAGGGTAAATAAAGATAGGTAAGTGTGCTCCTTTTCCTTGGTAATAAAAGTATACCACAGCACCACAAGATGTCCCTGCTGTGTAAGGGATGGTAGCTAGTAGACTTCAGATACTGCAGAATGTGAAGCTGGCTGCCTTCATTCTGTTGTCACTATTCCTAATCATAATGTTGTCAAATATATTATACATTTATGATTTCTGCCAGAAAGGGGTAGATAACATGAGGAGGGATTAGTGAAGCTTGAAGAACGGTTGAGAATTTGGCAGCTGAGATTTAATGCTAAAAATGCAGAGTTGTGCATTTTGGGCTGCAAAAATCCAAGGGAGCGGTACAGTATAGGGGATGAAAGAAAAGCAGGACCCAGGGGCAATTGTTTCTGATGATGATAAGGTGAGTAAATAGGTAGAAAAGGCAACAGCGAAAGACAGCTTGAGTGCATAATAGGGAGAGGAATGGCCATCTTGACGGAGGAGGACAATGCCTCTGTCTTGGTGAAACCTCATTTAGAGTACTGTGTGAAATTAAAAGGATATAAACAGGATGGTGTCTGTGCAGAGGGTGGCTACTAAAATGGTCAGTGGGCATCATCAGTGGTTCACTCTGCCGGGTGACCTCAACCTATCCCTGTATCGAACACTCCATACCTTTCATCCAAGCAATAGAAGCTCTCCAGTTCAAGCAAATCATTTCAGAACTAACACATACCAGGGGAGGAACCCTAGACCTCATCTTTACTCCAGCTAGTTGGCCATAGCAAAACCTTTCATCAATGACTCAGAACACTCCAGTGCCTTGGTCAGACCACAACCTACTCACCTTCTACCTACCGAACCTGCCCACCACAACCACTTATAAAACACCCTCATCTCATTCATAGAGGTTTCGGACGTTCAACAGAGACTCCTTCCTCAGCAACATTCTGCATAGGGCTCCAGATGACCCAAACAACCTTGACGCCTTAATATTTATTTATTTATTTATTTGTGCTTATTTGCCGCTTTTCATGAATCAAAGCGGTTTACAGAGAACTCAAAGCACTGAACATTACATTAAACAAAAAATGAATTTAACATCTTAACAGAGTAAAAGGGCAAAATTAACTTAAATCAACAATAGCTGATTTAATTAGTAACTATGTACAAGGAATATATCTGAATGAAATGAACGCATCTCCTCCTATGCCACTAAACCTGCCAGCCCACACGGCATCAAGAGAACTCGGCATGTTCCCTGGTTCACACCTGACCTCAAAACCCAAAAGAATAAGCTCAGGCAACTAGAGCATGAATAGTGGTGTCACAAGGACCAATCCAACTACTCAGCATTCATATTGACCCAGACCGAATATTGCAAACTTACCCTTCTCAGAAAAATAGAATACCATACCATCATAATTGGATCCTCACTCAACTGGCCTAGGGAACTCTGCGGCATAGCCTTAAACCTACTCAAAAATACAACTGCTAACAAGCTAGATGCCACACTATCCCTGATGATATGGCACAATTTTTACAGTCTAAACAATCACCACCACAACCTGTCAGACCAGTGACTCTACCAATGCCTTAAACCAAGAAAGGTCTTCATACTAATCTGTTATGTTTTTTTGAAGGTGTGAATAAACAGGTAGACAAAGTCGGTTGATATAGTGTATCTGGATTTTCAGAAAGCCTTTGACAAGGTCCCCCATGATAGACTTTGGGCGAAATTAAAAAGTCATGGGATATGCTACAATGTAAACCACTTTGAAAAAATTGAAAAGCGGTATATAAAAGATGTTAAATAAATAAATAAATAGGAGGCAGTGTACTATTGTGGATCAGGAACTGGTTAAAAGATAGAAAGCAGAGGGTAGGGCTAAATGGCCAATTTTCCCAATGGAAAAAGGTGAATAGTGAAGTACCCCAGGGATCTGAGCTGGGTCAGCTGCTTTTTAACATATTCATAAATGACCTGGAAATGGGAATAATGAGTGAGGTAATCAAATTTGCAGATGACACAAAATTATTCAAAGTTGTTAAAACCCATGAGGATTGTGAAAAATTGCAAGAAGCCCTTAATAAACTGGAAGACTGGGCATCCAAATTGCAGATGAAATTTAATGTGGGCAAGTGCAAAGTTATGCACCTAAGAAAGAACAACCCAAACTATGGTTACACGATGAAAGGTTCCACATTAGGAACCACCACCCAGGAAAAAGATTTAGGCGTCATCATGGATAACATATTGATCCCTCCACCCAGTGTGCAGCGGCTGCCAAGAAAGCAAATAGAATGCTAGAAATCATAAGGAAAGGAATGGAGAATAAAACAAAAGATATTATAATGCCTCTGTATCGTTCCATGGTGCAACCACACCTTGAATATTGTGTGCAATTCTGGTCACCATATCTTAAAAAGGATATAGCGTTATTAGAAAAGGCACAGAGAAGAGCCACCAAAATGGTATAGGGGATGGAAGGATACCCCTATGAAAAGAGGCTAAAAAGGTTAGGGTTCTTCAACCTGGAAAAGAGATGGCTGAGGGGAGATATGTTAAAGTCTATAAATTAATGAATGAAGTAGAACGGATAAACATAGATCGATTGTTTACGCCTTGAAAATATAGAAAGACTAGGGGACACGCAATGAAGCTACAGGGTAACCTATTTAAGACTAATAAGAGAAAATATTTTTTCACTCAACATGTAATCAAACTCTGGAATTCATTACCTGAGGATGTAGTAAAAGCTGTTAGTCTAGCCAGGTTTAAAAACGTTTGCACAAGTTCCTGGAGGAAAGGTCCATAAACCATTATTAAAGGGGACCCAGAATATCCACTGCTTGCCCCAATACAAGCATTGTGGAACCTGTGTCTTTTGGGGAAACTGCTAGGTACTTGTGACCGAGATTGGCCACTTGGCTTGATGGACCTTGGTCTGACCCAGTATGGTATATCTTATGATCTCCAGGAACAAGCAGGAATGAGTGTTCACATATGGGTTCGTCGGTACCGACGGAGCCTGCGCGGGAACGCTCCCCAGCGTCCAATCAGAAAGCTTTTGGGAGCATCCCACAGCGCCTGTGTGCTGCCTTCCGGCCTTTCCAACTGTCCTCAGTTGTTTTTCCGCGGAGCCAGCAGGTCGTGTTCCTGTCACCACAGAAGAAGTTCCTTATTTTTTCTTTATTTCTTTTCTGTCGCGTCTGCCTTCCTCGACGCTATACCGGTACCGCCGGTTCTTATTCTTTTCTTAAAAAAAAAAAAAAGACCTTTTTTCCATTTATTTTCTTCAAGTGTACTTCAGTTTTGGGCCTTAGGCCCAAAACCCTTTTCCTTAAATATGGAAAAGCCTGCCTCAGGATTTAAGAAGTGCACAAAATGTGGCGGTACTATCTCCGTCACCGACACCCATGACTGGTGTCTAAAGTGTTTAGGCCCTGACCATTCCATTACAGATTGTGTGTCCTGTTCCATGATGTCTAAGAGAGGTAGACAGAACCGAGCTGCCAAGCTCAGTACCCTGTTTCCCTCTGATGCAGCTTCGGTGGCATCGACGTCCTCCAGGGCTTCTTCTTCCTCCCATGGATCTTAGGTAACTAAACATAAATCCAGCCGGTCCTCGAAGGGCAAATCTCCTTCTAAGCATCGAGATGCCCCTGGCCTTGCCCTCGAGGATTCTGCACCGGCAAAATTACCCCGGCGGGAGGCTTCGGCTTCTAAAGCATCAACATCGGGGTTCACGGATGATCTAATGGCGTGGCCTCAACAGATCTCCTGGTGCCATGCTCTAGGGTACCGGTGGCCCCCACCGGTACCGACTTCCAGGCATTGGCGGTGTAGATGGATAAGAGGATTCTGTCCATCGAACGGAGTCTGGCGGCTTTCCTTGTGGCATCGACGCCCGTGGTACCGCAACAGACTACTACGCCGGTACTGGCTCCGGTATCGCCATCGGCGTCGATTCCGGTACCGGCAGCATCGACATCGGCATCGGTGTCAGCTATGCCGGTACTCTGCCCTCTGCAGCCCTCCGGTACCGATACCCCGGTACCGGTGATTCCCGATACCGATCCCAGTCGGTACAGGTATCGGGCTTTGCAAGAGCATCCTGACAGACGATACTTCGATTCCTCTGATGACTCTGAGGATTCTGAAGAGTCTGTCGATGCAGCGATGATTCTTCCACAGGAGGAGTCCTCTCCTAAGCGAAGGATGTCTCCTCCAGAGGACTTGTCTTTTCAAGACTTTATCAGAGAGGTGGCTCGGGGCCTCTCTCTTACAGTAGCCCCAGAGTCAGAGCCTAGAGCTAAGGAGTTAGATATTCTACAATATCCTAAACCTCCTAAAGAGGCAACTACCTTGCCTATTCATGAGATTCTGTATGATCTCATGTTAAGGATGTGGGAAGCACCTCTAACCACCTCTCCTCATTCTCACAGGTTGGACACCATGTATCGTGTCCCTCCTTGTCCTGGTTTCCATAAAACTCAGCTTCCTCACCACTCTATTGTGGTTGAGTCTGCAATGAGAAAGATTAGAAGTGCCAAGAGACATGCCTCTAATCCTCTAGGACGTGAATGTAGAACCCTGGATGCTTTTGGTAAAAGAGTCTTCCAAGCTTCCATGCTTGCTGCGAGAATTAATTCTTATAGTCTCTACATGGGAATGTTCTTAAAAGAAGTCACTGACCATTTGCTGACTTTAAGTCCTTTTATGTCGGACAGTAAAAGGCCAGAATTTCTCTCTGGGCTCAAACATGCCCAGGATATCTCCAAATTCTCCAACCGTGCAGCTTTCGACTCCTTTGAATGTGTAAGCAGAGCCTCAGCTATAGCTATAGGAGCACGTAGGATTGCTTGGCTTCAAGCATCTGATTTGGAGACCTGGGTCCAAGATGAATTGGGAAATATCCCTTGTACAGGTGAGAATCTGTTTGGTAGAGATTGGCAAGCAAAAGCCAATCAAATGGATGCTGAAAATTCTGCTTTGGATAGACTATCCAAATCTACTGCTGCTCCTGTTAAGAAAAGGTTGTTCAAGAAAACACCTTTTTCTAAAAAGGGAAGATCCTATCCTGCTTATAGTCAGAGAGCATCTTCTGCAGCTCAGTTTCCTTCCAAACGTCAGCAATCCTCCAAACAGACCAAGGCAAAGGCTGAGAGGCCTGCTCCAGCCCAGCAAACTCAGCCCCCTCAGGGCCTTTGACTCTCTAATAGAGAACTTAGCCTTCCTGGCTCTAGAAGGACCAGAGCCCTCCACCATCCCAGGAAGGTTATGTCACTTTGTTCCCAGATGGGGGCAAATCACAGCAGAGCATTGGGCACTCTCCATCATAAGAGAGGGGTACAAACTTCATTTTTCCAGCTTGCCCCTTTCACAAGAGTGCACCAGTTCAAGTCTCCAACCTCCCTCCTCAGCCTGTTAGAGAAGGAGGTTGCCACTCTTCTAGCCCAAGGGGCGATAGAGGAAGTGCCTTCTCAACAACAGGGCACAGGGTTCTACTCCCCCTATTTTCTTATCCCAAAGAAAACAGGGGGTTTCAGACCCATTTTAGATCTCAGAGAGTTGAACAGATTCCTAGTCAAAGAGAAATTCAAGATGGTTTCTCTAGGGACTCTGCTGCCATACCTTCACAGTCAGGATTGGCTTTGTTCTCTAGATCTCAAGGATGCGTACACTCATGTTCTCATCCATCCAACTCACAGAAGGTTCCTTCGGTTCCTCTTCCAGGAGAAGCACTATCAATACAGAGTGCTCCCCTTTGGCCTGGCCTCTGCACCAAGGGTGTTCACAAAATGCATGGCAGTGATTGCTGATTTTCTACACACCCTGGGAATCTTTGTCTTCCCTTATCTGGATGACTGGCTCATTCAAGCTCCTACTCAATCAGAGGCCAAGACTGCTCTAACCTGCACAATGTGTATCCTTCAATATTTAGGGCTGGTAATAAACATCCCAAAATCCAATTTGATCCCTACTCAGTCCCTGGAATTTATAGGGGCGCTACTGGATACCACAAAGGCAAGGGCCTATCTTCCCCAGACCCGTTGCCTTCGCTTGATGCAGTTAGCTTCTCAAGCAGAGTCAAAACCCCTTCTAACTGCTCGAGAGGTGTTACAGTTACTAGGCCACATGGCATCCACCGTTCATGTGGTACCATATGCTCGCCTTCACATGAGAGCAACTCAGTGAACTTTATCCACCCAATGGACCCAGGCATTAGGCTGCCTGTCAGACAAAATAGCAAACACAAGTCGCCTCATTTTGTCCCTCCAGTGGTGGAAGTCCCCTCAGAACCTGTTGCTGGGGTGTCCTTTTCAACAGCCTCTACCCCAGGCAACTCTTACAACAGATGCTTCTCCAATGGGCTGGGGAGCTCATCTTCAGGACCTCTCCACCCAGGGCATCTGGTCCCCACAGGAGACTTGTCTACATATCAATCTCTTGGAACTCAGAGCAATCTTCCTTGCTCTGCGAGTTTTTCAAACCCTGCTCAGCCACAAGACAGTCCTTGTCCACATGGACAATCAGGTAGCCATGTTCTATATAAACAAGCAGGGAGGAACTGGCTCTCTGTAGCTTTGCAACGAAGCTCTATGACTGTGGGCCTTCGCCAGAGAGCATCACATTCATCTTCTGGCAGTCTATCTCCCAGGTGTTCAAAACTCTTGGGCAGACAGACTCAGTCGAGTTCTGCTTCCACACGAGTGGTCCCTACATATGGACCAGGTATCTAAGATTTTTCAAATTTGGGGAACCCCGGACATAGACCTCTTTGCAAGTCCGTGGAATGCCAAACTTCCCCGGTTCTGTTCCAGAATTCGGGCTCAGGCAAGGGATGCTTTCCTCCTTCACTGGGGTCAAGACTTCCTGTATGCCTTTCCATCCATTCTCCTAATTCCCAAAACCCTGTTCAAGCTTCAGAGAGACAGAGGCCACATGATTCTCATAGCTCCACATTGGCCACAGCAAGTGTGGTACCCTCTGCTTCTACATCTCTCTCAAGCTCCCTCCCTAGAGTTAGGGTCTGCTCCAGACCTCCTCTCTCAGGAGGACGGAAAGTTGTGGCATCCCAATCTTCAGTCTCTGCATCTCAGGGCTTGGTTGCTGAAGGCCTAGATCTCCAGGATCTTCCTCTTTCTCAACAAGTGAAAGATGTTCTTCATGCTTCCAGAAAACCTTCCACTAGACGTTCTTATGCCTTCAAGTGGAAAAGGTTTACCATCTGGTGTTCTGAAAAGGGTCTTAACCCCCGTGCCATACCTCTGGAATCGTTGCTGGAGTATCTCCTGCATCTGTCTAATGCAGGCCTTAAGACAAATTCAGTAAGAGTCCATCTGAGTGCTATTGCAGCTTCACTCAAGCCTCTAAATGGACAACCTGTTTCCTCTCATCCCCTTGTAGCAAGGTTCATGAGAGGCCTCCTTTTAACAAAGCCTCCCATTAGACCACCACTGGTGGCATGGGACTTAAATTTGGTTCTTGGTCAGCTTATGAAGCCGCCTTTTGAACCTTTAGCTACTACCTCCTTGAAATACCTTTCTTGGAAGGTTATCTTTCTCACTGCAATCACATCAGCACGCCGCATCAGTGAATTGCAAGCACTAGTAGCTAATCCACCTTATACAAGGTTCCATCATGACAAGGTGGTCCTTAGGACTAATCCACATTTTAACTCTAAGGTGGTCTCGCCTTTTCACCTCAACCAAGAGGTCTACCTACCTGTCTTTTTTCCAAGACCTCATGCATCATGTGCAGAGAGGAATCTTCATACCCTGGACTGTAAAAGAGCTCTAGCTTTTTACTTACAGAGGACACAGCAACATAGAAAGTCTTCTCAACTCTTTGTTGCTTTTGATCCTTCTCATTTGGGACAACCAGTCTCCAAGAGAACACTTTCCAACTGGATTGCCCAATGTATTTCTTTCGCCTATCAGAGCAAGAACATTTCTCTGGAGGGCCATGTCACAGCTCACAATGTGAGAGCCATGGCAGCCTCAATGGCTCATCTGAACTCTGTGTCTATCGACGACATCTGTCGAGCAGCCACTTGGGCCTCGGTTCATACCTTCACAGCCCATTACTGCTTGGACAAGGACTCCCGCCGGGATGCCTTGTTTGGTCAGGCTGTTCTCAAACACCTGTTCCATACTTAATCAACTCCTACCCACCATCCCTCATGGGATGCCAGAGATCCAGGTGGGGAAGTGCAGCCCTGTTCCAGGGACACACAACTTATGGGCTCTCTCCCTGATATCAAAAGCTAGGGAGTCCCCATATGTGAAGACTCATTCCTGCTTGTTCCTGGAGATAGCACAGTTACTTACCTGTAACAGGTGATCTCTGGGAACAGCAGGAATAAGTCTTCACAACCCACCCACCTCCCCTAGGAGTTCTCTCTCTCTCCTTCTTTGTCTCAGCTATAAAACTCAACTGAGGAGAGACAGTTCAAAAGGCGGGAAGGCAGCACGCAGGCGCTGTGGGATGCTCCCAAAAGCTTTCTGAGTGGACGCTGGGGAGCATTCCCGCGCAGGCTCCGTCGGTACCGACGTACCCATATGTGAAGACTTATTCCTGCTGTTCCCAGAGATCACCTGTTACAGGTAAGTAACTGTGCTTTCTTATACCTGGTCAAGATTTAGCCCCCCCATCCGCCCAGCTAATAGAAAATATTATCTCAAACTTTTATAGCACAACCTCCCTACTTGACTCCTGCCCATTCTCCTGGATCAAAATCTTCAGGCACGACCTCATCCCAACCATCCTTCCCATGGTCCAGGCTTCACTATCTCTGGGCTACATGCAAGGCCCTCAAGCAAGTCTCCATTAGACCATTAATAAAAAAATCCAACAACCAACCTTTCATGCATCTTCATACAGAGCAATCTCTAGTATTCCATCCCTAGCTAGAATCATTGATAAAGTGGTGGTGCAACTACAAATTCAAGATTATGTCAACTCCTACGCTCCCCTTGATCACCAGCAACACGACTTCAAATCCTTTCAGTGTACGAAAACCCTACTAACCTCTCTCCTGGACGACTTAATCAAAGGTACTGAAAAAAACTCTCAAGAATTCATTCTTATTTTTCTTGATCTCTCCATAGCCTTTAACTCTGTTATACATGAGCAACTCATAGCACATCTTCACTCAATCAGCTTAAGATAAACAGCACTACAATGATTCCAGTCTTACCTGGACGATCGTTATCAACAAGTTAAAATATGTTTATTTTTATTTACAGTTACTTAACCGCCCTTCACAACAGCAGCAGGGCAGTGTACAAAATTAAAAACAACTTAAAATAAGATATACAAAGATAGAGCAGAACGCCATAGGAATGGAAACTTCCTGCCCTTTCAGGTTATACCAAGGCCTACCTCAGGGCTCTGCCCTTTCCTCCTTAATGTTCAACATTTTCATCCAACCACTATACAGCATTATTCAGAGTCACAATACTCTCTATCTGTAGACCGATGACATTTTAATCTATGCACCATTCTCCATTAACAATCCAGTCTTCTTCACAATAGGTCAATGTTTTGAAGCAGTCATCTATGGGCTGGGCCACCACAATTTGCATATAAATCTTAACAAGACAGAAGTCCTTCATATAACCAAGAATCCTACATTTTCCCCACCATTCACAGTCAGCTTGGCCAACTTAACACTACATCTAAAAGATCAAGTAAAATACCTTGGCATTATACTTGACCAAAATCTTAACTTCCACGCCCACATCAAAAAAGTTACCAGATCTGCATATCTCAGAATGAAAGCAGTTCAGAACCTTCGGCCTCTATTGGACCAGTCCAACTTCAGGCTCTCATCACTCCAATATTTAACTATGCAAAACCACTCTCCTCCCTTTACAGCTGCTAGAATAATTACAGGCTCTGCTTGACGAACACACATTATCCCTGTACTAAAGCAACTCCATTTGCTCCCTATCTACATGAGAGTTAAGTACAAAGTCTCCCTCATCATTTTCAAGATCCCCCATAATCTCTTAGTGGACATCCTTCGGCCACTCATTCTCAAACCCCTCAATAACAGATCAAGAAGAAAAGCCAACCACAACTTTTTATCAGTCCCAGCCTCGTTCTCCCGTTCTAACCTTGCCACCTCTAGCAGAGCCGCATTCTTCTATGCACCCACTATATGGAACTCCCTTCCCCCTAGAGACTTGATCCTTAACAGACATTTGGGAATTTCGTCATAAACTAAAGACCCATCTCTTCCTAGAGCATTTTGAATAAGATACCTTGTGACTCACTTATACTCCCCTCCAACCATCTAGGACTCATGTTATCTCCCACATTTCACCTACTTTGTATGAATGCCCATACACATTTCCACTGTTACATGTTGCCTCCTACACACCCTAAGTCACCTGGTTTTACGGGTTGCTTATTAATTATTGCTGTTACTTATTAATTACATTCTATATAGAGTTATGATTGGTTAATCATTAAATGTATTAACTACGTTCTATGTAAAGTTAAACTTGTTCCATGTACACAGCTGTGACTAGTAGATACAGTGGTATAAAAAAAGCTGCTAAATAAATAAAATAAAATAAATAAATCATAAAGCATATGGAGACTGACTTAAAAACCTTAATATGTATACTTTGGAAGAAAGGCGAGAGAGGGGAGATATACTAGAGACATTTAAATACCTCTGTGTCATAAATGCACAGTAGAAGAGCCTCATTCAGTTGAAAGAAAGTTCTGGAATGAAGGGTGATAAGATGAAGGTGAAAGGGGATAGACTCAGAAATAATTTGAGGAAATAGTTTGTTATGGAAAGAGTGGCGCAAATCTAGGCGCAAGCACTTAAACCAGCCCTATGTATCTGAATTCAAGAAAGCATCGGGCAAACACAGAGGATCTCTAAGAGAAAAAGGGGACTGCAAAGCATCATAGTTGGCATGGAAGGGTAGATTGGATAGGCCATATGGTCTTTATCTGCTGTCATTTTCCTCTGTTTCTGTATCATTTTATTTGAAACTATGTGCTTGCTTTCCTCCCCAAACTATCCCTGCTCCGGTAATGCCTTCAAAACCATGCAGGTTATAGAAGGTGCACTGTGAAACAATACTTTTCCCTGCATGCAGGGTAAGCAATTATCCAAAAGCTCATTTTCACAAGTAAAACAGTGTTTACACACGGAAAGGGCTTTTGTTATAGATTTCCCCATATATAAATACCGATGTAAGCAGGAAAGAGAAAGAAGGAAAAAAATTTAATCTTTTTGCATTGGGGCCATATCTTGAAACTATTTCAGAAATGATGCCACAATCATGCAACTTTGTTTTATCAGGATAACACAAAAGACTTGGGGAGGGCCAAGTCTGAGGTACTGAAAATAAGATTTTTGTGCAGAGGGTGGCTACTAAAATGGTTAGTGGTCTTCGTTATAAAACATATGAGGACAGACTTAAAGATCTTAATATGTATACTTTTGAGGAAAGGCGGCATAGAGGAGATATGATAGAGATGTTTAAATACCTCCATGGTTTAAATGCACAGGAGAGTCTCTTTTGATTGAAAGCAAGCTCTGCTACGAGGGAACACAGAATGAGGGTGAAAGGGGATAGACTCAGAAGCAATATGCGGAAATATTTTTTTATGGAAAGAGTGGTAGATGTATATGGAATAGTCTCCCAGTGGAGGTGGTAGAGATGAAGACAGTATCTGAATTCAAAAAAAAGCATAGTATAAACACAGAGGATCTCTAAAGGTAGTAAGGGGACTATTGTAGTTGATATGGAAGAGCAGACTCGATAGGCCATGTGGTCTTTTTCTGCTATCATTTATTTTATTTATTAGAAATTTTTATACCGCATTTTCCAGGAGATCAAATGCAGTTTACAGTGAACAAAACTTTGAATTGTACAAAATAGTACATATTCATTACATTAACTATGTACTTTAGTATAACATTATAAAATGGTATAACATCAAGAAACTGTGAAGCTTTATACATGTATGACTCAGCTGTTTTACTTTGTTTCGGTTTTGGTTATGTCTAGGTTGAGCCATCTTTTGTATTTTTTGTTAG
This sequence comes from Ichthyophis bannanicus, assembly GCA_033557465.1. NCBI lineage: Eukaryota > Metazoa > Chordata > Amphibia > Gymnophiona > Ichthyophiidae > Ichthyophis > Ichthyophis bannanicus. The sequence goes on along the minus strand of CM066042.1, from coordinate 242,016,072 downwards.
GAGAGGGTGGAAGGTGTTAATTGAGGAATGGAGTGGTTGTGGTCTGTGATTGCATCAATATTTTTATTTCCAAAGTGTAGGGTGAACAGGTGGGTTTTGATTTATTTTTCGGAAAGTGGAAAGGTCATCTATGCATCTTATGTTATCTGGGAAATTGTTCCTGAGAACAGGGGAGAAGTGGGAGAAAGCTCTGTTGTTGGTAATTTTTCAGGATTTCCTGAAATTATTTGGTATAGTTAGTTTATTTTTGTTATATTCTCGTTGGTTATGATTGTTATTTTCCTTGGAGTTGAGTGTGTTGAGGTATGATGGAGCAATGTCTTTAATAAGTTTGAAAGTAGTAATCTGGTAAGCATTATGTGGTGATTTATTCCGTTGAATGCAGCAGAGATATCTAAGAAGAGGAGAGAAATACCTGTTTGGTGTTGTCAATACTCCGTGAGAGACGGTTGAACATGATACAGACGAAAGCTGTATTGGTTTTCATCTAGAGTTGCAAAGGTATCAATATGGTCCTGGAGCTGGACTTGTACTACCTTTTCGATCAGCTTAGCCAAGAAAGGGAGGCTAGATATGGGTCTGTATGAGGTAGGATGCTTTTTATCCAGTGTGTTATTTTTCAGGATGGGACGTATTAGTGCATGTTTTAGGGGGGGGGTGTAGCCCTGTTGGAGGGAGAGATTCACAATTGGGAGGATGATGGGGGTTAATTCTGTTTTGGTTGCTTTTATCCAGCTTACTGGACAGGGGTCGAGGTATGAGGTGGTTTCTATGCCTGGAACAGACTGTTCGAGTTGGTACGTCAGGTACCATTTCTGGACCTATTCAAATCCAGGCTAAAAACCCACCTCTTTGAGGCTGCTTTTGGATCCTGATCCTCTTAGTCTCCAGTTTACCACCCATATGTGTTATAACCATTTCCTCTTGGTTTTACCCTAGTCCTCTGTTTGTCGTCTTGTCTGTCTTGCATAGATTGCAAGCTCTTTTGAACAGCACTGTATAGTTGTAGCACTATATAAATGGTAAGCAGTAGTAGTGATGAGTTAAAATATGGCAGCTCTGATATTACCTACTCAGTAATTAATATGATGCAGACTAGTGTCTTGGGTTCTGATAACCATCAGTTCTGTTTTGAAAAATATGCCATTCCTTTCAGTCAACTACTACCACTTGACCTAAGTGCTGCATTTGATTTGATTGATATCAGTTACTTTTAGCCCAATTATCCAACATCAGGATTAATAGTTGGTTTTGAAATGGTTCACGTCCTATTTCCAGCAATGCATTTTTACAGTGCTGTATGGATCTTCTGAATCTATTCCACTTTTATATGGTGTGCCCCTGGGTTCAATTCTTGCCCGTATCCTGTTTAACATATTTTTGGCACTACTAGCCACTATAATTCAAGATCATGCGATAAGCAGCTTTTATTTTGCTGATGATTTGCAGATCATAACCTACACAGATTCTCAGAGTCCCCATCTTACATAATTAAATAATTCTCTCTCTGCTGTTATCACTTAGCTCCTAGACGACAAATTAAAATTGAACCTCACAAAATGTGTCGTTTGGCTTGGGTGTTGTTGAAAAATACTATCTTGGAAGCCCAAACCAGCTGTATTCCACACTTTAAGAAAAGTGGAAGGAAGTCCAAAAAACTGCCAGCATGGTTTAAAGGTGAGGTCAGAGAGGCTGTTGTTGCTAAAAAAACATCTTTCAGGAAATGGAAAAAAGAGCCAAACGACGAAATCTGGAAACAGCACAAGCACTGGCAAGTCAAATGCAAGGCATTGATAAGGCAGGCAAAGGGAGAATTTGAGAAGAAGCTTGCTGCGGAAGCAAAAACACAAAATAAAGACTTTTTCAAGTACATTCGTAGCAAAAAACCTGTAAAAGAGTCAGTTGGTCCATTAGATGATAGAGGGGTTAAAGGGGCACTAAGAGGCGACAAGGCGATAGCGGAGAGACTGAATGAATTCTTTGCTTCGGTCTTTACTGAGGAAGATGTAGGGATGTACCCATGACTGAAGTGGTATTTAAAGGTGTGGAAGAATTGAAGGAAATATCGATACATCGGGAAGATGTATTACAACTATTAGATAAACTGAAGAGTAGCAAATCACCTGGGCCGGATGGTATACATCCAAGGGTGTTGAAAGAACTGAAATATGAGATTGCAGACCTGCTATTAGTAATCTGTGAACTATCATTAAAATCATCTGTAATTCCTGAAGACTGGAGGATCGCCAATGTAACACCAATTTTGAAAAAGGGTTCCAGGGGTGATCCGGGAAACTACAGACCGGTGAGCCTGACGTCAGTACCGGGAAAAATGGTAGAAACCATCATAAAGAATAAAATTACTCAGCATGTAGATAGTCATGGTCTAATGGGAGACAGCCAACATGGCTTTAGACAAGGAAGATCTTCTCTTACTAATCTGTTATGTTTTTTTGAAGGAGTGAATAAACAAGTGGACAAAGGTGAGTCGGTTGATATAGTGTATCTGGACTTTCAGAAAGCCTTTGACAAGGTCCCTCATCAGAGACTTTTGGCAAAACTAAAGAGTCATGGGATAGGAGGCAGTGTACTATTGTGGATCAGGAACTAGTTAAAAGATAGAAAGCAGAGGGTAGGGCTAAATGGCCAATTTTCCCAATGGAGAAAGGTGAATAGTGTACCCCAGGGATCTGTGCTGAGTCTGTTGCTTTTTGACATATTCATAAATGACCTGGAAAGTGGAATAATGAGTGAGGTTATCACATTTGCAGATGACACAAAACTATTTAAAGTTGTTAAAACCCAAGAGGATTGTGGAAAATTGCAAGAGGAACTTGATAAATTGGAAAACTAGGCATCAAAATGGCAGATGAAATTTAATGTGAACAAGTGCAAAGTTATGCACCTAGGGAAAAACAACCCAAACGATGGTTACACGATGCAAGGTTCCACATTAGGAACCACCACCCAGGAAAAAGATTTAGGCATCATTGTGGATACCATGTTAAAACCCTCGGCCCAGTGTGCAGCGGCGGCCAAGAGAGCAATGAGTAGTTACTCACCTGTAACAGGTGTTCTCCAGGAGCAGCAGGAATCAGTCCTCACATATGGGTGAAGTCGGCGGCGATGGAGCCCTCGGGCGGAGCATTTCCCCAGCTTTCAAAGAAAGCCTTTGGGAATGCAGCGCGCATGCGCGGTCCCCTTCCCGCCCAAGGGTGCCATCTTGCTCAGTCTGATGAAATAGCTAAAAGACATTAAAAAAACAAAATGAAATACATATGACTGCAACTCCAAGGGGAGGAGGGAGGGTCGTGAGGACTGATTCCTGCTGCTCCTGGAGAATACCTGTTACAGGTGAGTAACTACTCTTTCTCCAGGACCAAGCAGAAAGTCAGTCCTCACATATGGGACTCCCCAGCTCCAGGCTACCGAGAACCCAAAGCTGAAAAATAAGCTCCCTCTAGAGCCTCAGCATGCGTGATAAGAATCTTCTCTGAGAACGCCCCCAAACGATAGCCCAAAACAAGGGCCGGAGGGTAGGAGTTGCCTAAACCTCAAAGAGATTACGGAGTACCGCCTGTCCGAAAGCACTTTTTCCTGCGGGATTCCCTCTCGAGACAGTAATGGGCCGCAAAAGTCTGGCTTGAAGACCAAGTAGCAGCCCGGCAGATGTCTGCCAATGGAACAGAGCGGAGATGAGCTACTGACGCAGCCTTTGCCCTGACACGGTGGGCCGTGACTCGACCCTGCAAGGAGAGGCCGGCTGCCCTGTATGCCCAGGCGATACAGTCTGCTACCCAAATGGATAGGGTACTCTTGGAAACAGGTGACCCCAGCTTATGAGGGTCAAAAGATACGAAGAGCTGAACAGCCCTTCGATGTCCCTGCGTACGGTCAATGTAGAAAGACAACGCCCTCCTTCAGTCCAAGGTATGCAAGACCATTTCAGCCCGGCTGGCATGCGGCCTGGGAAAAAAGGTCGGAAGAACCACTTCCTGATTGAGGTGGAAAGAGGAGACAACCTTTGGAAGGAACTTAGGATGGGTCCTTAAGACCACCCTGTTCTTATAGAACCGTGTGTACGGTCTATCAGAAACCAGAGCCTGTAGTTCACTCACACGCCTGGCCGAGTTAAGAGCCACCAAGAACAAGGCCTTCCAGGAAAGGAAGCGTAAATGACAGGTAGCCATCGGCTCAAACGGTGGGCGATTAAGCTGTTGCAAGACCACATTCAAATCCCACTCAGGGGCTGGTGGACGAACCGGAGGCTTGAGCAATAACAGGCCTCTGAGGAAGCGGGCTACTAAGGGATGGACCGACAGAGACTGGCCTTCCACCGGGGAGTGGTGCGCTGACAGAGCACTGAGGTGGACCCGAACAGAGTTGGATTTAAGGCCTAGGTCCAACAGGCGAAGCAGATATTGCAGCACCACTGGTACCAGGCACGAATACGGATCCTCTTGGTGCTGAGCAGACCAGGTGGAGAACCTACGCCACTTGAGGGCATAAGATTTCCGGGTGGAATGTCTCCTAGAGGCCAAAACCACCTCCTCCACTTCCTTAGGGAGAAGTAAGGGGGCTAGAACTACCCTTTCAGCAGCCAGGCCATCAAATGGAGGGACTGGAGGTTGGGGTGCAGGAGAGACCCATGATCCTGAGACAGGAGATCGGGTTGCACCCCCAGAGGGAGGGGAGCGTCCACTGCCAATTGCAGAAGGAGTGGGAACCATGGTTGCCTCGGCCATCTGGGGGCTACCAGAATCACCGAGGCCCTGTCCTGAAGAACCTTGAATAGGGTTCGGGCCACTAGAGGCGTTGGAGGAAACGCATACAGGAAGCCCGTAGACCAAGAAATTAGGAAGGCATCTGTTGCTATTCGCAGAGGATGCGGTTGTCTGGAACAGAACTTGGGCAGCTGACGGTTCAGTGGACTGGCAAAGAGATCGATGGTTGAAAGACCCTATTTGAGGAAGATCTGCTGGACTACCAGGGGATTCAAATGCCTTTCGTGAGGCTGTAGAATCCTGCTCAACCGGTCTACCAGGTAAATCTCTTGGCCAGGTAGATAGACTGCCTTGAGAAACATGCCTTGCTTGACCGCAAAGGTGCGCAGGGCCTGCGCTTCCTGACACAGAAGCCTGGACCCTGTGCCCCCTTGTTTGTTCACATAGAACATTGCTACTTGGTTGTCTGTCTGAATCAAGACAGACTGGTGAGAGAGGACATGAGAGAAAGTCTGCAGAGCCAGTCGAATAGCTCGCAACTCCAACAGATTGATCTGCTGTGTGGCCTCCCAAGGGGACCAGAGGCCCTGAGTGCATGCCCCCTTGAAGAGAAGCATCCCATCCTTGAAGAGAAGCATCGGTTGTCAGCACCTGTGTGTGTGGTGGTGCTTGAAAAGGCACCCCTTTGATCAGGTTGGGGAGATGAAGCCACCATTGCAGGGAGGCCGCTAGTAGTCTGGACACTCTTACTGTATCCACTGAGCCCTGAGGCACCATTAAGCAGGCCGCATATGCAGACGAGCATTCGGAGTTACATGGACCATAGACGCCATGTGGCCCAAAAGCCTCAGGAAATGTCTGGCAGAGACCAGAGATCCACTGCGAAACTGCTGGGCCAGAGAGATCAGTCTATGAGCCCTGTTCTCGGGCAAATAAGCCATTGCTTGTAAGGTATCCAACCTTGCCCCTATGAACTCTATGTCCTGAGAGGGGAGCAAAGTGGACTTTGCGAAGTTTATGACAAAGCTCAGGTGCTGGAGAAGAGAGACAGTGCGAAGAGTGGCCTGTCTGGCCTCCTGTGGAGACTGACCCCTGATGAGCCAGTCGTCCAGGTATGGAAAGACAAAGATGCCCTGGTTTCTGAGATAGGCCGCCACCACCGCCAGGCATTTGGTGAAAACCCTGGGTGCAGAGGTTAGGCCAAATGGAAGTACCCTGTACTGAAAATGCTTTCCTCCCACTACAAATCTGAGATATTCTCTGTGGTCTGGATGAATGAGGATGCGAGTATAAGCATCCTTTAGGTCTAAGGAGCATAGCCAATCTCCCTGCTGGAGGTAGGGCAGCAGTATTCCAAGGGTAAGCATCTTGAACTTTTCCCTCTACAGGAACTTGTTGAGATTTCGCAAGTCTAGGATGGGCCTGAGGCCTCCTGTCCTTTTTGGTACCAGAAAGTACCTGGAATAGAAGCCTCGTCCTATCAGGTGGTGAGGCACCGGTTCCACTGCCTGCTCCTGTAGAAGACTTGCTAACTCCTGAAGGAGAAGGTTCCTGTGCAGAGGGAGTCTTGGAGGCTCCCCTGGAAAATAAGAGGGGGGTAAACAGGTTGAAGTGGAGCAAGTAGCCCTGTTGGACTATGCTCAGTACCCAGGTATCCCCTGTTACAGCTGACCATCTGTGGGCATACAGAGTCAGCTGGCCTCCTGTGCTGAGTTGAGCCAGCTGTGGGGGAGAGGCTATGCAATGGGAGTCAAAACCCCGCTCCCTGCTGTGCAGGAGCCGGAGCTGGCGGCTTGGGGGTTTTCTGCCTATGGGGCCCATGTGCCTGCCCCTTGGCCTGCTGACCTTGTTGGGGAGCTGTAGAGGCCTGGAAATGAGGGTAGGATTTGTAGGCGAGGCCTTCCTCGGGTAAAAGGGCTTTTTCCCCAAGCCCTTCTTCTTCTGAGAAGGGGCAGAAGTCTTCCTGGACAGCCTTGTCCTGGTGAGAGTCGCAGTCTCGATTTCTGCAGCCTTTTTAGCTATGGGTTTGCCAAAGAGGTTTTCTCCTCAGCAAGGGACATCGACCAACTTGTCCTTGACCCATGGCTCGAGGTCCGATGACTTTAGGCAGGCCTGACAGCGTGCACCGATGCCGGCTGCTGCTACTCGGGCCGAAGCCTCGAAGCCATCATAGGCTGCTCGAGATATAAACTTCGAGCACTCTGGAATCCCTGATGACAAAGCCTTGAACCTCTGCAAAGGTTCCTTGGAGAGGCCAGCAGAGAACCCGGCAATCTCCTTTGCCAGGTCTTGGAGGTACATGCCCATGTACAGCTGGTAAGTCTGGACACGGCACGCCAGCATAGAGCCCTGGAAGCACTTTCTACCGAGGGCATCCAGGTTCTGGGCCTCCCGGCCAGGGGGCACCAAGGAGTGCATCTTCTGACTCTTCAGATGATGCATTGCCGATTCCACAACCATGGAGTGGTGCGGTAGCTGTGCTTTCTGGAACCCAGGGCTCTTACGGACTCGATAAATGGAATCGACCCATTTGCTGAGAACCGGCGCCAAGGCCGGTGCCTCCCACATGCGGAAGAGCAGCTGTTCCAGCATCGGAGGAACTGGTACAGTAAAGGCCTCCCTTGGGGGAGAGTCATACTGGAGGGCCTCGAGCTCTTCGGCTCTTCCTCGGGATCCGCAGGGAAGGCCAAGGCTTGGCCATATCCCTCATGAAGTCCGAGAACCGGGTATCCTCCAGGGGGGACCTTCTCCGAGGTTCGGACTCCGATGAGTCCGATGGGATGCACCGGGTCCGAAATGTGTCTGGGGACTCCTCGTCCTCCGCCTCCCACCCCGATCCCTTCGAGGAGGAATCGAGCGGCTCCGGCCGGGCAGACCCTGATGCCATCCGCCCCGATGCCGAGGGTACCGGCATTGACGACCTTGGCCCCGCACGGGAGGCCGAGGGAGACCTTGGCCGAGGATTGACCCGAGACTGCATGGACTCGAGGATCGGCTCGGCCTCCGGGGTCGACTTAGATGTCGAGGTCCCGGTGGTCGGGGCAGATGCACCGGTCAGACCGGCGATCAGCACCCGCTGCTGTTCCATGAAGCAGGCCAAGCTGCTTTCCAAGGCCGTCAACCTGAGTCTGAGCTCAGGAGACTCGGCAGCCCCCAACGGCATCAGGGCCGACGTCGGCTCCCCCGGAGGAGAGTCCACGAGGACTACAGCACTCACGTGACTCGGGGACTCCGGCGCCACACGAGGCAATTTAGCAGGCCTCTCCGGCTCCGATGACCCGGGACGGCAGTCGGGGCTATGCGACCTGGCCCTCGAGGGACCAAGAGCGTCCACCGACCCCGCCCTCACAGGTTTCTTCTTCCTTTTGTGTTCCCATGAAGGAGACCCCCGCTCAGGAGCCCCGACGATGCTCGGGGTCGGACTCCCGAGACGTCGAGGCCTCTGACGAAGTCCGGGCCCAGCCGGACGCGGAGTCAGAGAAGATCCTTTCTCGTTGATGCTGACGGCTCCTCAATGCCTTCGAGAGCATTTTGCCACATGGGCCACAGATCATCGGGTCATGATGGGGCCTGAGGCAGCGGTCGTGTATTTTGGTGAGAGACATCAGTTTCTTACACCGATCACACTTCTTGAACCCGCTGGCAGCCATCGGGGGAAAAAGGGCCCCTGCAAGGTCAAACGACCGGGCTGCCAGTGAAGAGCGCGAACGCTAGTCTCGAAGGACAAAAACAACAACAAAAAACAGATCCGGGCTCGATACTGATGTACCGTGCCCAGGCGGAAAGGGGAACCGGCGTCGAACCGGCAAAAACTACGAATCTTTGAAGAAAAAAAATCTACTTTTAACCAGGTGACTAGGACCCACATGTGTCGGGCTCCGCGGAAAAAAGACTGAGCAAGATGGCACCCTTGGGCAGGAAGGGGACTGCGCAGGCGCGCTGCATTCCCAAAGGCTTTCTTTGAATGCTGGGGAATTGCTCCACACGAGGGCTCCATCGACGCCGACGTCACCCATATGTGAGGACTGACTTCCTGCTTGGTCCTGGAGAATCAGGGGTTATTGCAGGGCTGGGGGAAGTGCAGCGCTCACATGCGTCTGTTATAATCCAAAGGTGGTATAGTAAGAAACCAAACAAAGTAAGTAAAAGTAGTTTGCAACTATCAGAAATAATTTCCATTCTATTGCAGTAACCTTTCCTTTGATCTAGTGGAAGAGAAGTGTGAAAGGCATAACATAAGAGCCATATCTCATCCTTTGCTCTTTGCATCCACTGCCTGGAATAGGAAATAATGTAATATATATCATTCCCAACTTTACATGGTGTCATTGATCTGCTTCACAAACTCTTCCTTGGATTTCAACTAGTAAGAATAATCACTGCTTACAGAATCTAAAACCTGTTTTGAACCAAGCTACATTAATGGCTTTTACTACATCTTCCGGTAATGAATTCCAGAGTTTGACTACGCACTGAGTGAAAAAATATTTTTTCCAATTAGTCTTAAATGTACCACATTGTAGCTTTGTTGTATCTTCCCTAGTCTTTCTATTTTTTTGAAGGAGTAAACAACAGATCTACGTTTACCAGTTCCACTCCATTCATTATTTTATAGACCTCTGGGGGACACGAGAGGCAAGATGGCGGCAGTGTGATCCTCTTGGTCGGAGGTCTGGTTCCTGCAGCGTCCTGGTGTCGGCGCGGCACTTTTCTAAAGCCGGTATGGGCCGAAGAAAGAGGAAGCAAGCCTACCTTCCCTCGGGTGAGGCTGTTTCTAGTGCCGCGGGACAAAAGACGCTCCAGATGTGCGGTTTCTCTGGCCCGGGGGAGCGAGTGGCATCTTCAGCAGGTCCGGAGGGTTCCCTGGACCTGAGCACAGCATCCGGGGTTTTTTTGTTCCTGGAGCAGCCAGCCCCCCCCCCTCCATGCCCCGGAAGCGTTTTTGCCATCGGAGGAGAGTCTTCTGCTGGTGTGGTAACGAGCACACCAAGGCAGGAGATTTTGGAGGGCTCCTCTGCCGAGGTAAATGCTCCGTGTGGGGCTCCTGGAGTTGGTGGTCGATCTGGGGCTGACTCGGGGGATTTGGTCAGCCTTCTCCAGGAGAGTGGGGGCCCCGAAGGTATATGCAGGTGCTGGAGTTTTGGTGAGACCCGCGAAAATTACAATGGAGGTGCTATGGGAGGCCATTTCAACAATGAACGCTTCCTTAGAGAAATTCGCTGTTTCTGTGAGTACTGAGTCTAGGACTTTAAAAGGCCAAATTCAGCAGGTCACACAGGTACAGAAGGAACAGGAGGGGAAGCTGGCACAACTGACTGGTGAGCTGGAACACTTCCGAGAATTGCAGCATGCCCATATGAAGGACCGGAATGTGCTTAGTAGGAAGCTGGAATATTTGGAGAACCAAGTCCGGAAGAACAATTTAAGACTGGTTAATTTCCCTAGGTCTCCTACGTGTTCTCCTCTGGAAATGGTTTGTAGATACTTCCGGGAGGTGCTGAAGATCCCCGTGGAGGCTCTCCCACCATTAACCAGAGTTCAATATTTAACTGTGGGTATGGGTATTCGGGGAAGTGTTAGTGCTCCTCCTGGGGATCTTACAGGATTTCTAGAAAGTTCCCTGGAGTTGGTTACTGCCCGCACTACCCTCCTTATTACACTGGCCCTTGAGACCGATAAAGCATTAATTCTGCGATTGTATTTCAGGAATTTCAGGAGACTTCAACCTCCCATCACTCCAAGACAATCAAGCAGAAACCTTCATCGATGCCATGGAAGCAATGAACCTAACACAGATCATACACGAACCAACGCACGAAAAAGGAAATACATTGGACCTCATATTCCTGAATTCCCAAACCACCATCATACAAAAATCCAGAAATCACACCTGTACCATGGTCTGACCACTACCTCATCAGCATATCTCACACCCACCAGCACATGAACAGCAAGGAGAACATACAGCATACAAGAAGATTTAAAACTTTCATCAAAGAAGATTTCCTGGCACAAACTCTACCAAAACTCCAAACAAGCTCCAACAATATCGATAACCTAATCCACAACTGGAACACCACAATCTCCTCCGCATCCAGTACAACAACAAACAAGACTAAAACCAGACCCACCTCCACAAAGGCCAGATGGTTCACCCCCAACCTCAGGAAACTAAAAAACAAACTCAGAAGAGCAGAAAGAAGATGGAGAAAAACCAAAACAGAGGACAACAAAACAAACTACATGTACGAACTAGATGCATACCATGCAGAAACAGACAGAGCAAAAAAGGCCTACCATTCGAAGATCATAAACACATCAATAAACAGACCACGAGAACTCTTCGAGATTGTCAAAAAACTGACAAAAACGCCCAACCATTCCGACCAACTGCCAAACATCCCACCGGAATTACTAGCACGACAATACAAGCAGCTTCAACAACCACAAAATCCACAATTAAACACAGAGACAACAGCAACAAACCACCCCACCACCATTGACAAAGACTGGAGCACTTTTGAAACAATCACGAAAGAGGAAATATCATCCACCATCTCCCGCCTGAATACCACCACCTCTCCGCTAGACCCCTGTCCTACATAATGGATAAGGAAAACCTGAGCACACTATTAACCCGCATTGTTAATGAGTCCCTCAACCAAGGACGTATGCCAGACCTCCTCAAAACTTCAATCATCAGTCCAACCCTAAAAAAACACAACCTGGATCCCCTTGACCCCGCCTCCTACAGACCTATAGCAAGCCTCCCGTTCACCGCCAAAATCATTGAGAAGATAGTCCAGCAACAGCTCCAAGAACATTTAGATACCAACAACATACTGGATCCACAACAACATGGCTTCCGTCCACTCCACGGAGTCGAGACCCTCATGACAACATTAATGAACACCCTCATCATAGGAACTCAAACCAAACACTCTGGATATGCCATGATCTTCCTAGACATATCAGCAGCCTTCGACACCATCTCCCACGACATCCTCATACACAGACTACAAGCAATTGGCATCAAAGATACCGTACTTCAATGGTTCCACTCCTACCTAACCAATAGACAACAACTCATCCGCACAAACATATCAACCTCACCCCCCTTCCAGCAACACCAAGGAGTACCCCAAGGATCCACACTATCTGCCATGCTCTTCAACATCTATCTGCAACCACTCTGCACAATCATACGCACCCACAACATCAACTTTCACATCTATGCAGATGACATAATGCTCTATGCACCAATCACAACCACTAACCCAACAAATAAACACCTATTAGAATGCTTCACAGAAGTATTCAGCTGGCTGCAAAAGAACAATCTATCCATCAACATAAAGAAAACAGAAGCCCTTATAGTAACAAAGGACCCAGACTTCACCCCACCTTCGCACCTCAACATTGGAACCACACAAATACAAATACAACCGCACATAAAGCTGATCGCTGGAAGCAGCGGTATATAAGTGTTTGCTAAATAAATAAATAAATAAATCTAAGGATCATCATAGATCAAGCACTCACACTCAAGCAACAAATCAAAAAAACCACTGGAACAATATTCCACAAAGCCAAAACAGTACAACGCCTCAGACCTCTCCTTGAACCACAGGACTTCAGAACAGTGATGCAAGCCATGACACTCCCCCACCTGGACTACTGCAATATAATCTACCACGGACTACCAGCCACCCACACCAACCCACTCCGAACTGCCTTAAATACCACAGCAAGGATTATCCAGAAAGCAAAAAAACAAGACCACATCACCCCTGTCCTGAGGGAGCTACACATACTCCCCCTTGAAGCAAGAACCAAATAAAAAGCCGCCCTACTTACCCATAAAGCTCTCTACCAGACTCAGACCTCCCAGCTCCGCACACTACTACCCCGACCAGCCCACAACAGAACAACCAGACAATCCTCCAACAACTCCCTCACCATCCCCCATAAATGAACCAAATGCAACCAACGGACCTGCAACAGAGCCTTTGAACTATATGCACCAACCCTCTGGAACTCTCTACCAAGTCACATAAGATGCAATGGAGACCCCTCATCATTCAGGAAACAACTAAAAACTGCCCTATTCCAGGAATACCTCGGACCAGAAACAAGCACCCACCACTGACCACCTCCCAACCCCCCTAGTTCACCCCCATGAACATATGCTCTAAGCGACTGTAACACAACGTCTATGTCTATATCCCAATTATTTGTTAAAATCATTAATGTTGGACGCCCGGTGAAAGCCCTCACCCCCAGAAGCTGATTACTGTCCACCCCCCCTCTCAATGTTGCACCGCTTTGACCCGGAGAAAGGCGGGATATAAATACAGTTAAATAAATAAATAAATAAATTTCAGCGAGCAGTTTATGGGGGCAAGTGTTCAAATTTTTCCTGATTTAGCTAGAAGTACCCAGCTGAGGAGGAAGGAATTTCTGGGCTATAAGCCCAGGGTACTTTCTCTAGGCGGGTCATTTTTGTTAAAATTTCCTGCTAGGTGTTGTGTTTCGTATAATGGAAAGTTGTATATGTTTTTTGAGCCCTGCCAGCTGCTGGAGTTCCTGGTAGCAAGGGAGGATGAAATTGTGAATGTGACCCCCCATATGGCTGACGTATAAGTCTTCCACTGCTTATTTCATTAGTATTTTCCTAAAACTTTCTGTAAAAGAAAAGAATTTTTTTTTCCTGATGCCTCTCCTTACTATTGTGGTCTGATTTTGGTAATGTATTGGAAGAAGGTGCACTTTTGGTATATTACTTTGGAAATTTTCTTGTTACCATTTTTCCTTCATTCATTTATTTGAATGTATTTTAAAAAAATTCAATAAATATTAAAATATTAAAAAAAAATTATAGACCTCTACCATATCTCTCTTCAGCTGTCTCTTTTCCAAGTTGAAGAGCCCTAACCTTTCAAGCCTTTCCTCATAGGGATATCCTTCCATCCCCCTTACTACTTTGTTTGCTCTTCTCTGTACCTTTTCCAATTCTGCTATATCTTTTTTAAGACATGGTGACGAGAATTGCACACAATATTCAAAGTGCAGTCGCACTATGGAGCAATACAGAGATATTATATTATTCTTGGTTTTATTTTCTATTCTTTTCCTTATGATTCCTAGCATTCTATTTGCTTTCTTGGCCACGGCTGCACACTGGGCAGAGGGTTTCAATGTACTATCCATGATGACACCCATATTATTTTCCTGAGTGGTGATTCCTAATGTGAAACCTTGCATTGTATAACTATAGTTTGAGTTGTTCTTCCCTAAAGGCCTATTCCATTCAGGCCATGCAGCTCCTGTGCAGCCGATCAAAATCGGGGCGCACAGATATAGACTAGATTCTGATCCCGTGGGAGCTAGACTTTCCCGGGGGATCAGAATTAGGTCTAAGGCCTGGCCGGGCCCCAATTCTGATCGGCCTGTATGCCTAGCCACATGCCAGGCTACCTCAGCCAGGCTCCTGAATAGAGCCGCAGTGCCATGGTATCCCATCACTATGGCACCACAGCTCCATTCAGGAGCCGTGATCCCCTGCCGTGGAAAAGAAACCTCTTTCCTCGCTGCCTGACCCCCGATCCGGCCTTCCATGGCCAGGGTTCGGCTGCGGGGAACCCCCTGTGCCCCCACACCTGCTTCCGGCAGCCCGGCTCAGGGATCCCATGACATCCAGGGGGACTTATTCCAGAGAAAGACATCATGCTTGGCCAGATAGAAGGTTAACGCAAAAGAGGAAGGCCAGCAATGAGATGGATTGATACAATAAGAGCAGTTATGGGTGCTACTCTATCAATGATGAACCACCTGGCTAAAGACCGAACATAGTTTAGGACAACTATCCAGAGGGTCACCATGAGTTGACACCGACTCAACGGGACTTAACAACAACATTCACATGTTCAGTAATTTTGTTCTTTATAGTAGTTTCTACCATCTTGCCCGGTACAGACGTCAAGCTGACTAGTCTGTAGTTTCCCGGATCACCCCTGAAACCCTTCTTAAAAATTGGCATTACATTGGCCACCCTCCAATCCTCAGATACTACAGATGATTTTAAGGATAGTTCACATATTATGAGATCGCAGGCCTACTTTTAGTAATATGTGAACTATTACTCAAAGTAGGTCTGCAATCTCATATTTCAGTTCTTTCATACCCTGGGATGTATGCCATCTGGTCCAGGTGATTTTCTGCTCTTTAGTTTATCAAATAGCTGTAATACATCTTCCCAATTTATGGAGACTTGTTTTAATTCCTCTGATATTATTTCTGGCATGGGTAAGTTTCTTACATCTTCTTCAGTAAATTCATTCAGTCTCTTCGCTATGGTCTTGTCCTTAGTGCCCCCTTTTACCCCTCTATCACTTAATCGCCAAACTGGCTCTCTCATAGGTGTTTTGCTATGAATGTACTTGAAAACATTTTTAT
The DNA here is from genome assembly GCA_033557465.1 of Ichthyophis bannanicus. Classification (NCBI taxonomy): domain Eukaryota; kingdom Metazoa; phylum Chordata; class Amphibia; order Gymnophiona; family Ichthyophiidae; genus Ichthyophis; species Ichthyophis bannanicus. The sequence goes on along the minus strand of CM066042.1, from coordinate 242,000,893 downwards.
TGTGCGCTTTTGCTTCCATGGCAAGTTTTTTTTTCAAATTCTCTCTTTGCCTGCCTTATCAATGCCTTGCATTTAACTTGCCAGTACTTATGTTTCCTGCTTTCATCATTTTGCTCTTTTTTTCTATTTTCTGAAGGATTTTCTCTTAGCTATAACAGTCTCTTTGGCCTTACCTTTTAGCCATGCTGGCTGTCGTTATGGCCTTCCTTCCCCCATTCTCAAATCATGGAATACATCTGGTCTGGGCTTCCAAGATAGAACATTTAAATAGTACCCAGGCCTGATGTAGACTCTTAACGTTTGCTGCCACTCCCTAGGACTTGTGGCAGCAGCAATAAAACAGTAGAAGAGTACGGGGCATTTAAAACTATGCATGTACTGAAAGCCCTGCCCATTTCTGCCCCTCTGATGCAGACTTCCTGTTTTTGAGGGACTGAAGCAGCAGAGCTTTCTGTGCATGCACAGTCTCAAAGACCCCATGTTTTTCTACTGTTTTATTGATGCTGTCATATATCCTGAGAAGTGGCAGCAGCAGTGAACAGGGTGTGGATGTGATCCAGGGGACCTTAATCCTGCAGATGAAGGGGCCCATAGCCCTTGAGTTTGACACACCTGTTCTAGTGTTTCTCCCAGTTCTTTTTTTTTTTCAATATTTTATTTTGAACCATCAAACAGAACATCAAATACAGAGCATAAGACAATCGCTCCCTGGGGTGGGCTCTGATCCCCAAGGTGCAGGATACATAGATGGTTACATAGTTTTTAAGATAATACCCCTATTTCCCCCCCTCCCCCCCCCACCACCCATACGCAAAACCCACCCGGACCAGCATATATATATCAGTACCGAACCTCTGTAAGTCTCTACATACATCCAGGGCTATCAACAGCCTAATTGCAGGGTTACATTACGTGTCCGAGGACTCAACTTTTGAATATAGGGCTCCCACAGTAACCAGAAAGCAGACCATCGCTTCACATGACCTCGTGCAGCCCGACATTCCAGGAGCATAAGTTGATGGAAGGAGTTCCGCCACTCCCAAAAAGAGGGAGGGTGGCCGTCCCTCCACCCACGTAGAATGGGGCCTTTACCCACCAGACATGCCTTCCGCACCAGCCAACGACTCCATTTCCCCTTTGGAGAGGTGAGACCCAGGAGATCCAAGACGATCAGGGCCGCATCCCAGTATACAGGTTGTCCAAGGAGGTCGGCCATATAGAGGGCAATTCTATGCCAATAGGGGCGTATGCGCCGGCAGCCCCACCACATATGGTACAAGGTCGCCAGGGGCTCCGCACAGCGGGGACAGCTACCATCTGCGGTTAAATGGCAGCGAAGGGCTCGCCGCGGGGAGAAATGAACCCTAGTTAAACACTTAATTTGAATTTCTCGCCAGCGAGCACCATCCGCCAGGCTCGCCACCCTCCGGAGAGCCACCAAAATAGTACCATGGGGGATCTCTCGACCCAACTCCACCCCCCAGGCTCTTTCCACACCGCTGTAATCCGGCTGTGGTCGAAACTGCTCCAACCGAAGATGGAAGGTCCGAATAGACGGCCGCTCAGCGTCGCCAAACCCGAAAAACGCTATTATCTGGGCCGAGCGGTCGCCACAGAGTTCCGACCGTGGAAGGGAAGCCACGTAATGGGCCACTTGCATGTATGCAAAGAAGTGTAGCGGCCCCAATTTATATTCGCGAGATAGCATGGGAAAGGGCTTAGGTTTACCCGCCAGGTCCACCACATGGCCCAGCGCCCGCACTCCGCTCTCCCCCCACTGACGAAACGCTGCCGTGTCTCTCCCAGTTCTTTTAATGACACTGCATGATTATGGGAAACTTGCTGGGTCAGTTGGAAGAACCAAAAGATCTTACAGAATCTGTTCCATGCTTCTCACTCTAAGGGGCTTGTTTACAAAGCCGCGTTAGCAGCTTCCGCTCGTTATCGGAGCCGCGGCCCCATTGATAACGAGCGGAAACCGCTACCGTGGCTTTGTAAACAAGCCCCTAAGTAGTGTAAAGTGGAGACACTCATCTAATTGTTTATGGTCTTGTTTAGAAACTTGCCCAAACCTTTTAAATTTAAAGAACAAGTTCTATTGCTTAATTGTTGAGTGAAAAAACGTTTTAAAATTGATTTAAATCTGCCACTAGTTAGTTTCATAGATTATCCTCTAGTTCAAGGCTTGTTTGATTTCCCTATTAACTTGTTACATTTATTATTTATTTATTTGTAAGATTTTTATACACTAGGGTACAGAACATCTAAGCGGTTTACAATCTATGTAATAGGGGAGTCAGGAATCAATAATAGCAAGACATTGACAAGTACGAGAAATGTAAGGGCGATGGTGATGTAAGACAACAATATCAATCAAGACAGGTATTGAACAATAAAATAAGCAAACTAAACACATTAGAGAACGCATAGGCAGTGGTTAGGAGGAGTTGGGCGTCAGGGCATTACTGGAAATCATGTTCAAAGCCCCAGGTTTTTAATCCAGTCTTGAGTTTTTTATACAAAGATTCAAGGCTATTATGAAGAACACTCTAAAAGGATGGCGCAGTGAAACTGAAGCTGTTTGTAAAATATGTATAAGGATGCTGGCAAATACAAGTGTATTTTCTGATACGTCCCCCTGCAACAGCCATTTTAGAAAAAAAACATGTTCAGAAAGAGAGAAGCATCACTTGGGGCTTTTCACAAGTGTTAGTAAGTACACATGTGTAAGTGCCGATATTGCAACATCCATGTGAATGTGCTCCATTTACATGCGTGAGTGATGGATTTTACAAAATGATACGAACAAGAGGAGCCAAATATGCAGCCAAATGGAAACATATTTTGTTCTTTTTGATATGATGTTGGCCACCAACGAGGTAAGAACAACTGCCCTCTCAATTATTGGTGGATACCCCAGGTCCAAACAAACAGATAGCTGACACATAGGGCTCAGAGCAGGTATAAATGCCAACAGGAAAAGTTTTTAAAACATGTCTATTCCTATTGTAAAATAAGAAATACACATATATATTTTGAACCCCTCAAACCACTGGAGCACTCCACTGGGAATACTGACCATTTAGCCCTACTGTTGATTCTCTTTTAACCATTTCAAGATCTTAAAAAAAAGAAAAACAAGCATTGGCTCCTGCCCTATGACTAATTTCTTGGGAAATCTCTCATAAGGAACTTTGATAAACACCTTCTGAACATAGTAACGTGGAGGCCAATTCCATGCTGTACGAGCTTGGCCTGTCTGGGGGTACAGAATCGGGATGGCCAGGAGTTGCAGCTGATACTGATCTTGTGGAGGGGCTAGAAGTCTTCGTGGAATCAGAATATGTTGCAGCCAGCCTGAACATGTAGGCCAGGCCCCGATCCTGGGCTCCCAAATGTCCAGCACACTACCCAGCTACCTCAGGCAGGCTCCTGCATGGAGCAGCTATGACATGGCGTCCCGTTGCCATGCAGGAGCCGAGATAACCAGCTGCCTGCCAGACCTTCTTTCCCTGCAGCCCAACCCCCGATTGGGCCTTCCATGGCGAGGATTGGGCTGCGGGGCATTCCCTGCACCCCCTCACCTTTCCTGTGCCCCAATAATGCCATCCCTCCACGTCCATCTATCCTGGTGGACCCGGTCATACAGGGCCGTGACTGGAATTGGCCCTGTACATTCGGGTTTTGCGCCCCGCCCCTGGCCTGCCTACTCTTCTCCCGGTCGCCACCCCTGCCCGCCCCCATCCAGAGCTTCCCGCACATCTATGTATGTGCAAGGAGCTTTGGGCAGGGAATACGGTCCCAGGTGTTTAGCAGGGATGGACATCCGACCCAGACATCCATCCCCACTAAAAGCGGCTCAGAATCTACTCCATTGTAAATAATGGCAGATAAAGACGAGTGTGATCCATCCAGTCTACCCAGTAAAATGATCAGGGCTGTTAAATGCCATTCCATGCAATTTACCCCACCCCATGCCTTTGTTCAGGTTTGAAAATTCTCATACACTATGAGGATAATCTCCAGGTGTAAAATGTAGCTACTCACTGTAGGAGTGTTCTCTGTGGACAACAGGAAAAGTCCTCATGTATGGATGATGTTATCTGATGGGTCCCGCCGCAGAAGTATTCCCAGTTCTTTTTGGAAGCTTTTGGAGCTATTCCACGCAAGCGTGCATCTTCCCGCCCACCATGGCAGTGCCATTTTACCTCATTCAATACTATAACTGGATGGCAAAATAGTTGGAAAATATGGATTTGGCAACAGAAATGAAGCTGGAGAAAGACAGAATTCTGAATGACCAACGACCTATATTCATCTCAAACACCTTCTTCCAGCAACACAAGCGGTGACTGTACACATGGGCTTCACCCAATGGATTGAACAAAAATCAAACTGACTACATCTGTGGAAGTCAACGATGGAAAAGCTCTATAACATCAATAAAGATAAAACCTGGAGTTGACTATGGTACAGATCACCAACTACTAGTAGAAAAACTCCAGCTAAAGTTGAAAAAGAGCAAGCGACTCATAGAGCACTTGCTTGGTAACCAAGAGACCAGGGTTCGGTTCCCACTAGCACTCCTTGTGGCCTTGGGCAAGTCACTTAATGCTCCATTGCCTCAGAAGAAAGGCCTGGCAATCTACTTCCGGTTACATTGCCAAGAAAACCCAGGAGCTGCTGGATCACCAAGAGTCAACATTGACTCAAAGGTAAACATTGCATTTTTGCATGACCTTGAGAATATACCACTGGAATTTAAAGACTGCAAAATCGATTTGCTGCTTTAGATACAAATGACAGAGCTCCAGAAGAGTTATGGGATGGCATCAAGAAGGTTGTGTTGGAAGAAAGTGAGAAATCTCTACAAAAAAAGGAAAAATGGCCAAAATGGATGACCGAAGAAAATCTGAAAACTGCTCAGAAATGCAGAGAAGCTAAAGCAAGAGGAGAAAGAGAGGCAATCGCAGAACTCAACAGAGATTTCCAACAGGCAACAAGACAAGCAAGGAGAAGTACTGCAATGATGCATGCAAGGAAATAGAAGCAGAAACTATTAGAGGAAGAACAAGATTAGTTTCCTAAAGCTATGAGAGTTCAAGAAAAAATTCCAGCCTCGAATTGGAATGTTATAAGATGCTCAAGGATCAATGTTGAATGATGCTGAGAAGATCTATAAAGGTGGAAAGAATATACAGAGTTATTATATGATAAAGATCAAGTGGACCAACAGCTGTTTCAGTCTGTACCTTATGATCTGGAACCATTGGTAATGAAAGAAGAAATTGAAGCAGCATTGAAAACCTTATCAAAGAACAAAGCACCAGGCATTGATGGCATTCCCAAAGTATTATGGCAATCTGACACAGCTGTTACCATACTTACAAGGCTATACTAATAAAGGTGATCCGACTGACTGTGGAAATTATTGCACAATCGCTCTGATCCCACATACCAGCAAGATTCTACTGAAGATTATTCAGCAGAGACTACAACCATGCCTGGAACGAGAACTATCTGAAGTGCAAGCAGGGTTCAGGAAAGGGCGAGGAATGAGAGACATCATCGCAGATGTGAGAATGATCCTTGAAAAGACTAAAAAATAACAAAATCTTTATCTTTAACTGCACACTTTTTATACCACCCTTTATAACATCAGGGCAGTTTAAAATATATCAAAAACTTTAACAGAAGGCCAATGGCCAGAAAAAGGAAAGGAACTACAGTAAGTAAATAGGACAAAGTATATCTATATGTGTTTAACTGACTACAGCAAGGCGTTTGACTGTGTAAACCATGAGAAACTCTGGGCCATATTAAGCAGCATGGATATACCAGAACACCTGATCGTTCTCTCGCATAACATTTTCATTGATCAAGAAGTAACAGTTCAAACGGAACAAGGAGAAACAGAATGGTTTAAAATCAGCAAAGGTGTATGACTTTCTCCCTACCTATATGTATTTATTTATTTATTTAACTGCATTTATATACCGCTTTTCACCGGGTCAAAGCGGTGTAACATAAAAGGGGGGGGGGCAGAAATCAGTGGGGGGGGGGCGTTCACCAGGGGGCCAACATTGATGATTCAAACAGGTGGAGAAGTCTTAGGGAATAGACATGGGTCTCTTAGAGGGTAGATTGGGATTTCGGTTGCGGGGTTGTGAGATGTCAGTGGAGGTTGCTTGGATCTGGTCCAAGATATTCCAGGAAGAGGATGGTTTTTAGTTGTCTTCGGAACGCAGTTGGATCAGCGGTGTTTCTGATTTGGCTTGGTAATGAGTTCCAGAGGGAGGGTGCATATAGTTCAAAGGCTCTGTTGCAGGTCCGTTGGTTATATTTTGTTTGCTGATAGGGGATGGTGAGGGTGTTGTTGGTGGTTTGTCGGGTTGTTCTGTTGTGGGTGGGCTGGGGTAGCAGGGAGCGGAGATGGGAGGTCTGTGGTTGATGGAGGGCTTTGTGTATAATGTAACTTGTAACTGCGCCTATAGTGCCCCCAGCAAAAGCATGTAGGGCTTAAGCGACCTGTTATCCTTCCTGAACAGCTACTTGACTTTTTCATGAGGCAAAGCCCCCTGGGAAATGTAGTTTTTCACTGTCCAATGAAGAGTAGTGTGAACTCAAAGTGGTTTTCAGCAAACAGGATTTATTTCCCTTCCGGGCGGATTTCAGCATGGAAAACAAAGGTAACAAAACCATATACTTCTGGCAAAGGACAAAATAAAAGTCTCCAACAGAAATAGCTTAACTTCAGCAACAAACATTTGCTTCCCAGCAATTAGAGAAAAACAGTTCTGTTCCTCACAGCTCTGTGCTTTTTATCTTAAACTTCTGCAGTTTTCTGCAATGCTTAAATTCAGCGCAGGGAATATATTTCATCTGACCATGTAATCGTACAATCCATCAATTCCTCGGATACATTTCCTAGTCCTGGCTCTGTTTCCATTAGCTCCTCATGGGAATTAGGTAAGAATGTTTGTAACGTTGTTTCTGAGGCCACGCCCCTCCTCTCTGTCTTGGGCTTTATATCATATTCCTGAATCAGGTATTGCTGCAAATGGTCATTATCAGTACAGGTATTATAAACACAGTCCCAACCTTCTGGATAACTAATATCACACTGGTTATCAACAGCCCTATTTAAAACCCAGTCTTTGGGCTTACCTCTTTGCCTGCTTGCAAACTGTTTTCTTTGAACTTTTGAAACAGCTGTGGATTCAAAACCTGGTTTGTGAAATGAGTGTTGGAATTGCCTTCCTGGCTTTCTCTTCTCCTGGTTATTCTTACAGTACTGCAGACACAGTCGGGCCTGCTTCTGCTATCTTCTTCTCTGGAATAAAGCTTTATAAATGGCTCTCTCTCTGCCCTTAAACTTGGCTCTGGTTCTGGGCTTTTTCTCTGCTTTACTGAGCGTTCCGTTAGGCGTGCCACGGTTTCTCTCCCCCGGTTCTGGACTGGGACTCTGCCTGTAGCTCTGCCTTGGCCTGGAACTCAGACTCCTCCCTGGTCCTCCTCTTGGTCTGTTAGCTGATCTGCTAACTGCTCACTTGGCTGGCCTCTTACCGGAACCCTTGGCTGGCCTTGTAGCTGAACTCCCAGCTGAGCTTGTGACGGAGCTTTTTGTGGAGCTCCTAATGACCACACCTTCCTCTCTACTGAGGCCTCTTTATGTGTCTGACTTCTAGGGCAGTGCCTGACTCCTCCTCCTAGCAGGTGCTCTAATTCAGCTCGTGACTCTTGAGCTAACTGGCAGCAAGGGTGTGTTTCTCCCCCTTGTGTCTGGTTTCCGTGGCGACTAGAAGCCATGTGCTTTTGTTTACCACCCAGCACTGCTTCTAGTTCTTCCTTTTTGGCTCTTTCTAAAGGGCTGGAGGGACCCACCATGTCACAATAAGCAGGGCAGCTTTGTATTTGATCATTGCTTGAAGTGGTAGTATGTGTAGTTCTTTTAGTACTGGAGTGATGTGGTCGTGTTTTTTTGCTTTCTGGATGATCCTCGCGGTGGTGTTCAGGGCAGTCCGTAGAGGGTTGATGTGGGTTGCAGGGAGTCCATGATAGATTATGTTGCAGTAGTCCAGGTGTGGGAGTGTCATGGCCTGCATGACAGTTCTGAAGTCTTGTGGATCTATGAGTGGTCTGAGCCGTTGTATTGTTTTTGCTTTGTGGAATATTGTCTTTGCAGTCTTTTTTATCTGTGGGGTAAATGTGAGAGCTTGGTCTATAGTGATTCCCAGATACTTTATTTGGGGTTGAATCGTTATTTGGGTGGTTCCTAGTGTGATGTGAGATGGTGGGGTGAAATCTGGGTCCTTTGTTGCTATAAGGGCTTCAGTTTTCTTGATGTTGATGGTCAGATTGTTTCTTTGTAGCCAGTCGGAGATCTCAGTGAAGCAGTCTGATAGTTGTTTATATGTCGGGTTGGTGGTTGTGACTGGGGCGTAGAGCATTATGTCATCTGCGTATATATGGTAGTTGATGTTGTGGTCCTGTATGATCGAGCAGAGTGGTTGCAGATAGACATTGAAGAGCATGGCGGACAGTGTGGATCCTTGTGGCACACCTTGATGTTGTTGGAAGGGGGGGAGGTTGCTGTGTTTGTGCGGATTAGTTGTTGTCTGTTTGTTAGGTAGGAGCAGAACCACTGCAGAACGGTGTCTTTGATTCCTATATCCTGGAGTCTTTGTAGGAGAGTGTTGTGGGAAATGGTGTCGAAGGCCGCGGATATGTCTAGAAAGAGCATGATGTACCCCGAGTGTTTGGCCTGTGGTGAGGGTGTTCAGTAGAGTTGCCATGAGGGTTTCAACTCCATGGTGTGGGCGAAATCCGTGTTGTTGCGAGTCCAGTATTTTGTTGGTGTCCAGGTGATCTTGGAGTTGCTGTTGAATGATCTTCTCTTTAATTTTGGTGGTGAATGGGAGGCTTGCTATTGGTCTGTAAAAGGCTGGATCGAGTGGGTCCAGGTTGGGTTTTTTCAGGGTTGGACGAATGATAGAGGTCTTAAGGGCATCTGGAATGTGTCCTTGCTTGAGGGATTCATTGATGATGTGGGTTAGGGGTGTGCTTACGTCTTCTTTTGATTTCTTTATCCACCCAGCAGGGCAGGGGTCTAGTGGAGAGGTGGTGGTATTTAGTCGGGAGATAGTGGATTCCACTTGTTCAGTTGTGATTGTTTCAAATGTGCTCCAATCCGTGGCTTCGGTGGTGTATTGGAGGGTTGTTGATGTTGCTTGTTGTTGAGGTCTGTTTGGTAGCTGGAGCTGTTTATATTGGCGTGCTAGTAGCTCAGGTGGTATGTTTGGTAGCTGATTAGGTTGGCTGTATAACAAATCATCAGAGAAACAGGACTGTATGACAACAACGGAGGTGTGAAGATTGGTGGGAGACTCATCAACAACCTTCGCTATACTGATGATACCAGATTACTGGCTGAAAGTGAAGACGATCTGAAACATTTGCTTCCCAAATCAAGGGACATAGTTTTAAAATGGGCCTGCACCTTAATGTAAAGACGACAAAGATCCTGACAACTGGCAAAATCAATAAGTTCATCATTGATGGAGAAGAAATAGAAATATTTGACAACTTTAACTTACTTGGATCAACTATCAATAAAGAAGCAACAAACAGTCAAGAAATCCGACCATGCATTGCTCTTGGCAGAATGGCTATTAAGGACCTAGACAAGACTCTCAAGAACAGAGATGTCTCTCTCCATACAAAGATTTGACTTGTTTAAGCCATGGCATTTTCAATGGCATCATATGGAAGCAAAGGTTGGACAGTGAAAAAGATAGACAGGAAGAAAACTGATGCCTTTGAATTATGGTGCTGGCGACGAATACTGTGTATACCATGGACTACCTGAAGAACAAACCAGTCAGTAATAGAGAAGATCACACCTAAGCTTTCTTTAGAAGCTCAGATGACAAGACTTCAACTTTCATACTTTGAATACATCATGCAAAGAGAGAGATCATTAGAGAAAGACATCATGCTTGGCAATTTAGAAAGTCAACGCAAAAGAGGAAGGCCAGCAATGAGATGGATCGATACAATAACAGCAGCTATGGGTGCTAGTCTGTCAACAAGAGCTGCTTGACTGAAGACCAAACACAGTTTAGGACTACTATCCAGAGGGTCGCCATGAGTCGACACAGACTCAATGGCCCTTAACAACAACAGAGGAGGGTGGGTTGTGAGGACTTTTCCTGCTGTCTACAGAGAACATCTGCTACAGGTAAGTAACTACATTTTCTCTGGAAACAAGCAGGAAGTCAGTTCTCACATATGGGTGACATCGGCACCAACGGAGCCCTCATGGAAGCATCCCCCATCTTTCAAAGAAAGCCTTTGGGAAATGCGACCACGCATGCATGGTCCCCTTCCCGCCCAAGGGTGCCATCTTGCTCAGTCTCCTTTTTTCCATGGAGCCCTTCAGACATTTGTCTGGCCTGTCCTCGGAAAAAGTTGATTTTTCTCTCCAAGTTTTATACTCATCTCTGGTATCGCACCTGTACTCTTCGTGCAGCCACCAACCTCGTTGCCTTGGCGTTGAGTTCGGGTCTGTTTTTGTAGTTTTTGTTCTTTCTTTTTCCTGGCGTCTTTGCGCCTTTTTTCTCCCACTGGCAGCCCGGAGAGTCTTTGACCTCGCAGGGGTACTTTTTCCCCCCATGGCTACCAGTGGCTTTAAGAAGTGTGATCAGTGCTCTAAAAGTATGTCTTTGACCGACACACACGACTGCTGTCTCCACTGCCTTGGGCCAGACTACGACCCTACAATATATATAGGTCAAATCTTTGGGAGTAATCCAAAATACATACAACTACTACAATATTACTCCATTCAAACAAATTCACTAACATAGAACAGGGGATTAGCATGCAATACGTTGTACTACAGCACGGAAGTTGTCTCAGACTCCTCGGCAGCCTTAGCAATGATACTTAGTATCTAGCGGCGCCTATTAGCATCAATGACTAACTTTCCGGCTTTTTTTGGTAAATCACTTGCAAAATGGTTCTCCTCTTACATAACGAACAGAACGCCGCAGGTCCAATTCAACGGCGAAAAAGCAGAAGCCTTCACTCAAACTCAAGGCATACCGCAGGGTTCGGCCCTCTCGGCACTACTTTTTAACATTTACATGCAACCCCTCAGTGGCATTTTCAGGAAACATGACATCAATTACCACATTTACGCAGACGATATTATGCTGTACACACAATTGGATGCCGCAGACCCTAAATATACTCAACTCGAAACCTGCCTGGGCGAGATGTTAGGATGGCTACAACAAAACAATATGACGATTAATCACAAGAAAATGGAAGTGATGTATATATCCAGTAAACCTGACTTTGAACCTCCTCCAACAATCACACTGTGTAACAACACTTACAACACTAAGAATGAGATCAAATATCTGGGAGTCATAATAAACAGCAAACTAAAGATGGAAAAGCACCTGAGCAACACCAACAAGGCCATTTTTCACAAACAGAGTGCTACGACCCCTGCGGCATATACTTGAACCATGTGATTTCCGGTCTGTTGCGCAAGCACTCATCATGCCTCACCTAGACTACTGTAACGCCATCTTACAGGGTCTGCCAAAGAAAACGACCAATATCTTACAATTGGCACAAAATGTGGCGGCGAGGATCATCATGCGATCAAACGTTACTGAGCACATTACACCCGTATTGATCGAGCTACACTGGCTACCCATTGCTGCCAGGATACAATATAAAACATTGGTAACAACGTTCAAGCTCATACATAACCTAGCCCCATCATTCCTCTCCACCCTTATCTGCACGCAACCTACCACCAGAGTCAGGAGAACTATCAACTCAGACACGCTACAAGTTCCAAACATCATCAGACATGTAAAAGCCAGTACTAGCCGCAGAGCATTCTCATTCTCTGCCCCAACCTTATGGAACCACCTACCACATGAGCTGCGAGCAATTAAAGACATAGTTGATTTCAGGAAGAAATTAAAAACGCATCTGTTCCAATGTCACTACAACCAGATGTGAATCCCAGAGGGATTAAAGATGAAGTGAATAGTTATATGTAAAAATGTAAATATGTAAAGTTCAATCTCTTTTGTAAAATTATGTAAATATGTTAATGCCAATCTTTAGACCCTATTCTGTGTGCTGTGTTTTACCTCTGAACGATGTATATATGCCCCAACTTTTCTGTCTTGATTTTTGACAAATCCCTTCTGATCACTGGAAGTAGCGGTATATAAGTGTTTACTAAATAAATAAATAAAGTCCCTCAACCAATGCATAGTTCACACTTAACTTAATTGGTTGAGGGACTTTGCAAGTGATTTACCAAAAAAAGGCGCCGCTAGATACTAAGTATCATTGCTAAGGCTGCTGAGGACTCTGAGACAACTTCCGTGCTGTAGTACAACGCATTGCATGCTAATCCCCAGACTACGACCCGGCAGCCTGTGGTCTCTACAAAAAGATGTCCAGTAAGGCCCTCGAGCACCCAGAAGCAACACAATAAGTTTTTCCTTGAGTACCCGGTGTCTCCGAAGGCCAGTGCCTCGTCTAAAGCCCCGATGTCTCAGGTGGAGCCTCCCGAAACCGAGCCCCGTTGTATGTCCTCAGAAAGGGGGTCTCCCTCAAGTGAACCCAGAAAGGAGAAGAAACCCTTAAAGGCGGTGTCCTTAGATGATTCCGATCGGTTGCGTGCTCCCCGGACCCGGTCCGAGACATTCATCCGAGGCTTCGGACAGGGAGCGGCCTGCAAAGGTCCCCCGAAAGGATCAGACCGCGGACTGGCCTCAGTCCCCAGACACCATCTTCGTCGAGGATTCCCCTTCGGGGGAGCCAGCATCAGGCCCCTCAGTGCCAGTGCCGAAGGCTGCGGAGCCTTCTTGTCTCGAGTCCAGAATGGCAGCCTTGTCTGCCTTCATGGACCAGCAGCGGGCGCTGTTGTCCGGCATGACCGGTTCATCTGCCCCAACCACCGGGCTCTCAACGTCCAGTACGTCCCCAGAGGCCAAGCCGATCCTTGAGGTCCTTCGGCTTCGAGTTGATTCTCCGCCGAGGTCGCGTTCCGAGTCCCGCTCAATGGGACCGCTGTTATCCCCAGCAAGTATGCCGGGTGCCGGCCGCTGAGCATCGGGGGCCCCAAGGCCTGCGGAGCAGCCCTCCTACGAGTCTTTGACGGATTACTCGAAGTGGGAAATGGACAACGAGGAGTCCCCTGATACCCGTTGCCACCGCGATGTCCCATCTGATTCTCCCATCTCGGAGCCTCGACAGCGGGCCCTGCCATAGGATATGGGCTTCTTTGATTTTGTCAAGGAAGCCGCCCGCAGCCCAATCGGGGCTCTCCTGCCACATAAAAGGAAACGCCAGCCGGTGCGAACAGCATTGCCGTCACCTCGTCCCTCCGGCCCAGCCACAGCTCTCCCAGGCAGGATCGAGCTTGCCGGAGCTGGAAGCAGCCACCCGCAACCCAATCGGGGCTCTCCTGCCACATAAAAGGAAGCACCAGCCAACGCGAACAGCATTGCCGTCGCCTCGTCCCTCCAGCCCAGCCACAGCTCTCCCAGGCGGTATCGAGCTTGCCGGAGCTGGAAGCAGCCGCCCACAGCTCAATTGGGGCTCTCCTGCCACATAAAAGGAAGCGCCAGCCGGCGGCCCGTACCGCTGTGGTAGCGACCTGCTTGCCTGACCAGAGCGACCAGGAAATAGCCAGCGAGAACTCGTCCAAGTAAGCAACACATACATCAGCCAGACAGCCGTTACCCTAAGCCCTTACCCCTGAGATAGACCAGTTGCCTGCCGACTCACTAGACAGGGATAGCACGTCTGGTTGCCCGATTTCCGGCCAGTGATAGTGCAATTGTTTGCCTGAGACTCCTGACTGTGATAGTGTGTTTTCAGCCTGATTTACCTGCCCATGAAAGTGCAATTGCTTGCCTGTTCTGCCTGTCTGTGATAGCATAATTGCTACCTGAGTTACCTGCCTGTGATAGTGTAATTGCTGCCTGTTTTTTCCGGCCTGTGATAGTGTAATTGTTGCCAGTTTTACCCGCCTGCGATAGCGCAATTGCCTGATTGATTTACCTGAGTTACCTGCCTGGAACAGTGCAATTGGTTTTGCCTGATTTACCTGCCGGACCTGAATACACTGCTTGCCTGACCTATCAGACAGGCCAATAAAGGCCTCACGATCGTTGGCTACCGAGGAGATACCCATAATGGCGCCCTCACTCCTAGCCTTAGTTAGCTGCTACCTCCTTTCTGGATGTCTCAGCAACACACTGGCCCTTTCCCCTGCCTGCACTCATATACCAGTCCTACAAAATCATGGGAAGAGATGGTCAAGCACCTTTCACCACGCGGAAAAAGAAGCTAGGCACATACCTCACCCCCACTTACTTTACATCTCCCTACAAGATCCCAAAAAAGCCCGACTAGAGAAGCACCCTCACCACCCAAAATGCACCATCATAAACGAAAGCTCAATCCGCAAGAAATGGCTGGCGATCACAGACTTGATAACCCTCCATGACCTCGACATACTATTGGTCACAGAGATATGGCTATCTAACTTTGATACGGTCCTCCTCAACCAGCTTTTACCCTCCAACTTCACAATACACACATGCCATAGAACCAGTCAGAGAGGTGGTGGAGTGATCATCCTTACCAAGACGGGGCTTCAATTCCAGCTGATCAACTCCACCAGCACAACACACCTTGACACAATCACCATAGCAAACAAGCAGTGCTCCATCAACCTAATCTATAGAGCATCTGCAGCCTCACCAGACGATCTCTCGGCGATAATCGACGTCGCGCCTGCAACGCCCGAAACCCACGCTCTCCAAGCTGGATACTAGGCGATTTCAACCTGCCAGCCCAACAAGACACAAATGCCGCAGCCTTCCTAGATGCTCTCAGGGAGCTCGGGTATAAGCAACCAGTCAATGAACCTACCCATATGAAAGGAAACAAGTTGGACCTAGTATTCGCCCCACAGACAGCAGATCACTCATCCCAGGACCCCAAGCTGTCCATCTCCCCGGTCCCCTGGTCTGACCACTACCTGATCAGATCACTACCTGATCAGATTCCAAATACCCGGGTACCACTACTGTCACGAAAGCACAGTCAGCCCGGCTAACAGCTCCAAAGCCCTCCCCGCAAAAATTCCGACCTTTTGACAAAGAAAAAATCCTGAAAAACACACTCCTGCATCTCAACACGACATCACCCTGCATTGAAGAGATGATCTCCAGCTGGGATAATAGCCTCGGCTCCGTTGCTCGGAGGCCAACCACAAACACACTGCCAAAAAAACGAAAGACTGCACTGTGGTACTCTACAAAACTGCAAACGTCACTCCTCCACCTAAGGAAGTTGGAAAGACGATGGCACCGGTCCCACTCCAGCGAGGCCCAGGGAACATACAACACACACTTAACAAAACATCGTGAAGCAGTAGCAGAAAAAATGAGGCAGTTCCACGAAACCTCCTGAAACGCTCTCTGAATAAACCGCATGACTTGTTCAGTCTTGTCAAGGACTTAACGAAGGAACCTTCCCCCAACAAGCAAACAGAGATTAAGCTTCAAGAATTCGCCAACTACCTACAATCAAAATCATGCTGGACCAATAAGACCTTGTCCCAATCCCCCTCACATGTATCACTCCACCCCAGCCCGCTGATCACCTTCTCCACCCCATCCAGAAAATGCATAGAGGACACCATCGCGACCATCAACACCACTACTGCACCACACGACCCCTGGCCTGCCTTCTGGATAAAAACGCTACGCAGCGAATTCAGCCCATTCCTAGCCAGGCTCATGAACAGTCTTTCTCAACTGGCTCGTTCCTGCAAAGGCTGAAACACACTTCCATTAGACCGCTGCTGAAAAACAGCAAACTTGACCCCCAGAAGGTCGAATCGTACAGGCCAATATCAAGTATCCCACTACTCGCCAAGATAATGGAAAAGGTAGTCCAACAACAAATCCATCACCACATCAAGATCGTTGCTCCGCTAGACCCATGCCAGCATGGATTCAGGGAGTCACATGGTGTGGAAACCCTCCTTACCACCCTCTTCAGTACTATAATCACGGGAACCGACAACATCCGACAAGGATTCGCTCTGATATTTTTGGATATAGCCACAGCATTTGACTCCGTAAGCCACGAGCTTCTCGTGGGGCGTCTCCAGGAGAAGGGGATACGTGACACAGCCCTAAGCTGGTGCACATCATACCTGACTGACAGATGGCAACATATACAATCTGGTGGAACAACCTCTGAACCCTTCCACCAGTGGTAGGGTATACCACAGGGTTCCTCCCTCTCGGCA
Organism: Ichthyophis bannanicus; assembly: GCA_033557465.1. Classification (NCBI taxonomy): domain Eukaryota; kingdom Metazoa; phylum Chordata; class Amphibia; order Gymnophiona; family Ichthyophiidae; genus Ichthyophis; species Ichthyophis bannanicus. The sequence goes on along the minus strand of CM066042.1, from coordinate 241,984,521 downwards.
CTGATGTTCAACATATACATGCAGCCCATCTGTGCCATTATCAGATCGTTTAATGTCGCCTGTCTGATATACGCTGATGACGTACTGCTCTACATGCCATTCGCAACCGACCAGCCGGACTTCTCCCCGCTAACAAGCTGCTTTGACGCCGTCTCCAACTGGCTCCAGACCCAAAATCTCAAAATAAATCACAAAAAGACAGATGTCCTTTTCATTATGAAGAATCAAAGCTTCACCCCTCCCGCCTCCTTAAAAGTGAAGGATACCGAGCTGCTAACCAAACCTACAATCCGCTACCTAGGGGTCACGTTAGACCAACGGCTTGACATGAAGGTCCACATAAGCAACAAAGTCAAGTCAGTTTACCATAAAATACGGACACTCAGGCACCTACGTCCCCTCCTGGACCCAGAGGACTTCCGGACAATCTTTCAAGCGCTGGTCATCCCTCATTTCGACTACGCCAATGTAATTCTGCAGGGACTCCCGCATACCACCCTAAATCCACTCCAGTTCACAATGAATGCAGCTGCCAGAATCCTACGTGGAGCTTCCAGGAAGGACCACGTAACACCAATCCTAAAATACCTCCACTGGCTTCCCATCCAGTGCAGACTCTTTCAAAATTCTAGTAATGACATTCAAGGCCATCAACAAGCTCACCTCCACCTCACTCACTGAGCTAATCCACCCTACGCCCCCTAACAGATCCAGAAGGGCCGTAGCCGTCAACACGCTGGTAGTTCCGAAGGCAATAACAAAATGCACCCAAGCAATGATAAACAGAGCATTTAGGTTCTATGCACCCAGATGATGGAATGCCCTTCCGCCCAACATTAGGGCAATCGCTGGCCTTGCCCAATTTAGGAAGGCATTGAAATACCACCTTTTCCTCATGCATTATTCCAATGACAGCACACAAGTAGCCACCTCCCACCAGGACGGCCCCACTAATACACCCAGCGAGCAATGAGGCAGTCATACCGAACGGTGCCAAGGCAAATCATACATACCATCTAAATAGCAGAATGTATATAGTCAGCACTTTTGTAAATAGTCTCTTCCCAATGACATGCCCACCTGGACTGGGGTCTCGATCCCCAGCGTGTATATAGTTACCTGTTTTTGTCCAAGTTAGATCACCTGTTCTATTGTAAATACAGCGCAGCTTAGGCCGCAATGTATATGTTATTGTTGTATGTAAACCACGCTGATTAGTGCGGTATAAAAGAGACATTAACCGAGTCAAAGGAGGACCCTCGGGCGGATGAGTTGGAAATCCTCCAGTACGAGGCTCCTCCGAGGGAATCGCCCACGGTGCCCATTCCTCCCATCCTGGAACGGCTGATGCTCCGGATATGGGAGACACCGGCTTTGATACCAATGGTGAGCAAACAGCTCTACTCTATCTACCGAGTCCGCCAGAGCCCGGACTTCCAAAAATCACAGCTGCCACATAACTCCATGGTGGTGGAGTTGCCATGCGTTAGCTGAAAAGCCAGAAGACGCATTCCTCAGTGCCCTCTGCAGGGAGACCCACGCTCTGGATGCCCTCGGCAGAAAGTGCTATCAGAGCTCAATGCTCATCGGCCATATCCAGGCCTACCAGCTGTACATGGGCATATACCTGAGAGACCTGGCGAAGGAACTAGCCGAGTTCTCAGCTGGTCTGTCCGAGGAACCCTTGCAGTGGTTCAAGAACCTGGCCAAGGCAGTCCGTGAATGCTCCAAATTCATGTCTTGAGTGGCCTAAGACGGGTTTGAGTCAGCGGCGGGCATCGGTGCATGCCGCCAAGCTTGGCTACAGTTGTCCGACTTTGAGCAGTGGGTTCAGGACAAATCGGTCAATGTCCCATGCCAAGGAGAGAACCTCTTTGGCAAACCCATGACCAACAAGGCTGTCGAGCTGGAGACCGAGTTCATGACGAGGACCAGGTTCTCCAAAAAGACCGCTGCCCCTTCCCAACGGAGGGCTTGGGTAAAAAGTCCTTCTACCTGAGGAAAGGAGCTGCTTACAGAAACTACACACCTTTTCAGGCTTCTCTGGCTCTCCAACAGGGTCAGCAGACCAGGGGACATGGGTATGGCCCTTGTAAGCAGAAGGCTCCAAACCCTAAGTACTGGCTCTGGCCCAGCTGGGGGGGGAGGGGGGTTGACTCCTTAAGCATAGCCTACCTACCCCAAGGAGATCAGCAGTCCACAGGGGGATGTCTGGCCCTCTATGCCCAGAGGTGGCTGACCATCACCACCGACTCCTGGGCACTTTGGGTAATCAGAGAGGGTTACCTCCTCCACCTGACTCAGACGCCTCCCCCTTACTTTTCAGGAGAGCCCCTCAGGTCTCCCCTTCATCGCGGCTTTTTACTGAAGGAGTTGGCAGGTCTTCTCAAAGACAAAGCGGTGGAACCGGTGCCACACCATCTCAAAGGGAAGGAGTTCTACTCCAGGTACTTTCCTCAGGCCAAAAAGGACAGGGGGCCTAAGGCCCATTTTCGACCTGCACAACCTCAACAAAGTCCTGATGAGGGAGAAGTTCAAGATGCTCTCCCTTGGAACATTGCTGCCATACCTCCAGCAGGGAGATTGGCTATGCTCCTTAGACGTCAAGGATGCTTATACTCCCATCCTCATTCACCCCCACCATAGGCAGTACCTGCGGTTTGTAGTGGGGGGGGGGCAGGCATTTTCAGTATAGGGCGCTCCCCTTCGGCTTGGCCTCAGTCCCAAGAGTCTTCACAAAATGCCTGGCAGTCGTGGCAGTCTTCCTCCGCCTCCAGCGGGACTTTGTTTTCCCCTACCTGGATGACTGGCTCATAGAGGAAGACACAGCCTCAGAGGTACAGCAGGCCACCGTATGCACCATCCTGCAACACTTGGGGTTTGTCATAAACTACCCCAAGTCTCACCTCCTACTAGCACAATGCCTGGAGTTCATCGGGGCAAAGCTCGACACTCTCCTGTCGAAGGCCTTCTTTCCCAGGGACCAAGCCAACCATGTCAGGATTCTGGCACGGGACACACAGTGCCGTCCCTCGGTGCCTGCTCGGCTTCTTCTGCGCCTCTTCGGACACATGGCCTCCACGGTCCATGTCACCCCAGACGCTCGCCTCCACATGAGGGCGGTGCAGTGGTGTCTCCAGGACCAGTGGTCTCAGGCCAAGGGTCGCCTCCGAGACAGAGTCTCTGTAACCCACCAACTGGCAGACTCCCTGGTCTGGTGGCAGTCTCTCCAGCATCTCAAGGCGGGCATGCCTTTTCAAACCCCAAGCCCCTTAAGGGTCCTCACCATGGACGCCTCCCTGCTTGGCTGGGGAGCTCACTGCGGATAGCTCCGCACCCAGGGCAATTGGTCACCAGACGAGAGCACCCAGCAGATCAACCTTCTGGAGCTCCGAGCCATACACTTAGCCCTGCGAGTTTTCTATCACTACCTGCATCACCAGCCGGTGTTGGTCCAGACAGACAACCAGGTTGCGATGTTCTATGTGAACAAGCAGGGGGGCACGGGGTCGCATACCCTTTGTCAGGAGGCTCTGGTCCTCTGCTCGTATGCAGTCCAACAGGGTATTCTCCTGTGGGAAGTTTACCTGCCAGGCCAGGGCAACTGTCTGGCCGACAGGCTCTGCAGAATCCTCCAGCCACACGAGAGGCAGCTGGACCCCAGAGTAGCCAGTCGGCTTTTCCAGCTCTGGGGGGAACCAGTGTTGGACCTGTTCGCCAGCCCGAACAACTTCTAGTTGCCCCGCTTCTGTTCCCGGCAGGCCTATCCCTCCAGCGTGGATAACATGTTAAAACCCTCCACCCAGTGTGCAGCGGCGGTCAAGAGAGCAAATAGTATGCTAGGTATAAGGAAAGGCATGGAAAATAAAACAAAGGATATTAAAATACCTCTGTATCGTTCCATGGTGAGAATGCACCTTGAATATTGTGTGCAATTCTGGTCACCGTATCTTAAAAAGGATATAGCGTTATTAGAAAAGGTAGAGAGAAGAGCCACCAAAATGGTAAAGGGGATGGAAGGATACCCCTATGAAGAGAGGCTAAAAAGGTTAGGGCTCTTCAAACTAGAAAGGAGATGGTCGAGGGGAGATATGATAGAGGTTTATAAATTAATGAATGGAGTGGAACGGGTAAACGTAGATCGATTGTTTACGTCATCAGAATATAGAAAGACTAGGGGGCATGCAATGAAGCTACAGGGTAACCTATTTAAGACTAATAAGAGAAAATATTTTTTCACTCAATGTGTAATCAAACTCTGGAATTTGTTACCGGAGGATGTAGTAAAAGTTGTTAGTGTGGCTGGGTTTAAAAAAGGTTTGGACAAGTTCCTGGAGGAAAGGTCCATAAACCATTATTAAAAGGGACCCAGGATATCACTGCTTGACCCAATACAAGCATTGAGGAACCTGTGTCTTTTGGGGAAACTGCTAGGTACTTATGACCTAGATTGGCCACTGTTGGAAACAGGATACTGGGCTTGATGGACCTTGAGGACAGTAACTGAATTCAAAAAAGCATGGGACCAACACAGAGGATCTCTAAAGGTAAAAAGTGGACTGTTGTAGTTGTTGATATGGAAGGACAGACTAGATAGGCCATGTGGTCTTTTTCTGCCATCATGTTTCTATGTTTGGTCTGACCCAGTATGGCATATCTTATGTTCTCTTTTAACTAGTTTCTGATCCACAATACAACACTACTTCTAATCCCATGATTTCTTAATTTCGCCAAGAGTCTCTCATGAGGGACCTTGTACGGAGCGTTTTGCCTACATAAAAAAGGTTACATGGGCACTGTATAATATAAACTACCCCCATGGAATCGCACGTCGTAAAAGACGATATATTGTAATCCCTTAAATGATAGTGAAATGATGTTGTCTCCCGGGTTATTGGGCATATGTCGCATGTGCCACAGCGTCGATGCCCCTTCTCTCTTATCCCTCCCTCTAATTTAGGAAGGACCGTCGGACTCACGATTTCCTTTAAATTGCGGTGTCTTTGCCAGACACATCGCAATTTCTTCCCCGTCAATCCTGGTATAGTGCTTAAAACATTTTGATGTCTCCGTAAACTACGCTGAATCTCACGACTAAGTGGAGAAAATTTCGTAATCAAGTTAATGTTCTCAGCCTCATCATCAATCCTATGGTGGGACGGGGCAAGGAGCAAATTTCTGTTGTTGTAAAAGGCTCTCCGATACGCACGTTTAACTATTTGATAAGGGTACCCCCTTTCCAAAAAATTTGTCGTCAACACCCGTGCCTGTGTTTTAAACTCACTGTCAGTGGAACAATTCCTACAGACTCGAAGATACTGGGAGAATGGGAGACCCTCTTTCAATGACCGAGGATGAGCACTAGAATAATGTAAAAGGGTGTTTCTATCTGTGGGCTTCCGGAATATAGATGTATCCCAGCATCCTTCACCTCTAGTGATGCTGACATCCAAATAGGTCATTGTATTGCTATGGTAAACATACGTGAATTTGATATTATTATCTAATTGATTCACCCACTGAAAAAAAGCAAGCAACTCTGATTCTAGCCCTTGCCAAAGCACGAAAACATCGTCTATATATCTCTTCCAAATAATGATGTTAGACACAAATGGAGAAGTCTTCAACCACCGGTCCTCAAACCTAGCCATATAGAAGTTCGCTATAGAAGGCGCACAAGAAGCCCCCATAGCTACTCCTGAGGCATTTTAGAGGTTGTATTTCAATCATATTAATCTGGTTATCAGTTGATAGGGGTAATTTGGAATCTTTCAACTCTGTACTTAAGGGCATCTGGGGAACCTTTATCTTTATTGGAACCTCTCTGTTTGGATATCCTAACTCCCCTGTTTTGTTAGTATCCTTCAAGGATACTTTCTTCCAAACCATGCACTCTCTGGCAACTGTCAGCTTTCTCCTATTATCTAGTTTAAAAGCTGCTCTATATCCTTTTTAAATATTAATGCCAGCAGCCTGGCTACATCCTGGTTAAGGTGGAGCCCATCCCTTCGGAAGAGCCCCTCCTTTCCGCAGAAAGTTGCCCAGTTCCTAAAAAATCAAAAACCCACTTCTTTGCACCATCGTCTCATCCACGCATTGAGACATTGGAGCTCTGCCTGCCTTTTGAGCCCTGCACATAGCACAGGAAGCATTTCAGAGAGACAATTATGGAGTATTAACAGTGGGAAGAAATCGATGGGGGATGCTGAGACCCGGGATAAGTCCCACGGTCACCGACATCGCAGTCTCCCTCGGTGAGACTCTGAGGATGAAGGCCAGGAGAGGCCTCCTAAGCTACCCCGGTGGGAGGAGTTGCCTCTCAAGGCCCAGGTTCCCATGCCATCAGACTCCTTACTCCTAGCCAAACACATGTAGGCCCTCGAGCACAGCTTGGCTGCAATTCCTGGCCTTGCTGGCTGCCAGAGACTTAATGTCCTTGGGTTCCTCAATGCCAAGGACAGTTCAAGATCCGATATCCTTGGGTTCCTCAGTGCCGAGAGCGGCCAGAGACCTGATTCCCTCAGCTTCTTCGGTACCGAGTGTGGCCTTGTCCACAGCAGGTGCTTCCCCTCTGGAAGTGCAGCCCATCCTGGAGCTCCATGCTCTCCCTGACCAGGGAAACGGCTCGGACAGATGGTCGAAGTCCCTCTGAGTGTCCCGGGGTTCTCCCTTGATGCCTCAGTCGGACCATCCAGATACTTTTCCATCCTCCTCTCACTGTTAGTGCCATGAGAAATTGCATTGGTATTTTGATTTCCTCATGGACTCCAATTCTGGGTGGGAGACCAAGGAGGAATCCCCAGTGCCTGAGTGCCATCGAGACATTCCCTCGGATCTCTCTCCATCTTATGAGCACAGGAAGTCCCCACCAAAGGATATTTCCTTCCATGAGTTTGCAAGGGACATGGCCAAGGCCTTGCTTTTTTCCATTTAGGCTGAGGAGCAGCCCAGGGCAGAGGAGATGGAGATCCTCCAGTACCCTTCCTCCCTCCCACACCCACCCCGAAGGAGGCTATATGGTTCCCATTCACAAGATCTTTGAACACATGCTGTTTCGCATGTGGGAGACTCCCCTCACAGTACCCCCAGTACTCCATGTATTGAGTCATGTATCATGATGTTTCTCGTCATGTTTCTATGTTTCTATATAAAAGGGGACAGACTAGATAGGCCATGTGGTCTTTTTCTGTCATCATGTTTCTATGAGTCCACAAGAGCTTGGGCTTTGAGAAGCCACAGCTCCCACACAATTCTATGGTCGTGGAGTCAGCCATGTGGAGAGAATCAAGAGCACTAAGACCCACTCCTCCATACCCCCTGGCAAGGAGGCCAGGACCTTGGATGGCATTGGAATAAAATGCTACTAGAGTTCTATGTTGGTAGTCCGCATTCAGGCCTATCAACTTTACATGGGTATGTACCGCAGAGATCTAATGGGTAATCTGGCTGATTTCTTGATTGTTGTTCCAGAAGAATGAATGGAGCACTACCGTGGCCTTCTTTCCAGAGTGAAGGACTACTCAAAATATATGACCAGAATGGCTTATGATGGCTTTGAGTCAGTGGTCTGGGTGATCGCCATGGGCATTGGCACTCACTACCTAGCTTGGCTGCAGTCCTCTGGCATAGAGCAGTGAGTCCAGGGCAGATATCCCCTGCCGGGGTAAGAACCTCTTCCGCAAGCCCATGGAGGAAAAGGCTGGAGAACTAGAGCATGAGCAATTAACAATGAATAGACTTTCTTGTGAGATGGGTAACCCTTCTAAGAAGAAAGCCTTGGGAAAGAAGCCTTTCTATCCCAAGAAGAGGAAGTACTATGCTAGCTATCTGCCATGTCAGCCCTATCATGGTTCTCAGCAGGGGCAGCAGCAGAAGGGTCAGGGCCAGGGCCAATGCCAGCACCACCGCCCCAAGCCCCAGAAGTCATAGCCTGTGCCACAACCGCAGCTGGGTGGAGGATTTTGACTCCTTCCTAAGGAACATAGCCTCCCTTCCTGTTCCAACCATAGTTCCACCTCAGGTGGGAAGCCGATTGATCCATTTTGCCCACAGGTAGCCAACCATAACATCAGACTCCTGGGCCCTTAAGATAGTTTGGGAGAGATACCTGTTTCACTTCGATCAACTTCCTCCCCCTTTTTCCCCAGGGGATTACCTCTCTTGATCTGTCCCACCAAGAGCTTCTCCAGAAGGAGGTCCAGGTTCTCTTGGCCAACCTGGCTGTTGAGCTGGTCCCTCCTTCTCAGGTAGGGAAGCGGTTCTACTTCCGTTACTTTCTGGTTCCCAAAAAGACAGGAGGCTTCCGGCCCATACTGGATCTTCGAGACCTCAACAGATTCTTTTTGCAAGAAAAGTTCAAGATGATCTCTCTGGGAACATTGTTGTTTTATCTCTAATGAGAAGACTGGCTGTGCTCCTTAGATCTCAAGGATGCTTATACTCGCATCCCCATTCATCCTTTCCAACGACATGCTCAGCGGACAGCAATATCAGTAGAATCCTTCGGCCTTGCCTCTGCCCAAAGGGTCTTCACAAAGTATCTGGCAGTGGTCGCTGCATTCCTGCTGATGCTGGGAATTTTTGTCTTCCTCTACCTGGATGACTGGTTGATGGGGGTTGTACACCACACAAAGTCCGGCGCTCCACAGTGATCACCATTCAGCAGTTCAAGAATCTGGGCTTCGTCATCAACTATCTGAAGCCCATTTGAAGCCCACTCAGTGCCTCCAGTTCATTTGGGCCCTCCTAGGTACTACCATGGCTCGGGCCTACCTAACCGAGGATCTAGACCTACGGCTCGTCCACCTAGCCAGAGAAGTGCAGAACCATCTGTTCATCACAGCCAGGGAGATGCCGCACATTCTGTCACATGGCCTTCATGGTTTATGCCACTCCGCTCACTTGTCCACAGATGAGGCAAGTGCAGTGGACTCTATGTACACAGTGTCGCTAAGTTACATGGTGCCTCTAAGACAAGGTGGCTATAACTCAGCCACTCAAGCAGTCCCCTCTATTGGTGGCTCAAACCACAAAATCTGCACCAGGGACTTCCCTTCCAAGCTGTTCCGCATCAACGGGTTCTGAATACGGTTGCCTCCAAGATGGGCTGGGAAGCCAATCTCAGTGGTCTTTGAACACAGGGCCTCTGAATGGCTGGAAAAAGCCTTCACCAGATCAACTTTCTGGAGCTCTGTGCCATCTCCAATGCACTCAAGGCTTTTTGAGAGCAGCTCATCAACCAGGTTATCCTCATCTAGACCCACAATCAAGTAGCGACGTTCTACATTTACAAGCAGGGGGGCACAGGCTCGTACCTTCTCTGCTAGGAGACAGTGTGTCTCTGGAGGTTCATGCTTCTCCAAGCAGTGTATCTGCCAGGTGACATAGTAAAATAGTATATGACGGCAGATAAAGACTAGCATGGTCCATCTAGTCTGCCCAGCAAGGTGGCAAGAGTAAGTTCACTTGCCACTCCGTGCAGATCACCCCTCCCCAGGCCTTTGTTTAGGGGTGCACCCACAGTTCCGTGTAAGTCAACCCTATTTGTTCAGATATAAGAGATAGTTATGCTTATTTTGATTTTATCTTGTTGCTATAACAGGATCCACTGTGTCTGCCATTTTGAATTCTGTCAATGTGTTTGCCTGCAGCACTTCCACTGGGAGGGCATTCCAAGCATCTACCACCCTTTCAGTGAAAAGGTGAGATCAACGTCTTTGCGGATCGACTCAGCTGAGTCCTCCAGCCACACGAGTGGACCCTCAAGTAGTTAGCTGCATCTTCCAGATGTGTGGCACCCCGAGCATAGACCTCTTTGCAACACCGGACAATGCCAGGTACTGCAATTCTGCTCCAGGGCTCTTTTCATTTTCTGCTTCAGTTTTTACTGTAAAACGCTTTGCTGTACCCATATTAAGTGGTATATCAAATTTTAAATACATGAAATGAAATGGATGGCTTCATATGCTTTTTTGCTGGATTGGGGAGAGGGACTGCTTTATGCCTATTCACCAACACCTCTGGTAGCCAGGACCTTCTTCAAGCTCCAGAACAAAAAAAACCTACCATGATCCTCACTGGCCCAGACAGCCTGGCTCCCTCTTCTCTTCAGTCTGTCTCAGAGGCCACTAATCCAACTCAGTTTTGATCCGTATCTGATATCCCAGGACACAGGATCTCTTCTTCAGCCCAACGTCCGCTCCTTAGCTCTCAGTGTGCATGCTTAGTTCTTGCAGAGCTCCATCTACCAGCCAATGTGGAGAACATCTTCCTGGCTTCCTCCAAGGACTCCACACAGCATTCCTACGCTTTTAAATGGCACATATTCTCTCTGTGGCATGCAGACAGGGTGCTGAACCCCTTTCTTGTTCGGTGGAGTCTTTGCTCACTACTCCATCTCGCCAACTTGGGCCTCAAATCGAATTCCGTGAGAGTGCATATCAGCGCAGTGGCAGCCTACCATTGTGGGGTGAATAGTAAGCCCGTTTCTGCGCATCCCTTGTAAGGCACTTTATGAGAGGCCTCTTGCTCTCTCAGCTTCCGATTAAGCCAATCAGCTCTTGTCCGCTCAAATATCTCACATGGAAGGTCATTTTCTTAGCAGCTATCACCTCTATACGCAGTCAGTGAACTCTAGGCACTAGTGGTGCATCTTCCATACACAAGGTTTCATCATGGTGGTTTCTGCCTTTCACCTTAATCAGTCGGTGGTACTGCCCAAATGTTTTTTCCAGGCCTCATGCCTACAGGGCTGAGGCATTCTATACACATTGGATTGCAAGAGAGTGCTGGCATTCTACCTCGAATGTACGAAAGCTCACCACCGTTCCTCCCAGCTCTTTGTCTCTTTTGACCCCAATAGGCTTGGTATAGCAACCTTGAAGCGTACCCTTTCGCTTTGGGTTACGGACTACATCTCTTTCGCTTATGCTTAAGCTGGTCCAAGCTATGGCTGCTTCGGTAGCAAACTTGCATTCCATCTCCACAGTGGAGATCTGTAGGGCTGCCACATGGTCTTCTGTCCACACCTTCATAGCTCATTACTGTCTGGATGGACATTCCTAACGTGATAGCAACTTCGACTAGGCCACACTCCGGCACCTGTTTGAGAATTAATGCAACTCCTTCCCACCAGCCCTTCTGTCCATCAGGCTACCATAGAGTCGACTTGCTGTCGGTGTCCATGCTGGATGTTGACTTTTGGAACCTTTCAGCGATTATTCATGCTGATGGTCTCAGTTACTTTTCTGATTACCCTGTTGGGCTGGTTACAGTTTTTTCGGTACCTGTAACTGGGGAGTCCCATATGTGAGGACTGACTTTCTGCTTGGTCCCAGAGAAAGCATAATTACTCACTTGCAGCTGTTTCCAGTGTAGCAGGCATTCACTGGAAACAGCAGGAATTAGTCCTCACTATTCTCCCTCCTCCCCGTGGAGTTTTCTTTTTTCGCTTGATTAAGCTATGCCATCATAGTTATTATGTTACCTGTAAAAAAGTTCCAAATGTTCCACGTATTAAGACTAGACATGCACTATTGTCATGCCTTGCAAGAAATGTTCTTTGTAAGCCGAATCCGATCCTTGGGAGGACGTGGTATAAAAGTGTTTATAAATAAATAAAATAAAATAAATATTGAGGTAAGATGGCTTCTTCGGGTAGGAAGACAGGCACGCATGCATAGTTAACCTCCCAAAAGCTTCATTTAGAGGCTGGGGAGTGTTCCCACGCAGGCTCCATCAGTGATGTCACCATATGTGAGGACTGATTCCTGCTGTTCCCAAAGAACACCTGCTACAGGTGAGTAACTACGTTGTCAGATGGAAGTTATGGGGACCTGCCCTCCGACATGCCATCAGATTAGTCATCAGTGATCCAGCCTTCTGAATCTGACTCTCAGAGGAAATCAAAGTATTTCTGAGTCTTGGTATGGATGACGTGCCTGCCCTTTGGGGATTGAGAGCATTGATGCACCTTCTAGACTTTGGGGGAGCATCCGACCCTGATGCACTAGAAAGGGTTATCAGCCTGGCAGGCTTTGGCATCATGGCCCTTTGATGCCCCGATGTTGATGCCTCTCCCACAGGCACCCGATGCTTCTCGAGGATTGGCTGGACTGCTGTCAATGCCGATGCATCAGATATCAAGGCACTGATATGCTGCATGGCAAACAGCATTGTGATGCGTTCCTCGATAGCCCTCAGAAAGCATTTCTCCATGGCTGCTGTCTCCATAGGGGCGGGGCCACAGCAACATCTTCATATTTATTAGTATATTTCTGGATTCTGAGAGGGTGTATTGATGCTTGGTTTTGGCTCTCAGTAAGCCATCGCTGCCTCGCCAATGTCCTGGAGGATGAGCTCTCCTCTCTTCGAGGCTGCTTAGTGGAGTGTTTTTGTGAACCCTCTTTGCTCCTGATGCCATGCATTAACAGCTTTTACTACACTTTCCAGCAACAAATTCCAGAGCATAATTATGTGTTAAATGAAAAAACAAAGTTACTCACCTGTCCGTGGATAGCAGGATAAGTCCCCACATATGGGCGATGTCACTGATAGAGCCCTGCATGGCAACCAAATTGAACAACTGCCCCCTACAAACATCCAGGCAAGAAGCCCTCCAAATATCTACAAACAGAAACACCTCCAAATATTTCCACACATCAAACACACCCATCATATACCACCCGCATAACCATAGGACTGATCAACGTGAGATCAATATGCAACAAAACAAACACTATTATTGATCACATCCAAGAAAACAACATTGATATCCTAAGCATTACAGAATCATGGCTCAAAAGCTCAGACCAGGTGATACTGAATCAAATAACGCCGTCAACATTCACAGCATACAACTGTCCCAGAGCCCACAAACGAGGAGGAGGTGTGCTTATACTTGCCAGATCAGACCTAAGACTTAAAACGTCTACCACAAAAACCTCTGAATACGGTGACTTCATCAACACAGAAAACAAGTACCTTTCCATCTGCCTTATCTACTGACCCCCCAAGACCTCAAATGATGACACGTCCAACATCCTAGACATGATATATGCAGCGAACCACCCACACAAGACCCTCATCGTCCTAGGAGACCTGAATCTCACATCTGTATCTACAACACTTGAAACGGCTTTTCACAAAGCAATGGAATCCATTCACCTAAGCAGATCCTCTCTGATCCCTCACATCGCTCTGGCTCTACACCAGATCACATTTTTGTACCGAAGAACACTCTGAACCAAGGCCTCATAAAACCACACCAATACCATGGTCAGACCACCATGCCATATGATTCGAGCTCCAACATTATACCCACCATTCATCTAAGAGAACTGAACATCCAACCAGACGCTTCAAAGCCTTTAACAAAGAACAATTCCTCAAAGACACCTGTCAATCCCTTCCCCAAGACTTCACCGACCTAGACGAAGCTACCAATGCATGGAATAACACTATCCTGCCAGCATCTCAACTCCCACCTCAAAAGAGCTCACACTACATCAAGAACAGACCCAGTTCAACAACTTGGTACCCAAATACCATAAGAGAGTCCAAAAGGAAACTACGACAACTTGAACGCCACTGGAGACGTAACAAATCAGAAACTACATTGAGACAATATCAGAAGAAGCAAAAAGAATATAATAATCTAATTAACAAACATAAACAAGAATACCATACAAACCTTGTTCTAAAAGCCTGCGACAAGCCAAAAGAGCTCTTCAAGATTGTACGCAACCTTACAAATGACCCAACCACGAAGGATGAAAGCAAGATCCATCCTCAAACCTTTGCTGATTTTCTAATAGCTAAGAATAACCACAATCACAGCACACCACCTATGAGCATCCCTCCCTATGGGCACACCAACTACAGATATGGACTGTAATATCACCAAGCAATGGAAGAATTTCAGCATTCCAACATCAAAACAAATAACTCAAACCATCACATCTTTAAACACCACCACTTCTCCATTGGACCCCTGCTCGGTGACGTGGATTAAATCCACTAAAGAAGATCTAAGCACATATATTCAAAAAAATAGTAAGCACCTCTCTCAACCAGGGCTACATGCCCAAAGCACTCAATCTACTATACACCCTATTTATAAAACCATATCAACTAGCAACACTGACCCTAACACTGACCCAGAAAACTACCGCCCAATATCAAGCCTTCCATTCCTAGCAAAAATAATCAAAAAAATCATACAGAGACAGCTTCAAGATCATATCTGCATGCCCCACTGGACCCACACCAGCATGGATTCCGTCCAAACCATGGCGTTGAGACACTTCTCATTCATCTATTTGATAATATACTAAAAAGAATAGACAAGATAAAGAAAGGCTTATCTTTTTTTTTTTATATACTTTATTTAAATTCCACCAATGAACAACAATAAAACATCAAACAATAGCAGCCCAGGGAGTGTGCTCTTATCCCCTCCAGGGCGCAACATAAAGAAACACAACAGATGAATTATATCATTTTATCCCAACCCACTGCCTTCCACCCACCCTTCCCCACCTCCTCACCCCCTCCCCCACCCACCCCACTAACAATGTGAAAAAAATCATACAAACCGCAATCGGCAGCAACTACTATTCCAAAGTCTAGTGCTTCAGGTCCTCAGCTGGAGGATCTCATTGCGACTACGAACCCCGAGTTGTTGGATATAGGGTTCCCAAATTGACATAAACATAGCCCAACGCTTGACACTGCCCCGCGCCATCCAGCGCTCCGTTAGCATCAAATGGTGGAAACTATTCCGCCATTCAGCAAAGGTAGGTGGCTGGTGGTCCCTCCACAGGCGGAGTATCGGCCCCTTCCCCACCAGACAAGCCTTCCGCAGTAATAGCCTTTACCCTCTCTTCGCTGGGCAGGGAGGTCCCATTAGGTTCAACACTACAAAGAGACCAGTCCATCTCAGTTGTTGCTGCAGTAACCTGCTCAGAAAAGCGCCTATTTTAGCCCAATAGGAACGCAATCTCCGACATCCCCACCACATATGCAGTAGAGTGGCCAGAGACTCGGAGCAACGAGGACAGCTACCATCCGTCGGTAGGTGGCTGCGAAATGCCCTCCGTGGAGAGAAATAAGCTCTGGTCACACATTTAAACTGAACCTCCCTCCAAGGAGACCCCTGTGCCACATGTACTATCCGTCTCAAAGCCGTCTCAACCAACCCCGGGGCCACCTCCCCCCCTAACTCAGCCTCCCAAGCCACCTCAACCCCCCTATAGTCAGGAAGTGCTCGGAAGCTGTCCAGGCGGTGTTTCAAGGCAGAGATCGAGGGCGGGTAATCTTCCCCCAAACTAAAAAACTCCAAGATTGTTCGATTTGCAGTGCTCCCCGCGGTAAAGATGCTACATAGTGAGAGGCCTGCATATATGCAAAGCAGTGTCTAGTAGGCAGGTCATACTCCCGGCTCAGCGTCCGAAAAGATTTACAGCCTCCCACAGAATCCACCAAATGCCCCACATTCCGTATGCCTCGCAACCCCCAATCCCGAAAAGTCCCCGTCTCCGAACCGGGAGGAAAATTGATGTTCCCTTGTAGAGGCAACCAGCTGGAGACCCTCCACGATTCATTCCAATATTTATTAAGTTGTTGCCAGGTTCGTTTAACAGAATCGACCAATGCACTCCGCAGTATACCCCCGGGTAGCTTACACTTCGGTTCATGGAGGACCCCCAACAAGGTAAACGGGTGTACTAAGTTCTCCTCCAACGCCCTAGGTGTATATACTTCGGTATCCCCCAGCCAGTCCCCCAAATGTCGAGCCTGACAGGCCAGGCTGTACAACTTCAAATCCGGCAACCCCATACCCCCATGACGCCACGGCCCTACCAACCGGACCCAAGGGATACGCGCCCGTTTCCCTTTCCATAGAAACGTTTTAATAGAGGCCTCCAGCCGACGAAGATCCCGACCCAGCAGCCAGACTGGTAGAGTCTGCAACCAATACAGAAGCCGCGGCAAGATAATCATTTGTATGGCCGCTATTCTCCCAGAGAGCGATAGGGGTAAAGATTCCCATGCCTTTAATTGTGCGGACAAGCGCTTCGAGAAACGATCAAAGTTAAAAGCATATAACGCCCGAGGCCGTCTAGGCAATACGATACCCAAATACACAAAATCATCATCCGCCCACCGAAGGGGGAACTCTCCCCCCCACTTGTTACGGAGAAGCCCCAAAACATCCAGGGCCTCCGACTTGTCCCTATTAATGCGAAGTCCGGCAAAGGTCCCAAAGCGCGTGAATTCACCCAAGAGGGCCTGCAAAGAAGCACCGGGGCTGGACAGGTGAACCAACAAATCATCTGCAAAGGCTGAGACGGTAAACTCCTGTTGGCCCACCCTCACCCCCCTTATCTCCCCCGAGCCCTCGATAACGCGGATCAAGGGGTCCAAGGAAAGGACAAACAGCAAGGGGGAGAGAGGACAACCCTGTCGCGTGCCCCTCTCCAACGCAAAGGCGTCGGAGTGCACCCCATTGCACAAAATACCCGCTGTTGGAGAGATATATAAACTCTGCACCAGTTGGCAAAAAGCAGTGCCCAGACCATAGTGCGGCAAAAGGTTTCAGAGATAGTGCCAATTAACCCTATCAAAGGCCTTCTCTGCATCAAAGCTAACAAGAAGCGAGGCCTGTTGCCGGGCATGAACCCATTCCAAGGAGGCCAAAATTTTCCGGAGGTTCCGAACCGCGTAACGTCCTTTCACAAAACCTACTTGTGCTTCGTGAACTAAGTGTCCCAACACACCCGCCAATCGAACAGCCAAAACCTTCGCTAGCAATTTTAAATCAAAATTAAGGAGGGAGATAGGGCGATAAGAGGCAGCCGATAATGGGTCCTTACCCGGTTTTGGGATCAGGGTAATGTGGGCGTGATTTTGCCCCCAGCGGAAGGCCCCACGCTCCGCCCTCTCACTAAAGACTTCTCGGAGGAGCGGGCTCACACAGTCACTAAGGATTTTGTAGAATTCTGCCCCGAGCCCATCCGGTCCCGGCGTTTTACAACAATGGGCCACCGAGATAGCGGATTGTATCTCCTGCGGGGTAATAGGCTGGTCTAACTCCGCCCTCTGTTCCTCAGAGAGCCGGGGCAAGTCTAATCCATTCAAATAGGTAGACATTGTCTCAGCTGGCCCGGGCTCCGCGCTATACAAAGATTGAAAAAAACCTCGGAAAACCTTAGCAATGTCCTCCCTCCTTTTATGCACCCTACCACTATCGTCTCGAAGTGCCGCCACCAAGGAAGAGCCTCGCCGACCCTGCAGACAACGCGCCAGCAGCCTCCCAGGTTTCTCCCCATAGCAGTGTAACCGATATCTATAGTAAAGAACTGACTTCTTGGCCCGTTGATGCAATAACTCATTAAGGTCCACTTGAGCTTCCCAGAGCTGTTTCTTAAGAGCGGGGGAGGGAGCATGAGCACAGCTGCGACGAAGCTTAGTCACCCGTCTCTCAAGCGTAATGATGCGCGCAGCCAAAGTTCGACGCTTCCGAGCAGCAAACCCTATAATATCCCCCCTAAGAACCACCTTTGCTGTCTCCCATATCAATTCGGGGTCGTCGATATGGCCTTGATGGTCACTGATAAACTCCTTCCACCTCTGCCGAATAAACTGATGGAACTGCGGGTCGTGATAGAGTCCCAGAGGGAATCGCCAGATCCGTGTATACGGGACTACTTCCCCCCACTGCAAATCCACCCAAACCAAGGCGTGATCAGAGACCTCCAAAGGGCCAATCTGGGCATCGCCCGTAGGGGCGAATAACGCGGCTGAGAGTAGAAGATAATCAATACGCGCGCTAGTGCCATGAGCCCTAGATTGGTGAGTATAGTCCTTTTCTAAGGGGTGGAGCAGTCGCCAGGGATCAATTAAGCCCAGGCGCCGACAAAAACGTTGCAGCACTAGAGATGACAAGACTCTCTCCCGCACCTCCCCCCCCCTAGATGTATCAAGGTCTGCATCCAGGACCCCGTTGAAGTCCCCCCCAAGGATCAGGGGGCAATCAGGCAGTTGTTCAATCTCTGACGCCAAGCCACTATAAAAACCAGAGTCACAAATATTGGGGCCATACAAATTTCCAAGAATTACCTGTCTCCCCTCTAGGAGGCCTGAGACCAAAAGGGACCTCCCGTCTGTATCCGAGCGAATGGTTCCCGCCACAAAACGAAGACGTTTGTGGACCAAAATAACCACACCCCCTTTAACCCCTTTAGCTGGTGAACCCCACACCTGCCCCACCCAGTTCCTACAGAGTTTGGCATGTTCCTCCGCCGTCTGGTGAGTTTCTTGGAGCATTGCAATATCACAGTGATGTCTAGCCAAAGCTTGCAAGATTTTATATCTCTTAATAGGGCTCCCTAGGCCACAAACATTCCAGGAGATGACCTTCAGAGCAACGGGGCAGTGTCAAGGTTCCGGCATGAGTACCTTCCTATGCGGAAAGAGAGGACCCCCCCAGCCTGGAGCCCTCCTAAACCAGCCCTCCATCGAGGACCCTGCTGCCGATTGGAAAATCCCAGAGTAACAACTATCCCCCCCCCCTGCCCCCGCAGTCCCCCCCCCACCCCCCCACTCTCCCCTCCCCTTCCCTCCTCTCCCCAACCCTCCTCTATCAGTCCGTCCAAATGGTCGGACAAACTTCCCATGACAAAACGGGCTACCCCTTCTATAACCTGCATAGCCTCCTCCATGGTGTTCAATCAGCAGCTACCCATTCACTTGCTCAGCACCCCATACCCATCTATGCCTCCCCACTCTCCGGGACCCATAGTGCCCCTCTGCGCTCCATCACACCTAGCACACCGTCAGAGCCCAATAAGTCCCGGGTAGCTCCCCAGAACCCAGTGCACATCCTAGGGAGCCCATAATCCCCGCCGTCAACCCCCTATCGCAGGCCGGGAGTCCAACGGCCATAGTGACAGCCTCCCCCCACCCGCTCACCAGTCCCGAAGGGGGTACGTAGTAAGGGAGTAAGGGGCCAACTATTCTTAGAGGGCCACAGCTAGACCGCCCTCCATCTGAAACATGCAACTCCTCCCTCCCATCCCACCCCCAAGTATAATCCCCTCTACGGGTCCACGCGGGAGTGCAGCCGTCAGGCTGTGTTCCTGTCGGAAGCCGACAGTTCCCCCTCCCCAAAGCACAACTAACTGCGCGCTACAATAAGCACTATGGGGCAGGGAGGGACCGGCCAACAACCACCCAAAGCCATCCCAGTCACTCGCACGCCCCCCCCCCCCAAGTAAGTGCACGTCGCTCAACTTACACATCCACATTCAACCCGACCCGAGTTCCCCCCCCCTTCTCCCCCCTTCTCCCCCACCCGCAACACATGGCGGTAACCAACTTGAAGTCTGAAAAACAAGATAAACTACAGCTATGACAATGTTATTACTGAAGTGCCACAATGCAGCACTAGTGCAGTATAATATAACTTAGTAACTAATATGGTAGCGGAGCCGCTAGCCAGGAACCCCCGAGCCTTCACTATCCCTCCCCCCCCCCGCAACTAAATACACATCACTCAAACCAACACATTCACAGTCAACCCAACCCCCGCTGCTCCCCACTCTCTCTCACCCTCAGCACGTGGCGGCAGCCATCTTGGAGTCTAAAAAGCAAGGTAAAACATCAACGATAACAATGTTACTACTCATGTGCTAGAACATAGCATCAGTGCGGAACAGTGTAGCAGGGATCTGAAACAAACGCAGCACTCATCACCAATCCCACTAATGCCACCCGACCTCCCAGCCCCACTAATGCAATTATCTGAATAGCTTCACAACAAGCCGATAGGGGAGGGAGGGAGGGAGGGAGGGAGGGGAGCGGGGAAAGACAGCACATACACAGCCCCCAGGGGCAAGGATCAGTCCCAGGCCGTCGTAGGTGTCCTTCGACCACTGGGGTTCCCCCCACAATGTCAGTGTGTCAGTAAGACATCAGTCAGCAGAGTCATGGGCTGGAACCACCAGCAGTGTTGAGAGTGTCCAAAAAGGAAGCTGCCGCTTCGGGTGAGAGCAGGAACCGAGGCCGACCCTGGAAGTCCACTCTCAGTCGAGCTGAATACAGGAGGGAGAAACGCACCCCTTTTCTCCGGAGTTGAGTGCACACAGCTGCGTAGGCCCGTCTTTGCTGGCTAACGAGCATCGAGTAATCTTGAAAAACCAATATGCGCTCTGCATTAGAGTCCTGCCCGCTGCGGCTCCGGGCTGCTCGAAGCACATCTTCCTTCCTCCGGTAGTCCAAGAAGCGCGCTATGACAGCACGCGGACTCCTTGCTTGTTCTCTCCGTGGACCCAATCTGTGCACCCGTTCCAATTTAGTGGAGGTGTTGTCATTATCGCCCATAAGTTTAGCAATCCAAGCCAGAATAAAATCATACAGGGCGCTGTCTGCCACAGTCTCTGGGATTCCGACGAATCACCGATTTTTACGCCGCCCTCGGTTTTCCAAATCATCAAGCTTTTCGCCATGTTGCTTAACCAACTTTTCCAGGGCTTCCACTCAGATTTGTAACGAGTTCTGCGTGTCCTCAATATCGGACACACGTGTCTCCACATGTTCAACGCGGCCTGAAAAATCTGTAACACGTTGGCCGACACTGTGTATCTGCTCCGATATTTCTTGAAATCGAGCATCTAGGGCTTGCACCACTGCCGCAGAAACCTCTGCCACCAGCCCCTGAGTATCACTAGGGCCGGGGCTACGAGGTACGTTCTCCACCCGTTCTCCACCATTTTAGCCTCCGGGAGCCGAGCCTTCTCCTTCCTCGGGGTTTTCGTCGCCATCGGGCCACTTACTACACTGCTGATGAGACACCTCCACCAAGCCGCTAAGGATTTAGCGCAGCGAACAATTAGTATGAGGAGATTCCACCAAAAGTGGGAGAATATTGCTGGTTTGAGGGGTAGGTTACCCGGAGCTGATCAGCACCCGTCCGATCAGCTCATTTGCCAAACCGGAAGTCTTCCTACTTATCTTTATCGACATATCATCCTCATTTGATACAGTTTCTCATCACATCCTTCTGAAGCGCCTAATGGAAATTGGCCTCCAAGACACCACCATAAAATGGTTTTAATCATACCTTGAAGACAGACAACAAAAAGTAACATCCGATAACCTCAACTCAGCACCCTTCCACACAACACAAAGAGCTCCCCAAGGCTCCGCATTATCTGCACTCCTCTTCATCATAAATATCCAACCTATTTGCAAAATATTTAATAAATACAAGATTCAATATGCCATATATGCCGACGATATCATGGCATATACTCCAATCCACCTGGATGCCCCAGACTACACAGACATATCAACATGCATTCACGAAATAACGACATGGCTGAATAACAACAATTTAAAAATCAACATAAAAAAAGCTGAAGCAATCATCATCACAAGGGACTCCACATTCACTCCTCCTACCACCATCAACATTTCAAATACACCAATCACTGTAAAAGAGGAAGTTCGGTATCTTGGAGTGATACTAAACAAACAATTTACTCTTCAGGCACACATTAACAAAACATCCAAAACAGCCTTCTTCAAACTAGCAATGCTCCGAAGACTAAAACCTCTACTCAGCAAGGAACACTTCCGTACAGTATGCCAGGCAATTATCACACCTGTGCTGGACTATTGTAATCTCCTCTTCCAAGGCCTACCCAAACAATCCACCCGTCCACTTCAAATAGTCCAAAACACTGCTGCCCGCATCATTGCTGGCGCGACACTACAAGACCATATAACTCCCATCTTTGCTACCAATCTCCTCAAGAGCAAAATATAAATCAGCACTCACAATCTTCAAGATCAAAAGCAACATGTCAGCAGATATACTTCAAGAGCTCATCGGAACCAAAACAAAAGAAAGACCGGACAGAAACAGCACTAAAAACACAATACCAACTCCAAGATTATTTACAAATACCAATAAATCCACATCCATGCGAGCTTTCTCACTAGCTGCCCCTGCTATTTGGAATGCACTCCCAGAGAAGCTAAGATCCACAACTGATTTAAAAGACTTCCGCAAGTTACTCAACCACCTTATTCATTGAACATTATAACGAAGCCCAACAATCACACCAATCTCAATCTTAATATGTGAAGTTGCAAGACTGTCTACGTTTGAAATGCAATGTCACAATTTACAACTGAACATTCCTAGTAAAAGGAGCATGAAGTCACAAGCATGCTTAAATTGTTAACAAATGATGTTAATGTTTACAATTGAAAGTTCTTTGTAGAAGCTATTTTTATTGTTTACAATTGATGTCCTTGTATAAGTTAATATTAAGTTATTGTTTGAAAGACCCCCCAATGTACCCCCCTACCCTCCCTGTATATAACCACTTGTACATAGCTCATCCTGTAAATAGCACATCAAGAAATCATCACCTCCACTCCGTGTTAACACTGCATGCCTACCCCTACTGACACTGATTTTTGATTGTTTGAAGTATAAACCGCTTTGATTTTAGGACAAAGCGGTATATAAATCCTTTAAAATAAATAAATAAATAAACTAAAAGTTGTAAAGAGATGAGTTTACCTTCTACATAATGGTGGTAAGTGCCAGTTGTACTGAGGTGTACCCTTACTGAGTTGACTTTCAAGCCAAACTCCAACAAATGTAGAAAATATTCAAGCAGTATGTGTGTAGCACAATTGAAAGGATCTAAGGCCTTTCCCGCATGCAAGATAGCCTTCCACTTAAAACCATATGAACTTGTAGTAGAATTTTTCCTCGAAGCCAGAAGGATGTTGATACACCAACCGGCAGATTTAAAGACAGCCAGCCCTTCAACATCCAAGCTGTGAGAGATAGGGGTCTGATGTTGGGATGTAACAATGCCCCTGATCCTGCAAGATTAGGGTGACAAACTGTCTAAGTGAATGGGCGCTCTGATTGACAGAGCCAGGAACAGAAGGAATCTTGGCTGCCACGGCCAGTAGAGTGGTATGATGATCATGGTCCCTCCATTGTCTCTGAGGTTCCATAGAGTTTTTGCTGTGAAAGGTATTGGAGGATATACATGCATAAGGCCCTCCTCTCAGTCCAGGAGGAAGACATCTGAGGCTAGATTGCTGTGCATGTCTGTACTGGAGAAGAACTGTAATGCTTGCCTATTCAGCAGAGTGGCAAACAGATCTATTAAAGGGGTGCCTCACTCCCGAAAGATTTTGAAGGCCACCTCCCTATCCAGGGTCCCCTCATGAGGATAGAGCATATAACTCAGCTTGTCTGCCAGGACATTGTCTTCCTCATCCAGGTACATGGTCCTCAGAAATAGCTCTGTTCCATATCCTGGCTGTTTCCACACAGGAGGTATAAGTCTGTTCTTCCCTGCTTATTGGTGTAATACATGGCTGTCAGATTGTTCATTTGAATTAGTAAAATTTTATTGGCCAGCTGATCTCTGAATTCTGAGTATTTGTAATTGTTCTCAGTTCCATAAAATTGACCTGATGAAGACTTTCCTGGGAAGACCACAGACCCTGAGCATGGAACCCATCTACATAGGCTCCACAGACCACTTTGGATGCATCCGTTGCAAATACGTTTTGATAGACAGGAATTTAAAAGTGAATTCCTTTGGTCAGATTGAAATTTATTTATTTAATGGGTTTTATACCGCTTTATCATTAAGTCAAAGCGGTTTACATTACAACTCAAATCATGGGTTACATTATAACAAGGGCAGCAAACTTGGAGTTAAACAAGATCTGGGGGAAACAATGTTAATGGTCCATGAGATAGATTCTGGACTACGTGAACTATGCTGTAGGTCGGAGTTCCAGAGCGGAACTGTGGCAGAAATGACATCTCACAGCCTGTGCCCACTATATGCTCAAGATCCTCTGAGCTTGTCTCATCCTGAGATGTGCCAAGAGTGTCATCTGCACAATCGATGCTATGTGACTCAACAATCTTAGTATGTTTCTCACTGATGTCTGCTGTTTTGTACATCTTCCACGCTGGCGACCAACTTAGTGAGTCTCTCTTGTAGAAAAAAAGCTTCTGTCTAAGTCATGTTTAGGAGAGCTTTTACAAATTCCAATTGATGGGATGGGCTCAGATTGGACTTGGAATAATTTGTGATGAACCTAGCAACTCCAGCACCCGAGTGGTGATGCGTATGGATCCCTGACCGCCTTGCTAATATATGTTCTTGACTAGACAGTCATCCAAATAGGGAAACATGTTCATGCTCAATCTGCATAGATATACTGCAACTAGCATGAGACACTAGGTGAAAACAAGAAGAGTGGCCACAAGGTAGCACTATTACTACTTTGTTGTTGTTAAATGCTGTCAAGTCAGTATTGACTCATGACGAGCTTCTGGATAGTTGTCCAAAATTGTGTTTGTTCTTCAGTCAGGCGGCACATTGTTGATAGATTGGAACCTGTAGTGCTGTTATTGTATCAATCCATCTCATTGCTGGCCTTTCTCTTTTGCATTGACGTTCTACCTTGCCAAGCATGATGTTTTTCTCTAATGATCTCTCTCTCTTCGCATGATGTGTCCAAAGTATGAAAGTCGAAGTCTTGTCATCTGAGCTTCTAAAGAAAGCTTAGGTGTGATCTCCTCTAGTACGGACTGGTTTGTTCTTCGGGCAGCCCATGGTATACACAGTATTCGTCGCCAGCACCATAATTTAAAGGCATCAATTTTCTTCCTGTCTATCTTCTTCACTGTCCAACCTTTGCATCCATATGACATTATTGAAAATACCATGGCCTGAACAAGTTGAATCTTTGTATGGAGAGAGACATCTCTGCTCTTGAAAACTTATCTAGGTCCTTCATAGCCATTCTGCCAAGAGCAATGCGTCAGCAGATTTCTTGACTGCTTGTTGCTTCTCTATTGATAGTTGATCCAAGTAGGTTAAAGTTGCCCATGATTTTAATTTCTTCTCCATCAACAATGAACTTATTGATTTTGCCAGTTGTCATGATCTTTGTCTTCTTTAGATTAAGGTGCAGGCCCCTTTTAAGACTATATTCCTTGATCTTGAGAAGCAAATGTTTCAGATCGTCTTCACTTTCAGCCAGTAATGTGGAATCATCAACATAGCGAAGGTTGTTGATGAGTCTTCCACCAATCTTCACACCTCTGTTGTCTTCATGCAATCCTGCTTCTCTGATGATTTGTTCTGCATATAAACAGGTAGGGGAAAAGTATGCAGCTTTGTTCTGTTCAAACTGTTGCTTTTTGATCAATGTAAAGGTTGTGCAAGGGAACGATCAGGTGTTCTGGTATACCCATGCTTCTTAATGTGGTCCAGAATTTCTCATGGTTTACACAGTCAAACGTTTTGCTGCAGTCAATAAAACACAAATAGATACCCTTTTGGTATTCTTTAGTCTTTTCAAGGATCCATATCACATCCGCAATGTCGTCTCTCATTCCTTGCCCTTTCCTTAACCCTGCTTGCATTTCAGGTAGTTCTCGTTCCAGATATGGTTGTAGTCTCTGCTGAATAATCTTCAGTAGAATCTTGCTGGCATGTGGGATCAAAGCGATTGTGCAATAATTTCCACAGTATTAGTATAAACACAGATCTTTTCCAGTCAGTCGGCCATGATGTTCTCTTCCAAATTTCCTGGCAGAGCCTTGTAAGTATGGTAACAGTTGCATCAGATTGCTGTAATACTTCAGTGGGAATGTCATCAATGCCTGGTCCTTTGTTCTTAGATAAGGATTTTAATGCTGCTTCAATGACTTCTTTCATCACCAATGGTTCCGGATCATAAAGTACAGGTTGAAACGGCTATTGGTCTGCTTGATCTCTATCATTGTATATTCTTTCCACCTTTTCTTGATCTTCTCAGCATCATTCAGCATGGATCCTTGAGCATCTTGTAATAATCCAATTTGAGGCTGGAATTTTTTCTTTAACTCTCACAGCTTTAGGAAAGCCAATCTTGTTCTTCCTCTAATAGTTTCTGCTTCTATTTCCTTGCATGCATCATTATAGTACTTCTTGCCTTGTCATGCTGCACGTTGTAAATCTCTGTTGAGTTCTGTGATTACTTCTCTTTCTCCTCTGGATTTAGCTTCTCTGCGTTTCTGGGCAATTTTTAGAGTTTCTTCAGTCATTCATTTTGGCCATTTTTGCTTTTTCACTTTTTGTAGAGACTTCTCACTTTCTTCCAACATAGCCTTCTTGATGTCATCCCGTAACTCTTCTGGAGCTCTGTCATTTGTATCTAAAGCAGCAAATCGATTTTCCAGGCATTCCTTAAATTCCGGTGGTATATTTTCAAGGTCATATTTTGCTACATTCATGAGTGGCTTGCTCTTTTTGAAATTTCGCTTGAGTTTGCATACTAGTAGTTGGTGATCTGTATCAGCCAGCTCTAAGTTTTATCTTTATTGATATTATAGAGCTTTTCCATCGTTGACTTCCACAGATGTAATCAATTTGATTTTTGTATAATCAAGTCCATGTGTACAGTCACTGCTTGTGTTGCTGGAAGGTGGTGTTTAAGATGATTAGATTGTTGGTCTTGCAGAATTGTATCAGCCTTTCTCCAGCTTCATTTCTGTTGCCAAGTCCATATTTTCCAACCACTTTGCCTTCCTTCTTTTTTGCCTACCTTTGCATTCCAGTCACCCATGACTATCAGGATATCCTGTTTGCATGTTCTGTCAATTTCAGCTTGTACGTGTTCATAGAACTCATCAACTTCATCCTCTTCTGCAGCTTTTGTTGGGGTGTACTCGTAGACAATTAGAAATTAAGCGTTCACTGATTACATTGTATTTCATTACAGTTCTTGCATTGTTTCTTCTTAATTATAAATGCAGCACCATTTCTTCTTTGTCTTTCATTTCCAGCATAGTGATCATCAGATGCAAAGTGCCTGATTCCAGTCCATTTAAGTTTGCTGATACCCAACAGATCGAGTCGTATATGTTCCATTTCATTCTTGAACACATCCAGCTTCCTTTGGTTCATGCTTCGTACATTGCATGTCCCAATATGTAAGAAATCTTTGCAGCTTCTGACTCTCATTTCATGCGCAGCTGCATCAGCAGTCAGGCGTCCCGAGGGCTTTGATCCAACCACATCATAAATGCTGGCTTTACACTGAAAAATCTTCAGCTCCTTCTCAGTAACCACTTGAGTGCCTTTTGTTGTGATTATCCATTAGGTTTTTGTGGCAAGATGCAGAAGTAGATTGCCAAGCCTTTCTTCCCCACAGATTAATTTTAGTGTTGTTGCAATTGTCACGGAAATGTGATCCTCCGCTGCCAATACCGTCCCATTCTGCTGCTGCCCAAATGGGTGGCTTGTCTTGGTCTGGCACCTCAGCTGATTCCTGTTCATCTTGGGAGACCCTGCCAGTAGTTAAGCTACTGATAGCTTACCCTCAGCATCACTGATGCACACAAGCCCTCACAGCACGACAAGTTGCAAACCAAGTGAGGGAGTCCTTATATTTACTAAAATTGTTGTCTTGCAGGTAATATCTTTCCAATTGAAAGGGGCACACAAATCCCTTGAACAAAAGTCAAGTGTCCCAGCATTGTGTTACAAAAGTTGCCCTTAACAGGCTTAACCCCCCCCCCCCCCTTTATTTCCACATAGAATATCCACACCAATCCACAACCAAGCAATCTCTCCTACTTGCTGGGCCTCTCCATCATTTCATTTGGTTGCTGCACAGACGTCCATGCTTTTATCATTTATCTCAACTTTTAGTTGGCCAACTTATCCAGGGTCTCCACTTCCACAGGTTCTGAATCCAATTTCCATCCATTTGGCTGCAGTTTATTCACTTTCATCCCCATGGCCTCTCCGAACTGCCACGTTTGAAAGGTGTGGGAATGGATAGTTCACAAACAGTATTAAAATTATCTTTCATCTGATTGAGAGTATCCTTGACCTTTCCCCCAAAGAGTGTGTCACCCATGCATCTGTGAGACAGTCATGGTAATCTTCCCGAAGTTTTGATGAGTGAAGCCATGCTGTTCTTCTTACTGTGATGGCTACTGCTACCAAGCGTGGTCAAACAAATAAAACCCACCAGAGGTTTGGCGATTTGGTGAGCGTGATATCATCTGTTCCTGATCGCGGCATCCGACAAAAATATTGCACTGCTTCTTACAAAGGGGTTTTCTTTTTCATTCATACCAAGCGTGAAGTGACATCATAAGTGGCTCTTAAAAGATATTAGGCACCCTCCTGAATAGCGATGTGGGCCTGAGCCAAGTCATCATTGGTAATGTTTGAGTCAGTGATAGTGCTGCATTTGCAGATAATCACTGCAACATTTTTAAAGTTACCATAGAACCCTAATATATTTTGCGACCCACCATATCTAAGATACATTGATCTTTACACAAAGAGGCATGAGAAGATACTTTAGAAGATTTTAAGTGCTTGAGAGCAGCTTCTGATACAGTATAACAGACAAATGGTCCAGTGTGACTACAGATGTCCTGGGCCCCCTTTAATCTATATTTAACTTCCAAACAATGTGAAGATGCTCTAAGTGAGAAAGGAGTACGCCAAGCGGCAAGTTAGAAATCCTGTAGATCTCATGAAGAGGTAGGGAAAGGATTTCTTTTGGCACAGACATGGACTTAAGGATGGATTAAAAATCTTTCTGGTACAGGGAATTTTATCAGGTCCCAGGGCTAGAGTCTTAGTTAGCTTTAGTAGGAATTTAGGTTAGAAGCGGTCATCCATTTTATGGATAGGAGAAGACATTTTACCTTTCAAGTAATGGAATATAGATGCTTCACTTCAGAATTGAGATCATCTGTGCGATCCCAGGGGGTGGTAGGTGGCCAGTTAGACTGAGAAACAACTTCAGAAGTTAGCTGCATGCGGCATGAGAAGGGATGGAGGGACTGAACAGCTTTTGTGACCCCTAGAGAAGGAGTCCATATGAAGGCTGGAGAAGCACTTAAGCAGGGGGAGCCAAAGATTGCTTTAGCATATGAGTGGTTTCTCAAAGAAACTTCTGCATCAAAAGTAGCAGTGAGCTTTGTTGTGAGAGAACCAGAGAGGTGGGAGCTGGCATGGATCCAAGTTGAGAAAATGAAACGTGAGGTGAGAAGAGGGAGAAAGTAGAATGAATCCCAGAGGAAGTAGACTGTGTTTAACTTGGCGTGCTTTATACATGCTGCTGACTGGCTTCTATTGGTGCCAAGTTCCATGGGGGAGGGTTGGAGTGGAGTTGCAGTCCTTTGCTGAATGGTCGGCAGCTCCTGAAATCATTGCAGCCCTCATGCCCCCCAAAGTGCCCTCCATAGTATCCATGTTAACTGTCTCCATCTTCCTGCAGCATCACTGGAAAGACTAGAATCTACTCATCATTCTGTTTTCTATTTTCTTGGATCGCATCTCTGGAAAACTCTCCCACCTGATCTCCGGTTAGAATCCTCCTTTAAGCAGTTTAAGACACTCCTCAAAACACATCTGTTTCACCAAGTCTACAATCTCCCAGGGTGACCACCACTTACTGACCCTTACCTCATAGCCCTAGCTCTCTCCTCTCCTCTATAGTGTGAGTGCTTTCTAGCTGTCCTATTTTAATTTGTAGTTCCTTTTGTTTTCTTTTTTTTTTTTAATTGTAAACCGCTTTGGTATGCTGTTGAGAGGCGGTATATCCAGTCTTAATAAACTATAACTACCTAGAATACTTCCTCTCTCAGAGGACTATATACCATCTCCCTGGAAGTATGCAATTATCTTTCCCTTACTCAAAATCCCTCCCTTGATCCTTCCAATTTCTCCAACTTCCATCCTATCTCTCAACTTGCCTTCCTATCAAAGATCTTGGATTGGATTGTGCAGTGGCAGCTCTCACCTTTTCTGCGTAAGTCTGTTATCCTTCATCCGAGACAGGTTGGGTTCCGGGCCAGTCATCACACCAAATCACAGCTTACTGCTCTTCTTAAAGAGATCTGGACCACTCTTGATCACGGGTGTTCTGTTATTCTCCTTATTCTCGACCTGTACTCAGCTTTTGGCCTTGTTGGTCATTCCCTCCTAACTCCATAGACTCCACAATATTGTTCTTCATGGCACAGTCCTGAAATGGTTTTCTTCTTATCTGGATCATCATACTTTTCAAGCTTGCTCTGATTCCAAACTGTTTTCCCCTTGACTCTTTCTCTCTGATGTTCCACAAGGGTTTCCCTTGGACCCTATGCTTTTCAATATCTTTTTTTGGATCATCTTCCTCTTCTAATTCAATCTCTTGGCTGTAGCCCTTACATCTCTGCTGACATGCGGATTCTCTTTACAGCTCAGTCTCCTAAATTATGATACCCCCCACCCTCTTTACAAGCTTATGTAGAAACTGTGGGCCTCTGGCTACAAGATCACTGCCTGCTATTAAATATCTTGAAATGTGAGACAATTTGTTTCCCTTCTTCTGGGTTCCACCATGTGATTTCCATCTCCTTTTCTTTCAGGCTCTTCTCTTCCTTATCGTGATTATATTAAAACCTTGGGTATGATCCTCGAGTCTTTTCTCACTTTCAAGGCACACAGACCTCATAGTTAAATCCTTTTTTTTTACCATGTTGGAAACATTCAGCTTGCTCTGCCTTCACTGCTTCCCAGCCCGAACTTCTGGTCCTTTCATTAGTCACTACTAGACTTGACTATTACAATGCTCATTACAATGGTCTCCCTCTCTATTCCATTAAATGCAGCAGTTGGTCCAGTACAGTGTCAATGAACTGCTCTTTGGTGCCACATTGCTCCCCTACTAATCTCTCTCCATTGGCTCCCAGTCTCTGCCGTCCTTAAATATAAGACCCCGATCTTAGTCCACCATCCCTACTACTCTGCTTCTTCCCCTTCTCCCCCATATTTTGTTATCCTTTTCTCCCCCTATATTCCCTCCTGCACCCTTTACTCCTCCCAAGCCTTTCTTATAGCATTTCCTCTTCTCTTAACCCCTTTCATTTGGAAATCCCTCAGCATTTTTCCTTCACCTACCTTGGCCTTCCACTCTAGAACTCTCTACCCCTTAACCTCCATCAGGAATCCTCCTTCCCTATAGTTCAATAAGGGCCTTGAGATCTGGCTCTCAACTGTCCTTCCCCTAGGCCTCAGATAGCTAAGGCTTCCTCCACTTACCCTCCTCCCTCCCTCCCCCCAACAATTAGTTCACTAGGGCTTCACCTGTTTCCTCCTCCTCACCTCTCTATGCCTCTTTAAGATTGTAATTTCTCTTTTTTCGCTTGTCACTGCTGTCCTTCCCTCCCTCTTTTTCTTTGTCCTTTGTTTTATTATTGTAAACCACTCTGATGACCTTCTAGCTTTTGTGTGGTAGCACCCAAAAATAAAGAATACATAACTACATACTAAAATAATACCTTATCATAGTCACACATTCAGATCATCAGCAGTCCCTCATCAAATACAAAATAATTGACCTACAACTAAAATATGCAGATAAAAAGCAAAATGGAAATCCCAAGCCAATCTTCACATGCAATGCAAGATTGGAGAAATAGAAACAGAAATGCTTAAAGTAAATATATGAGAGATGCATATTGCCAAAGTTGAAATACTCTAATCAATGAAATAAAATAAAGGCCATGTTTATCTTTTAAAGATATCGCAACATGTAAATAGTTACCCTGTATGGTCCAAGTTCTAACTCCTGTTATAATGTAAACTCAAACAGTCTTGACTGCACTGAGCTCTCGTTGTTGAATGTAAACCGCACTGATAACAAATAGCGCGGTATATAAGAATTGTTAAATAAATAAATACTAAAGTGCAGTAAGTTTTTGCTCATACTGCGTGTTATGTGCAAAACAACAATGTGCAGTAAATCTAAACTCTATGTGCTGTCGGGAGCATGTCAGCATCTATCCTGCAGTTAGCGGACAGGACAGACACTTACCACATGGGCCGTCGTTCTAGGTTTCAGTTGATAGCACAGATGTACTCATGCTACCAGATTAGGATAGAAAGTGAGCCGTGGTGCAAAATATTAAGAAAAAAATGTTTTGTGCAGAGGCGCAACCTGACACCCACCTCAGCACACCAGTCCTGATGCCCTCCCCCCCACAAGATCTCCATGACATTATCCCTCCCCCAAACAGCAAGTTCCTGATCGTCCCTTCAGTCTAGTCCCAGAATCTCTGGGGTTGTCAACCTCATCTAGCAGCTTTGGAGACTGAGAAACTTCAGTGCTGTGATGTCACCAGTATATAAGGGCTGGCACCGCCTCCTCACAACAGTTTATCAGTCTCCAAAGCAGCTAGTGAGGGGTGAGCCCAGGGATTTTAGGGCTCACTAGAGGAACGATTAAGTAGAGGTAGATAGGAGATTCAAAGAGGAGAAAGGAAATCGCATTGGGAAAGCGTTTGTTTCTTTACTTACAGTTATCTGAGTAAACTGCTTTCATTTTGCCCTGAGATCCTCTGCTCCCTCCCCCTCGCAGTAATGTCAACAGGGGACAGTCAGGAACCACAGTTGGGGTTTCAGTGACTTCGGGGAGAGGATATGCTGCTGGTTACCGTCCCGGTACTGAAGGGACAGGAGTAGGGTTGCCAACTTTTTCACCGAGAAAAACCCGACACCTGTGGCTCGCCATGCTCCACCCATTCTCCGCCCCTAGTCCCACCCCTGCCCTGCCCCCAGCCCCACCCACAAAAATTACCGAGGATACGTGTAGGCTAACTTCCTTGGTCAGATAATAATTAAACTGGGAACCCCAAAATCCAAACATGAAATGTACAACACTGGAGAAATAAAACTATAAAGTAATTTCCTCTTGCACTAAACAAAAACGCAAAGATGTTAGCAATACACACTTCCCAGATCAGACATATTCCAGTTAATAAATTCAAAATAAAAAGTATTTTTCTACCTTCTGTTTGGGCATTTTTTCAGTTGCAATTGCTCCAGTCACTTTCTTCTGGTTTCTTCGTGTCTTCTGCGAGCTATCCATTTGTCCTTTCTTCTCTTTTAGATGTTTTCCATTCTCTCTCTATTTCTGCTTTAACATACTGATTGTTTCCCTTTTGCTCTTTCCCCCAATTCTTTCCTTATTCCTTTATCATCCATATAAATTTCACCCTTCCATTTTCAAGCCCCTCTTACTCTCCCAATACCCAGCCCATCATAGACTTTTCTTCCACACAAAATATTTTTTCCCCTCTCCATTCTCATTCCCCATCCATTCTAGTCCTCCCCCAAAATCAGTTCCCTTATAGTTCTAGACCCACCCAGCATCCACTCCCTTCTAGTCCCATTCTCCCATGCCCCACATCAGCCCATTTCCAGTCCTATTCTAGCTCTTCATCAGCCCATTTCCAGTGCTAGCCCTCACATCACAGGCCATTTCCAGTCCTAGCCCCCACCATCACATCCCATTTGCAGTCCGAGTCCCCCTGCACCATCACAGCCCATTTGCAGTCCTAGTTCCCCCCCCCCACCATCACAGCCCATTTGCAGTCCAAGTTACCCCCCCCCCATAGCCCTTTTCCAGTCCAGGTCCCCCTCCCCATCACAACCCATTTCCAGTCCATTTCCCCCCCCCCCCATAGCCCTTTTACAGTTCAGGTCCCCCCCCCCCATCACAGCCCATTTCTTTCCAGTCCAAGTCCCCCCCCTCCATAGCCCTTTTCCGGTCCAGGTCCCCCTCCCCATCACAACCCATTTCCAGTCCATGTCCCCCCCATAGCACTTTTAC
Source organism: Ichthyophis bannanicus (assembly GCA_033557465.1). Classification (NCBI taxonomy): domain Eukaryota; kingdom Metazoa; phylum Chordata; class Amphibia; order Gymnophiona; family Ichthyophiidae; genus Ichthyophis; species Ichthyophis bannanicus. The sequence goes on along the minus strand of CM066042.1, from coordinate 241,950,792 downwards.
AGTCCAGGTCCCCCCCCATCACAGCCCATTTCTTTCCAGTCCAAGTCCCCCCCCCCATAGCCCTTTTCTGGTCCAGGTCCCCCCCCCCAATCACAGCCCATGCAGTCCTTGCCCCCCCGACCAGCACCGCAGCTGTCTGAGAGGCTTCAGAGGGAGCCGGGTAAGCTCGCGCAAGGCCCCAGCTCCCTCTGTACAGCCGCCAGCGTGAAGAGCCTTTTCCTTCACGCTGGCGGCTGTATCTGTGAAGCCGCGAATGCTGGGAAAGGTTAAAGGGTATTGCCTTTAACCTTTCCCAGCAATCGCGGCTTTACAGATACAGCCTCCAGCGTGAAGGAAAAGGCTGTTCACTCTGGCGGCTGTACAGAGGGAGCCGGGGCCTCGCGCGAGCTTACCCTGCTCCCTCTGAAGCCCTCCGGTGTGTGGGCCGGCCCTGGGTGGGGGGTTTTTTGGACTTCGGGTCGGAAGAAAAGCCGGTTTTTTGCTCTGGCCGCTCCTGATCTTGCGGCCAGAGCAAAAAAACGGCTTTTCAAGGGACGGTTTTACATCTGCGCCAGCAGCCGGCCTGGCCATGGAAAAACCGGCCAGTTGGCAACCCTAGACAGGAGCCGGCATTTTGCAGAGCGCCTTGAGTGCAGAGGTAATTGCCTGCCGGCGCTGACAGCTCTGAGCTTAAACCGCTGCAGTGTTCACGCTGTGCGGGTCTTTCACAGGGTGCCAAGCTGTTCAAGTCTGCTGTGAGGTGTGCAGGTAAGGAACGCAGGAACAGAAAGGAAGGTGCCATCTGAAGGGGGCAATTGCAAGCGATCCGTTAGGGGGTCGGCAGCAGCAAAAGCAGTTTTCGGCGGGAAACGGCTGCTTAGAGGAAGCAAGCCGTGCCGCGTGTGCTAAGGGCGGGAAGATCGCCGGCTGCAAGTGGGGGGGTTTGGCGCTTCCTAGCTCGGTTTAGGAGCTTCGTTTTTCAGTAGTTTCTTCGGGGTTTCATTGGGGGAGCGGCGCTGAAGACGCTGATGTGAAAAAAAAACAAACCCTTTCTTTGAAGGGATTTTGCTGAGTGCTTGGACCAGGGTAGCATGCCTTCCAAACAATTGTGCCTACTGTGTGGGGCTAAGAGAAGTTCCGTCTCACAGGAAGGTGTATGTAGGGGGTGCGCTCCAGAAGTGGAGGCCAGGGAGGTGGTGGCCCATTCAGAAGCTACAGGTCAGGTGTTGGAGAACCTGATGGAGTCCAGCCTCCCATCCCTACCAGCTACGGAGCCTGCGGTTACTGTACCTGCACCGATGGCATCTCAAGTCTCTCAGCAGCCGGCAGCAGGCAATCTGGTGGCGATTTTTGCATCAAATTTCATGGCGCTGCTCCAAAGGACGCTGGCGGGCGTGCAGGGAGCGACCGCAGCTAGTGCCTCAGGGTCTGCTCTGGGGCAGAAGAGGCCGCCTTCGCCGATGTCAGCAGCGGCGTCTGGCATCGGTGCCAAAAAGGCCAGGGCCAATAAAGATATTCTGGCTCCTTCCATTGTCTCCGAGGACGTCCGGTCCGAGGAGGCGGACATAGAAGGGGACCTGGAAGATCTAGAGGAAGGTAAGATTAGAGAACAGGAGGATCAGGCACGAGTAGTTAGGGTTTTTCGTAGAGAAGAGCTCCCGGCGCTCATTGCAGAATCTCTCAAAGCTCTTAATATGCCGGATGCAGGGCCAGTGGAGGACGCTACCCTTGAGGATCCACTGCTATAGGCGTTTCGGAAAACTCAGAGGGCTTTCCCAGTGCATAGGGTGTTTAGGGAGATGATTCAGGAGGAATGGGATATGCTGGAGGCCACTCTTAAAGGGTCTAGGGTTATGGCACGGCTGTACCCTATTTTGGATCAGGACCGAGAGTTATTTAAGGCTCCCAGGGTGGATGCGGCTGTTTCAGTGGTGACCAAGAAGACTACTATCCCGGTAGAAGGTGCAGCGGCTCTTAAAGATGCACAAGACCGCAAATTGGAAACACTGCTAAAGCAGATTTTCGAGGCGAATGCACTGTCACTGCAGGCGTCCATTTGTGGGGCCTGGGTAGCGAGAGCCTGTTTACGCTGGGCGCAGCGAGTCCAGTGCGACAATTCGGGAGAGGCGTCCGAAGAGGCATCTCGATTGGAGTCCGGGGCGGCGTATCTCGCCGACATTCATTATGACCTGATCCGGGGTTTAGCAAAGAGTATGGCCTCGGTAGTTGCAGGGAGAAGGTGTCTTTGGCTGCAAAATTGGGCAAAGTTGGTTCAGTCTCAGAGCCTGGAGTATCTCGGGGCCAATTTCGATACAAGCGTGGGTCGAGTGTTTCTGCCGCAGCAGAGGGTGCTGGGTCTCCGGCACTTGGTGCATCGTTTTCTCAAACAGGACTGTCCCACAGCGTGGGAGTATCTGCAGGTCTTGGGGACTATGGCAGCGACTCTAGAGGTGGTGCCGTGGGCGCGAGCCCACATGAGACCGTTACAGCGGGCCCTGCTGAGAAGGTGGTCACATCAAAGGGATTCTCTGGCCCAGAGGTTGCCGTGTCCGCCAGACACTCGCGTGGCGCTGCGTTGGTGGTTGAGGCCCGGAGGTCTGGAAACAGGAATGTCATTGAAAACGCCCGCATGGGTTTCTCTGATGACAGATGCCAGTCTGTACGGCTGGGGAGCCCACTGTCAGGGACGCCTGGTACAAGGCCAGTGGACCGACCTGGAAAAGTCATGGTCAATAAACAGGCTGGAGTTGCGGGCGGTAGCACTGGCTCTCCGGGAGTTGTGCCCCTTTATTCAGAGAAAGGCCATTCGGGTGTTTTCGGACAACGCGAAGGCGGTGGCATACATAAATCGACAAGGGGGCACCAGCAGCGTGGCGCTGGAGGCAGAGGCGGAAAGTTTGTTAGAGTGGGCCGAGACGAACCTGGAGGCCTTGTCGGCAGCACGTGTTGCGGGAGTAGACAATATAGAGGCCGATTTTCTGAGTCAAGTAAGGGTAGACCCGGGGGAGTGGACTCTTCACCCAGAAGTGTTTGCGATGTTGGTACAGCGCTGGGGGATGCCGGTAATGGATCTCATGGCGACCTTTCAGTCCGCAAAGGTCGATCGGTTCATCAGCAGAAGGAGAGAAAGGATGGCGGAAGGGCTGGACGCTCTCATTCAGAGGTGGCCAGAAGACCAGCTGCTGTATGTTTTCCCGCCGTGGGTGCTGATCGGGTGGGTGATACAGCACATTGCGCAACACAAGGGACGAGTGGTTCTAATTGCTCCGGATTGGCCGAGAAGACCGTGGTATGCGGACTTAGTCAGACTCTTAGTGGGGCGGCCCTGGAAGCTTCCTGTTCGCAAGGATCTGCTCACCCAAGGACCTCTCTGCGTGCCCCAGGTGGATCGATTCTCGCTTACGGCCTGGCTCTTGAGCGGGCAAGGTTGAGGGCGAGAGGTTATTCATCAGCAGTGATATCTACCTTGCTGAAGGCGAGACGGAGGTCTACTTCCTTGGCATATGTCAGAGTGTGGCGCGTCTTTGAGGCTTGGTGTGCGGAGCGGGACTGTGTTCCCTTATAGGCGTCGGTTCCACAGGTTCTGTCCTTTCTGCAGGATGGATTTCAAAAGGGCCTAGTGGTGGCTTCGCTCAAAGTGCAATTGGCGGCTTTAGCCCGCTATAGGGGTAAGGTGCAGGGAAGCTCGCTGAGTAGTCATGCGGATGTTAAGTGTTTTTTGAAGGCGGTAACTCTTCTCCGGCCGCCGCGCAAGTGGATAGTTCCGGCGTGGGACCTTCCATTGGTCTTGGAGGCGTTAGGGAAAGCGCCTTTTGAGCCCTTTATGCAGGCTTCGCTGAAACACCTTACGCTGAAGGTGGTGTTTTTGGTGGCCATCGCCTCGACTAGATGAGTTTCGGAGATACAAGTGCTGTCGTGTAGGAAGCCCTTTCTGTCTTTTTCCGATTCTAAGGTGGTATTGAGACCAGTTCCGTCGCTCTTGCCGAAGGTGGTCTCGGTGTTTCATTTGAACCAGGTGGTGTCTTTGCCTGTTTTTTGCATCAAAGGTAAGGGTCAGATGTCGGAACGACTTCATAGTCTGGATATTCGCCGGGTGTTAAAGACGTATGTGGCTAGAACAGCGTCTTTTCGTAAGTCAGACAGGCTTTTCATGTTGTTTGTGGGGCCCCGGAAAGGGGAGGCGGCCTCGAAAGGTTCAATTGCTCGTTGGATAAAGGAGGCTATCGCATCAGCTTACATTTCGCGTGGTCGTAAGGATTGCGGGCTCATTCCACGAGGGCGCAAGTGGCGTCTTGGGCAGAGTGTGGTTTAGTGCCGGTGGTAGACATCTGTAAAGCGGCTACTTGGTCGACGCTACATACCTTTGTGAAGCATTACCGTCTGGATGTGCAGGCGGACAAGGACTCCTGTTTTGGAGCGGCTGTGCTTCAGGCCGGTCTAGCAGGGCCCTCCCGTTAGTGGTACTTACTGCTCTGGTACATCCCCAGAGATTCCGGGACTAGACTGGAGGGACGATCAGGAAATTAAATTAGACTTACCTGCTAATTGTAGTTCCTGGAGTAACTCCAGTCTAGTCCCGTGTCCCGCCCTATCTCGTTGGTGTGCTGTGGCCTGAAGCAGGAGCTGTATTACTGGTAAGCAACGCTTTTCATGCTCTTGGGGGTCGTAGTGCATGTTAAGGCTGATTAGCACAGGGTAAGGGCGTGGTATTCAGGGGTCACTGTGTTTAAGATGCTGGGCAGAGGATCTCACGGCATGCAATGCGTACAGATCTTGTAAATGGTTGGGTTGGCAAGTTTTTATGATTTAGTTAGGCAGTTTTTATATGCTGCTTTTCATTACTTACTTGTTGCTCCGGTGAGTCTGCTTTGTCAATAGGTAAACTGGTGTGAGGAGGCGGTGCCAGCCCTTATATACTGGTGACATCACAGCACTGAAGTTTCTCAGTCTCCAAAGCTGCTAGATGAGGTTGACAACCCCAGAGATTCCGGGACTAGACTGGAGTTACTCCAGGAACTACAATTAGCAGGTAAGTCTAATTTAATCATCTTTCCCTAACCATTATCCAAGTTAAGACCTCCCCAGTAGGAACCCCCCTGAATAAAAGTTCCCTCACAGACCATAATCTGGCTCCTTCCTGAGACTGACTCGGGAGTTTCATAGGTAGTCTAATGGACTGGAGTAGGAGAGGGTCCACTTCAATTTCCATCCTGGTAACTGCCAGGTTCCAAAATGGCAGCTATGACCCCCTTAGTGGTAGCCCTGTGGTGCTACTGCAGTAGTCAACCTGCCTCTCCCCCTGTGACCAAGGTATCACCTATCTGATCCCTCTATCAGAACCTTGTTCCAATCTAATCCAAACCCTCCCAACAACAAACTAGCCTGATCAGGAACCCCCTCTCCTGCAAGACTGACCCTAGATCTCTCCCCCTAACGAACATCTCACCTCCATATTCTGAACTCATACCTATCAGTTTATAAGAACATAAAAATATGCCATACAGGGTTAGACCATTCATCAAGCCCAGTATCCTGTTTCCAATAGTTGCCAATCCAGGTCACAAGTACCTGTCAGATTCCCAATAGGTATCTATTTTTATTTATTTACTATTATTTAGCTCAGGGCTTTCCAGTAATAGTTCAAAGCAAGTTACATTCAGGTACAGTAGTTCTTTCCCCTGTCCCTGGAGGGCTTACAATCTAAGTTTATACCTGTGGCAATGAAGAAATAAGTGGCTTGTTCAAGGTTAGAAGGAATGTCAGTGGGATTTGAACCCTGGTCTTTCAGGTTCCATGCTGCTGCTCTAAACACTAGGCTACTCCTCCACTCCAGATTCCATCCTGCTTAACCCTGGGTTAAGCAGTGGATTTCCCAGTATCCACTTTAATAATGAGTAATGGACTTTTCCTCTAGGAATTTGTACAAACCTCTTTTAAACCCAGCTAAACTAACAGTTTTTATTACATCATCCGGCAACGAATTCCAGATTTTGATTACTCATTGAGTGAAAAAATATTTTCTCCAATTACTCTTACGTGTGGTACACATTGTAGCTTCATTGCATGTCCCCTAGCCTTTCTACTTCTTTTTTAATGATATTTTTTCCCCGTTAATTACAAGCATACCACTTTCAACAGAAAAGTGGAACAAGCAGTATACATATAAAAAAGAAAAAAAAAATCGGAAAAAAGTCACTGCATCTCACACTATTCCTCATATAAAAGGAGAACAAAAGGAAAGCTATATCTCCATGAACCCCACCAAAGAAAGGTGGTCAAAGCTATACAGCCAAAACTACATAATAACCTGAGTATCTAAGGCCCAACCAATGATGCTGAACCCCACGCTAAGAAGCAGTAAGCCTGTGAGAATTAATAAATACTAAGACTTGGGATGGTTCATAAAAATCATAACCATGCGCCTGGTACTTGATCAGGCATTTACTGGGAAATTTCAAAAAGAACAATGCACCCAACTGCACCAACCCGGATCTAAGTAGGAGAAAATCCCTCCTCCTTTTCAGAGTTTCCCTGAAAAGATCTGGAAAATCCTCAGAGGCCTTTAAAATCACATTCTTCTTTTAAAGTACATTCTTGGCAGCCATTCTCTCTCAGATATTAGGGCAAATGTCACAAGCAGAGTGGATGGTGTAACAAGTTCCATATCAAGATGCTCCAATATACCAGATATGTTCAGAACATCTATTCCTGGTGACAATGAAGGGGAACCAGGAAGTTCCTTTTTCGCTGATGGGAGATAGTACACCTTAGATAATGGAGGAAAAGATTCTTTAGATATATTCAATACCTCACATAGAAAGTCCTGGATGTCCTAGGGAAATTTATCAAATAAAGATTAAGAGATCTAACCTGATTCTCCAACATTTCCATTATATCTTTAACAAGCAAATCTTCATTTCCATCCATCTGCTGCAGTTTAGTTTTCAAATCTATCATCTCAGTTTTAACAAAAACAATATCCTGAGCATTCTGTTTTATAGCCACAGCGTAACCTTGAGCCTGCAATGACATAACTTGAAGCTGGGGTACTACCGCTTCCCCCAGCTTAGAAATAGCGCTCCAAATAGCCTCAAATTTGAACTTCTCTGGGCACTCCAAGAAAAAGAAAGGAGCAGATTGGGAAGCCCCTCCAGACTGGGAAGCATCTGTACTAGAAGAATCCACAGGACTCAGACTGAGATATCGCTGCTGCTATAGCTATCATAGGATCCAAATCTTCCATGGATTCCTTGGCTGAAAGCTGTAGATCTCATGGCATTATAACCAATGGCACAGTTTTCACAGGACGCTTGCCTCCATCATGCACAATGTCCAAACTCACCAGTAAGGACGCTTGCCCAAGCATCTCCCGCAGATACATCAATCAGCGGCATGGGGGTACTCAGGATTCATGGAAAAGAGTGGCATCAAGCCACGAAGAAGACACAGAGTGATCCAACCCTGGCATTGATACAGCTGGGGGAACCCCTGAACTTAAAGGCTGCTGTCTCAGATGAAGCACAAAGAAATCAAGCAGACCAGACATCTGAAGAGGCAATGCTAAGGAGGGCTTGCGGACTAGAGGAGGCTTCTTGCCCACTTTTCCCTTTTCTCTTTAGCATCGTAAAAAAAGCCGTTCAGAGCACTAAACCTTGGCCACTGCCATCTTAGGTCCTTCCCCTTTTGTCTACCAACCCGCCTTTCTACTTTTTGAAGGAGTAAACAATCTACGTTTACTTTTTCCACTCCACTCATTATTTTATAGACCTCTATCATATCTCCTCTCAGCCATCTCTTTTCCAAGATGAAGTGCCCTAATCTTTTAAGCCTTTCCTCATAGGGTATCTTTACATCCCCTTTATCATTTTGGTTGCTCTTCTCTGTGCGTATTCTAATCCTGCTATAATTTCACCTGTAGTTCCGATTCGTGTTTTAAGGGTATAATTTTAAGTAATTTATATTTTATTTTATTTGTCAACATTTGTTTATGGTTTTATTTATTATTTATTCATTTTGAGTGCACTAATGATTGTTCTTAGTCCTTTTATAATGAATTACATTATGATCATGTGTTTTATTTTTATTTTTAATATATGTGTGTTTAGCCAATGAGCCCCTGAAGAAGGTGTTGTGAAACACGGCCTGTGTCGGGCCTGGCTGGTTTTTAATTGAACAAACAGTTCCTTCCATTACAATCCACGGTTCTGTTTGGTTTTTGTCTTGGCACGTGGATAAATGCTCTTTCGTTGGATCCTGAGGTGCAGCATGTTCTCACCATGGAAGGACGTGTTAAGCTTCGGGGAGGATGCTTTAGAAAAACTCCTACCACAGGAAACTTTGTCATCACAAACGGATGGTGAAATGGATGAAGTTCAAAATCGGTGGGAGGAAACAGTACGTCTCACTCAAAGACAAATAAAAGAAGAGATGCATGCATTATACCTCCTCGAATGCTGCAGGTCCAAGATAATCCCTAGGGGATTAAGAATGAACAAGGCACCAGGCTTATATTTGAACGAAGATGGTTTCATAAAGTGCTGGAATGCCATTTTAAATAAGTGTTCTTTAGATCTTATGATTTTACTTATTACTACAACAAACAAGAAATCAGAATTATACAAGGTGGAGCTAGATGAGAAACTTATTGCTCTACAGGAGTGTGACAACAATTTCTCAAAAGTCTATAAAGATTATGAACGTAATATTCAGTTGTTTAAAAAGGAAATTAAGAGTCAGAAGAAAGATAAGTTCAAGAGGGACGAAGAAGATTACATGTATGGGTATGTGTACCCATGGCGTAAGAAGGTAGATGGGGACAGATTATTTTTTTAAAAACGAAACTCGATTTTTGATCAAAAGGACTCTAATAGAGATATATCAGAGGAAGAGGTATTACAAGAACGGAACAAAAAGAGGAGTAGAAAAGACTCAGTAGAGAATGGGTGCTCCTCGGCCCCTTTATTTCCTACTCAAAAAGATACTGAACAATTAGATAGAGATGATGCCGCTATTAAAGGCAATAAGAAAAAAACCTTTTTGGATATGGATTCAATATGGAAAGGGGGAGGAAGAGACAGATCACGGACACGACATCCCCAAGGCAATCTACAATGGACAGACAAACAAGATCCAGGGAAGTTCAGAACCTCTTATTATCCCCAGAGAGGCAGAGGTCGAGGTCGAGGCAGGGGGATTGCCCGCAGGGACTCAGAAAGATCTATAGAAAGGAGGTAGTTTCCTCACATATTACTAGCAATGTTGTCAACATTTTGAAATATAAACTTACTGCAGATGAAGAGTCCATGCTTAATAAGGGTCTTTCCTTTGTGCCTGTTAGAAACTTTGACCCTTTTGAGGTTCAAATTAATTTATTCAAAATTTTCCGTAGGATTCAGATTAGACATTTTTTTAATGAACAACAGAATTCCAAACAAGATATTTCCATGATTAAAAATAAGTCTAGGTAGAATCCATCTCCTAACACGGATCCCTTAATAGAAGCTTTTGAAAAGATTGTTTTAAAAGAAGTTGATAAGTTCAATGGCAAAGTCAAGACTCCCTATCATAACCTTTCTAAAGATGAAATGAATGCTATTAAATCTTTACAGCATAACAATGAGATTATTATAAAACCTGTGGATAAGGGTGGAGCCGTAGTAGTTTTAGATAAGTCGTACTACATTGAAGAAATAAACAGACAACTTAAAGACACCACCTTTTATCTACGATTAGATCAGGATCCTACTCCCTCATTAAAAAAGTCTATAGACAGCTTGGTTTTGAGTGCATATGATATTGGATATCTTACAGCTAAGGAGAGAGATTTTCTCATAGTTGAATTTCCTATCATTCCAACTATTTATGTAATCCCTAAAATTCATAAATCCCTAGAGCATCCCCCAGGCAGACCTATAGTTTCTGCTATAGGATCTATTCTGGAACCTATTTCGCAATTAATGGATATTATATTACGGCCCTTCATTACTCAGATGTGGTCCTACGTTAGAGACTCATCCCATGTTATAAATATTTTGATATCTATGAAAGATATTAATCAAGATGTGATTTTGGTCACTTTAGACATTGAATCTCTGTATACTAATATCCCTCAAGCGGAAGCCTTGAATATCATTGAGTTTTATTTATATAAAAGAGACACATAAGAGAATACCCACAATATTTTTATTAGATTTAGCGCGATATGCCTTATGTGAGAACTACTTTTGTTTTCGGGAATTATTTTTTAAACAAATTAAGGGTGTTGCAATGGGGTCCTCAATGGCTCCGGATATAGCTAACTTATACGTAGCAGATTTTGAGGACAAATTCATTAAAGATAATCCATTCAATACCCATATTAAGCTCTGGGTCAGATATATAGATGATATTTTAATTCTTTGGGACGGATCTATGGATCTTTTGTCAGAGTTCAATAAGTGGATTAATCAGTGTGATGTTAATTTACGCTTTCAGGTTACCTTCGACGATGTTCAAATTCCATTTTTAGACCTTCTCATTAGGAAAGTAGATAATAAGTTGCACACTTCCCTTTATAAAAAGCCTACTGATAGGAATCACCTTTTGCATTATACTAGTTTTCATAATTTATCTCCTAGGAACAATCTTCCTGTTGGCCAGTTTTTAAGGACTAGGAGACTTTGTACTACTGACCATGATTTTGAACATCATGCATCTTTGATGAGACAGAGATTCAGTGAAAGAGGTTATCCTCAGTATCAGATAGATAAGGCTTATTATAGAGCTCGGGACTCTTCAAGAGATGATCTGTTGGTATTAAGAGAAAAGCAACCTCAGAAAGGTATCGTATGTTCCCTTCTTTACTCATTTCATTCCTACAAAATTAGCAAACTATTGAAGAAACATTGGTATTTAATACAATCTTTATCGGGTTTTCAGGATGTCCCCTTGATTACAGCACACAAAAGGAACGTGAATCTTCGTAATCTTTTAGTTCCATCGGCTTTCACGGAACGGCGTTTTCTTTCTAAATATAAGGGACATTATCCCTGTGGACAATGTTCAGTGTGTAGTTCTGTGTTAACAGTTAAAAATTATTTTGTACACCCTATTAATAATTTTAAATTTCATTTGGATGATTTTACCAATTGTGCTACAAGTCACGTTATTTACGTTATAATTTGTCCTTGTAATGGAAAGTACGAGGGCAGAGTCCCAAAGTACGCCGGTAACCGGGTGGTCGGCCCGGTCCCGGCCTCACGCTTCTGGCTTGGGGGGGGGAGGGGACCAGGTGAGGGGAGTGTGAGTCGAATGACGCCGGCAGCGTCATTTGAAATTATTGGCTCCACAGAGCGCAAGGAGCAGAGCCAATTAGGTTGAGCTGGCGTCCGGGTCTTTTTAAAGGAAGGGGCTGGCGGTTTGTCCTCCTTTTCGGCGGCGGGTGTTGCAGCGATACGGCTTCCTGCCCACCCTCCCTCATCTCTATATAAGGAGATGGTTGGTGTTTTTGGGGTGTCGCAGCTTGGGGGGGGAAAGGCGGGATCCCGGAGGTCTCCGGGGTCCAGAGCCTTTAGGACATACTTGGGCGGGGGCGGGGTGCCCCTGACCCGGATAAGCCCTGCTGGCCTTTGCTAGTCACATGGCGAGGTCGGGGAAAGGGCGGTAGGAAATTGGCCGGTGGCCGGACACGGCCGAAGCGGATGCGAGCCCACTTTGCTAATTGTATGGCTGGTGAGGCATAGCTCCGCTGTGGGGAGATTGTTAAGAGGATTGTTCTGGTTTGTAATGTTTCAATTGTTTACAAATATAATAAAGCTGTGACCGGTTGGTTCTTCCAATAAGAAAAGTGTTGTGTGTGAGTTTGTAAAGGGGGGGGGGGGCAGTGGATGGCTGGGGGAAGGGGGTGGGGGAGGGTTTTTTTGGAGGGGATGGGGGTTAGGGCACCGGATCCGATCTACCACGGTTACAAGCTATATGTGGGTAAGACTATACGTCCAGTTCGTACTAGAATAATAGAACACCGCAGCTGTATTAAAAGAGGTGCTGTAGAAAAACCCTTGGTGCTACATTGGCAGGCAGCCGATCATAAGATTTCAGATCTACGGTTCTTTATTATTAAAAAAATTAAGTTGAACTGGCGGGGGGAGATGTTGACAGGACTATTTTGCGAATAGAGCAACGTTACATCTTTAACCTGAACAGTTTACATCCCCATGGATTAAATATGGAGCGTGATTTGTCTGTTTTTTTATGAAGGTTTGTTATACCTTCTCTCTCTGTATCCATAGGTCTTTACACAATGGGTTTTTGTTTCATCAAGCTGTTTTCATCTTCATTTTTACAATAAGGATTATTATCTTTTTTGTATATATTTTACATGGTTCTATTCAGTTTACCTTGGGATTGTGGTGCCATATATTACTTTCTTCTTTTTGTCTGTTTTTATGCATAATTGCAATCGTTTTTTATAATGTGTTACAATTTTAGTGAGGCAACTTGGTTTGCAAGGTCTTCCCCTTCTTTTCATGGTTTTTACACTATATCCTTTTATGACAGGTTTATATAACAATGCTTTATCTTTTATGATTTTTTTAGATAAATTATTCACACTTTTTTCTTTCGGTTGGATATTTAAAGATTTACAGAAAAAGGTCTTCACATCCGTCTCCTGTGGGTTGCTCCTTTATAGAAACGGAATTGTGTCTCTCAATGATTAATGAGGGCCGATTCATTGGTATTTATATGCCCGTATTATAAGGACTATTTTATTTATGGAGAATATTATACCATCTCATCACTAGTTTAATTTTTTGGCGGTTTTATTTTTTACAATGTTTTAGCAGTTTTTTTTAAATGCGCATACATATTTATTTTTCAGGCTTTGTTTTCACTTCAGGTGCACTATAATTGTTTGTGGGTCATTTACATATCATGTTTTTATGTTGTTCACCTCTTTTACAAAGCAATCATGAGCGCATGCGCTGGCGTCTTTCAATAATGAATGAAGGAATGGCACACAAGTCATGTTTGCCTCGCTGCATTTGACGTGAATCACAATATATTTTCAGTAAGTGCATTTTACTATCTTGTAGGCACTGTTTCAGATTCATCTTTATGGTACGTGGATTTTATCTTAAAGCGTTTATTTTAAACATACTGATTTTATTACAACAGCGCGTTTCCATAAAAAAAGATCACTAACACAGGCCTACCGTGTTTTCATCCTTGGTGATGTACTATTGTTTTATTCGCATTTGGAGGTTTATTTTACACGCATTTCAATTCTGTTTAATTTAATACGGCTCACATTATTTTAGTCGGTAAAAACTATCACGTTCCAATGGGTGCCTCAGCTAAGTTATTTTATGATTAGTTTTCTATCATTTTTTATAATTAGGTGTTTATTGGTATTCCCACTACATAGTGTGTAGTACACCTGCTATATAGGTTTCAATGACGCGTCCTTATTTTTGCTGGTTTTTAATACATCTTATGCCTATTCAGTCGGCACAAGTTTTAAGGTTGTAGAAGGCTCCTTAGTTCCGGCTTGCTAAGCAAGGACAACTTTCAGTGCAATCTTTTATCAGTTTTCTTAACACTATTTATAGGTAGTGTAATGCAGCAGACCAGTGGGGAACAGAAGAAAATATTTTAAACACGAAAAAAGGCATGCACAAGCTGCAGTATTTTCAGGAACCTGATAGGGGGAGCAAGAGGGACCTCCGGAAGACTGAGGATCCACGCCCCACAGGTTGTGACCTAAAGCCAGCCAGCCTCCAATCCAGGAAGGCAGGAACTCCTTTTAAAGAAAGTCTGGAAGACTGGAAAGGGGGAAGTGGCGGTAAAAGCGAAAGTGGCGGTAGCAGCAGGAGCAGCAGAGAAGGCAGAGAAGTTACAGAGCCTGCAGAAGCCGGAGGAGCGGCAGGAGCTGCAGAGGTGGCAGAAACTGCAGAAGCTACAGACGCTGCTGGAGCGCCGGAAGGAGGAACAGGCCAGAGAGACCTGAAAGGACGGAAAGTACGGAAGGATCCAGGAGATCCGGGAACACGAAAGCAATACTGTGACAGCTGTGTGAAGTCAACCGAAGGACGGTTGAAAAACCCACGCCAGATTGCAGGAGCAGGGCAGAATCTCAGCAGGAGTAGGCCTCAAGCCTCACCCCAAGGAGAGAAGCCGGCATTACAAGCTAACCCACACTTATTTGGGAACAGCCTTCAGAGAGCTAGCCTGTGGAGAGGACAAGAAACAGAAGGTCCCTGTTCATGTAACACTTCTCATGATACAAGGTATGAAAAGCTTTTATTAAATGAGAGACTTTTGAATAAGCAATGTTTGCAGAAAGCTAATATAAAACCTGTGAAGAAGGAAGAAGATTCGCCTTGTAGAACAGTTCATGACCGACGCCCCACTCTGAACCGAAGGCATTGGGAGGTCATACAGCGTTTGGCTGAAAAGCTTAATTATAGGTTGCCCAGAACCACGGACTCTGTTTCAGAGGCGTATGATCAGGAACCAATGCAAGTGGAATTGGTAGAATTCCTTTCAGATGAGGAAATGGATTGTAGTTATTGTATCACTGGAAGCTTGGAATCCTTGCATAGCATGTGAGCAGTAAACTAGTGAAATAGGAAATGTTTGTGTTTGTATCACCTCTATGAAGAGAACAGTGGTTGCTTTGAACCTGAGTTTTACTTTTTCTAACCTGATGTAAGGACATTTCTTTTGTTGTTTTGGGACTGATCCTTTGAACCTTTGCAAGACAAGGGAAATAAAGCCTTATTTTCCCTCCACTTGAAAACCTGTGTTCTTTGGGTATTGGGTAATAAGGACGCTACCAAGGCTATACATCCCTGGGCCCTGAAAAATAAGTACCAATCCCAACCTTATCTTTATTTGTGTCCGACCTACCTTGGCGCCCATTAGCCACCAGGGTGGCGTCGCGACATAAAAATGGCGTAGTTGTTGGATGCCGGATCAGAGCCTTCAAACTACTAAAGGAAAAAAAACCCCTCCTGAGTTTAAAAGTAAAAACTCAGATTGATCTGCTGGAAAACCTGGAGTGAAAACAAGACCCGGAGTGGATTACTTGTAAAACCAGGATTGGAAGGAGAAAGACCCGGAGTGGAATAGGTGGAGTCCGGAGCGGGTTGGGAAAATCCTGAAAGCAGAAAATCCTGTTGCCGGTCATCGGAGTGGTGCGCTGCGAAAGGCAACAGCAACTGATGTTCCCGAGCTGAATTCAACACTCACCTCAGGTTAAACGTAATTAAGCCGGGGCAGTGGATGTCAAGGGAAGTAAAAAAAAAAAAAAAAAAAAAAAGAGAAAAGGAGGGCAAAACTAGTGTTGTGCGAGCCACACTTGGTTTTCGTTTTTTTTGTTTCTCTATACAGATTCACCATGGAACCAAAGGAGCTCTGTGCCTGGATGGCACATCAATTCGACAAGCAAGCCGAATTCGCGCAGAAGAATCAAGCACAAGCTCTACAGGCCATGCAAGCACAACAACTGCCGGTCTTGCAGACTATGGAGAACTGGTTAGCATTACAGCGGGAGGCGATGGCAAAGGCGAACGCTGAAAAGCTGCAGGTAGCCGGACCGACTAACCCAGCGAGTGGACAATGGACATGCCACGATCTTATTGTGGGGAAGCTAAGTCCCAATGATAATGTGGATGACTTTTTAGATTCGTTCACTAGGATTGCAGGGTCAGCTAATTGGCCGCCTGAGCAGTGGGCTATTCGACTCGCAGTGTCCCTTACGGGGGAAGCTCTTGCTGCATACAGGTCGATGCCCCCAACCCTAGCTAACACCTATGAGGAGGTAGTCACCGCCATAAGGGATCGTCTAGGCCTTACACCATTATCCTATAACAAAATGTTTAGAGCCACCACCCTTAGGGCCGATGAAACCCCAAAAGCCCTAGGTCATAGGATACGGGGTCTGGCAAATAAATGACTACAGCCAGAAAAGAAAAACGTAGACACATTAATGGATGCGATAATACTCGAGCAGTACATGTCCGCCATACCAAGTAGGGTACAGAACTTTTTAATTTTACAAAATTGCTGTACAACTGCGGACGCAATAGCTCTCACTGAGCGCTATTTAGAGGCCGAGAGAGTCACCCAACCCAGGGTAGGGACTCCCAAACTGACACTGGGTATGGAGGCCCAGAGAGTAGAAAGTCCCTCACGGTCCCCATACGGTGTGGGGAAAAATAAAAAGCCTCTAGCAAAAGAGAATGTCAAGAGATGTTTTGCGTGTGGTAAAAAGTGTCATCTGAAAAGTGACTGTTACTCACGTACTGCTCTGGTAGGCGAAGACCCGAGAACAGTACGGGAGGGTTTTGTATTGAATGTGAAGATTCATGGAGTAG
This sequence comes from Ichthyophis bannanicus, assembly GCA_033557465.1. Taxonomy (NCBI): domain Eukaryota; kingdom Metazoa; phylum Chordata; class Amphibia; order Gymnophiona; family Ichthyophiidae; genus Ichthyophis; species Ichthyophis bannanicus. The sequence goes on along the minus strand of CM066042.1, from coordinate 241,934,458 downwards.
ATGTAAAAGCACTTCTGGACTCAGGAGCTGACCAAACCATGATTTCGAAGAGGTTATGGCTTGTGATCAGGGATGGTCAGTTCCGGAGTATCCAGAAGGTAATGTTAAAATAAAATGTATCCATGGAGCGGCTACCCGCTATCCGGTGTATAAACTGTGGGTGAAGGGATTGGGCATTGAAAAAGAGATGTTAGTAGCAGTCGTGCCTAGGCTACCACAAGAATTGGTATTAGGCCGTGATTGGCCACAATTTAGAAAGAGCCTGAAAGAAGGCCTATCATCACAAACAGTGCCAACTTCCACTTGTATTCGGCATGAGCCTATTGAGAATCCCAAGCCACAACAGAAGAGCCCCAGGAATACTACGAGTCCTATAATTCCTAGCCCACTTTGGGGAAAACCGAAGAAAACCTCCTTAAAAGAACAGGCAGACCCCCCAAAGAGGTTCATGCTAAAATTCTGTAAAACCTCGGAGAAAGCCTATAGTCCTCAACGGGCATCTGCGCAAGCGGCCGGTTATGACCTACACAGCGCCGAAGACCAGGTTATCCCAAAGCAGGAGCGTAGGTTGATCACTACGGATCTCCAGATAGAACTACCCCCAGGGTGCTATGGGCGGATAGCACCGCGATCGGGGCTCGCTGCCAAGCACAGCATTGATGTGGCCGCCGGGGTAGTCGACCCAGACTACAGGGGCATATTGAAAGTTCTTCTATGCAACTATTCAAGCGAAGACTTCAAGGTCCAAAGAGGGGACAGAATAGCGCAACTGATTTGCGAACGCGTGGGATTTCCCAACCTTGAAGAGGTCGCCATGCTAACACCCACGAGCCGGGGAACACGAGGTTTCGGCTCTACGGGGAAGAGGGACCTAGAGGGCTTCATCGCAGTAGGAAGTGAACCCCCAGAGGAGGATCTTGGTCCCCGTATAGAGGAGTGCGGAGAATCCCCTACGCCCAGGACTGGGGAGGAACTCTCCTTAAGGCAAAAGCAGGACCTGACCCAACTGCTGGAAGAGTACAAGGATGTACTAACTCCGGTGCCAGGAGAAACTGCCCTGGTCGCCCACGAAATACTCACCCCCACCGGGGAAAATTATTCGGCAACGGACTTATCGATTGCCGGAGGCAAAAAAAAAGGAAGTCATTGATCAAGTGCAAGAGATGCTACGGTTAAACATAATAGAAGAATCGCATAGTCCGTGGTGCAGCCCGGTGGTATTAGTACCTAAGCCCGATGGAACTATGCGCTTCTGCATTGACTTCCGACAAGTGAATGCCGTGTCCACGTTCGACGCCTACCCGATGCCTCGGATTGAGGAACTATTGGACTGGCTCGGGCAGGCGAAGTTTCTAACAACTTTAGACATGACCAAGGGATATTGGCAAATCCCTTTAACACGTGATGCCAAGCCCAAAACTGCCTTTAACATACCTCTAGGCCTCTTTCAATTCCGAAGGATGCCCTTCGGCCTACACGGGGCAGCGGCCACGTGCCAACGTCTGATGGACATCATTCTCCGACTATACCAGACTTTTGCAACGGCCTACATGGACGATGTAGTGATCCACAGTACCACCTGGAAAGAACATCTCCATCAAGTAGGAACGGTCTTAGAAGCCATGAGGAGGGCGGGATTGACGTTAAACCCAAAAAAATGCACCTTCGCGGCCAAAGAGGTCAAATACTTGGGTCAATGGTCGGGCGGGGCACAGTGCGACCGCTACTTGACAAGGTGGAAAGCGTCAGGAAGTTTCCCGTACCACAACACAAGAAACAACTAAGAAGTTTCTTTGGCCTCATCGGCTACTACCGTCGTTTTATACCGCACTTCGCGGAGGAAAGTGCTGTATTTACAGAAATGTTGAGAAAGAACGCCCCAAATGTGATACAATGGTCGCCGGAGGCAGACACAGCCTTTCAACATTTAAAGGAAAAATTGTGTCAGGCCCCCATATTGCGGGGTGTGGACTTCCAACAAACATTTCTATTACAGATGGATGCGTCGGAAACCGGACTGGGTGCCATCCTCTCACAAGTACAGAAAGGTGCAGAACACCCCATCATGTTCCTTAGCAGGAAACTATCACTTGCTGAAAGGAAATATGCCACAATTGAGAGGGAATGTCTCGCCATTAAGTGGGCCATTGAAGCTTTAAAATTCTACCTGACGGGGAGAAGATTCATCCTCATTACGGACCATGCCCCGCTAAAATGGTTGCACACCATGAAAAATGAAAACAACCGCTTAACTAGGTGGTACATGGCTTTGCAGCCATATGATTTTAGAGTGGAGCATCGAGCTGGGAAGCTGCATTTTAACGCAGATGCCATGTCACGTATTACATGCTGTGTAGAAGAGACTTCACCAGCCCGTAATATTTTAAGAAGGGGGATGTGTAATGCAGCAGACCAGTGGGGAACAGAAGAAAATATTTTAAACACGAAAAAAGGCATGCACAAGCTGCAGTATTTTCAGGAACCTGATAGGGGGAGCAAGAGGGACCTCCGGAAGACTGAGGATCCACGCCCCACAGGCTGTGACCTAAAGCCAGCCAGCCTCCAATCCAGGAAGGCAGGAACTCCTTTTAAAGAAAGTCTGGAAGACTGGAAAGGGGGAAGTGGCGGTAAAAGCGAAAGTGGCGGTAGCAGCAGGAGCAGCAGAGAAGGCAGAGAAGTTACAGAGCCTGCAGAAGCCGGAGGAGCGGCAGGAGCTGCAGAGGTGGCAGAAACTGCAGAAGCTACAGACGCTGCTGGAGCGCCGGAAGGAGGAACAGACCAGAGAGACCTGAAAGGACGGAAAGTACGGAAGGATCCAGGAGATCCGGGAACACGAAAGCAATACTGTGACAGCTGTGTGAAGTCAACCGAAGGACGGTTGAAAAACCCACGCCGGATTGCAGGAGCAGGGCAGAATCTCAGCAGGAGTAGGCCTCAAGCCTCACCCCAAGGAGAGAAGCCGGCATTACAAGCTAACCCACACTTATTTGGGAACAGCCTTCAGAGAGCTAGCCTGTGGAGAGGACAAGAAACAGAAGGTCCCTGTTCATGTAACACTTCTCATGATACAAGGTATGAAAAGCTTTTATTAAATGAGAGACTTTTGAATAAGCAATGTTTGCAGAAAGCTAATATAAAACCTGTGAAGAAGGAAGAAGATTCACCTTGTAGAACAGTTCATGACCGACGCCCCACTCTGAACCGAAGGCATTGGGAGGTCATACAGCATTTGGCTGAAAAGCCTAATTATAGGTTGCCCAGAACCACGGACTCTGTTTCAGAGGCGTATGATCAGGAACCAATGCAAGTGGAATTGGTAGAATTCCTTTCAGATGAGGAAATGGATTGTAGTTATTGTACCACTGGAAGCTTGGAATCCTTGCATAGCATGTGAGCAGTAAACTGGTGAAATAGGAAATGTTTGTGTTTGTATCACCTCTATGAAGAGAACAGTGGTTGCTTTGAACCTGAGTTTTACTTTTTCTAACCTGATGTAAGGACATTTCTTTTGTTGTTTTGGGACTGATCCTTTGAACCTTTGCAAGACAAGGGAAATAAAGCCTTATTTTCCCTCCACTTGAAAACCTGTGTTCTTTGGGTATTGGGTAATAAGGACGCTACCAAGGCTATACATCCCTGGGCCCTGAAAAATAAGTACCAATCCCAACCTTATCTTTATTTGTGTCCGACCTACCTTGGCGCCCATTAGCCACCAGGGTGGCGTCGCGACAGTAGGTGTTAATTTGACACGTACAAAGTTTGGTATCCCTATTAAATAGTGCATATTATACCCGCCATGATAGCCTTATTTGGAATAACGTCCTTAATAGTGGCATGGTAGGCATCAGTTTAATATTTAGTCTAGTTATAAAGTTATTTTTTAGTCTTTTTATATTAACTTTCTTTTAACATCAAATTAATTATGCTACATGTATCACTTTTACTAACGATTCTATATTATTTTAATGGATTATTTTACTCCATGATGGGGTCGAGCAAGATCATCATTTAATTAATATATGGCATTAAATCTTTTTATACAACACCTCTTAGGCTGTTAATATTCCAACTGTTGATATCGTGGTTGGCAATTTTTTATGAGTCCTGGATTGGATCATCTAGAACATCCATCAAGACATCAAATGTGTGGTTTATAAAACAGGCATGTATTTCTAATTGGTCCCTCTTTTTTATCTTTCCTATTTCTTTTTAAACATAATTTTAGTGTATATGTACATTGTCTTATTTTAGACTTTTTACATTATTTATTATTTTATGATGTCCTTTTATATAGTGATCTCTTTTTCTTTAGTTTGGACGTCTTCGCTATGAGTGAGGGCGCGGGCAGGGTCCCGGCGAGCGATTTTAACCGGGTGCTCGGCCCGGCACGGGACCCTGCGCACGCGCAGTTAAGAAGAGGGGGGGGGGAATGGGGGCAATGCGGCGCGTCGGCAGCGGCGTGGAGCATCTTTTGAAATGATTGGCTCCGCGCGCGCGCCTGGCGCTTGGGAGCCAATCAGGGGGCCTTGGACGGCATGTGCTCGGTTAGCGTTGTGGCTAGCTGAGCACATGCGACGGAGCATGGAGCGTTGCGAGGTGCGGCAGCGGTCTGAGTGCAGTAGTCGGTTTCCGGGAGGAGAGCAAGTGCGGCGGCTTTGGAGAGGAGGCTGGGTCGGTTTGCTGCAGCGGTGTCAGAGCGGTGGGGGCGGATTCGGGAGAGAGCTGTTGCATCGCATTTGGGAACAAGCAGCAGGCGAGTGATTGGGTTGGAGGGCTGGTTGTCAGTTTAGGCAGACAGAGGCTTGAGTGTTGCAAGTTCCTTTACTTAAAATAAAAGACAAATAACACTCCTGTAATCCTTAAGCGGTGATTGCATTCAGCAGATATGCCTCCTAAGAGGGCCCAAAAGGCCAGAGGCAGAGAGAGCAGGGATGGGGGGGGGGGACAGACCTGTACGGGGTAAAGGTGTATGGGGGGTTGTACGGGAGGCCCCCAGGGGTTCGCGGAGTCCTGCTCCCCCCCCCATTTTGCCCAAAGAGGGGGTAGAGAGGCGGCTAGGCCGGTCCGGGGTCAAAGTGGGGCTCCCGTAGCGACCGTGCGGGGTAGAAACATAGAAACATGATGACAGAAAAAGACCACAAGGCCCATCTAGTCTGTCCTTCCATAACAACAACTCCAACAGTCCACTTTTTACCTTTAGAGATCCTCTGTGTTGGTCCCATGCTTTTTTGAATTCAGTTACTGTCCTCATCTCTACCACCTCCACTGGGAGACTATTCCACGGATCCACTACTCTTTCCGTAAAGAAATATTTCCGCATATCACTCCTGAATCTATCTCCCTTCACCCTCATCCCATGTCCCCTCGTCGCAGAACTTGCTTTCAATTGAAAGAGGCTCTCTCCCTGAACATTTATGCCACGGAGGTATTTAAACATCTCAATCATATCACCTCTATCCCGCCTTTCCTCTAAGGTGTACATATTAAGATCCTTAAGTCTGTCCTCATATGCTTTATAATGAAGACCACTAATCATCTTAGTAGCAACCCTCTGCACCGACTCCATCCTGTTCACATTCTTTTGAAGGTGCGGTCTCCAGAATTGCACACCATACTCCAAATGAGGTCGCACCAAAGACTTATACAGAGGCATTATCACCTCCTTTTTTCTGCTAGCCATTCCTCTCCGTATGCAGGGTAGGGGAGAGAGGGGGCGTGGGTCTCGTCCTCAAGCCAGGAGTGTTGCGGCTCCGGAATATATGGTGGGCATGGGGGCAACTGGCCAGGATGGGGTGGCGTTATCAGCCATGGCAGGTGAGGGTTGTGCGGAAGCCGGGTGGGGAGTCGGGGTCAGGTCCTGCTTCAGAGGCGGGGGTGGGTTTTGGAGAGAGCTTGACATGTCGGGGCTTAGGGGCAGGGTTGAAGGGGCTTTCATACCGCCAGGTGGTGGGGCACAGATGCCTATCGGGTCCGGGCTTGCAGGATATCAGACACCAGCTGAGCACTGGGCGAGTGGGGGGCAAGGGCCGTCGAGGGCTGCTTGGGTAGGGGCTTGGCAAACTGCATGGCCCCCTGGGTTTTCGCCTCCTGGCTTTCCATTTGTCTCTTCACAGGTCCCGGTGGTGCCATCGCCCGGATTTCTACCTGGTGTTGAGGATTCAGTGAGAACGACGTCGAGGGACGCAGCTAGTGGGACAGCGCAGAGAGGGGAGGAGGATCGGCCGGCAGCACGCAGCAGCGGCACGCCACAGAGGAGCGAGGATCCGCGACAGGGTATGCTGCACCAGTCAGCAATGAGCGCAGCTGCTGGAGCCGAGTCAGGTGAGTTATTAGTGGAGGGGGAGGTGGATCAGGAAGAGGGTAGCACCCGAAAGGAGCATTCGGAAAAGGCAAAGAAGAAGAAGACGCACGTTTGTTGTCGCAGGCATAGTTCTGGATCTTCGTCTTCATCGTCTTCGGGCTCGTCGGATGTGTCTTCGGAGGCCGGAAGTGCCAAGTTACGGGCACGAGGTTTAGCAGGGGATGAGAGGTCGGGTGGTAGTAGCGGCACGTCGGCAAGGTTATCGGAATTATGGGAAGGTGTGCTGAGGAAGTTACGGCGTAAGATTAGAAAGCGCAAATACATTGATATTTTCCGTTTGCTTGAGGGGCGGAAAAGGTCGGGTGAGAGCAAGAAAAAGCGGAAAGAGGAGGAAAAGGCTGGTAGGATCAGGAAAGTATCGCGATCGGTGGTGAATTGGGCAAGGGCTTTCTTGCGTTTGGCGCCATTATCGGCCGGACCACTATGGCATCTTGTTGGCATATGCGGACTCTATTCTTGAAGCCTCGCAGACTCACGAGGGGTGGTCTTGGCTCAATTATGATGAAAAATTTTGGGATAAAATGGAGGAGAGCAAAGGATTAATGTGGGGTATGCAAGATATAAATTTGTGGCTGACGCAGATGTCCGCTAGAACGGGGGCTGGGAATGGGGCAGGAGGAAAGGTGGGGTCGGGAGTTACAGCTGGAGCGAGTCGTTCCTTTCGGAGTGGCGGGGCCTCGTTGCAGATTAAGCCACCAGGAAATGGGGGAGGGGACGTGTGTTGGCGCTTTAATAAATCCGTGTGTCCCTTCCTTGACTGTAAATTCCGGCATGTCTGTTCGAACTGCGGGGGAACTCACTCGGCGGCGAAATGTGTTAAGAAAGGAGTAGGGATCACTTCCGGGGCGGCACCCAAGTAACGAGTCAGGATTTTGTTTGGCCCCCTCTCCTATCAGAGTTGAGGTGCTTAAGAATTGGCTTCGGCAATACCCGAAGGGTAAGGATAGGGCAGTGTTGCAGATTGGTTTTCAGTTTGGTTTTGTTATCCCGGTTCGTGGTACGGTTGTCGGCGGGACAGCGCAAAACTCGGCATCGGTGCGGCGTTGTGCGCCGATAGCACGGGAAAAATTGACAGTGGAGCTGCGGTTAGGCAGAATTGTGGGTCCGTTTCGGCAACCGCCGTGTTCGGATTTTGTTGTGTCTCCGCTGGGGTTAATTCCCAAGAAGGAGGCCGGAAAATTTCGTTTAATTCATAATTTGTCGAGTCCGGATGGGGCTTCGGTGAATGATTTCATTCCGAGAGAGTGGTGTACGGTGAAGTACGCCTCTTTTGATAAGGCCGTGGCTTTGCTTCGTGCAGCGGGTCGGGGAGCCTTGATGGCGAAGGTAGATATTGAATCGCCATTTTGTTTGTTCCCGGTCCATCCTTCGTCGTTTCATTTGTTAGGGTTTCAGTTCGACGGGGAGTTTTATTTTGATAAGTGCATGCCGATGGGTTGCGCTGTGGCGTGTGCTTACTTTGAGAAGTTTAGTTCTTTTTTACATTGGATGGTAGTACAGAAGGTGGGGCGGCCTGAGGTGGTACATTATCTGGATGATTTTCTGTTCGTTGGGGCAGCGCAGTCATTGGGCTGCAGTGAACTTTTGGCGGGGTTCATTGAGATGGCAGGAGAATTAGGGGTCCCGCTGGCTGATAACAAGACGGTGGGGCTCATTAACAGGCTTACCTTCCTGGGGATTGAGCTTGATTCTGAAGGAATGGTGGCGCGGCTGCCGGAAGAGAAGGTGGTCACATTGAGGGTCTTGGTAGCGAATGCGGTGGCTTCCTCGAAATTGACATTGAGAGAGATGCAGGCCCTGGTTGGATCTTTGAATTTTGCGTGTAGGGTGCTCCCGATGGGGCGGGTGTTTCTCCAGCGTTTGGCGGCGGCTACGGCGGGAGTTCTCAAACCCCATCACCGCATACGAGTTAGTCGGGTGATGCGTGACGATTTGCATGTGTGGGATGTTTTTTACGGGGTTTCAATGGAATTTCGGTTTGGATGGAACCTGAAATTTCCACTGAAGATTTGCAGCTTTACTCTGATGCGGCTGGGGGGGTGGGACTGGGGATTTACTTTGTGGAAGCTTGGTGCGCTGACAGATGACCGCTCGAGTGGGGTGAGTCCGGTTTGCTGCGTAACCTTACCTTTCTCGAGCTTTTCCCAATATTGGTGGCGTTGGAGCTCTGGCTGGAGCGATTGCGGAATAAGAGGGTCCTGTGGTGGTGTGACAACAAGTCTGTTGTCAGTGTAGTGAATCATTATTCACCGCGCTGTCTGCAGGTGGCGTCGCTAATGCGCACCGTGGTACTGGCATGTCTCCGTTTGAATGTTATGTTGCAGGCACGGCATATCCCGGGTCATACTAACGGAATTGCCGATGCTCTTTCTCGTTTACAGATGGAGCGTTTTTGGAAGTTGGCACTGGAAGCGGACTTGGTCGGATGCGGAGTCCTGTGGAGCTTGTGGATCTCTGGCCTGCAGACATGAAGAATCTCCTGCAGAATTCAGTGGCGGACCGAACATGGGCGGCTTATCGCCAAGGTGGGATTAGAGTGGCCGCATTTTTGCTGGCTCGTGGTTGGCAAGGGGGTGCGGCAGTGGACCACCTCCTTGGGCAATACGTTATCCATGCGAAAGAGAAGGGGGCAACGAGATCCGCGGTGCGCAGTCATTTGGCTGGTTTTGCCTTTTTTGCGAGGGCGGTGGGGTGGGGTTCTGTTGGGAGTGGTTATCTGCCGCGGCGGTTGTGCAGGGGTGGGAACGTGTGTCCGACACCTCCAGATCGGCAATGCCTGATCACACACCGGTTATTGGTCGGTTTGTGTGAGGCTTTGCCGCAGGTGGCCGAGTCGCGATATGAGGCCATTCTTTTTCGGGCAGTATTCAGCTTGGCTTTCTTTGGAGCCTTCCGAGTGAGTGAGCTGGTTGCGGCCTCCGAGAAGGCGGGGGTGGGCAATAGCTTGCAATGGCGACATGTGCAGGTGCGTGAAGGTCAGTTGCGAGTGTTCTTGGCAAGGTCCAAGACGGATCAGCGGGGTAAGGGGCAGTGGGTGATCCTGAAGGGGATCGGTGATCCCAACTGTCCAGTGGCACTGATGGCGGCGTACTCTGGCATTCGGCCGGAGGGGGACGGGGGTGCTTCATACACCGGGATGCGCGGGTGGTGACGCGTTTTCAAGTGTCGGCGGTCCTGCGGTTGGCATTGCGGAGTATTGATGAGGACTCTTCCTGTTTTTCAGCCCATTCCTTTCGGATTGGGGCGGCGACTAGTGCTGCGGAGGTAGGGTTGTCAGGGGGACAGATACAACGCATCGGTGGGTGGCAATCTAGAGCCTTTTGGGGCTATGTTCATTTGTAGGGGGTGATGTTAAAGGAGTGGAGAACTAATGAAAAATTTTCTTTTGCAGATGGGGGCGGAGTGTGTGGAAGTGTTGGCTGCTGGGCCATTCCTTTGTGTTCTGGGCTGGCGAACGGGCGGCTGTGCGGCCATTTGGACTGAATCTCGGGCTGGATCCTGACTTGGTGTCGTTATTATGGCTGGGAGAGCAGGGGCTGAGATGGACCCAGATGCTGCCTTTGCTTCGGCACCACCAGCGCCTACGAGGACAGCCGAAGATCCTCCTGCTGCACCTGGGAGGGAATGACTTGACTACCTGGACGTGCAAGCAATTGATTAGAGCGGCACACAGGGATTTGGCTAGTGTGTTAAGAATGTTTGGTGGGGTAGTGCTCATCTGGTCGGATATTATTCCCCGGCCCGCCTGCTGTGAGCAGCGGCGTTGGTCCCGGGGGTTAACAAAAATCAATAGACAGATCGGGAGATGGGTCTGCGAACAAGGGGGGTAACCAAGTGCAGCATGGTTGGGCAGAGGTGAATTGTGGTGGATTGTACAGGTGTGATGGGGTGCACTTGTCTCCAGTGGGGGTAGACCTCCTCCTGAATGATTGGCAGGAGGTGTTGGAAAGAGTTGTGCAGGGCAAGGGGAACTGGTCGTAGCTTGGGAGTTGCTCAGGTGTGGCAAAGAACCCAAGCCGGTGGCGGGATCCCGGAGGTGTCCGGGGTCCGGAGCCTTAGGCACTTGGGGCGTGGGCGGGGTTGCCCACGGCCCGGACAACACCTGATAGACTTTTGCTAGTGATATGGCGAAGTCGGACAGGGGTGGTATGTATTTGGCCGGTGGTGGTGAACGCGGCCGGTGCGGAGGCGAGGGCACTTTGCTAATAGCATGGCTGGTGCCTCATCGCCCTGCTGGGGGGAGGGGTGTTAGTAGGTTGTTGATTACTATGGTTTGTTAAGTTGTATGTTAATTGGCAAATAAAGCTGCGACCAGTTTGTACCCATGATAAATTGTCTGTTGCCTTTGTCGAGGAGGTATATGGGGGGGGGGGTTGCAGGGGCAGGTAGAGTGAGGGTCGGGTCCGACTACCCGGTTAGAGTGAGGGCGCGGGCAGGGTCCCGGCGAGCGATTTTAACCGGGTGCTTGGCCCGGCACGGGACCCTGCGCACGCGCAGTTAAGAAGGGGGGGGGGGAATGGGGGTGATGCGGCGCGTCGGGAGCGGCGTGGAGCATCTTTTGAAATGATTGGCTCCGCCCGCGCCTGGGAGCCAATCAGGGGGCCTTGGACGGCATGTGCTCGGTTAGCGTTGTGGCTAGCTGAGCACATGCGACGGAGCCTGGAGCGTTGCGACCCACCCTCCCTCCCTTGCTCTGGGTGTGGGGATGGGGGTCGGGGTCTTAGGGTTGTTGCAGCTGGGGGGGGGGGATGTGGCCGGATACCGGAGGTGTCCGGGGTCCGGAGCCTTAGGCACTTGGGGCGTGGGCGGGGTGCCCACGGCCCGGACAACCCCTGATAGACTTTTGCTAGTGATATGGCGAAGTCGGACAGGGGTGGTAGGTATTTGGCCGGTGGTGGTGAATGCGGCCGGTGCGGAGGCGAGGGCACTTTGCTAATAGCATGGCTGGTGCCTCATCGCCCTGCTGGGGGGAGGGGTGTTAGTAGGTTGTTGATTACTATGGTTTGTTAAGTTGTATGTTAATTGGCAAATAAAGCTGCGACCAGTTTGTACCCATGATAAATTGTCTGTTACCTTTGTGGAGGAGGCATATAGGGGGGGGTTGCGGGGGCAGGTAGAGTGAGGGCCGGGTCAGACTACCCGGTTATCTGTTGTCACACTTCATTAGTTCACCTACATATTATATTACTTTAGTTCTTCATTTTTTATATATCACTATCTATTTCTTAATATGTTGTTATTAATTATTTATTATTACATATGTGTATGCATTTTATTTATGAATTTCTATATTGTCTCATTAAGTATTTATTTATATACATGTTTTTAATCTTATAATTTCACCTGTAGCTCCGATTCGTGTTTTAAGGGTATAATTTTAAGTAATTTATATTTTATTTTATTTGTCAACATTTGTTTATGGTTTTATTTATTATTTATTCATTTTGAGTGCACTAATGATTGTTCTTAGTCCTTTTATAATGAATTACATTATGATCATGTGTTTTATTTTTAATATATGTGTGTTTAGCCAATGAGCCCCTGAAGAAGGTGTTGCGAAACACGGCCTGTGTCGGGCCTGGCTGGTTTTTAATTGAATAAACAGTTCCTTCCATTACAATCCACGGTTCTGTTTGTTTTTTGTCTTGGCACGTGGATAAGTGCTCTTTCGTTGGATCCTGTTATCCACGATGACAGCAAGATTCTTTTCCTAGGTGACGATTCCTAATGTGGTACCTTACATCGTGTAACCATAGTTTGGGTTGTTCTTCCCTAAGTAAATAACTTTACATTTGTCCACATTAAATTTCAACTGCCATTTGGATGCACAGTCTCTGTTTCTCAAGGTCCTTTTGTAATTTTTCACAATCCTCTTATGTTTTAACAACTTTAACTAATTTGATGTTATCTGCAAATTTGATCACCTCACTCATTGTTCCCATTTCCAGATCATTTATGAATATGTTAATAAGCAGCAGTCTCAGCAAAGATCCCTGGGGTACTCCATTATTCGCCTTTCTCCATTGAGAAAGCGTAGTTACTCACCTGCAGCAGGTGTTCTCCATGAACAGCAGGAATAAGTCCTCACATATGGGTGACATCCCTGACACAGCCCATGTGGGAATGCTCCCCAGCTTCCATAGGAAGCTTTTGCGAACTCCATCACGCATGTGTGCTTACTTGTGCGCTTGCTGGGGCCATCTTTACTTCAGTATGATGACAAAGCTTAAAAAGCAACAACTCCACGGGGAGGTGGGAGGGTTATAAGGACTTATTCCTGCTTTTCACAGAGAACACCTGCTACAGGTAACTACGCTGTCTCCATGAACAAGCAGGAAGTATGGGACTCCTCAGCTACAGGCTACCGAAAACCGGTAAAAACAAGCCCAATGGGGCAACCCAACAGGAGAACCGAAGAAACAGAACGAGTAGTCCCTCCAAGGGACTCGTACAGTTCACCATCCCAAGCAGACATCAACATAAGGAAGACTCTTTACGGTAGCCTGGATGGACAGGAGGGCTAGTGGGAAGGAGTTGAACCTAAGTCCCAAACAGATGCCAGAGTACGTCTTGACCAAAGGTACTGTTGCACTGAAAATCCCCATCCAGACAGTAGTGGGCTGTGAAGGTGTGGTTCAAAGATCACGTAGCAGCCCTGCAAATCTCCAACATGGAGACCGAGTGCAAGTTTGCCACAGAAGTGGCCATGGCTCGGACATTATAGGCCGTGACATGATCTTCAAGGCTCAGACCAGCCAGCGCATAAGTGAATGAAATGCAGTCCACCACCGAAATGGATAGCGTGCGTATGGAGACAGCCACACCCAGCCTGTTAGCATTGAAAGAGACGAAAAGCTGGGTAGAACGCTGATAGGCTTTCGTCCTATCCAGGTAGAAAGCCAAGACTCGTTTACAGTCCAATGTGTATAGTGTGGCTTCCACCGTGTTGGCATGAGGCTGGGGAAAGAAGGTGGGCATAACCACTGACTGGTTGAAGTGGAAAGAAGAGATCACCTTGGGCAGGAAACGCGGATGCATCCTCAGAACTACTCTGTTCTTTGGAAATATGGTGTAGGGCCTGGGTCAATACATTGCAATGAGTATCATGGTGCCCCTGTCGGCCTGGAGTTGGAACAATGTCTTTGCTACTAGCGGAATTGGGGGGGGGTGGGGGTATGCATAAAGTAACCCCACCCCCCAGTCCAGTAGGAAAGCATATGAGGACAGCCAGTCGCTGGACGCCACCCTGGAGCAGAAGTGAGACATCTGAGTGTTGTGCGGAGTGGTAAATAGGTCATTCTCCAGACTGCCCCAGATCTGGAAGATGTGGTCCATCACCCTCCTATGAGGGTCCATTTGTGTAGCTGACTCTGCTGAGATGGTCCACCAGAGCATTGCTCCCCTGGAAAGTACGCCACCCAGAGGTCCATGCCATGGGTGATTGCAAACCACCACAGCTGCACCGCCTCCCAGCACAGGAGGTACAACCCCGTGCTCCCCTGCTCGTTGATATAGAACATAGTTCTGATTCAGACGAACAATCAAGTGGCAATCTGATTGATCAGTTGTGTCTGGAAAGCACGGAGGGCATTTGCAATGGCCTGGAATTCCAAGAGGTTGATCTACTGCAGGCTCTCCTGCTTTGACGAGAGGTCCTGCGTGCACAGGCCATCCAGATGCACTCCTCAGCCCAGTCTGGATGCATCTACTATGATCTGTGTCCAGTGAGGTGGAGTGGACTGGAAGAGAATTCTCTTGAGCAGGTTGTGTGACCTCCAGACACTTTGTAAAGAATTTTGGTGTAGCCAGACCAAAGGGTAGAACATGGTACTGGTAATGACATCCCTGGAGAGTACTTTCTGTGGGAAGGATGTATAACGATGTAGGCATATTTGAGATCTAGAGAGCAGAGCCAGTCTTTTTCTTGTAGATAAGGAAGTAGGGTTCCAAGGGAGACCATTTTGAACTTTTCCTGGACCAGGAACTTGTTGAGATTCCTGAGATGCAGGATAGGTCTGAACCCCCTGTCTTTTTGGGGATGAGGAAATAATGGGAGTAAAACCGAGGCCTTCTTGAGGGAGTGGGACATCCTCTGTGGCTCCCTGTGCTAGCAGAGTGACTATTTTCTGCTGAAGTAGAGTGGAGTGCAGATGATCTATGGGGGACTCCCCTATAAAGAAAGTGGGGGCCAGATTCTGAAAATTGAGCTGATATCCCATGCTCACAACTTTTAGAGTTGAGAATTCTGACATAATGAGGGGCTCTCTGTGGGCAAAGTGGACTAGTCTGCCTGCAATGCGGGAGGAGAGGGGTTCCTCTAAGGGTAGACTGGCTATGTTCCCGAGGAAGTGGTCAAAACACAGTTGTAGGCTGCACCTGTGGAGCTGGTTGAGCTTTTGGAGTCTCCCCTGCTGTTTCCTGATGTGGCTGTTGAGGCCAATAAGAAGAATAAGGCGGGTAGGAAGGGTAATACCTTTCTTTCTGGGATAGAAGGCTTTTTGGCAGGAGCCTTCTTTTTAGTTAGATCATCCGCCTTTCGAGATAGGCGTTTCGTGGTGAGATTATCCATCTTTAACTCACCCACCTTCTCTCACTACCCTTTTCTAAAGAGGTTTTCTCCTGTACAAGGAATATTAGCAAGTTTATCTTGAACCCATTGTTCAAGGTTGGACACTTGCAGCCAGGCCATTCTCCTGGCTCCTATGCAAACTACTGCTGCCCTACTGGTGAACTCAAAGGCATCAAATGCAGCCCTAGTGAGGAATTTTGAGGTATTCTGACCATAATTGACCAAGGCCTGATATGGACCTTGTTTGTCAGGAGGCAACAGGGTGGAGAACTCAGCTAGATCTTTAGCTACATCCCTCAAAAACATACCCATGTAAAGCATAGAGGAGTTTATCCTGGATGCTAACATAATGGCTTGGAAGCACCAACATCCGAATGCATCGAGAGTCCTCGACTTTCTTCCTGGGGGGGAAAAGAGAAGTGATTTTTAGAACTCTTTATCCTCCTTTTCATAGATATAGCCTCCGCATTTGACATCAACCATAACACACTAATTGAAAGGCTAGCAAACATAGGAATAGGAGGCACCGTCCTTGAATGGTTTATGTCATATATATCTCACCGATTGCTACGTGTCCAACTGGGCCAGAACGCCTCAGAAACGTTCTCCCAAGGACAGGGAATTCCACAAGGTTCGGCCCTCTCGGCCCTCCTTTTTAATCTATACTTACAGCCCATCACGAACATATTTAAAAAATTCAAAATCAACCATTACATTTATGCCGATGACATCATGCTCGCTATCCCCATAAACACTAGCTACCCCTACCCCTCATACCACAATCTATATGAATGTATCAGAGAGGCTGAATACTGGCTAGAAAGCAACTACCTCAGCATTAACCTAAAAAAAACTGAAGCTACGTTCGTATCAAGAAAACATTATACAATCTATCCAAAAACCATCATAATCAACAACACCGCTATCCCAGTTAAACAAGAGGTAAAATACCTAGGGATAATATTAGATCACACACTCAATATGCTCCCCCACATAAAGCAAACAGTAAAAACTATATTCTACAAACTAAAGACTCTACAGCACCTAAG